>JAWNOP010000041.1:0-1394283 GCA_035045925.1 Drosophila atripex | reverse complement strand
TATATCGATATATATATATATCGGCTCGGACGGAGCCGAAGGAGCTATAGAACGGGGCTAGACCACAAGGGTGGCTGATTTCGTTTCTTCGGTTTAGTTTAGTGCAGGCTTGAGTGAATTCTTGCGCCAGAGTGTTAAGACTTTCTATGGTTTGAAGATGGTCTGGTAACTTAGGTGCACTGGTGTGAGAGAGGATTTGGTAATATTTACTTGGTCCAGTTGGTTTTCCTATGGTTTTGAAAAACTGCTGGTTTTGTGTTCTTGAAATTATGGAATACTTCGATGTACCTGTGGTCGGAGAAAGCGTGTATTTCTAGGACCTTCCAGAGAGTTACATGGCTAAGTACTTGTTTCGATACAAGCTTTATTTCAATGGATTCCCTACGATTTACAATTATAAAGGTGGGGACATCATCATTATTGCAAAGGAAAAGGTTTTAGGTTTTATAATTAAAAGTAAAATGAGTGAGTCTCTATTTAATCGTTAAACCGCGGTCGCTTATGTTAGAGCTCGCCCATTACGTGTGGTGAGCATTGGAGTCGCATCCTATTATGACGCCTATCCTATTATGAGACCCTTTCGCTGTCCTCGGTTAGCTTTTTCACGTCTGGGGGTTCCGCCCTTTTGTAGGCCATGTAGAATGACACCCGGATAGAAGTCGTCTGGGACCGCGTTGTCTGTAGGTAGCTGCCTGGCTTTTTAGCTAAAATGCAAGCTCCAATTTTACCTTCAGTGCTAACTACTAGTAGCGTATACTTCCTTGTTGCTGGTTCAGAAACCCTTCCTTCCGGGATCCAGATCTTTGCTCTGGGTCTATATGGGACGTCTCGCCAGCTTAGGGCAACGAGCTTGGTGCCCTTGTAGATCTCGTCTAGCTCGTCTATCGCTATCTTATATAGCTCTACGGGCCTCTCACCATCGCACGTTTACACTACCTTGGAACCACCCCACGTCTTTGCAGACAGGAGGGGGGGGCCTGGGTCCTTGGTCAGGAGCTCGATGCATTTTGCTGCTAGGGCTGCCTCCACCAATCTTCAATTATCCCTTGGGGCTTTGCCGTCGGGGTTACCCCTGTCGATAACCCCAAGCAGGATGCGGGCTTTCTCTGCGAGAACTGGAAGGAAGGAAGGTTTCTGGAAGGACTCCTATTGCCCATTCCACCTTCTTAAACCACTTCTTGTTGTTGTGTGAAAGGTATTGCCGATTTCGCCCGATCATGGCTGCGAAAAATATTCCCTAAGCTTAGATTTAGGCGTAGGTGTATCTGTTTTGGCCAAGTTTTTTAGCCGCTTCCAGTTTGCTACCCAGACCTCCACCGGTAGGAGGCATCATGGCCCATGGATTGGGAGACGCCGCCATGGTGTCGGTAGTAGGTGGCTTACCCGAACCCTGCCTAGCTTGCTTGGTCGGACGGGTGGGTTCCTCGCCACCTGCATCGTCTTCGGTTTTTGGCCAGACTCACTCGTCACTGCCAGTGATGTGGGTTTTTTGGGAGATTCCGACTCCTTGTTATATTTGTGTTGTTTATTTAAATTTGCTCCATATTTTGGTCCCACGAATTGCGGAGAAAGGACGGTCCACCCGGGTGGAGATTCGCGATACCCGAGTAAGGTTCCTTAGAAAAGGTGTAGAACAGGTTTGAGACTGGGCAGAGTTTTTATACTGGGCCCCCAGCCAGGCTGACTCTCAGCACGGGTCGTGTGACCCGGCCCGCTGTGAGATGGTGTTTTAGGATGGGAGGTGGGTAGGGACAGTGGTGTGGGAGAGAGAAAGTGTGTGAGGCTACTTTTTAGACATAAGCGCTAACTTGTAATATTGTCTAATCCCAGACATAGCCATGAGCTCTCCACTCTTAGCATTTACAACGTTTTCTCAAAGGCAAAAATCGGTAGGCTTGGATGAAGAAACCCTTTTTTTTACAGCAACCGATCAGACAAGTTTAAATTCCAATTTTGCCATTTATTAATACATCTCGATCCACTGAGCCAAAGAAGCTAAAAAAAAGGTGGACTATCATATGAGTATAGATACCGTCATTTAAATATTACATATATTTACTTTATAAAGTTTGAGATGTACATGGGTAATTATCTGAAAGACATGTGCTTATACTGTTTTTTATTTTTAAAAAAGTGAATCTTATAGCTCTTGACAAATACTTGGTGCAAAAATACATTTTAAATGACTTTTTGTTTTTAAAATATTCAAACAAACCTAGCGCTGTCGCACGCGACACAGACAGAAGTTTCTTATTTAGAAAACCATTTCAAACGCGGATTTCATTGAAATCTGATGAAAAATTTGTCTGCGATCTTAGTAATTCTTTTTGTTTTACTTTAAAATTTTGTCGTATTTTTTTTTAAATTAAATTTTAACCACTGTCGCACGCGAAGACGCACGAAATTTTCTATCAGTTTTTGACTTTTTAAATAATTAAACATGTAATAGATATTCAATAATAATTAAAAATTTATTTAGAGCTAAAATAAATGTGAAATATCTTCCATAGAAAGGAAAAGATAGAAAAAATAAATGTAGAAAAAAAATTTCAAGCTTAACAATAAATGTTTTGCTTAGCTCAATGTCGCACGCGACAATGAATAAAACTTATAATCTGATAAGAAATATATAGCCTGATAAGTTATAAGCCGATATTAAATATAGTGAATATCAATGCATTTGAACTCCCTCTATGAAATATATTTAAAGCAAATCAAGTCACTGAAATGTTGAAGAATAAACTTTCGCACGTTTGGGACTTTGCATTGAAATATTTAATAATGTGTTACAAGTAAATGCAAAATATTCTTAAATTTAAATTATTTTAAATGTTTCCCTATAAAAATATCTGAAAAAACATTCTTTTATTGAATTTTAATTTTTTGATTATGGTTGACCTTTCTGGAGAATGTAGAAAAAAATTATAATATTATCTGCAATGGTATCTCCGAATTATCAAAGATCTTTTCACACAATTAATCAACACATAATAATTGAAAATATTTTTCCCTTTCCGGGACTATATGCGCTCCCGGTCGATGCACATCGATGACCCTGCATTAGAGCAGCATTCGGAAGAAAACACTAGTAGCATAAGCCATGAAGGCTCGCAGACAAGTTACGAACAGTTACAGCCTAACGGGACTATGAACGAGAAGCGCGGTGAAATTCCAGAGCTGGAGAACTTGGAACCAGGGTTGCAGCAACAGCCCCTCAACTTTTTAATGAATCCAAAAATTAAGAATAGCTTGGAAGAGTATGGTGCACTTTACTCTAGACAAGAGCTTAAGATTATTCAAGGTAAATTAGAGACAGCTAAAAAACGCTGTTCAGATTTCTCAGAAGCGTCTCCTAAGCAGATTTACGAGAGTACTGGTGACGATTGGTACGCTACTGCTTCTGACCAGGAGGGGTCTACTATATCATCTAAACCTTATAGTCTAGGCGCTGTGAATCCCGTTTTGGAATGCGTCAATCAAATCCTCTTGCAGCAATCTATGGAAGACACATTTTAAGAACCGACAAAGTGCAAAATGAATAATAGCTTTGGTTCCACATCTATCCGACCCTGTAGATCTAGCCCTACCAATGGGCGTAGACGAGTTCACTTTTCTACCAAAAACAGTATGGTACACTTTCTGCGTAACAATGAGGACGCTAATGGTAATAAAGATCGGCGGCAGCCATTGATTTCTCTCTATAATGTGTTGCCCACTGTCGCAGATACCTCTAACTACGAAAGTGTCTACAGCAATGACTATGAGCCGATTGGCTCAGAAAGCGCCTCCAACCATTACGTAGATATGTCAGCTGCATCTGGGACACTTAAACCTACGCAGGAAATACCTCCCGATCTTCCTCCCAAACCAGCCAACCTTCTTAAGTTTAAGAAATTATTGCTCCCGTTTGATGGGCTAAAAAATAGTCGCGACTTTGCGGTATCAACTGACTGTGCGGAAATTTTCGAACCTGACTATTGCTCTATTTGCGATTTGGGTGTGGCGAGTGTTCGGGTACAAACTATGGCAGACATTCATCGAGAACCACAGACCACATCGCCTACGTCAAAAAACCCAACAGATCTCACGGAAACAGATCCCCGATGTAGATGTGTAAATTTGGACGATAGTCAATTACAAAAGACTGAATTGAAGAGATTTTCGCCGACATACCAAAGTTACCCAATGTGGCGGCTATTATTGTACCAAAACAGACAACTTCCAATTATCTGATGATGACCACACTAGACCCACTATGCCTCAATATGTCTCACCAATCCTTAGAAACGTTTCAACCCAATACGCACAACAAGGAAACATTTGTTCCCAGCACCAATTCCGAAACTAATAAGCGCATAATTATGCCAAGATGCTCAAGTACACCCACTACTTCAGAAACTCTTGGTATCCCTATATTGAAGTCAATAAAATATCAGCTACCAGACCCTTCAAAAGCTTTGCCTATTCAAGCGGAGTTTGATTGGTATAATCTAGATGTCGAGTACAAGTGTACACCAAAGGCAAATAAAACTTCCATGATTGATTGCGTTCCAAAGAGTGGAAGAAAACTGAGGTCCAAGAATCCCGCCGATGAATATAACTTGGACGAGGAGTTTCACCATGAGGAACATCCCCTAATGGATACAGATTCAAAGTCTCAAACAGCGTCGTTAACCGTAACAACAACTCAAGTGCAAAAAAAAATGGGAAACTTCGAAAAGTTTATCAAAGGATCCGACATGAGCACAAAACCCTTACCTTGCAAAAGGAAAATTTACTTCAATGCACCTTTTCTAAGAAGCAAATGTTTAGAAGAAGCAAATGTTTTCAACAAGAAAAAATATTGTGGACCGAATTTAATTTATAAATCAATTTAATCATTTGTTACATAATTATACATAAATTAAATAGATAAATATCTAGTAGCATTTTAAATATTGCAAATTTTCTATAGTCCATAAACGTGGTAGCTAAAAATTTTCAATAGTCCATAAACGTGGTAGCTAAATAGGTATGTAGCTTTCCTAGGGTGCAATCCAAATCATATCATTGACCCAATTTTCCTTATGAATCTTTGCGTATAAAAAGCAAAAATTAATCAAAAATTGGTGCTAGAGTGTTTATTATTGGATGTCGTTACACTGTTGTATAAAACAGTTATATAAACAAATAAATAATCAAAATAAATTTTATATATTTAGCATAGCAATTACTAAAATACGTCTCAAAATTAAGTTTTTTATTTTCACTTACTAATCTACGACAAATAATGTATTTTAGCTCATAAATAAATGTTCTGCGGAGAAGAAACTGATGTGGCCTAATCTGCCAAGAACGGATCAGATTGGCGCAAAAATCTAAGAGACTACCCTTAATGCTTAAAAAAAAACACTTTGCTCTCTTTTGTTTTATTAATTAAAAAAAAAATAAAGGTCTGCTATAATTGAGATTACGGCTATATAATCTCTTCCAAAATCTGTTGGTAAAAAGGTGAAGTGACACGTGCCATGCTAAAAACCCGCAAAATATGATTCTAACAAAATTTACGAAAACATAATGCCTAAAGTTCGACAATAGTACATATGTTCGAAAACAAACCGGGTCAAACTGAATTAAATTTGAAACCCATTTATGTCGAGAGTGCCTTTACCGATTAATTTTGTAGGATTGTACAAAATTTTTTGCGGTCTAGTCTGCGCCACTAGGTTATTTAAAGGGTCCATAAATGGGGTTTTAATGATCAGGCTTTTGTTCGGGTCTCTGTGGCGGCGACGACCTCCTCATTCGACGCAAATTTCTTTCCAGCGAGTGACTTTTTCAAGTTTGGAAACAAATAGAAATCACACGGGGCTCAATCTGGATAATATGGTGCCCCATGCGGAGCGTACTTCCTAATGGCCTCCCGCGGTGCGTTTCTTCTCCGTTGGTCATTCCTGCTCGGACGAGAGCACCGGTATCTGAAATTGTTCTGAAGCCCGATATGACCCTTATCACTGCGAGTTGGTAGCTTCCTTCTAAGCCCTCGGTGTCTTCTGACTCATACGGCTCATACCGGCGTACAGTAAGACCGATATTACGACTCAGACCTAAAGTCGTCTCCTGCTTTCTTTTGGGCCTCTAACGTTTGACAGCATCCGTGAAAGTGCTCCTTGGATTCGTGCTGCTTTTTTGGTTACGAACTCCATGTGGGTTGAGCAATTTACCACTTAAAAATTTAAGTTCTCCACCTTCTTCTATGCGCCGCATAAATCTAATCCGAAGTCAGACATTCATGAAGATACGCCTTATTGCATCGTTCGCCTTGGTTTCCACGTCCTTGTTTTCTTGGCTACCACAACCAGGGCAAGATTGTCCCCACAGCCATGAGTTTGCATGACTCCGGTGGCTTGGCTCTAAGCACATTGTCGTATATAATGTTCCAGAAAAGCGGTCCTTATGGAGCACCCGAGGTCACCCTGTATCTTCTTGCTCCTTCGTCCGTCTCGTAGATCAGTGTCCTATCCGAGGGTTAGCTGGATGTTATCCGTTGCAGATACCCCGGCGTTGCATATGACCGCTCTTATAAGAAGCGAGTGGTTAACAGAGTCAAATACTTTACAGAAGTCAGTGTAAATAACGTCTGTTTGTAAGCAAATCTGGAACCCATCCGTGACAAAAGATGTTTCCTCCAATATGTTGGTAGTGGTGGAGCGGCGCTGCATGAAGCTATGCTGGCACGGAGATATTAATGAACTACATATGTAGGTGCAGGAAATGTGGAGTGATTAGTTTTCCAAAAAGCTTTGGAATTGCTGACAATTTATAAATGACTTTATGATTGGCAGCGTCGTATTTTTTCCTTTTTTTATTCAGACGAATAATGTAAAATTTCTTTCACATAAGGCGAACGATCGAAGTCTCTAGTAGACAGACCAAATATCCAGTGATAGATTTAAGAGTTTAGGTAGCGGTTTGCACAGACTGAGCTGGCTCAAGGCTGAGTTGCAGTGGTGCTATGTAAATATGTTGCCATTGCCTGATCAGTGTTCGCAAATGAGTTCTCAAACGTAAGCAATACAAAAAACGCAAAAATTTTTTTTTTTTTATACATTTATTTTGCGAAAACCACAAACCAACTCTTTAAATCCACTTTTAGTCTGTCTCATGAACGATATCATTTCGTCCTGTACCTGAATACTTAAAATGGCATCCGAAACTTAAGCCGTGAGCCCGGAACGTAGCGTTACAACGTTTTCACATAGCCAGCAGTGAATGGTAGTCTGGGTTGAATAGATTGTCTTATTACAAGACTTAATCGCACAGACAAGTTTAAATTCCATGATTATTGGTTATTAATTTAGTAATATGTTTTTTGTTTTATTATAGAAGTACCTTGATCCACTGTACCAGGAAAAGGAAAAGGGGTTAAAGAAAGCGATTAGTGAGCGTTAGTAAATGTGCAACAATTAGAGATATGAAGCAGAGCAGAGCTATGCTTGGAAGAAAATTAATAAATTTATTATTTTACCTCCAAATATACCACTATTCACGTGAAGCGATACGGATATTTGAAATATAAAAAATAAGCACCGGTTATCCGGTAAGCAAAAATAAGTTATTAAAGAAAAAATTTAATAAAAATGGAGAGCCCCCAAAAACACACGTCCGTTGTCTTTAAGATAAGGAGAGAAAATAATTCTCCACGATTCTGTTCCATAATAATTTTAGTTGCAGCGGTTTGTTATTAGCTGACTCGGACGTGACTACGCCCCGGAAAATTGAAACCCGTTTCGTTCGTGGGAATCGAACGAAAAAATATTGTTTTTATTTTCCACCACGTACGCTCCAAGAAGAGCTGGAGATGCTCAATTTTAGCGAGTTGGGGAGTGAGCAGTACTGAAGATTCTCGCAGCTCGCATGGCTGCCTAGTGCTTCATGAGACTCGCTGCACACTCCGCACTTCTCGAAGGTGCCAATGTCTCACCAATGTTATACAAGCTTCTCCCCTCCTTGTCACCGTTGCCGATGCCAACATTCAGCGGGGGCTATGCCGAGTGGCCAGATTTCTGCCCCTATTTTAGGCCACGATTGACAGCCATCCTCACCTTAAAAAAATGAAATAACCCAATATTCCATTCTCACATTAATGAGATCCTAGAACTTCGTGAGGTCGAGCCAGGATCTGTAGCTGCTTTGCAGGAGTATCGGATCTGTTATTGGATATGCGGGCTCTCATGAGTTCCGGATCAGCTACCGAGCATGATGCCTTTTTATGCAGATTATTCTCCAGAAGCTGGATGAAAGCTCGGCGGAAATAACTTAATGGCCCTAAGGACCGCAGTAGGTTGTTAACCGCCACGATTCGGAGTAAGGGCAAGACGTATGACGATCCTCTCTTGCCGTATTTTCGAATAGACGTTTCTCCAAGAGTCTCCTCGATTTTCCTTTTGACCAGGATCTGTCGTTTTAGGTGAACAGATCCATCGTCTATTCTAAGCCCAGTCAGTGCATCGATGATTGTCTAAAATGACAACAAAATAAAACTATTTATCGCCCATGTAAGATTCCTATTACTTAGGAGGTATCCGGATGAGCCCTACGCATCTCCTGGATTGTCCTTTCCACGGAGACATGGGAAGCGTGGGTTGATAAAAGCCTTAGGGGATTCCTAGCTTAACGTAATCAACTGCCCATCCGCATTCTTTATATAGCCCACGTTGGGTTGTTTATATAGGAGGATCTTTGGTAGAACTTGAAGATATTGTATAATAACATACAATGTAATGTTGAAAATTTATCATATATGAATTTTTTTAAGTTAAAAGTCCCACACAAAAATTCTAAGATGCGAGATGAACTCCTTTCAGATCTTTGACCTGGCATTGTTTCCCCCAAAAGACCGGAACATTGGAACTGGAACATTGATTCTTCTCTGTTTCTCCTTCTGCAATCAAACCTCCTCACATACGAAGCAGGCGATTCATGGGCTTCAGTTCGGGTGAACAGTCTGCGGGCCTAAGCTGCCAATCTGGTTTCCCGATGTAGTCCATTGCATATAGAAAACACTCAGCCAAATAGCGTCCTTTGAGCAATGGGAGACAGTCACATAACTTTTTAACCAACTCCCAACAGGTCAAAGAACAGGCCAATTAACATGTCCGCCTGCTGCAGTCTATGGAAGTTGGGGTCAGCCAGAGCTATGTTGTCCGGAAGCCTGGGGTGACAGTCCGTAATGTGGGAAACTATAACAGCGTCTATGCTCGTGGAATACGTGGCTAGGCGGAATTTTATGCACACATTAACACAGGCTCCATCCGTGGCAAACTCAGCGTCACCTAGAGCGGTCACCGCTACACAGGACTTGAAGCGAAGAAGCTGAAATTGACTTGCCAGCCATGACGAGATAGGGTGCGCTTATAAACAGGAAACCAATAACACTCGGCAAGGCAGGAAGGCACCTGATCGATCACGGGTGAGGATATTGGCGATTGGCCGAAGCACTAGTCAGAATGGCGATCCAAAGTCAAGGCGGTGTAGATTGACAGGGAAGGTACCCTTAGCAATAAGAACCCTTAGCAATAAAAGCAAAAGAAGGATAGCAATGGGCACTTCATCGGAGGCTTGTGCGGGTGAGGCCCTTTGTAGCGAAATTGCCATAAACGCTGTGCCACCTTATGACAGAGAATTTGGGAAAACTCTCAGCTTAGGCACATAAGGCACGGGGTTAATCCGTCTAATGCAGAGCTCGTTTTGTTTGCTATGTAGTCTATTCTATTTTATAGAGTTGTAGTCTGGTGGCCTGCCATGGATAAATCCTTATGCAGAGAAAGGATTAGAAACCAGCGCATGGCAGAGGTCTGCATCACAGGCAGTCTGCGTACTACGCCCAACGACGCCGAAGACCTTCTACAAGTGAACACTTAAGGCACTTGACGGCTTGTCATCCAACTCTAGGTCACAGATGAGATGGCGGAGCAGCACGACATCCGCCGCAGACGAATAAGCAAGGGCAGGGACTACCTACCTTCTCCTTCCGGTGTAAGAACTAGATGGCATCCCCTTAGCTACTTATAGGCTCAAATGATACCCCACTGTTTAGGGTAAAGTCTACATGGAAGAGAGGGTATAGACGAAGGATAACAACGCCTAGTCTTTCATTCGTTAGGGTCAGTAGAATCAACCACCCAAGGATCGGCCTACTCCTACCGATTTTCTTCCCAACTTCTTCATCTCTGTCTACGATGATTTCCGTAACGTACCTGGTCTAGTTGGCCGTCCCCACACCCACGCCCCTTGCGACTGAGCCAAGCCGTCCCCAAGTAGACAGAGGGGGGCGCGGCAGAGACCATCCTTGCAGTGTTAGGGATAGTTTACTGTACTTAGCCTTATGACTGTTCTCAATGAATTGTTCCGTTACAATTATTTTGGCGCCCAACGTGGGGCAGGACTATTGCAGAATAATGCCAAATGAATGTCCAGCCTACTTTCCCGTTTCCTTTCCTTATTCAATCGCCGAATTTTATATTTAAAGTAGAGCAGCATTTGCGTATGTACACCAGTGGATAGCTGTGACTCTGAGTGCTATCGGACACTGACCGTGGTTATACAGTACGCAAAGAAAACGGATTCCAATCGAATCCAAATCAAAAGGTGGCTATGACAAGCATAGGATTTTTATTAAAACATGTAAAACATGTAATAGATATTCAATAATAATTAAAAATTTATTTAGAGCTAAAATAAATGTGTAAAATATCTTCCATAGAAAGGAAAAGATAGAAAAAATAAATGTAGAAAAAAAATTTCAAGCTTAACAATAAATGTTTTGCTTAGCTCAATGTCGCACGCGACAATGAATAAAACTTATAATCTGATAAGAAATATATAGCCTGATAAGTTATAGGCCGATATTAAATATAGTGAATATCAATGCATTTGAACTCCCTCTATGAAATATATTTAAAGCAAATCAAGTCACTGAAATGTTGAAGAATAAACTTTCGCACGTTTGGGACTTTGCATTGAAATATTTAATAATGTGTTACAAGTAAATGCAAAATATTCTTAAATTTAAATTATTTTAAATGTTTCCCTATAAAAATATCTGAAAAAACATTCTTTTATTGAATTTTAATTTTTTGATTATGGTTGACCTTTCTGGAGAATGTAGAAAAAAATTATAATATTATCTGCAATGGTATCTCCGAATTATCAAAGATCTTTTCACACAATTAATCAACACATAATAATTGAAAATATTTTTCATTTCATTTGTTCGCAGCCATTACAAGCTCATCTAGTGATGACAGCATTGAATCATCATTTTATGGAGCAAGACGTAGTGAGAGCTACACTACCAAACGCACGACGAGCACTTTCCGGGACTATATGCGCTCCCGGTCGATGCACATCGATGACCCTGCATTAGAGCAGCATTCGGAAGAAAACACTAGTAGCATAAGCCATGAAGGCTCGCAGACAAGTTACGAACAGTTACAGCCTAACGGGACTATGAACGAGAAGCGCGGTGAAATTCCAGAGCTGGAGAACTTGGAACCAGGGTTGCAGCAACAGCCCCTCAACTTTTTAATGAATCCAAAAATTAAAAATAGCTTGGAAGAGTATGGTGCACTTTACTCTAGACAAGAGCTTAAGATTATTCAAGGTAAATTAGAGACAGCTAAAAAACGCTGTTCAGATTTCTCAGAAGCGTCTCCTAAGCAGATTTACGAGAGTACTGGTGACGATTGGTACGCTACTGCTTCTGACCAGGAGGGGTCTACTATATCATCTAAACCTTATAGTCTAGGCGCTGTGAATCCCGTTTTGGAATGCGTCAATCAAATCCTCTTGCAGCAATCTATGGAAGACACATTTAAAGAACCGACAAAGTGCAAAATGAATAATAGCTTTGGTTCCACATCTATCCGACCCTGTAGATCTAGCCCTACCAATGGGCGTAGACGAGTTCACTTTTCTACCAAAAACAGTATGGTACACTTTCTGCGTAACAATGAGGACGCTAATGGTAATAAAGATCGGCGGCAGCCATTGATTTCTCTCTATAATGTGTTGCCCACTGTCGCAGATACCTCTAACTACGAAAGTGTCTACAGCAATGACTATGAGCCGATTGGCTCAGAAAGCGCCTCCAACCATTACGTAGATATGTCAGCTGCATCTGGGACACTTAAACCTACGCAGGAGATACCTCCCGATCTTCCTCCCAAACCAGCCAACCTTCTTAAGTTTAAGAAATTATTGCTCCCGTTTGATGGGCTAAAAAATAGTCGCGACTTTGCGGTATCAACTGACTGTGCGGAAATTTTCGAACCTGACTATTGCTCTATTTGCGATTTGGGTGTGGCGAGTGTTCGGGTACAAACTATGGCAGACATTCATCGAGAACCACAGACCACATCGCCTACGTCAAAAAACCCAACAGATCTCACGGAAACAGATCCCCGATGTAGATGTGTAAATTTGGACGATAGTCAATTACAAAAGACTGACGAAATTGAAGAGATTTTCGCCGACATACCAAAGTTACCCAATGTGGCGGCTATTATTGTACCAAAACAGACAACTTCCAATTATCTGATGATGACCACACTAGACCCACTATGCCTCAATATGTCTCACCAATCGTTAGAAACGTTTCAACCCAATACGCACAACAAGGAAACATTTGTTCCCAGCACCAATTCCGAAACTAATAAGCGCATAATTATGCCAAGATGCTTAAGTACACCCACTACTTCAGAAACTCTTGGTATCCCTATATTGAAGTCAATAAAATATCAGCTACCAGACCCTTCAAAAGCTTTGCCTATTCAAGCGGAGTTTGATTGGTATAATCTAGATGTCGAGTACAAGTGTACACCAAAGGCAAATAAAACTTCCATGATTGATTGCGTTCCAAAGAGTGGAAGAAAACTGAGGTCCAAGAATCCCGCCGATGAATATAACTTGGACGAGGAGTTTCACCATGAGGAACATCCCCTAATGGATACAGATTCAAAGTCTCAAACAGCGCCGTTAACCGTAACAACAACTCAAGTGCAAAAAAAAATGGGAAACTTTGAAAAGTTTATCAAAGGATCCGACATGAGCACAAAACCCTTACCTTGCAAAAGGAAAATTTACTTCAATGCACCTTTTGTCTAAGAAGCAAATGTTTTCAACAAGAAAAAATATTGTGGACCGAATTTAATTTATAAATCAATTTAATCATTTGTTACATAATTATACATAAAATAAATAGATAAATATCTAGTAGCATTTTAAATATTGCAAATTTTCTATAGTCCATAAACGTGGTAGCTAAAAATTTTCAATAGTCCATAAACGTGGTAGCTAAATAGGTATGTAGCTTTCCTAGGGTGCAATCCAAATCATATCATTGACCCAATTTTCCTTATGAATCTTTGCGTATAAAAAGCAAAAATTAATCAAAAATTGGTGCTAGAGTGTTTATTATTGGATGTCGTTACACTGTTGTATAAAACAGTTATATAAACAAATAAATAATCAAAATAAATTTTATATATTTAGCATAGCAATTACTAAAATACGTCTCAAAATTAAGTTTTTTATTTTCACTTACTAATCTACGACAAATAATGTATTTTAGCTCATAAATAAATGTTCTGCGGAGAAGAAACTGATGTGGCCTAATCTGCCAAGAACGGATCAGATTGGCGCAAAAATCTAAGAGACTACCCTTAATGCTTAAAAAAAAACACTTTGCTCTCTTTTGTTTTATTAATTAAAAAAAAAATAAAGGTCTGCTATAATTGAGATTACGGCTATATAATCTCTTCCAAAATCTGTTGGTAAAAAGGTGAAGTGACACGTGCCATGCTAAAAACCCGCAAAATATGATTCTAACAAAATTTACGAAAACATAATGCCTAAAGTTCGACAATAGTACATATGTTCGAAAACAAACCGGGTCAAACTGAATTAAATTTGAAACCCATTTATGTCGAGAGTGCCTTTACCGATTAATTTTGTAGGATTGTACAAAATTTTTTGCGGTCTAGTCTGCGCCACTAGGTTATTTAAAGGGTCCATAAATGGGGTTTTAATGATCAGGCTTTTGTTCGGGTCTTTGTGGCGGCGACGACCTCCTCATTCGACGCAAATTTCTTTCCAGCGAGTGACTTTTTCAAGTTTGGAAACAAATAGAAATCACACGGGGCTCAATCTGGATAATATGGTGCCCCATGCGGAGCGTACTTCCTAATGGCCTCCCGCGGTGCGTTTCTTCTCCGTTGGTCATTCCTGCTCGGACGAGAGCACCGGTATCTGAAATTGTTCTGAAGCCCGATATGACCCTTATCACTGCGAGTTGGTAGCTTCCTTCTAAGCCCTCGGTGTCTTCTGACTCATACGGCTCATACCGGCGTACAGTAAGACCGATATTACGACTCAGACCTAAAGTCGTCTCCTGCTTTCTTTTGGGCCTCTAACGTTTGACAGCATCCGTGAAAGTGCTCCTTGGATTCGTGCTGCTTTTTTGGTTACGAACTCCATGTGGGTTGAGCAATTTACCACTTAAAAATTTAAGTTCTCCACCTTCTTCTATGCGCCGCATAAATCTAATCCGAAGTCAGACATTCATGAAGATACGCCTTATTGCATCGTTCGCCTTGGTTTCCACGTCCTTGTTTTCTTGGCTACCACAACCAGGGCAAGATTGTCCCCACAGCCATGAGTTTGCATGACTCCGGTGGCTTGGCTCTAAGCACATTGTCGTATATAATGTTCCAGAAAAGCGGTCCTTATGGAGCACCCGAGGTCACCCTGTATCTTCTTGCTCCTTCGTCCGTCTCGTAGATCAGTGTCCTATCCGAGGGGTAGCTGGATGTTATCCGTTGCAGATACCCCGGCGTTGCATATGACCGCTCTTATAAGAAGCGAGTGGTTAACAGAGTCAAATACTTTACAGAAGTCAGTGTAAATAACGTCTTTTTGTAAGCAAATCTGGAACCCATCCGTGACAAAAGATGTTTCCTCCAATATGTTGGTAGTGGTGGAGCGGCGCTGCATGAAGCTATGCTGGCACGGAGATATTAATGAACTACATATGTAGGTGCAGGAAATGTGGAGTGATTAGTTTTCCAAAAAGCTTTGGAATTGCTGACAATTTATAAATGACTTTATGATTGGCAGCGTCGTATTTTTTCCTTTTTTTATTCAGACGAATAATGTAAAATTTCTTTCACATAAGGCGAACGATCGAAGTCTCTAGTAGACAGACCAAATATCCAGTGATAGATTTAAGAGTTTAAGTAGCGGTTTGCACAGACTGAGCTGGCTCAAGGCTGAGTTGCAGTGGTGCTATGTAAATATGTTGCCATTGCCTGATCAGTGTTCGCAAATGAGTTCTCAAACGTAAGCAATACAAAAAACGCAAAAATTTTTTTTTTTTTTATACATTTATTTTGCGAAAACCACAAACCAACTCTTTAAATCCACTTTTAGTCTGTCTCATGAACGATATCATTTCGTCCTGAACCTGAATACTTAAAATGGCATCCGAAACTTAAGCCGTGAGCCCGGAACGTAGCGTTACAACGTTTTCACATAGCCAGCAGTGAATGGTAGTCTGGGTTGAATAGATTGTCTTATTACAAGACTTAATCGCACAGACAAGTTTAAATTCCATGATTATTGGTTATTAATTTAGTAATATGTTTTTTGTTTTATTATAGAAGTACCTTGATCCACTGTACCAGGAAAAGGAAAAGGGGTTAAAGAGAGCGATTAGTGAGCGTTAGTAAATGTGCAACAATTAGAGATATGAAGCAGAGCAGAGCTATGCTTGGAAGAAAATTAATAAATTTATTATTTTACCTCCAAATATACCACTATTCACGTGAAGCGATACGGATATTTGAAATATAAAAAATAAGCACCGGATTGTTTAAAGTTATTAAAGAAAAAATTTAATAAAAATGGAGAGCCCCCAAAAACACACGTCCGTTGTCTTTAAGATAAGGAGAGAAAATAATTCTCCACGATTCTGTTCCATAATAATTTTAGTTGCAGCGGTTTGTTATTAGCTGACTCGGACGTGACTACGCCCCGGAAAATTGAAACCCGTTTCGTTCGTGGGAATCGAACGAAAAAATATTGTTTTTATTTTCCACCACGTACGCTCCAAGAAGAGCTGGAGATGCTCAATTTTAGCGAGTTGGGGAGTGAGCAGTACTGAAGATTCTCGCAGCTCGCATGGCTGCCTAGTGCTTCATGAGACTCGCTGCACACTCCGCACTTCTCGAAGGTGCCAATGTCTCACCAATGTTATACAAGCTTCTCCCTCCTTGTCACCGTTGCCGATGCCAACATTCAGCGGGGGCTATGCCGAGTGGCCAGATTTCTGCCCCTATTTTAGGCCACGATTGACAGCCATCCTCACCTTAAAAAAATGAAATAACCCAATATTCCATTCTCACATTAATGAGATCCTAGAACTTCGTGAGGTCGAGCCAGGATCTGTAGCTGCTTTGCAGGAGTATCGGATCTGTTATTGGATATGCGGGCTCTCATGAGTTCCGGATCAGCTACCGAGCATGATGCCTTTTTATGCAGATTATTCTCCAGAAGCTGGATGAAAGCTCGGCGGAAATAACTTAATGGCCCTAAGGACCGCAGTAGGTTGTTAACCGCCACGATTCGGAGTAAGGGCAAGACGTATGACGATCCTCTCTTGCCGTATTTTCGAATAGACGTTTCTCCAAGAGTCTCCTCGATTTTCCTTTTGACCAGGATCTGTCGTTTTAGGTGAACAGATCCATCGTCTATTCTAAGTCTATTTATTGTCTAAAATGACAACAAAATAAAACTATTTATCGCCCATGTAAGATTCCTATTACTTAGGAGGTATCCGGTTGAGCCCTACGCATCTCCTGGATTGTCCTTTCCACGGAGACATGGGAAGCGTGGGTTGATAAAAGCCTTAGGGGATTCCTAGCTTAACGTAATCAACTGCCCATCCGCATTCTTTATATAGCCCACGTTGGGTTGTTTATATAGGAGGATCTTTGGTAGAACTTGAAGATATTGTATAATAACATACAATGTAATGTTGAAAATTTATCATATATGAATTTTTTTAAGTTAAAAGTCCCACACAAAAATTCTAAGATGCGAGATGAACTCCTTTCAGATCTTTGACCTGGCATTGTTTCCCCCAAAAGACCGGAACATTGGAACTGGAACATTGATTCTTCTCTGTTTCTCCTTCTGCAATCAAACCTCCTCACATACGAAGCAGGCGATTCATGGGCTTCAGTTCGGGTGAACAGTCTGCGGGCCTAAGCTGCCAATCTGGTTTCCCGATGTAGTCCATTGCATATAGAAAACACTCAGCCAAATAGCGTCCTTTGAGCAATGGGAGACAGTCACATAACTTTTTAACCAACTCCCAACAGGTCAAAGAACAGGCCAATTAACATGTCCGCCTGCTGCAGTCTATGGAAGTTGGGGTCAGCCAGAGCTATGTTGTCCGGAAGCCTGGGGTGACAGTCCGTAATGTGGGAAACTATAACAGCGTCTATGCTCGTGGAATACGTGGCTAGGCGGAATTTTATGCACACATTAACACAGGCTCCATCCGTGGCAAACTCAGCGTCACCTAGAGCGGTCACCGCTACACAGGACTTGAAGCGAAGAAGCTGAAATTGACTTGCCAGCCATGACGAGATAGGGTGCGCTTATAAACAGGAAACCAATAACACTCGGCAAGGCAGGAAGGCACCTGATCGATCACGGGTGAGGATATTGGCGATTGGCCGAAGCACTAGTCAGAATGGCGATCCAAAGTCAAGGCGGTGTAGATTGACAGGGAAGGTACCCTTAGCAATAAGAACCCTTAGCAATAAAAGCAAAAGAAGGATAGCAATGGGCACTTCATCGGAGGCTTGTGCGGGTGAGGCCCTTTGTAGCGAAATTGCCATAAACGCTGTGCCACCTTATGACAGAGAATTTGGGAAAACTCTCAGCTTAGGCACATAAGGCACGGGGTTAATCCGTCTAATGCAGAGCTCGTTTTGTTTGCTATGTAGTCTATTCTATTTTATAGAGTTGTAGTCTGGTGGCCTGCCATGGATAAATCCTTATGCAGAGAAAGGATTAGAAACCAGCGCATGGCAGAGGTCTGCATCACAGGCAGTCTGCGTACTACGCCCAACGACGCCGAAGACCTTCTACAAGTGAACACTTAAGGCACTTGACGGCTTGTCATCCAACTCTAGGTCACAGATGAGATGGCGGAGCAGCACGACATCCGCCGCAGACGAATAAGCAAGGGCAGGGACTACCTACCTTCTCCTTCCGGTGTAAGAACTAGATGGCATCCCCTTAGCTACTTATAGGCTCAAATGATACCCCACTGTTTAGGGTAAAGTCTACATGGAAGAGAGGGTATAGACGAAGAATAACAACGCCTAGTCTTTCATTCGTTAGGGTCAGTAGAATCAACCACCCAAGGATCGGCCTACTCCTACCGATTTTCTTCCCAACTTCTTCATCTCTGTCTACGATGATTTCCGTAACGTACCTGGTCTAGTTGGCCGTCCCCACACCCACGCCCCTTGCGACTGAGCCAAGCCGTCCCCAAGTAGACAGAGGGGGGCGCGGCAGAGACCATCCTTGCAGTGTTAGGGATAGTTTACTGTACTTAGCCTTATGACTGTTCTCAATGAATTGTTCCGTTACAATTATTTTGTCGCCCAACGTGGGGCAGGACTATTGCAGAATAATGCCAAATGAATGTCCAGCCTACTTTCCCGTTTCCTTTCCTTATTCAATCGCCGAATTTTATATTTAAAGTAGAGCAGCGTTTGCGTATGTACACCAGTGGATAGCTGTGACTCTGAGTGCTATCGGACACTGACCGTGGTTATACAGTACGCAAAGAAAACGGATTCCAATCGAATCCAAATCAAAAGGTGGCTATGACAAGCATAGGATTTTTATTATTGAGTCTAATTCGATTTTATACGTCGTTGTTGATTCTGCACTTTTAAATTTACATAGTAGGAATTGTGAATCAGGTCGAGAATAACACAAAAACATGTTATACATTTTTTAAACACCCTCAAAATCTGAATTTATTGTTAAAAACCCTTTTTTTTGGTCTTTTTTCGCTTAAAAATTCAACTAGTTTCTCAGTTTTAAAGGTAACGGTTTCTAACTTTTCACACATCCTTTATTCTACTAAACGCAGTATATAAGTAGGAACGTCCGGACTCGATCGACTATATGGCATAACGTAGGTGGCTTTGAAGATGAAGGGTTATATCGGCTCTGTAATATGCACATAAGCATAAGTATCGAGTTTCGAGTATACACTGTGTTTGGTACTTATGTGGCGACAACACTTTGTGCCGCCACAGCAAATCACAATAAAACAAAAACAAACTCAAGTGAGCGCGTAACATGATCGGCCACTTGTGAATTCGGCTAAGTCAGCATATGCACGCTGACCGCCAGTGTCCTATGCATAAGTGCATAATACTCTCTCTCACTCTAAAGTATTTGACGTAAGACAAATCATGCATGTCCATATGCATAAGCATAAGTATATACATATAAGAAATATATAATGCAGCCGCGCTGCTGCCGGCTGAACCGGCAGCGCAGTGCGCGCTGAACTTATGTACTTAGGGTAAGAGAACATTTTACTTAAAATAATAAGTTTATTATAAAACCTAAATCCAAACTGCACTCACGTGCAAGAGTCTTCATCAACAACAACTAAACATCCTTATACAACATGGCGGCCGTGACAGGACCCCAGGATCTCTATCTCCAATAACTAAGACAACCAATAAGACAAGTGGGCTGGCTGGACAGGCTGAAACAAACTGGCGGAACTGAAAAACTTTTGTAACTGAGTGAGTACAGGGGTATGAGCTCCACAGTCACCAAAAAAAATAAAAGACAGCAGCGGCATTAAAGAGCGAATCAGACAGAGAAATTTTGAGATTGTAAGACTCTTATATAAGTCCGAAAACCCACTACCCTGGGAAACTGCAGTGAAACTAACAAGTGAACTCGAACATTTAGAGTCACTGTTAAAGGTGAAGAGCAACCCCTGCCCCTCAGAAAATACAAACATTCAAATTAACAAAAATACACATCGCCCACAGCCGAAGGAGATACCAAAAAGGAAACGCCAATGTCCACCGGACTGCAAAGGTCCGCTCTTCAGCCCGCATTGCCTGGGCACATGCCAGGCAAAGGAATACATGTCTCAACAAAAAGTCAACAATTAATAATCAATCACGAGAGGCATACCGCCCCTTGTGACAACGTTGGAGCAAGAAGAAGTACGAGAGGCAAGCCGCCCCTTGTACCAACGATTGGAAGCACCAAGGGTGAACTGACCGACAGCACTAAAGAGTGCCCAACATTAATTTTAAAATTATTATTATATATTTGTAATTCCTGACGACAATTGAGTCGACCGGCAAGAAGTTTGGCCTGTAAAGCCATTCGTAAACATTAGGTAGGCAAAGAGAGAAATAACTCTCAAAATTTGTAAACTAGTACATATACAAGTATGATATACAGAAATTGAATTTTTTTTTAAGACAAAAAAAATGTTAAGAAAACATTGATGTCTATAGAGACAAATAAAATAAGTAAATACGAGGAAATAACAGAAGAAAATACAAAAATGTTAGACTTAAAAAGTGTTGACTCGACAGCAAACGTCATTAATAAAGTTGAAGTACAAAATGCTGATCTGAAAGTCCTCACTTTACTAGTAGTAATAATATTAATTATAGTTCTGGTACATTTGTTTTATAAATTGTATCCCAACTGATCTCCTTATTCCCAACTGATCTCCTTATCTGGATTTCTGGATTTCTTATCTGGAAGAACCCAACGTGTCTTCTTTAAAGATGTTACCTCGCGTACAGCCCGCGTCACATCTGGGGTGCCTCAAGGAAGCCATCTTGGACCCTTACTTTTTACTTTGTTTATTAATGACTTGCCCCTTGCCTTAACTGACTCACTAGTACTAATGTACGCTGACGATGTTAAGCTTTGTCTTCAATATAGATCTACTAGTATTTAAAATTAATGTTGGGCACTCTTTAGTGCTGTCGGTCAGTTCACCCTTGGTGTTTCCAATCGTTGGTACAAGGGGCGGCTTGCCTCTCGTACTTCTTCTTGCTCCAACGTTGTCACAAGGGGCGGTATGCCTCTCGTGATTGATTATTTATTGTTGACTTTTTGTTGAGACATGTATTCCTTTGCCTGGCATGTGCCCAGGCAATGCGGGCTGAAGAGCGGACCTTTGCAGTCCGGTGGACATTGGCGTTTCCTTTTTGGTATCTCCTTCGGCTGTGGGCGATGTGTATTTTTGTTAATTTGAATGTTTGTATTTTCTGAGGGGCAGGGGTTGCTCTTCACCTTTAACAGTGACTCTAAATGTTCGAGTTCACTTGTTAGTTTCACTGCAGTTTCCCAGGGTAGTGGGTTTTCGGACTTATATAAGAGTCTTACAATCTCAGAATTTCTCTGTCTGATTCGCTCTTTAATGCCGCTGCTGTCTTTTATTTTTTTTGGTGACTGTGGAGCTCATACCCCTGTACTCACTCAGGTACAAAAGTTTTTCAGTTCCGCCAGTTTGTTTCAGCCTGTCCAGCCAGCCCACTTGTCTTATTAGTTGTCTTAGTTATTGGAGATAGAGATCCTGGGGTCCTGTCACGGCCGCCATGTTGTATAAGGATGTTTAGTTGTTGTTGATGAAGACTCTTGCACGTGAGTGCAGTTTGGATTTAGGTTTTATAATAAACTTATTATTTTAAGTAAAATGTTCTCTTACCCTAAGTACATAAGTTCAGCGCGCACTGCGCTGCCGGTTCAGCCGGCAGCAGCGCGGCTGCATTATATATTTCTTATATGTATATACTTATGCTTATGCATATGGACATGCATGATTTGTCTTACGTCAAATACTTTAGAGTGAGAGAGAGTATTATGCACTTATGCATAGGACACTGGCGGTCAGCGTGCATATGCTGACTTAGCCGAATTCACAAGTGGCCGATCATGTTACGCGCTCACTTGAGTTTGTTTTTGTTTTATTGTGATTTGCTGTGGCTGCACAAAGTGTTGTCGCCACAAAAGTACCAAACACAGTGTATACTCGAAACTCGATACTTATGCTTATGTGCATATTACAGAGCCGATATAACCCTTCATCTTCAAAGCCACCTACGTTATGCCATATAGTCGATCGAGTCCGGACGTTCCTACTTATATACTGCGTTTAGTAGAATAAAGGATGTGTGAAAAGTTAGAAACCGTTACCTTTAAAACTGAGAAACTAGTTGAATTTTTAAGCGAAAAAAGACCAAAAAAAAGGGTTTTTAACAATAAATTCAGATTTTGAGGGTGTTTAAAAAATGTATAACATGTTTTTGTGTTATTCTCGACCTGATTCACAATTCCTACTATGTAAATTTAAAAGTGCAGAATCAACAACGACGTATAAAATCGAATTAGACTCAATAATAAAAATCCTATGCTTGTCATAGCCACCTTTTGATTTGGATTCGATTGGAATCCGTTTTCTTTGCGTACTGTATAACCACGGTCAGTGTCCGATAGCACTCAGAGTCACAGCTATCCACTGGTGTACATACGCAAACGCTGCTCTACTTTAAATATAAAATTCGGCGATTGAATAAGGAAAGGAAACGGGAAAGTAGGCTGAACATTCATTTGGCATTATTCTGCAATAGTCCTGCCCCACGTTGGGCGACAAAATAATTGTAACGGAACAATTCATTGAGAACAGTCATAAGGCTAAGTACAGTAAACTATCCCTAACACTGCAAGGATGGTCTCTGCCGCGCCCCCTCTGTCTACTTGGGGACGGCTTGGCTCAGTCGCAAGGGGCGTGGGTGTGGGGACGGCCAACTAGACCAGGTACGTTACGGAAATCATCGTAGACAGAGATGAAGAAGTTGGGAAGAAAATCGGTAGGAGTAGGCCGATCCTTGGGTGGTTGATTCTACTGACCCTAACGAATGAAAGACTAGGCGTTGTTATCCTTCGTCTATACCCTCTCTTCCATGTAGACTTTACCCTAAACAGTGGGGTATCATTTGAGCCTATAAGTAGCTAAGGGGATGCCATCTAGTTCTTACACCGGAAGGAGAAGGTAGGTAGTCCCTGCCCTTGCTTATTCGTCTGCGGCGGATGTCGTGCTGCTCCGCCATCTCATCTGTGACCTAGAGTTGGATGACAAGCCGTCAAGTGCCTTAAGTGTTCACTTGTAGAAGGTCTTCGGCGTCGTTGGGCGTAGTACGCAGACTGCCTGTGATGCAGACCTCTGCCATGCGCTGGTTTCTAATCCTTTCTCTGCATAAGGATTTATCCATGGCAGGCCACCAGACTACAACTCTATAAAATAGAATAGACTACATAGCAAACAAAACGAGCTCTGCATTAGACGGATTAACCCCGTGCCTTATGTGCCTAAGCTGAGAGTTTTCCCAAATTCTCTGTCATAAGGTGGCACAGCGTTTATGGCAATTTCGCTACAAAGGGCCTCACCCGCACAAGCCTCCGATGAAGTGCCCATTGCTATCCTTCTTTTGCTTTTATTGCTAAGGGTTCTTATTGCTAAGGGTACCTTCCCTGTCAATCTACACCGCCTTGACTTTGGATCGCCATTCTGACTAGTGCTTCGGCCAATCGCCAATATCCTCACCCGTGATCGATCAGGTGCCTTCCTGCCTTGCCGAGTGTTATTGGTTTCCTGTTTATAAGCGCACCCTATCTCGTCATGGCTGGCAAGTCAATTTCAGCTTCTTCGCTTCAAGTCCTGTGTAGCGGTGACCGCTCTAGGTGACGCTGAGTTTGCCACGGATGGAGCCTGTGTTAATGTGTGCATAAAATTCCGCCTAGCCACGTATTCCACGAGCATAGACGCTGTTATAGTTTCCCACATTACGGACTGTCACCCCAGGCTTCCGGACAACATAGCTCTGGCTGACCCCAACTTCCATAGACTGCAGCAGGCGGACATGTTAATTGGCCTGTTCTTTGACCTGTTGGGAGTTGGTTAAAAAGTTATGTGACTGTCTCCCATTGCTCAAAGGACGCTATTTGGCTGAGTGTTTTCTATATGCAATGGACTACATCGGGAAACCAGATTGGCAGCTTAGGCCCGCAGACTGTTCACCCGAACTGAAGCCCATGAATCGCCTGCTTCGTATGTGAGGAGGTTTGATTGCAGATGGAGAAACAGAGAAGAATCAATGTTCCAGTTCCAATGTTCCGGTCTTTTGGGGGAAACAATGCCAGGTCAAAGATCTGAAAGGAGTTCATCTCGCATCTTAGAATTTTTGTGTGGGACTTTTAACTTAAAAAAATTCATATATGATAAATTTTCAACATTACATTGTATGTTATTATACAATATCTTCAAGTTCTACCAAAGATCCTCCTATATAAACAACCCAACGTGGGCTATATAAAGAATGCGGATGGGCAGTTGATTACGTTAAGCTAGGAATCCCCTAAGGCTTTTATCAACCCACGCTTCCCATGTCTCCGTGGAAAGGACAATCCAGGAGATGCGTAGGGCTCATCCGGATACCTCCTAAGTAATAGGAATCTTACATGGGCGATAAATAGTTTTATTTTGTTGTCATTTTAGACAATCATCGATGCACTGACTGGGCTTAGAATAGACGATGGATCTGTTCACCTAAAACGACAGATCCTGGTCAAAAGGAAAATCGAGGAGACTCTTGGAGAAACGTCTATTCGAAAATACGGCAAGAGAGGATCGTCATACGTCTTGCCCTTACTCCGAATCGTGGCGGTTAACAACCTACTGCGGTCCTTAGGGCCATTAAGTTATTTCCGCCGAGCTTCCATCCAGCTTCTGGAGAATAATCTGCATAAAAAGGCATCATGCTCGGTAGCTGATCCGGAACTCATGAGAGCCCGCATATCCAATAACAGATCCGATACTCCTGCAAAGCAGCTACAGATCCTGGCTCGACCTCACGAAGTTCTAGGATCTCATTAATGTGAGAATGGAATATTGGGTTATTTCATTTTTTTAAGGTGAGGATGGCTGTCAATCGTGGCCTAAAATAGGGGCAGAAATCTGGCCACTCGGCATAGCCCCCGCTGAATGTTGGCATCGGCAACGGTGACAAGGAGGGGAGAAGCTTGTATAACATTGGTGAGACATTGGCACCTTCGAGAAGTGCGGAGTGTGCAGCGAGTCTCATGAAGCACTAGGCAGCCATGCGAGCTGCGAGAATCTTCAGTACTGCTCACTCCCCAACTCGCTAAAATTGAGCATCTCCAGCTCTTCTTGAGCGTACGTGGTGGAAAATAAAAACAATATTTTTTCGTTCGATTCCCACGAACGAAACGGGTTTCAATTTTCCGGGCGTAGTCACGTCCGAGTCAGCTAATAACAAACCGCTGCAACTAAAATTATTATGGAACAGAATCGTGGAGAATTATTTTCTCTCCTTATCTTAAAGACAACGGACGTGTGTTTTTGGGGGCTCTCCATTTTTATTAAATTTTTTCTTTAATAACTTTAAACAATCCGGTGCTTATTTTTTATATTTCAAATATCCGTATCGCTTCACGTGAATAGTGGTATATTTGGAGGTAAAATAATAAATTTATTAATTTTCTTCCAAGCATAGCTCTGCTCTGCTTCATATCTCTAATTGTTGCACATTTACTAACGCTCACTAATCGCTCTCTTTAACCCCTTTTCCTTTTCCTGGTACAGTGGATCAAGGTACTTCTATAATAAAACAAAAAACATATTACTAAATTAATAACCAATAATCATGGAATTTAAACTTGTCTGTGCGATTAAGTCTTGTAATAAGACAATCTATTCAACCCAGACTACCATTCACTGCTGGCTATGTGAAAACGTTGTAACGCTACGTTCCGGGCTCACGGCTTAAGTTTCGGATGCCATTTTAAGTATTCAGGTTCAGGACGAAATGATATCGTTCATGAGACAGACTAAAAGTGGATTTAAAGAGTTGGTTTGTGGTTTTCGCAAAATAAATGTATAAAAAAAAAAAAAATTTTTGCGTTTTTTGTATTAGTTGCAGTGGTGCTATGTAAATATGTTGCCATTGCCTGATCAGTGTTCGCAAATGAGTTCTCAAACGTAAGCAATACAAAAAACGCAAAAATTTTTTTTTTTTTATACATTTATTTTGCGAAAACCACAAACCAACTCTTTAAATCCACTTTTAGTCTGTCTCATGAACGATATCATTTCGTCCTGAACCTGAATACTTAAAATGGCATCCGAAACTTAAGCCGTGAGCCCGGAACGTAGCGTTACAACGTTTTCACATAGCCAGCAGTGAATGGTAGTCTGGGTTGAATAGATTGTCTTATTACAAGACTTAATCGCACAGACAAGTTTAAATTCCATGATTATTGGTTATTAATTTAGTAATATGTTTTTTGTTTTATTATAGAAGTACCTTGATCCACTGTACCAGGAAAAGGAAAAGGGGTTAAAGAGAGCGATTAGTGAGCGTTAGTAAATGTGCAACAATTAGAGATATGAAGCAGAGCAGAGCTATGCTTGGAAGAAAATTAATAAATTTATTATTTTACCTCCAAATATACCACTATTCACGTGAAGCGATACGGATATTTGAAATATAAAAAATAAGCACCGGATTGTTTAAAGTTATTAAAGAAAAAATTTAATAAAAATGGAGAGCCCCCAAAAACACACGTCCGTTGTCTTTAAGATAAGGAGAGAAAATAATTCTCCACGATTCTGTTCCATAATAATTTTAGTTGCAGCGGTTTGTTATTAGCTGACTCGGACGTGACTACGCCCCGGAAAATTGAAACCCGTTTCGTTCGTGGGAATCGAACGAAAAAATATTGTTTTTATTTTCCACCACGTACGCTCCAAGAAGAGCTGGAGATGCTCAATTTTAGCGAGTTGGGGAGTGAGCAGTACTGAAGATTCTCGCAGCTCGCATGGCTGCCTAGTGCTTCATGAGACTCGCTGCACACTCCGCACTTCTCGAAGGTGCCAATGTCTCACCAATGTTATACAAGCTTCTCCCCTCCTTGTCACCGTTGCCGATGCCAACATTCAGCGGGGGCTATGCCGAGTGGCCAGATTTCTGCCCCTATTTTAGGCCACGATTGACAGCCATCCTCACCTTAAAAAAATGAAATAACCCAATATTCCATTCTCACATTAATGAGATCCTAGAACTTCGTGAGGTCGAGCCAGGATCTGTAGCTGCTTTGCAGGAGTATCGGATCTGTTATTGGATATGCGGGCTCTCATGAGTTCCGGATCAGCTACCGAGCATGATGCCTTTTTATGCAGATTATTCTCCAGAAGCTGGATGGAAGCTCGGCGGAAATAACTTAATGGCCCTAAGGACCGCAGTAGGTTGTTAACCGCCACGATTAAGAGTAAGGGCAAGACGTATGACGATCCTCTCTTGCCGTATTTTCGAATAGACGTTTCTCCAAGAGTCTCCTCGATTTTCCTTTTGACCAGGATCTGTCGTTTTAGGTGAACAGATCCATCGTCTATTCTAAGCCCAGTCAGTGCATCGATGATTGTCTAAAATGACAACAAAATAAAACTATTTATCGCCCATGTAAGATTCCTATTACTTAGGAGGTATCCGGATGAGCCCTACGCATCTCCTGGATTGTCCTTTCCACGGAGACATGGGAAGCGTGGGTTGATAAAAGCCTTAGGGGATTCCTAGCTTAACGTAATCAACTGCCCATCCGCATTCTTTATATAGCCCACGTTGGGTTGTTTATATAGGAGGATCTTTGGTAGAACTTGAAGATATTGTATAATAACATACAATGTAATGTTGAAAATTTATCATATATGAATTTTTTTAAGTTAAAAGTCCCACACAAAAATTCTAAGATGCGAGATGAACTCCTTTCAGATCTTTGACCTGGCATTGTTTCCCCCAAAAGACCGGAACATTGGAACTGGAACATTGATTCTTCTCTGTTTCTCCATCTGCAATCAAACCTCCTCACATACGAAGCAGGCGATTCATGGGCTTCAGTTCGGGTGAACAGTCTGCGGGCCTAAGCTGCCAATCTGGTTTCCCGATGTAGTCCATTGCATATAGAAAACACTCAGCCAAATAGCGTCCTTTGAGCAATGGGAGACAGTCACATAACTTTTTAACCAACTCCCAACAGGTCAAAGAACAGGCCAATTAACATGTCCACCTGCTGCAGTCTATGGAAGTTGGGGTCAGCCAGAGCTATGTTGTCCGGAAGCCTGGGGTGACAGTCCGTAATGTGGGAAACTATAACAGCGTCTATGCTCGTGGAATACGTGGCTAGGCGGAATTTTATGCACACATTAACACAGGCTCCATCCGTGGCAAACTCAGCGTCACCTAGAGCGGTCACCGCTACACAGGACTTGAAGCGAAGAAGCTGAAATTGACTTGCCAGCCATGACGAGATAGGGTGCGCTTATAAACAGGAAACCAATAACACTCGGCAAGGCAGGAAGGCACCTGATCGATCACGGGTGAGGATATTGGCGATTGGCCGAAGCACTAGTCAGAATGGCGATCCAAAGTCAAGGCGGTGTAGATTGACAGGGAAGGTACCCTTAGCAATAAAAGCAAAAGAAGGATAGCAATGGGCACTTCATCGGAGGCTTGTGCGGGT
The DNA here is from genome assembly GCA_035045925.1 of Drosophila atripex. NCBI lineage: Eukaryota > Metazoa > Arthropoda > Insecta > Diptera > Drosophilidae > Drosophila > Drosophila atripex. The sequence continues at coordinate 1,365,567 of JAWNOP010000041.1, read as the reverse complement.
GAGGCCCTTTGTAGCGAAATTGCCATAAACGCTGTGCCACCTTATGACAGAGAATTTGGGAAAACTCTCAGCTTAGGCACATAAGGCACGGGGTTAATCCGTCTAATGCAGAGCTCGTTTTGTTTGCTATGTAGTCTATTCTATTTTATAGAGTTGTAGTCTGGTGGCCTGCCATGGATAAATCCTTATGCAGAGAAAGGATTAGAAACCAGCGCATGGCAGAGGTCTGCATCACAGGCAGTCTGCGTACTACGCCCAACGACGCCGAAGACCTTCTACAAGTGAACACTTAAGGCACTTGACGGCTTGTCATCCAACTCTAGGTCACAGATGAGATGGCGGAGCAGCACGACATCCGCCGCAGACGAATAAGCAAGGGCAGGGACTACCTACCTTCTCCTTCCGGTGTAAGAACTAGATGGCATCCCCTTAGCTACTTATAGGCTCAAATGATACCCCACTGTTTAGGGTAAAGTCTACATGGAAGAGAGGGTATAGACGAAGGATAACAACGCCTAGTCTTTCATTCGTTAGGGTCAGTAGAATCAACCACCCAAGGATCGGCCTACTCCTACCGATTTTCTTCCCAACTTCTTCATCTCTGTCTACGATGATTTCCGTAACGTACCTGGTCTAGTTGGCCGTCCCCACACCCACGCCCCTTGCGACTGAGCCAAGCCGTCCCCAAGTAGACAGAGGGGGGCGCGGCAGAGACCATCCTTGCAGTGTTAGGGATAGTTTACTGTACTTAGCCTTATGACTGTTCTCAATGAATTGTTCCGTTACAATTATTTTGGCGCCCAACGTGGGGCAGGACTATTGCAGAATAATGCCAAATGAATGTCCAGCCAACTTTCCCGTTTCCTTTCCTTATTCAATCGCCGAATTTTATATTTAAAGTAGAGCAGCGTTTGCGTATGTACGCCAGTGGATAGCTGTGACTCTGAGTGCTATCGGACACTGACCGTGGTTATACAGTACGCAAAGAAAACGGATTCCAATCGAATCCAAATCAAAAGGTGGCTATGACAAGCATAGGATTTTTATTATTGAGTCTAATTCGATTTTATACGTCGTTGTTGATTCTGCACTTTTAAATTTACATAGTAGGAATTGTGAATCAGGTCGAGAATAACACAAAAACATGTTATACATTTTTTAAACACCCTCAAAATCTGAATTTATTGTTAAAAACCCTTTTTTTGGTCTTTTTTCGCTTAAAAATTCAACTAGTTTCTCAGTTTTAAAGGTAACGGTTTCTAACTTTTCACACATCCTTTATTCTACTAAACGCAGTATATAAGTAGGAACGTCCGGACTCGATCGACTATATGGCATAACGTAGGTGTCTTTGAAGATGAAGGGTTATATCGGCTCTGTAATATGCACATAAGCATAAGTATCGAGTTTCGAGTATACACTGTGTTTGGTACTTATGTGGCGACAACACTTTGTGCAGCCACAGCAAATCACAATAAAACAAAAACAAACTCAAGTGAGCGCGTAACATGATCGGCCACTTGTGAATTCGGCTAAGTCAGCATATGCACGCTGACCGCCAGTGTCCTATGCATAAGTGCATAATACTCTCTCTCACTCTAAAGTATTTGACGTAAGACAAATCATGCATGTCCATATGCATAAGCATAAGTATATACATATAAGAAATATATAATGCAGCCGCGCTGCTGCCGGCTGAACCGGCAGCGCAGTGCGCGCTGAACTTATGTACTTAGGGTAAGAGAACATTTTACTTAAAATAATAAGTTTATTATAAAACCTAAATCCAAACTGCACTCACGTGCAAGAGTCTTCATCAACAACAACTAAACATCCTTATACAACATGGCGGCCGTGACAGGACCCCAGGATCTCTATCTCCAATAACTAAGACAACCAATAAGACAAGTGGGCTGGCTGGACAGGCTGAAACAAACTGGCGGAACTGAAAAACTTTTGTAACTGAGTGAGTACAGGGGTATGAGCTCCACAGTCACCAAAAAAAATAAAAGACAGCAGCGGCATTAAAGAGCGAATCAGACAGAGAAATTCTGAGATTGTAAGACTCTTATATAAGTCCGAAAACCCACTACCCTGGGAAACTGCAGTGAAACTAACAAGTGAACTCGAACATTTAGAGTCACTGTTAAAGGTGAAGAGCAACCCCTGCCCCTCAGAAAATACAAACATTCAAATTAACAAAAATACACATCGCCCACAGCCGAAGGAGATACCAAAAAGGAAACGCCAATGTCCACCGGACTGCAAAGGTCCGCTCTTCAGCCCGCATTGCCTGGGCACATGCCAGGCAAAGGAATACATGTCTCAACAAAAAGTCAACAATAAATAATCAATCACGAGAGGCATACCGCCCCTTGTGACAACGTTGGAGCAAGAAGAAGTACGAGAGGCAAGCCGCCCCTTGTACCAACGATTGGAAACACCAAGGGTGAACTGACCGACAGCACTAAAGAGTGCCCAACATTAATTTTAAAATTATTATTATATATTTGTAATTCCTGACGACAATTGAGTCGACCGGCAAGAAGTTTGGCCTGTAAAGCCATTCGTAAACATTAGGTAGGCAAAGAGAGAAATAACTCTCAAAATTTGTAAACTAGTACATATACAAGTATGATATACAGAAATTGAATTTTTTTTTAAGACAAAAAAAATGTTAAGAAAACATTGATGTCTATAGAGACAAATAAAATAAGTAAATACGAGGAAATAACAGAAGAAAATACAAAAATGTTAGACTTAAAAAGTGTTGACTCGACAGCAAACGTCATTAATAAAGTTAAAGTACAAAATGCTGATCTGAAAGTCCTCACTTTACTAGTAGTAATAATATTAATTATAGTTCTGGTACATTTGTTTTATAAATTGTATCCCAACTGATCTCCTTATTCCCAACTGATCTCCTTATCTGGATTTCGAGCTACTTATCTGGAAGAACCCAACGTGTCTTCTTTAAAGATGTTACCTCGCGTACAGTCCGCGTCACATCTGGGGTGCCTCAAGGAAGCCATCTTGGACCCTTACTTTTTACTTTGTTTATTAATGACTTGCCCCTTGCCTTAACTGACTCACTAGTACTAATGTACGCTGACGATGTTAAGCTTTGTCTTCAATATAGATCTACTAGCGCCCAATCTAGACTTCAATCCGATTTGGATAAATTTCAAAATTGGTGCTTAGCAAATGACCTAAAGCTTAATGGATCGAAATGTAAACTCATGTCATTTTATCGATCTAGCCCTCACCAGGCTACGTACTTTCTCTATGGGATTGCCTTAGAACGTTTAACTCAGGTTAACGATCTGGGAGTCCTATTAGATTTGAAACTTAAATTTACCGACCATATATCCACCATGGTTAATAAAGCTATGGGTGTGCTTGGTTTTATTAAAAGATGGTCAAAAGAATTCAACGACCCATACATTACAAAAACTTTATACACATCATTGGTCCGTCCGATTCTTGAGTATGGATCGTGTGTCTGGAGTCCACAATACGGTGTGCACCAAGATCACATAGAATCCGTACAAAAAAACTTTCTTATTTTCGCACTTAGGGGACTAAATTGGAATGCAAGCCTTCACCTTCCCTCCTATCATAGTAGACTTTTATTAATCAACTTACCACCATTAACAAACCGTAGAACGATGCTGGGTGTCATGTTTCTATTTAATCTTATTAATGGTAATGTAGACAGCCAGCATTTATTAACACGCTTAAATTTCAACGTTCCTAGTAGAAGGACTCGAAACTTTCGTCCTCTACTCCTTAGCCATTGTAGCTCGACATATGCCCAACACGATCCGTTCAGGGTTTTATGTTCGGACTACAATGGTCTCTACCACGTTTTGTCCCTTTGCTCTACTAACAATCTTAAATCCATTATACTAAACACCTTATCTTTGCAACACTTTTCCTCGTGATTTCATACTCCTATTCCTCTCTTTTACTCTCTCGGATCTATCCCCGCGATTCGAGCCGTACGTTATGCGGCAGCGTCCCTCGGTCGGTTGGACGGGAGGTGGGCTGTACGTATGCAGTGGGAACCGCGCGATAAATATAAGTATCACAACAGATGTATCAAGAAACGCTATCAAAGCCAAGCAAATGACTTGGATAAGATTTGAAATTGCAAAAATGAGGAATGATTATAAATAAAGAAAACCGTATATAAACAAAAATTATATATATATAAGATCACAAAAAAAAAAGAAATCTTCCAACTGCAATCAAGCATACAGTCTTAATAGGCACCATTTTGACATATGAGCCGGAGTTTTTAAGAGATTCACAGCCATAGTTACAGACACTCTCGTGTCGATTAATCAAGTACAATGCAAGTACATTGACAAAATATTATGAACTCTGATTAAATGCCAAATCTACAAAAGGCTATGAGTAAATTAACAAAGAGGAATTAAAAAAAAAGGTCTTGGTAAAAGAACCGGACCTAGCTAAAAGGGTTAATTTCATTGTATCATTAGTCCCACGTATATATGTAATTTCAATAGCTTATATATGAGAACATATGATCTAGATTTCTCCCCTTTTGTTGGCCTATCTAATAAAGGAAAGGCTCAGTTATTGGTTTTAATACCTGGCATAGAAATTATGACAGTATTTAACGAGAAATCGGAAGAAATTAACTACTAGGTATTCAAGTACTAAGCCTCGTAATAGAAACAGCTTGCTAGTCCATATTATGGAATGGTCAGAACTTTCTGAACGAATCCTTAATATAAAAATCAGATTTGAAAAAGCATACAAATGCTTAACGCAGAATAGACCAAGTCATAAAGACACAGTAGACAGTCATGCAATAACCTTAATCGACTGCTTCAATGAAGCTCGAATATTAATATATAATCATAAAGACGTATTAACCGATCAAAATTGGTCAGAAACGTCAAGGTTATTAACAAGATTAAGAAATATACTCCAAAGTATAAAAGAGAAACAAATTCTTAATCTAACTGTGCCGTCTATTCTAAATACACCAGTAAAATTTGAGGCTAGTGCAGAAGAAGATATACAAGTCCAAGAACAAGACTTGGCAAATCTTACTATCCCAGCCATTCTAATGTCCAATGTAGACTCGGATTCTGATACACATTCAAGTGTATCAAAACTCAAAACAATCACAATGGCCCAATCGAATATTGAGTTCATTAACACGACATCAAAGCTTATACCAGTTTTCGATGGTAAAGCGGAAAACTTAACAAGTTTTATTGATGCGTTAATCATTGTGGACTCAATAAAAGGCGAACACGAACAATTAGCTGTGTCGATGATAAAGACAAAGCTAAAAGGTGGCGCCAGAAATTTAGTCGGGAGTGAGACTACAATATCTGAAGTCATCTCCAGACTACAAACCAACGTCAAAGGCGGAACTGTAGCAGTATTATAAGCAAAACTGATAAACCTACAGCACTTTTTAAAAATTTTTATTTTAAAAATTCTTCACAGCGTGAAGCTGTGAAACTCGCGTAGTCGTAATAATAATTACAACAACAACAACGGTTCCAATTATAACAATAATGGACGAGGCCAAAATAGAGGAAACTCAAGAAGCCGTGGCAACTCGAATCGAGGCCACAATAACAACAATACAAATACTAATGTGAGAGTTGCCCAGAGTAATTCGGGAAACCCTCACCCTTCAGATATTCGAAGCCAATAAATGGCACAATCAAAAGCATTAACCTTGATCTAAGTATTTTGTAAAGATTAATAATCAAAAAACAGATAAAAAACTTACGCTGTTAATAGACACTGGTGCAGATATATCTATATTGGAAGAAAATATAGATATATTTGATAATGTAAACAAAAAGGTACTACCCACATATCGGGTATATGCGAAGGAACAATAATTTCAAAAGGCTTAGCCTTCGTAGAACTCCAAACAAAAAATTACATAATTCCTCATGACTTTCATTTAGTCGATAAAAATTTCCCAATACCTAGATGGCATACTAGGCATAGATTTTATAAAACGATACAATTGCCAAATAGATTTCAAAGAAAGTGGCGACTCACTATTTCTTCGTCCAAATGACTTAAATTATCCGATTAGACTGGAAATATTTTCCAATACATGTGCCAATAATGCCACAGTACTTCCAGCTCGGTCCGAAGTCGTCCGTAAAATACAAATTCCTTCAATAACTAATCACATCTTGATACCAAATCAAGAAATTGAAGAAGGAATTTATATCGCAAACACCCTGTCCGATTATAACCATACCTATGTCCGAATTTTAAACACGACAAATTCCAATAGAATCCTTAATTTAAATAAAATAACATATAAAAAATTAAACGATTTCGAAATATTAAAAAACTCTAATGAAGATAGAAGTAATTTTGTCATGAAACAACTAATCAAAAATGTTCCACCATTGTTCAAAAACCAACTAAAAGATCTATGTACCAGATATATTCGGACTAGAAACCGAATCAATTACTACAATTAATTTTTATAAACAGAGGCTTAGATTAAAGGATGATGAACCCATATATATTAAGAATTATAGAAGTCCTCATAGCCAAGTTCAGGAAATACAAGCCCAAGTACAAAAACTAATAAATGATAAAATAGTTGAACCTTCAGTGTCAGAATACAATAGCCCACTACTTTTAGTCCCGAAGAAGTCTCTTCCGGGCTCAGAAAATAAAAAATGGCGATTAGTAATCGACTATCGTCAAATTAATAAGAAGCTATTGTCTGATTAATTTCCACTACCAAGGATAGATGATATTCTAGATCAACTAGGTAGAGCAAAGTACTTTTCATGTCTTGACTTAATGTCAGGATTTCATCAAATTGAACTTGAAAAAAGTTCAAGAAATATAACGTCATTTTCAACGAGCTCATATCGCTGCGATTACCTTTCGGCTTAAAAATAGCCCCTAACTCATTCCAAAGAATGATGACAATAGCATTCTCTGGTTTACAACCATCACAAGCATTTCTTTATATGGATGATCTAATAGTAATAGGTTGTTCCGAGAAACATATGGTCAAAAACTTAACTGATGTTTTTGACAAATGTAGAGAATACAATCTAAAGCTACATCCAGAAAAATGTTAATTTTTTATGCATGAAGTCACATTCTTGGGACACAAGTGCACTGATAAAGGAATCTTGCCCGATGATAAAAAATACGAGGCCATTAAAAATTATCCTGTCCCACATGATGCGGATAGTGCTAGACGCTTTGTTGCATTTTGCAACTACTATCGACGTTTTATTAAAAACTTTACTGATTATTCACGTCACATAAAAAGATTATGTAAAAAAGGCGTACAGTTTGAATGGACATCAGAATGTCAGAATGCTTTCGATCATTTAAAAACGGCATTGATGCATCCAACCTTGTTACAATATCCAGATTTCACTAAGGAATTCTGTATAATAACAGATGCAAGTAAGCAAGCGTGTGGAGCGGTTTTAACTCAAAACCAAAACGGACACCAACTTCCCATTGCATACGCATCAAGATCCTTTACCAAAGGAGAAAGTAACAAGAGTACTACTGAACAAGAGCTAGCAGCTATTCACTAGGCAATAACTCATTTTCGACCATATATTTATGGTAATCATTTCACAGTAAGAACGGATCATAGACCACTTACATATCTATTCTCAATGATCAATCCGAGTTCTAAACTTACTCGTATGAGGCTTGAATTAGACGAATATAATTTTACGGTAGAATATCTGAAGGGCAATGATAATCATGTAGCGGATGCGTTATCGTGAATAACCATCCAAGACTTTAAAGACATATAAAATAAAATCCAGAAAGTCACTACCAGGTACCAAAGTAGACAAAATTTTTGCGCAGAAAATAAAAACGTAGAATTGCCAAGGCAATCTACAGAAAAAGCTTCTCAGCCCAACGTATACAACGTCATAAACAATGACGAAGTACGAAAAGTAGTGACCTTGCATATAAAAGATTCACTATGTTCCCTTAAACATGGTAAGAAAATTATTGCAAGAATAGATATTGGTGAGGTCAACTATTTCCAAGGCTCGAGAAAGAAGCCGGTATATTACAAATAAGCCAATTAAAAATAGCACCGTGGGAAAATATCTTTGATGACATTTCAATAGATACTTTCAAAAATATGGGCAATAAGATATTGAAAACATTGAGAGTAGCGCTACTCAACCCGGTGACTATAATAAATAATGAAAAAGAAATAGAAGCTATACTGTCTATAATTCACGACAATCCAACACAAGGAGGTCACACTGGCATAACAAAAACCTTGGCTAAGATTAAAAGATACTATTATTGGACAGGTATGACTCGATATATTACTGAGTACATACGAAAATGTCCCAAATGCCAAAAATCCAAAGAGACGAGAAATATAAAAACTCCTTTAACTATTACAGATACACCTGTACTTGCCTTTGACAGGGTTATAGGAGACACGATTGGTCCACTACCCAGGTCAGAAAATGGTAACGAATACGCAGTCACATTAATTTGTGACTTAACTAAATATAATAATACTTGTGACTTAATAAATAATAGTAGCGATTCCAATACCAAATAAAAATGCTAATACAGTAGCAAAGGCAATATTTGAAAATTTTATTCTGAAGTACGGTCCAATGAAGACGTTCATTACGGACATGGGAACAGAATATAAAAATTCAATTATAAATGATTTGTGCAAGTATTTAAAGATTAATAATATAACATCTACTGCACACCACCACCAGACCATTGGAACAGTCGAAAGATGTCACAGAACCTTCAATGAATATATACGATCTTATATATCAGCTGATAAAACTGATTGGGACGTATGGATTCACTATTTCGTATACTGTTTCAACTACCCCCTCTATGGCACACAACTATTGTCCATATGAATTAGTTTTTGGTAAATTGCATAATTTACCAGACGATTTTAGTACTATAAATTTAGTAAATAATAGATCCTTTATATAACGTAGACGATTACGCTAAAGAAGTTAAGTTTAGATTAGAATCAGCCTATAAAAGAGCAAGAATAATGCTCGACAAATATAAAGCTAAGAATAAAGAAAATTATGATAAAAAGGCTTTAGATTTTGAACTACAAATAGGAGATAAAGTTCTATTAAAAAACGAAACTGGCCATAAATTGGACCCAGTATATTTAGGACTCTATACAATAGTTAAAATAGAAGACAGAGGTAACGTCGTAATTAAAAATGAGAAAAACAAAACCCAGAAGGTTCATAAGGATAGGCTAAAAATATTCAATTAAAAAAAAAAATATATATATATATGTATAAAGAAAAAAAAAACCGGCTTGATCAACCAAAAACAAAAAAAATAAAAATAAAAATAAAAATAAAAAAAAAATATATATGTATATATTATTATTTTATTATTTACATTAAAAATATATAAAACTGCGTTTTAAACTACAGAAAAAAAATCTAATTTTATATTTCAATTTCAAATTTTATAAAAAAAAAAAAGATAAAGTTTAATCAAAGTAATTCTTTTCAATATTTCAATTTTAAATTTGAAAACATTTAAAAACAATAAATTAATATTACTCCATTATATTACGTTATTTTCAAAAGGAGGGAGATGTAATATGCACATAAGCAAGAGTATCGAGTATCGAGTATACACTGTGTTTGGTACTTATGTGGCGACAACACTTTGTGCAGCCACAGCAAATCACAATAAAACAGAAACAAACTCAAGTGAGCGCGTAACATGATCGGCCACTTGTGAATTCGTCTAAATCAGCATATGCACGCTGACCGCCAGTGTCCTATGCATAAGTGCATAATACTCTCTCTCACTCTAAAGTATTTACGTAAGACAAAGCATGCATGTCCATATGCATAAGCATAAGTATATACATATAAGAAATATATAATGCAGCCGCGCCGCTGCCGGCTGAACCGGCAGCGCAGTGCGCGCTGAACTTATGTACTAAGGGTAAGAGAACATTTTACTTAAAATAAAAAGATTATTATAAAACCAAATCCAAACTGCACTGACGTGCAAGAGTCTTCATCAACAACAACTAAACATCCTTATACAACAGCTCCACCCGTAGTTTACTTTCCTTTGTTATTTATAACATAAATGGAAGTTAAGCTTTTGTCATTATTTTACTGCTTTCGTTACCTTAATTTATCGACCAATTATTGGAAAATACTTAAGATCATGGAACGTAATAATTATGATTTTTATTTTAAAAATCACAAAATAATTATTATTCTCTCAGCGAAAAAAATCACAATATAATCATTATTTGTGATTTTTATTTATTTTTCGCTCAATAATAACATTCAATTCAAGATTGCGGGCTATATATTAAATATTTTAGATATTTGATTTAATATCTCCATAGCCCTAATATAAAGGTCCAAATAAACACTATAATTTTTCCACGATCACTCCTCCAAACCATTAACTTATATCTAATATCACGGCGGACGGCAGCCCGCTAGGTGGCGACACGCGACCTTGCCAAGCGCGTGAAGACACAATATATAGCTGAAGAATTAAAAATTTTCCGTTTGCGTTCAATCTGAATGAGTCACAGAGGTATTGTTTTCATTAGAAAGATTTTATTCAAACATTAACCAAAAGTAGTATGACTTGGGAGTAATTTGCGAATATGTAAAACACTTTTGATTCCCTAGATTGGACACTGGGAAAATTTTTTTTTATATACATATTATTTTACATAGTATTTTTATATAATTAGATTCTGATCCAATATACGCGTCGATTGGTACCTTTAACCATCACGATTTCTTTCAAAAAATATTCAGGAAAAACGATTTTTAAAGAATTTCCCAAATGAAGATGTTTGCCAAATTTTGCTCCGAAAACATGTACCGTCCGCGTATGACTTATTTTTTTATTTTTTTATTTTATATTAAAATTTGGAAAAGATTTGAGAAGCTAACTTAAAGCTAACTTCACATGCTACATTTCGTTAGAAAGGTTTCTAAAAAATATTTTTCACTTTATTTAAGATCAAATGTCTAATTCTTAAGAAAAAAGAAATACACTGAAAAAAAAAATAAAAAACACGCTAACATTTTTTTTTTCAAAATTGGCTCCGATATTTATATTAGATGTGGAGATAGTTTTTGAGATAACGCAACTTTTGAAAATTTTCATACTCAAGATATAGTTCGATAAGTAGAGCAACCCATGGTACTGGCTGTGAAGCTAAGTTGCATATTCATAGCATTATAGAAACATATTCGGTTGCCGATTGGCATTTTGTAGTTTTCGAACATAAAACACCAAACAATATATAGAAATGATTTAATTTAAATAAAATGTTATTTGTTAAGAACATGCTGAGACCGCAAACAACTGAGGCAAAGCGCCTCTTTGCGGCGACCGCACTCCGAAAACAATTTCCCAAACGATTTGCAGCTGTTTGCATTCGTCTTCACCGCTAGAAGCGTTTATCTATCTAACAGAGCTCCAGAGTGCGCTTATATTTTTGGGAGATTTTTAAAGTAGCACGGAGCAACATCTGAAGTTTAGAAAATTTTCGAGCGAGATCTTGTCAGGGATAGGCCAACGGAAAAGCTCCCGGCTTTTATAAGTTATACATTTTGATACGAGTAAAACATTTCCGGAATCCCTAGATAACGATATCTCCATACAACCAGTATACTTTGCCATACATATCAGTTCCAGAGCCTATTGTGGGTATAATTGCGTAGCTATTATGATCGGCATCCAGGCATAAAACACTCACACGCCTTTATCAACGTCAGTAGACTACTTAGCTCCAATTTCATGTAAGCAAAAAACTCTGACTAATCAATATTATTCATCCAAAGTCCATCTAGGTTGTATAGAAATATAAAATTTAAAAGTGTAAAACCAGTTTGTAATTGTCAATCCATTTATTAGAAACCCCTCAAAACTCATACTTGATTTATACAAATTTTCATAATTATAACCCAAATATAAAATGTATTATTATATTTTTATTCTATGCAAAACAAACTTCACATGTGCTTGTGGTGCTTGTGGTTTGTGTTAATGTAGTGCATCTTGTTCAGCCATAAGGCAACTATGATTACTCCCGATTTAAATATAAGGCAACTTTGATTACCCTCGATTTAAATAAAATGTCTTTGTTTTACGCTTTTAATAATTTTTAATAGCGGCCGAGCAAGGGAAGCAAGGAAAGCTCCAATCAATGCAGCTCCAAATCCACAGCCGATAAAATCAAAATCCAATAAAAGTATATGTATGCTTAGCAAGGGAAGCTCCAAGCAATGCAGTTCTCTATCATTCTAAGGGCGAGAGGCGAGGCGGGGCTAACACATATAATTGCAAGATAGACGTCACACTGAGGAATCAACTCCAGTATCCTGGTCATGGGTCACATCATAGGGTGTAGGTTCTCATCCTTCACCAGAACTATAGTCATCAATACACACAACTGGGCTAAGCGTGCGCCATTTGGAATGCCCAGAACACTTGTTCTGGCACCCATCCAGATGGTTAAAGATGAGGGCAGTAAGGTCTAGTTCGAGTTGAAGGAGGACCGCAGTTAAAAAATATGCCGGAGTTAACACATCTAGGTCTGGCAAGATTTTCTGATTTCGATACAAGAGGTAGACTTAACGATTATGGCTATGTTGCATAACAAAGATCTCAACTCCTCGAAGCCAAAACCTACAGGACTAACGGCCCACCACTCGATAGTTCCGACAGGCAAAACTCATGAAGAGGAGTTTGGTGACCTTTGCTGGGGAATTGTCGTTTCAATTCGATCAGATCATTTTTGGCACCCACAAATATTGGTAGCGTTATCCATAACTTTCTGGCTTACGTTGCTTACAAATAAGTCAATTGAGCGCGCTCAGTAACGAAGCCGTGCAAAGGTTATTGATTAACTTCAAGTGGATCTCCTTCATACTGAAGCAGATAATACGCTCACGTAACACTTGATGGGGACCTTATTCCAAAACTCCCCCTTCTAGACAAATGGTCCACAAAAATCCACTTCTGTTACTGTAAATATCTCGGTCGGAAGATCAGCCATGACATGGTCTATTAGCCGAGGCTTAGTAAATTGTAAACGTAGGCAAAGACTCTCATTTAGGCGGGAAGCGAGTTGGCGAAATGGGCATCGCGATCGAGCTCCTCCTTAGTAGCCTGAACGATCGTCTCGGTGCAGGCTTCCAGTTTCCAAAATTGGCTTAGAGCTAGCATGCAAGTTGGTGCATGAAGCGGCCATACTAGGTTTTCGTTGGGGGCCACCGCCTCCGGAAACTACCCGCCCAAAACATGTCTTCTGCACAAGGCCGTGTCCTAGCTGGATTTGCCCACTTGATAGCAGATCCATAAATAGGCTGGCTCCAATCATCAAACCGACTTGCTGCGTTGGCTGGAAGGCTGGATCTGCTAGAACCACGTTTCTAGATATTCTCTAGTTGGAGATATCAATGTTTAGGCACGGCTCTATCTGTAGCGAATTCTGCATCTCCAAGACCAACCACCGATACAGAGCATTTGGACCGACGAAGCTGAAGTTGGCTTGCCAGCCGCGATGTATTGAGGTAAACTTGAGAATAGCGCTCGAAATGGAAGCAAAGCAGGGATCATTGGCAGGATCCAAGACAGAAGGATAAGAGAACAGATGTAATGCTGGATAATTTCTCGCAAGGATGCAAATAGGCATGATGTCGGCAAATATACTATTGGCATCCGCGGGCTGAGTGTCCCAACTATAGGCAAACGAAACAGACGCCTGACCTCATCATATCATTCCTCAACTGGCAAGGCCTCAACGAGCAAAAAAGCACAGCATGTGACGCATACGGCGCACAGAGCAGAAGCATTAAATCGTTCGGATTACTCCCAAAGAGTTGCATCGGATCCTGGGTCGACCACCCTTAGCTAAAGGATCTCGTTGATGTGAATCTGGAATATTATTGCTAAATCGGTAGTGCAAGAGATCAAGGGCTACATCATAGCTAGCGTCAGATATTTCTCAAAGCTCTCCCGGTCTACCGCAGAAAGAATATAATCCACCTGGACCATTCCATTTCGGGTGAATGAGGATGGCTGTCAATCGTCGTCTTAAACAGGGCGCAAATATCCGACCAATTGGCGAGACGCCGCTGAATGTTGGCATCGGCAACGGGAGCAGGCCTGTATGGAGTTGGTGTAATGCTAACGCCACTGGTGCAAGTGGCAAGCATCATGAAGCGCTTGCCAACCCCCCCCTGGGTGTCGACGTTCACGTCCGTGGCCAGCTGAGAGAACCTCAAGTAAAAATCACTCCCAATTGCCTCCATATATATGTTCTGTCTCCTATATCTCTTCCTATATTTGTTCTGGACTTTGGTTCAGGGGAGCCTAAAGGTTATGGAGCAGATTAAATTATGAATGGATATTTTTGCTGTCGGCCTGTGTAACTTTCAATTTCCTATTTTTATTCGGGGTTCAATTTAAAACCTAAGAATCCGCAGCGGGAAGAGAAGTTCCAAGCAATGCAGTTCTCTATTATTCTAAGAGCGAGAGGATAGGCGAGGCACACACATTTGCAAGATAGTGTGCGAAAGCTCCCAAAAGCGCATGCGCTATAAATAACTCTCAGAAGACACCATTTGGTGACCCCGACGCGATTCGCGCTACAGTTTGTCGCAGTTGCAAGTTATTGCGTAGTCTATTGAACTTAGTGCATTATTTCTTTATACAATTTCGTCACAAGCTGCTTAAGTTCAATCCCGGGCAGTTGTGGGCTTCTGCATTGGCTGAGAATATGGATTCTGGAGCTGAACTTAGCGCTGCCAACGCTTCCATTATAGAACAATATTTGATAAAGATGACTGCAACTGTGTCTTTGGAATTGGAAGAGTTCCATGCTTCTGTAACGCCAGAGTAGTAAATGAGGATTCGCGGCTTCCTCCGTATTGGAGAAAACCCTTAGCGCCAAATTAACAATATCATGAGAAAAGCAACAGCTCATTGTTCTGGAAGCTTACTTGCTTGGCTACTAAAACGTCATTGTTTTTGTAGCCCGAGCTGACTTCTTCTCATTGTTTACAATTAATACCGACTGAACATTGTCCATGCATTTGTAATTTCAGATAAGAACTCTTCTGTGGCTCTTGATCTATTGTGAAACAGTTTAATAATCGTCGATTAATTTTACATAACCACATAAATGATATCCTTTTTTGTAGTTTTGAGCCCGGTACCATTGACACCCTCCGAGAATTGCCAAACAGGTTTAGCATGCGAGCATTGATGTCTACTAGATCGCCGATTGCCTCCTGGTGCAGATAAGTGTTCAGAAACTGGATCCATTACCATAAGCACTTAAGCCTAATAGGAGGCCTAAACAGACCTGAATGAGGATACAATTCCAATGTGCGAATCCATGGGAACTCTTGTCTATGGAACTCTATATTATCATAGCTCAATTTTTATAAAGGACAGTTGGACATCTAAAATTAGCCTTAGAATGAAAAGGGGATAATATTAATATAGCTAGTAGCTATATTAGATACACTATTCTTTCAAAAATAAGAGAAAAATTTTAAGCTATTAAAAAGTAAATGCCTCATACGAAAGCATAAGCATGTGTTTAGTAATTGGCCAAAATTTAAAAAGACACATATAACGACTTTTATATTCATATAGACGTATATACACTTAATAATTAAATATATCATCAAATGTATCATTAAATATTTTTAAACAAACAAGACCTGTGCTTCATTACTAGGAGTCTTCATCGCATGAAATGTATTGTTCTCTTTTAATCTCAAATCCACGAACGATTTGTGAGGTAGCAAAACAAAATCGCATTTAAAAATATCATCTCTAATCGCCAGTCACAAGAGAAGCGGAATTTTGATTAAATCATCATTTAAAATCTAAATGATCTACCTTAAAAGCGACCTATGAACACTTTACCACATGCTGGGCTGCAACATCCTGCAAATCTTACTCAAACTTTCCGTTTGGTTTTTCATCTTTGGTTTTTTGCCTCGTACGTGTCTATTAATACATGAACGAAGAAGTTCCGCTGCATTATCGCAAGACCACATACATATATACGTCGAAGTTGAATATAAGCGAGTAATCACCGCTAAAAAACAAAGTATACCTACAAAACATATCAAATATGCTGCGTAATTAACGTTTAAAAAAATCCAGCTCAGTTCTCTGTCTAATAAGACTGAAAACAGGCATAGCTACAAAAGAGATATTTTCTGCAAGAAAACGAGAAGTAATTACCATGGTATCCTGTAAATACAGAGGGTAAGTAATTCAGACAAGTAGTTTTTCAATATTTATAATATTACCTAACATTTTAATGTAGTTTAAAAATTAATTAATACAGATACACCTGTACTTGCCTTTGACAGGGTTATAGGAGACACGATTGGTCCACTACCCAGGTCAGAAAATGGTAACGAATACGCAGTCACATTAATTTGTGACTTAACTAAATATCTAGTAGCGATTCCAATACCAAATAAAAATGCTAATACAGTAGCAAAGGCAATATTTGAAAATTTTATTCTGAAGTACGGTCCAATGAAGACGTTCATTACGGACATGGGAACAGAATATAAAAATTCAATTATAAATGATTTGTGCAAGTATTTAAAGATTAATAATATAACATCTACTGCACACCACCACCAGACCGTTGGAACAGTCGAAAGATGTCACAGAACCTTCAATGAATATATACGATCTTATATATCAGCTGATAAAACTGATTGGGACGTATGGATTCAATATTTCGTATACTGTTTCAACTACCCCCTCTATGGCACACAACTATTGTCCATATGAATTAATTTTTGGTAAATTGCATAATTTACCAGACGATTTTAGTACTATAAATTTAGTAAATAATAGATCCTTTATATAACGTAGACGATTACGCTAAAGAAGTTAAGTTTAGATTAGAATCAGCCTATAAAAGAGCAAGAATAATGCTCGACAAATATAAAGCTAAGAATAAAGAAAATTATGATAAAAAGGCTTTAGATTTTGAACTACAAATAGGAGATAAAGTTCTATTAAAAAACGAAACTGGCCATAAATTGGGCCCAGTATATTTAGGACCCTATACAATAGTTAAAATAGAAGACAGAGATAACGTCGTAATTAAAAATGAGAAAAACAAAACCCAGAAGGTTCATAAGGATAGGCTAAAAATATTCAATTAAAAAAAAAAATATATATATATATATGTATAATGAAAAAAAAAACCGGCTTGATCAACCAAAAACAAAAAAAATAAAAATAAAAATAAAAATAAAATATATATATATATATGTAATTACTTTATTATTTACATTAAAAATATATAAAACTGCGTTTTAAACTACAAAAAAAAATCTAATTTTATATTTCAATTTCAAATTTTATAAAAAAAAAAAAGATAAAGTTTAATCAAAGTAATTCTTTTCAATATTTCAATTTTAAATTTGAAAACATTTAAAAACAATAAATTAATATTACTCCACTATATTACGTTATTTTCAAAAGGAGGGAGATGTAATATGCACTAAGCAAGAGTATCGAGTATACACTGTGTTTGGTACTTATGTGGCGACAACACTTTGTGCAGCCACAGCAAATCACAATAAAACAGAAACAAACTCAAGTGAGCGCGTAACATGATCGGCCACTTGTGAATTCGTCTAAATCAGCATATGCACGCTGACCGCCAGTGTCCTATGCATAAGTGCATAATACTCTCTCTCACTCTAAAGTATTTACGTAAGACAAAGCATGCATGTCCATATGCATAAGCATAAGTATATACATATAAGAAATATATAATGCAGCCGCGCCGCTGCCGGCTGAACCACATATTCGGTTGCCGATTGGCATTTTGTAGTTTTCGAACATAAAAAACCAAACAATATATAGAAATGATTTAATTTAAATAAAATGTTATTTGTTAAGAACATGCTGAGACCGCAAACAACTGAGGCAAAGCGCCTCTTTGCGGCGACCGCACTCCGAAAACAATTTCCCAAACGATTTGCAGCTGTTTGCATTCGTCTTCACCGCTAGAAGCGTTTATCTATCTAACAGAGCTCCAGAGTGCGCTTATATTTTTGGGAGATTTTTAAAGTAGCACGGAGCAACATCTGAAGTTTAGAAAATTTTCGAGCGAGATCTTGTCAGGGATAGGCCAACGGAAAAGCTCCCGGCTTTTATAAGTTATACATTTTGATACGAGTAAAACATTTCCGGAATCCCTAGATAACGATATCTCCATACAACCAGTATACTTTGCCATACATATCAGTTCCAGAGCCTATTGTGGGTATAATTGCGTAGCTATTATGATCGGCATCCAGGCATAAAACACTCACACGCCTTTATCAACGTCAGTAGACTACTTAGCTCCAATTTCATGTAAGCAAAAAACTCTGACTAATCAATATTATTCATCCAAAGTCCATCTAGGTTGTATAGAAATATAAAATTTAAAAGTGTAAAACCAGTTTGTAATTGTCAATCCATTTATTAGAAACCCCTCAAAACTCATACTTGATATATACAAATTTTCATAATTATAACCCAAATATAAAATGTATTATTATATTTTTATTCTATGCAAAACAAACTTCACATTTGTGTGCTTGTGGTTTGTGTTAATGTGGTGCATCTTGTTCAGCCATAAGGCAACTATGATTACTCCCGATTTAAATATAAGGCAACTTTGATTACCCTCGATTTAAATAAAATGTCTTTGTTTTACGCTTTTAATAATTTTTAATAGCGGCCGAGCAAGGGAAGCAAGGAAAGCTCCAATCAATGCACCTCCAAATCCACAGCCGATAAAATCAAAATCCAATAAAAGTATATGTATGCTTAGAAAGGGAAGCTCCAAGCAATGCAGTTCTCTATCATTCTAAGGGCGAGAGGCGAGGCGGGGCTAACACATATAATTGCAAGATAGACGTCACACTGAGGAATCAACTCCAGTATCCTGGTCATGGGTCACATCATAGGGTGTAGGTTCTCATCCTTCAAAGCTCTCCCGGTCTACCGCAGAAAGAATATAATCCACCTGGACCATTCCATTTCGGGTGAATGAGGATGGCTGTCAATCGTCGTCTTAAACAGGGCGCAAATATCCGACCAATTGGCGAGACGCCGCTGAATGTTGGCATCGGCAACGGGAGCAGGCCTGTATGGAGTTGGTGTAATGCTAACGCTACTGGTGCAAGTGGCAAGCATCATGGAGCGCTTGCCAACCCCCCCCTGGGTGTCGACGTTCACGTCCGTGGCCAGCTGAGAGAACCTCAAGTAAAAATCACTCCCAATTGCCTCCATATATATGTTCTGTCTCCTATATCTCTTCCTATATTTGTTCTGGACTTTGGTTCAGGGGAGCCTAAAGGTTATGGAGCAGATTAAATTATGTATGGATATTTTTGCTGTCGGCCTGTGTAACTTTCAATTTCCTATTTTTATTCGGGGTTCAATTTAAAACCTAAGAATCCGCAGCGGGAAGAGAAGTTCCAAGCAATGCAGTTCTCTATCATTCTAAGAGCGAGATGACAGGCGAGGCACACACATTTGCAAGATAGTGTGCGAAAGCTCCCAAAAGCGCATGCGCTATAAATAACTCTCAGAAGACACCATTTGGTGACCCCGACGTGATTCGCGCTACAGTTTGTCGCAGTTGCAAGTTATTGCGTAGTCTATTGAACTTAGTGCATTATTTCTTTATACAATTTCGTCACAAGCTGCTTAAGTTCAATCCCGGGCAGTTGTGGGCTTCTGCATTGGCTGAGAATATGGATTCTGGAGCTGAACTTAGCGCTGCCAACGCTTCCATTATAGAACAATATTTGATAAAGATGACTGCAACTGTGTCTTTGGAATTGGAAGAGTTCCATGCTTCTGTAACGCCAGAGTAGTAAATGAGGATTCGCGGCTTCCTCCGTATTGGAGAAAACCCTTAGCGCCAAATTAACAATATCATGAGAAAAGCAACAGCTCATTGTTCTGGAAGCTTACTTGCTTGGCTACTAAAACGTCATTGTTTTTGTAGCCCGAGCTGACTTCTTCTCATTGTTTACAATTAATACCGACTGAACATTGTCCATGCATTTGTAATTTCAGATAAGAACTCTTCTGTGGCTCTTGATCTATTGTGAAAAAGTTTAATAATCGTCGATTAATTTAACATAACCACATAAATGATATCCTTTTTTTGTAGTTTTGAGCCCGGTACCATTGACACCCTCCGAGAATTGCCAAACAGGTTTAGCATGCGAGCATTGATGTCTACTAGATCGCCGATTGCCTCCTGGTGCAGATAAGTGTTCAGAAACTGGATCCATTACCATAAGCACTTAAGCCTAATAGGAGGCCTAAACAGACCTGAATGAGGATACAATTCCGATGTGCGAATCCTTGGGAACTCTTGTCTATGGAACTCTATATTATCATAGCTCAATTTTTATAATGGACATTTGGACATCTAAAATTAGCCTTAGAATGAAAAGGGGATAATATTAATATAGCTAGTAGCTATATTAGATACACTATTCTTTCAAAAATAAGAGAAAAATTTTAAGCTATTAAAAAGTAAATGCCTCATACAAAAGCATAAGCATGTGTTTAGTAATTGGCCAAAATTTAAAAAGACACATATAACGACTTTTATATTCATATAGACGTATATACACTTAATCATTAAATATATCATCAAATGTATCATTAAATATTTTTAAACAAACAAGACCTGTGCTTCATTACTAGGAGTCTTCATCGCATGAAATGTATTGTTCTCTTTTAATCTCAAATCCACGAACGATTTGTGAGGTAGCAAAACAAAATCGCATTTAAAAATATCATCTCTAATCGCCAGTCACAAGAGAAGCGGAATTTTGATTAAATCATCATTTAAAATCTAAATGATCTACCTTAAAAGCGACCTATGAACACTTTACCACATGCTGGGCTGCAACATCCTGCAAATCTTACTCAAACTTTCCGTTTGGTTTTTCATCTTTGGTTTTTTGCCTCGTACGTGTCTATTAATACATGAACGAAGAAGTTCCGCTGCATTATCGCAAGACCACATACATATATACGTCGAAGTTGAATATAAGCGAGTAATCACCGCTAAAAAACAAAGTATACCTACAAAACATATCAAATATGCTGCGTAATTAACGTTTAAAAAATCCAGCTCAGTTCTCTGTCTAATAAGACTGAAAACAGGCATAGCTACAAAAGAGATATTTTCTGCAAGAAAACGAGAAGTAATTACCATGGTATCCTGTAAATACAGAGGGTAAGTAATTCAGACAAGTAGTTTTTCAATATTTATAATATTACCTAACATTTTAATGTAGTTTAAAAATTAATTAATACAGATACACCTGTACTTGCCTTTGACAGGGTTATAGGAGACACGATTGGTCCACTACCCAGGTCAGAAAATGGTAACGAATACGCAGTCACATTAATTTGTGACTTAACTAAATATCTAGTAGCGATTCCAATACCAAATAAAAATGCTAATACAGTAGCAAAGGCAATATTTGAAAATTTTATTCTGAAGTACGGTCCAATGAAGACGTTCATTACGGACATGGGAACAGAATATAAAAATTCAATTATAAATGATTTGTGCAAGTATTTAAAGATTAATAATATAACATATACTGCACACCACCACCAGACCGTTGGAACAGTCGAAAGATGTCACAGAACCTTCAATGAATATATACGATCTTATATATCAGCTGATAAAACTGATTGGGACGTATGGATTCAATATTTCGTATACTGTTTCAACTACCCCCTCTATGGCACACAACTATTGTCCATATGAATTAGTTTTTGGTAAATTGCATAATTTACCAGACGATTTTAGTACTATAAATAGAATAGATCCTTTATATAACGTAGACGATTACGCTAAAGAAGTTAAGTTTAGATTAGAATCAGCCTATAAAAGAGCAAGAATAATGCTCGACAAATATAAAGCTAAGAACAAAGAAAATTATGATAAAAAGGCTATAGATTTTGAACTACAAATAGGAGATAAAGTTCTATTAAAAAACGAAACTGGCCATAAATTGGACCCAGTATATTTAGGACCCTATACAATAGTTAAAATAGAAGACAGAGATAACGTCGTAATTAAAAATGAGAAAAACAAAACCCAGAAGGTTCATAAGGATAGGCTAAAAATATTCAATTAAAAAAAAAAATATATATATATATATGTATAAAGAAAAAAAAACCGGCTTGATCAACCAAAAACAAAAAAAATAAAAATAAAAAAAAAAAATATATATGTATGTATTATTATTTTATTATTTACATTAAAAATATATAAAACTGCGTTTAAACTACAAAAAAAAAATCTAATTTTATATTTCAATTTCAAATTTTATAAAAAAAAAAAGATAAAGTTTAATCAAAGTAATTCTTTTCAATATTTCAATTTTAAATTTGAAAACATTTAAAAACAATAAATTAATATTACTCCATTATATTACGTTATTTTCAAAAGGAGGGAGATGTAATATGCACATAAGCAAGAGTATCGAGTATCGAGTATACACTGTGTTTGGTACTTATGTGGCGACAACACTTTGTGCAGCCACAGCAAATCACAATAAAACAGAAACAAACTCAAGTGAGCGCGTAACATGATCGGCCACTTGTGAATTCGTCTAAATCAGCATATGCACGCTGACCGCCAGTGTCCTATGCATAAGTGCATAATACTCTCTCTCACTCTAAAGTATTTACGTAAGACAAAGCATGCATGTCCATATGCATAAGCATAAGTATATACATATAAGAAATATATAATGCAGCCGCGCCGCTGCCGGCTGAACCGGCAGCGCAGTGCGCGCTGAACTTATGTACTAAGGGTAAGAGAACATTTTACTTAAAATAAAAAGATTATTATAAAACCAAATCCAAACTGCACTGACGTGCAAGAGTCTTCATCAACAAAAACTAAACATCCTTATACAACAGCTCCACCCGTAGTTTACTTTCCTTTCTTATTTATAACATAAATGGAAGTTAAGCTTTTGTCATTATTTTACTGCTTTCGTTACCTTAATTTATCGACCAATTATTGGAAAATACTTAAGATCATGGAACGTAATAATTATGATTTTTATTTTAAAAATCACAAAATAATTATTATTCTCTCAGCGAAAAAAATCACAATATAATCATTATTTGTGATTTTTATTTATTTTTCGCTCAATAATAACATTCAATTCAAGACTGCGGGCTATATATTAAATATTTTAGATATTTGATTTAATATCTCCATAGCCCTAATATAAAGGTCCAAATAAACACTATAATTTTTCCACGATCACTCCTCCAAACCATTAACTTATATCTAATATCACGGCGGACGGCAGCCCGCTAGGTGGCGACACGCGACCATGCTGTAGCAAGCGCGTGAAGACACAATATATAGCTGAAGAATTAAAAATTTTCTGTTTGCGTTCAATCTGAATGAGTCACAGAGGTATTGTTTTCATTAGAAAGATTTTATTCAAACATTAACCAAAAGTATGACTTGGGAGTAATTTGCGAATATGTAAAACACTTTTGATTCCCTAGATTGGACACTGGGAAAATTTTTTTTTATATACATATTATTTTACATAGTATTTTTATATAATTAGATTCTGATCCAATATACGCGTCGATTGGTACCTTTAACCATCACGATTTCTTTCAAAAAATATTCAGGAAAAACGATTTTTAAAGAATTTCCCAAATGAAGATGTTTGCCAAATTTTGCTCCGAAAAAATGTACCGTCCGCGTATGACTTATTTTTTTATTTTTTTATTTTATATTAAAATTTGGAAAAGATTTGAGAAGCTAACTTAAAGCTAACTTCACATGCTACATTTCGTTAGAAAGGTTTCTAAAAAATATTTTTCACTTTATTTAAGATCAAATGTCTAATTCTTAAGAAAAAAGAAATACACTGAAAAAAAAAATAAAAAACACGCTAACATTTTTTTTTTCAAAATTGGCTCCGATATTTATATTAGATGTGGAGATAGTTTTTGAGATAACGCAACTTTTGATATATCGTTTAATCTAGGAAAATTCTCATACTCAAGATATAGTTCGATAAGTAGAGCAACCCATGGTACTGGCTGTGAAGCTAAGTTGCATATTCATAGCATTATAGAAACATATTCGGTTGCCGATTGGCATTTTGTAGTTTTCGAACATAAAAAACCAAACAATATATAGAAATGATTTAATTTAAATAAAATGTTATTTGTTAAGAACATGCTGAGACCGCAAACAACTGAGGCAAAGCGCCTCTTTGCGGCGACCGCACTCCGAAAACAATTTCCCAAACGATTTGCAGCTGTTTGCATTCGTCTTCACCGCTAGAAGCGTTTATCTATCTAACAGAGCTCCAGAGTGCGCTTATATTTTTGGGAGATTTTTAAAGTAGCACGGAGCAACATCTGAAGTTTAGAAAATTTTCGAGCGAGATCTTGTCAGGGATAGGCCAACGGAAAAGCTCCCGGCTTTTATAAGTTATACATTTTGATACGAGTAAAACATTTCCGGAATCCCTAGATAACGATATCTCCATACAACCAGTATACTTTGCCATACATATCAGTTCCAGAGCCTATTGTGGGTATAATTGCGTAGCTATTATGATCGGCATCTAGGCATAAAACACTCACACGCCTTTATCAACGTCAGTAGACTACTTAGCTCCAATTTCATGTAAGCAAAAAACTCTGACTAATCAATATTATTCATCCAAAGTCCATCTAGGTTGTATAGAAATATAAAATTTAAAAGTGTAAAACCAGTTTGTAATTGTCAATCCATTTATTAGAAACCCCTCAAAACTCATACTTGATATATACAAATTTTCATAATTATAACCCAAATATAAAATGTATTATTATATTTTTATTCTATGCAAAACAAACTTCACATTTGTGTGCTTGTGGTTTGTGTTAATGTGGTGCATCTTGTTCAGCCATAAGGCAACTATGATTACTCCCGATTTAAATATAAGGCAACTTTGATTACCCTCGATTTAAATAAAATGTCTTTGTTTTACGCTTTTAATAATTTTTAATAGCGGCCGAGCAAGGGAAGCAAGGAAAGCTCCAATCAATGCACCTCCAAATCCACAGCCGATAAAATCAAAATCCAATAAAAGTATATGTATGCTTAGCAAGGGAAGCTCCAAGCAATGCAGTTCTCTATCATTCTAAGGGCGAGAGGTGAGGCGGGGCTAACACATATAATTGCAAGATAGACGTCACACTGAGGAATCAACTCCAGTATCCTGGTCATGGGTCACATCATAGGGTGTAGGTTCTCATCCTTCACCAGAACTATAGTCATCAATACACACAACTGGGCTAAGCGTGCGCCATTTGGAATGCCCAGAACACTTGTTCTGGCACCCATCCAGATGGTTAAAGATGAGGGCAGTAAGGTCTAGTTCGAGTTGAAGGAGGACCGCAGTTAAAAAATATGCCGGAGTTAACACATCTAGGTCTGGCAAGATTTTCTGATTTCGATACAAGAGGTAGACTTAACGATTATGGCTATGTTGCATAACAAAGATCTCAACTCCTCGAAGCCAAAACCTACAGGACTAACGGCCCGCCACTCGATAGTTCCGACAGGCAAAACTCATGAAGAGGAGTTTGGTGACCTTTGCTGGGGAATTGTCGTTTCAATTCGATCAGATCATTTTTGGCACCCACAAATATTGGTAGCGTTATCCATAACTTTCTGGCTTACGTTGCTTACAAATAAGTCAATTGAGCGCGCTCAGTAACGAAGCCGTGCAAAGGTTATTGATTAACTTCAAGTGGATCTCCTTCATACTGAAGCAGATAATACGCTCACGTAACACTTGATGGGGACCTTATTCCAAAACTCCCCCTTCTAGACAAATGGTCCACAAAAATCCACTTCTGTTACTGTAAATATCTCGGTCGGAAGATCAGCCATGACATGGTCTATTAGCCGAGGCTTAGTAAATTGTAAACGTAGGCAAAGACTCTCATTTAGGCGGGAAGCGAGTTGGCGAAATGGGCATCGCGATCGAGCTCCTCCTTAGTAGCCTGAACGATCGTCTCGGTGCAGGCTTCCAGTTTCCAAAATTGGCTTAGAGCTAGCATGCAAGTTGGTGCATGAAGCGGCCATACTAGGTTTTCGTTGGGGGCCACCGCCTCCGGAAACTACCCGCCCAAAACATGTCTTCTACACAAGGCCGTGTCCTAGCTGGATTTGCCCACTTGATAGCAGATCCATAAATAGGCTGGCTCCAATCATCAAACCGACTTGCTGCGTTGGCTGGAAGGCTGGATCTGCTAGAACCACGTTTCTAGATATTCTCTAGTTGGAGATATCAATGTTTAGGCACGGCTCTATCTGTAGCGAATTCTGCATCTCCAAGACCAACCACCGATACAGAGCATTTGGACCGACGAAGCTGAAGTTGGCTTGCCAGCCGCGATTTATTGAGGTAAACTTGAGAATAGCGCTCGAAATGGAAGCAAAGCAGGGATCATTGGCAGGATCCAAGACAGAAGGATAAGAGAACAGATGTAATGCTGGATAATTTCTCGCAAGGATGCAAATAGGCATGATGTCGGCGAATATACTATTGGCATCCGCGGGCAGAGTGTCCCAACTGTAGGCAAACGAAACAGACGCCTGACCTCATCATATCATTCCTCAACTGGCAAAGCACAGCATGTGACGCATACGGCGCACAGAGCAGAAGCGTTAAATCGTTCGGATTACTCCCAAAGAGTTGCATCGGATCCTGGGTCGACCACCCTTAGCTAAAGGATCTCGTTGATGTGAATCTGGAATATTATTGCTAAATCGGTAGTGCAAGAGATCAAGGGCTACATCATAGCTAGCGTCAGATATTTCTCAAAGCTCTCTCGGTCTACCGCAGAAAGAATATAATCCACCTGGCCCATTCCATTTCGGGTGAATGAGGATGGCTGTCAATCGTCGTCTTAAACAGGGCGCAAATATCCGACCAATTGGCGAGACGCCGCTGAATGTTGGCATCGGCAACGGGAGCAGGCCTGTATGGAGTTGGTGTAATGCTAACGCCACTGGTGCAAGTGGCAAGCATCATGAAGCGCTTGCCAACCCCCCCCCTGGGTGTCGACGTTCACGTCCGTGGCCAGCTGAGAGAACCTCAAGTAAAAATCACTCCCAATTGCCTCCATATATATGTTCTGTCTCCTATATCTCTTCCTATATTTGTTCTGGACTTTGGTTCAGGGGACCCTAAAGGTTATGGAGCAGATTAAATTATGAATGGATATTTTTGCTGTCGGCCTGTGTAACTTTCAATTTCCTATTTTTATTCGGGGTTCAATTTAAAACCTAAGAATCCGCAGCGGGAAGAGAAGTTCCAAGCAATGCAGTTCTCTATCATTCTAAGAGCGAGAGGATGCAAGATAGTGTGCGAAAGCTCCCAAAAGCGCATGCGCTATAAATAACTCTCAGAAGACACCATTTGGTGACCCCGACGCGATTCGCGCTACAGTTTGTCGCAGTTGCAAGTTATTGCGTAGTCTATTGAACTTAGTGCATTATTTCTTTATACAATTTCGTCACAAGCTGCTTAAGTTCAATCCCGGGCAGTTGTGGGCTTCTGCATTGGCTGAGAATATGGATTCTGGAGCTGAACTTAGCGCTGCCAACGCTTCCATTATAGAACAATATTTGATAAAGATGACTGCAACTGTGTCTTTGGAATTGGAAGAGTTCCATGCTTCTGTAACGCCAGAGTAGTAAATGAGGATTCGCGGCTTCCTCCGTATTGGAGAAAACCCTTAGCGCCAAATTAACAATATCATGAGAAAAGCAACAGCTCATTGTTCTGGAAGCTTACTTGCTTGGCTACTAAAACGTCATTGTTTTTGTAGCCCGAGCTGACTTCTTCTCATTGTTTACAATTAATACCGACTGAACATTGTCCATGCATTTGTAATTTCAGATAAGAACTCTTCTGTGGCTCTTGATCTATTGTGAAACAGTTTAATAATCGTCGATTAATTTTACATAACCACATAAATGATATCCTTTTTTGTAGTTTTGAGCCCGGTACCATTGACACCCTCCGAGAATTGCCAAACAGGTTTAGCATGCGAGCATTGATGTCTACTAGATCGCCGATTGCCTCCTGGTGCAGATAAGTGTTCAAAAACTGGATTCTTTATCATAAGCACTTAAGCCTAATAGGAGGCCTAAACAGACCTGAATGAGGATACAATTCCAATGTGCGAATCCATGGGAACTCTTGTCTATGGAACTCTATATTATCATAGCTCAATTTTTATAAAGGACAGTTGGACATCTAAAATTAGCCTTAGAATGAAAAGGGGATAATATTAATATAGCTAGTAGCTATATTAGATACACTATTCTTTCAAAAATAAGAGAAAAATTTTAAGCTATTAAAAAGTAAATGCCTCATACAAAAGCATAAGCATGTGTTTAGTAATTGGCCAAAATTTAAAAAGACACATATAACGTCTTTTATATTCATATAGACGTATATACACTTAATCATTAAATATATCATCAAATGTATCATTAAATATTTTTAAACAAACAAGACCTGTGCTTCATTACTAGGAGTCTTCATCGCATGAAATGTATTGTTCTCTTTTAATCTCAAATCCACGAACGATTTGTGAGGTAGCAAAACAAAATCGCATTTAAAAATATCATCTCTAATCGCTGCATTATCGCAAGACCACATACATATATACGTCGAAGTTGAATATAAGCGAGTAATCACCGCTAAAAAACAAAGTATACCTACAAAACATATCAAATATGCTGCGTAATTAACGTTTACAAAAAATCCTGCTCAGTTCTCTGTCTAATAAGACTGAAAACAGGCATAGCTACAAAAGAGATATTTTCTGCAAGAAAACGAGAAGTAATTACCATGGTATCCTGTAAATACAGAGGGTAAGTAATTCAGACAAGTAGTTTTTCAATATTTATAATATTACCTAACATTTTAATGTAGTTTAAAAATTAATTAACATCAACTGTTAAGAGGGAATACATTTAAGATAGTAATTATCCAATTGGGAATTTAAAGGTGGTGGTCGGGTTCAAAAATGTTTTGCTTCGATTTTGGCGCGGATTCAAGAAACTTTTCAGATAATTTTCACTCATGAATCCTAAATTCGGAATCAATGTATATTAAGGACTGATTCATGCCTGAAATCGAATTTCGGGCCCGAAATCTAGAACACGAATTTTGTATATTTATAAATATATATGTATTTTCTTTTGCAGGTTATACAATAATACAACAATAATCTCCTTGGAAATAAATAAAAGGCTTTATTAGCAACATGAAGATAAAAACCATTCATAAAAGAAATATAAATAAGATATATTGGTATACAAAGTAACTGTACATTGCAAACTTTTAATACAAGCTGGTCTTTTTCATAATACGCAAAAATTCTTCCTGATTAACTTCGCCGTCATTATCCAGGTCGGCTTCGTCGATCATCTCGCGCAGCTCCTCATCCGATAAGGTCTCACCAAGTTCGCGTGCCACACGCTTAAGGTTTTTAAATGAAATTTTTCCCGTCTCATCGTCATCAAATAACCGAAAGGCTTTTAATATTTCCTCTTTTGTGTCCTTTTCAGCCATTTTTACGGTCATCAAGTGTAAGAAGTCATTAAAGGCAATACGTCCACTGCCATCCTTATCGATTTCAGCAATCATACGCTTTATTTCTTCTTTCTTAGGCTCAAATCCCAGGGCCCGAATAGCGACCTTCAATTCCTTTACCTCTATAAATCCGGAGCACTCATTATCAAACAAATCAAACGCTTCCTTTATATCAGATTTTTGTGACTCTGATAATTCAAACTTAGGTCCAGACTTTTTTCGACCCTGCTGTGTGCTGCGCTTAGTGTTGGCGGCAGCTGTTGGTGCGCTGGAAACGTTGGATGCTATTGTTGTTGACTCCATACTTTCAAAATAACCAAGTCTTGACTTGAACTAAATACAAAAAATAAAAATTTTTTAGGAAAATGTTATCTCTATTTACTCACAAAACTTTAAATGTGAAGCTGTAAGATTAATTTTCTGTCACTAGGTCTCTCTTAGCTGCTTCAGTAGTTGTTTACTATTTGTAAATGAACAAAATGTTGTTTCTAATAGATACGAGGCTGGGCGAAATATAACAATATTTTCAGGGTTGTATCTTCTTTGAAGTCTATACTGACATAGTGATTTTCATAGCTTCTTTAACTTTTATTTAACGAAATGCAGGAAGTAAAATACATCCGACTTGCTGTGGTGCGATTTCATACAAGCTACATACATACGCTTTGAAATTTATAAAATATGTATATTACATTCCATTATTTACTTTAGCGGTGCTGCCATATTTGTTATTTTAACTAGAGGTAAGTAAGGGTAAGTTTTATCGATAACTGCGGAATTTGACATACAATAAACATGGGCTTCTGAGCTTAATTGTTGAATAATAAATAAATAATAAATAAAAATCAGTTTCTATAAGAGAAAAGTAATAACTTTTGAAAATAAATTTATTTAATTAAAAAATATGTATATAAACTAATTTTTACATATCGAATTTTCTTGTAATTTTTCTCCATACTTGCAGGTTGGGCCGTAAAATTGAGTTTGATGGAACAACTCATAAACCAAATTAGATGAAATTCGCAGTATTCCCAGTATTTTGAATTTTCCTTCACTAGTGCAAATTCCCCTAAACACAAGTGCGTCAAAATAGCGACGACCAATTAGTGTTGATTTAGAACTGTGAAAACGGAACACGCAAACCCCGTCAGTTTTTGTTGAGTTCAATTATTTCACTGTTTAGTCTATCACACAGTCTGACATCCAGCGTTTGGAAAACTAGGCTACTCCCGTAGTAACTCATTTTTCTACTGCTTTGCACTCACTTTTTTGGCAATCGGAGCAGAGCTGTAGCAGATTGATTAAAAATTATGTGGTCTGCTCTGCTCCGAATTTTCTCGGCGCAAAAACTATAGAAATGCCAATAGACAAAAATTTATTACGGTGCTTCCCGTAGCCGTTGACCCCTATTTGTGATAGGTTTACGTTCCAGGGACCGAAAATAATATTATTATATTATTTTTTATATTAGTTTTATTATATTAGGACAACTGATTATTTTCTCTTATATATTTTCTATTATTATCCGAAAAAAATGATTATTCTTCATTTTTATTTTGTTTGTTTAGAAAATAATCAGGATTCTTTGAGCGAAAAAATAAACAATAATGAATATACTCTGGGCAAAAATATATAAAAATAATCATTAGTTTCTAAGCATTTTTTCATTTTAATTTGTTTGCGCTTAAAAATATTCCAGGTTTCAAGATTGCTAGCTCTTCTTTGACTTTTCTGGATAATTAATTATATTTATCGCTCGACCAAGTGTACACGATCAAACTAATATCATGATTTTACGCGATCGCTCCTCCGTACCATTGCATACCATGTTTAAATTTGGATTTATTATAGTTAAATTCGCAACATTTTCGATTATAAGTATAAAGTTATGGCAATATTCAAAATCTGTGAAGCTTTACTGAAAAACAAATCAATGGGATTTATTTACCAGCTGCTATTCTCCGATACCGAGGCTGAGGTTACTGTGGTGGAAAATCTAAAGGATGTCTCTGACACTCCTTTAGATAAATCTCCACCACAGTAACGAGGCATCCGCTAATTTTCGGTGTTATCCTTTAGACGCACGTTTGTCGTCCAGAACACGAGAGAAGTCCTTCTCCCTTAGTCCCTATACTAATACTCCCCGGCTGAAGCAGTCACCAGCTGGAGGGTCCTCAACAAACACTCTTTTTAAGACAGCCGCTACGTAGAAATAGCAGTTAATTTAGAAAACTTCACTAAGCTAGCAGTAGGCAATCCTAGGAAGGGAAACTAGGAGCTCTATAAAAAGATCCTAGATCGATCCTTAGGAGAATCACCTACAGGGAATGTCGAGACTTATAAGGGACTTAACGCCATGGCAGAAACGCTAACAGAGCAGGACTAACAGGGTATGTTTTTTTTTGTTCGCACTGCGTTTTTATTTAATTTTTTAACCTATTAACGTAAAACAATTTATTGGTGTTTATTTTATTTATTTATATTCATAAATATCATCTTTTACATTTCAAAAACCCGTATCGCATCGCTATTCTTGCAGTTTAACCAAACTAACCTAATCGCTATAATTTATCTCCCTTTTAGTTTCCCTGGTAAAGTGGTTTAAGTTACGATCAAAAATATAAACAAAAATATTAATAATAATGTTACGTTAATCATTATCATGGATATTAAACTCGTCTGTGCGTCGAAGTCTTGTAATAAGACTATCTCTTCATCCCAGCCTGCTGGCTGTGTGAAAACGTTTTACACGCTAAGTGTGCCGGATGCTTCGGATGCCATTTCACGTAGGTCTGGTCTCCATTTTTGCTGTGATGGTTGTCGTGCTGTTCAGGACGAAATGAGATCGTTCATGAAACAGAATAGAAGTGGATTCAAAGAGTTGATTAGTGGTTTTCATAAAATCAATGACCAAATCTGTGCGCTTGATACAGTTTAGTACTAAATGAGTCTCCAAAGCGTAAGAGATCCACTTTTGTGATGTACTTGTGGCGAATAAACTTCAGCCTACTCAGCCGATAATTACGCAGCCGCTTATATCTCTGGCCACCCCAAGGGCCGGACCTGGGAATAATTCGGCTTCTGAATATCAAAGTATAAATAAGCAATTGTCCGACATGTCAAACCCCCGTAAAAGTCACCGAACAGGGTAATCAACCGTCCGGACCCCCGGTACGAACTGATGCTGCAGTATTAGTTACGGCGGCAACAAAACCCTTGCAGGTGATCCCGCCATCAAAATACATATTTGTTTATCGGCTTGCCCCTGATACTTCTGAGATAGATATGTTGGTTTATATCAAAGCCAAAACAAAAGCCGACATAAAGGTGGCAGATATAACTAAATTTAAATGTACTTAAACCAGGCACACGTCATCTTTCAAAATACGTGTGCCCGTGCAGATGTTCAAGACGATCTGTTCCGCCAGTTTTTGGCCAAGGACATCAGCAAGGTACGGTGAAGAAAAAAATTACCAAACCTGCGGGAGTCAAACTCCCACATTTTAGAGCCACTGACAAACCTTCCACCTCAGCTTCAAAAAACTAATATCTTCACTAACACCTACCTATCAGAATACTTGAGGGTTACGTAGTAAACTTCCCAAACTATATTCTTATAGTACTTATATGTACATAAATATAAATATGAATTTAGCCGCGGATCAACTATCTTGATGAAGGGCCTCTCAGCGACTGAAGAACTAAAACATTTTTTTGAGAATATGAGCGTAAGAAAGAGCGTAAGAATGAGATTAAGATTCTCTCTGGGGCCAGCTGGGTCCTGTCGCAAGAAATTTTTGCGTCCATTTTCGTTGTATGAAATGAGTAGTCTATTGTGCTACTACGCACTTCGCCCTAGACTTTATCTTAGACCTACTACCAGTGGAACTAATGGGGGTAAAGATTGCCACACTGGCGGCGATCCTTGTCGATCCCACCATTAACTACAAAGTCGCCATCCCCTCTAGGGAAGAATGGGATGCCCAAACTCCGGGGCCAGCGAGCCCCCTCGGTTTCTTTTATAAACGTCTGTGTCTAAATGAGTCGTTTAGTCGTCCAGACTGAAGTAATAGCCATTAAAGAAGCACTTAAATCCACAGCTCTTACGGGCAACCAGGATACCATATGTATCTTCTCAGACAGTGAGGAAGCACCTAAAGACCTTGACGGCTTCTCAAACGAGGGCAATTGCGCTGCGGACAAACTAGTAAGGAGGAGGGACTACCAATCCTTTCCTTCCGGAGAAAGAACTAGAGGTCATCCCCTTAGCAACTTGTATGCTCAAATGCGGAGCAACACTCAGAGGCGATTACGTTTCGATGGTTCCTACGGCGATCCGTTTCACGGGAGCAATACTCTAATAGGCTAGTTTTAAGTACCGTCCCTTAGTATTGAGTAAGGAACCGGTTAACTCTATATTCGCAACTGTCTTTATTTTGGACCAGGTGATCTTATTAGCTTAACTAAGGTTAGCTAGTAAGGTCAAGGTTAAAGAAAGTACGTGCTATGTACTAGTTCTGGGTTTGCTGACTCAGATCGCTTGGTATAAAATCTTTAAGAAAGTAGCTAATACGCCAATATTTTCTATATGAATCGGAAATCACGAAGAGG
The DNA here is from genome assembly GCA_035045925.1 of Drosophila atripex. Taxonomy (NCBI): domain Eukaryota; kingdom Metazoa; phylum Arthropoda; class Insecta; order Diptera; family Drosophilidae; genus Drosophila; species Drosophila atripex. The sequence goes on along the minus strand of JAWNOP010000041.1, from coordinate 1,331,173 downwards.
GTACGTTTAATATTTTATAAATTTTGATTATAATAAATTATGAAGAAAACAAATTTTTTTCTGTTGGCTCTAACGATCTTAAATATATTGCATGTGAAGATAGCGCTTGACATAATGCAAATTTTGATGTATCGCTTATATCTGGCATAGGTCTGGTCTAGGCGATACCAAGATCACAAATAAATTTTACACTTACACACTTCCCAAATAAATTGTACACTAGAAACACTTTCCAAATTGTTCACAATAAATTGTATTATCAAATCAACTAAAATCCCGATAAAATTGTTATTGCCACGGCACGTCGAATCGAAGGAAATATGTCCCGACTCATCATCAGGTGATGAATACAGGACACCTTAACTGGCGTCCGTGCAGATAAGTAAAGTGAATGTGCATTATGGGTGTTATTAAAATTTTTTTTCTCACAAAAAGAAAAAATATAAAAGTATATAAAAAAAGAGAAGAATATGTTAAAGTGAAAATGAAATGAAATGGAAATTTACATAAGGAAAAAAATAAAATAAAAGCCGTGTTGAAATGAAAGTTGCATAATAAAACGAAAAATAAAATTAAGTTGTTGTAACAAATAACAAATGGTGTGTGGCAACCTACTGGAAACGCAAAGAGGTGTGGAATGCACCCAAAAAAAACTGCCCAGTGGGTTGTGTGGGCAACCGTACCTGAGTAGGCCTAAAAACCAAAACGGAACAATACGGACCACCGCGCCCAGTGCCAAAAAATAAAAAAAAAACATAACCAAACTCACAAAATGTACAGCACAGAAAAAATTAAGAGTATGCAACACAGAAAAAAATTAAAAGTATGCAACAGTAGGAATTAAAAGAATATAACAAAATATGCAACAAAATAGCATCCATAGCACACGTTCACTTTACACCCTACTCATAATTAAATAATTTTACATTGTGTTATTCTTCATAATTAAAATTTCTTTTTTTTCCTTTATCATCAGAAGAATTTAAATAAGACGAACATAAACACCACAATATCCGTACACTTACCTTGTATAAAAGGGTCCCTTTTCCCTCAAGTCAAAACTAAAATTACAAATACTGAATTATATAAAAACTGAAAGACTTGAATTACCTTATTTTTATACAATTTCACGCGACATTCTCTTGCTACTGATTCCATAAGTTTCCGAATATTAAAATGGAACAAATCAAATCCACCTTACAAAAATTTGACGAAAGCATTAAGGCCCTATTAGGCCGGGTAATGGGAGTTAAAGAGGATTTTAGGAAAGTCGGGGCGGAGTAGTTACGCTAGAACTGGGTTACGAAAATCGTAACCCTACGGTAACCCAACCCGTTCCTTTGGCTCGGTCGCGCACTGAGTACGAGCTTAAAGAACATCTACTCTGTCAGATTATGTGAAAGAACTCCAGACTTTTGAGGGGGAGCCCGGGAAATATGTACCTTGGGTTAACAGGGCGCAAGCCATTGTTACGATTATGAGATCATTATGGGCAAGCCTTTGTATAGGTCCATCATCCTTTACATTCGGCAAAAAATAAGAGGTGACGCCGATTTCACGCTTTGCTCTTATAATGTAGAAGATGATGATTGGCCGGAAATTAAACGGGTTCTCTCACTTCACTACGCCGACAAGCGAGACATCCGAACCCTCGAATAGCAACTAAGCCAATAAACACAATCAAATAAAACCCTGGAATAATTTTATAACGAGGTCAATAATCACTTTTCCTTGATTCTGAAGCTAAAATAATCAGAATTTGCCTCTAACGTGGCCAGTGCCCTAATTGAAATGTATAGAGACAAGGCGTCTGATGTTTATGTAAGGGGGCTCAACGGTGATGCTTCTAAATTACTGATTATCCGGGGCCCAAAAAATTGGCCAGAGGCATATTCGTTTTGCTTAGAGCTACAAAATGTATCGGTCAGGGGGAATGTACGTATGGAACACACGAATAGGTTCACCCAATTTGCTCAACCCCGTTACCCAACAAGCGCACCACGCATGCGTCCCCAATAACATCCTTACGATATTTGTCTTCGTTCCAATTACCGATAAGAGCACTGGTGGGCATGAACTTTAACGATAACTCAACCAGTAACTCGCAAAGTTTCAATAGATTCCAAGGACTACGACCAGCCATTAAGATGGAGTCAAATCGATCCGGCCAGACTTATCAGTTTCAATTTTCAAGCACAATTCGTGCTTAGTTATCATTGTGTGACTGTTGCAAACAATTCAAATATGAGTGTCATCCCAACAAACCGGAATTACAACCGACACCCAAAAGACAGATTATAGCTAATGGACATAATATAAAGGGACATAATAAAAATAGGACGGAACCTAAACAATACGAATCCGGGCATAAAGTTTTCGTCGCTTATAAACAAATTAAAACCAAGGAAGAACAACGTTTTAGATTAGAGGAAGTCCGAGAGAATCGCGAGGTGACTGTGAAAACTAGGTCAGGGAAATTTTTTTTATAAATCAGACTTGAGAAATTGAAAAAAAATTAATGAAGAAGCGCTTTACGAACCTCTCCATTTAACACACACATAAAAACCAACCCTTGTCTAAGTTGACACGCACAAAAAAACATTAGAAGATAAAACACAAATAATATAAGCACGAATTGTATATACACAAGTCATTATTTTTTTCTCGATCACAATGCTCTATAAGTCTCGCCCGTATAAGACGCCCCCGTTGATGAAAAAAAAATAGTAAACATAAAACATATGGTCTAATTTACCCCTCTGACCCAATGCAGCTAATTAAAAATATCGATTACTTATCATCGAAGATATCTTTTTTTATTCTTATGGTTAATGCAAACCACCTTATGTTAATTTATTTATAAGAGATTTACCTGAATTATAACATTAACTAAAATGAATTTGTACTAGATCTTTTGTTTGGGCACCGGAAGGAATCTCGCCAACTATTTAGTTTAACAACATTTAGCCACCTCTAACATTGATCTTAGCCAAGGAAATTTTTTTTCTTCCCCCCTCACAATGCTATTTAGGAATCCATCTCCCAGTCCCTTTTCTGTTCGATCTACGACGATTCGCGTGACGACCATATCCCTAGGACTTTGGTCCCATGACCAAAGGACGATCGCCGAGAACAGTGAGTAAAAGATACGGATCAACGCTCGACTCTTCGATGCCAGCCATGAATTAACTCAACGCTTGAACAGTGTGGTGGCGAGGGTCAACACACTAGACGGCGACCTTCATGCGGTCACGGCAATACTACACAAATCAATCATCTTGGCTGACCAAGTAGCGGAAGTCTCAAGGGCATGTCAACTTGCCAAAACTGGAGTGGCATATACGAACCTCCTGGATCACGAGGAAATCTTAACAATACTCGGTGAGGTCAGCGATCTCCCGTATCAAAACGCTGTGGAAGCAGTAGAATTTTCCCGGCCAACAGTACTTTCTAACGGCACGGCACTACTGTAAATCTTACTGGCGTTCCATTTCACGGGAGCAACACTCTAATAGGCTAGTTTTAAGTACCGTCCCTTAGTATTGAGTAAGGAACCGGTTAACTCTGTATTCGCAACTATTCGCATAGCTACGATAAGCTAGTAAGGTCAAGGTTATAGAAAATACGTCCTATGTACTAGTTCTGGGTTTGCTGACTCAGCTCCCTTGGTATTGGGTTTCTGCTGAGTTTGCTGGTTTTGTTTGCTCCGGTCAGAAGGGGTCATTCTTACCGCTGATATTGCTGATTTCGGCTTCTGGTCCAATTCCGGTGATTTCTGTCTATTGGAGCTGGGTTATTAAGTCTTGGCACTAGATGTCATCATTCTCCGTTCCCTCCCCACCCATTGAGGGACTCCGGTGACTTAAACTCCTTTAATTCTCTTGTTTACTGGCTCTTGCACTGTGTGCTCTTCAGTCGTGATTTGAAAAACTTGAGCTTGTGGTTCAATATCCATCTGTGGCTCGTTTTCTTGATCCGCTGTCGGCAGGGAATTTCTTAATCTTCCAGGTTTTATTATTTGCTTCTTGATGGTACACTTACCGATATCCTGCTAGCTTTCGCTAGCTTTCGGTGCTCACTCCTCGTGATTAAAGACGACTTGTTCAGCTTTGGAATCAGGAGCTGATTCTGGTCGCACTGACCCTATCACAATCCATCTAAGCGACCTGTTCAGGCCTCATAAGCTTGTGAAAATATTCGACACCCATTCAGGATCGGGCTGAGGCTGACGTATCGGTGGTCCTGCTGGCGGTCCGTTCCACTGGAGCAACACTCAGAGGTGATAACGTATAGGAGGGTCCTACTAGCGGCCCGTTTCACCAACATTTCACTCGAGGAACACTCGACGTAGGTTAGTTTTAAGTGTCGTAACTTAGCACTGAGTAACGAAAGGCGGTAGATTATTATGTCTTGGCACTAGGTGCCAACATTCTACCCCCCCCGCCCCCAATTAAGGGACTAAATCCATTGCGACTGTGCGTCGTTGCTGGACCGTCTTAGAGAACCGTAGTGAACATTTGCACTAGAAAATATTGTGACTCTTAAAACTAATAATTAAATCTAATGTTAATACCAAAAAATATTTGAATCATATGCGTGAGACTTCCAACATTTGTAAGATACCCGAAATATTTATATTCGGTCTGTTGTTTCCCCTGCCATGTTGCGCGCCTTCGTAACCATTCTCCTTGCGCATCACGTAGTACTAGGTGTTTTTTCTGATTGGTAGTGGCTAATCCTGGCTAATTCCGGGTGGTGTGTCTCCCTTTGGGTGGCACACTTTAGAGTTGGCGGTGACTTGAAGTCCTTGAATTTTCTTGTTTACTGGCACTTGCTCTGTATGCCCTTCAGTCGTTATTTGAAAAAAATGAGCTTGTGGTTCAATGTCCATCGTCGTCTTCTAGAACTGCCGTCTAAGTCATTAAGAATGACTTGTTCTGCCTTGGAATAAGTAGCTGATTCCGGTCGCACTGGCCCATCACAATCCATCCAAGAGCGGTATTTATGAGTAGCGCCCAACCATAGGTCAATCCTCTAGGGCTGCGTAAAATCAGGATCGGCTAAGGGCAACTGAGGTGGGATATTTCTTGCCGCCTGAATAGGGTGGAATGGTTGATTGGCCATTATTTCCGGTAGCACGACTACGTTGATTTGTTTTGGGAAGTGGTTAGTGGTTAGTGGTAAGTGTGTGGTTCAGTGGTTAATGATGATAGAGTCAACAGAGCTTTTTTATCGTTATCTTATACTTGTCTCTCCCACAGTTCAGCGATGTTCAGGGTTGATGGCTTCAATTGGTGTCCCAGTGTGTCAGCTAATCTACTGGAGATTATGTTGACCTGTGATCCAGAATCTAGGAATGTTCGGCATTGCTGAGAGGTCCGGCGAGCCCCTTGGGCGGTTGGTAACAGAACGGCGGGATTATTTGTAAAAAGGAATGTTGCTAAACCCACCACTATTTTTCTGCATTGCTACTTGACTGGATGCCTGACGCTCATGTTGTTCTAACATCTGCTTCAGAGATTGTCGAGTGGTTGGATCGGTGATGGTTAGTTCTAGAGATGACTGGGTGTACTTTGAGTGCGTTGAGAGTGGCGACCGTTCGGAGCACGGTATCATGCAGGCTGCGCTCTGATCCATTTTCTGGGTTCTACGAAAAGCTATTGGATCGCGCAATTAATCAACAGCCGTTCATTTTGGTATCGATTCTTTATCGGCCTGTGTGTAATTTTTGGATCCAAATCAATAAGGTTATGATGACTGTCCACAATGTCTTTATCCCATAATCCCATAACTCTTTCATATGTTGCCTGTTGTAAAACGATACTTCCTTTCCCTTAATGCATTTACATAGGAAGCCCTCGAGATCGTCGAGCCGTCCTTCTTACCTTTTTTGCAGTAAGGTTATTTTTGGGTCCTCTATAAGAACTTGTCCGCTAGTCCTTGGTTTTGCCTTAGGCTCGAGGTTTTCTCCAGTTTCTCGGGGCCGCTGTGCCGGGCCCGATCCTGAGTGTAATATGACTTCATGTATTTTGCCTTAGCCTTTGAAAAGTATTCATTGCCTGGATTAAGTGCCAACTCGTGGAGCTTGGCATCGTTTTTTTTTTAACTTGAGCCCACACGTGAGTGAGCTGTTTAAGTCGCTCATCGAAGTGCCCTTCTTTAAGTCGTCGTTCTGCTAAATCTTTTGCAAAGATTCTTATCAGCCTTTGGATGGCTGTATTGCTTTTGATTTGCTCATCAATGAGCATCTGTATTACGAGGTCTGAGTCCTATCCCATGGTTGAGAATTCTTTGTTGAGTTTGAATTACCTTTCGGCTTGTAGACAGGTTGTGATCCAAAAAAGAAGATCATGTCGGGATCACCAAATGTTCGTCCGTAGAGAGTTATGCGGTCACTATCGTCGAACATGAACTCGCAGGAGTAATGGTAGGGCCCGGAGTCGTAGTCAAACCTATAGAAAGTCTGACTTAAGCTACCTGATATGTGCAGGCTGAGGTTGCTATGCGCGAACGGGGAGCTGAGGTGCTGTTGACTGGCCTCAGCTGTGGTGGAGGTATTTGGGTAAAAGGTTCCACCGGCGGTCCTTCGCTCTGGAGCAACACGCGGAGGCTAATGCGGTCCGTTTCACGGGAGCAACACTCAGAGGCGATTACATGTGGGTGTTTCCTAGGCATCACGTTAGACAGGAAACTAGACTGGAAGCTTAAACCGCAGATAGGGCAAACAAAGCGGCAAGGTCTGAAATGGGAAATGTCCCCGAATACAGTCAGATGGAGGGGGGATCATTAGACCAATTCTATTTTATGGAGTTGTAGTCTGGTACCTCCCTTTTCAGGGAAATGATTTGGAGGACGTAGCGTATGGTAGGGGTCTTCATCACAAGCAGTCTGCGTCTAGCGACGCCCAAGTCTTTAATAAGATTGCGAGAACGGAATCTATGGGGCAGGACTGGCTGATAGGTACACACACAGCACGGCTTTCTGTGCCTCACAACGACTATTTCAGAAGCTGCAGGAACGAACAAGATGAGGAGTCGGTTACTTCTCCTATCCTTGAGGTGGGTATTATAATTTTATTAAAAAACGTGCAAATCAGTAAAGGACCCAATAAAGTATACATGCTCTTAATCAGGATAATCTCCTAAATGTTGACCTCCCGTCTGTCGGTCTATCCGTCTGTCTTTCTATCGGTTTTTATGTCTGCTTGTTTGTTTTAGGCCGAACTAGCCTCTTAACTAGACTGTTTCAGCCCGAATAGAGTTTTGGTGTTTATACTTACATTAAAAATTTTCATTTAAAATATTTCCGACTGCTTAATCGGCTGTTAGAAGGAGGGAAACTTTATTCTTCTATATATTATAAGTCCTTTATCTAATACCTTTAGCTTGATATACCCTTGTAGTTAAGTGGCAGTTTATATTATTAAATATATATCGGATCGTATATAGTCGGCTGATCCTTTGATATTTGGCAGATGGGATAAGTTTTCACAAATTAGAATGCATAGAAAGTCCCATCCTTCTAACTTAAAAAACAATAAAGTTATGGTATTTCCGAACAATCAATTATATGACAGCTATAGGCTATAATTGACCGATTCCGGCTGTTCCGTTCCCGGCCTGCAAAGGAATGAACGATGTGTGCAAAGCACATGTTTATATCGACTCAGGAGATGCTCCTGATTAAAATATATTTACTTTATAGGGTTGGAGATGTCTCCTTCACTGCGTTGCACACTTTGGCCAAAAATTATTATACCCTCTACAGGGGTATAAAAATTATTTTATTTGGCAAACAAGAAATAAGAAAGATATGTGTGAAGTAAAAGACATGATTAAGAATATAATTGTAATTAATGAGTAAAATTAAAAAAGGCATCTAGCAGTTAGCATATATTTGGAAAACTCATTTAAACTTAATATCTCAAATTTTATAAAATAATTTTTGTGCCTCATAACTTATCACTACAAATTTTTAATTGAAAATTTGTTTCTTAATTTTTGGAAATGTCATAGTCTTCTACAAAATCTGTAAAGTTTTACCAAACTAGCTTTCAAAGAGATTAGATAGCTCCAATTTCATTGAAAAAACTCTCGCACCAAAGCAAAGCCTATAAAGGATATTTGATCTAAGATAAGAGCTAAAAGGACATTAATATAACATAATAGAAGGACATTAATAGAACATAATAAAAGACAATAAATTATACTGCATGTTCTGACTTTCGGGATGATCATGTCTTTGGTACTGAAGGGAATTCGTATTCATACAGCTAGAATATTTTAGTTTTTTTTTTTTTAAGTTTTTATACTTTTTACCCTAAAAATATACATTACACATTACAGTAAGGCTTATGATATGATTTGGGTTGCACCAAAAGAAAGCTACCAACGTATTTAGCTACCAGGTATGGAAATATTCGTTAAGTATATAAACTTTTGCTACTAAATATTTTTTTATTTTATTCACTTATAATTATATAATATATAATTTTATTTACGTATAAAGTAAATGAATAAAGTAAATATGTTTTCGTGTTGAAAACACTTGCCTCCTACACAAATGGATTTATACAGCACAGTCGCGATCATTGTTTAGCTCATCAAACGGCTGCAATAACTTATTAAACTTAAGAAGCTTGGCTGGTTTCGGAGGAAGATCGGGAGGTATTTTCTGCGACGGTTTTTATAGGTTTGAAGAGCTTTCTGAGCCAATGGGTCCATAATCATTGCTGTAGACATTTGTTTTATTGTTACGCAGCAAGTGTACCATTCATTTTTGGTAGAAAAATTAATTCGTCTTTGCATTTTTTCTTTTTTCTGTTGCAACTATTTTTATTCTGTAGAAAGTATATTCTGAATTCTTTACCGAAGCTAGCACTCTTATTTAAGTCTTTGCATAAGTGATAGCATCATCTAATTAAATCTAATTAAATAAAACCCCAAAACAAAAAAACCATCTTTAGCTCCGAAGTTTTTCCAAGTAAGTAAACAACTTTTACATGTGATCTGTAAAGAGCGAGGAATTCTAATTTCTGTAGACATCGATTTCTCTTCTCAAGAGGTAAAATCACAAGAGCTTGGTAGATTGGACATATTGTATTTCTGTGCATTAAAATCATATTTTCGGCTCAGTCTTTAAACATTACATGTTCTTATATACCACCTTCGTCAAAACTACCCACATGCTGGCAACACTTGTCCGCTATTCAACCCATTTCTAATGTTTTGTATGATTGTGAACAGCTGGTATCTCTGGGGGACTTTAATATCCCCCAGAGAGAGACCATTATAGTGTCAACATAATACCTTAAAGGGATTATGATGGGCATATGTCGAACTGCAGTGTGCAAGGGTTAAAGATGGAAGTTTCTAGTCCTTCTACTAGGATCGTTAAAATTTAGGCGTGTTAGTAAATGGCTATCTTTATTACTATTAAATCTTTATTACTATTAAAGAGATTCTATAAAAACACTACATCCAGCATTGTTCTACGTTTTATTAGTGATGGGAAGTTGATTAAGAAGAGTGTACTATGGTAGAGGGAAGGTAAAGATTTACATTCCAATTAAGTTCTCTAAGGGCGAAAATCAGGAAGTTTTTTGTACAGATTCTATATGATCCGTACTACGTATTGAGGAATCCAGACACACGATCCACACTTAAGAATCGGACGGACCAATGCACAGTGGCTGGATTGACTAAGTTTTTTGCATAAATTTAAAAAATGTATGACAAATTAATTGTATATGTGTATAGATTCTAAAAAAAGATTGTCCAACTAGATATAAACAATAATTTTAATTGAATATGTGGATTCCTGAGCTATTGCGAGGTCTGCAAAGTTCATTAACCGATTAGCTGGTTATCGGAGTTAATCGTGAAAAGTTAGGCGTGAAACCGCATACAGCCTTTATGTTAAGCTTCCCAGCACCAATTTTAACCTAACATACTGGAAAATGGTATGCAAAATATAATGTAGAGAACCCGCTTTTTTATCTGTGTTACGATTTTTTTCTGTAAATTGGTTTGATGTCATAAAATACTTAAATTGTATCAAAAGTCATATTAAACTTTTTTGGTTAGGCAGCGCAGCATTAAAAACAAAAACTCTGTATCTGACCACATTTTGTGAAAAACTGCCATTATAAATAAAACTAGGCAGGGTATTTTTTTCCTAAAAATTACCTCTGCCCAGTCAATTATATGACACTTATAGAATAGAATCCGCCGATCCCGGCCGTTCCGACTTATATACTGCCTTCAAAGGAAGTATATAAAGGATAGCTTTAAAATTGAGAAACTAGTTTGCGAAGAAACAGACAGACGGACAGATGGACATGCTTATATCGACTAAGAAGGTCATCCTGATCAATAATATGTATACTTTGTAGGGGTCGGCGTACCCATAAAGAAAGTACATAGCCTAGTGGGGACTAGATTGATAAAATGACATGAGTTTACATTTCGATCCATTAAGATTTAGGTTATTTGCGAAATATCAATTATGAAATTTATCCAACGGGCATTGAAGCCTAGATTGGGCATTAGTGAATCTATACTGAAAACAAAGCTAAACGTCATCAGCGTACATAAGTTCAAGTGAATCAGTTAAGGCAAGGGGCTAGCTGTTAATAAACAGTGTAAAAAGTAACGGTCCAAGATGGCTTCCTTGGGGCACACCAGATATGACGCGAACTAAGCGCGAGATAACATCTTTAAAGAAGAGCTGTTGGAATCTTCCAGATAAGTAGCTCGAAATCCAGATAAGGAGATCAGTTGGGTATCCAAAACAACTGAGTTTATTTAAAGAAGCGAATGATTAACAGAGTCAAATGCTTTCCTGAAGACAGTGTAAATAACGTCTGTTTGTAAACCATTCCGGAACTCATCCGTGACAAAAAATATTAGCTCCAATAAGTTGGTAGTGATGAAGCAGTGCTTCACGAAGCTTTGCTGGCACGGAAATAGTAATGAACTAGCAGCTTTATGAAAGCTTTTGGAACTGCTGACAATTTTGTAAATTCCTTGCTGATTGCCGTCGAAATATTTATTTTTTAGTTCAGACGAATAATATAGGATTTCTTCCTCATATGGGGAAAGATCGAAGTCTCCAGCGATAAATTAAAGATTTTAAGGAGCGGTTTGCACATGCTGAGCTGACTGAAGGCTGAGTTGAAATAGTGCTATTGAATATGTTGTTTGAAAAAACTGCGCAAAAAGATAGGCCATTCCCTGAGCAGTGTACGCATATGAGTTCTCAAACGTAAGCAGAGGAGGAAAAAATACATGTTTGCGCTAAGTTTTCACAAAGTTTTGAGACTGCTTCGGATCTAGAGTAAATTGTATAATACATGTTATTTTTTTCCTCTGCTTACTTTTGAAAAATTACCTGCGAACATTGCTCAGGCAATTTTTAATCTCTTTGGACAGTTTTTTTTACGTATTTACCTACCAACATTTCGGCTCAGCTTTATACTTATAATATCCAATCGGCCAACCTTATATTTTGCGCATTTTTTTATAAAAGTGATTTATTATTGGATCTTCTGAAGCTACCCGTGTATTCCTTTTCTGAAGAAGGAATCTTACACTATTGCCAATTTTAGAGTCATATCTAAATTGTAAACAATTCCAAAGCTTTTTAAAAAACTAATCGCATGACATTTGCAACACCTTTGTAGTTATTATTGAACTCCCCGTGCCATTTTGGCTTCATAAATCTTTTGGGATTCCCAACCGATCTTCTAATTTCAATATCAAGTTACATATAGGGAAGAACACAACGTGTTCTTTTTAAAGATGTCCACTCTTTCCTAGTTCACGTGTCCCCTTTTGGTGTCCCCTAAAATGGGTGTCCCGCCTAAGCCATCTACATTTTTGTACAGTAATATTGAATGAAACCTGTTTATAACTACCCCCTTGTTCATATAAACGTAAATGACGTTAAGATTTTCCTTATATTCTAGACATCAATCTGATGTGAAAAAATTTCAAAAATTATATTTAGTTAAATTTGTCTGGGTATTCTATAAGATTTGAAACTATAATTTGCAATCATTTCAACCATGCTTAATAAAGCAGAGGGTTGGTTTTATTAAACCACTGTCTAAGGAATTTAATAACTATTGCTTAACAAAAACTTTAGACAAATCTTTTGGTCCGTCCGATACTTGAAAATGGATCCAAGTATTTATTATACCTTGCAGAGGGTGTTATAATTTTGGTCAAAAGTGCGGACCGCAGTGAAGGAGACATTTCCGACCCCATAAAGTATTATTCTTGATCAGGATCATCTCCTGAGTCGATATAAGCATGTCCGTCTGTATGTTTCTACGCAAACTAGTCTCTCAGATTTAAAGCAATCGTCTTCAAACTTTGCACACACCTTTCTTTACTTTGCGGGGAGTATTTAAGTCGGAACGGCCGGGATCGGTCGACTATATCCTATAGCTGCCATATAACTGATAACCATATATAACTGATCGATCGGAAATGGCATAATTTTGTTGTTTTTTGAGCTAGAAGGGTGGTACTTTCAATGAGTTCTACTTCTGGCAAACCAATTCGATATGCAAAATTTCTTAAGGATCGATTACTATATCCCATAGCTGCCATTTAACTGATTGATCGGAAATGCCGTAACTTCGTAACTTTAAAAAAGTTAGAAGAATGGGATTTTCTATGGATTCTACTTTGGGCAAACTAATCCGATCTGCCAAATCGCATAAGGATCGACTATATACGATCCGATATATATCTAATAATATAAGATGCGTGTCGCCACCTAGCGGACTGCCACTCAACTGCTCGGTTCCGTCCGAAGTTAGCTTTCCTTTCTTGTATTTATTTATTGTAACAATTATCTTTATTTTAAATTAATTAGAATTAAAAGTAAGGCTAAATTGAAGTGCCCAATACGGTCCATATTTTCGTAAAAAAATAAAATGGGATGTAAATTAAAAATCTACCTTCACTAACAAAACTTAGAAATAATGATGGGTAACGTTTTTATACATAACCCTATAAATGGTGATGTAGATAACTACTCAGCGGTACTGCAGTTCATGTCCATCGCTTTTTTAGTAAGAGCTACTAAAGTTCGAAGTTTTGGATCGTTATGCCTCTCCAAAAATTTCTAATCATTCTAAATATTTTGTGCCCAAAACTTTAACCCTATGACTGAATCCTAAGGTCCTTGTAAAATGCTTATTTTCATATTTGATGTTTCAACATAAAATATTTTATCAAACAATGTTTTTAAAATGGATAATGAAAAAAATTTCGAAAATTATTTGGATTAATTGGATGAAGATTTGGATAAAAAGATTCCCAGTTTTGACGCCAACTTATTTAGCTTTTTGCGTGAAATTGATTTTCTATGTGAAATGTATATCGAGAACCTCGTAAATTTGTGTTTTGATGATATTTTTGCTACTATTGCTTTAAAATTGTTGTTAAGGTATTCCTGTGAGTGATTTTATCGATTTGTGGATTAATAGGGCTACTCCTTTGATGGAATATTGTGACATATTAGAGTTGGTTGGTGGTTTACATTTTCTATATGGATATATTAATAAGTATAAGTAACTGGTTATAGTCTCGAGTCGCGAACATACGTTCGTTTGTTAATCCGTTCGTCTATATGCTAGTCTTCATGCATCTTATATAGGGACTATAAAAGCTACAAATTGCTTGAATTGGAGTGGTAAGTTATGTGCTGTGTTGAGGAAAAACCAAAAGAAAGAACACAAAAATTTTCATTTTGTAGCTGCAAAGAATTGAACCCTTGCTTCCGAGTTAAGCGAGAGTTTAGAGAAATCCTTGGTCAACTCTTTGAATAATAACTTCGGTTCGGCCAAAATTAGCGCTATCAGTTAATCAGGGGTGCCACATAAGACACCAGTGATTTGGTGAAATTTCAAACGTCAAACCACTGAAAAATTATTACACTGTCACAGAATTCCGATTGTTTAAACCTAGAAAACACCTTTCTGGTGTATGTTAAAAAAATTGTTATATATAATATAATTGTGAATTTTAATACAAATGGATTCAACTGCAATCGAATACGAAATTAATTGATAAATAAAGGTTAAAATTAATTTGAACTTCATTTACTACAAGTATTTTAAAACTTGCACTCCAAATTCAGATACAAAAACGTGACATCACCGTATTAAAAATCTGCTTTAAACGCAATCAATTATCAATTAAGCCCAGGGAATGTATTATTATTTGTTAACGAATTTAAATCATCAATTAAACAATTAAACAATTTTAAGGTAGTAGGCAAAGTCTTATCTCTGTAGCTTTGGAAGTGAGAAAATCCATTGAAATTAGTATACACAAAGACATTCATATTCCTATTCCCTGCCGTCATGATAAACAATTATTGACTACATTTAAAAAAGTTGTTAGAAATTAAGATACCTGAAATTATTACTTAGCATAAATATTTATTTTTAAAACATATTTTATTAAAAAGACATTACAAATTGTAAGGCAGTAAAATGCTTAACATTCGAATGAACTTGATTAGTTATCTTTCTGCAAAATAATTCTTTCCTCATTCTTAAACCATCCACAACTATGTATATATTTTTGTTTGTACATATATGAGAAGCGTTTGATTTGAGTATATATAGTAGTATCCTCAGTTTGTGGCCAACAGTTTGGTTTCCAACGGGCATGCGTAGAGTACGCTCGTATCGGTTCGGAATAAGCAGAGCTAATCAAATATTTGTTAAGGAGCTGAGTGAGTGAGCGTTATATGATGGGATTTAAAGGCGTACGTTCTAGAATTTTGCGGCAGGGTTAAATCATGAAACTGATTTAAAATACACATTAACTTAACTGCTAAGCCCGATCAGTATCGCTAATCAATGGGGTTTTGTGTGTGAACGTGAAATGAATAAGTAATGCAGCGCACTGAGTGTATACAAAACCATTGAAGTTTATACATTTTTTATTAAATTAAATAGTCCATACAAGTCTCAGCCAAAACTGTGTAACCTCGGAGAGTTGTATATTTATGTATATCACCTGGGCCAATAAATCTAAAGCGGACGGCCCTTTTCTTAACGTGGGAGGAAAGTTTTAAAACCGGCCGCACATATTGAGGACCAGAGAGATAGCAGAGTTCTTAGCGTTCAATGAACTCCTGCTAGCTTTGAGAACCCGACCAGTTTTGACAACTCATCCATGTTGAATATTTCCCCACTTGCTCTACAGCTTTAATCACAATTTGATGTTGCCTACCATTGATGGTTAACCTTTTCAGACACTTGCAAAATATATTTTTTATTTTATATATAAGCATATATTCCAAAAGGGCTTTAATTTTATTTTATCTTGTTTTTGTTTTGCATATAAGTAATAAAGGTATATATATATATGTATTTTTAGATACCCTATATATGTTTTAAAAGGGTGTTACATATTCAGCTAGGCCTAAATACATGCCTTATTTCTTGTGGTTTTTATATTTTTGTTGATGTTACGTATTCTTTCTTTTTTGGACAATGACCGGGAAGACTGAAAAATAAAAACCTGTTATCATCAGTATGCTCTTAACCCAATTTAAAGAATATTTGCGTTAAGGGTATGCAAAATATCAAAATGATTCAATAAAACGACTACCTATTATACAGCTTCTCTGGAAAACTTTAGTTTATCCATTTTTCCCTTTAGTTTATAAAATAAGGAATAATATTTTCGCACCCTAAAAAATCACATTTTTACACTTCGTAAAGATGTTGCAGAAAACTGCTAACCACATCAGAGTGTCCGAAAAAATATGACCAAGTACTGACACTTTAAGAATCGTGTCTCAACTTAACATTTAAACGTGTTGACGGTTATTTGCAATCTCTGATTGCCTCTTTGCATCGTTAATTTCAAATTAGATTATTGTCTTTTTAATTTTTTTAATTAAAAGCTAACAAAATGGAATGAAGTATGAAATTGAAAAATCAGCAGTTTTTTTTGAGAAATTTGAAAAGTTGGCAGGTATTTTTAATTCTACGCCATTGTTATTAGCTTGGGAAAGGAAACTTGTTTCTGGGACTGCGATTATAATATCAGAGGACATTTGATTTATGACTTGCTTCATTTTATTATGATTTAATATTATTCTCATACATATGAAGTATTTGAAAAATTAAAAATTTTAAATATACCGGATAAAATTACATACCGGTAAAATGGTTTTTTTCTTTAATGAAAAAGAAATCTTGATTTTTTTGTAAGCTTAAGCTTATATTGCCTTTTAGTAAAATTAAGTATTTTATAACAGTGCACAACAGTCCATATAGGTGACAATTATCATGCCTAACTATGCGCAAGAAGGTATATAATGTCGAAAAATTGAATATTTTCTGTGGGGGTTCGAATACATCGATACACGATTGCCTTGGAAAAAATTTTAGTGAAATAACAATCAAATTTATCAGCTCTATTGGAGCTATATAAAACTATACATTAAAAATATTCTTACCCGGCACATATTCATATCGTATACTGTTATTGTTCACGTGCCGAATAAGAATATTTTTAATGTATACATTTTTATAAATATATTGCATTTATTCGTCATCAAAATTGATATCAGATATTTAGGGCGTGGCATGAGGGTTTGCCACCGTTACTTTACCACGTCAAAAGGTTTTTTATTTGATATCAGATAAATAGGGCGATGAATGAATGTTTGTCACAACACTCAGAGAAAAACCAATAATTTCGTACTTAAACCAAAATTGTTTAAGAACTAAGAGTTACTTTACTTAATTCAAGAAAGCTAACTTCGAGCGGAGCCGAATTTGATATACCCTTGCAGTTAAGTGATATTATCACAGCGGACGGCAGACTGCTAGGTGGCCACACGCATGCCCTTACATGCCCGTAGCAAGCGCGTGAAGACACTATGTATAGCCAAAGAAATAAAATATTTTCTGTGTGCGTTCAATCTGACTGAGTGATTTTATCCAAGCATTAGCTAAAAGAAGTTTGACTTGGGAGAAATTTGCGTAAATGTACACTTTTCATTCACTAGATTGGAGATAGTGAGGAGATTGATGTCACCAGAAATATTTTTACATATGTACATCCAATCCATCCCGATCCGACATTACTTCAAAAGTTATTCTGGTAAAACGATTTTTAAAGAATTACCCAAATGAATTTGTTTGCAAAAATTTTTCTCCAAAAAAAGTACCGACGGC
This sequence comes from Drosophila atripex, assembly GCA_035045925.1. Taxonomy (NCBI): domain Eukaryota; kingdom Metazoa; phylum Arthropoda; class Insecta; order Diptera; family Drosophilidae; genus Drosophila; species Drosophila atripex. The sequence goes on along the minus strand of JAWNOP010000041.1, from coordinate 1,313,952 downwards.
GATTGCCTTTTTTTATTTTTTTTTTTTTAATTTTTAAAAACATTTAGGCATGTTTGTTATTATAATTTGGACCACGTTTCTTACGAATAAATAACGTAATAAGTGACGAATAAATGAAAAATATGTACAAAAAATTATACATTAAAAATATTTTTATTTGACACGTGGTTCAATAACAATAAACGATACAAACATGTGCCGGGTAAGAATATTTTGAATGTATGTATAATGTTTTATGCATATGTATATATAATTATTTGTCACCAAAATACCTTCCATCCTTCTAACTTTAAAAACGACAAATTTGTGGCCTTCCCGATCAATCAGTTATATGACAGCTATAGGATATAGTCGATCGATCGTTCCGACTTATATACAGCCTGCAATGGAAAGAACGATGTGGTCAAAGTCACAATTTGATACCTTTAAAACTGAAAGACTATTTTGCGTAGAAACGGACAGACAGACTGACATATACAGATTTGTATCGACTCAACAGGTGATCCTGGTCAAGAATAAACATATATACTTTATACGGCCGGAGATGTCCGACAATGTCCTTAACAAAGAAGTTTTTATTTAAATTAAATAAATTAAAACCATTTTTTTTATTTATCGTTTTCTTTTTTATTTTGCCAAACTACGGAAAGCCAATTAGATTTTAAAAATTTTATCAGTATTGGCCGACCTATATCCAACAGATGCAATCCAAAAACAACCCAAAATATCTACAGCCACCTAACTGCAAAGGTATATCAACTTCTACTCTTCCCGAAGCTAGCTTTCATTTCTTTTTTTTAAATGATCTATACCACCTTTAAGACCTTTAGACCAAAAATCTAGGAAGTAAGAAATTATATATTCTAAATTCGGCACAAACAATTCAAATAAAACAAGAAAGGATGGCTAAAGTCGAACTCCCCGACTATATGTTACCTAGTACTCATCTTTTTTACCCAAACTTTATTTAACCTTTCAAAGTATAGATCCCCCAAAACAAATGTGTGTTTTGGAATAAATAACTTATACAATTAATTCCAGAAGCAGAATAAAGAGTCTATAACTCCTTTAAAAATTCCCGATTTGATTGAATTTTATTTTATATTATATAGTTATAATTTTATTCTATAGTTATAATTAGGCATTGGAATAGTTTGGCATTAAAACTTCTTCCAAAAAACTTTTATGTTTTTTTATGCTACATAAAGATTGTATTTTCGTAGGCGAAAGGGGGGGTGACAAAATTTTGAGACAGCTTTATCCGCGTGGGTACCATAAGAGTCTATATGCCGAATCTCACAGATCTATAATATAATTATAATTATATAATATAAATATGAAAACTTAAAAATTTATTATTTTGTTTACCCATGTACATTCGTCAATAAAATTGATTTAAGATATTTTGGGCAAACCATGCGAAAAATACGAACTTGTATTTTACTTCTTCAAGAGGTATTTTTATTTAATTGTAAGACATATAGCCGAAATCTGATATTGTAAGCTATTTTCAGAATTTCAAAAGTTTTTGTCATTTTAAAATGATATTTATGAGATCCGTAGGAAATAGTCGGAATGGCAGACTATTATAAGATTTAGTATAACGGATTAATTAACTGAAAATGAAATCCTTAAATGTGCCTAGTTGAAAAATTTACTTAAAATGTACCTAGTAGAGATTGAAGTAACACGATTTTTCCTTTAAAAATATATCGTAAAAGATCAAATAAATTCGAAAATTCTATTCATAAAAAATTATAAATATTTGTCGATGTATTTTTAGGGTATTTTTTATTTCTGTTTACCTTTACATTTTATATGAAAACAAAATTGTTTAATTTTTATGAAATTGAGAGCCGTAGGAAGCCATAGGAATTCTGAGCCATATCAGATGAATACGGCGAGTGGTTAATGGTTTATATGTCATTTTTGGTCAAATAGTCGATCCCAGGGTTGATGTGTCGATAGACGGGTCGAAGGGTAGATGAGACAGAGCATTATTTTACAACAAACGCCAACTTTCATCTCAACGTTATTCGTATGAGAAATTTGATTTGATATAGAAATTCTTACAAAGATCGGCCAACTATTTTCTGCGAGGGTGTATCAACATCGGCTCCACCTGAAGCTAACTTTCCTTTCTTATTTTGCTTAATAATTTTTAAAATTTTTTTGCAGATTATATGTTCAGGAATGTGGGGGCCCATTCCGCTTACAACTACCTGGCGATTGGTAAGTTCAAAACTGTAAAGGTTGCTTAAATAATTATAAACTCGTAAAGTCGAGTGTAGCCGAGTTGAAGTGTGAATTTCGGTGACTAAAAAGATAGTACTATAAGATTGTCATTTTGGAGATATGCCAACATTATTTTAAAAAACTATGAAAATTTGACACAAAATAGTACAAGAAAATGTTACTTCGAACGTACCTAAGTTAATATATCCATGAAAATAAGGGAAATTTAATATAAATATATATATTTGCGTATATATATTTGACATAGTTTGACAATCCTTATGAAAATTTCATTACTTAGTTTATGGAAAAAAAGTCCCAACAATCTTCAAAAATACCAAGGAAATGTAATTTCCGACCGTTCATGAAATTTTGAAAACGAAATATAAAATTTTTTCTAATGAAATGTAGATCAGATATGTTGGCCAAAATAAAATCCTTAGAAAATCTCATTCACCTAACTTAAAAAGCACCAAAGTTATTTCCGATCAATCAGTTATATAACAGCTATAACATATAGTCTATTAATCTTTGCCTTTCTGATTTATATACTACGTAAAGAGGAAATAAGGATCTTAGGAGGTGATGCTGATCAAGTGTTCACTGCGTTGAATACTCTTGATCCAATTGTTAATACACTTTGCAAGGGTAAAGAAAGTTTCTGCTGGGCTCGCTGGTTTTGCTTGCTCTGGCCAGTCCCGATTCCGGTGATTTCTGGCGCCGTCTATTGGATCAGGGTTATTAGGGCTTGGCACTAGGTACCAACACCAACAATAGGGAAATTATTATTTATTTCGGGCCCCTTCCTAAACTTCAGTCCCCATCAAAACCATCAAAAGGATTTTTTTATTTTTATTTCCAATTGAACTGTTTTAGTTGGCATTTTTTGAAGCATTTAAAAATATGCATCATATTTTATTTTAAGTATCTATATTTTAAAAAGTTTGTTAAATTTAAAACATGTATTATAGAAAGATAGGGGATGGAGTGTATGAGAAGAGTAGCAGGTATCATATAGTAAACCACAGTTGTTATTTTTTGTTTCACATCTAGGTTTTGAAGAACACCATTATAAAATTGACTTAATTTTTTTAATTTTTAGCAAAAAAGTAATAATTTTGTCTCTATATAGGTGCTATGGATATTGCATTTTACACCAATACTTCAGGCGCACATTCGTATCGAAGCACAGGAAGTTCGTGTGGGACCCAAGTTTCAAGCTGCTTTTGTTCGATCAGCAGTTGAAAGTATGCCGTTAGAAGAAAACGGTGAAGTTCATAGTCGCTTCAGTATTCAAACTGCCCCTGGAAACATGTTCATACCTCTTCGAAGCGCTGTAGAGAGTGTGCCAACAGTAAATGAGGAAAACGCGGCACAGTTAAGAAAAAGCAGCGACCATCGCTTTTTCGTGAGAGATTCTGTTGAAGCACCACCAAGCGATGAAGAAGAGGAAAACTTAGAAAAAAAAATTAAAAGCTATGTTTCAGATGTTGCGAATCACAACCACATATTGGAGCCAGATCCATGGACCGTTTCCGATAAATATGCCGCCTTTATTACATCCGAGCAATCGAATAACAGCTACCCACAGCCGTACCGAGTTGGCTCTCCTAATCAAGAGCTACTAAAAACCGTTGATATCGAACAGCTGGAACACGTTGAAGAGTTAGAATCTTATAAGGAACAGAAACCGTATGGCGCACTGTCACAACTAGGCCAACAAAATCTTGAACAATCCTATGGGGCTCTATCCCAAAAAAATCTAAATTTATCTCCCACGGTTCTTTGTTATATGTCAAATTGGGCATTTTACCGCAAAGGTGACGGTCACTTTGTACCCGAGAATATTGACAAAGGGCTTTGTTCCGCCATTATTTACTCATTTGCTTCGCTTGACCCTGACCTCTTGACTATTCGAGAGTTTGATCCGTGGGTGGATTTGGAGAACCAGTTCTATCACCGCGTAACTTCACTTGAAGTTCCTGTTATGATTGCAATGGGGGGCTGGACGGACTCTAGCGGCGACAAGTATTCACGTCTAGCCGGCGACGAAATCAAACGAAAGGTATTTGCCTCTAGTGTGGTAAGTTTTTTGCAGCGTCACGGATTTAGTGGCTTGCACTTTGATTGGAACTATCCAAAGTGTTGGCAAAGCGATTGCGCCAAGGGCCCTGCAAGCGATCGGCCAAATCTTACTATGTTGCTCCGCGAAGTGCGAAGTGAATTCCGAAGAGTAAATAAAAATCTAAAACTCGGAGTGGCGATTTCGGGATACAAAGAAATTATTTCGGAAGCCTATGAACTTCCTATGATCTCAGATATTGTAGATTACTTGACGGTCATGACTTATGATTACCACGGTTCTTGGGAGTCGCAAACTGGGCATGTTAGTCCGCTATACGGCTCCCAATCAGATAAGTACCCACAATACAACACAGACTACACTATGCAGCTTTTATTGAAAATGGGTGCAAGCCGTAACAAGTTAATTTTGAGCATACCATTTTATGGACAAAGCTTTACTTTAGAAAAAAGTGGCAGCGACGAAGGAAACCGAGGTGGTGAAGGAATGCCAACTACTGGACCAGGTGAAGCTGGTGAGCTGACGAAACAGCCGGGAATGCTGGCTTATTACGAGATTTGCCAACGTATAAGAAAATCAAATTGGTTGAGTAGGAAGGACCCTACCAGGAAATCTGGTCCTTATGCTATGTTTAAAGACCAATGGGTAGGGTATGAGGATCCGTCGAGTATTGAAGCAAAGGCCCGGTATGCCACCAATAACAATTTTGCTGGTGTAGCAGCCTGGACCGTCGACTTAGACGACTTTCACAATCGCTGCTGCAGTGAGTCTTTTCCGCTTTTGAAAGCTATTAATCGTGGTTTAGGTCGATTAAATTCAAAGCCGCCTACTCGCGTTAATTGTGACCGTCCGTCGCCGGTATCTACCCCAACACCTCCCCAAATGACCACTATTAGTAATGATGGGTCAGTTGGTATAGAACAGAATCACGAACACAGTACCACTTGGCCAAGTGTTTATAATAGTACCACTAGGGCTCCAAAAAATACAACAAAAAAACCTACCCCCACCACCATCAATAATCCTATCCCCACATCTTGGTGGGTGTCTACTACAACTCGTCGACCTGCCAAGCCAACTAAAACAACCGTTATCCCAGTTCATACAACCTTACCATTTCCAGCAGTGATTTATCCCATTGCACAAACGTTTGTATGCACTCCCGGAGAATTTTATGCTGACAAAAAGAATTGTAATGCTTATTATCACTGCATAATTTCTGGTGAGCTACGCCAACAGTTCTGTCCAGGCGGTCTACACTGGAATAACGATACAAAAGCCTGTGACTGGCCGTCCTCAGCGAACTGTTTATTTAAACAAGAAACAAGTTCCACTTTGCCAAGTTCCAAAACAACAGAAAAGCCCTGCATTAATCCAATAACATCAGCACAGCCAGAGATAAGCACAATATCTACTAAACGACCAAACCATATTGGTCATCGTCCGCAACACCCCCGTCCGCCCATATCAAACCAATGTAACGAAGCGGAATACTATACACATAGAAACTGTGGAAAATATTATATTTGTGTAAATGGCGTCCTTGTGCCCAACGAATGTGGTGGAAATCTTCACTGGGATGCTATTCGTAAAATATGCGACTGGCCAAATAATGTCCAGTGTCTGACATCCAAGAAATATCTTAAGATTATTCAGGAAAGCCGTGCCGATGAAGAAGATCCGTGCAACGGCGAGGAAAGAGTACCCTATCCCGGTGACTGCTCAAAGTATCTGTTTTGTCTATGGAACCGCTTGCAAGGCGCAGATTGTCCTCCTGGACTCCATTACAACGAGGCAATTGGAAATTGCGACTGGCCGACTGCTTCAATGTGCCTTTCAAATCAGCAAAGCTCTAAGCCTCAGGTTCCCGCTAAACCTGCACCCACCACCCAAAGACCGATTGCAACTACAGATGCTACGTATCCAACTGATAAACCAGATCTAGACGCCTTAAATGGGTACTTTAAGGTGGTTTGTTACTTTACGAATTGGGCTTGGTACCGTAAGGGACTTGGTCGCTATACTCCCGATGACATAAACACAGACCTATGTACGCACGTGGTTTACGGATTTGCTGTACTAGATTATTCAGAATTAATTTTGCGCATCCATGACTCCTGGGCAGATATCGACAATAAATTTTATTCACGTGTAAGTAGCTTAAAAAAAAAAGGCATCAAAGTGAGTTTGGCACTTGGTGGCTGGAACGATTCACAGGGAGATAAGTATAGTCGACTTGTAAGAAGTTCTTCGGCCCGAGCTCGTTTTATTGGTCACGCTATCGAATTTTTAGAAAAGTATGGATTCGAAGGCCTCGATCTAGACTGGGAATATCCTGTGTGTTGGCAAACCGAATGCAATAAGGGATTCGTAGACGAAAAAGACGCATTCACTGCGTGGGTTCGGGAACTCTCTGAGGCCTTCCAATCACGAGGATTTTTGTTGTCGACGGCTGTCTCACCTAGTAAAAAAATTATTGATGCTGGTTATGACGTGCCGCAGATTTCTCGCTATTTTGATTGGATTGCGGTTATGACTTATGACTTCCATGGACAATGGGATAAAAAAACAGGTCACGTAGCTCCTCTGTATTATCATCCTGACGATGACGTCGACTATTTTAACGCGGTAGGTATTTTGAAAATAGTAAATATAGTTTCAAGTCTAATTTTTTAATTTTCAATAGAACTTTTCACTGAACTATTGGATCGAAAAGGGGGCGCCTTCTCGAAAAATCATTATGGGTATGCCTTTGTACGGCCAGTCCTTTACTCTGGAAAATGCTAGCAACAACGGTCTAAATGCTAAAGCGCCGGGCCCCGGCCAAGCTGGTGAGTTTACAAAAGCTGCAGGATTTCTGGCCTTTTATGAGGTAAGAAAATAAATGTATACAGCGACTGGCCAACAATAGTTTGTGACTTACTTTTTTTAGATTTGTGACCGAGTTAAGAATCAAGGTTGGGAAGTTGTTCAAGATAATCTCAGGCGTATGGGCCCATATGCCCGAAAAGGAACTCAATGGGTATCCTACGACGATCCTGATATGATTCGCAGAAAATCGGAATTAGTAAGAACCTTAAATCTAGGCGGCGGCATGGTATGGGCTCTGGATCTCGATGACTTTCATAATAGATGTGGCTATGGAGTGTATCCTCTTCTACGCGAAATTCATAATGTGCTAAAATACCCTCCAGGGGTCTTAAAGCCATCAGGTAAGTTTCGAAATGTTTAAGATAATACTTGATAAATAAATTAACTATATTTAACCCAGAATCTGCAGAAGAAAATATTTCGGGTGAAATAGGAACATCATCAAATAGCGACGAATCTTTAGAAGCTCCTATTGATGTCCAAGCTGTTAACTGGGAAAGTGAGAACTCAACTGAAGAGGTTTTAAATAACAATGAAAACATTCAAGTGGATTATGGTGACGAAGAAACTAATATAGAATTGGAAGTGGACGTCCCCATACCAAATATTAATGGGACAACGGAGTATAAAATCATATGCTATTTCACAAATTGGGCGTGGTACCGCCAGGGTGGTGGAAAGTACCTTCCAGAGGATATCGATTCAGACCTGTGTACACATATTATTTATGGCTTCGCAGTACTGAACCGCGACAATCTGACTATTCAGCCACATGATTCCTGGGCTGACTTGGACAATAAGTTTTTCGAGAGAGTTGTGGCCCATCGAAAAAAAGGTGTAAAAGTTACAGTAGCCATTGGTGGCTGGAATGACTCGGCAGGCGATAAATACGCCCGTTTAGTGAGAAATGCAAAGGCGCGAGCCGCGTTCATTTCTCACCTTTTAAATTTTATTGAACAGTATGGATTTGACGGCTTGGATCTGGACTGGGAATACCCAGTATGCTGGCAGGTTGACTGTAAAAAAGGGACCTCTGATGAAAAACAGGGATTCACTGCTTTAGTGCGAGAACTGTCTCAAGCTTTCCGTCCAAGAGGTCTCCTTCTCTCAGCAGCGGTATCCCCAAATAAAAACGTTATTGATTCTGGATATGAAGTGTCTAAATTGTCTGAATATTTTGACTGGATCGCTGTGATGGCTTATGATTATCATGGGCAATGGGACGGGAAAACCGGTCATGTGGCACCAATGTATGATCATCCGGAGGGAACTTCCACCTTTAACGCAAACTTCTCAATGAATTATTGGATAAAAAGTGGAGCTAACCGACGAAAACTGGTGATGGGAATGCCAATGTATGGGCAATCTTTTTCTTTAGCTCAAATAAGTGATAATCAATTAAATGCTCCTTCTTACGGTGGGGGTGAAGCTGGTGTGGCTACAAGAGCCCGGGGATTTCTATCCTATTATGAAATTTGTTCGTATATCCGACAGCGAGGATGGACCGTTATACGGGACAACCGAGGCCGCATGGGACCATTTGCTTATTCTCGGGACCAATGGGTTTCTTTTGATGATGCGCCTATGATTCGGCATAAAAGCGAGTATGTAAAGGCCATGGGTCTTGGTGGAGCCATGATCTGGGCCCTAGACCTAGACGACTTTAAAAATAGCTGCGACTGTGAGTCTTACCCTCTACTTAAAACTATTAATCGTGTACTACGTGGATATCGAGGACCGCAACCAAAATGCAGACTTGAAAGCACTGAAAAAACAATGAGTAAGTAAACAATGTCTTTCAAATTTTTTAACTTTTATATTATAAAATTAAAACTATAGTTAATAAAAAAAAAAACAACCTCTTAATGAGGTAAAATGCCGGTGACGAATCCGCATGGCACGCGAAACAATATTTTCTATTTATTATGGTGAGGAAAATATAAATGCCAAAAATTTTTTAATATAAATATATCGCCTTTTCATTATTATCTTTTCAAATACCTTCCTATAAGAATTTGTAGTTTTTGTTAATATATACTAAAAAAACATCATTAACAATTAAGTTATATTCAATCAATGTGAAAAATCCAAAATGTGCCAAAACTTAATTGATTCATTTTAAATGCTTAGTCAAGATAAAATGCAAATAAAAACATAATTCTTTATTTTCCTTCTTATATGTTCCATAAATTCCGCAGTTGCTGGATACAACCCATCAACATGGCCCTCATCAAGCCCAGTTCCAAGTTATGATACTTCTTTCCAAGTCAATGTTGCTGATTTAGCAAACATCATGCAACCAAACCACACCATCGACTGCGAACAACATAACTACTTTATCCATAATCAAGACTGTAATAAGTATTACATATGCCAGCATGGGGAGCTCGTAGAACAACGGTAAGTAATGTCTAAAATGTTAACATTGTATTCCTCTGCAATGTTCCTTTGCTCCTACAAAGACATAACATATTTACATATATAGAATAATATATGGAATTCAGAGTTACAAAATTCAGTAAGATAAATAAATAAGTAATTAATAAGTAGGGGGAAATGTCAGAAATGTCATAGTAAAATATTTCATAAGAGCATTGGGAACCAATAATGGCGTAGAATATAGGTGCATGGTCCGTCCACAAAGGAGAATCTTGCTCCCTTGACAAAGAGTCCTTTTGCTTCAATGATGATATTATGATTAAAAAGACAATAAATAAAAGCTAACTCGGGCGGAGCCGATGTTGATATACCCCTGCAAGTAAGTAGAAGCTTATATTATTAAATATATGTTGGCTCGTATATGGTCGGCCGCTCCTAATAAAACTTGGTCAAATTTCAGATCGGATTAGTTTACCTAAATTGGAATCTATAGAAAGTCCCACCCTTCTAACTTCAAAAATCACCAAAGTTATGGCGTTCCTGATCAATCAATTATATGGCAGCTATCGCGCGGTTCCCACTGCATACGTACAGGCCACCTCCCGTCCAACCAACTGAGGGACGCTGCCGCATAAAGTACGGCTCGAATCGCGGGGATAGATCCGAAACAGTTTAAGAAAAGAGTAGGAGTATGATATTACGAGGAAGAGTATTGCACAGATAAAGCGTTTGGTATAAAGGATTTAAGATTGTTAGAAGGGCAAAGTGACAAGATATGGTAGAGACCATTGTAGTCCGAACATAATACCCTGAACGGGTCGTGTTGGGCATATGTCATATGTGGGTAATGATAGTAAGTTGATTAATAACAGTCTACTATGATAAAACGGGTGGAGAAGATTTGCATCCCAATTTAGTCCCCTAAGGGCGAAATTTAGAAAGTTTTTTTGTACAGATTCTATGTGATCTTGGTATACTCCGTATTGGGGACTCCAGACACACGATCCATATTCAAGAATCGGACGGACCAATGATGTATATAACGTTTTTGTTATGTACGGGTCATTAAATTCCTTTGACCATCTTTTGATAAACACCATAGCTTTATTATCCATGGTGGACATATGATCGGTAAATTTAAGTTTCAAATCTAATAGGACTCACAGATCGTTCTAAGGCGTTCCAATAGAGAAAATACGTAGCCTTGTGAGGGCTAGATCGATAAAATGACATGAGTTTACATTTCGATCAATTAAGCCTTAGGTTATTTGTTAAGCACCAATTTTGAAATTTATCCAAATCGGATTGAAGTCTAGATTGGGCGCTAGTGAATCTATACTGAAGACAAAGCTTTACGTCATCAGCGTACATAGGTACAAGTGAATCAGTTAAGGCATGGGGCAAGTCGTTAATAAACGATCAGACGTGACAGACGATCCGAATAGCGGAAAAATATTGCCAGTATATGGGGGGTTCGGACGAAGGTAAGAGCAGATAACATATAAAGATTGACCAGACAAGAAGATTTTTTGTGATTTTACCTCTTCAGAAGGGAATTTAGAGTCTACAGAAATTAGGACTCCTCCCTATCTTTCACGTCTAAAAGTTGTATACTTATTTAAAAAAAACTTCTGAGCTTAAAATCTCCGGCTTTAGCCTAGTTTCTGTAAAGACTATAATGTAAGATGCAAAGGAAGAACTATCAGATTACAGTTTGGGAAGTTTACTACGTAGCCCTCTAGAAGTTTTATATTAGTTTTTTAAATTAGTTAATTTAAATTAGTTTTTTGAGGGTGAGGAAGATGAGATGAAAGGTTGGTCAGTGGCTCCAACATGTGGGAGTTTCACTCCCTAAACCTTCTTCATGTAGTCCTTCAAATAAAGGGTGAAGGACTTTTTGTCGTCGAAGGCGAAGCACTCCTGCAGACGGTGGTTCAGAACCACATCAACGCCGCTCTCCGAAGTGATATCGGTGCCCTCGTCGGCCTCTTCGGCAGAGGTGTTGGCGCCCTCCAATTCGATGTCGTCGCCCTGGCGAGTGATCAGCTTGCCTTGCACCTCGTAGATCACGTCGTCCACCAGCTTCATCTTGTAGGTGTCGGCGAACATCTCGTCACCGGTAATGATATCCTTGTAGATCTTCATGATTCTATCGTTGTTTCTGTTTGAAAATGGCGACAGGCGTCTATATCACTTGCGAATCTACACCGGGACGGACCGAAAACGACTTGCCACGCGCTCAATCGACGGGAAAAAGGAGTGAAACTCCCACAGGCATGGTAATTTTTTTCTTCACCGTACTTGGCTGATGTTCTTGGACGGAAATGTTCTCTGGCCAAAAGCTGGCGGAACAGATCGTCTTGAACATCTACACGGGCACACGTATTTTGAAAGAAGACGTATTTTGAAAGAAGACGTGTGCCTGGTGTAAGAATATTTGAATTTAGTAATATCTGCCACTTTAATGTTGGCTTTTGTTTTGGCTTTGATATAAGCCGAGATATCTATCTCAGAAGTATCAGGGGCAAGCCGAGAATCAAATATGTGTTTCGATGACGGGATCACCTGCAAGGGTTTTGTTGCCGCCGTAACTAATACTGCAGCATCAGTTCGTAGCGGGGGTCCGGCAGTGCATGGTATGCTGGGATGAGGAGATTGTCGTATTACAAGTCTTCGACGCACAGACAAGTTTAAAATCCATGATAATGTTAAGATAATTTATTAATAGCTTTAGTCGACCGATCCCGGCCGTTCCGACTTATATATTGCCTGCAAAGGAAAGAAGGGTGTGTGCGAAGTTTGGAGACGATAGCTTTAAACTGAGAGACTAGTTTGCGTAGAAACAGACAGACGGACATGCCGATTAAGGAGGACGGACATCGACTAAGGAGGGAATCCTGATCAAGGGGTTATAGTGTCGGAGATGTCTCCTTCACTGCGTTGCACACTTTTGACAAAAACTATAACACCCTCTGCAAGGGTATATAAATTAAAAGGACTTTTAAATTTAACAAACGCATAACGTTACAACCAATGAAGCTAACTTCACATGGTATATTTTGTTAGAACGGTTTTTAAAATATATTTTTCACTTTCTGTAAAGATCAAATGTCTAATTCTTAAGGAAAATGGAATACACTGAAAAAAAAAATAAAACCTCCTGAGGGCGCTCATATTTTTTTTACAGGGAAATTTTTACAGTGGTGTTACGATTTGGGCAATTTAAAGAAGAAGGTTTTTTTTTTAATAAAGTAAAGTCGCTCTTGGTAGACTTCCAAGTGTGTTCGTACTTGGTTTAAGTACGAAATTCTGTATTTTTCTCTGCGTGAGGTGACAAATGTTCATGCAATGCCCAAAATATCTGATATCAAATAAAAAAAACCTCTTGACGAGGTAAAATAACGGTGGCGAACTCGCATGACACGTCCAAAATATCTGATATAAATTTTTTGTGACAAACACCCGGCTAAACTCGACCTTCGATAATTGATACCAAATAACGATGTAATTCTGCTTCGTGTTTCTGCTTCTGAGAGACTAGTTTGCCTGTTTCTACGCACACTAGTCTCTCAGTTTTAAAGCTATCGACTTCAAACTTTACGCACACCCTTCTTTCCTTTGAAGGCATATAAGTCGGAACGGCCGGAATCGGTCGACTTGCACAAAATTGGTAGCGCCACTTATAGGAGTATATTTTGAGTTTACGAATTTTGCCAGATATAAGCGATTTATCAAAAGTTTCGTCATCTTAAGGGCTATCTCCACTTGCAATATAAACAAAATCGAATGAGACAATTTTGAAAAATTATTTATATTTTCCTAAAAATATTTATTTTCTTACTCTTGGAAAGTGCGGTAAATTTTCTTGAATAACTTCTGAACGAATCGGATGGGGTCGGTTGAGCTACCAATCGACGCGTCTTTAGGAGTAGAATGCGAAGAAAGATATATATATATAGAAAATATTCTATTTGGGGACTAAAATGTCTCCATCAGCCCCAATTTAGTGATTTTTTTTACTCTCACCCTAAATTCTTCCAAACCAAACGACTGTAGGAAAATATGTATCTAGTTAAAACAATTCCTTTCGATTGGTATATACATAATTCATTCAGATTAGGCATGCATGCTTTCGTCACCTCGTGGACTGCCGTGATTATCAGCTAAGACGCACACAGACAATTTCTAATAATTCGGCTCTATTTACAATCGCCAACCGAGACTGCCAATGTATGGCATAAAATATATGAAGCTTACATCTTTTCTCGATAAAAAAACGTTTTTTTTGTCTATTTTTTGAGGAACTTTGAAAGGTTAAATGAAGTGTGGGTCTCGAAACTTCTTGTTTTTTAATTATTATTTTAACCATTTAAAATGTATTGTATAATTTTATTTATTCTATTAACAGTTGCCCTTCGGGTTTGCATTGGAACGAAAACCACTGCGACTGGCCTGCAAATTCAAACTGCTCTGTGCGTTCGGACCAAACTACCAAGGCACCAATGTTGAATCATACCACATCCTCTCACGAAAATGTGAAACCTGGTGCTACAAAGAAGCCGCTGGGCCCTCCCAAACCTCAATATAAGCCCACAACAGATGCAACATTTTATAAAGTGGTTTGCTATTTCACTAATTGGGCCTGGTATCGACCTGGGCAGGGAAAATTTTTACCGGAGGACATCGACTCCAACCTCTGCACTCACATCGTCTATGGCTTTATAGTCCTTGACAGCAATACATTGACTGTAAAAACACATGATTCATGGGCGGACATAGACAACAGATTCTATGAACGCGTTTTAGAATACAAGAAGAAAGGGGTACGGGTGACGGTAGCCATTGGAGGTTGGAACGATTCTTTGGGTAGTAAGTATGCACGTTTAGTACAGAACCCTTCATCTCGAAAGCGATTTATTGCAAGCGTATTAAGCTTTCTTGAAAAATATGAATTCGAAGGATTAGACCTGGATTGGGAGTACCCAGTATGCTGGCAAGTTGACTGTTCCAAAGGCTCCCCTACCGAGAAGCAAGGTTTCACAAATTTAGTTATGGAACTATCCATTGCCTTTAAACCCAAAAACCTCCTCCTCTCTGCTGCAGTTTCACCAAGCAAGTTGGTGATTGATACAGGCTATGATATACCACAGCTATCACAGTATTTTGATTGGATTGCTGTTATGGCGTACGACTTCCACGGACACTGGGACAAGCAGACGGGTCACGTAGCACCACTTTACTATTTGGATACTGACACCAACCCATATTTCAACAGTAATTTTAGCATCCATTACTGGTTAAATCATGGCGCACCTGCATCCAAGATTGTTATGGGTATGCCGCTTTACGGTCAGTCCTTTTCCCTGGCAAACCAAAACCAAAGGTCATTGAATGACAAAACTATCGGGCCTGGAAGAGCGGGTACCTACACACGTGCTGGTGGATTTTTAGCCTACTACGAAATATGTGAGAATATCAACAATGGGGGATGGCAGGTGATTAAAGATCCCATTGGTCGCATCGGTCCCTATGCTCACAGTGGCAATCAGTGGGTATCCTACGACGATGTTATGGACATTCGGCGAAAAGGACAGTACGTGAAACAAATGAAACTGGGTGGGGGCATGGTGTGGGCCCTTGATTTGGACGATTTTCATGGGCGGTGTGGATGCGGAAAATATCCATTGCTAAGGACTCTTAATCAAGAACTACGGGACATACCCGGACAGCGAACCAACGATTGCACTTAATAATCGTTCATGACATACCGGGAATCTAGGTCATAAGTAGTAGTGTACATGCACTTTTAAAAAAACTTAAATTTTAATGATTTTAAGTACATTTGTCAACCTTTCTTGATTTCCTAGGTCAATATTTGCGTCGTCATTACTATAAGTACAAAAAAATCAAATTTTTTTACCAATAAATTGCATTACTGATTTTTGTCTGCGAATAATTTTTATAGTATTCGGCGTTTGCCAAAAACATGTATTTCAGGTCTTATTTTTTCAAGAAATTTATTTGTTATACCAGGTACTCGTAAAGTACAAGGGTATATTTTAGTCATGTGAATGTATGTAACCATTAGAAGGAATCATCTCCGACCCCAAAAAATAAATTATTCTTCATCAACATCAACAGGCGAGTCGCTATAGCCATCTTCATCTGACTGTATGATGACGTGGATCTCAGAGACTTTAATTAATAGAGCTATCAGGTATGCCACATAGACTCCATGGTAAAGGGATTTTAATTATACATCCTGATATAGCGCAAGCCCATAAAAATGTATCTCAAAAGTTGTAATGCCTAAATATTTTAATGCGATTTTTGTACCCTTGAAGAGGGTATTTTAATTTTGGTCAAAAGTGTGCAACGCAGTCAAGGAGACATCTCTGACCCTATAAAGTACATATATTCAGATCAGGATCACCTCCTGAGTCGATATAAGCATGTCCGTCTCTCTGTTTCTACGCAAACTAGTCTCTCAGTTTTGATTGGCTCCACCCGAAGTTACCTTTCCTCTCTTGTTATAAACAGAAATCAGCTAAATCGAAGCATTTTAGTGGAGCACTTACTTTTCATTTTTCTTCCCAGCCCTGTTAATTATACTAAAGACTTTTTAGAAATTTACCCAAAAAAGGGTTATTCTTGTAGCATGAGAAAATTTCTATGTGTCTGTTTTACATTTTATGCACGTGCCGGTTAAGAATTGTAATAATGTAGAAATTCTTAAACATATATAAGGATTATTCGTTACCAAAATTGATATCAAGTTTTTTGGTTCTTGCATTCACGTTCTTCACCGTTGTTTACCCTCGTCATAAGGTCATTTTCTATCGGTGAGGGTTCAAAACGGGGATTTTTACTAATCAAAATATAATTTTAAATTAAATCAGCCTCTTAAACTCTTTGCGCAAAAACATTACTTTTGATTATAAACTAATATGTAACTATCTTTGTTATTAAGGGGCCAGCTACATTTGAATATTGTTTGACTTTGAAAACGAATTTGTCTATACGTTTAACTACTGCAGAATGGCCTTCATTAAATCCGGTGCCCTTGATAAAATATACTGCTGGATAAAATATGTATACCTTTTCCTATTCAATTTAACTTCAGTTTGTGAAATCTGTGACAAATTAAAGATCGTGTTTTTTGTATTTTTTTCATCAACTATTAATTATATTATATTATATCGATAATCACATTTTTTGCATTTAATATTTTCGACATAATTATGTTTAAACATTGATTTAATCTGTATGAAACAAAAAATAAACGAACAACATAGATACGATTTTAAGCATCCCAGCTTTAAAAAATACGAATCATACTCAGTTACTCATTATATTTAATCTGCAATATTAAGAAATAAAAAAAAAATATCAGACATCTCGACCTTGATCTATGAAGCTTAAGTTTTCCGCGAAAAATATTTGGAATGCGTACAAAGATTTACAGCATAATAACGAAAAAGGAGAAACTATTTTCAACTGTAGTAGCGGCCGGCAGAGTCGGCTCGCCAAATGGTTTAGCTTTTAATCTATAATTTGGTCTAAAACGACGGTGACTAGAATTTAAGTAATGTAGTGTATTATTTATATGGGTAGTAATTCTCAAGAAAGATCAACCAGAAGCAAAAATATTTAGAATGGCCTTCATTAAATCCGGTGCTCTTGATAAAATATACTGCTGGATAAAATATGTATACCTTTTCCTATTCAATTTAACTTCAGTTTGTGAAATCTGTGACAATAAATTAATGTTTTCTTCAGATATTTTTGTACGAAAAAAATAAAAATTTGATAATATTTTACATTTACTTGTAACATTATATTTATTTATTATATAATATTTTTAAAATATTCAATGCAAAGTCTCAAAAGTGCGAAAGTTCATTTTACAACATTTCAGTAGCATGATATATATCGTAAATAGAGATAAAATGCATTGATATTAACTATTTTGAGTATCAGCTTATAACCAAATATTAAAACAAAAATTTAATAGTAACGATGCGATTGCTAATTATTGCGAATTCCTTATTAGATTATTAGTTTCACTCATTATCGCTTGCCCTTGACTTGATTATAATTGGCACAAATATACATTTTTGATAACTTTTTGTTTTTAAAACATTCAAACAAAACAAGCTTTGTCGCGACACAGACTGAAGTTCCTTTTTCAAAAACCATTTCAAACGCTGATTTCAGTGAAACCTGATGAAAAATATGTCTGCAATCATATTTACAATGTTATTATTCCCTTGCAGAGGGTGTTATAATTTTGGTCAAAATTGTGCAACGCAGTGATGGAGACATCTTCGACCCTATAAAGTCTTATATTCTTGATCAGGATCACATCCGGAGTCGATATAAACATGTCCGTCTGTTCGTCTGTCTGTATCTACGCAAACTAGTCTCTCAGTTTAAAGCTATCGTCTCCGAACTTTGCACACACCCTTCTTTCCTTGCAGACAGTATAGTCGGAACGCCCGGGATCGGTCGACTGCTGCCATATAACTGATTGATCGGAAATGGCATAACTTTGTTGTTTAGAAGATTGTGACTTTCTATGGATTTTAATTGGGCAAACTAATTCGGTCTGCCAAATTTCATAAGGATCGGCCGACTATATTCGATCTGATATATATCCAATACTATAAGATGCGTATCGCCACCTAGCGGACTGCCACTCAACTGCAAGTGTATATCAACTTTGGCTCCGCCCAAAGTTAGCTTTCCTTTCTTGTTTTGAACCACTGTCGCAGTTAGACAGGAATTCTTTTACTTTAATTAAAGTTTTGTTTAGCTCAATGGCGCAAGCGATAATGAGGGAAACTTGTCAAGAGCCATAGCACATCCCTTTTTTTCAGTTTAAACTCAGTTGAATTTTATTATGCATTATGTGCTTATATGCATATACTCATATATATATAAAGCGTTTTGCTCGTAAAGTTGTGAATTTCTGAGTCTTTTCATTATGATATGGGTCGCTAAAATAGTAAGCAGACTTACATCAAAATTTGATATCATATAACGAAGGTCGATGTTAGCCGGGTAGAGAGCGTAGCGTTTTCTGACACGGAGGGTTCGGAATCCTAGTTTAGTTGAGCCAATTTTTTCTTTTTACTTAGGCCCTCGATGTTATTTGGTTTTTATTTATTTAAATAAAATAAAAGCTGAAAAGATATACTCGATATTTTCTAGGGTATTGCACAAATATATGCACACATTCCAAAAAGCAAAGATTCCAATCAAATACACACACATGTGTACGTATTACATTACATTAAAAGCGCCACTTATAGGACTATACTTTGAGTTTACAAATTTTGCCAGAAATAAGCGATATATCAAAAGTTGCGTCATCTCAAGGGCTATCTCCACTACTGCACGTGGAATCAAATCGAATGAGACAATTCTGAAAAATAATTTTAAAAAAATATAAAATAATTAAAACAAATAATTTTTACAGTTTATTTTTTTGTCTACTATAAACACTTTTGGTTTTAAATAAAGTGCAGTAGATATTTAAAAAACCTTTTCGACGTTTTAATATCTTAATTGATTATGAAGTTAGGAATTTTTTAGTTAATAAAGTTTATTTTAATTTTTTAACGTAAGCTTAACGTATTTTAAAAAGTTGTAGAACAAAAGTTGCTCATATGTTAGTAACAAACATCTCAAATTTTATCAGGTATCATTTCTAAGAAAATTGTGCAAACAGACAAACAGAGGAACAACTTGCCTTCATTTGGAAAGATCTGTAAAATTCGAATTTTTTGAATAACTTCTGAACGAAATGTCGAACAATACCTTTCGATTGGTATATAATTCATTAAGATCGGATGCACACCGAAATTTTTTAATTCTTCGGCTATTTACGTCGTCTTCTCGCGCAAGCCAAGGCATGCAGTTCGTCACCTCGTGGACTGCCTACATTTTCTACACCCTTTCGACGCGTATCCAGATACACAACGTGCTCCAGCATACATATCGCTTCCTGTCGACTGTTTCGCCTTTTTTGAAGAGGTAAGAGCCGATGATGGTTGAGGCACAAACACCCGCCCAAACTGCCACTCTCTCGTCGTGTAATGATTGAGGATTCTTAGTGGCCCAGATGCGGCAGCTCTGTTTATTATCGGTACAAAAAATTGCATGCCAAAAATTCGGAACAAAAACAAAATCACTACTTGGAGACGTTCTCTTGGTGTTAAGTTATTTATTGCTGAAATTCCAGCAGTACCAGTCTCCCATGAAGCACCCGTGCGTCCTTTCCTGAATAACCTATAAAGACTCTGAAACGAAGGAGCAGCAGAGGTATTATCAGCAGATTCTGTTTGCGCCTTGCTGGTGTAGTATGCATATATATTAATCCGTACTATCACAACTTTCAAAAAACTTCCCTCCACAGTCCAAGTCACAGCTTTCTAGCTTATGCGCCCAGTATAGCGATATATTCGGATTGGAAACCGAATCAATAACCACAAATAATTTTTATAAACAGAAACTGAGATTAAAAGATGATGAACCCGTATATATAAAGAACTATCGAAGCCCACATAGTCAGGTGAACGAAATTTAAAAGCAAGTAGGTAAATTAATCTCTGACAGGATTGTCGAACCGTCAGTATCTGAATACAATAGCCCATTGTTACTTGTTCCTAAGAAATCATCCCCCGCGATGATCAAATGGCGATTAGTAATGGACTACCGCCAGATAAATAAAAAATTACTATCTGATAAATTCCCATTACCTAGAATTGATGACATTTTTGATCAACTAGCTCGAGCAAAATACTTTTCATGTCTTGACTTAATGTCAGGATTCCATCAAATTGAACTAGAAAAAGGTTCAAGAGATATAACGTCTTTTTCAACGAGCAACGGCTCATATCGTTTCACGCGATTACCCTTCGGATCAAAAATAGCCCCTAATTCGTTTCAGAGAATGATGACTATTGCGTTCTCTTTCAAGCATTCCTTTATATGGATGACTTAATAGTAATTGGCTGTTCCGAAAAACATATGCTTAAGAACTTAACAGATGTTTTTGAGAAATGTAGGAAATACAACCTAAAGTTACATCCAGAAAAATATTCATTTGTTATGCATGAAGTGACTTTTCTAGGTCATAAATGCACTGATAAAGGAATACTTCCAAAAGACAAGAAATATGATGTCATTATGAACTACCCAGTTCCGCACGACGCGGACAGTGCTAGACGTTTCGTAGCATTCTGTAACTATTATAGACGTTTTATAAAAAATTTCGCCGACTATTCACGGCACATAACAAGATTATGTAAAAGGATGTTCCTTTTAAATGGACGGATGAGTGCGAAAATGCATTTCAATACTTAAAAACAAACTTATGGAACCTACCTTGCTACAATATCCAGATTTCACTAAAGAATTCTGTATAATAACAGATGCAAGTAAGCAAGCATGTGGAGCGGTTTTAACTCAAAACCATAATGGTCTCCAACTTCCCATTGCATACGCATTAAGAGCATTTACAAAAGGTGAAAGTAACAAATGTACTACTGAGCAGGAATTAGCTGCAATTCATTGGGCGATATTAAATTTCAGACCATATATATATGGAAAACATTTCTTAATAAAAACAGACCATAGACCTTTAATATACTTTTTCTCAATGACCAATCCCAGTTCTAAACTGACACGTATGAGGCTCGAACTAGAAGAATACGATTTTACAGTCGAATATTTAAAGGGAAAAGATAATTATGTAGCTGATGCTTTATCAAGGATAACCATCAAAGATCTACAAAATATAACTAGAAATATATTGAAAGTCACTACCAGATATCAAAGTAGACAAAAATTCCGCGCGGAAAATCAAAAACAAGAATTACCTATGCAATCTTTAAATAAAGCTTCTAAGCCCAACGTATACGACGTCATAAACAATGATGAAGTACGTAAAGTAGTAACCTTGCAGATAAGAAATACGTTATGTTTATTTAAACAAGGCAGAAAAATTACTGCAAGATATGATGTTTGCGATTTATATACTAATGGAGTTATTGACTTAGATCAATTTTTCCAAAGGCTTGAAATGCAAGCCGGTATACATAAAATCAGCCAACTCAAAGTGGCACCGTGGGAAAATATCTTTGAACATACTTCAATAGATAATTTTAAATTAATGAGCAATAAAATCTTGAAAACATTAAGAGTAGGGCTACTCAACCCGGTGACCCAAATAACAAATTAAAAGAAAAAGAAGCAATTTTGTCTACATTTGATGATGATCCAATTCAAGGAGGTCATACTGGCATATCAAAAACATTGGCCAAAATAAATAGACACTATTATTGGAAAGGCATGTCTAAAGATATAGCTGAGTACGTAAGAAAATGTCAAAAATGCCAGAAAGCCAAAATAACTAAACACACAAAGACTTCTTTAACAATTACAGACACACCAATAAATGCTTTCGACAGAGTGATAGTGGACACCATTGGTCCACTGCCAAAATCAGAAAATGGCAATGAGTATGCAGTCACTTTAATATGTGATTTAACTAAGCATTTAATTGCCATGCCTGTTCCGAATAAAAATGCTAATACTGTCGCTAAAGCAATATTTGAATCTTTTATCCTGAAATACGGTCCAATGAAGACGTTCATTACGAACATGGGAACAGAATATAAGAATTCAATTATAGACGATTTGTGCAAATATTTAAAGATTGAAAATATTACATTCACAGCACACCACCACCAGACAGTTGGAACAATAGAAAAAAGTCATAGAACTTTAAATGTGCACATACGATCTTACATATCGGTTGATAAAACTGATTGGGACGTATGGCTTTAATATTTTGTCTTTTGTCAACACGACCCCCTCTATGGCACATACTTATTGTCCATATGAGCTAGTATTCGGTAAAACATGTAATTTACCGAAACATTTTAATAGCATAGATAGTATAGAAGCACTATATATTATATAGTGATGACTATGCTAAGGAGAGTAAGTATAGATTAGAAGTAGCCTATAAAGGAGCTAGAGAAAAAATAATAATAACAAATAATAAACATAGGAAACAAACAGTTCATAAGGATAGATTAAAATCTTTATTTCATAAATTGCACTTAGTATGGCCATACAAAGACACACATACATAAATAAATAAATAAACATATTCTTTTAATAATTTCATTTTCTTTAATTTTGATAAGATAATACAAAAACAAATAAAAAAAAGAGAATGTATTAATTAGAAATTTTTATTATAAAAATAGCTTTATTATATTACTTTATTTTCCAAAAGGAGGGAGATGTAGTATGCACATATATTTAATACCCACTGTACCGAAAATACTTAAAGGGTACGCACAGTAAAACTTTGTTGCAGTGTTTACATATTTCAAAGTCCCGGTCATAAACCCTAAGTGGCCGAAATATGATCCGATCGTTATGGCTTAGCCCACACACGGAAAGTGCTAGCGTCGACATAACTGCAACGAACGGACAGCATATGCATACCCCTCGCGCCTCCACTTGAGAGCGCATAGCAATATACATAAGTATATAGATACATAGCCGTCTCTCTGCCGCCGCCTGCGAGCAGCGCAGCTATGAGACTTAGCCTTAATTAGACTTAAAGAAGCGGCGGTTGGAGCGGCACCATTACTGCTCCAACCAGATAAAATACAAAATACAAATCTAAACTGTAAAATGAAATTACTTAAAATTACCCAATGCAACGAAAATAAGGATCAACGAGGGAAATACATCATGGCGACCGTGACATGAGTCCTCGGGATTTAGGAATCTGAAGATATTTGGCTAAAAAGGAACCAAAGGATGGAAAAATACAAAAGGATGAAAAGGGACCAAAGGATGATAAAATATACAAGCAAAAGGCAGCTGTGGAGAAAGTCTGAGTGAGTAGAGTAAGAGTAATGGGCAAGTGCGGTGGTAAAAAAAAAAAAAATATATATATATATATAAAATAACAATAAAAATAATAGCACACATTATGTGGCTATTATACATTCAGAATACAGCACCCACATGGGCAACGGCACAAAAGCTTATGGAAGAGCTTTATTTTTTTTGGTGCACGAAAGCCTCCATCTAAGAAAGCCTAACTCTGTAACTCGCTCAGCAAATATTAAAACTATAAATGATTTATAATTATAATTTATAATTCACCATAAAACCCACCATCCCCAAAGCCTTTGCCAAGGAAGCCAGAAAACTGTCCCAAGGATTGCCCTGGACCAATGTACTCAGCATAACCAGCATAAAATAACCTGTGCAAGGACCAGCACCGGTGCCCCAACTAGAAGCAGCAGCCTGTGCAGCCAGCACCGGCACCGTCTGCCGTTCCAAGTCAGACCCGGAGCAGTGAACCGACAGCGCTACAAAGAGCGCACAACAACTGCGATGCATATTTTTTTTATATATATAATATAATATTTTGTAAAATTGAAATCTTTTCTGCCCGATTAGACGCGTAGCCTGTAAAGCTACGCAAAAAACTAGGTAGGAAGTTTGTTAACTTAAATCCGCAGTAATGCGATAAGTAAATTGTCAATAGAAGATCTTTATTATTTTAATGAAACACAAATAAAAGTATATGCAAAACCCACCAAAATGGCGTTGTACATAAAAACAGTGGATTCCACTGTCAATGTCATCAACAAGGTAGAATCTACCAACGTTGATCTATATTGGGTACATGTACTTTTGATAATCATTGTCGTTATCATGTGCGCCACTGTTTTTTACAAGATTTACAAGCTGCATAATAATTGTCTGAAAAAAATATACCTTTTTTAGCCGGGGAAATTACCTGGATAAAATATAAGCAGCAAAATAAATAAAAATAAGAAAAAAATATATATAGCACAAACAACAGATTACACATAAATGTTAACACCTAAAATCTAAGAAAATGAAATAAAAAAATAAAATAATAAATATAAAATATTTCAATATATTCCTCTCACAAAGTATGGCCAAACTAAAGGCATGGAATGGAACAAATTGTACACAGAATTATCAAACATTAAAACTAATTTTGACAGATCATATAAGTCACTAACCCAGAATAGACCTATCCAAAAGAACACGGTTAGGAAGCATGTTGAAATATTAGTAGAGTACTTTAATGAAGCGCGAATGCCAATACATAATCACAGGGAAAGGATAAATCAAGATCATTGGTTACAAGTATCGAAACTTTTGATACGACTACGATCTAATTTAATATTTGATAAGCAAAAGTTCAGTTTAGAAATATGGGTACCAACCGTTCTAAACACCCCAATAGCAATTGACACTGCACCTGACCTAGAATCAACAGAAGCGAATGAATCAGAGTCAGAAGAGCTTCCCAAAGTAAACCTCAAAATAGAGGATGAAGATTTGAATAATCTTACTATTCCAGGGGCATACACTGATCTGGACAATTCAACAGATTCAGATACCTCCAGAGTAATAGAAAACAAAATAATTAACTCTGTCACAATGGCACAATCAAATATTTATTTTATTAATACAGCATCCAAGCTTATACCAGTTTTTGATGGTAAGGCTGAAAATTTAACAAGTTTCATTGATGCTTTACAAATAATAGAATCAATAAAAGGCGAGCACGAAGAACTAGCTGTCTCCATAATAAAATCAAAGCGGTAATGAAACAACAATTACTGAAGTGATTTCTAAACTAAGAGGCAACGTCAAGGGCGAAACTGCAGAAGTATTATCAGCGAAGCTGATGAACCTACAGCAGCGCAATAAAACTGCTAAACAATATACGCAAGAAATTGAGCAGATGACGAAAGCCTTAGAAGGTGCATATATAACGGATGGTTTACCTTTAGAGCTAGCCAGAAGTTATTCCATGCAGCATGCAGTCAAAGCAATGACTAAAAATTGCACAATCGATAAGGTAAAACTTATCATGCAAGCTGGCACCTTTAGTACTATGAACGATGCTGTGTACAAATTTATCAATAGTTGCACTGAAGCAATGGACAGTCAAATACTGTCCTATATTTCAAGAATTATCCACAGCGCGGCTCAAATCGCGGACGTGGAAATTATAGAGGTAATTCTCGTGGTAATAACAATAACTACAACAACAATTACCAAAATAACAGGGGAGGACGGGGCCAATATAGGGGAAACTATAGAGGCGGTGGAAACTCGTACCGAAGCCCCAATGCCAATAATCAAAGCAATGTCAGAATTACACAAAATACTAAACAAAACACTTCGGGAAACTCCCAAAGCCCTTTAAATACTCAACAATAAACGAAGTCAGAGTTCACACCATTAATCTCAGCCAAAATATATTCGTTTCATTTTTCAATGTAGCTACTAGAAGAGAGCTTATCTTTTTAATAGATACAGGTGCAGACATTTCCATTTTGAAAGAAACTTCGGATAACTTCCAAAACATCCAAGATGATCACATCATAGACATAAAAGGCATAAGTCAAAAAATAACCAAATCCCCAGGTTTAGTTTCTTTGGAGATACATACAACTAAATACATAATTCCACACGATTTTCATATCCTAAATTCACATTTCCCAATTCCATGCGATGGAATAATAAGCATCGACTTTATTAAAAAATTCAACTGTCAATTAGACTTCAAGCCATCTGAAGATTGGCTTATAATTATACCCAATAATTTAAAATTTCCAATTAATGTATCAATAACTCATAGTTCTGGCAATAATTCAATACATCTGCCAGCAAAATCCCAAGTTATTCGGAAAATTGAGCTTAACTCAAAAGAAGACAGTGTATTTATTCCAAATCAGGAAATTTATATTGCAAATACCATAGCAACATCCAATAATGCCTTCATAAGACTACTAAACACAACAAATACCGACCAAGTAGTCAGTACAGATAACCTAACATATGAATCACTTTCGAACTACGATGTAGTCAACACAAATTCAGACAATAGGAAAAAATCCGTACTATCACAACTTTCAAAAAACTTCCCTCCACAGTCCAAGTCACAGCTTTCTAGCTTATGCACCCAGTATAGCGATATATTCGGATTGGAAACCGAATCAATAACCACAAATAATTTTTATAAACAGAAACTGAGATTAAAAGATGATGAACCCGTATATATAAAGAACTATCGAAGCCCACATAGTCAGGTGAACGAAATTTAAAAGCAAGTAGGTAAATTAATCTCTGACAGGATTGTCGAACCGTCAGTATCTGAATACAATAGCCCATTGTTACTTGTTCCTAAGAAATCATCCCCCGGGTCAAATGTAAAGAAATGGCGATTAGTAATGGACTACCGCCAGATAAATAAAAAATTACTATCTGATAAATTCCCATTACCTAGAATTGATGACATTTTTGATCAACTAGCTCGAGCAAAATACTTTTCATGTCTTGACTTAATGTCAGGATTCCATCAAATTGAACTAGAAAAAGGTTCAAGAGATATAACGTCTTTTTCAACGAGCAACGGCTCATATCGTTTCACGCGATTACCCTTCGGATCAAAAATAGCCCCTAATTCGTTTCAGAGAATGATGACTATTGCGTTCTCTTTCAAGCATTCCTTTATATGGATGACTTAATAGTAATTGGCTGTTCCGAAAAACATATGCTTAAGAACTTAACAGATGTTTTTGAGAAATGTAGGAAATACAACCTAAAGTTACATCCAGAAAAATATTCATTTGTTATGCATGAAGTGACTTTTCTAGGTCATAAATGCACTGATAAAGGAATACTTCCAAAAGACAAGAAATATGATGTCATTATGAACTACCCAGTTCCGCACGACGCGGACAGTGCTAGACGTTTCGTAGCATTCTGTAACTATTATAGACGTTATATAAAAAATTTCGCCGACTATTCACGGCACATAACAAGATTATGTAAAAAGAATGTTCCTTTTAAATGGACGGATGAGTGCGAAAATGCATTTCAATACTTAAAAACAAACTTATGGAACCTACCTTGCTACAATATCCAGATTTCACTAAAGAATTCTGTATAATAACAGATGCAAGTAAGCAAGCATGTGGAGCGGTTTTAACTCAAAACCATAATGGTCTCCAACTTCCCATTGCATACGCATTAAGAGCATTTACAAAAGGTGAAAGTAACAAATGTACTACTGAGCAGGAATTAGCTGCAATTCATTGGGCGATATTAAATTTCAGACCATACATATATGGAAAACATTTCTTAATAAAAACAGACCATAGACCTTTAATATACTTTTTCTCAATGACCAATCCCAGTTCTAGAAGAATACGATTTTACAGTCGAATATTTAAAGGGAAAAGATAATTATGTAGCTGATGCTTTATCAAGGATAACCATCAAAGATCTACAAAATATAACTAGAAATATATTGAAAGTCACTACCAGATATCAAAGTAGACAAAAATTCCGCGCGGAAAATCAAAAACAAGAATTACCTATGCAATCTTTAAATAAAGCTTCTAAGCCCAACGTATACGACGTCATAAACAATGATGAAGTACGTAAAGTAGTAACCTTGCAGATAAGAAATACGTTATGTTTATTTAAACAAGGCAGAAAAATTACTGCAAGATATGATGTTTGCGATTTATATACTAATGGAGTTATTGACTTAGATCAATTTTTCCAAAGGCTTGAAATGCAAGCCGGTATACATAAAATCAGCCAACTCAAAGTGGCACCGTGGGAAAATATCTTTGAACATACTTCAATAGATAATTTTAAATTAATGAGCAATAAAATCTTGAAAACATTAAGAGTAGGGCTACTCAACCCGGTGACCCAAATAACAAATTAAAAGAAAAAGAAGCAATTTTGTCTACATTTGATGATGATCCAATTCAAGGAGGTCATACTGGCATATCAAAAACATTGGCCAAAATAAATAGACACTATTATTGGAAAGGCATGTCTAAAGATATAGCTGAGTACGTAAGAAAATGTCAAAAATGCCAGAAAGCCAAAATAACTAAACACACAAAGACTTCTTTAACAATTACAGACACACCAATAAATGCTTTCGACAGAGTGATAGTGGACACCATTGGTCCACTGCCAAAATCAGAAAATGGCAATGAGTATGCAGTCACTTTAATATGTGATTTAACTAAGCATTTAATTGCCATGCCTGTTCCGAATAAAAATGCTAATACTGTCGCTAAAGCAATATTTGAATCTTTTATCCTGAAATACGGTCCAATGAAGACGTTCATTACGAACATGGGAACAGAATATAAGAATTCAATTATAGACGATTTGTGCAAATATTTAAAGATTGAAAATATTACATTCACAGCACACCACCACCAGACAGTTGGAACAATAGAAAAAAGTCATAGAACTTTAAATGTGCACATACGATCTTACATATCGGTTGATAAAACTGATTGGGACGTATGGCTTCAATATTTTGTCTTTTGTCAACACGACCCCCTCTATGGCACATACTTATTGTCCATATGAGCTAGTATTCGGTAAAACATGTAATTTACCGAAACATTTTAATAGCATAGATAGTATAGAAGCACTATATATTATATAGTGATGACTATGCTAAGGAGAGTAAGTATAGATTAGAAGTAGCCTATAAAGGAGCTAGAGAAAAAATAATAATAACAAATAATAAACATAGGAAACAAACAGTTCATAAGGATAGATTAAAATCTTTATTTCATAAATTGCACTTAGTATGGCCATACAAAGACACACATACATAAATAAATAAATAAACATATTCTTTTAATAATTTCATTTTCTTTAATTTTGATAAGATAATACAAAAACAAATAAAAAAAAGAGAATGTATTAATTAGAAATTTTTATTATAAAAATAACTTTATTATATTACTTTATTTTCCAAAAGGAGGGAGATGTAGTATGCACATATATTTAATACCCACTGTACCGAAAATACTTAAAGGGTACGCACAGTAACACTTTGTTGCAGTGTTTACATATTTCAAAGTCCCGGTCATAAACCCTAAGTGGCCGAAATATGATCCGATCGTTATGGCTTAGCCCACACACGGAAGACTCGCCCACTCCACTTGAGAGCGCATAGCAATATACATAAGTATATAGATACATAACCGTCTCTCTGCCGCCGCCTGCGAGCAGCGCAGGAGACACACTAAAAATCAGAGACACTTCGATCGTAGGAGCGGCACCATTGCTGCTCCAATCAAATAAAATACAAAATACAAATCTAAACTGAAAAATGAAATTACTTAAAATTACCCAAATACAACGACAAGGATCATCGAGGGAAATACATCACTGGTATTTGTAGCGCATGCGATTTTGGGAGCTTCTTTTGTAGAGCTGTTGCACACTAGCTAATCTTGCATTTGTGTGCGTTCCCCGCCTCGCTTCTTGCTGACGAACGATAAATAACTGCATTGTCTGAGATTCTATTGCTAAGCATCACTTGCACTTGTATTATGGCATCGATTTTGTGCGGCTGCGTTTTTAGGGTTAAACCTGAACCCATAATCAAATTTGAATTAATCGGATAATCTAAACTGCTCGTCTATTTATTCGTCCGCTGTTAAAAACCAATAATAGCGTTAACATTGGTGACCCTGTCGTGATTGAATCCCGGTTAATTATTTGATATGTATTAAAAGTGCCACGAAAGCGCCGTTCTTGTTTTTTACAAAGTTGCATTCAAATTGCATAATGGCTGCGCACTCTACGCTTTTGGATGGTACCAGTGGTGCTGGTATTTCACCTACTCCATACAGGTCTGCGCCCTCATTGCCCTCGTTGCCGATGCCAACGTTTAGCGGCGGATATGCTGAAAGGACGGATTTCTGCGCCCTTTATAAAACTACAATTGACAGTCATCCGCACTTGACCAGGATGGAGAAGCTTAGGCGGCTCATTTCATGCCGGCGGGACTCCGCCTTGGAGTCTGTGAGAGCGCTGGAGGTTAAGGACGCAAGCTATGATGTTTCCCTTGAGCTTTTGCGTTACAGTTTTAATAATCGACGATTAATATTTCAGGCTCATATCAACGAAATCCTTCAGCTAAGGGTTGTGGAGCCGGGATTCGTGGCAACTCTTCGGGAGTTATCCGACCAATTCAATAGTCACATGCGGGCCCTCATGAGTTCCGGGACATCGGCCGAAATTCAAGAGTGCCTCCTCATCCAGATCATCTTCCAAAAGCTTGACGCTGCCACAAAGGCCAAGTGGGAAGACTCATTAGTAGGAAGCAGTGATGATAGCCTGCCAACGTGAGAATCTATGGCTCGGTTCTTGGAACAAAGGTGCGGTACCCTTGACACTGTGGACTTGGCCTTGGCTCCGCATATGTCAGCGAATCAGATCGGCCGACGTAGGCCATTAATAATCGATAGTGCATGCTCCTAAATGCTCCGCCTTCTTCGTGTGCCCTGTGCGGCATCCATACACATGCTGTGCCTTCGTGCCCAAGGGTCAAGAGGTCTTATCAGTTGAGAAACGATACGACGAAGTCTGGCGTCTTGCCCCCTGCTATGTGTGCCATGCTCTCTTGCATCCGTGCGAGCAATCATCCGGTACTACTTCCATTCCCGCATCCGGTTTGGATCCGGCCAATGAAACAGTAGTTGCTACTTCTCAAGCTCCTCCAACTTTGCCAACCGCCAACATTCTCGTCCGTGGCCAATCAGGAGCTTTTCTTCCTTGCCCAGCGCTTCTTGACTCCGGCTCACAAGTTCATCTCATCACATTTGTAGTAGCGACAGACCTTGGAGACGCAGAATTCTCCACGGATGGACCATCGGTTAATGTTTGCCTAGCGCCTATCCACGTTTTCTGTGTACATTGAGGCTGTTATGGCGTCGCATATCGTAGAACGTCAACCTGGTCTGAACATAGATGTCTCGAACTGGAAGGTACTTGCCAATGTAGTTTTAGCTGATCCGAACTTCCACAGAGCGCAGCGTGTGGATTTGCTGATTGGAGCAAGCCTGTTTTTTTATCTACTCTCAGTTGGGCAAATCCAGCTAGGAAACGGTCTGCCTCTAGTGCAGAAGACGCTTTATGAATGGGTAGTCTCAGGAGGAGGTGAAACCCCAGAGAAACCTCGTTTGACGGCTTCATGTAAGGTTATTCCTTTTGACTCCGCAACCGCGTTTGACGATCGCCTCGATTATCTTCTCCGCCAATATTGGGAACTTGAAGCCGATCGTTCAGGCTACTAAGGAGGAGTTCGATTGCGATGCCCACTTCCCCCATGCACCACGTACGTCTTGAATCAGGGGCTTATTCAGTTCGTCTTCCAATCAAGCACAGCGAACTTTTAGGAGAATCCTTCGCACAGACCTTGCGTCGGTTTCATTCGCTTGATTGCAAGCTGGATCGTCATCCAAATTTAAGGACCCAATATGCGTCGTTCATCAAGGAAAACTTGGATCTGGGTCACATGTCTCTGATGCCGCAGGAATTCCGAGGTAAGTGCCAGTAGTTCCTTCCTCATCACTGCGTCCGGAAGACAGCTCCACTACTAAGCTGAGAGTTGTGTTCGACTGCCACATCCTCTGGTTATTCCTTCAATGATGTCCTGATGTCAGGCCCCGTGATTCAACTTTCTTTTCAACTTAAGCTTTTCCATACCTAGCTTAGGTTTCGGTCTCACCCAGTCACTTTGACGGGAGACATTTGAAAAATGTACCGCTTCATAAAAATCTTTCCAGATGATAGTTTCCTGCAATGCATTTTCTGGAGAGACTCTATCCATGATGACGTGACGGTTTTCAAGCTCGGCACTGTGACTTCTGGCACAAAGCCAGCGTCTTTTATATCCGTTCGCTCAATGCACCATCTGGCTAAGGATGAAGCTGCCAGTTTCCCCATTGGTTCTCGAGTTGTCCTCCAGGATGTTTATGTTGACGACCTCATGTCTGGTGCCCCAATGAAGACCGAAGCGGTTGAGATAATAGCCCAGACGTCGAGCCTGTCTGAAGAAAATTTGTCATGGGAAGAAAGCCTTCCCCAATCTCTTCGCTCCGAGTGGTTGCAATTCTGTTCCATTTTTGATCAAACTCAGCGAATTAAGTTCCATCGTATAGTCATTCCCAAGAAAGGTTGGAGGTACACGAATTCTGCGACGCTAGCTAGGATGCATGTCAGGGTCTCATTGTCGTCTGTTATGCCCAAAGAGTCGAGTGGCACCCATAAAGACTCAGACAATACCGAAGCTGGAACTTTCTAGAGCTGACTTATTAGCAAGACTGATGGCTGTAGTTGCTGACCTTGGAACATAAAATGGAGAATATTATTGTTGGCGGGACTCCTCGGTTGCCCTATCCTGGATTCAAGACGAACCAGCCGGATTTAACGTGTTTGTTTCTAATCGAGTCTCTTCCATACAGAAACTCACCAAGGCAATGAAATGGTTGTTATGTTCCTACTGCTTTCAATCCAACCGATCTACTGTCTAGAGGTGCTCTTCCCACTGAGCTATTGACTTCCGAGCTATGGTCCCATGGCGCTCCATTTCTTCGTGGCTCCATATTTGATTGGCCCAGCGCTATTTTGGCATCGAACTTTACGCCAGCACCTTATTGGTTACGGCTCCACCCAGGGACATCACCGCATTGTTAAGGTTTGCCAACTCGTTTCCCGCCCTACAGAGAGCCTAACTGTAAAAAGTTTGCCACCGCATCCGTCACGAAGGGATTTCGGTCCAGGATCTTCAAGGAGGAACCCATCTGCTGTTGCGCGTCGTCCAGTTTGCTGAGTTTAAGGAAGTGATAAACTTACTAAAATCGCACAGAATCCACTCTCAAGCCCGCTTGCTCCTTTTGTAGAAGATGCTGGTTTGCTTCGTGTTGACGGGTGGCTGCGGAACTCGGCGCTGGATTTTAATGGACGTCATCCGATCATACTTCTAAGAGGCCATCTCGTCACTTCGGCTATAGTGACACACTTTCATGAGAAGAAC
Source organism: Drosophila atripex (assembly GCA_035045925.1). Taxonomy (NCBI): domain Eukaryota; kingdom Metazoa; phylum Arthropoda; class Insecta; order Diptera; family Drosophilidae; genus Drosophila; species Drosophila atripex. Next base: position 1,280,419 of record JAWNOP010000041.1, on the reverse strand, counting down.
CTGCACTCTGGCCCTCGGGCTTTAATTGAGAAAATCGGTTTCCAGTATTGGCCCATTAGGAGGAAGAATGTTTCAAGGGTTTTAAACAAATGCATACGTTGTTTTTGCGCCAAGCCTCTTCTACTGGAGCATGTCATGGCTGATCTTCCAACCGAGAGTGTTGAAGGATTCCAAAGCTTTGATGTAACGGGTGAGGATTTTTGCGGACCGTTTTTCTACATGTCAGTCTCGGAATAAAGGCCCTATCAAGTGTTATGTGAGCGTATTCATCTGCTTTAGTACGAAGGCAATCCATTTGGAGTTAGTCAAGGACCTGTCCACAGCTTAGTTTCTGAGCGTGCTGCAACGGTTCATTTGTACGCGACGTAAACCCAAACAGCTATGGTCGTATTTTGTTGGAGCCAAGAATGAGCTTCGAATTGAAGCGAAAATTCCTCAGCCAGGAGCACCAGACTTCTCTGCACGAGTTTTGCCTGTCGGAAACTATCGAGTGGCGGTTTATTCCTCCACGCTCTCCCTATTTTGGCGGTCTGAACTGCGCAATACCACCTATATCGGGCAGTTGTTTTCGCAATTCTTGGTTTCGAGAGATTGAGGACTTTGTTATGCCGTATAACCTCATTAATTCCAGGCCTCTTGTGTCGATTTCAGAAAATCTTGCTGACCTAGATGTGCTATCTCTGGCTCATTTTTTAAATAGCGACCCGCCCTCAATGTTCATTGAACCGGACCTTACTGCCCTAAATTTTTATCGTCTGGATGGGTGGGAGAGAATCTCCTTCTTCCAGCAAGTTTTCTGGGCGCGTTGGAAGAAGGAGTTTCTTACGCTCTTGCAACAGCGTTCCAAATGGCGCACCCTCGGCCCCGTAGTCACTGTTGGTGTCATAGTCCTGGTGAAGGATGAGAATCTACCCCCAATGAAGTGGCCTCTAGCCAGGATACTAGAGCTGATTCCTGGGCGTGACGGAGTTAACCGTGTAGCCGTACTAAAGTCATATCCTTGGCGCGTTTGCTTGATAGATTAGAGGTTTGTTGGTCCAGTATAAAAAAGCAGGAAGGTTCAATTTCCAGAGGAGGGTAAGTAATTCATACATGTAGTGTTTCAATATTTCTAATGTTACTTAACATTTTAATTTAGTTTACAAATGATTACATAAATTAACATCAACTGTAAAAGAATACATTAAAAATAATAACAACCAAATAGGAAAATTAAAGGTGGTGGTCGGGTTCAAACATTTTTTGCTTTGATTGTCCCTTGATTTAGTGACGATTTCAGCGTGGATTCATACTTCCTTATCAGGGATGATGCATCTCTTCTTGTTTGAATCAGTGATGATTAAGAGATCATTTTCACTCCTGAATCCTGATTTGAAATCAGGGTAGATTGTGGGCTGATTCATGTTTGAATATCGAATTCTCGGCCAGGAGGACACTTTTTTTTTATCAGATTCAGAACTAAATTCATGGCCGTTTGTTCTAGATTTCAGGACTTATTCATGAGTGATCAGGGGAACGCACCAATGCGTGTTCAATAGTGACTGATATGGCTGGGTGCTTAGGGCAAGCAAAAGCCAATACCGACGCACAAAACCGCTAATAAATATATACGATAGATATTTTGTATTACCTATCGTATCACTGGAAAAAATTATTGTAATATTTTTAATAGAAAAAATATAAAAATTATAAAAATAAATTTAAATATTTGTTTTCGCTTATTATGATGTTACAAATAATTCCTTTGCTGCTCGCAACGAAAATTTTCTGCAACCATTCTGTCAGGGACCAATGCAAAAAGTGATTTCGTGCAGTGAACATTTTTCGGCAACGCAAAAACAAAATTCCTATGCACTAGGCCGAAAAGTATTGAAACTATGTTGTTAAACTAAGCAAAATTTTTATTGTAGTTTGCCTTGTATATGCAAGAGCAGTACACGTATACAACTTTGCTCCTCCCATTTGACAGAGTAATCCAACAACAAAGGAGGAACGAGAACAATACGACTGGGCATCCTTGATAAACATATATTGGACAATTCCACAATTATTTATTTTCATTATTTTTATAGTTTTCAATTAAAATTCTTACGCGGCACGTGTCTGTTTTACATTTTATGCACGTGCCGAATAAGAATTGTAATAATGTATAATTTCTTACACATATATTAAGTTTTTCGTCACCAAAATTGATATCAAACATTTTGGTCCTTGCATGCACGTTCTTTACCGTTTTTAAGAGGTACTTTTTTGGTTTGATATCACGTCGGACGGGAGCCCGCTAGGTGGCGAAACGCATGCCCTTGGTGTAGCAGTCGCGTAAAGACACTATTATAGCCCAAGAATTAAACATTTTCTTCGTGCGTTCAATCTGAATGAATGCTATACCAAATGAAAGGTATTTTTTTTATTACAGGGATTTTATCCAACCATTAGCCAAAAGCAGTTTGGCTTGGGAGTAATTTGCGTAAATGTAAAACACTTTTGATTCACTAGATTGGACATTGTGAGGACATTGCTGTCACCAAACAAAATATGTTTGAAATATATTTTGTTGAAACACCAAACAAATTATATATGTACATGATCCAAAATACGCGTCGATTGGTACCTTAACCATCACGATCTTTCTTTCAAAAGCTATTCAGGAAAAATTTTTCCTATTTTTAAAGAACTTTCCAAATGAAGATGTTAAATTTTGTTTCCGAAAAAATGCCCACAAATATCCAAGCGTTTGTCTTATTTTTTCTTTTACAATTTTGATAAAAATTTGAGTATGTTCGTTTGTAAAATACGAATAACGTTGTTGTATGATTTTTATACCCTTGCAGAGGCTATTAAAATTTTGGTCAAAAGTGTGCAACGCAGTGTAGGAGACATCTCCGACCCTATAAAGTATATATATTCTTGATCAGGATCACCTCCTGAGTTGATATAAGCATGTCCGTCTGTCTGTTTCTACGCAAACTAGTCTCTCAGTTTTAAAGCTATCGTCTTCCAACTTTGCGCACACCCTTCTTTCGTTTGCAGGTCGACTTCCAAATGTGTTCGTACTTCGTTTAAGTACGATATTCTTGATTTTTCTCTTAGTGCGATATGTATCTGATATAAAATAAAATATACCGCTCGACGAGGTAAAATGACGGAGTCGAACTCGCATGCCACGTTCAAAATATATTATATAAATTTTTTGTGACGTAATATGTGTATAAAAAATTATACATAATAAATATTACCTCGTAAAATATTTTACATGAATATTAAAATACATTAACAATATATTACCTCGTCAAGAGGTTTTTTTTATTTGATCAGTGGTGAATGAAATTGTACAGGCACTGTAGCATCATTAACGGTCGGCACCCTCGGTGAGGGTTCAATAAGGGAATTTTTAACAAGCAAAATATAATTTTAAATTAAATTAGCCTCTTAGACACTTTGCACAAAAAAATTACTTTTGAGTATAAGCTAATATATAAACATCCTTGCTATTTCGGGGCCAGCCACATTTGTGTATTGTCATCATGGCTTTCATGGCTTTCAAAAAGAATTTTTCTTTACGTTTAACTTCTGTAGAACTACTGTAGAACGGCCTTCAATAAATCAAATGTCTGATTCTTAAGAAAAAAGAAATACACTGAAAAAAAATCATTGAAAAAATTTTTGTCAAGAAAAAATCAAGAATTTCGTACTTAAACCAAGTACGAACACACTTGGAAGTCGACCAAGAACGAAAATAATTGATTTAAACGTTAAAAATTCATCTCGTAAAGAAAAAGTACTTAAATTATAAAAAAAAAAAAATTTTATTTATAAATACCTCCTAATTTTTTTAATTGATTAGTTAAACTTTTTTATTTTTTAGTTTTTAATTAAACTGATTGAATATGCTAGGAGCCGCACCTGAGCCTTCCGGAGCAATTAATGAGACGGTTATCCATTCATCAATTGCCCAAATCGTAACACCCCTGTAAAAATTTCCCTTCGTGTTTCTCCAGGTGTAAATACCAAGAGCTCTTCCGTTGGGCTATCCCTGATAAGTTCTCGACCGAAAAGTTTCTAAACTTCAGATGTTGCTCCGTGTTGCTTTAAAAATCTCCCAAAAATATGAGCGCCCTCTGGAGCTGGTGTCGCCCTCTGAAAAGCGCTTCTTGCGGTGAAGACAAATGCAAACAGCGGCAAATTGTTTGGGAAATACCCTTGCAGAGGGTATTATAATTTTGGTCAAAAGTGTGAAACGTTTATATAGTCTATATTAGGATCACCTCCTGAGTCGTTTGGGTCCGTACGTCTGTCCCTCTGTCTGTCTCTACGCATAATAGTCTCTCAGTTTTAAAGCTATCATCTTCAAACTTTGCACACACCCTTCTTTGCAGGCAGTAGATAAGTCGGAACGACCGGGATCAGTAGAGTATATCCTATAGCTGCCATATAAATGATTGATCATTAAAGTTACGCGTTGATTAAAGTGGTGACCCCGCCGACCAAATGACAAATTCAACATCGGAACTGGCCGCCTCATCAAAACAGGCAAAACCATAATTGCGCATATTACGGTCAATGCAACGATACAATTTTCGTACGGCCAAGGGGCCAGGCGACATTAACACTGAAGACCAGTTCTTCGACTAAAGCGACGTTATGACGACCGAAAACGTTAAGGTTCAACTGGATGGCATAGAGAACAACAAGCAACAAATCAGCGCAGCTATCATGGAACGCACCAATCATCTAATACAATCCGTTTTTCCAAAGTTCAAAAAGTCGAACCCTAAATTATGGTTCACGCCTCTGGAACGTTCATTCAGCTTTAGTAACGTAAACTCTAATGACGCTAAAATCAACACAGTTACCGTGCATTTGGAGGTTGATATTGTGCAAGAAATTGAGGATATAATTCTATCGCCCCCAGAGTAGGAGAAGTATCAGCCACTGAAGAGTCGGTTTGCCGAATCACCGGAATGTAAATTGCAGCAAAACTAACGGAAATATTGGTACACATGAGACGTCTTGCTCCAGGCCTAGGCAACGAACCAACCGTACGTGCGATTTTCATGAATGAGATACCATCAACCATTCGGCCACTCTTATCAGTATGGAAGGAAAATAATTTGAGTACCCTCGCCAAAAAAGCTGAAAAAATTTAGGTGGCTAGTAAGGCGTTCAACATAGCAAGTGTGGACGCTATTTCCCAGGTAACTAAAGGAGGTAAAAGGGATCCAATCTTAGATGTAATGCTGGACTCTATAAAACATCTCAAAAGGGAAGTGAAAAGCATTATGAATGGCAACTCAACACCACGATCGCATTTACAATCGTCACGATCGCATTTACAATTGCCCCTAAAATTATTATAGAGCCAGCCGTTGATAAGGCGAACGCTCAAGGCCTCTTAGATGTCCAGCAAGAAACTGGGGAAAAGATCGCAAGATGCATCCGGAATTATAAAAAAGTAGAAAATCAAGTTCCAGAGCAATATCGTGACGTAAGTCCCATGAATAAACGATTAGCTGGATTATGTCGGCGCCAAAGAAAACTAGTAGAATCCGTACACGGTGCCTTAAGAGAGTTTAAGGCATCCGGGGGAGGTCCCGGAAACCTACTAAAATCGTCATTGATGTGCAAATGCCCCGCATAAACATTCCAAAGTTTGATGGGGATGCAATGAAATGGAAACAATACCATGACTTATTTACATGCAGGTCCATGATACTAACATTCCATCAGTGAAGAAAATGTAATACCTAAACTCCGCTCTCTCTGGAAATGCGGAGAGACTAATACGCCACATCGAGGTAAATGAGGACAACTATGTTCATGCGTGGCGCATAATAGTTGGATCATATGACAATCCTCGCCTCATCGCGAATACAGTTATTCGTCGGCTACTTCATCAGAGCCCAGTCTCTGACAGTGCCAAATCAATACAGGCTGTATATAACAACCCTACCGTTGTTATATACCCTTGCTTACCGATAAGCTTGACATGACTAATAGGGGTCTATTTGAGCAGACAGTTGGCAACTCAGTAGAGATCCAGCCCCTACAAACAATGCTGGAAGTTTTCGATCAAAAAATCAGAGTCTTGAGCTCCGGAAAGACAACGGCATCATTGAAAAAAGAGTCAAAAAATCTGGCGTAGGCGTTCAGTACGACAGACAGACCATCATCATGCTACTATTGCAAGTCTCCAAATCACGCGTTATATAAATGTGAGGAGTTCCGCGCAAAAACAGTATCCGAAAGATTAAATTGGGCACGAAAACAAAAAATGTGTGTCAACTGTTTCAAGACCGACCACAAATCAATGATGTAAAGAAAGAAATTGTTTCAAGTGCGACAAAAAACATCACACCTTGTTAAACCTGGAATCCACACGCCTTCATTCCCCAACTGTCGGTGCCGCGGCCAACAAGAATTCTACCTTCTTTCAGCAGCAAGGGTAGCGGTCTAGGCAGAGAACGGTCAAGTAGCCAAATTTCGAGCCCTGCTAAACTGAGGATCACAGATCGAATTGATCACTGAGCGATTGGCATCAATGTTGTCATTAACGTGCCACAATACAAAGCTCCGGATCGATGGCATTGGAGGACAACCAAGAATGAGCAGATCAAAAGTAACTATCCTCAGCCATAGACGCCTTTGTCCATCCCCACATCATAGCTGACCAACCAGCTCAACCACTTACTCATTGTGCATTAAGAATACCCAATAAGTGTCAGTTAGCAGATCCCCAGTTTGATAAACCTGGAAGGATAGATCTACTAGTCGGCGCCGAGCACTATTATTCGCTACTCCATCCAAATCCGCAGAAGATCGGAAGAGATGGTGCCATGCTAAAAAACACGAAACTAGGATGGTGTATTATGTCATTGGTGTGTTATCCTTGGTTCTCCATGCCAGTAAATTTAAATAGGAACGATTTTAAAATTTGTTTTTAGTGAGTAGTTTATTGAATGAAGGCATTTCTCATTATGAATTCTTATTCCATATTTTATCGGAGTGTCGTAGCTGCGCTGCCCGTAAAGCCGGCAGCGGAGAGACTTTATTACGTGTGTGTGTATACATATATATTTCTATGCTCGTATATAAGGCTGGTAGCAGCGCGAGCACAAGAGTGTAGCAGGCATGGCTCACTTGTATGAATTGTCAACTCGTAAGAATTTGCTGACCAATGCACATCCCATAAGTGGAACTTTTAAATGTTTTTTTTCTGGCTCTTTGGCCGAGGCATTATGTTTATGTAACAGCTCTGTAACACAATAATTTAAAGCTACTGTGGATGCCTGCTGTAATGACCTATGCGTACTACATCTCCCTCCTTTTTAAAAATAACGTAATAAAATTAAGTTATTTTGAATGAACTTATTATCTATTGATTATGTATATTTGTGTAATTATTTTCTTCATATGTTCGTATTAAGTGTTAGTAATATAATAAAAAAATATTGGTTTAATGATGTAAAATCTAGAATTTTAGAACATTTTAGAAAAATATATAGTTTATTGTTTGTATTATATAAATATGACAATGTAAATTTTACCATAAAAAAATAAGTTTATTTATATTTCTTATTATTCTATATTAAATTTAGAAGAAAAAAATTATTTTTGAAACGTTGATGGTCACCATAGAATTTTACGAATACAATTTCTTTAATCTATCTTTATGGACTGTTTGATTTTAGTTCTTTTTGTTTGAGATTGTTATGTTATCTCGCTCTCTTATATTTTCTACCTTATAGGGTCCTGTATACTTAAAGTCTAGCTTATGCCCTACTTCGTTTTTTAGTAAAACTTTATCTCCTACTTCTAATTTGAAATCATTTAATTTTTTATCGTAAGTTTCTTTTTGTCTGCTTGTTTTGTTCATCATCATTCTCGCTCTTTTATATTGTAATATGCACATATATGCACTATTAATATCATATATATATATATCGACCACCCACTGTACCAAGAGTACTTAAAGGGTACACACTGTAACACTTTGTCGCAGTGTTTATGTTATCCAAGGTCTCGGTCATAAACCTAAGCGCACCGAAATATGAATCGCCCGCTGTGCCTTTGCTGTACGCCGAAAAGTGCATATGTCCGCATATACGTAACACGAGTGGACCTTATGCATGTCCACATACCTCCGCCTAAGCGAACATAACATAAATATATATATAAATATATATATATATTCATATATAAATATTTAAGAATACATAACCGTCCCTCCGCTGCCGCTTTGGGCAGCGCAGCTACGGGACTTAGACTTCCTTTAACTCATAAGTAAATTTGTAAATCAGAAACTCCTATGAGCTCGGAGCGGCAACAACAGTTGCTCCGAAGATGATAAAAATCTAATAAAGAGACTTAGAACATATTACATGGCGATCCTGCCACACTTGCGCATTCATTTGGATGTTTGAACCTATTACACCTATTGCATGGACCTGGCTCATTACATGGCGACCGTGACATAAGTCCTGGAGGACTTAGGAAAATTTGGCTAAAAGGATGGAAAAATACATCATGGCTAATTCTAATACAAAAAGGATTGAAAGGAAAGGATATATCATGGCAAAAGACGATAAAATATACAAGCAAAAGGCAGCTGTGGAAAAAAGTCTGAGTGAGTGGAGGCAGAGTAATGGGCAAGTGAGGTGGTAAAAAAAATATATATATATAAAATAACAAAAAAAATAATAGCACACATTAAGTGGCTATTATACATTCGAAATACGCCACCCACATGGGCAACGGCACAAAAGCTTATGAAAGAGCTTTATTTTTTTTGGTGCACGAAAGCCTCCATCTAAGAAGCCTAACTCTGTAACTCGCTCAGCAAATATTAAAAATATAAATGATTTATAACTATAATTAATAATTCACCATAAAACCCAACATCCCCAAAGCCTTTGCCAAGGAAGCCAGAAAACTGTCCCAAGGATTGCCCTGGACCAATGTACTCAGCATAACCAGCATAAAATAACCTGTGCAAGGACCAGCACCGGTGCCCCAACAAGAAGAAACGCCTGTGCAGCCAGCACCGGCCCCGTTTAGCGCTCCAAGCTAAGCCCGGAACAGTGAACCGACAGCGCTACCAAGAGCGCAAAAATTTTTTTTTTCCCCGTGCACTGCGTTGCATATTTTTTTGTATTGCACTGCGATGCATATTTTTTTTTTAGTATAAAAAAAAATCCTTTATAAAATTGAGCGACATTAAAGTTGCCCGATTAGCGTGTGGCCTGAAAACTATACAAAAAATAGGCAGGTTTTTATGTAAAAAAATACAATTTACACAAAACGCAATATACACATAGCCAAATAAGGCAAGTCTTTAAATGAGCCAAACTGAATGGCAAATAAATAATAAATTAAATCATACAGTTTACACAAAAAATTATATACCAATTCTAGAGAAAATACCCAAAATGGGTTTAGTAGATGTAAAACAAGTGGACTCCATAGCAAATGTAAGAAATAAAATTGAGTCCAGCACTATGAACACAGAATTAACAAATATCCTATTATCAATTATTGTATTCATTTTGATCGCGTTCATTTTGTATAAAGCATACATTTTTCATAATAAATTTATAGCAAAAAGAGCGATTAATAAAAGCCAGGCTATGGATCTGGACAACATATAAAAAATATATATAAAAAAAAAATAAATAAAAATTAATTTTTAGACATATATATATAAAAAGCTGTATATGATATATACACAAAAAAAACGATTCCATATGTTCATGAATAATCTTATCTTTATGTACAATGGAAATAAAATGTAATAAATAAAATAAAGAAAGTTTAAAAGAAAACAATTCCAGTATGAGTACACAAAGAACCATAGACAAAACATATGAAAAGGACCCCTATTTCCAAGAAAGGATCAAGCAGTTAGTATCAAAAACCCCAGTTAGTGTGTATGAGCTAGAAATACTTTATATAGAAACATTTAACTGCCACGTTTCACCATTGTTTCACTGCACCGCAACCCAAAAAGGAATAGTATTAACAACAATTCCGGGTGTGCAAGTAAAATCAAGAATAGACGAGCATCTACTTTTAGGTAGAACGATTGTTATGATGGTTTCTAAAAGATAATCCATACCCTTAATATAATGGAATGGAATGAATTATCGAAAGAACTATCAAGCATTAAAGCAGAATTCGACAAATCTCATAAGTCACTCACACAGAATAGATCGATACAAAAAACAACGGTCAATAAACACGTAGAAATATTAGTTAATTGCTTTAATAAAGCTCAAATATTAATATATAAACACAGAGAAAAGTTAAATCCAGATCATTGGTCTCGAGTATCAAAGTTTTTGATCAGACTAAGATCTAATCTAACATCTGTTAAAGAAAGGTTCAAGCTAGATATTTCAATACCTACTATTCTCAATACTTCAATAACAATTGAAGCTGGTGACGAACCAGAATCAAAAGAAGTAATTGACCAACAAGAAAAAAGCGAAGAAGAAAGAAGAAAGCGATATTAACAACCTTACGGTTCCGGCAGTCCTTATTCAATCTGAATTATCAGACCAGGACTTGTCCGACTCTGAATTTAACGACAGCATTGTAGAATTAAAACCAACCGCAATGGCTGACGAGAGCATTGCCCAAAGGGCATACATTAGAGAAATATCGAATGCCATCCCGGAATTTAACGGGCAAAGGTTACACCTTCAAAGATTTATAACAGCTTTGAGGTTAGTTAACCTAACGAAAGGCACATTCGAGAATTTGGCTGTAGAAGTAATTAAATCCAAAATAATTGGATCAACTTTATACAGAGTCCAAAATGAAGGAACTATAGAAGCAATAATCAAATAACTACAAGACACTATAGTCGGAGAAACCTCTGACATAATTAAAGCCAAAATGGCGAAAACAACCCAGAAAAGCAAAACCGCGGAAAAATTCACGACGGAAATAGACAACTTAAGGAAGCTCCTAGAAGCTTCGTACATTGACGAAGGCCTATCGGTCGAACACGCTGACAAATTCAGTACCAAGGAGGCCATAAACACAATGGTTAAAAACTGTGAGCATGGCCGCCTCAAAACAATATTGGAAGCAGGCACTTTCATAACTATGAATGAAGCCGTCACAAAGTACATACAATGCAGTACTGAGATGACAGGTAATGCCAATTCAATATTATACACCCAACGAGGAAATAATTATCGCGGTAATAATTTCAGAAACAATTATCGCGGTAGAGGTAATAATCGAGGTAATTATAATAATACCCGATATTACCAAAATAACGGTTATAATCAAAACAATAGTTACTACAGAAATAACGGTAACCAGAATAACAGTTATTACACAAACAACAACCGCGGCGGAAATAACCGTGGTGGAAACAACCGCGGCGGAAATAGCCGTGGGGGAAACAACAATAATAACCATAATAATTATAATCAAAATAACAATATAAGAATAGCCCAAACGAATTCGGAAAACTCCCAAACACCTTTAGATACACGTCAGTAAAAAACAACAAGATTCACACTATAAATCTCAGTCAAAGTACATTCGTTAGTTTCATAAACGCAGCAACAGGAAAAGAATTAGTTTTTCTACTAGATACAGGTGCAGAAATTTCCATATTAAAGGAAAATTCTGATAATTTTCCAAACATTCAAGATAATCATATCATAAACATACAGGGTATAAGCCAAGAGGTTACCAAATCAAAAGGCATAACTTCTATTGAAATTCAGGTTTCTAAGTACATCATCCCACATGATTTCCATATAGTAAATGTGCAATTCGCTATTCCTTGTGATGGGATACTGGGAATAGATTTTATCAAAAGGTACAATTGTCAATTAGACTACAAGCCTTCTGAAGACTGGCTTGTAATTAGACCAAATAATCTCAAATATTCAATTTATGTTCTGATAACATACAGTCCTGGCAACAACTCCCTAATTCTGCCAGCAAGATCCCAAGTCATCCGAAAAGTTACGATAAATTCCGAAGAAAATAGTGTATTGATTCCGAATCAAGAGATTCATAAAGGTATCTATATAGCAAATACCATAGCAACAGTCCAGAATGCATATGTAAGACTACTAAATACCACAAATATAGATCAGGTAGTTAATATTAAAAATATTCATCATGAACCACTTTCAAGCTACGATGTAGTAAAAACAGACCCCGAAAACCGTAAAAAAACTGTATTATCCCAACTTACAAAAAACTTCGCACCTCAATTCAATGATCAACTTACAAAATTATGCACCCAGTATAGTGATGTATTCGGACTAGAAACCGAAGCGATCACTACAAATAATTTCTATAAACAAAAACTGAGATTAAGTGATGATGAGCAACAAGACGAAATTCAAAAACAAGTCCAAAAACTCATTAATGATAAAATAGTAGAACCCTCTGTATCACCTTATAATAGCCCACTTTTGCTAGTACCAAAAAAGTCACTCCCAAATTCAGAAAATAAAAAATGGCGATGAGTAATAGATTATCGTCAAATTAATAAAAAACTCTTATCTGATAAATTTCCACTCCCTAGAATCGATGACATTTTAGATCAACTAGGTAGAGCAAAGTATTTCTCATGTCTCGACTTAATGTTCGGTTTTCACCAAATTTAACTCGAAAAAAATTCACGAGATATAACATCCTTTTCAACGAACAATGGTTCATATCGTTTCACGCGATTACCATTCAGTTTAAAAATAGCGCCAAACTCCTTTCAAAGAATGATGACTATAGCTTTCTCTGGATTGGAGCCTTCCCAAGCATTTCTTTACATGGATGACTTAATAGTCATAGGTTGCTCCGAAAACCACATGCTCAAGAACCTAACTGATGTTTTCGAGAAATGTAGGAAACACAACCTAAAGTTACATCCCGAAAAATGTTCATTTTTCATGCATGAAGTCACCTTCCTGCCCGACGACAAAAAATACGACGTCATTCAAAATTACCCAGTCCCACATGATGTGGACAGCGCTAGAAGATTCGTTGCATTTTGCAATTATTACAGACGTTTCATAAAGAATTTTGCACAATACTCCCGTCACATAACAAGATTATGTAGGAAAAATGTAAAATTCGAATGGACAACCGAATGCCAAAACGCTTTCGAACATCTAAAATCAGCATTAATAACCCCAACTCTGTTGCAATACCCAGATTTTAGCAAAGAATTTTGCATAATTACAGATGCTAGCAAATACGCTTGTGGAGCAGTACTAACTCAGAATTAAAATGGATTACAGCTCCCAGTTGCATACGCATCAAGATCCTTTACGAAAGGTGAAAGCAACAAGAGCACAACAGAACAAGAATTAGCAGCTATTCATTGGGCAATAACATACTTCAAACCATATATTTATGGTAGACACTTCACTGTCAAAACATATCACAGAGCACTTACCTATTTATTTTCAATGATAAATCCCAGTTCCAAACTAACAAGAATGAGACTTGAATTAGAGGAATATAATTTTACAGTAGAGTATCTAAAGGGTAAAGATAATTATGTAGCCGATGCGCTGTCTAGAATAACAATCACCGACTTGAAAAACATACATTTAAACATTAAAATTCTGAAAGTCACTACCAGAAACCAAAGTAGACAAAAATCCTGCGCAGGAAAAGAAAAAATAGAATTGCATAAGCAATCCATAGAAAAAGCTTCAAAGCCCAACGTATATGAAGTCATTAATAATGATGAAGTACGTAAAGTAGTGACCTTGCATGTAAATAACAATATGTGTTTATTTAAGCACGGAAGGAAAATTACAGCAAGATATAATGTTAGCGATTTGTATACTAATGGAACCCTTGACTTAGGTCAATTCTTTCAAAGGCTTGAAAACCAAGCCGGTATGCACAAAATCAGCCAACTTAAAGTGGCACCGTGGGAAAATATCTTTGAACATGTTTCAATTGATAATTTTAAAAATATGGGCAATTATATATTGAAATCATTAAGAGTAGCGCTACTCAACCCGGTGACCGTAATACAAAATAATAAAGAAAAAGAAGCTATATTGTCTACATTTCACGATGATCCAATACAAGGTGGTCATACAGGCATTTCAAAAACCTTGGCCAAGGTCCAGAGGCACTATTACTGGAAAAATATGTCTAAATACATAAAAGAGTACATAAAGAAATGTCCTAAATGCCAAAAGTCAAAAACAACTAAACACACTAAGACCCCATTAACTATAACTGAAACTCCACAAAAGCTTTCGATAGAGTAATTGTGGATACGGTTGGTCCACTACCAAAATCAAACAATGGAAACGAGTATGCAGTAACACTCATATGCGATTTAACCAAATACCTGGTAGCGATACCAATACCAAATAAAAGTGCAAATACGGTAGCAAAAGCTATATTTGAAGATTTTATTCTAAAGTACGGTCCAATGAAGACGTTCATTACGGACATGGGAACGGAATATAAAAATTCAATTATTGAAGGTCTATGTAAAAATTTAAATATTGAAAACATAACTTCTACTGCACATCATCACCAAACTGTAGGTACCGTGGAGCGAAGCCACAGAACACTCAATGAGTACATTCGTTCATACATCTCAGTTGACAAAACGGATTGGGATGTATTGGCTACAATACTTCGTCTATTGCTTTAATACGACCCCCTCAATGGCACATGACTATTGTCCATACGAGCTAGTTTTTGGTAAAACTTCAAATTTACCAAAGCATTTTAATAGCATAGAAAACATAAAACCTCTTTATAATATAGAAGACTATGCTAAGGAATCAAAATTCAGATTAGAACAGGCATTTAAAAGAGCCAGACTAATGCTAGAATCTCATAAAATAAAACATAAAATTATTTACTATTTTATTAAATATTTATTTAAATTTATAAAATTATTACCTTTCAACTAATGCGTCAGTTTCTTCACAGAGGCTGAAACCACAGGCTATGGCGGATTGCGCTATGGATTTAATTCTACCTGCTCCAATCCATTGTAGTACGCATAGGTCATTTTAGCAGGCATCTACTGAAGCAATAAAATATTGTGTTACAGTGTTGTTACATAAACATAATGCTTCGGCCAAAGAGCCAGGGAAAAACACTTTAAAGTCCCACTTATGGGAAGTGCATTGGTCAGCAAATTCTCACGAGTTGACAATGCATACAAGTGAGCCATGCCTGCTACACCCTTGTGCTCGCGCTGCTACCAGACTTATATACGAGCATAGAAATATATATGTAGACACACACAAGTAATAAAGTTTCTCCGCTGCCGGCTTCAGAGGCAGCGCAGCTACGAGACTCCGATGAAAAATAGAATAAGAATTCATTATGCGAAATGCCTTTATTCAATAAACTACTCACTAAGAACAAATTTTAAAATCATTCCTATTTAAATTTACAGGCATGGAGAACCAAGGATAACACACCAAGGACATAATACATGGCGACCGTGACTTTGCAACGTCGCAGGAATAAAATTTAATAATGAGCGACGCTGGATTCGGTGAAGCTGCTCCTTTCGAGCAAAGGGATGCACCAAGCCTGCAAGAGGCATTAGACGTGTGTCCATACGATGGACCACGCCCACTCACAATAGCTGAGTACAGGGCACGACAAAAAAATCAATGAAAAAATAACAATGAAAAAAAACCAATGAAGAAGAGGATAGATAGCCTGGATAGAGGCTTCATATTAAAACCATACAACTGATGTTGATTTAAATAGAGCCAAATATTGTAAATCAGTTATATGTAAATGAACATTTTTTTTCTTCCTTCATTTTTATAAATAAACCCTACGCAATCGCGCACGGGTATACGAGATTTTGTTTTTCGTTTAATTTTTTTAATGAAGAATAGCATTAATAAGTTAGACTTTCAAAATCAAAATTATTTATATATACTTGGCATAAAATGTAGGCATACAAACATGGGTTTGATAGAGACGAAAACTGTCAATTCCACGGCAAATGTCATAAATAAAATAGAATCAGAAAAGATAGACATGGAAACAGTTACCATATTGCTAGCAATAATAGTTGTGATAATGTTAGCAAATGTGCTTATAAAATTTTACAAGCTACATAACAAATTCTTGCGTAAAAGATTTCATATCCAAGCCAACGACTTGGATAAAATCTAAAAAAAAAAAAAAAAACTACACATTGTCATAGAAGCTATTAGAAAGGTTTACGAAAGGGATTCTTATTTTAAAGAACATGTTCAACAAATAGTCTCAACCACTTCAACAAGCATCAACCAATGAGAATACCTTCTAATTGAAACATTAGGCAAAACACCTGTTATGGTAGTTCTTAGAAAATAATTCCCCATAATAATAAAAATGCAATGGAATGAATTATATAACGAATTGTATAAATTAAAAACCGATTTTGACAAATCATATAAATCCTTAACGCAAAATCGTACAATTCAACAAAATACCATAAACAAACATGATTTCGCAATTGGAAACCATGTGGTAGTAATATTTTATTCAGTTCACTTTGGATTTGAACTGCTTCTGCCACTGAGTCAGCACCCATCAAGCAATCGTCTACGTAGAAGTCATTTCCAAGCGCCGCAGACCCCAACGGGTAGTGTTCCCATGAACGGATAGCTAAATGATTTAGGCATTTCGTGGCCAAAAATGGAGCTGTTTTGGTTCCATACGTGACGGTTTTAAGTCTATAGTACTTAAGATCCTCGGATGGATCGTTTCTCCAGACAAAAAAGCTGATGGAACTGATTATCTGGATTAATCCATACTTGACGGTACATCTTGTCTATGTCCGCCGTTAACACATATTTGTGTGTTCTGCAGCGTAGTAGTATGGACAATACCTCGCTCTGAACAGTGGATCCTGTATGTAGCATGTCGTTCAAGGATTTCCACTTGATGTTTTGCATGAAGCATCGAAAACCAATCGTAGTTTTGTGCTGCAGCTGTCTAGTTTCAGAACACAGTGATGTGGTATGAAATAATGATTTTTGGGTATATGTGTCGTCGGAACAGCCTTTATATGTCCCAAAGTGTCATATTCTTTCATGAAGTCGGAATACGCTTTCCGAACATCACCCTCTAATCGTCGCTCTGGGGCTAAGAACCTTTTGATAGCAATATCTTTTGACTCCCCCAGGGCTGAAGGGTGTTCGGCGACCGGCAGTTTCACAATAAATCTTCCGTCTTCTGCTCTCTTTAGAGTCTCTACAAAGAGTTACTCGCAATGTACTTCTGACGGAGATCGATGTTTCGATTGGTTGTCCAATTTGTCTAGTTTCCAAAACCTTTCAACTAATGCGTCAGTTTCTTCACCGACGCTGAAGCCACAGGCTATGGCGGATTGCGCTATGGATTTAATTCTACTTGATGCAATCCATTTTAGTACGCATGGGTCATTTTAGCAGGCATCCACTGTAGCAATACAATATTGTGTTACAGTGTTGTTACATAAACATAATGCCTCGGCCAAAGAGCCAGGGAAAAAACATTTTAAAGTCCCACTTATGGGAAGTGCATTGGTCAGCAAATTCTCACGAGTTGACAATGCATACAAGTGAGCCATGCCTCTTACACCCTTGTGCTCGCGCTGCTACCAGACTTATATACGAGCATAGAAATATATATGTAGACACACACACGTAATAAAGTCTCTCCGCTGCCGGCTTCAGGGGCAGCGCAGCTACGAGACTCCGATGAAAAATAGAATAAGAATTCATTATGGGAAATGCCTTCATTCAATAAACTACTCACTAAGAACAAATTTTAAAATCGTTCCTATTTAAATTTACAGGCATGGAGAACCAAGGATAACACACCAAGGACATAATACATGGCGACCGTGACTTTGCGACGTCGCAGGAATAAAATTGAATAATGAGCGACGCTGGATTCGGTGAAGCTGCTCCTATCGAGCAAAGGGATGCACCAAGCCTGCAAGAGGCATTAGAGGTGTGTCCATACGATGGACCACGCCCACTCACAATAGCTGAGTACAGGGCACGACAAAAAAACAATGAAAAAAAACCAATGAAGAAGAGGAGTGGACAGAGGCTTCATATTAAAACCATACAACTGATGTTAATTTAAATAGAGCCAAATATTGTAAATCAGTTATATGTAAATGAACATTTTTTTTCTTCCTTCATTTTTATAAATAAACCCTACGCAATCGCGCACGGGTATACGAGATTTTTTTTTCGAAATTGTTTTTCGTTTAATTTTTTTAATGAAGAATAGCATTAATAAGTTAGACTTTCAAAATCAAAATTATTTATATATACTTGGCATAAAATGTAGGCATACAAACATGGGTTTGATAGAGACGAAAACTGTCAATTCCACGGCAAATGTCATAAATAAAATAGAATCAGAAAAGATAGACATGGAAACAGTTACCATCTTGCTAGCAATAATAGTTTTGATAATGTTAGCAAATGTGCTTATAAAATTTTACAAGCTACATAACAAATTCTTGCGTAAAAGATTTCATATCCAAGCCAACGACTTGGATAAAATCTAAAAAAAAAAAAACTACACATTGCCATAGAAGCTATTAGAAAGGTTTACGAAAGGGATTCTTATTTTAAAGAACATGTTCAACAAATAGTCTAAACGACTTCAACAGGCATCAACCAATGAGAATACCTTCTAATTGAAACATTAGGCAAAACACCTGTTATGGTAGTTCTTAGAAAATAATTCCCCATAATAATAAAAATGCAATGGAATGAATTATATAACGAATTGAATAAATTAAAAACCGATTTTGACAAATCATATAAATCCTTAACGCAAAATCGTCCAATTCAACAATATACCATAAACAAACATGCTGAAATATTAGTAGCCCGTTTCAATGTAAAGCACGGATACTAATATATGATCAGAGAGATCGATTCGATAAAAATCGATGGTCAAAAGTTTCAAAGTTCCAAATAAGATTACGATCAAATTTAATAAATATAAAAGAAAGATATGAGTTGTCAATTTCAGTGCCAACTATCTTAAACACACTATTAATAGTAAATCCTGGGGATGAATTAGAATCGCAAGAACTACCAACCTCTGATCAAGTAGAGTTAGAAGATTCAGATTCTGATAAATTAGATATAGAAGAAAAAGATTTAGACAATCTAACTAGGCCCGCTGTCCTCTTGCAATCTGAATTATCAGATCAAGAAGACGATTTTGATTCAAACAGTATAATAGAACAAAAACCATAATGGCAGATGAAACAATTGCCCAACGGGCATACATAAAATATATTTCAAATGGCATCCGAGAATTCAACGGCCAAAAACTAAATCTTCAAATATTTATCACAACCTTGAATTTGGTGAATTTAAAAAAGGAACATTTGAACATATATATATATACATATAGCGGTTGAAGTAATCAAATCCAAAATTGTCGGACCTACCCCTATAACCCTATATAATGTACAGAATGAAACCACTATAAACGGAATCATTAAAAAACTTAAAGACACTATAATCGGAGAAACATCTGATCTTATTAAAGCAAAAATGTCAAAAACAACTCAAAAAGGTAAATCGGCTGAAAAGTTCCCAACCGACATCGAAAACTTGCGAAAGCTTCTTGAAGCATCGTATATCGATAAAGGATTGCCAGCCGAACATGCTGATAAATTCAGCACAATAGAGTCCATAAATACAATGACTAAAAATTGTTAACGTGGACGACTTAAAACAGTACTAGAAGCAGGCAATTTTTCAACAATGAACGAAGCCATCACTAAGTACATGCACTAGCCATGAACTAAGTACTAAGTACAATGCAGTACTGACATGACAGGCAATCCTAGTACAATCCTATATAACCGGAGAGGACAACCTTACCACAATAACAACTATAGTACCCACAATAGCACGACCATTAGATTTCAATAAAGAAATAAACATCCCAATTACACATTCAATTAATAATAATTTAATTAGCCAAGCACGATCTGAAGTTGTGAGACAAATTCATATAATAACATCTCACAAATAAGTCCTTATTAAAAATCAGTATATAGATGAAGGCATGGTTATAGCCAGCACTAAAACTGATTCAAGCAACAAATTTCTCCGAATATTAAATACAACCGATAAAAATAAAATTATAAACATTTCCAAAATCGAGAACGAACCATTAGAAAATTATTAAATCATCCAAAACAAAGAAAATAAAACTAGAAAACAAGATGTCCTCTCAAAACTAACGAAAAACTTTCCTACAATGTATAAAAGTACCCTCACCAAACTATGTATTTACAGATATATTCGAATTAGAAACAGAACCTATTTCAGCAAGCAATTTCTATAAACGGAAACTAAGATTAAAAGATTATACACCAGTTTACATTAAAAACTATAGAACACCTCATAGCCAAAAAGATGAAATAAATAAACAAGTCGAAAAACTAATAGAAGATGATATCGCAGAAACCTCAGTATCAGAATACAACAGCCCATTGCTGTTAGTACCCAAAAAGTCACTTCCTAGCTAAAAAAAAAAACGTTGGAGACTAGTTATTGACTATCGTCAAATAAACAAAAAACTAGCAGATAAATTCCCACTACCAAGAATCGAAGATATATTAGATCAACTTGGTAGAGAAAAATTTGTTTCCTGTCTAGATTTAATGTCTGGATTTCACCAAATCACCCTAGAAAAGAATCCAGAGATATTACTTCCTTCTCAACAAGCACTGGGTCATACAGATTCAAAAGACTACCTTATGGAGTAAAAATAGCCCCAAATTCATTCCAAAGAATGATGACATTAGCATTTTCGGGATTAGAACCATCCCAAGCTTTCCTTTACATGGACGACTTAATAGTTATAGGTTGTTCCGAAAATCATATGATAAGAAATCTAACAAAAGTATTACATCTATGCAGAAAACACAACCTTAAATTACACCCAAAAAAATGCTCTTTCTTTATGCATGAAGTCACATTATTGGGACACAAATGCACAAATAAAGGAATTTTGCCTGATGATACAAAATACTAACACTAATAATAACATAATAAATAAATACTACTAATAATAACAAACTATCCTGTTCCGTCCGATGCAGATGAATCAAGAAGATTCGTAGCCTTTTGCAATTATTACAGACGATTCATACCAAATTTCTCAAATTATTCAAGACACCTTACCCCTTTTTGGAAGAAAAATGTACAATTCAACTGGACTACTAAGTGTCAAAAAGCTTTTGAATATCTTAAACTACCCACATTTCAATAAAAATTTTGTATAACAACAGATGCTAGTAAGCAAGCATGCGGTGCAGTGGTAACCCAATCATATGATGGGATAGACCTCCCGGTATACGCCTCAAGAACATTTACAAAAGGCGAAAGTAATAAGTCCACAACTGAACAAGAATTGACAACTATACATTAGGCAGTTAACTATTTTAGACCATACATATATGGTAAAAACTGCACTGTAAAAACAGACCACAAACCATTAACATACCTATTTTCAATGAGAAACCCGACTTCCAAGTTAAGAAGAGATACCAGAATGAGATTAGATTTAGAAGAATACCAATTTATTTCAGTATACCTTAAGGGAAAAAACAATTATGTGGCAGATGCCTTATCAAGAATAAGCATCGACGAACTAATTGACGAAATATTTGACGTCATTCATAACGAAGATATTAAAAAAGTAGTGACCTTGCATTTAACAATAATAACAATATTTAACAAGTGTTTTCTTAAGAAGGGAAAACAGATATATGCAAGAATAAACGTTGATGATCTTTATACCAATGGAATATTCGATTTAGATAAATTTTTCCAAAGGATTAAAAAAATAGCCGGTATAAACAAGATTAGACAACTTAAAATGGCATGGCCGAGTGAAAAAATCTTTGAATTCGTTTCAATAGAAAAATTTAAGAGTAGCGCTACTCCAGCCGGTGTCCACAGTAGAAAATAAAAAGATAGAGAAGCTATTCTGTTTACACTACATGACGATCCATTACAAGGCGTACGCAAAGGCATAAAAAAACACTAGCAAAAGTAAAAAGACATTACTACTGGAAAACATGACACGTGACGTTTCAAACCATGTAAAAAATGTAATGCCAAAAATCAAAGACGACGAACCATACA
Organism: Drosophila atripex; assembly: GCA_035045925.1. Lineage (NCBI taxonomy): Eukaryota > Metazoa > Arthropoda > Insecta > Diptera > Drosophilidae > Drosophila > Drosophila atripex. The sequence goes on along the minus strand of JAWNOP010000041.1, from coordinate 1,258,268 downwards.
AAAACCCCATTGACGATAACAGAAACACCATTAAAAGCGTTTGATATAGTGCTAGTGGATACGATCGGTCCATTACCTAAATCAGACGAAGGTAACGAATAGGCATACATTGGATCATACATTTCATCAAATAAAACTGACTTGAATGTTTGGCTCATATACTTTACATATTGTTTTAATACAACACCCTGTGTAGTACATGGATACTGTCCATATGAACTTGTATTTAGTAAAACCCCAACCTTGAACATGACATTCAATAACAGTGAATACATTGAATACAGTGAATACCACTATACGACATAGAAAACTATGTAAAAGAATCAAAATTCAGACTCGAGAATGCATATTGTAATGAGCCAGGTCCATGCAATAGGTGTAATAGGTTCTAACATCCAAATGAATGCGCAAGTGTGGCAGGATCGCCATGTAATATGTTCTAAGTCTCTTTATTAGATTTTTATCATCTTCGGATCAACTGTTGTTGCCGCTCCGAGCTCATAGGAGTTTCTGATTTACAAATTTACTTATGAGTTAAAGGAAGTCTAAGTCCCGTAGCTGCGCTGCCCAAAGCGGCAGCGGAGGGACGGTTATGTATTCTTAAATATTTATATATGAATATATATTTATGTTATGTTCGCTTAGGCGGAGGTATGTGGACATGCATAAGGTCCACTCGTGTTACGTATATGCGGACATATGCACTTTTCGGCGTACAGCAAAGGCACAGCGGGCGATTCATATTTCGGTGCGCTTAGGTTTATGACCGAGACCTTGGATAACATAAACACTGCGACAAAGTGTTACAGTGTGTACCCTTTAAGTACTCTTGGTACAGTGGGTGGTCGATATATATATATATGATATTAATAGTGCATATATGTGCATATTACATCTCCCTCCTTTTGAAAAATAACGTAATATAATGAAGTTATTTTCTAACATAGATTGTACAAAATTTAATAAATGATGTTAACAATAAGTTTTTTTTTTTGTATTTTTATATTCAGTATGCTTATTTTTCTCTTTTTTTTTTTTTTTTTTTTTTTTATGTATGGCCATACGTGATATATTTATGAAATGTTGATTGATTATGAAATAAAAAGTTTTAATCTATCTTTATGTACTATTTGTTTTTTATTTTTATTGTCTGATATAGTTATATTATCCCTATCTCCTATTTGTTCTACCTTATAGGGGCCTATATATTTAAAATCTAGCTTATGTCCAGTTTCATTTTTTAATAAGAACTTATCTCCTATTTTCAACTCAAAATCTAAACTAGTTTGTACTAGTATAGTACTATTTACTATAGTAAATAATTTTATGTTTTATTTTATGAGATTCTAGCATTAGTCTGGCTCTTTTAAATGCCTGTTCTAATCTGAATTTTGATTCCTTAGCATAGTCTTCTATATTATAAAGAGGTTTTATGTTTTCTATGCTATTAAAATGCTTTGGTAAATTTGAAGTTTTACCAAAAACTAGCTCGTATGGACAATAGTCATGTGCCATTGAGGGGGTCGTATTAAAGCAATAGACGAAGTATTGTAGCCAATACATCCCAATCCGTTTTGTCAACTGAGATGTATGAACGAATGTACTCATTGAGTGTTCTGTGGCTTCGCTCCACGGTACCTACAGTTTGGTGATGATGTGCAGTAGAAGTTATGTTTTCAATATTTAAATTTTTACATAGACCTTCAATAATTGAATTTTTATATTCCGTTCCCATGTCCGTAATGAACGTCTTCATTGGACCGTACTTTAGAATAAAATCTTCAAATATAGCTTTTGCTACCGTATTTGCACTTTTATTTGGTATTGGTATCGCTACCAGGTATTTGGTTAAATCGCATATGAGTGTTACTGCATACTCGTTTCCATTGTTTGATTTTGGTAGTGGACCAACCGTATCCACAATTACTCTATCGAAAGCTTTTGTGGAGTTTCAGTTATAGTTAATGGGGTCTTAGTGTGTTTAGTTGTTTTTGACTTTTGGCATTTAGGACATTTCTTTATGTACTCTTTTAAGTATTTAGACATATTTTTCCAGTAATAGTGCCTCTGGACCTTGGCCAAGGTTTTTGAAATGCCTGTATGACCACCTTGTATTGGATCATCGTGAAATGTAGACAATATAGCTTCTTTTTCTTTATTATTTTGTATTACGGTCACCGGGTTGAGTAGCGCTACTCTTAATGATTTCAATATATAATTGCCCATATTTTTAAAATTATCAATTGAAACATGTTCAAAGATATTTTCCCACGGTGCCACTTTAAGTTGGCTGATTTTGTGCATACCGGCTTGGTTTTCAAGCCTTTGAAAGAATTGACCTAAGTCAAGGGTTCCATTAGTATACAAATCGCTAACATTATATCTTGCTGTAATTTTCCTTCCGTGCTTAAATAAACACATATTGTTATTTACATGCAAGGTCACTACTTTACGTACTTCATCATTATTAATGACTTCATATACGTTGGGCTTTGAAGCTTTTTCTATGGATTGCTTATGCAATTCTATTTTTTCTTTTCCTGCGCAGGATTTTTGTCTACTTTGGTTTCTGGTAGTGACTTTCAGAATTTTAATGTTTAAATGTATGTTTTTCAAGTCGGTGATTGTTATTCTAGACAGCGCATCGGCTACATAATTATCTTTACCCTTTAGATACTCTACTGTAAAATTATATTCCTCTAATTCAAGTCTCATTCTTGTTAGTTTGGAACTGGGATTTATCATTGAAAATAAATAGGTAAGTGCTCTGTGATATGTTTTGACAGTGAAGTGTCTACCATAAATATATGGTTTGAAGTATGTTATTGCCCAATGAATAGCTGCTAATTCTTGTTCTGTTGTGCTCTTGTTGCTTTCACCTTTTGTAAAGGATCTTGATGCGTATGCAACTGGGAGCTGTAATCCATTTTAATTCTGAGTTAGTACTGCTCCACAAGCGTATTTGCTAGCATCTGTAATTATGCAAAATTCTTTGCTAAAATCTGGGTATTGCAACAGAGTTGGGGTTATTAATGCTGATTTTAGATGTTCGAAAGCGTTTTGGCATTCGGTTGTCCATTCGAATTTTACATTTTTCCTACATAATCTTGTTATGTGACGGGAGTATTGTGCAAAATTCTTTATGAAACGTCTGTAATAATTGCAAAATGCAACGAATCTTCTAGCGCTGTCCACATCATGTGGGACTGGGTAATTTTGAATGACGTCGTATTTTTTGTCGTCGGGCAGGAAGGTGACTTCATGCATGAAAAATGAACATTTTTCGGGATGTAACTTTAGGTTGTGTTTCCTACATTTCTCGAAAACATCAGTTAGGTTCTTGAGCATGTGGTTTTCGGAGCAACCTATGACTATTAAGTCATCCATGTAAAGAAATGCTTGGGAAGGCTCCAATCCAGAGAAAGCTATAGTCATCATTCTTTGAAAGGAGTTTGGCGCTATTTTTAAACTGAATGGTAATCGCGTGAAACGATATGAACCATTGTTCGTTGAAAAGGATGTTATATCTCGTGAATTTTTTTCGAGTTAAATTTGGTGAAAACCGAACATTAAGTCGAGACATGAGAAATACTTTGCTCTACCTAGTTGATCTAAAATGTCATCGATTCTAGGGAGTGGAAATTTATCAGATAAGAGTTTTTTATTAATTTGACGATAATCTATTACTCATCGCCATTTTTTATTTTCTGAATTTGGGAGTGACTTTTTTGGTACTAGCAAAAGTGGGCTATTATAAGGTGATACAGAGGGTTCTACTATTTTATCATTAATGAGTTTTTGGACTTGTTTTTGAATTTCGTCTTGTTGACTATGAGGGTTTCTGTAATTTTTTGTATATACGGGTTCATCATCACTTAATCTCAGTTTTTGTTTATAGAAATTATTTGTAGTGATCGCTTCGGTTTCTAGTCCGAATACATCACTATACTGGGTGCATAATTTTGTAAGTTGATCATTGAATTGAGGTGCGAAGTTTTTTGTAAGTTGGGATAATACAGTTTTTTTACGGTTTTCGGGGTCTGTTTTTACTACATCGTAGCTTGAAAGTGGTTCATGATGAATATTTTTAATATTAACTACCTGATCTATATTTGTGGTATTTAGTAGTCTTACATATGCATTCTGGACTGTTGCTATGGTATTTGCTATATAGATACCTTTATGAATCTCTTGATTCGGAATCAATACACTATTTTCTTCGGAATTTATCGTAACTTTTCGGATGACTTGGGATCTTGCTGGCAGAATTAGGGAGTTGTTGCCAGGACTGTATGTTATCAGAACATAAATTGAATATTTGAGATTATTTGGTCTAATTACAAGCCAGTCTTCAGAAGGCTTGAAGTCTAATTGACAATTGTACCTTTTGATAAAATCTATTCCCAGTATCCCATCACAAGGAATAGCGAATTGCACATTTACTATATGGAAATCATGTGGGATGATGTACTTAGAAGTCTGAATTTCAATAGAAGTTATGCCTTTTGATTTGGTAACCTCTTGGCTTATACCCTGTATGTTTATGATATGATTATCTTGAATGTTTGGAAAATTATCAGAATTTTCCTTTAATATGGAAATTTCTGCACCTGTATCTAGTAGAAAAACTAATTCTTTTCCTGTTGCTGCGTTTATGAAACTAACGAATGTACTTTGACTGAGATTTATAGTGTGAATCTTGTTGTTTTTTACTGACGTGTATCTAAAGGTGTTTGGGAGTTTTCCGAATTCGTTTGGGCTATTCTTATATTGTTATTTTGATTATAATTATTATGGTTATTATTGTTGTTTCCCCCACGGCTATTTCCGCCGCGGTTGTTTCCACCACGGTTATTTCCGCCGCGGTTGTTGTTTGTGTAATAACTGTTATTCTGGTTACCGTTATTTCTGTAGTAACTATTGTTTTGATTATAACCGTTATTTTGGTAATATCGGGTATTATTATAATTACCTCGATTATTACCTCTACCGCGATAATTGTTTCTGAAATTATTACCGCGATAATTATTTCCTCGTTGGGTGTATAATATTGAATTGGCATTACCTGTCATCTCAGTACTGCATTGTATGTACTTTGTGACGGCTTCATTCATAGTTATGAAAGTGCCTGCTTCCAATATTGTTTTGAGGCGGCCATGCTCACAGTTTTTAACCATTGTGTTTATGGCCTCCTTGGTACTGAATTTGTCAGCGTGTTCGACCGATAGGCCTTCGTCAATGTACGAAGCTTCTAGGAGCTTCCTTAAGTTGTCTATTTCCGTCGTGAATTTTTCCGCGGTTTTGCCTTTCTGGGTTGTTTTCGCCATTTTGGCTTTAATTATGTCAGAGGTTTCTCCGACTATAGTGTCTTGTAGTTATTTGATTATTGCTTCTATAGTTCCTTCATTTTGGACTCTGTATAAAGTTGATCCAATTATTTTGGATTTAATTACTTCTACAGCCAAATTCTCGAATGTGCCTTTCGTTAGGTTAACTAACCTCAAAGCTGTTATAAATCTTTGAAGGTGTAACCTTTGCCCGTTAAATTCCGGGATGGCATTCGATATTTCTCTAATGTATGCCCTTTGGGCAATGCTCTCGTCAGCCATTGCGGTTGGTTTTAATTCTACAATGCTGTCGTTAAATTCAGAGTCGGACAAGTCCTGGTCTGATAATTCAGATTGAATAAGGACTGCCGGAACCGTAAGGTTGTTAATATCGCTTTCTTCTTTCTTCTTCGCTTTTTTCTTGTTGGTCAATTACTTCTTTTGATTCTGGTTCGTCACCAGCTTCAATTGTTATTGAAGTATTGAGAATAGTAGGTATTGAAATATCTAGCTTGAACCTTTTTTTAACAGATGTTAGATTAGATCTTAGTCTGATCAAAAACTTTGATACTCGAGACCAATGATCTGGATTTAACTTTTCTCTGTGTTTATATATTAATATTTGAGCTTTATTAAAGCAATTAACTAATATTTCTACGTGTTTATTGACCGTTGTTTTTTGTATCGATCTATTCTGTGTGAGTGACTTATGAGATTTGTCGAATTCTGCTTTAATGCTTGATAGTTCTTTCGATAATTCATTCTATTCCATTATATTAAGGGTATGGATTATCTTTTAGAAACCATCATAACAATCGTTCTACCTAAAAGTAGATGCTCGTCTATTCTTGATTTTACTTGCACACCCGGAATTGTTGTTAATACTATTCCTTTTTGGGTTGCGGTGCAGTGAAACAATGGTGAAACGTGGCAGTTAAATGTTTCTATATAAAGTATTTCTAGCTCATACACACTAACTGGGGTTTTTGATACTAACTGCTTGATCCTTTCTTGGAAATAGGGGTCCTTTTCATATGTTTTGTCTATGGTTCTTTGTGTACTCATACTGGAATTGTTTTCTTTTAAACTTTCTTTATTTTATTTATTACATTTTATTTCCATTGTACATAAAGATAAGATTATTCATGAACATATGGAATCGTTTTTTTTGTGTATATATCATATACAGCTTTTTATATATATATGTCTAAAAATTAATTTTTATTTATTTTTTTTTTTATATATATTTTTTTATATGTTGTCCAGATCCATAGCCTGGCTTTTATTAATCGCTCTTTTTGCTATAAATTTATTATGAAAAATGTATGCTTTATACAAAATGAACGCGATCAAAATGAATACAATAATTGATAATAGGATATTTGTTAATTCTGTGTTCATAGTGCTGGACTCAATTTTATTTCTTACATTTGCTATGGAGTCCACTTGTTTTACATCTACTAAACCCATTTTGGGTATTTTCTCTAGAATTGGTATATAATTTTTTGTGTAAACTGTATGATTTAATTTATTATTTATTTGCCATTCAGTTTGGCTCATTTAAAGACTTGCCTTATTTGGCTATGTGTATATTGCGTTTTGTGTAAATTGTATTTTTTTACATAAAAACCTGCCTATTTTTTGTATAGTTTTCAGGCCACACGCTAATCGGGCAACTTTAATGTCGCTCAATTTTATAAAGGATTTTTTTTTATACTAAAAAAAAATATGCATCGCAGTGCAATACAAAAAAATATGCAACGCAGTGCACGGGGAAAAAAAAATTTTTGCGCTCTTGGTAGCGCTGTCGGTTCACTGTTCCGGGCTTAGCTTGGAGCGCTAAACGGGGCCGGTGCTGGCTGCACAGGCGTTTCTTCTTGTTGGGGCACCGGTGCTGGTCCTTGCACAGGTTATTTTATGCTGGTTATGCTGAGTACATTGGTCCAGGGCAATCCTTGGGACAGTTTTCTGGCTTCCTTGGCAAAGGCTTTGGGGATGTTGGGTTTTATGGTGAATTATTAATTATAGTTATAAATCATTTATATTTTTAATATTTGCTGAGCGAGTTACAGAGTTAGGCTTCTTAGATGGAGGCTTTCGTGCACCAAAAAAAAATAAAGCTCTTTCATAAGCTTTTGTGCCGTTGCCCATGTGGGTGGCGTATTTCGAATGTATAATAGCCACTTAATGTGTGCTATTATTTTTTTTGTTATTTTATATATATATATTTTTTTTACCACCTCACTTGCCCATTACTCTGCCTCCACTCACTCAGACTTTTTTCCACAGCTGCCTTTTGCTTGTATATTTTATCGTCTTTTGCCATGATATATCCTTTCCTTTCAATCCTTTTTGTATTAGAATTAGCCATGATGTATTTTTCCATCCTTTTAGCCAAATTTTCCTAAGTCCTCCAGGACTTATGTCACGGTCGCCATGTAATGAGCCAGGTCCATGCAATAGGTGTAATAGGTTCAAACATCCAAATGAATGCGCAAGTGTGGCAGGATCGCCATGTAATATGTTCTAAGTCTCTTTATTAGATTTTTATCATCTTCGGAGCAACTGTTGTTGCCGCTCCGAGCTCATAGGAGTTTCTGATTTACAAATTTACTTATGAGTTAAAGGAAGTCTAAGTCCCGTAGCTGCGCTGCCCAAAGCGGCAGCGGAGGGACGGTTATGTATTCTTAAATATTTATATATGAATATATATATATATTTATATATATATTTATGTTATGTTCGCTTAGGCGGAGGTATGTGGACATGCATAAGGTCCACTGGTGTTACGTATATGCGGACATATGCACTTTTCGGCGTACAGCAAAGGCACAGCGGGCGATTCATATTTCGGTGCGCTTAGGTTTATGACCGAGACCTTGGATAACATAAACACTGCGACAAAGTGTTACAGTGTGTACCCTTTAAGTACTCTTGGTACAGTGGGTGGTCGATATATATATATATGATATTAATAGTGCATATATGTGCATATTACAATATAAAAGAGCGAGAATGATGATGAACAAAACAAGCAGACAAAAAGAAACTTACGATAAAAAATTAAATGATTTCAAATTAGAAGTAGGAGATAAAGTTTTACTAAAAAACAAAGTAGGGCATAAGCTAGACTTTAAGTATACAGGACCCTATAAGGTAGAAAATATAAGAGAGCGAGATAACATAACAATCTCAAACAAAAAGAACTAAAATCAAACAGTCCATAAAGATAGATTAAAGAAATTGTATTCGTAAAATTCTATGGTGACCATCAACGTTTCAAAAATAATTTTTTTTCTTCTAAATTTAATATAGAATAATAAGAAATATAAATAAACTTATTTTTTTTATGGTAAAATTTACATTGTCATATTTATATAATACAAACAATAAACTATATATTTTTCTAAAATGTTCTAAAATTCTAGATTTTACATCATTAAACCAATATTTTTTTTTATTATATTACTAACACTTAATACGAACATATGAAGAAAATAATTACACAAATATACATAATCAATAGATAATAAGTTCATTCAAAATAACTTAATTTTATTACGTTATTTTTAAAAAGGAGGGAGATGTAGTACGCATAGGTCATTACAGCAGGCATCCACAGTAGCTTTAAATTATTGTGTTACAGAGCTGTTACATAAACATAATGCCTCGGCCAAAGAGCCAGAAAAAAAACATTTAAAAGTTCCACTTATGGGATGTGCATTGGTCAGCAAATTCTCACGAGTTGACAATTCATACAAGTGAGCCATGCCTGCTACACCCTTGTGCTCGCGCTGCTACCAGCCTTATATACGAGCATAGAAATATATATGTATACACACACACGTAATAAAGTCTCTCCGCTGCCGGCTTTACGGGCAGCGCAGCTACGACACTCCGATAAAATATGGAATAAGAATTCATAATGAGAAATGCCTTCATTCAATAAACTACTCACTAAAAACAAATTTTAAAATCGTTCCTATTTAAATTTACTGGCATGGAGAACCAAGGATAACACACCAATGACATAATACACCATCCTAGTATCGTGTTTTATAGCATGGCACCATCTCTTCCGATCTTCTGCGGATTTGGAAGGAGTATCGAGTAATAGTGCTCGGCGCCGACTAGTAGATCTATCCTTCCAGGTTTATCAAACTGATGATCTGCTAACTGACACTCATTGGGTATTCTTAATGCACAATGAGTAAGTGGTTGAGCTGGTTGGTCAGCTATGATGTGGGGAAGGACAAAGGCTTCTATGGCTGAAATCCCCGTGAAGAGAGCTAACGAGGATAGTTACTCTTGCTCTGCTCATTCTTGGTTGTCTTCCAATGCCTTCGATCCGGAGCTTTGTATTGTGGCGTGTTTATGGCAACATTGATGGCAATCGCTCAGTGATCAATTCGATCTGTGATCCTGAGTTTAGCAGGGATAAAAATTTGGCTACTTGACCGTTCTCTGCCTGGACCGCTACCTTTGCTGTTACAAGAAGGTAGAATTCTTGTTAACCGCGGCTCCGACAGTTGGGGAATGAAGGCTTGTGAATTCCAGGTGTAACAAGGTGTGATGTTTTTAGTCGCACTTGAAACAATTCCTTCCTTTACATTCCTTTAATTTGTGGTCGGTCTTGAAACAGCTGACACACATGTTTTGTTTATGTACCCAATTTAATCTTTCGGATACTGTTTTGCGCGGAACTCCTCACATTTATATAACGCGTGATTTGGAGCCTTGCCATAGTAGCAAGATGATTGTCTGTCTGACGTACTGAACACGCACGCCAGATTTTTTCACTTTTTTTCTATGATGCCGTTGTCTATCCGGAGCTCAATACTCTGATTCTTTGCTCTAAGAATTCCAGCATCGTTTATAGGCGCTGAATCTCTACTGAGTTGCCAACTGTCTGCTCTAATAGACCCCTATTTGTCGAGTTAAGCTTATCGGTAAGCATGACCACAAGAAACGCATCCCATGTGGTTACATTGATGACTAGTCCCTTTAATGACGCAAGGGTTTTTAGGGTTGTTATATACCTGTATTGATTTGGCACTGTCAGAGACTGGGCTCTGATGAAGTAGCTGAATAACTGTATTCGCGATGAGCCGAGGATTGTCATATGATCCAACTATTATGCGCCATGCATGAACATAATTGTCCTCATTTAGCTCGATGTGGCGTATTAATCTCCCCGCATTTCCAGAGAGAGCGGGTTTTAGGTACCACATTTTCTTCACTGATGGCATGTTAGTATCATGGACCATGCAGGTAAATAAGTCATGGAATTGTTTCCATTTCATTGCTTCCCCATCAAACTTTGGAATGTATATCCGGTGCATTTGCACATCAATGACGTTTTTCGAAGGGCTAGGCCTTGCCATAAGTGAATTCCTTTTGTTATACCCACTGTCTATTATGTTTTCAAGCTCCTCGTAGACTGTCAAGAGGATTTCTTGGACTTGAGCCCATAAAGATTTTAGTAGGTCCTCCCTCCCTTTTAGTAGGGACCTACCTCGGATGGCTTATACTCTCTTAAGGTACCGTTTACGGATTCTACTAGTTCTCTTTGGCGCCGACATAATCCGGCTAATCGTTTATTCATGGGACATGCGTCACGGGATTGCTATGGAACTTGATTTTCTACTTGTTCTTGAGCATCCTTTAGACTCGTGCCTTGCATCAGCTTGTCTCGATTGCTTTCGAAAGTGGCTGCATATATCTCGCAACTGATCTGGAGGTTCTCAGCATACTTGATGTAGCTTTCGGTCCAAGCCGTTCCTTGGATTTTTGCATCATTTTCAACGAATCTTTCCCAAGCTTCTTCCAGAATGGCTAGTTTCGTTTGAAAAATATGATGCCTTTTGTTTTCGATTCGGCTCATACTTTTTATAATTCCGGATGCATCTTGCGATCTCCTTCCCAGTTTCTTGCTGGACATCCAAGAGGCCTTGAGCGCTCGCCTCATCAACGGCTGGCTCAATAATAATTTTAGGGGCAATATTCTCCCTTTCCATCTTTTCGTTCTTCGTTCTGACCGTTGGGAGTATTTTATTTGCTGCTAGAGGGCTAGTAGCTGGATGCGCTCCGACTCGCTACCGAAAGTGGTCGAAAAAACTAAACCCTTTTTTGACGGACTGAGGGAGGTGTGGTGCCCTTAATCTACCGATTAGAGGGCTCTACCTGAGCAGGAGTCTTCCTGAATCTTCTATTGTGGAACGATAAAAATCTCTATTCGTTCCTTATGACTCTTGTTCGATTTGTGATCCTGGGCTTCCAGGATCACTTCGGGGTCACCAAAGTGTTAATCTGTAATGAAAGTTTGGAGTAAAGGGTACATGAACCGATTGCTGGTTTGTTGCCGCAACTTGGACTTCAACAAAACGTGGAGAAAGAAGTTCAGAATGGGTATACACGGCGAATACACGGGCTTAACCCTAAGAAGATCCGATAACACACCACTTTGATCAAAAGATGGGCAGAAAATAAGGTTGGCTGATTGGATATTATAAGTGTAAGGCTGAGCTGGAATGGTGCTATGTGAATACGTTGTTTGAAAAAACTTTGCAAAGAGATCGGCCATCGGCCATTCTCAAATGTAAGCAGAGGCGGAAAAGATACAGATTTGCCCTTAGTGTTTACAAAGTTATAAAACTGCTTCGGGTTCTGAGTAAACTGCATCCGGCAGCGGCGAATATAACTCCTATAACATTCGAAATTAGACCGAGCTACTAAGTATCTTGAATAACTTAACTGTACAGCCAGATAATTTATGTTTATTTAAAAGTCTATTCCTTGTATGCCAAGGTGGATTAATTGAAAGAGACGGATATTTCCATGGCACGCAAGCGTCTAAAAATAAATACAAAGTGTGATAAAATTTATTTAAGGCAATATTAATATCTTCACATGCCAGTAAATCGGACCAATCAAATTCAAGAATTAACTTGTTTAGTTTTGTAAAGTCAGCCTTACGGAAGAAACGAAATTTTTGAGATTTAAGTTTAGACTTAAGGTCAATTAAGCTATTGCGATTAAATTAAGCGATTAAAACTTCAAGAGTGGGATGATACGGATCCTCAGGGTAAGAAAGGGGAAAAGTTCTAGAAAGAGCAATTCCATCAGGATCAGAAACGAAACACAAGTCTAGCAGCCGACCTAAGGAATTTCTAACGTGGTTAATTTGCCCGAGTGACATGTCGAACATACCCGCAGGGAAGTCGTGGTGAGAGTTAAGTATTAATACTAACCATACAGCATATAGACTACTCATTTCATACAATGAAAATGGACGCAAAAATTTCTTGCGACAGGCCCCAGAGAAAATCTTACTCTCATTCTTACGCTCTTTCTTACGCTCATATTCTCAAAAAAATTTTTTGTTTCTTCAGTCGCGGAGAGGCCCTTCATCAAGATGGTTGATCCGCGGTTAAATTCATCTTTATATGTATGCGTGCTCACATATTCACATACACGGTTTCATGTGTGTGCGTTCTTTTTCGTTTTGAAACCAACCAAAATTTTAGATTTTTGTAACTTTTAAGGCTTGCTACCCTAAAAATGGGGGCTACTCATTGTTGGGTTCATGACGAAAATATTGTATTATGTTATATTATATTTTTAAATATTTCAGCATTCATTTTATAAATGTTTAGAAAAACGATTAAGTGGTAGCAGAAAAATTTTTATATATAAAATATTTAAAAAATAATGGAAATCCTTTTACTATGATTGGAACAGGGTATCTTTCAGTCGGTTTTGCTTAAAACCCAAATATTTTTCTATGTTGATATTTTTCAAACGGATGGTGCTTGCATACCCTACTGATGCTCACACAAACTAAAAATCAGCTGTTGTTGTTTATGCTCACTCCCTTAAAAATCATTTATCAAAAGGGTATGCTAGCACTATCCGCTTGCAGAAAATAAAACAACTTAAATTAAATCGGGGTTTTAAGTGATACCGACTCAAATGTACCCTCTTTCTATCATAGTATAAAGATTTTTATTCATTCGTAATAATTATATATGAAAATCATTTTACTGCTACCACTGCATTGTATTCCCAAACAAAGAAACAATTTATTCTGAAATATTAATAAATAAAATATATATTCTTTCATCATCATTAACTCAATAATGCATACCCCAATTTTCTTAGGGTATCAAGCCTGAAAAGTTACAAAAATCTAAAATTTTGGTTGGATTCAAAACGAAAAAGAATGCACACACATGAAACCGTGTATGTGAATATGTGAGCACGCATACATATAAAGATTAATCTAACCGCGGATCAACCATCTTGATGAAGGGCCTCTCCGCGACTGAAGAAGCAACAATTTTTTTTGAGAATATGAGCGTAAGAATGAGAGTAAGATTTTCTCTGGGGCCTGTCGCAAGAAATTTTTGCGTCCATTTTCGTTGTATGAAATGAGTAGTCTATATGCTGTATGGTTAGTAGTATTAAGGACGGTGAATTCTCAACATTGGACCACATAAGATCTGGTATATTGAAGTTCCCCAGAGCTACCAGCTGGTCCCCGTCAGACAAACGATCGAGACGAATAGCGGACAAATGTTGCCAGTATGTGGGCGGTTCCGACGAAGGTGGTATGTAAGAACAGGTAACGTATAAAGATTGACCGGACAAAATGATTTTAACGCAAAGAAATTCTATGTCACCAAACTCTGGTGATTTTACCTCAGACACAGACTGCAAATTGTCTACAGAAATTAGCACTCCTCCTCCCCTTTGCAGTGTTCTATCACGTCTAAAAGTGGTGTACTTACTTGGAAAAACTTAGGAGCTTATGATCTCCGGCTTTAACCAAGTTTCTGTAGACTTTAGTGTGAGATGCAAAGGAAGAACTATCAGAATACAGTTTGGGAAGTTTACTACGTAGCCCTCTAGTATTCTGATAGGTAAGTGTTAGTGAAGAAATTAGTTTTTTGAGGGTGACGAAGATGAGGTGGAAGGTTGGTCAGTGGCTCTAACATGTGGGAGTTTCATTTCCACAGGCTTGGTAATTTTTTTCTTCACCGTACTTGGCTGATGTTCACCGTACTTGGCAAAAGCTGTCAGAACAGATCGCCTTGAACATCTGCACTGGCACACGTATTTTGAAAGATGACGTGTGCCTGGTGTATGAGTATTTAAATTTTGTAATATCTGCCACCTTAATATTTATATAAATATTTTTGTTTTTATTATTGACGTACCTTGAACCACTGTGCCAGGGAAACGAAAGAGGGGAGATCAAAGAGAGCGATTAGTGTGGGTTAGTGAACAGCAAAGAAAAGAGATAAGAATCTCTACTGAGCAATAATAGAAGCAACACCATAAAAGAAGAAGAAGCAGAGCAGAGCTATGTTTGGATGAAAATTAATAAAATTATTATTTTACCTCCAAATATACCACTGCACACGCGTAGCGATACGGATGATTAATATTTAAAAGTTTAATTTTAAAAATATAAATAAATAATAATAAACACCGGATTGTTAAGTCTTAATAAACAAAGTTAAAAAACGCAGTTCGCACAAAAAAAAACACGTCCGTTCGCTTTAAGATAAAGAGAAAGTTGACTTTATTAGTATAAAAGTTCAATATTTATAGCTAATTTGATACATGGATATCGCTTAGGTGGTAAATTAATGGAAATATGGTAAAAACATAAAAATGGTCAAATAACAATTTTAAAATGTAATATTCTACACTTTTTTATCGGTTGCATTGACTTGTACTGTCAGCAGTTCTTTCTGCCGTTAAGTTTGTTGTTTCGGAAGGGTTTGGTTTTTAATGTTCATCGTTCTTTATGTAGGAAAAAAATAGGTAAAAAAAGTTAATATTAGGCTATGACCTAATATTTTCTTTGTTATATACTTATAGTGCTTGTGTTTTTTGTTGCGTGTATATTTGTGTTCTTTTAGCTTAATAATAAATACACATGACTTAACACGTCATCTATTCCTTAGCCATTGTTGTGTGTATATATGTGTTCTTGTAGCTTAATTTATTTATATTTTTGGCAGAAAATTTATATTTTATTTATTTTTTTGGCGGACTCATGTTAACCGAATAGTTGAAGTTTAGGTGGACGGAATCGTTTATAATTGCTTTCCTCTCGAAGGTGATGATGGGCCCCTTTTATAGTTGTTCTGGTCTCGTCGTCAATAGTAATCCTCGTGCCCTCTTCGTTGTCAATTATTACCCCACCATCCACGACGCGCAAGTGTCGTGTGTGAAATTCTTGCAGAGATAGCCAGGCTATTAGATGCGCAATCGGAAACTGCTATATTTTCGTCATCGCATTCGGCTACTGTGTTGTCCTCCAATTGCAGTAGAGTGGGATAATGCCCAGCCGGGAAGAGCAGGAACTTCTTACAAATAGACTCAACCTTAGGATATTCTATTACAGTATCAATAATAACGTTAGATTCAAAACATTTGTATTTGAAAAACATCAATGAGACTAACTATGGGGACCTCAGTAAGCTGCTCGTCAAAGATAGCCCTTAGGTATTTATGATTGGATTTATTATGTTGTTTTTGGCGATGGTAATAATGAGTACATATTTTGAGTATAGTGATACAATTTTGAATTTCGGAATTTAGTATTCTATTTCTGACGAGAGTGTTTCGAACAAATGCCCTGAGCCCTGAAGCTCATACATTTTCTCTTATTGACCGTGTCTGTGAGTAAGTGAATATGGTTTGGTGTTTCTGGGCGAATAACAACTTGTCTATTGTTAGCCTTAACAACTTGTCTATATAAGAGACGCCGGATTGGCCTTAATTCTATTAATGTCAGCCGCGTCAGGCCACGCCACTGTCAAGTGATTTATTCTCAGTTTGGTTTGGCAATTCATCATAAATAGGCTCACGCCTATACAACGCTAGCAAATAGTGCAATTTTGTTTCGAAATTTATGGTCCTGTGCGGAATACGTATCGCGCACTACGTCCATTTTATCATCGACAAAATCGTTCATCAGAGCAGGTAATTCGATTAACCATGATACGTTTTCGCACCACGTTTACTTTTATTGATAACTTGCATCCCGAGAGACTCCATACGGTGTGTACAGAAGATGCTATTGCTACTGTAGAGCGCAGAAGGATCTTGGTTTGCGTGCTTACAAAATCCGACTCGTGCAAGAACTGAAGCCAATCGATCAACAAGCAATTCATTGTTTCCGATTTTCATAAGCGATTTTTTTAGCAATTAAGCGCACTTGTGGTTGAATGTCTGCGTCAACAAACAAAACTGGAGTGAGCGTCAAAATACCGTTACATCCAGAACAAATGACTGTTTGGTGCGCTTTAAGAGCTGGTGGAATCATTGGTTCGTACTTCTTCAAAAACGATGATGGATAGTCTCACGTTTTAGTCCTGTGAATTGACCTACAACATCTTTCATGATCATTTGAAAGACAACATTCGCCGTATTATTGCCGATATACAGGCATAAATGTTGAATAACATCCCATCATATTTAAAATGTAATGCCACAATATAATCTTTCGAATAAAAAAAAACGAATGTCAGTTGAATAATTCATCGTTGTTTTTTTGAAATTTTAAGTTCTATACCACTAAACAAAACACCCTTTATAATGACAACGAATGTTCCCCGTAATGACAATTAATGTTCCCAAATTTGCCTCCACACGCTCCTTTAACTTGTTTCCTAATCTTCTATTGTTATTTAGGTATATTTCACCAACTTGGAATAAGACCCATCTTATTGCCTGGAAGACAAATGCTGTACGATGGCAAATTTGTACAATTTTTCAATACAAGTTAAGATTTTTTAACGAACTGTTTTGCTTGTTAACGCTTGCAACAATTGCCGTGTCTTGCTCACAGAGGTTCGTTCCGCCGAATTTATATATTCGTCGTATTTATATATTGCCCAAGCCCAGAAATAACACCTATTTATTAAAGCTTATTTTTTTTATATTTATTAAAGCTTTTGTTCCGCCGTATTTATATATTGCTCAAGCCCAGAAATAACACCTATTTATTAAAGCATATTTTTAATATTGCCTCCTTTATTCTAGGTTTGGTTTGTTTACAAATTTGAGTATTTCATTGGTGGCTACCACCGAAGTTGACTCCTCCGCCGAATCCTCGCTGCTCCTCCGGTAGCTTCTGCTCAGCTCCGCCGTCGAACGTTTGCTCTCCCGTTGTTCACAACCCAAGTTCCGGGTTGGTGTCAATATACACACACCCCAAGCTCGCTCTGACAGGATATGTGGTCTTGGTGCCTGGCGGCGGTTCGGCCCTCAGTTTGGACTCATGTGCTCCGGTTGCGGGGCCAACGCTGTTTCTCCTCTGCTGCTGCTGTCGCTGCCCCTGTCGTTTTTGCGCAATAGTTACTTTTTTAGACATATTTTTACTGCCATTCTCTCCTTTAAGGATGGCGGTTAGTGGCCTAGTTGAGGCGAAGATTTTTACGAAGCTTGTGTAACAGCTAAACAGATTTTTTGGTTTGGGGAACTCCTTTATAGCATAACATACACTAGTATCGATAAATCTTAAAAATGCAAAGCTCTCTTTGAAGAACCTCGTCTTTTCTAGTGCTTAACGTCTCGTCAATGTGCTTAACGTCCTCGCCATCGCATTCGGAAATTACAATGATTTCGTCCACATAGATGTAACATATTTGCCAATTTCTTCTTGAAGCACATACTCGATGGCTCTACTCTATCGACGGCAGACTACCATCTTCCGGCGGCCATCTTGCGGCTATATTGAAATATTACTTTAAATATGATAATATTTGATTTATTTACCCCACGAACAAATTCAAGCTATAATTGCGAAGCGAGGCAACAGATAACGGTCAGTTCGACTGGTTGCAATACCAAAACAGACACACTGGATTAATTTGGTAGAATATTACAAAAATTACGAAAATTAGGAATGGGAAACCAGTTCACCGTTCATACTTTTATACGGGACTTTTGGCTATTGTTAGCACTCAGTATCCTGAACTTAAATAATATATTTTTTAGGGTTGGGTTTGAAATACTAATACTAACTAATTAATAGCGCTGGTAACCAATTTGAAGTATTGTCCCACGCTGCAGTCTGTGACGTCAGCAAGGGATGGAAAGCTAGCGGAGGAGTGCGCCTCGATTAGGATAACGGACTAAGGGTCAGACTTCTTCCTTCTTAGCGAGGGAGAAACTATTTCCGTGGCTATCGGCCCTAAAGGCGTGTTGTAACGAGGAGTAACGGTGGGAGAAACTATTTCCGTTTCTATCGGCGCTTAAGGCGCGATAGCCCATTTGAAATGGTTATCGTAACCTCTGACATAGGCCGAAAAAATCCTGAACCAAAGTTCAGAGAAAAAAAAAATTATGACCTACAGTTTCCATTATACTATATTACTGTATACTGTATTATTTTTGAAAGGTTTATGGTTTTTGCCAGTTGCCACTCTTTAAATTGGCTGTTCAAAGTTCGTTGGATTTAAAGTTAAGCTTCTTAAAAAAATATATGTACAAATCATTTTAGTACCGGAAAAACGAATGGTTTAAAAGAAAAAACGGAAAGCTCCTCCTGTTGGAAAATTCTGTTCATCTAGAATGAAAAAATGTTTGTTTTAATAGTATCTACTGTAATAGCTATTAAAATTCTTGGTGAATCCATTTCCTTGCAATTTATGGACGAAAATGGTTGTCGCGGGCCAATTATCGATAGTTTAGTATTTAATATTGGAATTTGGTATTGTGCCCTCATGAAGAGATTGGGCAATCTAGATAGATAATTATGGCGCACTTGTGGTGACGGCGAGGGAAATTTTGTATTAGGATTACTTCTTTTCTAACTTGTATTACCCACCAGAATAAATCATACCTACGTACTCATACGTGCATGAATGTATATGCATTCTGGGTGAATATATTGGAATATTGGGTTGGAATTGCCCCTTGGTGAGAGGGTTGATCTTGACAGACAGCGCAAAGTGCCTGGACGAGACAATGCAGCATTCGTCCAGAAGAAGTTCACGGCTGAACGATGGACAGGTAAGTGGCGCGTATAGTGACGCGGTAAGTGGATGGTAGCGTATTGGTCCCAAGATAGCAGCCGAGGCAGTGAAGCCCCGGTGTCATCTGCTCAGCCGGCAGGTGCTGAACCCGCTAAGAAACCAAAGGTGGCCGACCTTTTGGAGAGGATCGCCGAGCTGGAGAAGGATTTGGAGCGCGCTCGCAGCGCTTATATGGAGCGCACTCATCCCGTTATGTCGAGTGAGGTTGCGGTTGGTTAGCCGCCATTTGCAATCG
Organism: Drosophila atripex; assembly: GCA_035045925.1. Classification (NCBI taxonomy): domain Eukaryota; kingdom Metazoa; phylum Arthropoda; class Insecta; order Diptera; family Drosophilidae; genus Drosophila; species Drosophila atripex. Next base: position 1,238,649 of record JAWNOP010000041.1, on the reverse strand, counting down.
GCCTAACCGTACCTAACCCAACAAGTGTTTGTCATGCGGCGTCAAGGAGACCATCATTTCGGAGCGGTTCTCAAACGGTACCGTGTACAGTTTCGCAGAGCTGTACCACGAGGAATAGTCACACAGCGCCACTTTCGCTAACGGCACTACGGTTCCAGCGCATTGTTTCAGGCTACACAACGAATTGGGCGGCGGAACCTCGGTACGAGCGCCTTCTCCTGGAGACGGTGCTTGGGCGACGACCAACTTCAAGCTATTGGAGAAACTACAAGCTGAAGTCAGAGGAATGAGAGGAGGGAAGCCAGAGGAATGACGCATCTTCTATTGCGCGTTTACAGAAATGACGCAAGCGTTGTTGTACGAACTTGGAGAACAATCAGAGGATACTGAAGTCGTTAAAAGATGACGCGTGTGAGACGGTGAAGTCGTTGTTGATTCACCCCAGCCATGTGAATGCAGTGATGAAGCAGCTGCGTTTAAGATATGGCCGACCGGAGAAACTAATACGCAGCCAGCTCAACAGCAGCCAAGATGTGCCCGCAATTACGAAACACAATCTGGGAAAGCTCGTCGCATTCGCCACGCAAGTGAGCAACCTCAATGCCTACTTGCAGTCAGCGAAGGCAGAGCAGCATCTGAGTAACCTTACCCTCATGGAAGACCTTGTGTCCAAGCTCCCAATAAGTAAACGATTTTTTTTTTTTTTTTTTTGGCCCGTACCAATAGAATGCACAATTCACCGGCGTGTCTAGCCAGCGCCTACGTACTAGAACCACCCCTGCACACACCACAGACCCAACGGAACCACTGTAAGACATTACTTCGCAGGGAAGGGTTTGCCAGAATGTTGATGGGAATCATTTCTGCCAAGACGAGGGCTGCGTCCTCCGAGATCGTTCTGAAGCCCGATACGACTCTTAGAGCTGCGAGCCGGTATGATGATAGCAGGTACCTAGCTTTCTCCTAAGCCCTTGGTTTCCTCTGACTGATGCAGCCCAAATCAGCGCGGCATACAGTAGGACCGACGTGACGACACTGGCTAACAGGTGTCTCCTTCCGTTATTTTGGCCTCCAATGTTTGACAGCATCAGAGAGAGGGATCCTTGCATTCCACCTGCTCTTTTGGTCCCGTACTCCACGTAAGCTTCGTATGACAGCCTATTGTCTAGCCATACTCCTAGGTACTACATTGAATCCTTGTACCTTATTGAGCAGTTGCCCAGTTACATGGTAATTTACTTCACTCTCTTCCTGCTCGTAAAGAGGACTGCCGCCGTTTTGTGTGCCGCTAAATCTAATCCCGAGTCCGCCATCCATGACGATATGCACCTTATCGCCTCGTTCGCCTTGGACTCCACATCCTTGGTTTCCTTGGCCACCACTACTCACCCTCCGGAAGGTCGATCCTGTGCACCTCGTCGTACATTATGGTCCAGAGGAGAGCTCCGAGAACTGATCCTTGTGGGACACCCGCGGTCACCTCGTACCATTATATTCCTTCGTCGGTCTCGTAAATCAGAGTCCTGTCCGAGAGATAGATTGATATTATCCGTTGCAGATATGCTGGGGTTCCTGCCAAGAATAAGGCTCTGTGGATGCGTGTTCGATTTACCGAGTTGAAAGCGTTGCGGATGTTTAGAGTTACCATCGCGCAGTACTCCTTGTCGCCCCATTTCCACCTAGCTCCTGCGATAGCATCTTCCGCCATGTTTTACGTCTTTCACTTTTTTGGGAAAGTGCCGTGCTGAAGGCACTTGTTAAAGGTCTCTGCGAAGACCTCCGGTTTTTCCTCCATTACCTGTTTGAGGACGACATTTGGGACCCCGTCGGGCCCGATTCGAATTCTCCTGGCGTCTTCCTAGTGCCGATCTTTCCCGCGTAGTTTTTCACTTCCTCCTCCGAAACTGGCATGAAGGGATTCATTGACTGTGATAAGCAGTGAAACCGGCTTCGAATTCTCCTTGGGCGCTAAGTCTTCTGCCCCTTTTTTGGACCTACCAACTGGGGACCCAACGAGGGGTCTGGTCCCATACCCTTACTCCTGGGTGCCACTGCCGGTCCAAATAAGAGTGTTGTCTGAGAAGCCTGGTGGGCTTCTGCCTTTCCTTGCTTACTTGTTCACCCTTCTAGGCGGCTAGTCGCTCGTAAAGAGTACGAATACTCTCAATTGCGTCCTTCATTGGCTGGTGGATAGACCTCTTTTTCCCGTCATCCAGCATCTCCACCAGCTGCGCGATCTCCTTCCCGATGTCTTGCTTGTTTTACCCATTCCCTGGGTTCTGCTCCTGCACTGGTCCACACGGATCCCTAAAATTGGGGAGCAACATCCACCCTGCTGTTGGGTGATCATACCAGCTTACAGCTTTTCGCGAAAGCTGCCAGTCCGTCTACGTTGTTGTTGTTGTTCATGCTCATGTTAATGGGTCCCAACTCCTGAGCCGTTGTCCTTACGTATTGTGCAGTCGCGTCGTTGATCCCATGGTTACCTTTGCTCGCAGTGAGGTCCATGCTAGGGTTGACTCTAGCCCTTACGAGATGTAGAGTTCAGAGCCAGATCCGCGTTGGTCAGGTATTATCCATCTGAGCCTGCACGGCCAGCTTAGTGGCGCCTATGGACGGGGACATAGGGACGCCTATGGAGCGTTCTCTGGAGACTTGCCAGATTTTAGCGGGGGCAAAGCCGCATTAGCCATTTCAGCGGAAGTTCACTCCGCGTACTCAGGTTCCAGAGTACGGCTATAATTTCATAAATCGTTTCCCCAGTATCATATCCTAGGGTTTTACAGGACTCGGACCTAGTCGCCTTCTCGCATTTGCAAGTTACGTAAAACTTTGGCCACCGGCCAGGTTGGGAAACCTCGTCCTGCAGGCCTCTTAGGACAAACCAGGACAATAAACGAGTGGAGTGGACAATGTACGCTGCAACTATTCAGCTCTTTCCGACTATTGTGGATTTTAGTTCGTGGCTGACGGACTTAGCGAATGTGGTCTGCGTGGTGGCTGACATCGATGGAAAGGATCCAAGGCGTCGATTGCTTCAAGCTAGCATCGAAAGTGAGTAGGAGGAGCAACAGGAGGGCTGCCTCAGGAATTGTCCAATATGTGGAGTTCTTGGACCTGGACAACATGCAGTTTGGGACTGCCAACGATTTATTACAGTCACACCAACAGAGTGCCTGCTCTGTAGGTGCTTGCTCTGTAGTTTTATGTGCTTGCGAAGCGGACATATGGATCCTGCACTGGATCCTGCGCCGTGTCAGGGGAGTGCCCCGTGAATGGATGCAGGAGGAAGCATCACCGTCCTCTTCATGAAACAATCAATGAAGGCTTTAGGAGGTTGCCGTCAATTGGAGAAGCTACAACCGCGTCCGACAGGCAGTTAGACCGAGGGAAGGCGTCCGAGTAGATGAAGGAGCATCGTCATCCGTAGATGCTCCAGCGACGCCGGAAAGGAATTTGAGCTGTCGAGAACCGAAAACGACTACTGTTCCGAGTATTGCCGGTGACGCTATACGAAGGTGGGAAGCAGGTGGATACGTACGCTCTCCTGGATGAAGGTTCTTCGGTGACCATCGTCGACAACGAGCTGGTTGCAGAGCTAGGCGTACAAGGAGTTCGTCGTTAGACGTTCGTTAGAAGAGAGACGTGATACGTCTGCAGATTGGTGGAGCAGGCAAGTCCTCCCGACATGTGCTAAGAAACGTGTGTGCCGTTTCGAATCTGAGTTTGCCGATGCAGAGCCTGCACAAAAGAGATGTCAGGAGCGTGAACAAGGAGAAATCGGGATGACCAACGGGACCCAGACGTTTATGAGATGTGCGTGATGACATTTGGAGCTACATGCTGAAGGCAGTGAATGCCAAGCGATTCCCAGATTCGGATCCCCGAGCAGTCAAGGCCACGAATTGCCAAGAATTGAGTATGGTCAAGTCGATCTTTGACCCCTTGGGATTTCTGTGTTGCCTGATGATAAAAGCGAAGTTATTGTTGAGAGAGGTCTGGAGAGGACCCCATGGGATGAGCCACTACCTGCTGAGATGTACAACGCTTTTATGGATTGGCGTAAGGACTACTTTAGATCTGAGCTGGTGAAGACTATCGAGATGCACGTGTTTGTGGATGTGAGTCAGTCGGCATTCGCGGTAGAGGTCTACTGGAGGATCATGTATGAGGACGGCGATATGCAAGTGAGGTTTGTGTGAGCAAAGACGAAGTGTGCACCGATGCGAGCAGTTCTAGGAATTAGATTAATGGACTCAGTTAAACAGGACCATAGTGTGCTCAGCTAGATAGGAACTGCACCAGACGATGAAGAAGAGATGCCGAGTGAGTTTGTGCTCATTGGCACGAGTGACACGTTTATATCGTTACAGAGATTTTCAAGCTACAGGCGATTGTTGAGGACTAAGGCCTGGATCACACGTCGATGCCGTGGACAACGAGATGACCTTGAGAACTATGGCCTCACTCATGCCTTGATTACTTTGGACCACTGCTAGTGACCGTTGCTCGGCACCAAGAGAAGCGGTTGTGTGGCCTTATTTACGTGTCTGACCAACAGGGCGATTCATTTGGAACTTCCAAGGATTCCTGCATAATTCCGATCAGGAATTTCATTAGCCGTCGAGGGCCAGTACATAGACTGCGCAGCGACAACGGCAAGAACTTCGTTGGATCGGACAGGGAGGCAAAGAGATTTGCGGGGATCTTCGCACTCACTTTGACAAGGAGAGAGAAGTGGTGCTGCAGGTGCCGCATCGTGGTGCCGTATCGACTTCGTTTACGGTCCAGCCGTCCCGCATCGAGACTGAGGGAAAGGCGTCGTGGAGGAGGCCCTTGCTGCAATGGATGGTGAGGCCAAACAAGCCGGGTTAGAATCATAGATGGAGATCGGACTCACTGGGTAATGCCCCGCTACATAGTTGGCGGCTTTGGATTTGAGTGAAGGCGTTCTTCACGGAGATGGGGATATCGCGGGTCGATTATCCATAGTTTAGTATTTAATATTGGAATTCGGTATTATGCCCTCATGAAGAGATTGGGCACATGAAGAGATTGGATAATTAGGTCGCGCTTGTTGTGAGTTTGTCTTTGAATGCCATGGAGTGTGGGAGTTATACTGCGGTGACAGATCTTTTGTATTAGGATTACTTCTTTTCTAACTTTTATTAACCACCAGAATATAACATACATACGTACATTCATACGTGCATGAATGTAAATGCATTTTGAGAGAATACACACAAGTGGCTTATGTATTGAAGGCGGGTTGCCATATCGCCGCCGTATGTTGTAGGCAACTCCCACCCGAGTGATGACAATGGTTTTTATCTTATTTTCAATGAAAACGTCATTTGAGGACAATTTCACAATTTATGGTAATTTCACTCGGAATCAGCATCCCAGAATTCAAAAAATTAAAATTTTTTAACAGAGACTTAACAGTGGTATCGATAGTTCACCGCTTTAGTCAACAATGCTTAAATGAGTTCTGACTTAAGTTCTGGGTAGATCACAGTTTTAAAATTTAGTTTTTTAAACAGAATATTATTTTTAGTTATAGTAACACAATTTTGTCCGTTAAAAATCGTAGATTTAAGCAAGAGAGTTCTGAGTTTCTTGTAGCAAGAATCAAGTTATAAAGGTCCTTGTTGCGATCGGGACGATGTGGCTCCCACGTTTGAGCGAACTCGTTTAGGACTCCCACGCTGAGCGGATCTAGTTTTATTCTTTATTAACTTCAAAATTATGTCAATACATATATGCGCTAAAAAACTTCGTGAAAACTTCCCGTCGCCTTCTTTTCGTTTCTGGCGATGGTCGACGTGTTCATTCTTCTAGGCCGTTACAAAGGTACATATATCGATAAAGTCTTATATGCCTATTCTAATATTTTGCGGCAATAGTCCATCTTAGATATTTTTAGTCTAAGATCAATATTTAAGAACTTTTTAATTATTTTTTTTTTATTTATTTATTATGCTGCAGAACAATTTTGTTAAACTTTATATTACTATTCTAGTAATTGGAGCCATGGAGAAAGAGCCCTAGACAGCAGTCCTTTCTAAGGGTGTGAATAACAACCACACATTTATCTGGGTTGATCGATATATTCCAGCTGCACGCCCAGTTTTCAACCTTTTTAAGGAGCCGCTTGAGATTAACGGTAGCGTCAAAAACGCAAGAGCTCCTAGAGAGAATGGCGTGTCGTCTGCATATATGGTTTGATCGAGGGGAGCATCGTGGGTAAAGAGGCTGTACAGGGTGGGCCCCAGGACACTGCCCTGTGGAACAGCTGCTGTGATTTGCCTGGGCTTCGAGCAAGACCAGAAACAAAATGGCTCGTTGAGGGAAGGATTTCGGGGTTTTGTTTGTGATGCCATCAGGACCAAGAACTTTCCTATTTTTTAATTAGCCATCACGTCCATAGTCTCCTTCTTTGTAACAGGCCGCACTGGTAGGGAAAGCTGGAGGGGAGATAGGAGGAAGGTGGGAGTAGCTGGAGGAGGAATTCTGCCTGAAAGCATTGAGGAGACTCCGCATCCTGTTCGCCAGCCTGCGACAAATCCTGTTCACCTCCATCTCCTGGGTGCGGATGAACTCCTTCCTGAGCCGGTGTTTAAGTCTGATCAGCTCAAGGATCTCAGCTGGGAGAAGTTCAGTTTAGCTCCTATATGTCGCTCCAGCTGGAGGAGTTGCTGGAGCTGCTTCAGTAGCTGCAGGTCGGTTTTTATCCAGCAAGAGATCAGCTGCATCATCTACGTCTGTGGGCGGGTTGATCTCCAGTTGAAGATGCAGTGTATCGCTGAATGTTTTTCGAAACTTTCCGTAATCTGTTCCTGGTGCAAGCAAAGCAGGGACACTACGGGGAGGAGGAAAGCTAGGCAAGGATAACCTTACAAAAAGCGGGAGGTGACCCGAGCTTAAATCCTGAGAATCCGTTATGTCCGTTCTCCCAGAGAGGATTCCACTAGAGAGAGCAAAGTCTAAGCAAGATGGAATTTAGAATTAGAGTAGTTTTCCGCTGCCTAAGAAAAGGATACACCGTGCCTTACCACGCTGACTGGAATGTAGGCCGCTGGACGAGCCAGTTGCTGGGATCGTTGTCCTTGACGATGTGGGATTTTAGGTAGTTTGGCTTGCATTTTCCTGAAAATTATCCTGCAATTATTTTGTCATAGGCCGCATGGTTACCACCGCAATTCGCACACAAGCGGTCCTCGATAGTTTTAGCCTGACAGGTAGCCGAGCCTGTGAAGTGGCTATCACCACAGCGTCCGCAAGCTGGCTGCTTCAAGCAGTTGTTTTTGGTGTGGTCAAAACCAAAGCAGCGGTTGCATTGAACTACACCACGGCTGGAATTTTTCTCCTCCACCTTGATTCTCTGTCTGCCAATCCTAGTTAAGGTAAGGGCGTCATTATTGTAAAGGTTTGTCCTCTTGGAGGCAGAAGTGTGTATAAGCTATGTATCTGCAGTCGGCTGAGAAGCTTTGGGATCGCTCTAAACACGAAAGAGAATCTGTGGTCTTTGGTTGCCAAAGACTATAGATTGCCTTAAGGAGTCCTGAAATAATGTACCCAAAAAAACGCTGCCAAGACTTAGTGGATTTGGTGTTGGTTCTATTTGTTTTTTCGCAGCTGTATTTATTGGTGTCACTTGACACATTCTACTCTTAAATATGCGTACGTCAAATATCCCTGTCCGACATTTCAGAGGGACAGATTGCCCCGCTGTTTGTCTGTCTGTACTATATTTGTTAGCTAGCCTAAAATAAAATATGTTATTTTTGTTAAGATATAACCATCCTTTGTTCCACAATTCAAAAGAAAAAATAATTGAACGATACAAATTTTTAAAATCCATAACATCATAACCAATGAAGTTTCCAATGAACTTCCATAACCAATGAGCAATCTTCGATGAAAAGGTTTTAAAAATAAATAATAAATATCTTTTTCACATTTTTCAATACTAGACAAAAATACATACACTAAAAATATTTTTTTTCATGAATTCTCTTGAGTGTGTAAGTGAGAAGACGACTAGAGAGAAGAACAAAATTAAAAACTTTACGAGATTTCTAGGCTCATATAATTAAGCTATTTTCTAATCTTTTATAACGCCTATAAATAATATAATTTTATCTTTTGGTACATCTTTCATTTAGATCGGACGCACACAAAATTTTTAATTCTTTTTAATTTTTTTTTTGTTTGACCCATTTGGGGTTCCACACACAAACGAACAAAATTTATGATTGTAATTTGAATTTTTGGCGTATTTATTTTTTTTGTTTTGGCATATTTAGCATTAATGAGAATAGAAAAAAAGACATAAAATCTAACTTGGGGCGGAGCCAAAGTTGATATACCCTTAAAATAAATAAAAAATTTAAAAAAATAAATAAATAAACTCGACCGATCCTGGCCTATACTGCTGCTTATACTTACTGCCTGCAAAGAAAAGAAGGATGTGTGCAAAGTTTCAAATCGATAGCTTTAAATTTAAGAGACTAGTTTGGGTAGAAACAGACAGACAGCTTATATCTTATGCTTATATCAACTCAGGAGGTGATCCTGAGCAAGAACATATTTTATCCTGAGCAAGAACATATATTCTTTATAGGGTCGGAGAAGTCTCCTTCACTGCGTTGCACACTTTAGACCAAAATTATAATACCCTCTGCAAGGGTCCAAAAACACACTAAAAGAGATTTGTTTCTTAACAAAATAAAATTTTTTTATCAAATCATGGAAAATGTTCTTAGCACGTTGCAAGTGCTCGAAAAAGAATGAGAAAACAGATGCGTGTTGGGTAAGAATAGCCAGTTTCGTTGATTATGAAGTTATGAAATTTTTAATTAACACATCGTTTTAAATTCGTTTAACGTCAAATGGATTTCACAACTTACAACTAAAAATCTAGAAAATTATCTATTTCGGATGATTAGGCAAGTGACTAGAAATGGCGAGATATCCAAATTTCTCCAAAAAAGATATCCAAAGACATTTTCTTTATAAAAAAATTTCTTTTGTTTAACGTCAAATGGTTTTAAAGTTAAATCAAGGTATTTAAAAAAAATGGTAGAATAAACGGTCCTTATATTTAAATAACAAGCTATATAAATTTTTTTCAGAATTGCTGGGAAACAAATAGTGCAAACTGACAGAGGGACACAATCCCTTGTTTTGGGAAGAACTGTACAAATGGGAACTGTAATGTGGGAGGGTTGAGATACCAATTGACGCATATTTACGAGTAGAATGAATTACGAATAGAATTAAATACAATTTCTTTCTTTCTCTAATACAGCAAATTAAAATTTTTGTACTTTTAACCAAATAACAATACAACTCTAGAAAACGATTTCGGCCTGACGTGATAGCCTAATTTTGATTATGCGACTATTTCAATAAAATGTATAAGAAACAAGCCTTCAATTGGAAAATGGAAACATTCTTTCGAAATTTAATTTTTTTATGCGGCTTCGATAAGGAGGAGGTACTTGAACAGTAATCCAACACACATCTAATTTAAATTTTGTGTTTTAATTCCCGAAAAAATAAAATAAGTTAGATTTAGGAATTTAATTTTAATTTTTATTAATCAAGAATAAGTTATAAGGGTTTTCTATTATATAGATTTCCAATTAAAATGGATTTTAATTTATAACTATGACTTTTATAACGGTGACATCGTCACTAGCAGCGAAGATGGACTTGGGATGAACAATACTGATTAGTCAGATTAGTTAATGCTGGTATGCAGATAGCATGGGCACTTTATAAATTTGGAACAAAGTTTTTTATGTTTATATCTACTGTCGTCCATAAAGCCGTCTGAATGATTTGTTAATGGATGCCGATGATAATGCCATGGGATAGGGTTTGTATCCAATCTACATATTTGAATTATTCCCACAGTCGGCTTTGGAATGTTCTTTATATATATATATGAATTAATATGTATGCAAAGGTATACTGGTTAGATGGAAGTTTCGGTATCTAAGGTACATATGTATGTGCAGATAAGTCACTTGTATATGTACCAAATAAAGATAATTATGGACATCCACCAATTACCACAAATCCTAATAATTAATAACTTATAATAATATCTTAATAACTTAAGTTAATAACTTAACTTCCGACTTATTATTTGAACTTTCACGTTATAACATAATTTTTTATTCAAAATTGAAAAATATAATTACAGAAGTGGTTCAGAGATTCCTAGAGAAAATTTAGAAGACCGTAGGCATTGTTGTGAAAAATACCACTGTAACCCACCATTGAAAGCTTTTTCGTGTATATGCAACATGCAACAGGGTCTCACAATTGGAACTTGTTTACGCTAGTGCATGACCTAGCCAAGAAGATTAACGAAAGCTTTAATAAACGAGGAGCTTTGGCGCCAACGCAACTTTTCAGTCTGCAGGACACGCGTAATAGGCCAGTGTGTTAACAAAAGTGGAAAGGTTTTCCTTGTGCAATTACAATTGCTATTGTCTAATAATTAATTTTTTAATTACCTATACATAGCCACAATGCGACGACAATCTCTTTCCGTGTTTAGACAATTAATTCGTCAGTGTCAACTCCTATCTACGCCATTCACTGTTAGGCCAAGAATAGAAAATGTTGAGAATACCTTAACCTTCTCGCACTGTTGCTCCTCTGCTTGTAGGAGCTACTCCAAATTTAATACACACCTGAGCACGGAACGGGCGATGGAACTGCTATGTAACCTGGATGAGGAAGAGCGATGTAATCTGCGTGATGCACTGAGAAAGATAGATGACGAAAAAAAGAAAAAGCTTTTTAAAAGTAAGTATTTGATTTTATTGATTCTTATTTAAAAGCGGGTACATTAATATTCGGCAAGTATTCAGGACGTGGGTACGAATTTTGAGGTCCAGGCAAAGTAGTTGGATTTACATAAGGCCATGCTTGGTAGCCTCTCCCTTAAAACAGGCACCGTAGGCTTCGGCGGCCTCGCACTGATCTTCTGGCACACTAATAACAGCACAAGTGTCACCTATCTCGAGAGACAGTTTTAATTTTGCTGGATCGTTACCAGTATACTGTTTAGCTTTCTCATGTGCGGCCCCGGTGTCTAACTTTCCGTTTTCGTTGAACAAACCAAAGCTCTTCATTACGCAAGCTCGAAGGCATTTGCCCTCGTAAGTTGAAGCAGCCTGCTTTTTAATCAGCTCCTGAAGATCGGCTTCATTAGCACCCACTTTGACCATACAAGCCTCTGATTCTTCCAACATCTTGGCCATAGCTTCCTTATCGTCGAAGCCGTGCACAAATGCAGCACACAGAAGAACTATAGCCATAACTATATTCCACAAACGCATGTTTTAAAATTACTGTTGTACCAAGTGGGATACAATGTACTAAGGTACTGACTCTTTTATAGTCGACTCTAAGTTCCCTGGACTGTGAAATTACACACCCCGTCGTTTATCAACCATTATAAGATACCTAATTGTCCAAATCATGAATGTTGTTATTAAATGTTTATCAACAAAAAGAAACAGCTATAACAATTTTTTTATTGACGTATTCAAAGAAAAATAAGTTTGGTCACCGCCCGTTTAAAACACGCATGTTCCCGAAAAATGTCACAAGCCAATTTTCAATTATTTTTATTTTTTCCTCCGCGCATAATTTTAACTGATCCATAATCTTTAGGGTTCACAGAACCAAAGTCCAAAACAAACATTGGTTTTATCACACACAGTTACGCGGTTCAGGTACAGAGAAGAAATTGATCAAACTTTACCATATATTGAATTATGTAGGCCATGTAATTGCTTTGACCATCTTTGTTATACCTTCCTTATATTAGAGGTTGGGTATTATATATAAGCCGGAACAACCGTGATCGGTCGACTATATCCTATAGCTGCCATATAACTGATTGATCAGAAATGCCATATCTTCGTTTTTTTTTAGTTAGAAGGATGGCTTTCTATGGATTCTACTTTGGGCAAACTGATCCGATTTGCCAAATTTCATCGGCCGACTCTATCCTATAGCGGTCATTTAACTCATTGATCGGTAATGACATACCATTGTTGTTTTTTAAGTTAGAAAAATGGGGCTTTCTATGGATTCCATTTTGGGCAAACTTATCCGATCTTTCATAAGGACTGGCCGACTATATACGATCCGATATATATCTTCTGCAAGGGTAAATCAACTTCGGCTCCGCTCAAAGTTAGCTTATCTTTATTGTTTTTAGTACATATCGTTTTTGAAATGTTTGTATACCAACTCAAATTAAAAAATTTCATATAACTGTTGCCATATCTTTGGAATACTCAAAATCTGTATCTACAAAATCTTTAAAGCTTTACTGAACCTGCAAGAGTTTTGTTTTAAACATGATAATACTTCCGGATAGCCATGACTTTTAGAAAATATGAGAATAAAAACTGCAATTAATTTGAAGAAAATAGTGTGTAACTAATTATAATAAATCCATCAAAATTATTTATAGATTTTCCTTAATTCAAAAAAAAATCATGATATTGTAAACTGATTTCGCTTGGAAAAAAAAGATTTTCTATAGAAAAATGTTTGGGGAAAAATCATAGAAGCACACAAACAAATGCATAAAATCGGAAATTTGAACTTTGGCTGAGTATTCAAAAGAAATGGTAACTGCTATATGGATACTAGATTTAGAATACATGAACCCGAGTAAAGTATGCAAAGTATGGCGTGTAAACTTTTTTTTGTCTCGGTAAGCGTTCATCATAATCTTAATCTACAAAGTATTCTATGAATATTTCATAAATAAAGTACCGGAACTAGAGAATACAGTAATATTTAATACTGTTTATTTAATACTGTTTTTGTTATTTAATTTTATCAAATTCACGGATTAGAAGATGCGTGTTCACAGTCTCAAGATATGGTAAAAATGTTAAGCAAATATATTGATAAGTTTCAGTTTCACTCAAAGTTTCATAGCCATAGTTTCATACTTATGAAGGCAACAAAATTTTTTTTTTTTATATTTTACTGTATTTGAGGATAGTCTAGGGCTATTGTTAAAGAATAAAAATGATTTCATATTTTTAAATTAAATTGTGGTATTGCACCTTAAATATGTTTTTTTCCGATAGCTTGTTAAATTTAAATGGAAGCTTACTAAAAACTTCAAAAATTATTCTCAAAAAATTTCATATTATTTTGTAAGAAATATAAATTTTTTAAATTAACAAATAGTGATGTTTTTTCTACCGATATAACGGTACTACGGTAGGTACGTACGGTAAAGGTGTTTACCGTATTTTTTCGATGTTTTAAAAAAAACCATCAATGTCTCCGAAAATCGATGTTTCTCCACCTTTACCGTTATAAAAACTATTCAAATTAAAAAAAAATAAGGATTTATATAAGCGTACATAAATGACTTATAAAATAAAAAAAAAAAAAAACAAAACATTTTTCAATAGTTTCAAAAACAAACAGGTCTATATTTTCACTGAGATCACAGAAAAACTTAAACTAAGAAAGAAAAACTTTAAAAATAAAATAGGCAACCTTTAACTATAAAAACAAAATCAAAATGAAATGAAAAACTTAACGCGTTTCGCAGGAATTTGTCTAAAACAAATGAAAAATTTTAAGATGTGTTATATGGCAATATATTTTGAAATAACTTTATCCTTTAACTTGCTGTGCATGAAAGTGAAATGCTTTGTTGATTTTACAGGTTTAACGGGTGGTGCATCCATCGGCGCAGTAGCTTTCTCCCTTAAATACCTCCCAATAATGCTATGGAGCTCCTGCACCACAGCTTTTGCTGCATGCTCAGCAATATGTGGCGATTCAAACCCAACTTTTTTGAATCGTGGAAGTTGCGATACGCGGCACCATACAGGTTTCATAATGGCCGAATCGTTTCCTTATGTTTGAATTTAAAGCTCCTAAAGCAAGGGTGGTTTCTATTGTTGAAATTTCATCTTTTAAACATGACAGTTTGCATTGGATCTCACATATTGATGGTATCACCAATGATATTGTGGGATACTTGCCTCCCGAAATTGTTTTTCTTGATTGTTTAAAAGGACGCAACAATGAACGTTGGTTCGATTTGTTGAGCCAGTTTAAATTTCACCATGGCAATAGAGCTTCGTTTTATAAAAGCCACTATAGCCTTGCATTTACTCAGCAGCGGGGCAAACACATCCATTTTTAAAATATCCTGCACCAGCAGGTCTATAGTGTGAGCAAAACATGGGAAATGCTCCATCTCAAGCAACTCGCACGCATTCTTCATTGTTGCTTCATTATATGTTACAATGGACGACACTTTATAATTCAAATTCCACTTATTTAAAACATATACAATAGAGTCGGCTATATTATCTGCCGTATAATTCGTCGACGTAAGAAGCGTAGTTGTTGATAGAACTGCAGAGTTCAACTTAAAGTCTTGATTAACAAAGTGACAGGTTACAGTCAAGAACCCTTCATTGGCTGTTGATGTCCATCCAGCTATAGTTATTGCTACGGCCTCCAGCCGCGTTTTTAATTCAACGTATGCTTTTGAAAGCGAGACGTCCCGAAGGTACGTCTTACTGGGTAATTCAACTGGGAAAGTCCCGAAATCCTTCGTCGTTTACTACTCTGAATGGCTGAACGTCTAGCACAATTATACGCATAACTTTTTTATCAATTTCCTCCTTTTGCTTAGAACGCGGTGGGTGCTCTATCGAGCGCATGATGAATTTCTCATGATGAAGGTTTTTGACTGTGAGTCCTTTTCTAAGTTCAACTTATTTGGATGGATTCTTTTTAAATGATCCATTAAATTCGTGGTGTTTCCACAATACCTTAAAACCTTGCCACAATAAGAACAAATGGCTTTATTAGCATCATTTGTTTTTATAAAATGATTCCACACGGTGGAGCTCTCACGCTTTTTCTTCGCTGAAGGAGCCTCAACATTTTTTTCCTTGTTCCTAAAAGGCAAATCGTATTAGTGGCTAGAAGTAAAAATATTTTTTTTTTATTTTAATAATGCTTGGTTATATTTCTTGGATCATCTCTTTATGAGTCTAACAATAAAGTTGCAAATCTTAAAATAATACATTATCTAAAAGTTTAATTTTAACTGAATAGAGGCTACATGGTCCTAATAATTAGCGCTGGATTGGAAGGTCGTTGCGGCGAAGATGAGAACTGCTACGAAGATGAGAACGCGTGAGGGCTCTCGCGAGATGATTTGGATGTACTGATAGCCTGTTGTAGTACTTTCTTTTGATTAGGGCTATCTCTTCTCTGACGAGTGATATGTGAAGGTCCCTGTAAATGTTTACATTCCGAAAGTACCACGGTGCCCCGGTGATGGTTCTGAGAATTTTTGATTGAGTTCTTTCCATTAAATCCACGCTGCTGTTACTGACATTCCCCCACAACTGAGAGCCGTACATCCAGATTGTTTTCTAAACGGTGCTGTATAGAAGTACCTTATAGTCCAGGCTAAGGGGCGAGCGGATATTGATAAGCCAGTGGAGGCTGCTGGCTTTGAGCTTTTAATGTGTTCTTTTGGCTTCGATGTGGCTGCGCCAGGTAAGACGTCTATCGAGGTGTACGCCAAGATATGTAACTTCATTTGCTATCGGAACTACTGTATTGTTTAGAGTAAGTCGAGGGCAGTCTTGCCTGTTAAGTGTGAACGTTACGTGTTTGCATTTTAGTTCGTTAACTTTGATTCGCCAGTCGGATAGCCATTTCTACACTGCCACCAGGTGTTTAGCAAGTTGCGCCGTTACTTGCTTGGGGCATCTCGAGCGGCTTAGGATCGCTGTGTCACCAGCAAAAGTGGATGTGGTTAGTTGCATGCTCGTTGGGATGTCCGCAGTGTAGATAAGGTAGACTGTTCGCCCTAACACGCTGCTTTGAGGAACTCCGGCTCTGAACCTCGGACAAGGCAGAATTACATCTTACTGAGAATTTCCTGTTGTAAAGGTATGACTTCAGAAGTTTGTGAGTGTTGGTTGGGAGCATTTCTGTTATTTTGTGCATTAAACCTTCTAACCATATTCTGTCGAAAGCTTGTGACACGACCAGAAATATCGCAGTGCAGTTTCGGATTTCTAAAGTTATGCGGTTGACTTGCTCGATAGTTACATGTTTTTCTCGAAAACCAAATTGAGTAGTCGTGATTTTGTTGTGTGTTCTGAGATATAGGGTAATATGTGCCAAGAAGCATTTTTCGAAGAGTTTTGATAGACACGTTAGTAAACTAATTGATCTATATGATGATGCAATTGTGCAGTCTTTTTCAGGTTTTGGTATCATTAAGATGATAGACTTTTTCCATCTCTCTGGGAAGTGTTCATGTCTCGTTATTGCATTGAAGAGTTGGCAAATAGCTCGAACTGCACAGAGAGGAAGTTCATTAGTCATTTTTGGTGATATTAGGTCGCATCCTGGAGTTTTTTTTGGGTTGAGTTGTTCATTTATGATTTTGAGTAACTCATGTGGTCTAAATATAATTGGTTCATACGTAGATGTGTCGATATCTGATGTTGCTGGCAATGAGATCCCGTTTGATGCTGTATTGGGACTGAAATACATTTTGAAGATGTTCTGCAAAACTGTCGGCTCTTTCTCCGTCGCTGCGCGCCCCATCCACATGCCTGTGGATGTCCTAATTGACATTGCAGATTCTAATGATGCGCTGAGTGATGAGTGTGCTCTCCAAAGTGGGAACTTGGAGCTCGTTGAGGATAACTGCTGTATGTAATGTTTTTGGGACCTTTCTTCTTTATGACGTAATCCCGCTGAGAGCCTCCGTGTAGCATCATTTAACTTTTGTTTTGCAGATGGTTCTTTGCTAGACCAAGCTGTTCTATTTCAACGTTCGTGAATCTGTGATTGTACGATATTTTTTGCGTTTGTGGAATTTACATGCGAGCTGCTGCGACCGAGAGAGACGGATTCGAGAATGTTTGTGAATAAGTTGATATCAGCTTCGTCATTCAAACGTGGATTCAACTCAATATGCGAACTTACATATTTTTTGTACTGAAGCCAGTTGGTTTTATTCTTTGTTAGTCTGAATGGTTTATCCACCGCAACAGGATGTAGATTTGGTTGAAGGAGTACAGGCGAGTGATTAGACGATAGATCTGTTTTTTTGTGACTGCAAAATCTATCAAGTCTGGCAGTTTCCTGGGATCTGTTGGCCAATATGTAGGTGACATTAAAATGACTTTTGAAATGAAAATGAAAAATTTCCTGCTACTATAAATTGTTCGGTCAGAGAGTTGAAATAGTCCATTAATTGGGATTCGGATATTGTAAGCCGAGGAGGACATTATACGGCGACAAGCTTTAAGAAACGGTGATCCATCTGTACATCTATAGATGTAGCTTGCATATAGTTAGTGGCGAAACTATTGTGGAAGCAGTGTTTAATGCGATTTCTTATCAGAATCCCAGTGCTTCCGTGTGCTTTCCCGTCTGGGTGATGCGTGTTATAGAAGAAGTAGTCTCGAATTTGGAAATTTTATTTATTTGTAAGATGAGTTTCGGCGAGAAGCATTACATCGATATGGTTATTATTAAGGAATTGAATTAACTCGAGTTTGCGCTGTGAGACGACGTTAGCGATCCACAGTGATATACGGAGTAGAGCCAGAGCAACAAGCAGCTCAATAAAAACGTTCTGGCTTCGCATAAGATCTTGCATAGTTGTCTGCCTGAATGACAATATCATTTAAACATATCATTGTTTCAATTTTGTTCGTAGACTGTTCTCCTGGTTGATGAGGGGAAACTGATGATCGTGGCTTGGCGGGTGCGGTACTTTTCAGACCCATTTTTAGAGCAGTTGCAAAGCTTTCGGGTTTGTTGGTGAACTCATTATTGGATAAAGATTTCACGGCTGTAGGGAGGAACACGCGTGCAAAATCTATCAAGTCTGGCAGTTTCCTGGGATCTGTTGGCCAATATGTAGGTGACATTAAAATGACTGGGCATTAAAATCTCCTGCTACTATAAATCACTCGTGGATTTCATAGGAGCGAGCAGCGGTCACTCTTTGGTGTGTACGACTTTTCAGTTCCTAATAGACTGGACAGCCCCAGTAGTTAGCCGTATGGTTACCTCCACAGCTTCCACACTTTTTGCTGCTGGATCCTCTTTATTTTTTGGGCATTTGTGAGAGTTATGAAGGTCTCCACAAACAACACATACTGGACGAAGCGTGCAATAAGACCTTGTGTGGCCATATTCCTGCAAATTGTTACACTGCACCGGCCCATTTTTTTTTCATTTTTTTTTTCAGAGGATTGGATTTGGTTTCGGGTTCAAACTGATGATCGGTCTACCTTGAAAAGAGGTTGAGGCTTTCTTTCCCTGTTCAAAATGTTTATAACATTTTTTACATTAAAACCTTTCTCCTTCAGTGCGCTTGTAACTTCTGCTGGTGTTACTTCCGGTTCAATACCTTTAAGTACTACTTGCTTGCCTTTACTGCTTTTTAATTGGAACGTGTAGAAGTTTTTATTGTTGTCGTTTAAATACTTCGACAAATTGTTGTAGTTTACTTCCGTATTAGTCAGAATTTTTGATTCGTGAATATTTACCTTTGTTAATGGAATTATGTGGAAATTATTTGGTCCGATTAGATTCAGTATTGAGTTTACGAGAGCATTAGAACTTTTCTCTCGAATGTAAATCGGCGGCGGCTTAGGCTTTTTATTGTCCCCTACGATGTTTTCAGAAGGTATATCATCGGATTTATCTGCCAAAATAGCAAATCTGTTTGCTTCTATGGGCTTTTCTATTGTAGATTGTTTTGAGGTGCCCCGAGTTATTTTAGCAGTATTACCAAGTGTAGCGGGCTGAGCTTACGTTTTATTTGTATGTACCGATCCATACCAGTCTGTGCGGCCAAACATTGTTTTGAAGAGAGCGCGCTGGTGTAAGGTGCTGCATTATTTGCTTGCCCAGCAGATTTCGTTATTGCAGTAGATGGTACTGCGCGAGCAGTCGATACTATTGTAGTTGTTGGAGAAGTTGCCGTTGCAGTTGCTAGTGACGTCACTGTACTGGTGACCGTGGATGTTGGAGTGAGTTCATTACTCAGGCTTGGAGTAATTGATCGCGGTTCTTTATTTTTTGTTGGGTTTGCGGTCGCGTTGTCTTGCGTTTACACGATTGAGTGGTATGGGTTGTTACGTTGTTACGTTACAGAGAGAACTGACGGTCGTCTTTCTGGAGCACCGTATGAGTGTCGAATTCACTCATAGCTTAATGTTTTAGATTTTCTTCTTGTTTATTTACACAAAAAGTGTTGTTGTTTAGAGCTTGCACTGCTTTTATTAAAAATTTTCGTTGACGATAAGACAGGAAAAAAACACGTATGCACTCGCTGACGTTCGCAACTCGACGAAGTAAAAATATGTGAACTTTATAATAATACTTACGGTTTAAGAAATTATCCATGGCTTTAAGAACTCGCCGTCGATCCCTGCAGCACCAGTTAAGCATCGATGATTCTTAAAATTCTAAAAAAATCAATGCATCGATGTTTTCATCAATGTTTCTTCACATCTTGATTCCGGGAAAATATTAGAAACAGAAAATTAAGGAAAAACCAGAAAGGAAAGCTAACTTCGGGCGGAGCCGAAAGTTGATATACCCTTGCAGTTAAGTGTTAGCTTATATTATACAGAGCAACAGTGATTCTGCACTTTTAACGTGACATAGTAGGAAATGTTAATCAGATCAAAAATAACACAAAACCGTGTTTGAAATAGTTCTAATACCGTTAAAATCTGAAGTTATTGTTAAATAACCGTTTTTTGGGTATTGTCTGCGCTTAAAAAGGATATAGTCGGCAGCTTATAGGATATAGTCGGCAGCTTATAGGATAGAGTCGATCGATCACGACCGTTCCTAATTACATACTGCCTGCAAAGGAAAGAATATTGTGAGAATTTCTGACTGTACTCATCTTTTCTATCTAATCTTTCAATTACCGTTCAAAGTATAAATTTAAAAAAAAAAAAAAATTTTTTAGTTTTCTATGTTTTGGAGAACAACTAAAACAATCCAATAGTGAATCAGAATAAAAAATGTATAATTTGTTAGTTTTTTAGATATAAATTGGGCATTGGACTAGTTTGTCATGAAAACTTTTTTAAGACTTCTGAACTGCCGCTATGATCATGATTTAATTTTTGGGTGTGACCAAATTTTGACATTAACTTGTTTGGGTATCTGTTTGGGTACCATAAATGTTTACGAGTATGTGTCAAATAGGATAACTATATGTCTAAAGTCTTTCATATCCACACGTTCCAAAATACAATATGTATTAATACTTTATATAACAATATGACAGTATGTATATCAGAATATAAATGTCTTTAACTTCTCTAAATATTAGACGATCTCCATACATTATCCAGACATAAACTAACCATAATAACCATAAGCATAAACATTTTTTAAAATACTTACCTGAACTTGGATGTTAAAACTTTGTAGGGCATCGTGGCACGCGTTCATACAGACAGACGGACATGGCTGTATCGACTTGGCTTTTGATACTAATCCTACTACTAATTCTACTAAAATATATATATATACATACTTTATGGGGTCGGAGATGATTGTTTCAATGCTCACAAATAAAATATGGTAAAAAATATTTGTGAAAAATTTGAGTTTTGTAAAAGCTTGCTTAAGTTCTATGGCAATTTCTGTAGCATGTCTAAAACCATGCCTTCGAGCTGTCCCGTGTGGAAATTAATGGAATCAATTTAAAGAAACTGTATTTTTCTATATACATACATACATACATATGTATATGTAAAAGTGTGCTTCAATAAAAATAATTGGTGAATAAATTACTTCGCGAGTTATTGATCAAAATAAAAATACGGGTTCACCGTATTTTTTCTAGGAAATCGTTTTGCGGATAATTTCAATATTTTTTCCTAACTGAAAGCAGCAAAGTGTAATAAAGGAAATCGAACCCGACGGCATCGCCACCAAAATAAAAACGACCTAAAAAAATCTTACATCCAAAAAACATTACTCCAAAAAAAAAAAGAACAAATCCTTGAAGAAAAACGAAGTGCACCCAATATAAAAGCAGAAAATTCTAATTCACCATAGAATAGCAGTGAGGAGCCAGACAAACGTAATGGTCTAGTGCAATACACTAATTTCCAGGAATATTACTAGGACATAGGCTGTTGCGTAGCCCGCATCCAACAAAGAAAAACCCGTGTTTGTAAAATTATGGTAAAGGTGACGAACTGCAAGAATTAAAAATATTCTGCATGAATCAATGAATTATATACCAATCGAAAGGAACGGTTTTAATTAGATAAATTTCAAAAAGTTTTTTGGTTTGGGAGAAGTTAGGTTGAAAGTAAACAAATGTTGAATCAGTAAATTGGGGCTGGTGAGAAATTTTTGTCCTCAGATAGAATATTTATTCTACTCCTAAAGACCTGAAAGGTATCTGAACCGACTCGATCCAACATTTAGTTCAGAAGTTATTCAAGAAATTCGATTTTACATATCATTCCAAATCAAATTAAAAAAATCTGTTGACGAGGTAAAATAACGGTGGCGACCCATGCCACGCCCAAAATATCTGATATCATACATTCAAAATATTCTTACCCGGCACCTACACCGGCCACGAGCCGAATAAGAAAATTTTGAATGAATAATTTTTTATGCATATATTTCATTTATTCGTCACCAAAATTTTGACTGGTTATTTTTATTGCACTGTTATTCACCTGTTATTCACCTGTTATTTTTTGTTTCACCGTATTTCAGTTACCTTAAGATTTAGACATTTGATCGTAAAGAAAGTGAATGAGATATTTAAAAAACCTTTCTAAAGAAGTTAGCTGAATTTTTTGTAAAGTGATGCGTTGTATAAATTTAAAAGTATTTATTATTTTGTAAGGTAACCTTAATTTTTTTTATAAAAAATCGTAGAACAAACAGTGTTTAATGACGCACACACTGAAAACCTTTTACAATTTTTAAAAATAAAATAGGGCAAACGCGGACGGTACTTTTTTTCGGAGAACAATTTTACAAACATCTTCATTTGAGAAATTGTTTAAAATCGTTTTTCCTGAATAACTTTTGAAAGAAATGTCAGATCGGAATGGTTGAGGAACCAAACGACGCGGATTGTGTGTATGACGCAAAATTATGTATATAAAATATATTTGTCTCTTGACACCAATCTCTCCAACATCTCAAATTTACTGAAACAAACATTTTTTACATTTACGCAAATTTCTCCCAAGTCAAACTACTTTTGGGTAATGTTTGGATAAAATCCCTCTAATGAAAACAAAACCTTTTATTTGGTATATTACTCAGTCAGATTAAACGCACACAGAAAATTTTGATTTCCTCGGCTATATATAGTGTCTTTGATAAATTGCCGTCCGCTGTGATAAACTGTTCTACCTAAATTCCAGTCAACGCCGTTTTTCAAGCTCAACAACACATTTTGCTTGAAAATTACAACCAAATCATAGATTAAAAGCTAAACAATCTAGGCAAACCGACTCTGCCGGCCGCTACTACAGCTGAAATTCGTTTCAAATTTTTATACCCTTGCAAAGGGTATTATAATTTTGGTCAAAAGTGTGCCCGGCCGTTCCGACTTATATACTGCCTGCAAAGGAAAGAAGGGTGTGTGCAAAGTTTGAAGACGATAGCTTTAAAACTGAGAGACTAGTTTGCGTAGAAACAAACAGACGGACATGCTTATATAAACTCAGGAGGTGATCCTGATCAAGAATATATATACTTTATAGGGTCGGAGATGTCTCCTTCACTGCGTTGCACACTTTTGACCAAAATTATAATACCCTCTGCAAGGGTATAACAAGAAAAGCTAACGCCCTTTTTCAATTTGGATTTTATTTATTTAAATAAAGAAAAAATGCTGATATGCTCGATATTTTTTAGGGTATTGCACAAATATATGCACAGACTCCAAAAAGGAAAGTTTCCAATCAAATACACACACATGTGTAAATTAATATAATTATTATAAACAGTAGTGAAATTGTAGTCGTTTAGCTGCGGCTTCCTCTGTCTCCTTGGGCGGAGGAAGCCGGAGGAAGTAAAGTCTCAGACAGTTTAGGAATGATAAGAATTTAACGGATCGTCGGAGTTTATTTTATTTGAGCGATGGCTCTTTATTTGAATGTGGAATCAAAACTGAAACTTAAGATTAACTTGAAGTACTCGCCGATAAGTGAGGCCGACGCAGATCAACGCGCAGCAAATTGCTCCTACAACTAGCATTGAGCGTTGATATTTTCCCCGAATTTCTTAATATGCTCCAGGTTACGCTCACTCAAACGATGAAGGTATGGGAGACCAAGTGTTTCGTGTTCCATGGTAATGGTCAGGGAAGGCGAGCTAGCTACTGGTGGCAATGTCATGATGTCATGACATCTACTGGGAAATGTCATGATTGGCGTAACGGGTTTCGTTAATCGTGGCACTCTCAATGAAAGTGATGAGGTGAATGCCTCGTAGGTAGACGGTATTGCCATTGTCCACACTCCCACTGGCCGGGCGATCGTTTATGATGATGATTCCTACGACGGTAATGGGATGCAAATCGCTGTGTTGGATACCGCAGTGCGACATGATCTTCTCAGCGCCAGTTGGCAAAATGTAGCTCCAGGTGACACGGAGCAGTTTTTGATTGTGTGAATCTCTGCGATGCAATCCGCTATGACCTTGACCTTTAGTCTGGGTATTGTGTCATGGTGTGACACAGGAAAATCGGTGATTTTGACGCATGCTGATTTAATTTTAAGAAACTTAATAATGAAATGTAAAATGTTAACGGATTGTAATATTTTCACAGACGCAACGGACAATATATCTTGAATGGGGGTATCCACACACTTTCCAGGTCTGCATGATCTAGTATGCTGAGGCTAACGACATTGATCTTAGAGATCATGGCAAGAGCTATTGCCAGTAATACATTTTGCAGCTCCATTGCAATCATCCTATTCCGAGACAATAACATCTCGTATAGGTGTCCCCAATCAATTTGGGATTTTTCAGCCGACCTCAGTATTTGATGGACAGTGGCGGAAATACTATTGATTTGTTCCTGTACTTTGTTGTTAATATTTTTCTGTTTATTGTTTGAATTGATAAGTTGGAATACAATAAACTCCTAGCTACCCTAGTCTAAACTCCTAGCTACCCTATAGTGGAAGCTCAATGTCAGGTGAGCGACATGTACGCTCAAGATCTTCTACATGTGTGACGGGCATCCGCGACGCTATTTTCTTTGCCAGGTTTAAAAAACATTTATTCACTGGCCTCGTCAATGCGAACTTTTCATCGTTTGATTTTCGCATTCGGATTGGATTCCGACACTGCGAATGTCAATGGTTGGTGATCAGTAAAGATATTTAGGTCTTTTAGGTCTTCCAGCGCCCAAACTATGGCTAATAGCTCACGCTCGTTAGTAGCATAATTAACCTCTCGGTCCTCGGTTTCTCGAGATCATGGTAATGGGTCTTCCCTCTTGGGATAGTACCGCGCCAATGCCAAATGCCGAGGCATCCGTCATTAGATCGAATGCCTTTTTGTAATCGGGGTAGCTGAGGATTACATCCTACCAAGACAGAATGTTACGCAACCTTTGGAAAACAAGCCGTTGCTGATCGCTAATTGCATCTGGATATTTTTGGACCTGTGCCTGCTGACACTACCATGCTCCCCTTTGAGAATATCGGAGATGGGCCTGGCTATTGATTCAAAATCCTTAATAAAATCCTTAATACTGCTCCCGCAGTATGTTGTCTATGGTTCTTTGGAAGATGCTGGCAGCATTCTTCAATCCAAATAGCAGTCTGTACAAATATTTACATATATTTAACATATGTACATATATTAAATACATTTACTTTAATATATATATATATATTAAATGTGGTTATAGCCTTTGAGATAACGCAACTTTTGATATATCGCTTATATCTGGTATTAGTCGCATACTCAAGATATAATTCGATAAGTTGAGCAACTCATGGTACTGGCTGTGAAGCTTAAGTGCATATTCATAGCATTACAGAAACATATTCGGTTGCGAATTGACGTTTTTTAATTTGCGATCATAAAAAACCAAACACTAAATGGAAGTAATGCATTTAATTAAATAAATTTAAATAAAAAGTTCTTTGTTAAGAACTGACCACTGGCTCGACCGCAAACAGCTGAGTCAAAGCGCAGCCTGGTAGCGATCGCACTCCGAAAAATAATGATTATCGATTACAAATGTAGCAATCGACATTTTTTCTCCATTCGAAAACGAGTTGATTTTATTTGAAAACGAAATAATTATATTTCCATTTACAAAAATTTATATTTTTGGTTGGCAGAAATACCCTTCCTGATCCCACCCCCAAGAATGCAGACTGGAATTGACGCAACAGTGCCTCTACACTGTCAGGCGGCGATTAGCTCAGATAAGAAGTAAAAAGTATTTGTTTAGATTTGTATCTGATCAAACATATATGGACGACTTTTTATAGGGGTACAAAAAAAAATGTTGATATCAATTATATGCCGGTCACATACGTTCATACAACGCCCAAAATATCTGATATTAAATAAAAAACCTCTTGACGAGGTAAAATAACGAATAAATGACGAATAAAGGCAAAATGTATCAAAAAGTATACATTAAAAATATTCTTATTCGTATTCCTATTTAAAATACCTGATATCAATTTTGGTGACGAAAAAATATATGCGTAAGAATTATACATTATTACTACATTATTTTATAAATGTAATGATAAATTATATAAATAAAAAAATGTAAAATAATTATTATATAAATGTATTATTATTATATTATTATACATAAAATGTAAAACAGACACGTGCCGTGTAAGAATTATTGTCGGGTCAGGCAACAGCAAACGACATAGATTAAAATATAATAAGTATAGTTTGTCGTTTTTTTGTTTATATTTTATCTCTATTATTGGTCGCAAGCCGACTCTTCTCGGCCGCTCGGCTTCATCGTGATATATGTTATTTCATTAAGCCAGCGAGCTTTCGGTCAGCCTATGTTCTACGGCGTCCTCATTATTGCCTTTTATCTCAGTTCATGCGCATCATAAATTGGAGCTTTGTCTCGCTCCGTTTCATATGCGCACATAATTCAAAATAAACTTTATTATAACGTTTTGAAACTAAATGTTTTCATTTGGATAAAAGTCATTAAAAAATCTCAATGACCAAACAATTCTCAATAAATCTCACTGTTGTTGTCTAATAAGGACATTAATAACTCTTTTCTTTATGCAAAAAACTCAAAATTATCTTTAATCAAATCTTAATTCAAAACTAATTTTTAATATAGCTAAAAATTTATTTATGATCATTCGCCTATATCCTATAGCTGCCATATAATTGATTGATCCATTACTTTGTTGTTTTTTAAGTTAGAAGGATGAGACTTTCTGTGGATTACATATTGAGCAAACCAACCCGACAACTTACGCATTGAAATATTTAGGCATTTAAACTTTTTAGATACATTTTATTTTAGGATTTATATTAAAATCCCTGCATGGGTACCATAAAATCTATGTGGCATACTTAATAGATCTATCAATTAAAGTCTCTGAGATCCACACGATCATACAGACAGACGAACATGGCTATAGCGACTCGCCTGTTGATGCTGATGAAGAATAATTTTTTTTTTTGGGGTCAGAAATACTTTATGTACTTTACTTTATGAGTACCGGGTATAACAAATAAATTTCTTGAAGAAATAAGACCTGAATACATGTTTTTTGGCAAAACGTAAGAGTCCTTAGCAATGGATGTTTTCCGCATCCGCACCGCCCATGAAAAACGTCCAAATCAAGGGCCCACACCATGCCCCCACCCGGTTTCATTTGTTTCACGTATTGTGCTTTTCGCCGAATGTCCATAACATCGTCGCAGAATATCCACTGATGCCACTGTAAGCATAGGAACCGATGCGACCAATAGGATCTATAAACACCTGTCATCCCCCATTGTTGATATTCTCACATATTTCGTAGTAGGCTAAGAATTCACCAGCACGTGTGTAGGTACCCGCTCTTCTAGGTCCGATAGTTTTGTCATTCAATGACCTTTGTTTTTGGTTTGCCAGGGAAAAGGACTGACCGTAAAGCGGCATACCCATAACAATCTTGGATGCAGGTGCGCCATGATTTAACCAGTAATGGATGCTAAAATTACTGTTGAAATATGGGTTGGTGTCAGTATCCAAATAGTAAAGTGGTGTTTGTAAAATAGTAAAAACCTGTTTGCTTGTCCCAGTGTCCGTGGAAGTCGTACGCCATAACAGCATTCCAATCAAAATACCATTTTAGCTGTGGAATATCATAGCCTGTATCAATCACCAACTGGGTTGGTGAAACTGTAGTACAGAGGAGGAGGTTTTTGGGTTTCAAGGCAATTGATAATCTCTAATCCGTATTTTCAAGAAAGCTTAATGCGCTTGCAATAAATCGCTTTTGAGATGAAGGGTTCTGCACTAAAAGTGCATACTTACTACCAAAAAAATTCCAACCTTCAATGGCTACCGTAACCCGTATCCCTTCTTGTATTCTAAAACACGTTCATAGAATCTGTTGTCTGTATGTTTTTACAGTCAATGTATTGCTGTCAAGGACCACAAAGCCATAGACGATGTGAGTGCAGGGGTTGGAGTCGATGTCCTCCGGCAACAATTTCCCCTGCCCAGGTCGATACCAGGCCCTATTAGTGAAATAGCAAACCCATTTTATAAAGTGATGCATCTGTTGTGGGCTTATATTAAGGTTTGGGGTTTTTATTGGGAGGGCCCAGCGGCTTCTTTGAAAAGAAAGGTTGCATATTTTTGTATGTTTAGGTTTTCAACTGATCCCGGCCTATTCCACTTATATATTGCGTGCAAAGGAGAGAATACTGAGAAACTAGCTCGCGTAGAAATAGACAGCCGGACAGACTGGCATGCTTATATTGACTCAGGAGGTGATCCTGATCAATAATATGTAAATACTTTATAGGGACAGAGATGTCTCCTTCATTGCGTTCCACACTTATACCAAAAATATAATACCCTCTGAAAGCGTATAAAAATACGTAACGCTTCGCGTGTGCTATGATATATTTGGAGTTAAACTAATAAACTGGGAGTGATTCGAAAACTTACATTTTGGAGCCACTAACCAACCTTCCACCTTATCCTTCTAGGCTAAAAGAAAGTTATTTCATAATTAATTATTTCTAATCAAAATAATAGGGGGTTACGTAGCAAGCTCCCTAAACTCTATTCTGATAGTCCATCTTTGCATTTACAGTCTTTTCTCACATTAAAGGATTTACAGAAACTTCTTAAAACCGGAGAATTTTAGCTCAAAAGTTTGAAGTCTGCGAAGTGGAGAAGGAATTCTCATTTCTCTTGTTTCTTTCATTTTCTCTAAAAGTATCCTTTTTATTCAACTTTTAATCAGAGGTGTTTTTTCGATTGTTCTAAAAAAATAACAAGAAAGGAAAGCTAACCTCGCGTGGAGCTGAAGTTGATATATATTGAATTGTATATATTCGGCCAATCCTTATGAAATTTGGCGCATAAGATTAGTTAGAAGGCCGATCCTCATTAAATTTGGCATGTTTTGGTGCTTTGGAGGCTCTGCAAGGGTATAATTATATAAATACTTTTTATCATGGTGCATGGGTAAAAAAAAAGCACTGATATCGAATAAAACAAGAAAGGAAAGCTAATTTCGGGCGGAGCCGAAGTTGATATACCCTTGCAGTTGAGTGGCAGTCCGCTAGGTGGCGACACGCATCTTATATTATTTGATATATTTCGGATCGTATATAGTCAGCCGATCCTTATGAAACTTGGCAGATCGGATTAGTTTGCCCAAAGTAGAATCCATAGAAAATCCCATTGTTCTCACTTCAAAAACAACGAAGTCACGTCATTCCCGCTCAATCAGTTATATGGCAGCTATAGGATATAGTCGGCCGATCTTTATGAAATTTGGCATGTCGAATTATTTTACTCAAAGTGGAATCCATACAAAGTCCCATCCTTCTAACATAAAAAAACATTGAAGTTATGGCATTCCCGATCAATCAGTTATATGGCAGCTATAGGATATAGTCGGCCGATCCTCTTGAAATGTGGCATATCAAATTATTTCACCCAAAGTGGAATCTATACAAAGTCCCATCATTCTTTCTTAAAAAAACAACGAAGTTATGCCATTTCCGATCAATCAGTTATATGGCAGCTATAGGATATAGTCGACCGATTCCGGCACTTCCGACTTATATACTGCCTGCAAAGAAAAGAAGGGTTGAGGGTCTAATGTTGATTAGAGAACTCTTAGACCACTCGAATGTTGATAATTCACCGTCTTTACCATGACGTCCCTGCGGGCATATTGGACATGTCACTCGGGCAAATTAACCTTTAGAAATTCTTGAGGTCGGCTGCTGGAATTGTGTTTCGTTACTTATCCTCATGGTATTACGCTTTTTAGTACTTTTTCAAGTATACCAACACGATCCGTTCAGGGTATTTTGTTCGGACTACAATGGTCACTATCCCATCTAATCACTTTGCCCTACTAACAATCTTAAATCCTTTATACCAAACGCCTTTTCTGCAACACTTTTCGTCGTAATATCTTACTTCTATTCTTCTCTTAAACTTTTTCGGGTCTATCGGGTCCCTCGGTAGGTTGGACGGGAGTTGGGCTGTACGTATGCAGTGAAACCGCGCAATAAGACTTTATATACCAGTTTTATTGTAATGTTCTGTATTGTATTTTCTATTGGAAGATAGATGTTTTGGTTTACCTAGTTGTTTAAATAGGTTTTTTCCCAATTATTTAACTTTGTTTTTATTGACGTCTTGTGTATGGTTGCTTTTGTGAGTTTTTTGTTGGCTTTCAAGAGGTAGTAGTAGTTGGTGAATTTTTATACAGATTAAAAATAAACTAATTGGCGGATAATTAAATTAAACATTTTGAAGGTCCTGTTTTGATTGCTACACCCCCTCTAGGAGTATTGCTAGTGTGAACAGGTTAACTCAGTCGCAGGTAACAGGTATATGCCAAGCATACGCTTCGAAAAATTACATTACGATCATATTTCATGAAACGAAATGAAAATTCCTTGACTAATAATAATTTAAATGATCTTTTGGCTCCCAACAAACAAAATTTTTTTGTCAAAAAAAAGTGACAAGCCCTTATGTACACTGAAGTTAGTGAAATTATAAGAGCAATTTATTTGACTCCCCAATATAAAAAAATAAAAAAAGTGTGTGGTTAAAAGTAGTTGGTGGTGCCTAATCACCAGAGCTGCAAATAACTGTTAACCGTTTTTACATTTAGTTTTGTATTAGAACTTAACGGAAAAAACAAAGTATGCTTGCTCTCGCTCAAAGAGCAAACCCTTTGATTTGAAAAATTTAGGCTTTCGGTTGAGCTTTATCAGATGAGTTACGTTTTATAAGTTATGTGAAAAATTACTCACACAGACCGAATCAATTGAATGCTAACATACTGAGTTTTCACGATATAAGATGCATGTCGCCACCTAGCGGACTGCCACTCAACTGCAACTGTTAGCTTTCCTTTCTTGTTATACCCTTGCAGAGGGTATTATAATTTTGGTCAAAAGTGTGCAACGCAGTGAAGGAGACATCTCCGACCCTATAAAGTATATATATTCTTGATCAGGATCACCTCCTGAGTCGATATAAGCTTGTCCGTCTGTCTGTTTGTTTCTACGCAAACTAGTCTCTCAGTTTTAAAGCTATCGCCTTTCCACACACCCTTCTTTCCTTCTGCCTTTGGGCGAAATAATTTGACATGCCAAATTTCATAAGGATCGGTCGGCTATATCCTATAGCTGCCATATAACTGATTGATCGGGAATGCCATAACTTCGTTGATTTTTAAGTTAGAAGGATGGGACTTTGTATTTTTTTTCCACGTTGGGCAAACTAATCCGATCTGCCAAATATCATTAGGATCGGCAGACTATATACGATCCGATATAAATCTAATAATAAAGATGCGTGTCGCCACCTAGCGGACTGCCCTCCCTTCTAGTTATTTTATAAAAAAAATCTTTATTTGATATTATTTGATTATTTAAGGTATTATTTGAATTATTTGATATTCAAATGACACCATATTGATGAAATATTGATATTGTTGAACTACTGATTCCTTTTATGAAATTGTAAAGTAGTATGAAAAAAAACAACTATTTCATGAATCGTTGAGCGAAACGCATAATAGAGATTTTAATGTTTCTGCACTGAATAAACTTCATTTTTCATTAAGTACAAATTGAAGTGCTGAAAAACACTTTCGACAGACACCTGGGTAATCCCTGCCGAGTAGGCACCTGTAAAATGCGAAAATATTAAAGTACCTACAATAAGACTGTTTAAAGCTGACTTTTAATCATACGAAATGAAAATTTACATTTCAGAAAGTAATTTTTATATAGAATCGAATAATACATTTTGAATGAAACAAAGCCGTTATCAAAAGATTCTGTGGATAAATATAACCACAGTGATTAAAAATTATTTTTAATTAATCAATTATTTCAATATGTAATTAATTTATATATCTATAGTCGAGGCTGCAGCACCACCCTCCGCCAGTCAATTGTACAGCAGTAAGTGACAAACTTATTTCCATATAATTCAATTTATTCTCCTTCCACTTTTAGTCTTTTTTGTAAATGCCGTGCCGTTTATCGCCTTTGGGTTTTTGGATAACTTTATAATGATAATAGCGGTAATATCTCTTTTCAGCCAAAAAATTTTAAAACTCAAATATTTAATATTTTAGGGCGAATACATTGAACTATCTGTGGGCCAGCTTGTAACTCTTTCCACTATGGCAACCGCTGGCCTGGGCAATACAATTAGCGACATTATGGGAATAACACTAGCCACTTACGTTGAAAACGGATGCCAAATTTTGGGGCTCAAACAGCCCATGTTAACTCCTGCGCAATTCGAGCTTAAATCCAGCAAGCGAGCAACAAGCTTTGTAAGACATAATTACATCACGATATTTTCTTTCAAATAAGAAAATATAATAATAAAAATCATTTTTAGGGACGAATTGTGGGCATCACTGTTGGCTGTTTACTTGGTATGTGCCCATTATGGTTTATGGACGAGAAAGCGAAAATAGTGGATGATAATTAGAAGTAATTGTTATTTTGCGATAAAATAGTCAAATTAGGATAAAATAATAACATCCTATTTATTATGTATATTTTATTATAAAACAAGAAATTAAAGCTAACTTCGGGCGAAGCCGAAGTTGATATACCCTTGCAGATGAGTGGCTGTCCGGCTACATGCATCTCTTATTATTAGATACATATCAATCAGTTATATGGCAGCTATAGGATATAGTCGACCGATCCTTATGAAATTTGGCATGTCGAATTATTTTACCCAAAGTGGAATCCATACAAAGTCCTATCCTTCTAACTTAAAAAAAATGAAGTGATCGATTTCCGATCAATCAGTTATATAGCAGCTATAAGATATAGTCGACCGATCCCGTTCGGACTTATATACTACCTGTAAAGGAAAGAAGGGTGTGTGCAAAGTTTGAAGACGATAGCTTTAAAACTGAGAGACTAGTTTCCGTAGGAACAGACAGACGGACATGCTTATATCGACTCAGGAGGTGATCATGATATAGAACATATATACTTTGTAGGGTCGGAGATGTCAACTTCACTGCGTTGCATACTTTTGACCAAAATTATAATACCCTCTGCAAGGGTATAAAAACTGAATGTCTGAGCATATCATTAAACATTCAAATTCAATTTGTTACTAGAAACGAAAAGCTAATTTCTAACGATTCATTTTGCAGATAAAAATATGGACGATAATTAAATGCGAGTATTCAGTTAAATACTAGATACAGGGAATAGTTCATCAATATTTACACTGTCGAGCAAAACTGTAACACGAATTCAACACTCAACAACAACTTCAATGGCCTGTTTCTTTTTTCTAATTAATGCATTGTGGTGCAAAACTTAGTCTTATTCTAAGAAAGTCAGATGTTACAGTTTTGCATTGTTCATTATATATTAATTAATATTTTGTAAAAATGTGTGCACAGTGTGATTTGGCATACTGTAGGTATGCCAATTCATGGGGATTACAGTTTTGCTCGCCAGTGTTTGTTTAACGAAGATAATATAGACAGAATGCATTATGAAGATAACAATTTTTTGTGTATGACTACTGGAAGGTATTGAATACACTTGGCCCTCGCTTAACGCAGGGGTTACGTTACTATAAATATTCTTGTTAAACGAAATAATGTTAAGCGAAACATGGGTTAAGTACAAAATAAGGAGTTACGATCGCAAAATTAAAATTTGCGGCAAAACAATTTTTTTTGTTCACATTTGGCCTGTTTTTATTAAAGTTTCATACATTTGTTCAAAATTAACCAAAAGTTAATATGCATATGCCTTTAATAAATGCATAACATTCATATTTTCAAAATTAAAAGATGGTATTAAATTAAAAAAGTTGCTACATATTGAATTAATTAACTGGTTAAACTTTATAGAACTTAAAAATGTTAAAAAGTAAGGAGATCATATGCTTCTATTCATATCAAATTTGAAATGCATTTGCTTATTTACAGTTTAAGGCAGTTTGTTTCAACATGTTTTCTTTTTGTTTCTTATAAAAAAAAAAATGGTGTAAGAACAAGGTTTTTACAGTGTTAAAAAGAGGGATGGTATCAAATTTGTATCCGTGTAAGCCCGAGTTCGTCCTAAAAGAGTCCGTGTTAAGCGAGGGCCAAGTATATAGTCCAATCGCAAGGGGTCGGTAAGGTAACTAGCTCTTCACTCAAAAGCTGCAAGTCTGAAAGACTTATTATCAAGACATGGACGAATCTGAAAGTACGTTTACTATTTATGTACGTGTTCTGTATTGTATTACTCAGTTTCTAAAAAATGTGTAATAGCCGCCTATCCAAGGGTATAAACATGTTAAAATGAATAGACTACTAAAAACTCACTGTACCTTACGACAAACTTTCCACGATGTAAAAACTCGCGCACAGTTGAAATAGAGAGTAGGGTTTTTCGATTATTTGGTTGTTTTTTTTTTTTTAACAATGCTTAGAAATGTTGAGTCTTAAATCGGGTTTAATTAAATAACAGCAATTTTATCATAACTCAAGTTTTTTTTTACTAGTTGCCCATTAGAGATTTAAAACGCCTACACTGATTGCTTCGAAACGTTTAACATAATTTCAAAAAATTTTTTACCACGTATCTTTATAGAAATTTTTTTTCCCAATTTGTCAATTCTATAATAGAAAAAAACCGTAAATATATTAAAATGTTATTGAATTGAAAATCTGGAGAAATTCAATACAATCAATCTTTTCTACTCTACCAATAACACAGGCGGAAAAAAAATTTTCATGCATAATTTCATCTGCACCGTAACCTTTAGGCTCCCCTGAACCAAAGTCCAGAACAAACATAGGTTCCAAAACCCACAGTTTCCGCGATACACCTAAGAAAAGAAATTGATCAAATTTTATCATATATTAAATTATGTATAAAATCTGTAAAGCTTTACTGAACCTGCAAGATATTTGTTTTAAACATGTATATAGTTCTAGATAGCCATGACTTTTTGAAAATATGAGATTAAAAACTCCAATTAATTTGAAGAAAATAGTGTGATTATAATAAATCCATTAAAATTATTTATAGATTTTCCTTAATTTCAATATTAAAGCATATTATCAACTGATTTCACTAAGAAAAAAAATGTTTCCATGGAAAAATGTTTGGGGAAAAATCATAGACAAAAATAAATGTGTTGCAGCCGTATTACGTTACCGTATTTGTTTATATTTCTTTATAAAAATATAAGGAAATATGTTGAAAATATTCTCAAAATAAACATTCCTTCCAATAAATAAATTGCAATATTTTCATTGAGCAAGCATTATAAAAATGTGCCTTTTCATACCAATCCCGTTTCTCCCTTCTAAATCTTTAATAATAAGCTATTTTTAAGATTTTTAATGGAAATAAAAATGTACACTAAGTTTTGTTATACTATTCTTAAAAGCTCCAACTATTAGTGCCTAGAATATTTTATAAACGTTCTTTTATTGAAAATCTGTTTAAAGTATGTTCAAAGTTTAATCCTTGAATGATCAATATACCATAACTTTTAATACAAGAAATGAAAATATGTATTTTGATTTAAATATAAATACGCCTTGTAGTTATTTTTTCATTTTTTATAAAAATATATTATTACGCTTAGTTTGTAATATTATAAAAATAAAATTTAGATTAGCTTTAACCATACATCTGGCCATGGTACGAATAGTGAATGTTTCATTGCATTAGTGATAAATTTCCAAAATAAAGATGAATTTTTTGATTGATTCCAGCAGTCATTAAAACGAACACGATGACCGGTTAACCATTTATTTTGATTTCCGTCACACTGTGATTTTGCGGTAAGGCCATTATCATCATAATATTTATTTCTCCGGGAAAAATTCGGCTCGAATCGGGACAAAAGTCGGATGGACTGGATCTCATTAAGTCTTGTTTCAGCTATTTCACGTTCTGCTAACTTAAGCAAATCACCTTCTATATTCAAATCAGTGCAGTTTTGGCCTACAGATGATTCGGAAATTGTTCCCATAATTACAGGAGCAGGTTGAGTTGCATTAGGTGCAGATGCAGATGCGGCTACCATTGAAGAATCCATTGTTAATGCCGCACTTTTGCGATGCCACAATGTCCCTGGCACTTGACTAGCTATAAAGAAAGCCCCAGCTAGAGTTATTACGCTGGCGGCGTAGCTTAATGTCAGAATGCCAATGCTATTTAGAAAAAACTTTGTCAATGTAAAGCATGGCAATAGTCGAACCAGCTCGCTGTAAGTTAGCCACCCTCTTCGCAATCCTTCGCGTTCGGCCAATGCTAGTTCAATACAATTTAGTTTCTTAAAAAATTCTTCTTTGGATATATATATATTCCAGCCCTAAAATATTAACAGATATTAAAAATTAACAATTAACAGACAAATCAAATAAATAATTTATACGCTTACAATAGACGAAAGAAAGTCGAGTTCCCTTTCCTTAAGCCTGTCCTCCGTCATGCTGCCCGCTTTGGCCCAGTCTTCTAAAAAAAAACGCTCATCGTGGCCAATATAAAACTTCGTGGAAATCATCTAAAAGGAAATGTAATCGTACCGTAATATAATTATTAATTAATTAAGGGTTCTTTTCTGTTCTTTTTATAAGGAGTCTTTTTATAGTCAAGTTTTCCATATTATTATATATATTATTATATTATTATACCCTTGCAGAGGGTGTTGTATTTTTTGGTCAAAAGTGTGCAACGCAGTGAAGGATACATCTCCGACCCTATAAAGGATATATATTCTTGATCAGGATCACCTCCTGAGTTGATATAAGCATGTCCGTCTGTCTGTTTCTACGCAAACTAGTCTCTCAGTTTTAATGGTATCGTCTTCAAACTTTTGCACCTTCTTTTCCTTGCAGGCAGTATATAAGTCGGAACGGCCGGGATCGGTCGACTATATCCTATGGCTGCCATATAACTGATTGATCGGAAATGGCATAACTTCGTTGTTTTTTAAGTTAGAATGATGGGACTTTGTATGATTTCCACTTTGGGCAAACTAATCCGATCTGCCGAATATCATAAGGATCGGCCGACTATATACGATCCGATATATATCTAATAATAAAGATTCGTGTCGCCACCTAGCGGACTGCCTCTTAACTGCAAGGGTATATCAACTTCGGCTCCGTCCGAAGTTCGCTTTCCTTTCTTGTTATATATATTATTATATTATTATAATATATATATTATAATTATAGTGTACTAATCATTATTGTCGTGCTTTTTCAAACATTTCTTGATATTTGATTGCATATATCCTAAGACCATGTATACTGGATACAGGATAATAGTCTGGTGGTATATTCATAATTCCGCTCACTGCTCTATCAACAATGAAAATCCCAAAACGAAAAAAATGAGGAAACTGCGGCATACTATAATAGTAAGAAGCGTATGGTATACAAGAGTCGCATTCGAAAAGCGACAACTATGCACCACCGAAGCAAGATAAAGATGTGAGATTCTCCTTCGGAATTCTAAACACAATCAACGGCATCTCCTATGCCGATACTCTTCGAACTGAGATGGAAAATCTACTTCAACCTATACTATAATTTTCAACTATACTAACTAT
Organism: Drosophila atripex; assembly: GCA_035045925.1. NCBI lineage: Eukaryota > Metazoa > Arthropoda > Insecta > Diptera > Drosophilidae > Drosophila > Drosophila atripex. The sequence continues at coordinate 1,201,220 of JAWNOP010000041.1, read as the reverse complement.
ACTTTTCTATAAACTATAATTTGCACCATTTAAGAAAGTATGATGGAATTAATGTCATTTATGACAACGACAAAACACTCGTTCCAAACCAGAAACTAGTGATACAGTTGCTCTTAGCACAACAGTCTAAGTCAGAGCTGGCCGTAGCCCTCAGGCTGAAAACACTTTGACTTTTGATCGAAGCAATGTGGAACGCCAATGGGATCGCACGGAATAAACTAGAATTAACATGGCGAAGATCACGTCGGAACCCGATTCGACACTATAAATTGTATCAGCAAATCAAACAGCTTCTGTGGGAAAAGAGGCGTCTGCTTGGCTGAACAACACATCGCCATCTTTAAAACAACGCCTTAAAGAAGCCATTGCATCACTCGACCAGTATCTTTATCAACTGCCAGAAATTCACAGTTGCGGCAAAGTGCTTTTCAGCCAAATACAGCCACAAATTTAAAGAAATAAAAGGATATTCTCAGTGAGATGCATCGCAGAAATATCGGGCGACAACATTATTAAAGCTAGAGTTCCACCAGGAAGCGCACTTCTCCTATACACTCTCTTATATGTCCTATATACTGCTACGAAAGAACTACTTACAACGTCCACGTTTGCTGACGATACTGCGATCTTGAGTCACTCCAGATGAAAACATCCAGGTCCCTAGGCCATCCTTGCATAAAAAGATCCAAAGCATAACACTTTATGTCCACAAGGAAAAAGATTAATGGAATAAAAGAGCTTAAAAACTAAATAAAAAATAGTAGTTGTTATTCTCATTTTTACAAAAAGTATGAAGCTTTACTGAAACAAATTTTCAAAGGGATTTTGTTGTTTCAGTTCTGTTAAAATTAATCATTATTTGTGATTTTTATATTTTCTCTCAGAAATTAGTGAATATTTTTTCGGCATTAATATTTTTTTTAAATACTCTCCTCAACTGGCCGTTTCCTAATCATAAAGCTTGGAGGGCACGGAAAAAAATCCTAACACAAGATCTTATAGACTATCTCCAAGTCAGGGACTATGGACTGGGCTGCATCGACTCGGCTGTTGATGCGGCATCCGCTAAATTGTTTTTATTGTTGAGGGATTTTCTAAGTTGAATTTGTTTATCTAGTGTAGGTGTTTGAAATGTCTGTCACTTTTTGTTTGGGCAAACAAATTCTTAAATTTTGTTTTTAAATTTTGCAGACACCACATATATGCAGTGCACATGCTGAATAATGCGAAATAAACCTACTTCGTTCAATGCGTTGAGTGCGACTGATTCTCATTGATCTCTCAAATCACATGTTAGAACAGCAGCAGTCCGTCCCGGGGTCCGGGCGATGGGTTACCATGATGAGTGAATGCTACGATTACCCAACAATTCATCTAGTTATTCCACATATACCCAATTTAAATATAAAATTTTCTTATGATATATGTAACACTGGATTTGTCAAAATTACGAAAACGGTGCTTGCTTTGGTTATACTTGTTAATTTAGTATGTTTTGACACCGGTTAAAGTAAGCAAAAGAGTGTCTCGTTTGCTATTTCTAATGGATCCGCAAAATGTTCTACTACCTTCATCACCATTAATAAGGTTATGTAGAAAAACCACACTCAACATTGTTTTACGATTTGATATGGGAGTAAATTTACTAGTGAAAGTCTACTATGATACGAAGAAAGGTAAAGATTTGCATCCTAGTTAAGTTCCCTAAGAGCAAATAAAAATACATTCTCTTGCACGGATGCTATGCGGTCTTGATGAACCCCGTATTGGGGACACCAAACACATGAACCGTACTCCACTATCGGACGAACCAATGATAAGCTTTTCGTAATATAAGGGTCATTAAATTCTTTTTCCTATCTTTTGATAAAACCAAGAACATCTTTATCTGTATTAACAATTGAAGAAATATGGTCGACGAATTTGACTTTTGTTTTAATGTCTAACAAGAAAGGAAAGCTTACTTCGGGCGGATAACCTTGCAGTTAAGAAGCAGCTTATATTATTAAACATATGTCGGATCTTATATAGTCGGCCGATCCTTATGAAATTTGGCAGATCGAATTAGTTTGCTGAAAGTATAACCCATAGAATCCTTCCCATCCTTCTAACTTAAAAAACAACGAAGTTATGGCATATCCGATCAATTATTTATGGCAGCTACAGGATAACGTCGACCGATCCCGGCCGTTCCGACTGCTATACTGCCTGCAAAGGAAAGAATGATGTGTGCAAAGTTATAATTTGATAGCTGTAAAACTAAGAGACTATTTTGCGTAGTAATACACAGATGGACATGCTATATCGACTCAGGAGGTTAAGATAAAAAGACATAAGTTTATCCATTAAGTATCAAGTCATTAGCTAGACACTATTTTTGAAAATGATCGAGATCGGACTGTATTGGCGGATGAGGATTTGTACAAAGCTTAACATAGTCTGTGTACTGAATAAATTTTTAAACGTAAGTAAAGATGGAAAAAAAACATGGTTACGCTTAGTTAGGCTACAATCCAGGTTATTAATAATCTTGAGAAATCTATGCTGCTACAGGTTCATTTGTTTATTTAAATTTTTTTCAATTTCGTGACGCACCATGTAAACCAAGGAGGATTATTTGAAGTGGACGGATATTTCCACGTCACCCATAATTCAAAAAATGTATTTAAGGTATAATAAAATTACTCTAAAATAACATTTATATCCTACATGCCAGAATATCGGACCAATCAATAGTATCAATTAACCAATTATGTTTAAAAAAAAAAAAAAAATAGCCTTACGAAAACAGCGAATCTTATTTGAGGCTGGGGGAGGCTGCTGATCGACACCAGAAATGGTTTCGATTGAATCCTCAAGCGTGGGATGATAAGCATCTTAAGGGGTTGAGAGGGGCAAAGCTCTAAAAAAAAATGAGATTGGAAACCGACTGAATAGTAAACAAGTGATACCACTACGTACGCGGCTCGGAATATGGTGGAATGTAAGACCATGTCGCAACAATCAGCACTGGCACACTTATCGTGAATGATAATATGCGCCACGAGTAGCAATATTCAATTTTAAATTTTCTTGGGAAGCCAAACCAAGCCCGTTATTAAAGTGGGATCCCCTGTAAGGGTTTTGGTGCCATGGTCGGTAATACCTCGACAGAAGTCCGTTCGGGAGGTCCGGGCGGTGGGTTACCATGTTGAGTGAATGCTGGATTAGTTCCAGGGCAATTGTTGGAGTCACTTGGAGTGATGTTATGGAGAACATGGAGGACAAGACGCACGAGTCTTGCTCAGTAACGAGAAGAGCCGATCCGGCTCTTGGGGTAGCAAGGAATATGAACGGCTGCATCATTGCAAAGGGATCAAGCTGTCCTGCGATCTCTCAGGCTGCAACTTCCTTAGTAGAGGATTTTTTCCGCTTAGGAGATTCATTCTACAGCTGAAAGCTGTTAAATTCTTTAAACTCACTCTTATTCTGTCGCATGAAGGATCGCATTTCATCATTTACAGCTCGACACCCACTGCAGCAATAATGGGAGCCAACGAGGCGGGAAATGGCATCCGAGCAGTAAGAACACATGCAGTAAGGCTAGCACAATTGGCACTATCACAAAGCCAACAATCGATTCTGGCCTGGGATGATGAAATCCGCTCATTGCACGATTTTAATGAGCAAACAACATTGTATTCTATTTTTTATTTTATTTACTTTTTTATTTAAGAGAAAAAATTGTTCAAGAAACAAATTAGCCTTCAACCACTGTACCAATATGAATAATTAAAGGTAAGTAGAGGAGGAAGAGAGCGCACATTTTTTAAGTTGATAAAATTCTCAACCAAATATGGCACTGCACAAACGAGTAGCTATACGAGTATAACTTTAAATAAAATAACAAAATTAGTGTTTCAAATAAAGACTCAAATCCGCATTTGATAAGAGCAAAAAGCGTGAAGTGAAGGAATGAAGTAACTAACTGTTATCTTACATATATATATAAGGTTGTCAATCACCCTTCTGCTTGTTATCAAGTTTGGTTATTGCGTTGAAAAGATATACACGGAGTTCAGTAACGCCGAAATTCGCGCTGTTTTAATCCGCTAGAGAAAAATTGAACCGTGAAATTAATGGTGTTTTAGGGGATGGTACTCTATCTCTTCGGACCACGGAGGAATGGTTTCGACGATTCAGAGCCGGTAAAAGCGACACGATGAATACCGATCAAATCATAGAAAATATCAAGCTAGGCCGGCATGTGACACCACGTGACATTGCCGAGGAGATATGAGTTACTCACCCAACCGTTTTAAACCAACTGCAAAGGGCTGGATACATAAAAGTTGGATGTATGGGTGCCGCATGATTTGACGCAAAAGAAACCTGTTGGACAGAATCAACGCCTGCGACATGCTAATGAAACGGAATGAACTTTAAAGCAGATAGTGACTGGCGACGAAAAATGGAAAGTTTTGCTCTGTATTTGGTGGGATTTGAAGGGTATCATACACTATGAGCTGATCCCATATAGCCAGACGCTTAATTCTACTGCGAACAATTGCACCGCTTAATGCTTGCGATCGACCAGAATTGACCAACAGGAAGGGTGTAGTGTTTCACCAGGACAACGCCAGACCACACACTTCTTTGATGAATCGTCAGAATCTACGGTAGCTCGGATGGGAGGTTTAATCGCATCCACCATATAGCCTGGACACAATATAAGTGACCTGTTCCTGTCCATGGCGAACGCCCTTATTTATCTATATAAGTTGGGCTCAAAAGAGGGTCGTAAAAAGTGGCTACAAGTACAAGGAGGGTATTATGAAGTTGAGGTCTAAATGGGAACACTATATCGAACAAATCTGAGCATATTTAAGCTAAATCCGATCAAGGATTGAGCATTGAATAAAGAGCAAAAAAGCGGAAGGGACTTAATTGACAATCTTATATATTTGGTATACAAAATTACACATTAAAAATATTCTCAACCGGCACGTGTTTTGGTTATATTGTTTTTCATGCACGTGCGGAATAAGAATATTTTTGTTTTATTTTTGCAAATAAAAATAAATAAAATAAAAAATAAGCTGTATTCGGGCAGAGCCGCAGTTGATATACCCTGGCAGTTAAGTAGCAGCTTATATGGGAACGTATATGTTGGATCCTTAAGAAATTTGTCAAATCGGATTAATTTGTTCATAGAAAATTCCATCCTTTTAACTCAAAAAACAACAAAGTTTTCCGATCATAGGATAGGCACATCAAATTATTTTGACGAAAGTGGAATCCGTCAGAATCAATCAGTTATATGGTAGCTATGCAAAGTTTGAAGACAATAGCTTTAAAACTGAGAGACTAGTATCCGTAGAAACAGACAGACGGACATGCTTATATCGACTCAGGAGGTGATCCTGATCAATAATATATATACTCTATGGGGTCGGAGATGTCTCCTTCACTGCGTTGCACACTTCTGACCAAAATTGTAACACCCTCTGCAAGAGTAAAAAAATAATGTTGACCAACCAAAAAAAACCAACAATACGGAACCACAACGAAATCAGCTGATGAAATTGACAAAATATTGCAACACAATTTAATTCATCACAAATTAATTTGTTCATGTAGCTCAAATTAACTACAACAGATTATCAGGCTCTGATGAAAATATACGAAATATGTATAATAATGTATTAATCGCCTGAAAGCGCCTCTTTGGGTGAAAAAAGAAGCTTCAAATTATTGGGATATTTTTTTCGGAGTGTGGTGCGGTGCCAGTGCAAAACGCCATCAGTAGTGAAAAAAATAAAATTAAATTCTTCAGTGTCCAGTTCTTAACAAAGAACTTCTCATTTTTATTAAATATATTAAATGCATTTTTTCTATTTGTTTTATTTTTTTTATGTGCGCAAACTACAAAAAGCAAATCTCCAACCGAATATTGTTATGTAATGCCATGTGTTCGTACGCAGGGCGTTATGCGACCACTAATGTCGAACTGGAACTCACGGCAGTAACGAGTCGTAGTCAAACCTATAGAACGTCTGACTAAAACGGCCTGGTTTGTGCAGGCGGGATTGATATGCGGCAAACGAGGAGCTGAAGGTCAGTTGACTGGCCTCAGCTGTGGTGGAGATATTAGGTTCCTCTGGCGGTCGTTTGATCTGGAGCAACACACGGAGGTCAAGGGGGGCCTACGGGAAGAAACATTCGGAGGCTGGCGTATCGGTGGTCCTGCTGGCGGTCCGTTCCACCGCAGCAACACGCAGCGGCGATTATGTGTAGATGATGCCTACTGGCGGACCGTTCCACGGGAGCAACACTCAGCGGCGGTTGACGTATCGAGTAACAAGACGATTGACTCTGTATTCGCAACTGTCTTTATTTCAGAATAACTGCTTTTATATACGATGCTAAAGTATACATATGTCTAGGGTGGAAGTAGGTCAACGTTATCGGCGCGCTTCCGCAACGGTTAAAAGTCTGCTGACTCAGACCGCTTGATCATGGGTTTGGCATTTCATGATTCTGCTGGTTCTCGTCATTCCCGCTGTTGACAATGCTGTTCGCTTGCAGCGCCGTCTGTAGCTGGGTCAGTCGATCGGAATCAAATTATTATTTGAAGTTGGCGCTCTCTCAGACTCAAATTCCCAATACTAGATGTGAAGCGTTATCATATGTTATTATATATTGTGCCTTATTACATGTCTTGGCATTCGGTGCCAAGACATTAGGTCTCGGTACTAGGTGCCAATACTGTGAATATGTACCTTAGCTCCACAGCCTGCACCATCGGTAGCGATGTAAGCGAAGTAAGCATATCTTTAAAAAGCACATCTTTTCCCAGATGTGAACGATATTTCAAAAGTTGCGTCTCAAGAGCTACCTCCACATTTAATATAAATAGGATCGTTAGAGCCAATTTTGAAAACAAATTTTTGAAGGGTTTTCTTTTCAGTGTATTTCTTTTTCCTTACGACTTACTATTTTATCTTAAAGAAAGTGAAAATGATATTTTAAAAAACCTTTCTGACGAAGTTTAAGTTACGCGTTTTTTTTGTAATTTAAAGGTATTTTGAATTTTTTAAGGTAGACTTAAGGGTTAGGAGGCCGAAAAATTTTTTTGTATTGATTTTAGTTTATTGATTTCAAAATTAGCACGGTTAAGGGTTAGACTTAAGGGTTATACAGTTAGGAGGCCAAAAAATTTTTTTTATTGATTTTAGTTTATTGATTTCAAAATTAGCAGGTATATTGAGTCAAACTTAAACTTTATTCTTATATTTTTTATTGAAAAACATTATTAACGGGAACATGATCATCTCGGATGCAAAAAACAAATTAATTTTAGGAATTAGAAAAAAAAAATTTTTTGAGCTGAAGTTTGTATTGCATTTAGCGATTCGTTTGAATCGTAGTGCCCCACTGATGCATACTGCAGATGCACACTGGTGCTGCTGCGCGCTGGATTTTCTCCAGCTTTTGGAGCTAAGGATGTTCTTCTTTTTTAAGAGCTGGCCACCACACAAGTACGACTATGGTCTGACTATGACGGTGCAGATCCAGCTTACGATGGAGGTGTGTTCGGGAGAACGTTATTGAAGACCCCTTCTAAACCCAGAAAAGCTACCAATGCAGAGTCCTGAGAAATGGCACTATTTATTTTAGAAATGACCACATGGAGGGTAGTCTCGGTGGATTTATCCTTTTTGTAGTCATGTTGTGCATTAGAGATTTGGGTGGGGCTTAGCGTGGATGTTAGGTGGCCTATGACTCTTGCTAGCATCTTAAGGAGGAAGGATGATAAAGTGATTGGTTTTTTTTTTTTATCTTTTGGAGTGATATGTAATGAAGATGATCCGCAATTTAAGACACTGTTGTGGAAGTTTGCGTAGCGAAAGGGATCAGATCAAAGATATTTCAGAGCCTGATCTGTTTGAGATATTTCAATTTCTGGCAATGTCTCCTGATTTTTATATTTGTGCAGGTCTCGTCGGGCTCGGCCGATTTGTAAGGCTTAAAACTGTATATTGCCCTGTGTAGGGGTGCAACCAGGACAGTGAGCAGGTATCAGTGTAGCTAGAGATTCCCCACTGCCGGTTAGTGTTTTTAGTGTCTTAATGTCCGAATTAAGTTGGGTAGTGGGTTGGGTAAAGTTTTTTAATGTCCGAACAGAAGGAGTTCCATGCGGAGCGCTGTGCTTTTCGGATGACCTTTTTATAAGAGGCAAAGAAGACCTTGTATTCGGTACAGAGTATAACCTCGATTCCGGCTTTACCCCTAAAAACAAGAAAGGAAAGCTAACTTCGGACGGAGACGAAATGGATATACCCTTGCAGTTGAGTGGCAGTCGCTAGGTGGCGACATGCATCTTATATTATTAAATATATATCGGAACGTATATAGTCGGCCGATCCTGAAATTTGGCAGATCGGATTAGTTTGCCCAAAGTAGAATCAATAGAAAATCCCATTCTTCTAACTTCAAAAAGAACGAAGTTATGGCATTCCCGATCAATCAGTTATATGGCAGCTATAAGATATAGTCGGCCGATCGTCTTGAAATGTGGCAATACCCTTGTCAAATTAATTAATTATTAATTTTTGAAATTATTTCGCCCAAAAAAACAACGAAGTTATAGAATTATGGAAGGATGGGATTTTTTCTGTGAAAAAAACTATTTTTCATTTGGGAAGTTTTTCCAAAATCGTGTTTCCTGGATAACTTTTGCACGAAATGTCGAATCGGGACAATTGAGGTACCAATTGACGCGTATTTTGCCAAATCTAATCTGTGTATATAAAAATATTTTCAAATACTACAATCAAATACACAAATTTCTCCCAAGCAAAATTTTTGAGTAAAATCGACCTAATGAAAAGACTACCTTTCATTTTTATTTAAGTAGGCCGTTTCAATACGTTTACTGCGCGCTCTGGAGAAAGAAAGCAGGAATAGTTTGGAGTCGATGTCCCAAAAACTAAGAGAATATTTCGGATACAGGCACACACAAACCGACGATCATGCTTATATTGACTCAGAAGGTAGTCCTGATGAAGAATAAATTGTGCGACAATTTACCAAGCACCACTAGAACAAGCAATGGTCACCGTACCCATAATTTTAACTACAGGGAAACAAGCAATAAATACGTTTAATTATTATTAATTAAAAACAAGAAAGGAAAGCTAACTTCGGACGGAGCCGAAGTTGATATACCCTTGCAGTTGAGTGGCAGTCCGCTAGGTGGCGACACTCATCTTAATAGATATATATCGGATCGTATATAGTCGGTTCCTTATGATATTTGGCAGATACAATCCATACAAATTCCCATCCTTCTAACTTAAAAAACGACGAAGTTATGCCATTTCCGATCAATCAGTTATATGGCAGTTTAGGATATAGTCGAACGATCCCGGCCGTTCCGACTTATATACTGCCTGCAAAGGAATGAAGGGTATGTGCAAAGTTTGGGTTCCCCAACTCAGGAGGTGATCCTGACCAAGAATATATATATTTTATAGGGTCGGATATGTCTCATTCACTGCGATGCACACTTTTGACCAAAATTATAATACCCTCTGCAAGGGTATAATAACATATACTTTTAAAATGCATAACTTTACAACCAACAAGGATAACTTTACATGCTATATTTCGTTAAAGGTTTTTTAAATATCTTTTATACTCGTTTTACTTTTTAAGCTCATATGTCTAAAAGTTAAGAAAAAAGACAACACAAAAACATAAAACACAAATTCATAATCATAGCAATACATAAACATATTCGGTTGCCGCTTGGGTTTCGAGTTGCCGACCGGGTTCGAGCCGAGTTCAAGAATTGAACTACATATTTTTGTTATTTTTTTTTTTTTTGTCATTATTTTTTGTTTTTATTAGTTTTGTTATAAAACAACTGGTTTTTACGCAACACCAAGATAATTTTATACAGTGGTGTAACGATAGCACATTCAATCAAATCAATAAAAGCCTTAAAAAAATAATCAAATAAAAACAAGAAAGCTAACTTCGGGCGTAGCCTTAGTTCATTACCCTTGCATTTAAACGGCAGCTTATATTATTAGATATATATCGGATATAGATATATATCCTTATGAAATTTGGCAGATCGGATTAGTTTGTCCAAAGACTAGAGAGACTAGTTTGCGTAGAAACAGACAGACAGACGGACATGCTTATATCGACTCATGAGGAGACCCTAATACCACTAACCATACAGCATATAGACTACTCATTTCATACAACGAAAATGGACGCAAAAATTTCTTGCGACAGGCCCCAGCAGGCCCCAGAGAAAATCTTACTCTCATTCTTACGCTCATATTCTCATAAAAATTTTTTGGTTCTTCAGTCGCGGAGAGGCCCTTCATCAAGATGGTTGATCCGCGGTTTAATTCATCTTTATATGTATGCGTGCTCACATATTCACATACACGGTTTCATGTGTGTGCGTTCTTTTTCGTTTTGAAACCAACCAAAATTTTAGATTTTTGTAACTTTTCAGGCTTGCTACCCTAAGAAAATTGGGGTATGCATTATTGAGTTAATGATGATGAAAGAATATATATTTTATTTATTAATATTTCCGAATAAATTGTTTTTTTGATTGGGAATACAATGCAGTGGTAGCAGTAAAATGATTTTCATATATAATTATTACGAATGAATAAAAATCTTTATACTATGATAGAAAGAGGGTACATTTGAGTCGGTATCACTTAAAACCCCGATTTAATTTAAGTTGTTTTATTTTCTGCAAGCGGATAGTGCTAGCATACCCTTTTGATAAATGATTTTTAAGGGAGTGAGCATAAACAACAACAGCTGATTTTTAGTTTTTGTGGGCATCAGTAGGGTATGCAAGCACCATCCGTTTGAAAAATATCAACATAGAAAAAAATTTGGGTTTTAAGCAAAACCGACTGAAAGATACCCTGTTCCAATCATAGTAAAAGGATTTCCATTATTTTCTAAATATTTTATATATAAAAATTTTTCTGCTACCACTTAATCGTTTTTCTAAACATTTATAAAATGAATGCTGAAATATTTAAAAATATAATATAACATAATACAATATTTTCGTCATGAACCCAACAATGAGTAGCCCCCATTTTTAGGGTAGCAAGCCTTAAAAGTTACAAAAATCTAAAATTTTGGTTGGTTTCAAAACGAAAAAGAACGCACACACATGAAACCGTGTATGTGAATATGTGAGCACGCATACATATAAAGATGAATTTAACCGCGGATCAACCATCTTGATGAAGGGCCTCTCCGCGACTGAAGAACCAAAAAATTTTTTTGAGAATATGAGCGTAAGAATGAGAGTAAGATTTTCTCTGGGGCCTGCTGGGGCCTGTCGCAAGAAATTTTTGCGTCCATTTTCGTTGTATGAAATGAGTAGTCTATATGCTGTATGGTTAGTGCTAATACCCTAAAAATATTTTTTATTAAAATATTTTGACAAATATTTTAATAAATAAGTAAAATAACGGTGGCGAATCCGCCACGCCCAAAATATCTGATATCAATTTTGGTGACGAAAAATTGCAATATATGTATACAAAATTATACATGAAAAATATTCCTACACGGCAATTGTTTATATACGATATATTGTTATTGTTCCACGTGCCGAACAGAGTCGGTGACATCGTCCGACGCTTTAAAAATGAAGGATAAGTGGAGATAATAAACCAAAAAGGACAGCCATAAAAAAATATCCGATCGCGAAGCGGAAAAATCTTCGAACTGTTCCACAACTGTCAGCCGAACTCTGTGTCGATCATGGGAAGGCAGTTTCAACGCAAACTATTCGGCGTACCGTAAAAAGAGAAGGGTACAAGGGTATTTAAGCGCAACCGAAAGGACCAAAGCTGGTGAGACGATGTAATTTTTCTAGACGAGAGTAAATTTAATCTGTTCAGGAGCGACGGCAAGACTATGGTTTGGCGGAAACCAAATACCAGTGGAGAAAATGGCCATTGCAAACACATTTTTATTATATTAGGACAATGACCCAAAGCACAAAGCTCATAAAGTCAAGTCCTGGTTGCATTAAACTGTCCAAAGGTCTTGGAATCGACGCCCTAATCACCTTATCTCAACCAACGATGACATCAATAGCGCAGTCAAAGGAACGGCTTCAGGAAGAGTGGGCGAAAATTGACGGAAAATATACTAAAAAAAATTATTAAAAATATGCCAAAACGATTAATAAAAAATAATGGGTATCCCGCCAAATATTAGGATAAATTTTTAATTTTTAGAAAGAATAGTTTTTTTTAGTGCAATGAGGTAATACCGAAGATTAAAGTAATGCAAATTTTGAGTTCATATAGGTTGTTTTTTAATTTTATTTTTAATTTAAAATATATTCCTTATATATGTGACTTTGAACAGTTAATAAAAAAAAAAAACATAACTTTTTTAAATTTTTGTGTGTCTTTCTAAAATTTTTTTTATTTGCATTTGAAATTGAGAAAATCTAAAACCGAATATTAGTGTAATTTACTGTATTAATAAACACTCTTTAATTTTCAGAAACACTCAAATCTACAAAAGTAGTTTCTGTCATATTTTAAACGTCATAAAACCAAATTATGAGTGAATCAGGGTAATTTAATTTTTTTCTTTGTTGGAATTTTATTAAAAAATGTCACTCCACAGGTTACTCGCGTAGTGACTTATACTTACCAGTGAAACAACAAACAGTTCTTGTGGGGTGATTCTACAACAGTATCCCGGGTCTATGACATTTAACCGATCCAGATATATTAATGCCATAATTAACGAGCACGGCGTGGCTTTTATTTTTCCCGCTACCACGCAGGTCAGGCGATGCAGCGAATGTCCACGATGGGGTTCTGAGAAAATCTCAGCTGCATATTCCGCCAACGGGAGTGACACCTCCATTTCGGAATCCACTGTTCCAGCACCATAATAAAGGGTTTTTCGAATTTGGTTTATAAAATCCCCGTATTGCATCACCTTGTAAAGAAACTGTTTAAGTGCTTAACCAAATTTGTTAAAATTATCTACCTTATTCGGCGAAAAAAATTTTCTGCGCTCCATGTTCCTACACGTGCAAACAAAACAAAATTATACAAGATTCTTAGGGTTGTTGATAACAAAGTATATCGATATTCTTTGTAATGATACCTTTATATCGTAATATGCATTTTCTGGTATGTGTTGATATATACCAATAGAGGTGGAAAAACATCAATGTTTGGAGAAAAAATATATTATTCAAAATTTTAAAATATTTAGGATTTATAAAAGCTGACTTTAAATTACTAATTTTAAAGAATTCTCTGGAAACAAAAACAAAAAATAAAGAAAAATTAAACTCAACAACTTAATATTTCACCTAGTTATTCGATGTTGCCCTTCAAAGATCATAGATTGATTGGTTTTTGTTAAGGAAAATTTTGTGTACAGTCTGTACACAAAACTGCTGACTGCTAACTAGCGGAACGAAAAAAACATCGATAGTGGGCATTCATTATCGATGTTTCTTCACCTCTTTGTTTACAACCTCTGTTGTTTTTTGAGAAGCCTAGTACTAGCATACAAAATGTTACTTATGTATTTATAACTTTTCAGGCATGCTACCTTAAAAGTGGTGTTGGGATAACGAAGGAAATTTTTTTTATGAGTTATTATAGGTATTTTTGAATATTTCAGTATACATTTTAAACACAATTTTTCAATTTTTTCGTCATTCACCCAACAATGATTCTTGATTGTATCATTAACCATACATACATACATCATTGCTTATGTTTGCTTATGCTGTATGGTTAGTGGTGGTACTCAGATTGAAAAACAGAAGGACCGTAGTCCTTCGGTTTTCCATCCACAATTTTGTAATGTAATCCAGATAAAAATCTTTCTTATCCAACAAATCCCAATATGCTGGGGGAATTTCAAATAATTTAATCATCGTTAGATCTACGTTTGTTCTTTTGGGCTTAAACAATGGAAGATAAATTTTTTCTCCAAAACATCCCTTAACTATTGAAAAACGCATGAAACGATAAAATCGGTTCTTTCAAACGCGTGCAGGAATTTTTAACGTCAAACGAGTCCCAAAAAACGTTTTTTTTTTTAAACATAACTTCAGATTTTGAGGGTGTTAAAAAAATTGTAAACACGGTTTTGTTTTATTCTCGACATGATTAACAATTCCTACTATGTCACTTTAAAAATTCTTTTACTTTTGTTTTTTGTCTCACTGTGTTATTTTACAGTATAACTATACAGTCTCATATGACCAGTTTGAATAATCCTTTGAATTGATCTTTCAACCCGAAAACCATTGATATTTTGGAAAAATTCTTCTTTTTTTAAGGTTTTATCCTAGGTGCAATAAAATGGAGAAATGAGATCCAATGAGATGAAATGGAGAAATATGGAAATGGAGAAAAAAAATCTATAAAACAAAAAAAAATTAATTTATTTTGGAATACATTCTCATATGGCCAGTTTAAATAATCTTTTGAATTGATCTTTTAACCCGAAACCATTGATATTTTAGAAAAGTCTTTTTTTTTAAGGATGCGCAAAATATATTCCTGGGGAACTTTTGCTATCCTAGGTGCGATAAAATGGAGAAATGAGATCCAATGAGATGAAATGGAAAAATAAGGAAATGGAGAAAAAAATCTATAAAACAAAATATAATTTATTTTGGAATAAATGTGAAAGAGATGTACCGCCTTATAAGAAATGTGTTATATTCTTAGTGTACCAAATCCATCCAGAGAAGGACTCTATAATAGAACTCTGCTCGAAAGGCTCGAAAGGGTATCCACGCCGTAAGCGGTATCAACGTTTCGCTTTTGTTGCCGTCTCTACTTTAAACATCCTTCCATCCCGGGATCTCCGCCCGGGTGGATTTTTCTTTCTCCGTGGGATCGCCTTTGCAAAATATAATTAATACAAATAGGAAGTCGGGATCTCCTAAAAAAAACCCACCATCCTGGCATTGACGAGTGAGGCTGGATAACGCAAAGTGAGATGAGTTTTGGCCTTAGTTCGTTGACCGTAAAGGTATATAAATCGGACTGTGACGACGGAACCAAATCAGACAATACTCATTAGGAACTGCACTCATAGATAGGGACTTTAGACATCGGCTACACTACATATTGCTGCTTCGTAGATTGGTAGCGAGTCGGGTAATAGTTGATGACCACTCCGATGAAGAATTTCACCATTGTACAGCAGCCTCAGCTACGATACTGTTCCATCTGGCTGAAGATGGAGACAATATAGCCCTCATCTAGGTACCATGGCTATCGTGACTGAAAGCACTAACCATACAGCATATAGACTACCCATTTTATACAATAAAAATGGAACGTTTTTAGTTTTTCAGTCGTAGAGAATCATTAAGAAGGTTGCTCACATATTCACATAAACGGTTTCATGTGTTTGCGTTCAATCTCATTTTGGACGCCAGTCAAAATTTTAGATTTTTGTAACTTTTCAGGCTTGATAATGATGATAAAAGAAAAGCCCCGATTGCTTTTAAGTGGTTTTTTTTCTGCAAGCAGATGGTACTAGCATACCCTTTTGATAGATGATTTTTAGGGAAATTAGCATAAACAACAACAGCTAATTTTTAGTTTGTATAGGCACTAGAATTTTATGCAAGCACCATCCGCTTTAAAAACAACAACATACGAACAATTTGGGTTTTAAGTGAAACCGACTGAAAGATACCCTGTTCCTATCTTAGTATAGGGATTTTCAATTTCTTTTAAATATATATATATATAAAAGCATTTTTATGCTACCACTTAATCGTACTTTTATAAAATGTATGCTGAAATATTTAAAAATATAATATAATATAAGATAAGGTGTCCTATATTGATCACCTGATGATGAATAGTCGAGACCTATCTCCTTCGGTCGAATGTAACGTTGATATAACAATTTATCGGGAAAAGTAGTTTAAAAGTACAATTTATTGTACACAATTTATTTGGAAAAGTGTACAATTTATTGGGAAAATTATTGCTGCGGACGATTTTATGGGAGGAATATTTAGATGAAAGAATTCTTGAAGATTTCTGTATCGGCTTGACGTTCTGAGTGTCCAAATTATACTGACTTCGCTGAGTTGCGGCCCTCCGGCCGATCGTTCGTTATCGCCTGATCTCCCACTTTAACTCCGTGTGTGGTGTCAGCTTTTCGGTGTCAGCAAAATTCTTGTCAGCGTAACATAGTTGCGCTCTTGCGACATATCCGGCGTAATTGAACCCACAACATTTGAATATTGAATATTAAATATCGCTTTGTTGTGTTGTGGATTCTTGGTTAAGCAGATTCAGAGGCATTGTCGGACAGGGGGCGCACATTGCTGTGCTTGAGGGTTGGTTTGGCAGTTCCGGGTGATAACTCCTCACCGTCTAAATGTCTTCGTCCCGCAGAGTTCCTTTTGGTGGAGGTCAACATTCTCCAGATGATAAACAGTATCGAGAAAACTACCAATGTTAATAAAGCCTCCAAGACAAAGAAAAAGGTTTCGCCTCGTGACACGCCAGACATGAATTGTAGATTTTGGGCGTTAACGTCATAAACGTAGGCTTGCTGTATAAGCGGTGTATTTCTTGTCGCAGACTGTGATGGTTTCGTTATTGAATTGGACAATGAATGTTCCTTCCAGTTGGTAGTCTCTTTCGGATGTTGTTATTGAGCCATTATAGTTGGAGAGGAATAGTGTCCCATCCTTGACCAACTGGATGCATTACCACTCTTCAGGAGCCGAGGGATGCTTGAGTTTTTCGCTAGTCTCGTCAAATCGCTTTCTGGGCAGACTGTGGTGTTGCCAATGGAGGAACAGCTGCCCACTACTGCATACGACTCCTCTTCGTTTAGTGCGAGCTTTTGGTGTTCCAGCACTATTTGCTTCCCGCCTGATGTACGAGTTCATATCTCTTATTAGATACCTTGGGCAGGGCTAAGATGTACAGTAGTGCCGAGCCGTTAGAAAGTACTGTTGGCCGGGAAAATTCTACTGCCTCCACTGCGTTTTGATACGGGAGGTCGTCATCTCGGGTCTCGTCAGGTCGGCTAGTGTCATCTATTAATTGCATCATCCTTGACAAGTTGATTGCCTATTGATTTGCCATACTTCATTGATCCGCGGCTGATATGAGGCCGATGAGTGTGAGACTTGTAGAGCATCGTGATGGAGAAGAAAAGTATGACTTGCGTATATACTATTCGTGCTTATATTATTTGTTTTTTACGTTTTTTGTGTGTGTGTAACAATGGTTGGTTTTTGTATGTGTGCCAAATGTGCGTTTTTTTTATTCTTTTTCCTCAATTTCTCAAGTCTGATTTATGTAAAGTTTTCCCTGACCTAGTTTTTACCGTTACCCCGCGATTCTATTGGACTTCCTCTAGTCTAAAAAGTTTTTTTTCCTTGGTTTTAATTTGTTTATTTGCGACGGAAACTTTATCCCCTGACTCATACTGTTTAGGCTCTGTCCTATTTTTATTATGTCCTATATTAGCCATAGTCTGTCTTTGCTCTATCAGGCCTCTAACATCTTCAAGTGTTGTTTCTTTGAAGTTCGATAATCCCTGATAATTGAGGCGTGATACGCGCTTTAAAAATAAGTCGAAGGGTTTTTTGTTTCTCATTGAATGGACAGAATTATTGTATCTGCCTACAGCGATCAATGCTAACTGTGCGCTCGTGAAATTATGATATTCGCATTTTAAACACCGGTAAATTTCTACGAAGGTTGAATGGAATCTTTCCACCATGTCTAACCCTAACAGTGTTTCACGGAGGTGGATTGACGCTTTGGATTGCAGGGGGAAGAGTTTGGCGAATTTAGTAAATTTGTCGATACAACTTAGATATACCCGTTTTTCTAGGGTGAATACATCACTATGCAATATTTCAGTCGGGTAGTTTGGGATGGGTGTCGGTTGGAATTCCGGTTTGTTGGGATGACGCTCATATTTGAATCGTTTGCAATAGTCGCATAATGATAACTGAGCACGAACGGTCTTCTTTCAAACCTCTGTGGGCTCTGCGATGTTCCCTTTCCATAGCCTCAGAAATTTTTTCTGAATCGGAAAAATCTTTCACCCATCTCTGCGTTATTCGAATTTTATACAGTCTAAAATTCTCAAAGCACGTGGAATGGAAAAATGGGAGGAAGGTAATGGAGTGGAACCGGCGGATTGTTTTTGGCTAATAAAGTTCTTATTCGCGCCGGTGTCGATAAGAAACCTTAACTTGTTGCCATTCTTCGTGTCATACTCTATATAAATTTGCCTCTTCGTTAGCGTTCCTATTATCGGCCTTTCGGTATGGGACATCATACTCGAGGCTCGCCGGTGCTTACCGTTTACCGATGTGGTACAACCATTGCGCTTTCCTGAAGGGATTTGAACCAGGCGAGGTATTTAGGGACCTATCTTCAGAGTCATTTCCACGGCGTACGCCAAAGCCGGATTGATAAGACTGCCCGACCGGCTTGACTCCATCTTAATGGCTGGTCGTGGTTCTTGGAATCTATTGGAACCTTTCGAGTTACCGATTGAGTAATCGTTAAAGTTCATGCCCGCCGGTGCTTTTATCGGTGATTGGAACGAAGACGAATATCGTAAGGATGTTATTGGGGATGCATGCGTGGTGCGCTTGTTGGGTAACGGGGTTGATGAAATGGGATGAATCTATTCGTGTGATACATACGTACGAATATGCCTCTGGCAAATTTTTCGGGCCCCGGATAATCAGTAACTTAGGGGCATCACCGTTGAGGCCCCTTACAAAAACATCCAACGCCTTGTCTCTATAAATTTAAAAATTAGGGCACTGGTTACGTTAGGGACATGAGCTTTTGTTTAGTTTATTGTTTTAGTTTATTCAGAATCAAGGAAAAGTGATTATTGACCTCGTTATAAAATTATTACAGGGTTTTATTTATTTGTGTTAATTGGCTTAGTTGGTATTCGAGGGTTGGGATGTCTCGCTTGTCGGCGTAGTGAAGTGAGAGAACCCGTTTAATTTCCGGCCAATCATCATCTTCTACATTATAAGAGCAAAGCGCCAAATCGGCGTCACCTCTTAGTTTTTGGCGAATGTAAAGGATGATGCCCCTATACAAAGGCTTGCCCATAACGATCTCATAATCGTTAACAATGGCTTCCGCCATGTTAACCCAAGGTACATATTTCCCAGGCAAGTAGATGTTTCTTTAAGCTCGTACTCAGTGCGCGGGCGAGCCAAAGGAACGGGTTGGGTTACCGTAGAGTTACGATTTTCGTAATCCAGTTCTAGCGTTGCTACCCTCGCCCCGACTTTCCTACTATCCTCTTTACCTGGTCTAATAGGGCCTTAAGGCTTTCATCGAATTTTTGCAAGGTGGATTTGATATCTTCCATTTTAATATTCGGAAACTTATGGAATCTGCCCCAGGCGGCCGCAAGGTAATGACGTGTGAAATTGTATAAAAATAAGGTAATTGAATTCTTTCATTTTCTTTTTCTTTTTTTGTTTTTTAAATAATTCAGTATTTGTAATTTTAATTTATATGGTTAAAAAAATGTTCCAATCTTTATTTAGGTTTGACTTGAGGGAAAAGGGAAAAGCACTTTACTCACCCTTAACGGAATCCGGTGGTCCGTATTATTCATGTACGCTTGCACACACAACCCACTGGGCAGCTTTTTTTGGGTGCATTCCACACCTTTTTGCGTTTCCAGTAAGTTGCCACACACCATTTGTTATTTTAATTTTCGATTTATATTTCTTGCCACTCTCGAATGTCTTCGCGGTGGCTCTCTTATTTCTTTATATGAAACAATATTTTAACACTCGCAGATATGCCAGTGGCAAACCGCCGCAGTGCGTGTTTGTTTTTTTTGTTTAATAACACAACACAAACGGGAAAGTAGTTTAAGAGTACAATTTATTGTAAACATTTTATTTGGGAAGTATCTTATGTGTACAATATATTGGGAAAAGTATTGCTGCGGACGATTTATTGGGACGAGTATTTAGATGAAAGAATTCTTGAAGATTTCTGTATCGGCTTGTCTTCTGAGTGTCCAAATTAGACTGACTTCGATGAGTTGCGGCCCTTGGCCGTTCGTATCTGTCGTCATACATTGCCTACAAAAAGACGGAACCCCAGGGGAGCTAGTAGAGAGGCTAGCAGTAGAGAGCGAAAGGCTCATCAAACGGCAAATAAAAAATTGGAGTTCTAAAACAAATGATCCCCGTGATTCTTTTTTACTTTATACTTAACTCAAACCCTTTGCAAAAGGGGAAATTACCCCACTTTTTTTATTGCATATGGTAGGGAATTCATTGATGTGACACTAGTTTCGAAAAAAAAAAACTCAGCCATTTAGCTGTGGAATGTCCTGGTGAAGCTCTCCTTTTTCGACCATTGCCATATAGACATATAAATTTGGGCAGGCCCCAAAAATCCCGATATACCAGCTTATAGGCCAATATATTGAGAATAATACCTGAATAAATAAATTGCACGTTTTGGAGAAAACTGCATAAAAGTGGGCGAAACTCGTTTAAAGCCCATACAAACATGACCTCAAAAAATAGTTGAGCCGATGTAACACCTTTTCTAGTAAATCTGGAGAAAAAATCATTCAAATCGCTCCCTACGATTTTGAGCCCAACACTGCTGCCGCCATGATCGTATTTTATCCATGCGCTGCCTGGTTAGCGCCGACGCAGCCAGTGCGCTCGCACTATTTGACAATTTAGCATAATAATAGAAATCAAAATCGTTGGTAAATTCTCTTTTATTGTAAAGCCCATTGCCACGGCAAGACCGGAATTGACCCTAATACAGGACTCCAAATACAGATCCACAATGAACTCTTCGGCCACGTCGTCTGAATCCGCTTTTGACTTGGTGAACTCGACCAGCTTGTTCAGATAATTGGGAGCCATGTCATCCATATCGTCTTCGTCGCTAGACGGAGCCTTATCGCAGTCATCGTTATTGTCCTTCTCATCCTTCTTCTCCTCCTGAGCACGCGACTCGTAAGCTGGAGAGAGCAGAAAGGTTATTAAATTAATGAACCCTTCCTCGAAATTTTTTATTGTAAATATATTAAATACTAAACCTAAATGGTTTTTTATCAAGATCGTTTTTCGCATTTTCTTCCGATATTGAATTCCAAGAGTTCTACCCTAATTAGCCTTTTTGACAAGGTCACTACGGAACTTATGCTTTTGCCTTGAAATCCTGCTTGGCCATATATCGATTTATAGCCCTGCATTGGGACATTTTTTTAAATCCAAGGGAATGCGGTATTACTAGAATGTATTTTAACAAAACAATTGCATGTGCCTTTGAATGTAAACAATTTGCAAGATGGATCATTGCAATATCTATAGGCCACAAATGAATTTTTGTTAAGACGCAACGACTTAAAATTTAGGCAGCACGCATTGTTAAGATAACAAAAATGTTCTTTAACTATGTGCTTTAAAATGTTTTTTTTTTGAAAATTTTTCATCTAGTTTTTCTATCTCCTCATTTAAATTTTCTATTTGAAAATTTCCTATTAAATGTGGAGTGTTTTTGGGTAAGCGGATCCGACTTGGGTCCAATTCTACAATTTTCACGCCAACATTTAAGCTAACATTGCCAAGTTGGCAGTTTTTCCTAATACATTTGAGGTAAAACTCAATATGGCTTTGATCAAGCGGATTGGGGGATCGGACTAACTCTAAGCTGTCAGAATATGGGTTAGTTGGAGGTGTTGGGTGAGCAACGACCGATTTATCCATCATCTCATTTCTGAAATTGCATTCCAGCAACAATCTTTTATAATTTCTAGCTGCTGATTTTCTTAAATAGTTGGAATTTAAATTTATTTTAAATTAACAATTATTAAAATCGATAGCAATTCTCCTAACTATGGCTAAAATATTTGTATAGTCTTGATTTGTCAGGATACCTGATACCTGTACGAGACCATTTTCTATACCTTCTCTTATAGCCTAATTTAAATTAATTTTATTATTTCTATAATTGTTTAAAAAAAACCAAATAAATTAATTAATGACAAAGAGAAAAACTATCTTTGGTCCATTTCGAAGTTTTTAAGGACTTATAACATAAAAGTTACCAAACAAAATGCAAAACAAAACGTCCCCTAAAGAAAAAAATCTCACTGAGACCTTTTACTGATACCTATTACCTTTTTACTAACCTTTTACACTGATATATTTTAAAGATATTGTCGCCTATTGATTTGGACTGACGTCCATATACTATTGGGTTGGTATAGAAAGTTTCTATTAATAACGAAGTAAATTCGTTTTTCAAGACTTCGATTTCGATTTTTTGACTTGTAATTGAAAGAGGCAACATTGCTTCATGATACATATCAGTTAACTGAAAAGGTTGATTAATGTACGTATGAACCACATTTTATGCCCATGCCCATTTATTTACACCGATAAGCATACTTAGTAGGTACACAAACAATAAACACAATGAATAAGTTGAAAAATAAATATAGAAACGCTGTCGTATTTTGTCATAATCTGTGGTTATTCTTCGTTTAAATTAAAATAAAAGATATTGGTTTTGAATATTTTTATTACGAGGAGTGCTACTACAGCAATTTCTTGTACAATTTATCATTTAATTTTGTTAAAAGCATCAAAATGAGTCTTGGAGCACATTGCAACGAAGTATAGATAAATCTAATCCTCAAATTGAGGGAAGAAGGCAAATCCATAGGGCGAATTGCCAAACTATTTGAATGCTCTTAAAAAAGTGTTTTCTGCTATATGGTGTATAAAGCAACCGGAAAAACATAGCATAGAAAATTATAAGTAAAAAAAGGCATACCTTTCTTTGAAGGATCTGAAAAATTACATGAACGCATCCGTAACAAGTCACACCATTGGATTGAGCGCGGCTTGAATGCGAATTTAGCAAGGAGAGTTCTTTTTTTGAGCAAAAAGGATATCGAAAAGGATTTGCCGAAGAGGAAATGCCTTTGGAATTTATGCAGGATATCGATCCCAAACTCAAATCCAAAAAGTGGTTCCTGGATAATAAGTCGTTATGGATTGACCAGCTTACTCCCCGATTTAAACCCTATTGAGCATTTATGGGACATCCTAAAAAAGCGTTTAAGTGAGTTTCAATACAAAAATAAGGATTATTTGTGTGAGAAAGTCTAAAGAGAGTGGTACTCAATTGAGCCATCAATGAGCTTCAATCTGGAGGTCTATGCCTCGTAGGGGTGTTGCAGTTTTAGAAAACCATGGTAACGCAATAAATATTAAAACCCAAAACATTTCATGGTATATTTGGCTCAACTAGTAAATTTGGATAAAGAAAGTTTGATTGTTAATCTCCATAAATATAAAATAAAAAAAGAGTTCAAACAGTAAATTATAAAACAAGAGGGTTGTACTTTAGTGATTGAGCTATAAAGCTGGCGGATGCCGAGGGAGCTTCCTTTCCGGGAGCTACTGATCCCGTTGTCACGACCCTTAAGGCGCGGTGAACAAAGGCCAGAGCGACTCTTATATAATCGGACATTGACGTTGCGCGATTAAATTTAGTTAACTACTCCCCTTTCTTGAATGAATCCAATTTGCGCATCTATTTTAGCTGGGCCGCTGATCTTCGGATCTGAGTGACTCGCCGATAACTTAAGCCGATGTTGATCAAAGCGCAGTAAATTGGTCCCAAATATGATGATTGATGGTAGTTGATCTCCTTCCCGAACTCTTTAATGTGTTCCAGAATACGTTCGAGATGAAGGTGGACGCTGAGGACGTTGCGTTTTATGGTGCCGTTCAAGCTGGCAACTCCTGGAGCTCACTTATGGGCCGTGTCATGGTTGACAAAACAGGTTTCGTTGACGGTGGCGCTTTCGGTAAAATTGATGAGATATCTCCTTTGCGCCAGCTGGCAAAACGTAGCCCCTGATGTTGTGGATCAATTCTTTACCGTGTGGATCTCCCCATCACATTCCGCTATCACGTTATCCTCCAGCCTGAGAATGGTGTCGCGATGCGACACGGGGAAAACAATGATCTTGTCGCAGGCCGACCAAATTTTAGGAAACTAAGTAATAAAGTGTAAGATGTTATCGGATTGTAATATCTTAACGGATGATACGGACAAAACATCTCTAATATCTTTAACATCTGATCTAAGATGCTATGGCTAATAACATAATTGATACGGGTGTGCCGTATCAATTTGGGATTTTTTTAGCTGACCTCAGAAGTTGATTGACAGTTGCGGAAATTTTTATTAATCTGGTTTTGTATTTTATTATTGATATTGACCTGCCTATTGTTTGCATTTATTAACTCAAATTTTTTAAATTGAATTTTTTCGAAATTTTTCACGTCCTGCGTTCCCGCCACTACCTTCAACGCTGTCCCTAAGAAGTCTAAGCTTCTGGCTCCTCTATGATGGACGCTCAATGAGTCGAGCATCAACGATTAAGAGTTTCTGCATGTGTGACTATATTTCGCGCGGTTCCCACTGCATACGTACAGCCCACCTCCCATCCAACCGACCGAGGGACGCTGCCGCATAACGTAATCGCGGGGATAGATCCGAGAGAGTAAAAGAGAGGAATTGGAGTATGAAATCACGAGGAAGAGTGTTGCAAAGATAAGGCGTTTAGTATAATGGATTTAAGATTGATAGTAGAACAAAGGGACAAAACGTGGTAGAGACCATTGTAGTCCGAACTAGTAATACCCTGAACGGATCGTGTTGGGCATATGTCGAGCTACAATGGCTAAGGAGTAGAGGACGAAAGTTTCCAGTCCTTCTACTAGGAACGTTGAAATTTAAGCGTGTTAATAAATGCTGGCTGTCTACATTACCATTAATAAGATTAAATAGAAATATGACACCCAGCATCGTTCTACGGTTTGTTAATGGTGGTAAGTTGATTAATAAAAGACTACTATGATAGGAGGGAAGGTGAAGGCTTGCATCCCAATTTAGTCTCCTAAGTGCGAAAATAAGAAAGTTTTTTTGAACGGATTCTATGTGATTTTGGTGCACTCCGTATTGTGGACTCCAGACACACGATCCATAGTCAAGAATCGGACGGACCAATGATGTGTATAAAGTTTTTGTAATGTATGGTTCGTTTAATTCTTTTGACCATCTTTTAATAAAACCAAGCACACCCATAGCTTTATTAACCATGCTGGATATATGGTCGGTAAATTTAAGTTTCAAATCTAATAGGACTCCCAGATCGTTAACCTGAGTTAAACGTTCTAAGGCGATCCCATAGAGAAAGTACGTAGCCTGGTGAGGGCTAGATCGATAAAATGACATGAGTTTACATTTCGATCCATTAAGCTTTAGGTCATTTGCTAAGCACCAATTTTTAAATTTATCCAAATCGGATTGAAGTCTAGATTGGGCGCTAGTACATCTATATTGAAGACAAAGCTTAACATCGTCAGCGTACATAAGTACTAGTGAGTCAGTTAAGGCAAGGGGCAAGTCATTAATAAACAAAGTAAAAAGTAAGGGTCCAAGATGGCTTCCTTGAGGCACCCCAGATGTGACGTGGACTGTATGCGAGGTAACATCTTTAAAGAAGACACGTTGGTTATCTTCCAGATAAGTAGCTCGAAATCCAGATAAGGAGATCAGTTGGGAATCCCAAAAGACTGAGTTTACTTATAAGAAGCGAATGGTTAACAGAGTCAAATGCATTACTGAAGTCAGTGTAAATGACGTCTGTTTGTAAGCCATTTCGGAACCCATCCGTGACAAAAGATGTTAGCTCCAATAAGTTGGTGGTGGTGGAGCGGCGCTTCATAAAGCCATGATGTCACAGAGATATTATTGAACTACATAGGTGTTGCAAATGTGGAGTGATAAGTTTATCGAAAAGCTTTGGAATTGCTGACAATTTAGAAATGCCTCTATAATTTGAAGCATCAGATTTTTCCCCTTTTTTATGCAGAGGGATAATGTAAGATTCCTTCCACATAAGGGGAAAAATCGAGGTCTTCAGCGATAAATTAAAAAGTTTAAGAAGCGGTTTGCACAGGGCCACGGCGCAGTTTCTCAGCACACAGCCTGGTACTCCATCGGGGCCTGGCGGGCTTAACCCTAAGAAGATCCGATAACACACCACTTTGATCAAAAGATGGGCAAAAAATAAGGTTGGCTGATTGGATATTATAAGTGTAAGGCTGAACTGGAGTGGTGCTATGTGAATACGTTGTTTAAAAAAACTTTGCAATAAGAAAGTTATAAAACTGCTTCGGGTTCTGAGTAAACTGAATCCGGCAGCGGCGAATATAACTCCTATAACATTCGGCGTTATGCACGGTGAAATTAGACCGGCCAGCCAGATAATTTATGTTTATTTAAAAGTCTATTCATAACGTTCTTTAAATTTAATAGATGCCTTGTATACCTAGGTGAATTAATTGAACCAGACGGATATTTCCATGGCACGCAAGCGTCGAAAAATAAATATAAAGTGTGATAAAATTTATTTAAGGCAATATTAATATCTTCACATGCCAGTAAATCGGATCAATCAAATTCAAGAATTAACTTGTTTAGTTTTGCAAAGTCAGCCTTACGGAAGAAACGAACTCTTTGAGATTTAAGTTTAGACTTAAGGTCAATTAAGCTATTGTTTTCGATTAAAACTTCAAGAGTGGGATGATACGGATCCTCAGGGTTAGAAAGGGGCAAAGTTCTAGAAATAGCAATTTCATCAGGATCAGAAACGAAACACAAGTCTAGCAGCTGACCTAAGGAATTTCTAACGTGGTTAATTTGCCCCAGTGACATGTCGAACATACCCGCAGGGAAGTCGTGGTGCGAGTTAAGTATTAAGGACAGTGAATTCTCAACATTGGACCACATAAGATCTGGTATATTGAAGTCCCCCCGAGCTACTAGCTGGTCCCCGTCAGACAAACGATCCGAACCGAGACGAATAGCGGACAAATGTTGCCAGTATGTGGGCGAAGGTGGTATGTAAGAACAGGTAACTTATACAGATTGACCGGACAGAATGATTTTAACGCAAATAAATTCTATGTCACCAAACACTTGTGATTTTACGTCTTCAGAGTGTTGTATCGCAGTGTTGTAGCACGTCTAAAAGTGGTGTACTTATTTGGAAAAACTTCGGAGCTTAAAATCTCCGGCTTTAACCAAGTTTCTGTAAAGACTATAATGTGAGATGCAAAGGAAGAACTATCAGAATACAGTTTGGGAAGTTTACTACGTAGCCCTCTAGTATTCTGATAGGTAAGTGTTAGTGAAGAAACTAGTTTTTTGAGAGTGAGGAAGATGAGGTGGAAGGTTGGTCAGTGGCTCTAACATGTGGGAGTGAAACTCCCACAGGCTTGGTAATTTTTTTCTTCGCCGTACTTGGCTGATGTTTTTGGACGAAAATGTTCTCTGGCCAAAAGCTGGAACATCTGCACTGGCACACGTATTTTGAAAGATGACGTGTGCCTGGTGTATGAGTTTTTAAATTCTGTAATATCTGCCACCTTAATATCAGCTAAATATATTCCGAAAGATTTGCTGAGTGTTTAACAAATGCGAACGGTGAGAGTTTATTCCCTAGTCGCCTGTTGGACTTCACTAGGTCTTTTGTTCTGTCCGAAATTGTTTTCCCTGTTTCGGAGCTTATCCTGGGCGTGTTCTAGGCTAGAAGGCATCTAGCAAACCTTCCACTTGTCCGTTTGAGACACTGTGGAAGGGCGGAGCATTTGAGATGCTTACGCCGAAGTAGTTTTCCAGCATGGTTTTCACGATGGTTTTTTGTCGCAATATATGTCTTTGGCTTTTAGGTCTTTTATGGTTCTAGAGGGAGCTGGCTGGGCTATGGAAAATTTTGAGAATTTGTCAACGCATGTAAGGAAATATTTTTTATCCGAGGGGAAGATGTCTATGTGTAGCATTTCTCCTAAATGAGATGGGATTGGTTTTTCGCCAAGCTCATGTTTTCTTGGATGTCTGTCATATTTATAATCTTAGCGCATGTCCTGCAATTAGCGACAATTTCATTTGCTAGTTTGGCCATTTTTTGGAAGTAGTTCTCTAAGAGTACCTGCTTCACGTTTTCTTGAGCAGACCTGTGAACCCAGTTGTGCTCGACAGTGAGAATTTCTCTCCTTTCAGCAATGGCAAAAATGTCTGTTACATGATTTTTGCAGTGCCAAAATTTTGGGGCAGGGAATTGCCATACCAATTTGTCCTGTATCATTCTTAGTGTGAGCAAATCGCAATGAATGTCGTTTACGCCTTTAGGAAATATGATTTCCGCGAGCTCCTCGAGCAATAACTCCTCGCAAGTGAAGTCAATATTATGCCGTTCCTTATTTCCAAAGAGCACGAAGCTGCGTTTTGACGGAAAGCGTGCTTCCTCCAGAGTTATCTGGTATTGAAAGCAATTGAGAGGCTTGTCCGTGGAATAAATCGTGTGGGTTAGCGACTGCTCATTGTGAATTGTGCCCACGCTTGAGAAAGCCTCTTCCTCTTCTACAACGATAAGTTGATGTCTCGAGAGAGAATCTGCAACAAGATTGTCTTTACCTGGCTTGCAGAAGACTACGGCACTGCACTCGTCGATGCGCCCTTTGTCTGATGACAGGTAGCAGGGACTTTCCCATAAAAAAATTAATAACGTCCGAATCTCCATATTCTTGAATGGCGTCGTCATCAATTTCCTGATCCGTGCTTGAAGCTGCGGCGGTGTATTTCTCTTCGGTTTCGCCTGCGCTCTGCGCGACGTGGTTAACCCTCTGCCTTTTGTGCGGGCCCGATCGGTCGCACACGGCTGGCTTCCTGTTTTGGTATGCCGGAGTTAGGGATGGCTTAAGCATCTTGGACAGTGATGGGTCAATGTCCATGGATTTTGGGGTACGGATTGCAAAAGCCTGTTGTCGTTCTTGTGCCTTCGGATATTGTTTCCTATCCCTGTCCTGTCTTTTTGCAAATGATGCTGCAAAGGAGTATCTTTCGTGGTTGGACCTCACTTCTTCTGCCAAAGCATGTGCTGATGAAATATCCTTCGGCTTTGCCGTAAAGAGGACATCCGTGAGACTGCGCTTGAGTCCCGAGATAAATACTCGGAGTGCGTCATCCCGGAATTTGTCACACAAAACATTTACCGCCGACACTTCGTACGACATAGTGGCTTTATTCGTGAGCAAGGCGAGTTTACTTTAACTTGGGCTTACGCTTGGTCGGGACCGATCTGTACTGCGTTGACTTGGGCCGTCAGCTGCTGTATAGCTAGACGCAGACCATTTTTTCTACGCAGACTTTCGAGATTGGCTTCCTGATCGGCGTGGCTAACGCCGCCTGTATAGTGGCCGTCATTTGTTCCATTCTGGAAGCGATTTCTCATGTGGAGCTGTAGCTATAAAATCGCCCAAAAGAATTAATGCAAGCCCGAATTGCATGCCCATGAGGAAATTGGTCTAGTGAGGGGATCGCGAGGCTGAGCCGCCGCGTCAGTTATGTGTGCGAGCTGCTCAGGGTGCGCAGGGACTGAGCTTCCCCCATGGCAAAAAAAGGAAAACAAAACCAACAAATTGTCACACAATATATGCGCGGCCGTATCGTGTTCGCGAAAATGGAGTGGAGAGACAAAAAAAAAAAAATAAATAAATAAATAACCAAGACTGCGCAGCTAATACCAAGAATTCTTGTATAACAGAAGAGACATATAAAAGCTAGAATAAATGCACACAATTATATGAATTACTTTCGATAGGCAATTAAATTTTGAGCTAGCGGTTATTCTTTAGCCTTGGTTAAAAAATTTTTTAATCTCGCCGTTATCTGTGTGGTTGCATAAAAATATTTATTTATTAAAAAAAAAATGCAAACAATACACGTAAGTTAAAGTCAGCAAATGGTTTATATAAAATTGATATTAAAAACAACGAAGTTATACCATTTCCGATCAATCAGTCATATGGCAGCTATAGGATATAGTCGACCGATCCCGGCCGTTCCGACTTATATACTGCCTGCAAGGGAAAGACGGGTGTGTGCAAAGTTTGAAGACGATAGCTTTAAAACTGAGAGACTAGATTGCGTAGAAACAAACAGACAGATAAGAATATATATACTTTATAGGGTCGGAGATGTCTCCTTCACTGCGTTGCACACTTTTGACCAAAATTATAATACCCTCTGCAAGGGTATAATAATATTGTTCATACGGAACAAATCCAAAACAAAAACGTTAAATATTTTTTTTCTGCTTCTTTTTATTTTTATCTAATCTATCTGTCTAAAGATAATAAGTAAATTCTATGGCGACAAGTAGGGGATTTTTATAAGGAAACGTTTACTACAACACCTTGGGTGGCCTAAAGGGAAGTGATCAAGGGGGTGGTGTCTTTTCAAACGTCGGCGATGTTGGCTTTTGTCGGTTAACGGCCAGCGGGTTGCAGTATCGATCCAATCTCTCCTGATACCTCAAAGCGTACCTTTTAACTTCTTCGGTTACTCTTGGAACCTGGTGCCCTGCTGTGATGTCTGCAGTGAAAAGGGTATACAAAATAGGGCCTAACACGCTTCCCTGTGGTACACCTGCTTTTACTTCAAAGATTTTGGACTCAATGCGAATGGATCTTACAAAGAAAAGGCGCCTAAGTAAGTAGGATTTTAGCAGCAGAAAGAATGTTGCTGGTAGCATGGACTTCAGCTTGTAAAATAAGCCTAAATGCCAGACACGATCAAACGCCTGTTTTCAACTAGAAACGCTGCAGAACAGTACTTCCTGTCTTTAAATGATCTCAAAATCGTTTGTGAGACTCTGTGGCATTGTGCTGGAGTTTCGTGTTGACTCCTAAAACTCCTAAAACCTCCAAATTGGTGCTCTGGGATTAAGTTGCCGTCTTCCAGCACCGGCAATAGCCTGGCTAAAAATAATCGTTTGAATACCTCGGACAGTATTGCCAGTAAGCTGATGGGACGGTAGGAGGCAGGGTCCTGTTCGGGCTTCCCGGGTTTTGGTATCATTATGATCTCAGCACACTTCCATTGTGAAGGGAAGTGATGAAGCCTAATAATACCATTGTAAATGGCCGTAAGAAAGGTAATTGCACATGGAGGTAGACATTTTATACTTGATGCATCAATAGCATCATAACAAGGGTTTTTCGTTGTTTTCAAGCTGGACACTATGCATTTTACTTCATCTTCCTAAATTCGAATCGGTACATCCATTTGACAGGGCGTTGATGATGATGACATCCGTGGCTGAGCATAAATTAAGCTCCGTGAATGTTCTCTGCAGATGTAAAGCAACAGTCTCTGCTTTTTTCTCAAAATGTCACCAAGAGCCGATTTAACTTATAATGGCTAGAATCCATTTGGTAGGTCTCTTGAGGTATTTGGTGCTGTTCCAAAGATTGTGCTCCAGTTTATTAGTCTCAGCGTGCCGAAAGTATTCATCTATAGCTTTATTGCGCAGATCATAAAGGAGGGTTTTCATGTCTTTACTGGCACGGTTAAGAGCAGCCTTGTCACGTGGATTTCGACTTCGTGGATTGCCAAACTCTTCGCAGACGACATTTAATTCTTAGCTGATCTGTGATTTCTTCAGAGTGGAAGTGTCTGTCTCCTCTAGTATGATGCGGAGCAGTGATGAGGTTCTGCATCATGGATGCATCATCATGGATCCTGCGCGTAAATGTTTCCACAGCTTCTTCAAAATCTTCACCCGAGTTTAGAAGAATGTTTGGATTCAGCCTCTCCTCTAAAGTTGCTTTGAAAAGTTCAATGTTCGAGCTATTCCTTATCATCCTAGTTCATCAATTTTAGTACTACAGCGCAGTGATTGGTAAGCAGGTTTAAATCATTCTTAATATGTATTATATTTCTGTTTACCCCGCAAGTCACTGCAAATTCTAATACATCATGCACTTTGTATGGGTCCGTTGGCCAATAAGTGGGATTTCCAGACGAAAGTGCGGTAAGGTGCATTGAATGAATGCAGGACAGAAGTGCATTACCTTTGGGATTACATAGTCTAGATCCCCACCATGTGTTTTTTTGCGCATTTTTTTTTCTCAGCATGTCATTAGCCTCATCTGGGTCCCTGGTCACAGTGTCATCGCAGGCAACTGCGTACCAAACGAGGGTACCGCTCGTGGGTAAACTGGAGGGTAATGGTATACCAATAGCCTCATATAATATTCAACTTAGGGCAGCCAACAAAATAAGAAACCAGCTCAGTTTCGACTCTGTTCTAAATTGCCAACTTTGGCCAAATATCTTAAAGAAAAGAATATCCAAATTACTAAGGATGAACAGGGCCCGCATCACCACGGCTATAAGAGTCATCACGGGTCACTGGCTAGTGGGAACACAAGCGAATATCAAATTCACCTCTCAGCCGCAGTTGTAGGGTCCAAGAGGAGGAAGAAACTGTCAAGTATTTTCTGCCCAGCCCTGCTATTATACTCTTAGACTATTACACCAAGGTGAGAGGTTCGTCATCGACATCTCGGACATGCCAAAAAAAGATCCAATCAGAATAAAAAAAATTTTCCAAAGCCTCAAGGTGGGGCAACTGTTGAACCTTCTACGGAAATAAAACATTTTTATAACCTAATTTAGACCTAATTTTATGCTTAAATGCCCTTCAATGTCCTTATGCTTTTCTGCCCTTCAATTCATACCGAAGCACCAAACCAACAATTCTCACCGGCAACGTTAATTGAAAAATAGCAGTATCATGCAATTTACGAGTAGGTGGATGGTACGACCCGATAACATCCAAGTGTCTGTTCGGTTGGTCTTTACAAGGCTCTTCAAATTGAAGTTCCACCATCTCAATGCATCACGTCGCTGCAGCTGGGATGAAATAGACAAAAGCATTAAAGAATGCTTCGACGTTGACGCACGAACTCTCACGACGATGCTCAAAATTTTCAGAATGCTACAAAAACGCTTTGAAGAGACAAAGCTGCCTAACAATAAAGCTTAACAAAGAACCAGAGTTATACAAAAAATACATAACCATATAATATAAAAATACTAGAAAAGAGATATGCGGTCGAACTGTCGAAGGAAGATATGGGAAAACATAAACGACCAATAAAAGTCCTAACAAGCCCAAGAAGGTGAGTCTGTCTCACTGTCTTCATGCACACAATACCAGATATTTTACATATCTACTAACGAAGATACTGATAGCTTTTCGGGTCGGGAAAATTGCAGTCTGCGGGGAAATCACTAAAATGTTCCACAAAATCCGGATCCAAGGATCCACTCCTAACGCTTCTATGCTTTGATGAGGCCACGCAGATGACGAAGGTCTCAGTGATGAAATCCATAACATTTAAAAAATCCTGTGGGTTATTTATCGAGCACTACATTCGTGACAATTACGCTGAGGATTACAGAACGCTATTGTTAACGTCGAACTTGAACGTAGTCAAGTTGATCCAGGCACTGGTTGAGGTGCGGGGATGGCCGGGGATTCGTTGACGCGCCTCAGCTGAGGTGGGGAAGGGAGCTTCCTCCGTTGATCCTTGGTCTGAGGTAACACGCGGAGGTACAAGGTGGGTTCCTACCGACGGTCCGTTTCACGGGAGCAGTATTCGGAGGATTACGTATCGGCGGTTCTGCTGGCGGTCCGTTCTACGGAAGCAACACTCAGCGACGCGTACGTATGGGTAGTGCCGGCTGGCGGTCCGTTCCACGGGAGCAACACTCAGCGGCGAGTGACGTATTGAGGTCCTACGACGGTCCATTCACAGGAGTGCACTCGAGGGCGATTACGATGATTCTGTATTTGCAACTATCTATATTTCAGAATAACCGCTCTTATATATGATGCTAAGTATATCTATATCTAAGGTGTTATTGAACAAAGTATGCCTAGGTCTAGGGTTAGTAGGTCAATGTTATCGACGTGCTTCCAGAACGGTTAAACCGGTCAACTGCTGATTCTGACTGCTGACTCAGGCCACTTGGTCATGAGTTTCATATTTCATGATTCCGCTAGTGTTGACAATAATGCTCCTCGCTGGTGGCGCCGTCTGCACTCAGTACTGGGACAGTTGATCGGAATCATTATACATTGTGCATTATTATATGCCTTGGCATTTTGGGCCAAGATATTAGGTCTTGGCACTAGGTGCCAACATTGATCTCCACGTGAATACGAAGAAATCACTAAAGCGTCTACGTCAGCCCCCGTCATTGACAGCCAAGGCGACGTAAAAGAAACTATCGAGATTGGTATTTCAATTTTTTTTTAATAGGGGTCTTCAAGTAGGACACTCACACAACTTTTTGTTCGATAACTTTTTGTATTATCCCCTGCCTATTAAAAAAATTTGAACCGTAGATTCTAAAAAATTAAATTTTCAAAGTGGCCCACTTGACATGGCGCGACCCCGCTTTTTTGCCAGTTATGTTATTCTATCTAAAGTGCATTGAATTAAGCGGTTATATACATTTAGGGGGTCGAAAAAAGGCATTTTTCAAGAATTCTTAGTTCTTCTTCTTAATTTTTCTTAGCCAACTATTTGGTTTATTGATTTGAAACTTGGCAGGCATATTATGACAACCTTAAACATATTTCACATATTTGGCAAAATAATTATGAGGAACGTTGGTATTGCCCATTTTACATAGGTCCGCAAAAAAAAAGACACAATATCGAATAAGTGACTACCTTTGTTGTTGATGGCAAAAATTGTCCTTTTTCGAGCATCCATGACTTTCTCGAGCATATAGGCCGATATATTTCGGTGCGGATACTCTCCTTGAGCTCTGTGATGGTCTGGGGCTTGCTTATGTATACTTCGCTTTTTAGATAGCCCCACAAAAAAAATCTGGCGTGATCAAATCTGGCGAACGCGGCGTCCAGTCGATATCGCCTTTTTTTGAAACAACACGTCCAGGAAATTTTCGCTGCAAAAACTCCATGGTTTCGTTTGCTGTTATAAAATATTTGACAAAAATATTGTTAAGAAGCTATGTAAATATTTCAGACCGATCGGTTTAGCTGTTTTGGAAATATCTTGCTCACCAATTTTTAAAACGCCGTTTGAATAGTAACCTTTACATGAGGGCAATTTTTTTTTAAACTTACTCTGAGTCGAAAATATTTGTCGGATCGACGGATGAAATTTTGGGTGTGTAAGGTCAGATATATATATACTAAAAAAAAATTTTTTTAAATCGATTTTATGAAAATCCTAACTGTATAAGTTAAACACGATGGTTCACGCTCGTTGCGGGCGTGCTAAACACGCTCGTTGCGGTCGTTGATCTTGTTATCAGAAGCTTTTTTGTTGATGTGAAGTATTTTGACCCTTTTAATCAAGAAGCGGGTTGCTAGCGCTGCAAGTCCCATGATTATTATGAAACTTATTAGAAAATCGGCTGTATGCGATGTAGTTTTTAACAGTTCCAAGGTCTTGGTGTTGTTGATGTTTAGTTCTTTGACCAATTCTAGTGATAGCTTTTCTTTTATCTTTTTAATGGTCATCTCAGTTTGGAGAATGGCTAGCATCGGGTGATAGTGCACTGATTCTTTGTTGATGAAAATCGTTCCATCAATATTAATTGTAGAATTGCTGAAGTTGATAACAAAGGTTCCGTTGAGACTTGTGGATGTCCCGTTTACTTGTACGTGGCTGGAGAATTTATTAAGTAGAATGACTCCAGGTGCGAGTTCGTCAATAACTGGAATGTGTTGGTTGTTGATTCGAGTGCAGGTGGCAGGGCGACTTTTTAATAAATTTGGTAGGCAAGAGGAATTACTTATGTCTATCATATTTTTATGTTTACAAAGGGTTATCTCATTATAATTATTACATTTTTAAAATTTTGCAAAAAGTTTCTCTTTACATTTGATTACATTTTCGTTTTGAATTTTATTAACATATTGACCAATTTTTATTGGTTTGATTAAAAGTTCTTCACAAAGGTTGGTGTCGGTTATAGCAATTTTAATAATATAAATAAGTGTTGGCCCATTGCTTGCTACTTCTGCGATTTTCATTGCTTCTTCAAAATTGGTGTATGGCAACTGGTCTTGATCTAGTGTTTTTATAACTTAATTTACCTCTTCATCTCCTAATATCTGGGTGTTACTAATATCTGCTTTTGCCCATTGTATTGCGTGGTTTAGGTTAACTATTTCTTCTTTAAGCATTTTAATTTGAAACATTAATGTTGTGCTAGTGTCCCTTTGAGTGTTTCCGTATTTTAAGCTATTTATTAGATTTGCATTGGATAGGGTGATATTATTTATTTTTTCTACGATAAGTCTGTTTAGAACAACTTGATTGTTGTTGTTAGTTAATGCTGAATTTATTTTTTCTTGAACTATTTCGAAATCTCTACTGTGGGGAGATCCAGCTAACCATTTCCAAGCGCTGCCTAACAAATCTATATGTCTTTTCCTTTTACTCCTAATCTTGAGGTTATTAATTAAATTTTTTAAAATTCTTATTTCTTCAGTTATAAATGGCAATATTGGGTCGTATGTCTTCAGTTGGTAGTTAGCAGTGTAATTAATTTTTTCAAGTGTTTTTTCGTATTGTTCTATGTCAATAATATGAATTAGTCTGAAGGTTATTAGAGTCACAATATTGGATTTCGTGTAGTCAGTAATTTGCAAGTCAGCAGCGCACACAGCGAAAAGGGTTCTGTAAATATGATTTAATTTCGAATAAGTTGTTTGTAAATAATTCTTCCACTCTCTGTTAGTACTGTGGTATTTCTGTCTTCTTTTACGGATTCTTTTTTATATCTGGCGGATAGTTTTGTACCTAATCTTTTATTATTTTGAACAAATATCTCTTCTCCTGGGGCATATTTTTTTATTTGAGCTCTCCTTTTGTTATGGTATGCTAGGTCTTTTTCCTGAGTGGTCGTAATTCTCTCTGTAATTTTGTGTCTCTCTGTTTGTTGTAGTCTAGGGTCAAGTGTTACGTTTCTTCCAAAAAATAAGTCAACTGGTTTTCTGTTAGTGGTTGAGTGTATTGAATAATTATATTTGACAACTGATCTATCTATAAGGTCTTTTAAAGAGGCGTGTACTTTGTCGGCCTTTTGGCATCGAATAATTTCGGACAGTGTTGAATGGAAGCGTTCGATCTGGCCGTTTGCTGAACTGTTATATGGGGGTGCTTTGTAAACTTCGATATTAAATTGATCTTGTAGCATCCGCATTACGGGTGCCGACCCAATGGCTTTCTCATTATCTATGACTACTATTTCTGGGATAACAAAATTGATTAATAATTCTTTTAAAGGTTCTTTTATGTCCTGAGTTGCTCGAGATTCGACTATCCTAGCCTGTGCGAATTTTGAAAATTTATCTATTGCAGTCAAAACGAGTTGTTTGTATGTAAGGTAAAAATCGACGTGAATTATTTGACCTGGTTTGGTTTTTATTAACTCTGGTTTGTTGGGGTGTCTTTCGTATTTCTGTTCTTTACAAATTTGGCATTCTTTTACAATTTTTATTATTTTAGCCCTCATCTGTGGAAAGTAAAACCCTAAAAAAGGAAAAAAAACTTTGTTTAGCAATTGTTGTTTGTTTTCGTTGCTATTTCTATGAGCTCTTCTATGTTCTGTTATAATTGCATTTTCCTGATCAGTTTCGTCTTTTAAGTCCCTAACTAGTCTGCTTGAGAATCTGGTTTTATATTTATTAAAAATTGTATAGATTTCTTGGAGTTGACCTAAGGTTTTTTCGTCAGTATGAATGCCGTTAATGACAGACGGGTTGAGTCTATCTTTTAAAATTCTTAATAAGATTTCTGAATTAAAGATTGCTTCTGTAATAATGTGTCTGTGATACATGGGAAAAACAAGTTCGAATTTATAGGAGGGCGTCTTCCCTAAACATAATAGAATTTGATTTTTAAAAACATTTGCTGGTTCTTCTGCCATAGGTATGAGTCTTTTAGGAGAACTAGAACTGCTGTGGATAGTGCCTGTTAATGTGTTTACTTCCCCTCGCGTTTGAATGGGGGGTCTAATCAGAGCATCGGCAACAACATTTGCCTTGCCGGGTTTATAGAGCAGTTCATGGTTGTACTCCTCTAGAATTGCTTTCCATCTCTTCATCTGATCGTTACGGCTTTTCGGGTTAGTTGGGTGTGTAAGAGATTCATGGTCTGTAAATATTTTCACTTTGGTCGGACCGTACAGAAAATTTCTAAGAGTCTGTATTGACCAGATTATAGCTAGCATTTCCTTTTTGTTAGGAGCATAACTTTCTTCTGCCTTACTTAGAGTCCAAGAAATAAACATTATGGGTTTGTCTTCTTGGGCCAATACGGCACCAATAGCATAGACTGACGCATCAGTAGTTAGCTGAAATTCTGTATTGTAGTCTGGATATGATAACATTACCTCCTCGGAGACGAGAGTTTTTTTTAGCTTACTAAATGCTTCTCTTGCGTCTTTGTCAAGATCGATCAGAGTTTTGCTTGAGGCATTTTTTGAGATACGGCCTCGGCCCTCTTCCCCTCTTAAAAGGGCTGTTAGGGGCTTTGCGAGCTTTGCATAGTCTTTAATAAAGCGACGGTAGAACCCTGACAGTCCTAAAAAGGAACGAAGATCTTTGAGTGTCTTTGGTTCGGGGAATTCGACGATTGCTCTCACCTTTTCTGGGTTTTTCTTAATTCCGGTATCTGCTACTAAAAATCCTAGAAATTCCACTTCTTTCTTAAAAAATTCGCATTTATCTAATTGAATTCTCATGTTCGCGTCTTCGAGAATTTTGAAAATAATTTCTATATCCTTTAGATGATTTTCTTCGCTTTTACTAAAGATAATAATGTCGTCAATGTAGACGAAACACCTAATTCCTATATGTTCTCTAAGGACATCATCTACCGCTCGTTGAAAAATAGAAGGGGCATTTTTGAGTCCAAACGGTAGTCTGGTAATCTCGTATTTGCCTTGATTCACTGAAAATGCTGTTTTTTCTATGTCTGATTGTCTGAGTGGGATTTGGTGAAATCCACTTTTAAGATCTGAGACAGAAAAAAATGTATTTTGTCCTAGTTGTGCTAGCACATTGTTAATGTTTGGTATAGGGTATCTGTCTGGGATAGTGACCAAGTTAAGCTTTCTATAGTCTATTACCATTCTATGTTTTTTCTGTCCGGAGGCATCAATTTTTTTCGGTTCAATCCATATTGGAGAAATATACGGAGACCTTGATCGTCTAATCACGCCGTTTTCGAGGAGCTCTTGTATTTGCTTCTCAACTTCTGGCTTAAGAGCTTCTGGGTATGGATAGTGCCTCGAGTATATTGGACTTTCGTTTGTACTTCTTATAGTGGCTTCTACTTTGGTAGTGTAAGTCAGTTTTTCGTCTGGGTCGCCAAATAAGTTTGGAAATTTCAAGCAAATAATTTTTAAATTTTTCTTTTGCGTTTCTGTTCTATGCTCTATTCGAATATCTAATTTGTTTACTTTGGGAGAAGCTTTCTGTTTTATTTTGATTCTACGTTTGTTTTTAATTAAAATGAAACCTTCCTGCAAATTTATTTTGGCGTTGATTTCGCGAAGTGTATCATTTCCTATGATGGCATCAAAAGATTTTAACGAGGGTAGTAAAAAAAATTTAACAAATGTATCCTTTAAATCAAATGGGTTGGCAATTGTGTAGTGTGTGACTTGAACATCTCCGGCTATGGAGCTTACGTAAAAAGATGTATTATTTTTGATTGGTTTTTTTACTAGTCGCGGTTGAATGTAATTTTTATTAGAGCCGGTATCTATTAAAATTTTGATCATCTCTCCATCACCGATTTTACATTGAAAGTAAGGTAATGAAGGGGATTCTACTCTAAAAAATGAAGGCCAGTATATTCGGTTTCCTCTGTTTCTTGTTCGAAATCTGGAATTTCCGCATAATATTCGGCTGTTGTCTCGTCAGTTTCCGTTAATTGGTCGGTATTTTCTAATGGGTGTCCTTGTTCAGTGCTTATGTGAAAATTTCTTTGTTTTTTATCTACCAGTCCGCTTGTTATTTGAGGTGGTGGTCGTTTTCCGTGCAGTCCATTATTTGGTCTGTTCATATAATTTATTTGT
The DNA here is from genome assembly GCA_035045925.1 of Drosophila atripex. Taxonomy (NCBI): domain Eukaryota; kingdom Metazoa; phylum Arthropoda; class Insecta; order Diptera; family Drosophilidae; genus Drosophila; species Drosophila atripex. The sequence goes on along the minus strand of JAWNOP010000041.1, from coordinate 1,161,093 downwards.
TTTGTCTGTAAACTTTTATCTATGTCCATAGGTTCTGGCTTAGGATGAGGTTTTGGAGCCAATGGACGTGGTGGTTGTATTGCTGGGTAAGCAGAATATTGTTGATGATGTCCACTAAATTGCATTTGCTGCTGTGGAAAATAGGGTGTCGTTTTCGGGGTCTGTGGAACGTGAGCTAATTGTGGGATAAATGGTAGTCTAGCTGTATTTGATGGTTGCTGTAAGAATTTTTTTTGTAGTGCGGGTCCTCTAGTAGGTCCCTCACATTTTCTTGAATTGTTTTGGTAATTATTGGCATAGTTAGTTCTGAAATTTTGATTCTCTAGTCTTTCGCATAATTGGAGTGCAGATGGAAGATCTGCTGGCTCTTTGGTTCCTAGCAGTCTAGGCAAGTCACCGTTAAGACCTCTAATAAATGTATCAAGCGCCTTGTCTCTGTACGACTTGGCGAAAAGATCAATTGATTCTCTTCCCATATCCATGCATATAATTTTGTTCAAAATGAGTGATAAGTGGGTATAGACCTGTTGGTAGAAATCTGCTGTGGTTTGATTACCCTGTACTAACGAAGTCATTTGATATTCTAATGTCGTAACGTCTCGTTTATCAGCGTAGTGAGCTGTTAAACATTTAGAGATTGCTGTCCAGTTTAGTGTTGTGTTGTATGATTCTAAAACTGAGTCTGCGTTACCTACAATTTTGTTTCTAATAACATTTAAAATTCCTGGGGGATCCTTCTGTTAGTAAATATACTTTTATTATTCTCTCTACGCTCTTCCTCCAAGAGCTGCTTCTCCTGCTTGGCCAGAAAATTCCCTGAGGCTTTTCACTATGTCTGGGACTCTGTCAAATTCACTCATATTGTTTGCATTAGCATTATAGGTTTGATCGAGAAGCGGCACTGAATCTGGGTTTAATTTTTGATTTAAAATTCTCTCTACTAGTTCTTGTATTTGGGCTTGCATATTATTTAATTCAGGGGCTGTGCTCCATTATTGTTTAGCATCGCGGCCCTAATTAGATTATTTGGATTAGCCATTGTGTGCGTTTTTGTGAAAAATATTCTTTGTTGAGCGTAAAATATAATTTCTTAGATAAATGTTTCGATTTGTTTGTTTGTTTGCTTTGCTTTAGCTTTTTTTTTTATGTTTGTAGCTTTTTTTTTTTGCTTATGTTTTAAAAATATTTCTTTTGGGTATATTTAACTTTTGTGATTTCTTATTTATAATTAAGGGTTAGCTTACAGTAAAATAAAATGCATCCTGAACCGGTCAGTTGGTAGTAGTCCTTTTTGCTCCTTGCTACTGGGGTACCTTTCCCTGACACTCCCGTCCAGTTGTCTACGGCGATAGCCTGCAGTCTGATGTATGTGAGTCCTTTTCTTGGCGGGTCGTCCAGCAGTGTTGCCTTTCCTTTGGTGCGCCTTTTTTTCCGGTGTTACCAGGGCAGCCTATGGGGTGTACTTGCAGGTGATTTTTTGATTCGCGACTTATTTTCCGGATCGGTGGAACCCGGGCAGCCTATGGGGTGCTCTTACGAGTGTTACTTTGATTCGATACCAAGGATTTTTCCGCGGACAGGACCCTTAAACGTTGTGCGCCAGTTAAACACGATGGTTATTTATTATTCAAAAAAATAATATTTTTTGGACACTTGGTCCGTATTTATTTGCACAAAAATTGAAACTAAATTAGGTTTACAGAAATTGCCATATTTATACCCAATAACTTTGTCGCTGCCTCTGCCAACGTCGGAGCTTTGCCGTTGTCGTTGCTGCAGCGGGAAGTGGATCAGACGCTGCAGTCAGCACATTTTTGGAGCTATTGCCCGAAGCCAGGAAGTTGCCCTTGCACTTTTACTTGCTGGTGCAATGCCGGATGCGCGTGGCCAACTTCGTTTGCAAATTCGTTTTGTGTTAACTTATATAACCCATGAGGTGTGTGGTGCTCTTAGAATTTTCTTAGCTTTGGCAGCAACAAGCACCCTAACCCATTATGGCTCATTGCAACTTACTGTTAACGGGAACTATCAAACGGTGAACTACAAAAGCTGCAAAGCGACAGCAAAGTGGAATCAAAAAACACACGAAACATATACACGGCATAAACAGCTAGAAGTCTTCCTTGCCAAGGCTGGGAGATTCTTCTTCAGTCCCCTTAATAATTCCATTGGTATTTCCTATATCAATGTGGAATTTCAACAGTGTGTCACAGTATAAAAATATCATACACTCAGGAAAAACTAAGAATTTCCTACATAAACCAAGAACGCAATTGGAAGTCGACAAGGAACTACTTTAGTTATTTCAATAAAAATTCTAAAATTCAATGCTTCATTTGTTTCCTGAAGTTTGTTTTTGAGACCAAAAATTCTTGATTTAAGCATAAGCAATTATTCTATTAAGAACGAAAAAAAAAATATATATTAAAATTCTCGAGCCTGTTACCCATCTCACATTAGCCGAGAAGTCTTCCGTTGGGCTATCCCTGACAAGGTGTCACGCGAATAATGTTCTAAAGTTTAGTTGTTACTCCATGCTGATTAAAATGTATATTTTCATATTCGTATGCTTCATATTTTCCCCTCAGCTCCATTGCTCACAATGTGATATCGATAACCAATCCTTTCTTATTTCGATTCTAAATTGCGGTATTATTTCAAGCACACTTCAGTTTTGTTATAAAAAAATGTGTGTGTTAAATTGAGTACCCGTTTTTCTATCAAGATTTTTTTTTCTATTTTCTACCTCGTTTTTTCTCCTAAAAAATAAAACTTTAAAAAAGGTGTATATAAATTTTATGGTAAAGATCATCCGGATGACGAAGAACACGGTTGAACAGAAATAACCCTATCAAAGAATTCATAAAACATCACTCTCACCAAAGATTGACAACAAGCTATTTTCAAGCCACATTTATATAAACGTAGTCAAGTACAAACAATCTTGGAAAGACAATTTATAGACTTCTACAACTTACTCTGGGATTGTTTTATAGCCATATATGTCATATGCCAATCATTCGCTTTCCAGCGACGTTGACAAACTTTCCCCCAAAAGTACAAAGAACCCGCTGTCAAGGGCTCACCCAAATTTTAGTGATTGGATCGAAACGATCCCCCAATTAGAAACTCTTCAGGATGGGCCCGCAGCGACGGAGCTGAATCGTTCGCTTCGAACTTTTCTGCTATCAACTCAGCCAAATCTACACCTTTGTTTAGGCTGAAGGACATCGAAAAAGTCCAGTGAAAAGATGGCAACTTAGGTTAGTTAGTATGGAAATTATATAATACAGTTTTATACAAACTCCAGGAACACATCAGCCCGATTTGGCAAATAGTAAAACACTTCAAGTTGTCGTTTTAGTTAAATTTAGAAGAGAGAGCTTTGTCTCTCTCAGAGATCTTCATTGTTCATCCCCTTTCCACACATATAATGTGTATGTGTACAAGTTTGACTTTGCTATTCTCAACACGCCACCTCAAAAGTTACACTAATTTGTATTACAAGTATACAAATTAAGGAATAACAAAAATGTGTGGCGAGTGAACCGACACAATTTAAAATAACAACGAATAAATACTTTGACCATGGTATCTAAAAACTCTTTGGGTATACTAAAAGACTACTCGCTACAAGAGACGTCACTCTTCAGAAAATCATCTTAATATTCGCAACATATACATTAAACAAAACCTTTGTATCCACCCTGTCAATGCAGTTTATCTTTAATAAATACTAATAGTTATTAACCAACGTGGTTATATTTATGTGGAGCATATAAGCCTCCATAATTGGTGACCCTCGACAACTAGAACAATTTCTAAATCACATCAAAGTCTTGTATACACACAAGTATTTAACAACACGGCTGAAAACGAAGACTTCTCTGACGCGCAAGTCGCTGCGCAATTCACTAGCACAGCCATGATCCAATCAGTATTTGAAAAGATGCCGTTCCCAAATTTACAATCAATCACAAACATCGAAATGTTTTTCACGAAGTTAGAAAGCTGGTTCGCACTACAAGGACTTGGTGCACAAAAAGAACAGGAAAAGTTCGCTGCAGTCATCGCCTAAGCAGACCCCAAGTACCTGTAACAAGTACACGATCTTGTCAACAATCCACCCCAAACAGCCTCTTATTCCACATCGATCCTTTCAAAGTTTACAGACTCGGAAATGGTACGTTTGGACAGACTCGCAACTGGAATTCAGCTAGGCGACAGCCGCCAAAGTCACCTACTTTGCCAACTGCAGCAAACCAAGGCAACCAACGACGAATCAGTAGTACGACGCTACTGGATCAAACGTTTGCCTCCTCCCGTGCGCGCGGCAATTGTCGGCATGATAGGAAGCTCACCGCAGACCAAACTCGCACAACTAGCAACAGCAGCCGATGCAGTTATGGACTCCTTAAACGACGATGCGGCTGACCACTTATATTCTTTTTAAAAAAACAAACAACAGCAGTCTCATCAAGAGAACGCGTCATAACGCTCACCAGACGACTCGACGAAAAAGAAGTGGCTCTGCAACAGATCAATAACAAACTGGGGCAGTTACTTAATCACAATCAATCGCGTGGCAGAAATAATCAGCGACCCAAAATTATTACCACAACAATGCACCTTCTAACGACAGATCGTCCGAACAACTGTGTTGGTACCACAACAAGTACGGCAGAGATGCACAGCGTTGCTGCCAACCATGCTCCTTTATAGTGTTCAACGAGGACGACCAAAAAAACTAAATGCAACCGTCAGAGGATCAAGAGGCAGCTTTGGCGGATTAAGTAATTTCGCCTCTTCTTATCATCAAGCATTTCAAATCAACGTTCACAGAATTTCATACTGCAACCGACTTTTCGTACCAGACGCCCAATCTGGTAGAAAATTTTTAGTCCATACCGGAGCCGACGTTCGATCATTCCATTCACTATTCACAAGAATATACAAAATGCCAATCGCCATACACTCTTTGCAGCGAACGGCACCATCCGCTTGATACTGGACTTAGGACTACGTCGTCCTTACACTTGAAACTTTGTTATTGCTGATACCAATACTCCAATCATTGGATCCGATTTTCTACACCACTACAACCTCTTTGTCAACATCAAGGAGGCTAAGTTAGTTGATGCCAAAACACGCTTGACATGCTGTGGTATCCACACACATCAAAATTCATCAATTATTAAAACATTGAACACATCCAACGCATTCGCTCAACTGTTGGAGGAATTTAAAGACATCACACAATTTAACACAATCACACATCGTCCATCGTCAACGACTAGCGTCACCCACGTCATCAAGACTGACCCCAGAGAAACTCCGAGCAGCAAAGAACGAGTTCCAATATTTAATCGACATGGGAGTATGCAGACATTCTAAAAGCCCATATACCTTTACATATGGTACGAAAACCTACTGGTGAATGGAGACCATGCGGTGACTACCTCGCCCTCAATGCACAAACCATACCGGACCGGTATCCGCTACCACACATACAAGGTTGCACACACGTGTTCTATGAAAAAATTATTTTGTAGTTTCGGGAAAGAATCAATTGAGTTCTTAGGACATAAAATTAACCACCAGGGTATTAAACCTCTACAATCCAAGGTAAAAGCCATTACACATTTTCCCTTACCAAAGGTGGCCAAAGATTTACGAAGATTCCTCTCAATGATCAACTTTTATAGACGATTCCTCCCTAATGCTATTCAACATCAAGCTCCACTGGTACAGCTAATACCAGGCAATAAGAAAAACGATTCCACCCCAATCAACTGGACAAAAGAAACAATCGACAATTTCAACAGTTGCAAAAATTCTTTGGCACATCCTGCACCGAACGCAAACCTTCCGCTAAGCACAGACGCGAGCAACATAGCAGTGGGAGCGGTTCTACATCAAGTCATCAACTCCGAATACCAACCAATGGGATTCTTCAGCATTAAGCTATCAGAAACACAGTGAAAATATAGCACATACGATCTGGAACTCCTAGCATTTTACCTCGGAATAAAACATTTCCGCCACATGCTGGAAGGCAGGGTTTTTCACATCCGCACAGACCACAAGCCCTTAGTGTACGCCTTCGATCAAAAACCCGAAAAAGCATCCCCGCGGCAACTTCGACAATGGGATTTCATAGGACAATTCACCACATCCATAACACACGTAGCAGGAGACGAAAATACAACCGCAGATACGCTTTCTCGCATCGAAGCCATCGGAGACAATTGTATTAATTATAATGAAATAAGCGATGCGCAATTACGCTGCCCAGAACTCCAAAAACTACTCAACTTCAACACCAGCTCGCTTCAGTTCAAAGCAGTATATATTCCTCATACACAACACTCACTAATTTGCGATGTATCTACTTTTAACGTACGGCCTTTCATATCACAGCCACTTAGAAACAAAATCATTGAGAAGCCACACAACATTGCACACGGTGGAGTTAAGGCAACCATAAAACTTTTAAAACAACTATTCGTTTGGCCCTCCATGCACAAAGAAATCTCCGAGTTCGTAAAACACTGCATTCCTTGCCAAAGATAAAAAATCACCCGTCACGTTCGTTCACCGCTTCAACACTTCACACTACCCAACCAAAGATTCGAGCACATCAACCTGGATCTTATTGGACCACTGTCACAATCTGGTCACCATTATAGACCGGTACACGAGGTGGCCAGAAGCCATCGCTATTGAAGACCTGCAAGCCGATACCATAGCATCCGCCCTCATTCGCTCCTGGATCTCCAGATTTGGCATACCGGCTCGAATCACCACGGATCAAGGCAGACAATTCGAATCGAGGCTATTCAATGAATTGTCAAGGCTACTGGGAATCGATCACCTACGTACAACCGCATATCATCCACAAGCAAACGGAATCATCGAACGCTGGCATCGAACGTTAAAAGCTGACATCATGTGCAAAAACCAGACGAATTGGCCACAGAAACTCCCACTAATTCTTTTAGGACTTCGCATAGCTTGCAAACCGGACATTCAAGCAATACTTGCACAGCTAGTATACGGAACTACGCTCCAGGAGAGTTTTTCCATCAATCAAACCAAAGAATTGGAAAAAATCATGCAAGAGATCCGTCCAACACAAACAGCTCATCATGACACCTCCAAACCATTTATATTTAAGGAATTGGAAACCACCTCACATGTATTCATACGAAATAATGCCGTACGCACTTCACTTCAACCTCCATACGACGGTCCATTTGAAGTCATCGAAAGGAACGACAAACACTTCACCCTATCCGTTGCTGGACGTGCAGTCAAAGTATCAGTAGACCGCCTCAAGCCCGCCTTCGTTATAATGCAACACCCGATAGACAAAAGCTCAACCCTGGAACCACCAAATTAAGGACCAGACGTACAGGCTCATGGAGGATCACCGGAAACAACCTCACCTCCAAGACCCCGGCGTACAATTAGACTCCCTGGTCGCTTTGTACCATATGCAGTTTATCTTTAATAAATACTAATAGTTATTAACCAACGTGGTTATATTTATGTGGAGCATATAAGCCTCCATAAATGTTTTTTTTTGTTTTTTGATCCAGCATTTGCTGCAAAGAATTGGGAAAACCCACTAAAACCCAATCAGATCAATCATAAAACATAAACTTACAAGATTCGCTTATATAAACAGCATTGGTTAGACTAGAAATTATTTTAGTTTGATTATTGTTAAATATATATATATATATATATATATGCCAAGGGATCTTGGTTTTAAGGTGAATTTTCAATTAACAGAAAACTCCATATAAAGGTTCAGGCTGAAGGTCCAGTTAGCTCCAGTTGGTCTCGCAGGGTAGTGAATCTAGCTGGAAATCTGTGGAAATAGGTTCAGGCTGAAGGTCCAGTTAGCTCCAGTTGGTCTCGCAGGGTAGTGAATCTAGCTGGAAATCTGTGGAAATATACTTGACGCAGATTAGTTTGTTTTCAATTTGTTCCCTGGTAAAATGATATTTAATATCTATGTGCTTAGTCCTCTTGTGGCAAGTAGGGTAATAGCCAATAGGCTATACTAATAAAACCTTGGTTGTCTTCAAAAATATCTATTGGGCCATTTATTATTGACTTTAGCCATAATGCTTCTCTAACACCTTCAAATAAGGCCATATATTCGGCTTCGGTAGATGAAGCAGCAACTGATTTTTGTTTCATAGTATTCCAGGAAATTGAACAATTTCCAAACATTTTAAATATATATCCTGTAGTACTTCTCCTATCTGTCTCATTTCCAGCCCAATCAGAATCGACATATCCTATAAGAGTATTATCCACTTTAGGATTCCTTTTGAACGATAACTTTAAGTCAACTGTTCCTTTTAGGTATCTTAAAACCCGTTTAAGATATTGCCATAATTCTTTGTTATTATTATTAGTATACCGGCTTAAGATACTTATCGATGTACATTATGTACATTAAACAGCCAATTAAATTCCTACATGGTGCTTCACATGATTCTTCAGATTCAAGTCCTCATAATTTAATTTGTTTGGAAGAGGGGTACTAACTGGATTACAATCTTGCATATTGAATTTCTTTGAAACATTTTTAATATATGCAGATTGACTGAGACAAATTTGATCATCTTTTCGATCAACTTTTATACCAAAGAAATGTCGTTTTTCACATAAGTCAGTCATTTGAAACGTACTTGAAAGATAAGTTTTAAATTCCGAAAGACATACTTTCGGAATTACTGGTGGCAATTACCACATCGTCAACATATAATAGTAGATATATATTTTTACTTATATCTCCTTTATTTAAAATATATATACATCGGTCTACTTCTAGATTCTGAAATCCAAAACTTTTAAGTGGATTTTCAAAAACCTCAAACCAGCATCTTGCAGCTTGCTTAAGGCCATAAATAGCTTTATTGAGTTTGCATACTTTATTTCCATCATATTGGTTTAAACCTTTTGGAACCTTCATATAAATTTCATCTTTTAAAGTTCCATTTAGAAATGCTGTTTCATACATCCATATGATGGATCAGTAAATTATATTGATTAGAAAATGCTAAAAGAAATCTGAAACTAGAAATTCGTGCAACAGGTGCAAAGGTCTCATCATAATCCATCATGTATTCTTGGGTGAAGCCCCTCGCTACCAGTCTTGCCTTATATTTCAGTAAGTTACCATTTTCGTCTTGCTTTAAACTAAAAACCCACTTGCAATCTACTATGTTTTTATCCATAGGCCTTTGCACTAAGCACCATGTTTTATTTACAAAATGCGAATTTAATTCATCTTGAATGGCTTCCTCCCAGAAGGCTCTGTCATCGCGAAATTGAATTTCCTCATAAGTATTGGGAATATCACATAAGCTTATTTGGCTACTCATGAGACATTTTTCTAAAAATCTATATGATAATTTTGGTTTATCTTTATTTCTCTTACTGCGTCTGACTTGTTGATTTTCATTTTCTCGTACCAGTTTTAACTTCTGGATCGGTATTCTCGAGACATGTGGAATTTTCGTTTGAGTTTTCACTAGACTTTGAATCCATTGATTCATTCATCTCCTGTGATGGAAAATCTAACTCTTCATTGTCTTCAATTGGAGAATCATGACTTCTGCTAACATCATTATGTTTTACCACAGAGTCATTTTCATTTAAAGTCATAGATTTTATGCCTTTTTCGTCCACCACTACATCTCTAGCTATCATAAATTTTCTTGATTCCTCATTCCACAATTTATAGCCATTTGGTTCATACCCGACGAGTATAGTCTTAATAGATTTCTCATCAAATTTTCGCTTACGCACTTTATTTAGTGCGTATACAGTCGATCCAAATACTTTCAAGTATTTTAATATTGGCTTCTTTTTATGCCACATCTCATATGGTGTTTTTCTTATATTTTCCTACTTAGCCCTACTTGGGGACCTATTGACTAAATAAGTTGCTGTTAAAACAGCTTCATCCCAAAAACTTTTATTAAGTTTAGTACAGTTAATCATAGAGCGAGCTTTTTCGGTGATTGTTCTAATCATCCGCTCTGCAACACCATTTAATTGTGGGGTATGAGGAACTGTTAAATGATAGCTGATACCTTTTTCTACGCAAAATTCACGCATTTCATTAAAGAGGTATTCCCTGCCATTATCAATATATAGATTTACCATTTTTAAGTTAAAATGAGCCTCACTTTTCGCCACAAAGTCTTTGAATACAAAAAACACGTCTGATTTAAAAGTAATTAAATATGTCACACAGTAATGTGTGAACTGATCAATAAATACTACATAGTAGTTTTTATTATCAATAGTTGAGGGTGTAATCGGACCACAAACGTCAGAATGAACTACGAACAATGGGCGTCCAATATTTTCTTTGTTTTTAAATTTCTCAAATTTTAGCCTAGATTGCTTTCCGTTTATACACGCCTCACATATTTCATCTATATTTAGCTGTACGTCTTTTATAAGTTCAACGTCTTTAAACAAGCTATTTTGTGTAATTTCTAAGAATTTTCCTACACTAATATGGCCTAACCTTTCATGCCACAAGCGATATTCTGCATCATTTAAATTTTTCGATGTATATACTTTACTCTTTAAATAAAATTTTACAATCGGTACATTTTACATAATTACATATCCCTTCAAATGCCAAGTTACCATTTTTGATTACCTTTATAGGTAAGTTAGACATTCCAGCATGGAGCATCTTCTTCACGGATAGTAATATAGCACATTTTTTAATGCAATGTTTTTCCCAGAACTAACTAGTTGCAGTAACATACACAAATTCTCCACGTTTTGCAATCTCAATCGCCACACTTGGATTTATATTCTCATACTCGGAAAATAAAGATGTCTTTTACTATGTGATCTGATGACCCCGAATCTAATATGAAATCTAAGCCATCTGTATTTTCACTGCAATTACATAGCTAATTTAATCATAATTGCAAACGAGCGTTCTGGCTGCGTTGCTGTTACTATCTGAGCCTGTCTCTCTCTAACTTTACTCTGGACATGAAAATTCTGGTTGCCTAAGGTTGTTTAAGAAGAAACAGGCTTTCTTCATATGTCCTAATCTGCCGCAATGAAAACACTTCAGCTTAGGCTTTGACTTATTCTGAAATTTTTTCTTCACAAATTTTTTTTTTTTATTTTTGTATGTGCTCTTGATTGCCTATAGTCTGCAAAACTGTTGCATTTGTGTCCTTGCCAACTTATTTCAGTTTAATTTCATGATGGAGAAGCCAAGTTTTTACAAAGCCTAATGTCTTTACAAAGCCCAAAGTCTTTAAAAAGCTCTCAGATAGAGTTTCTATCGTTGTTATTACTCCATCATAGCTAGTTGGAAGTGTTAGAAGCAAATGAGATACTTTATCCATATCATCTATCTTGGCTTCCGCCGCAGCTAGCTCAGTAACTAAATCATCAAATAAACGAAAGTTGTTTACTAGCGGAGTATCACCCTTCAATATTAAAGACAATAGTTGTATGCGCAATGAAAGTTGAGATGCTAGGCTTTTACGCTCGTAAATAGTATCCAAATTTTCAAAAATCTCTTTAGCCGAGTTCTTATTGTTGGCAAACACTAAAAAAGAGTCACTCAAATATTCAATTATAAGAATCTTTGCATATCTTCTGCTCGTTTCACCTCCTCACTTTTCTTATCACTTGGTTTTTCATCAATTACTTTTATCAACTCCTTTTCCTCTAACAAAGCCCTGACTCTAAATTTCCATATAGAATACTTTTCCCCGTTAAAAGGTGTTATGTTTCTCTTTCCTTTTTCCAATAATAACGGTCCTCTTTTCGATTGTTATGCGCTTTTCAGAATTTTTGTTTTTAGTCTGCTCTAACACTCGCACTGAAATTGGAAATTTCACCCCAATTTGGTGCGTTGTTATACATATATACATATATTAATGTATTTACATACATATGTACGTTGTTCACTTATAAGCTGATATTTCAATAGAAATAATTTTGTTTAGACTTGATTTAAGTTTAAATTTTTTCACCTTTAATACCCTTGCAGAGGGTATTATAATAAAACAAGAAAGGAAAGCTAACTTCGGGCGGAGCCGAAGTTGATATACCCTCGCAGTTGAGTGGCAGTCCGCTGGGTGGCGACCTGCATCTTATATTATTAGATATATATCGGATCGTATACAGTGGGCCGATCCTTATGAAATTTGGCAGATCGGATTAGTTTGCCCAAAGTAGAATCCCATAGAAATCCGATTCTTCGGATTTCGGAAAAAACAACGAATTTATGACATTTACGATCAATCAGTTATATTGCAGCTATAGGATATAGTCGACCGATCCCAGCCGTTCCGATTGCAAAGGCCTGCAAAGGAAAGAAGGGTGTGTGCAAAGTTTGAAGACGATAGCTTTAAAACTGAGCGACTAGTTTGCGTAGAAACAGACAGACAGACGGACAAGCTTATATCGACTCAGGAGGTGATCCTGATCAAGAATATATATACTTTATAGGGACGGAGATGTCTCCTTCACTGCGTTGCACACCTTTGAGCAAAATTATAATTCCCTCTGCAAGGGTATAAATATTTAAATGGATTGCCTCTCACATCATATTATAACGCAGAGACTATGATTGTTATTGGCACGAACAATTGGGAATTGGCAATTCCCCGGAAAATACGTGAAGAAAGACGCATGGAACCCATCGCCTCAAAATGTGCTCTAGGATGGAGCATCCAAGGAACAGGAAACTCAAAAAACTTTGTTTCTCTACATCACTGCGAATGCAACTGGGCGAACTCGACAATGCCATCAAGAGCAGTTTTGATGTAGACCATATAGCTCCACTAAAGCTTCAATTGGAAGATGACGAAAAGGCCATACGCATTCTTGAAGACACCTGCAAAAAGGTAAATAGCCGTTATCAGGTTGGTCTTCTTTGGCGAGATGAACACGCTACGCTCCCAGAAAGCTGTTCCACCGCTTTAAGACGTTTGGAATGCCTGCGGTCAAAAATCAAGAGCGATCCAGAATTTTTCGGGCAAATTCAAGACCTTATAAACAATATGGTGTCTAAAGGATATGCAATCCAACTAGACCCTGCAGACATAAACAAGGAGGAGCATCGTGTATGGTACCTCCCAATACTCATCGCCTTAAATATCAACAAACCTAATAAAGTACGATTGGTTTGGGACGCAGCTGCGAAGAGTCACGGAAAATCTTTTAACGATTTTATGTTAAATGAACTCGACTACCTAAATCCACTCACAGAGGTTCTTATGGCATTTAGAGTTGGCCGCATTGACGTGTGCAAAGACATTGCAGAGATGTTCCATCAAATTACCATACAAGAAAGCTATATGCAAGACCTTCGTCATGCGTGATATTCGGAATTTACTGCGCATCTTTTATTGCTCATTATGTACGCGACAAGAACGCAGATGTATTCAAGGACACAAATCCACGAGCATACGAGTTCATAATCAAGGCAAACTATATGGACGATCTCATCGACAGCTATAATGATGATTCCGAGGTGGTATCAGTGGCATCAGCAGTCAAGAATATTCATGCGAATGGAGGATTCACAATAAGAAATTGGATCTCAAACTCTAGCACGATTATGCATCATTTTGGAGGACGCCAATTAAACATCCACATAGACTTTTCGACTATATATTTGGGTTCGCAAGACTTAAAAGAGATTTCCTGAACGGAGAGGCCACACTAACCAAGCGAGAAATCCTGCAGGTACTCATGTCTGTCTTTGACCTACTGGGCCTACTCTCTTACTACACAATCGGCCTAAAGATACTACTTCAAAAAGTATGGCGGTCAGGCATAGATCGGGATGAGCAACTATCTAAAGAGCTACTTCAGTTTTGGATGCAATGGAAAACTGGAATTTGGGAATTTTCCCGTCACTACTCCAGTTTGCTACCAGATGCAGAGCAAATTGATCTACATACCTTTGTTGACGCCAGCGAATACGCTTATGCCGCAGATTCATATCTTCGTATAAAAAAGGAAAACAACGTCGATACAGAAATAGTAGCCGCCAAATGCAAGGTTGCACCGCTGAAGCCCGTCTCCATTCCAAGTATGGAGCTCTTAGCAGCAGTTATGGGAGTCGGACTAACAAAACAAATCAAAAACACGAGAGGTTTACGAATCGATACTGGTCCGATTCTAAGACTGTTCTTCAGTGGCTCACCATCGACCCACGAAGTTTCCAACCTTTCGTTATGCACCGAATAGGTGAGATCGTTGATAATACTACCATTAATCAGTGGCGCTGGGTTCAAACAAAAGCAAACATAGCAGACTTAGCTACAACATTTTTGAAAGCTCCAGAGGAGTCTCGATGGATTAAAGGACCCCATTTTCTTATCCAGCCGGAGAGGAAATGGCCAGAACCTGACGTGTCCTTTGATGAGCACACGAACCAGATTGAATTGCGTAAGCATGTACTCCTAACAACCAATCTAAAGCATTTCGAATTTGCAGTTTGCAGTTAGCAGTTTGCCACTCCCAAACTATTTTAAGTTTCTTTTTCACTTGTAGATGGCGCTTTACCACTGACAAAAAAGTTTCCCGCTCCTTATCTTTTTACCGCTACGGGCGCTTCGCAACTGTTGGCACAAAACCGAATATAAGTTAAAGACTCCTACACAAATGCTAACAAGAAAATTTGCAAAAGTGAATGACTAAAATGTTGATTGTTAAGAACTGGCCACCGGCTGCGACCGCTCTCCCAAAACATACTACCAAACCATTTTTAGTTTCTTGTTTTACTTGTGGATGGCGCTTTGCAACTCCCAAACAATTTTAAGATTCTTTTCTCAATTTGCCACTCCCAAACTATTTTAAGATTCTTTTTCACTTGTAGATGGCGCTTTACCACTGACAAAAAGTTTCAAGCTCCTTTTCTTTTCACCGCTACGTCCCGATCCTCCTCGATCCTCCTGTTCACGTGTTTGATTTTGAGAAAAGGTATTAAAGGAGGAACTAAAAAGGAATAACTTCGACGATATAACCATCCAATACGATGCAATCAAATGGAAATTCAACCATCCGGCAGCGCCTCACATGGGAGGAGCGTGGGAAAGGCTTTTTCGATCTGTTAAATTAGTCCTAAAATGTATCTGCCCAACAAATAACTTCAACGACGAAACTTTACGAGCTGCTCTAACGGAAGCCGAAACTATCTTAAATTCCAGACCATTAACCTTTGTTTCTCTAGATTTTGAAGACAAAGAGGCCTTAACAGCAAACCACCTACTCCTGGATAAAGGAATACACGCCTACACTCACCAGACGATGCAAGTGGTTCACCAAGCGCCCTTCGTTAGCCATTGGAGACATCGTAGTCGTCGTCGACGATCATCTACCCAGAAATTCATAGCCCAAAGGACTCATAACTGACGTAGTGCTTGCTAAGGTTCATTTTGCAACAATATGAACGCGCAATGGAATCATAATCCGTCCAGTAGCCAAAATAGCAGTCCTGGACGTCGGATTAAAACAAAGTGAAGACCCGAAGGACGTTCACGGGGATGTTGCCAGCGATATTTAGGTACGGCTTCGATCGCTTTAATACATGGTCCTATTATACAAAAGGGATTTTGGTTAATATGGAAAAACGGTCATACAACTGATCTACCGTTACTATTGACCGGCAAAAAGATAAAGTTTTTTAAAGTCTTATCCATTTTTAATTTAAACACTTATAAAATACAATAAAGTTGAATTACTAAAAAAGTTGTCAGCCATCATATTTGTGCCGTAACACCGTTTATGCAACTGGAAAAATACTAATGCCGCGGTAGTTGCACCAACTACTGCACTGTGGCATCGACCTATTTCAAGATCGGACAGATGATTCTGAGGTTCCAATCTTCGGGTATCCCCACCAACGTATCACCAGCAGGTTTGCACAATTCGCTTTTCTTCGTGACTTGTAAAAAAAACCCCCTGTCACCGCAGCCTGCAGTGTTATTCGTTAGACAGCGTCTTTTGCAGCTGTTGCATCCCGACATTTCTGATTGTCCCATGAATTCCTTGTACAGGGACTCTGGAATACAATCAATTCTTTTGCTGACGTTTGCAGGGATTGAAATATGAGCACCCGGTGTTGAAGGCTGTATTTTCCGGTGTTGAAGTATGCATTCTTCTCTGTACGTCAAACGTGCAATCTCCTCCACACATATTCGTGTGTGATGGGTTTGATGTGTGTGTATTAGGCTCAACTAAAAAAACTATTTCAGAAATGTCTATAGGCTTCTGTTCACGGAAGTATTTTTTTGTGTTTATTCTAATTATTCACAATAATTGTCGATGGAAACGATAAATAAAACGACTTCTATAAACCAGGGGGGTAGGAAAGGGAACCCGTCAAATGTACCGTGAGTGTAGCGTAGGCAGTGTAGCGTAATTAACGGCGGGAATCGAGGCAAGAAGGATTAACTGTGGGAAGCGAGATCAAGGATTATCTGGTTCGACTAGCGCTATATAGGGATGGCCCATGGAGCGAATCGAGACCAAGTCTTCCTGGGAAGCTCGAAGTGTTGAGTTAGAGGACCGCCTTTTAGAGAATCCGACATTTAAGCAGGAAAGTTTCCTTAAAGGAATTAGGAGTAAAACGCTGAAGGACACCCCGTGAATTAGTCCGACAGTCTCAAGTGCGAAAATTAGGTTAAGTGCGAAAGGATCTGTAATCCGTAGCTCAGGGACCCCTATGGATATGTCTGATGGCTGGACGCGAGTCCAACGCGAGTATAGAACAAGAAAGGAAAGCTAGCTTTGAGCGGAGCTGACGTTGGGTACATCAACAGCAGTTAAGCTTATATTATTAGATATATATCGGATCGTATATAGTCGGCCAATCCTTATGAAATTGTATAGCAGATCGGATTAGTTTGGCTAAAGTGAAATCCATAGAAAGTCCCATCCTTCTAACTTAAAAAACAACAAAGTTACAGCATTCTCGATCAATCAGTTAAATGGCAGCTATAGGATAAAGTCGCCCGATCCTTATAAAGTTCGGCAGATAGGATACATAATAAAGAAGAATCCATAGAAAGTCCCATACTTCTATCTTGAAAAACAACAAAGTTGTGGCATTTCCGATCTATCAGTTATATGACAGCTATATGATATAGTCCACCGAGCCCGGCTGTTCCGACTTATATAATGCCTACAAAGGAAAGAAGGATGTGTGCAAAGTTTCAAGTCGATAGCTTTAAAACTGAGAGACTACGGACGGACAGACGGACGGACATCTTATATCGACTCAGGAGGTGATCCTGATCAAGAATATATATACTTTATAGGGTCGGAGATGTCTCCTTCACTGCGTTGTCGCATTTTTGACCAAACTTGATGCATTTCCCGGACACCATAGGAGATTGACGGCGACGGCGGCAACAAAGGAGCCGGGGAAGCAGCGACAACCAGCAGCAAGGACGCACGGGAGCAGATCAACGGCGGCAACTTCGCCTCAACTAGGCCACTAACCGCCATCCTTAAAGATGAGAATGAAAGTGACTCTTAAGCAAAAACGACAGGGGGAGTGACAGCAGTAGCAGATGAGAAGCAGCGTAGGCCCCGCAGCTGGAGCCCTTTAATCCAAACTGAGAGAACCGTTAGCTGAACTGGCGCCAGGCACCAACTCCACATATCCTACGGGGCGAGAGCTTGGGGGGGTTTGTTTACTGGCACCAACTCCTTCGAGACCCACCATTGTAATACTTTAATTTGTAAACAAATCAAACCTAGAATAAGGGAGGCATTAATAAAAAGAAGCTTTCGGTATTAATTCTGGGCTCGGCCAATCACGTTGAATATATAAATTCGTTGAAACGATCCACAACCTCTGTGACCTTGCCGCGAAAATTGTTTCGAGCATAAACAGGCAAAACAGTTCGTTACAGGTTCCTTCTGGTCCAGAAACTTGATTCATCAATTCAGGCCAAGTTGTAAGAGACACAACCTGTATATCCAACCTGTATCCCTGCAGGATACGTTTCCGATTAGGGAATCCTTAGCCAGCTCTCACTTTGTTTTGTGTGCTTAAGAGCAAATTATTTTGCTCGCGGACTTGACATTACACACCACCAAATTTGCATTCCCAGGATTCTCTGCGTGGCATCCTCGCCTTCCGTTCCCAGATTGTCCTCCTCGCCTGATCAGAATACGGCCAAAACACTTATGGTTCAGGATCGCCATTCGGAAATTGCTGTACTGCCAGCATGTACTGTACAGCAGGGTGTACTGTGGTCACATCCAGGCATGAAATTCAGTTGGTGTCTTCATCCAGTCTTGGATGACGGCCTATTCCGCCTATATCACGGCAATCGTCGACTCCCTGATTACCAAAAATCATTCCAGCAATCATATACATACGTTTTTTGGACTGCAATAGTAGTTGGTAAGTGTGATTCCCAGCATAAACTCTAGGCTGACATCATTTGTGCTTGTTATTTGTGCAAGGTAAATGAATTCCTTGACGACTTCAAAGCTATAGCTCTTTACTGACTGCTGAGAATCAAGACGCCGTGATTCTCTGCTAGACCGCACTATAAACTTTGTTTTACCCATAATCACTGCTAGTCTTACTATATCCAATTTCTTTTCAGCAGCCCCGAAAGCTCCTGTATCATGACGCTCGGTACAGCCAATGGTATCAATTGTAGTGTATGCATATGCCTATAGGCAATGATCACTGTACAATAAATATTAATCAATAAATTGTGACACTTTGTTGCAATAAATACAGAAACACTTGACTTCAGTTCAAGTGTAATAGGATCAGCCACTTCAGCGCATAAGGCTTAAACGGTTGGTCAGCATTCTTATGCTGCCCAGCTACAGTATATATACTGTAAATAAATGTAAATGTATTATTTATTGTAAATAATAGCGAGTATATATAAATAATATATATTGCCGACGCTCGGCCGCTGCCCTCTGCAGCAGCGCAGCCTTTTTATGGAAGGTTTCGAATAAGAAAAATTTAGAATAAGAAAAAAAACGAAAAGAATATAATGAAAATCCCCAACGCAGCGACACGACATGTCGCTCTCTTAAAACTAAGGATACAATCAAAGAAAATAAAGGAAATAAATTCAAAGCAAATAAAACTCTTTAAATGGCGACCGTGACATAAGTCCTGGAGGACTTAGAAATCAGAAAATATTTGGCTAAAAAGGATGAGAAGGATAAAAAGAAACCAAAGGATGAGAAAAAAAATACAAAAGGATGAAAAGGGACCAAAGGATGATAAAATATACAAGCAAGAGGCAACTGTGGGCAAGCGCGGTGGTAAATAAAAAAAAAAAAAAAATATATATATATATATATGTATAAAATAACAAAAAAAAAAGAATAGAACAAATTAATTGGCTATTATACATTCAGAAAAAGCCACCCACATGGGCAACGGCACGAAAGCTTACAGAAGAGCTTTATTTTTTTTTTGGTGCACGAAAGCCTCCGTCTAAGAAAGCGAAACTCCGTTACTCATTCAGCAAATATTAAAACTATAAATGATTTATAATTCAAAACCCACCATCTCCAAAGCGTTTGCCAAGGAAGCCAGAAAACGGCCCCAAGGATTGCCCTGGACCAATGTACTCGGCATAAAATAACCTGTGCAAGGACCAGGTGCCCCAACTAGAGCAGCAGCCTGTATTGACTTTATAACTTTATGCTTAATTGAGCGGAATCCTTTCTGCCCGATGGCAGTGTAGACTGTAAAGCTTTGCGAAAAATTAGGTAGAAATTTCTAGAAAAAAAAAACATAAAAGGTATGCTAATGAACATAAATAGCATGAGTAAATTTGATGATAGTAACGAAATTTATAATATAAATAAAATGGGAATGATCGATAAAAAGACAGTGGATTCCACTGCAAATGTTATTAATAAAATAGAATCAAAAAATATCGATTCCCATTAAGCAAATATATTACTGTTGATAATTGTTATAATTATGTGTGGATATATACGTATAAAGCATACTTAATGCACAATGAATGCATAAGAAACAGGGCACTAAGCCAAGCAAACGATTTGGATAAGAGCTAGTTGCATATGCCCACAATAATTAGGATAGTAATAAAAATATATTGAAAACAAAAATTATTAATTATTATTTTTGCTTGACGCAAATATATGTATATTAAATGATTGAAAAATTATCTTTCTAAAAATAACGGTTTAAGACAATGAACTCATGAAAGATTTAATTTTGAATGAAGAAACTAATACATACAAAAGACAAATACGATTTGGACCTATCTATATCAACTGTTCTTAATACTCCGCTGACGGTTGAACCGAGTCAACAACTAGAGTATGATACCAATGCTGTTGAGCGAATAGATTCAGAAGATGAAGGAAACATAGACGAAAAAATATAAATAATTTAACAATACCTGCCGTAATAACATTACCTGAGGCAGAGGAAGAAAATTGGTTAGAATCTGAATCTAATTATAGTTCCATTAACGATAAGCCAGTAGTGATGGCAGATTAAACAATTGCCCAAAGGGCATACATAAAAGACATTTCTAATGCCATCCCGGAATTAATCGGACAGAGGATAAATCTTTTAAGATTTATAACAGCTTTGAATATAGTAAACTTGACATAAGGCACATTCGAACCGATAGCTGTCGAGGTCATAAAATCAAAAATAATAGGATCAACTCTGTAGAAAGTACAATTTGAAACAACAATCCATGCAATTATAAAAAAATTGCAAGATACTATAGTAGGTGAAACATCTGATGTAGAAAAGGCAAAAATTGGCCAAAACTACACAAAAAGGAAAAACAGCGGAAAAGTTCACAACTGATGTTGATAATATACGTAGACTTTTGGAAG
Organism: Drosophila atripex; assembly: GCA_035045925.1. Classification (NCBI taxonomy): domain Eukaryota; kingdom Metazoa; phylum Arthropoda; class Insecta; order Diptera; family Drosophilidae; genus Drosophila; species Drosophila atripex. The sequence goes on along the minus strand of JAWNOP010000041.1, from coordinate 1,140,189 downwards.
CCTCGCATATTAACGAAGGTTTACCGGCCGAACATGCTGATAAATTCAGCACCAACGAAGCCATAAGCATTATGATTAAAAATTGTGAGCATGGCAAACTAAAAACAATTCATGGGGCTATCACTAAGTACTTACAATGTAGTACTGAAATGACTGGCAACGCAAATGCGATCCTTTACGCCCAAAGAGGACACCGAGGTAGTTATAACAACCGAGGTAGTTACCGCGGAAGAGGCAATGGTCGTGGAAATCGAAACAATGGCCAAAACCATAAACCCAAAAAGGGTAACTCAGAACGCTTCGAAAAACTACCAGCAGCCTTTAGGTACAGAAAAATGAAAAGTAAAAAGGTCCATTCGATTAATCTTAGTGTAAGCATTTTCGTTGCACTATCAAATTTAGCTTCACGCAAAAAAATTAACATTTTTAACAGATACTGGTGCAGAAATTTCATTGATAAAAGAAAATTCTGACACTTTAAATAATATAAATATTGATCACAAAATAAATATTCAGGGAATTAATCAAGGATTCATTCAATCCCAAGAACTAACATCTCTAGAAATGCAATCTACAAAATATATAATTCCACACGACTTTCCTATTGTCGATTCAACTTTTTCAATACCATGTGATGGAATTTTAGGATTTGATTTTATCAAAAAATACAAGAATGGAAAGCTAACTTCGGACGGAGCCGAAGATGATATACCCTTGCAGTTGAGTGGCACTCCGCTAGGTGGCGACACGCATCTTTATTATTAGATATATATCGGATCATATATAGTCGGCCGATCCTTATGATATTTTGCAGATCGGATTAGTTTGCCCAAAGTAGAATCCATACAAATCCTTCTAACTTAAAAAACTACGAAGTTATGCTATTTCCGATCAATCAGTTATATGGCAGCTATAGGTATAGTCGACCTATCCCGGCCGTTCCGACTTATATACTGCCTGCAAAGGAAAGAAGGGTGTGTGCAAGACGATAGCTTTAGAACTGAGAGACTAGACTTGCGTAGAAACAGACAGACGAACAGACGGATATACTTATATCGACTCAGGAGGTGATCCTGATCAAGAATATATATACTTTATAGGGTCGGAGATTTCTCCTTCACTGCGTTGCACACTTTTGGCCAAAATTATAACACCCTCTGCAAGGGTATAATAATTGCCTATTAGATTTTACGCCTTCAAAAGATCTGCTCATCCTAATACCGGATAAGTTAAAATATCCTATTTATGTACCAATAACTCACAGCCCCGGTAATAATACAATAGTGTTACCGGCGAGATCTTAAGTTGTCCGAAGAATCTAGTTAATTTCAAAGGAAGATAGCATTCTAATTCCGAACCAGGAAATTCAACCTGGTACATATGCAGCTAACATTGCCGTATGGACATCAAATGCATTTGTCCGTTTATTAAATACAACTAACACTGATCAAATGATCAGCATCCACAATTTAAATTATGAACCGTTGAAGAATTACGAAATATCAAAAATGGACAAAGATGTTATTTCTAAAGATGTTATGTCCAAATTAACTAAAAATTTTCCAAAACCCTTTGATGAACAGCTTCGAGAACTTTGTTGTAAATATACAGACATATATTTGGGCTTGAAACCGAATCGATTACAAAAAACTATTTTTATAAGCAAAAATTAAGATTAAAAAATAATCAACCAGTTTACATAAAAAATTATAGTAGTCCTCATAGTCAAAAGAACGAAATTTAAGCTCAAGTTGATAAATTAATTAAAAACAAAATAGTAGAACCATCAGTATCAGAGTGCAATAGTCCATTATTACTAGTACCTAAAAAGTCATTTAATATTGAATAGAAATGGCGAGGGAGTCATTAATTATTTTGATAAGGTGTTTTGGAGCAACTGAATCAAAATGTTTTGATTTGTCAACATACTTTGCATGGTCGTTCGCATAAAAGAAATGAATTCATCCATACTTTTTTGCAATGTGAGTATCATTGTTTCCATTTTATTTTCTGTGTGCTCTGCAGGTTGGTAAGAGACTGTAGGTGGGGGTTGGGCGTTGTAGGCAGGGCTCGCATGTCCCGATTTTATAACGCTTGCAAAGCTTACGTTTTTGGATATAGTGGATCTGCCGAGTGAAGATCGGGCTGCTGACGAAAAGAAAACTTCAGGTGTGGATTTGGAGGGTATCAATGGTGTATGATGAGATCGTGCTGATGACACTCTTTGGTTGATCCGACTTTTTAACTCCTTGTATACTGGACAGCCTCGGTAGTTTGCTGTGTGGTCTCCTCTACAGTTGCTACCCTTTTTGCTATTTGGCACGTTTTTGAGTTCGCACTCAGCAGAGGTATGCAGCCCTCCGCAAGCGACGCATACAGAGCGTAGTGTGCAGTAAGATTTGGTGTGTCCGTATTCCTGGCAGTTTGCACACTGGACTGGGCCATTGCGTTTGTGCGGCTCTTCAACCGTGATTCTGCGATGCAATAGATACTGGAGTTTGTAGATGGGATGGACTTCGTTTTTCTTGATGGCCTTAGAGTCAGGTACAAGTTCCACTTTAAAGAGAGGTTGCGGTTGTTTGTTTCGGTTACGTATATTTGAAACGGTTTTTACATTAAAGCCTTTGTCTTTTAGTGCCTGTTCGACTTCTGCAGTGCTTACGTCTGGTTCGATTCCTTTTATGACGGCTTGTTGACCTTTACTACTTTTTAGCTGGTAGGTGTAGTAGTTCATTTTTTTAGAATCTAAGAGCTCCGTCAATTCTCTATAGCTTTCTTCACTTTTAACTTGGACCTTTGTTTCATGTATGTCTCCTTTAGTCAAGGGGATTACATGGAAGCTGTCTTTACCAATCAGATCTATTATTATATTAACGAGGTTGTTTGAGGTTTTCTCTCGAATATAAAGCGGAGGCGGCTTCGCTTTCTTTTTGTCCGTGTCTATGTCTGTAGCAGGAGTTTCGTCTGACGTGTCAGCCAAAATTTCGAATCTATTTGCTGTATTAGAGTTTAGCAGAGTACCTTGGCTTGAGGGACCCCGATTGATTTTTGCGACGTTACCCATTTTCGTGTCTTGAGGACTTAGTTTTCTTTTAATGTTTATGTAGCGATCCATGCCAGTCTGTATGGTCGAACCTTGCTTTTTAATTGGAGCGTTTGTCGCTGCAGTAGGTAAATCCGCTGGCACAGCAGATAGAACGATCGACTGTATCGGGCATACAGACGAAACTGATGTTGTTGTTGTTGTCATTGCATTTACAGTTGCTAATGACGTCACTGTGCTGGTGACCGTGGCCAAACATGTGGGCAGTTGGGGCGAGGCAAGGCAAGGGAGAGGGGAATCGCATTTTAGTGATCGCGGTAAATTGGCTACTGCAGAAGCTTTTGTTGTTGCTGCTTCGGCTACATCAGTCGATACGAAAGAGAAGTATGCATTGCTCTTTTGCAGCGAGAGCCGACGTTCGTCTTGTTGACGCTGGCGCTGCGCCCTAATTTCGTTTGGGTTCATCGCCTTATTGGATTGTTTCTTGTATTTTTGGATAATAAGCACTAATCAAAAAAAAAAAAAACACAAAATACAGTAACATACGACTTTTCGTCGCAATAAGCGTCTTTTCGCCGTTTATTTTCTTATTTTATATCGATTGTCTTCCGGAGCACAAGAGAAACAATAAAACGTCTGCACTCGCCGACGTTCGATCTTGGAACAAGAGTTAACTGACATTTATTGGGCAATCTTTTATTTTAGACCATATATATACGGAACACATTTTCTAGTAAAAACAGACCATTAACCATTTACATACAACATTTTTGTTTTAAATGACAAACCCAAACTCTAAATTAACACGTATGGGACTTGAATTAGAGGAATACAATTTTACAGTAAAGTACCTAAGGGCAAGGACAATTTCGTAGCAGACGTTCTGTTACGCATAACAATATCCGAATTAAAAGAAGTACATAATAAAGTCCTGAAAATATCTTTGAAAAATTTTCAATAGATAATTTTAAAATTATGGGCAAAAACATTAAGAGTAGCGCTACTCAACCCGGTGACCACAATAACAAATTTTAAAGAGAAATAAGCTATATTGTCTACATTACATGATGATCCAATACAAGGAGGTCAGACTGGCATTACAAAAACCTTGGCCAAGGTCAAAAGACATTATTTTTGAAAAGGTATGGAAGGAGTACATCCGAAAGTGCCAAAAATGCCAAGAAACCAAATTTAAAAAAATACTAAGACTCCTCTGTCCTATGTGATTTGACAAAATATTTATTTGCCATACCCATTGCAAACAAAAGTTCAGCGACTGTAGCAGCTGCAATATTTGAATCCTTTATTCTAAAGTACGGTCCAATGAAGACGTTTATATCGGACATGGGAACAGAATATAAGAATTCAGTTATAAACGACTTGTGCAAGTACATAAAAATACAGAATATAACATCAACTGTACACCACCACCAATCCGTTGGAACAATAGAGAGAAGCCACAGAACATTTAATGAATATAATATAATTGATTGGGATGTATGGCTCCAATATTTTCTTTATTGTTTTAACACGACCCCAGAGCCGGATTAACAAGTGTGGGGGCCCCGGGGCACTTATAATGTGAAGGCCCCCTAACCCTTACAAATCTAAAATAATAAAAGCATTGACTTTTATAAAGAGATTAATTCTCGGTTCTTCAACGTATGAATCAACCATACAAGTCATACAAATAATGAATCAACAGATTATATAAAACACGCAACATAAAACATGCTTTTTCAATTGGATGTGGTAAGTTTTCATATATTCCAAATTTGAAATTCATTTTTTTTTTATCTGTGGCTTTTTTTGAAATTGACTACGCAGTAGTCGATCTACGTAGTAGATCACACAGATCGAAAGAAGAAGCATGAACGTATACATTCAGAGTGTGCAGAATTTGCAAAAACATGAACGAGATATCACAGATAGGGTTCAGTATCACGTTTGCAGAAGGTGGTCGAGTTCGGTGGAGTAAAAGATGACATTGAGATCAAAAGCTGAAGTTGGGATTTCTGCCTCTAGCCATAAACATAGCCATGAACCAAGCTATAAACCTAGCCATATATATAAATCCATAAACCCCTCCGAAGCAGGCAAAGATCTTCGTGAAGGCGTAATGGCTTCTCTCGAATAGAACGATAAAGCGCAGTTGATACGCTAATCGATATAGCCCAACAGAAAATATACGCAATTGCTAAAAGGAAACTTCTTATGCAGATGAACCCCATGTACCGGAAGCAGGGTATTGTTTAGGATATGGATTCACCAACAAGCACTCAAATAGTGGCCCAGAAAACTAAATGTTAGGAAATTAAAGTGGGATCCCGAAGCGTTCGGGTATAGCACCATATCAGCCCGATATATCAACGGGGAAAATATGCTTTCGAAAATAAGTCGCTTAGAAGAAAAAGGTCGCGACCTGGTTAGAGATAAACTTCTACGTCCTAACTTAGTTCCAGATGGCATCAGCACTTTGAAGATATTTTTTGGCAGATTAGAACATACCTTTGAAGGAATGGTGGAAAAGGTGCGAAGGCTAGAACCACCCAATGGCAGATTGGATGCGTTAATAGAGTAAAAGCAGGCTTGCGCGCTGGCAGTTGCAAACTTGTAGTGGTAGCGCCACTCGAAGGGAAATCATTTCACAAAGCGGGCGCAGTTAATACTCACAATACTGTTACAACGGAAAGCCTGGACCATCACGTGAACAAACACAAGCCAGACGGAAACAGCTCAGCAGCAAATTCAATTGAGGTGCGTAACGTATGGTGACATGAGCAGGTTGCAGATAATCAGAGCGAGTAACGCCTGTTTCTGCTCCCTCAAAGTACATTACAAATGATACTGAACCGGAAACTGTGGAGTTATGGGGTGTACAAGAAGGCACCAGAGTTGCTCCACACGGGGGTAGCATCGTCTTCCAGAGAGCTGCGCCCTTCCTGCATACGAAGTAAGATTATTCTTAATTTTAATCACAAGTTTCTAAAGTATGAATATATTCAATAATCATGTCTACCGTGTGATTTTTGTTTATATATGTATGCCATGATTGAAACTCATTGAACAAAATCAGATCTTTGCTCTAAAGAATTGAATGACAGCTGACTATACTATTATTATTATATATATATATTACCGTCATACCGTCATAACGTATGGCTGCGGTTGCCACTGCATACGTACAGCCCACCTCCCATCCAATGTTTAAGAGAAGAGTAGGAGTAAGATATCACGAGGAAGAGTTGCACAGATAAGGCGTTTAATATAAAAAATGTAAGATTGTCAGTAGGGCAAAATGACAAGATGAAATAGAGACCATTGTACTCCGCACATAATACCCTGAACGCATCTTTTTGGGCATATGTCGAACTACAATGGCTAATGAGTAGACGACGAAAGTTTCTAGTCCTTCTACTAGAAACATTAAAATTTAAGCTAGCTAGTAAATGCTGGCTGTCTATATTACCAAAATAAGATTATATAGTAACATGATACCCAGCATCTTTCTAAGGTTTGTTAATGATGGTAAGTTGATTAATAAAAGTCTGCTATAATAAGACGAGAGGTGAAGATTGGCATTCCAATTTAGTCCCCTAAGACCGAAAGTCAGGAAGTTTATTTTCCTAGATTTTATGTGATCTCTGTGAACTCCGTATTGAGGACTCCAGACACACGATCCATACTCAAGTTCTTGTTATGTACGGGTCGTTAAATTCTTTTGACTATCTTTTAATAAAACCAAGCACAACCATAGCTTTATTAACCATGGTGTATATATCGTCGGTAAATTTAAGTTTCAAATTTAATAGGGCACACAGATCGTTAACTTGTGTTAATCTTTTTAGGGCGTTCCCATAGATTGATAAAATGACATGAGTCTACATTTCGATCCATTAAGCTTTAGGTTATTTGCTAAACAGCAGCTTTAAAATTTATCCAAATCGGATGGCAATCTAGACTGGGCGCTAGTGAATCTATACTGAATACAAAGCTTAACGTCATCAGCGTACATAAGTACAAGTGAATAAGTTAAGGCAAGGGGCAAGTCATTAAAAAACAGTGTAAAGAGTAAGGGCCCAGGATGGCTTCCTTGGTGCACCCCAGATGTGAAGCGGACTAAACGCAAGTTAACATTTTTAAAAAAGATGCGTTGGGTTCTTCCAGATAAATTACTCGAAATCCAGATAAGGAGATCAGTTGGGAATCCCAAAAGACGATTGGTTAACAGAGTCAAATTCTTTACTGAAGTCAATGTAAATGACGTCTGTTTGTAAGCCATTCCGGAACCCATCCTTAACAAAAGATGTTAGCTCCAATAAGATGGTAGTGGTGCCATGCTGGCGCGGAGATATTATTAAACTACATAGGTGTTACCATAGGTACCATAGGTGGAGTGATCAGCAGTTTTTCAAAAAGCTTTGGAACTGCTGACAATTTAGAAATGCCTCTATTACTGGCAGCGTCGGTTTTTTCCCCTTTTTCATGCCAGGTTTTGTGACAGGTTGTCACAGTATCAATTTAATTTAATAATTACTTTATTTTGAAACGATATCTATGTCGATTTTGTATTGATCTGCATAAAAATCTGGTAATAAGTGAACAATTAGTAAAACTCACAGTTCAAAACAAAACTCAAAATTCTTAAAACAAGACAGAGGCGTTCTTGAATCAAGTTCGGAAGACTTGAAGACTCGACTTCAATTTGGAAATCAAATTAGAACGAATTGGTTATCGATAACACTTTGTGGGGAAGAGGGATGAGGGGAAAATATGAAGCAGCTAAAAATGTAACTTTAAAGAGCCACGGAGCAACAACTGAACTTTGGAAAATGTTTGGCGACGAACCTTGTCAGGTACCAATACCAAAGGTATAGTTTTCGGCTGTTATGTGAAGGGTACCGGGTTCGAGCCGAGTTCGAGAATTCCACTTATTTTGGGGCTTTATTTTTTTCCAAAATATCATATTCCAATTCAAACTTGTATAGTTAAAGACGAAAAAGCACCTGACAGAAAACGTAACATGTAATTTGGACAATAATATTTCGATATGGACTATGGTTAGATATTCGCATTGTTTAGACCCGGATGGCCCAGGTTCAACATAGATAATGAAAGTGTTTAAATAAAGTTGTGTAGTATAATTAAGAAGAAAGGAAAGCAATCTTCAAAAGAAACTTCAAAGAATTTCAGTATCAAATCAATTTTCTAATTTAAATTTTGTAACAGCCTCGAGCATCTATATATATCGCAGCCATGGGTAAAGTGGACTATATACTGGGAGGAAAAAAAGAAGAACGGCTGAAAAGTTTGAAATCGATAGATTTAAAACTGAGAGACTATTTTGCGTAGAAGCAGACAGACGGACATGCTCATATCGACTCAGGACAAGATTATTTACATACTTTATGGTCGGATTTTTCTCCATCACTGTATTTGTTTAGGGCTACAAATTCGTACTTAAATTTAAAATTTTTATTTTTACTTTTATGGGGTCGTTCTTGGTCGACTTCCAAGGACGTTCGTACTAGGATTAACTACGAAATTCTTCGTGGTCCTCTGAGTGCACAAATGGGGATTTAAAGCTAGAATTGCTTAAACAATTTATAAATACTCAATACGGAAACGCAATAAAAATATCAACTTATGCTGACATAAAAAATGACAAGCTGAAGAACAATCTGAAGCTGAACAAAAAATTTTTCAGACCGATTTTCATAAACAATAAAATTTTATGAGCCATTAAATCTGAGTAAAGATTTTATTCCGTGACAAATACTATACACAAATTTATTTCTTGTAAAATTTTACCTGAGGTAAACAGGAGGAAACAAGCCATTAGAACAGCCGAACATGGTATCTGTGATTGAATATCGACTATAAATCCAAACAATCTTACAACAATACGGCGTGCTTGGAATATAGCCGCGAAAGCGCACTGACTCGCGCGGAACGACTATTTACTCAGGCACCAGATTGTTTAAATCCATTAGCCGTTTTAAGAAAAAGCGTAGCCTTCCGGAAGCCCACCAAGAAGACTTACCGCTGGCTTTGAATTCAAAAAGCGCCCTATGTCGACGACTTTATCGATAGTAAAAGAAACGAACAGGAGTCTATCTAGATCACCAAACAGGTTATAGAGATCCAACGCAGTGGCAAAACCGAGATCCATAACTGGTCGTCAAGTTTGAAAACAGTTATGACATTGCTGGAAGAAAAAAAACCGTGGTTTTTTGTTCGACGGAAAAAATAGTTTGTTATTTTCGGGGGAACACATAATAATGTGTTCAAGTTTATATGAAGCCTTATTTCAAGGCTGAAGCGAGACGTGTTGACAGTCAACGCAGTCTCTACTAAGAAGAAGTTCTACAAGTACTTATGTCACCCTTTGATCCATTAGGATTCTTGTCATGCCAGACAATTGGGCTTAAAAGACTTATCCAGAGTATGTGGCGGCTAAACATTGGAAGATTGGCACCAATCGAAATCAGTTTTACAGCAAACAAGAATTTCCGAAGTTCTTAGATATTATTCCCTAGCTATACAGCAGCTATGCCGGTAACAAGCCAGCAAGTCCGCGTATTCCACAGCCTGCTTCTTGAGTGTAGCAACGGATTGAAAAGTCGATGTAAAAAAGATCGATTTGAAAAACTTCCGATTCCACGTATGGAGCTGAAGGTAGTAGTTATGGGAGCAAACGAATCGACTTTTCCACATACTGGTCAGATTCAAAAACAGTATTGCAGTATCTAACTATGGACCCATGTAACTTTCATCAATTCGTGAGACACAGACTCAACGAAATCCAAGATTCAACACTGGTCAGCAATGTCGGTCGATTCTTTGGAAACGAAATGTAGATGAAGAGCAGTTATATTCCTTTAAATCGATCGGCTGCAAGCAAATTGTGCCGGCTCGTACGCATGAGAAAGATGCTACTAGACAAGTAATTTCAAGCTACCGCAATGCTAGATTGCCCGGACGAAGCTCATACCTGTGAAATACTGCCGACTAGAGGCAGACTGAAATCAGACATAGTTGAGGTCGAAATTATACTAGCTTCAGACATTTTAACTATACAGGCGTTGAGTATTCTAGCAGTTAACTGCTGGTGTCTTTCCAAAGAAACGTGGGTCCCATTATCGTTACAGTCGCAACACCCATTAAGCCATCCAATATGCACAACAAAAAAGAAAAAACTACATCCTCCCGTCACTTTTCCTCTTTCTGCACCATAAATATAATAGTATAAATAAATTGTTTGGTCATAGAGATTTTTCAATGACCTTTTATCCAAATAAAAACAATTATTTAGTTTCAAACGTTATAATATTGTTTATTTTCAATTAAGCGCGCATATAAAACGGAGCGAGACAAAGTTCCAAATTATGATGCTTATGCACTGAGATAAAGGGCCAGAGTGAGCCCACCATAGAACATGGGGAGAGCGAAAGTTCGCTACCTTAATGCTACAGATAAAGTCCGCTAAAGCCGAGCGGCCGAAAAGTGTCGGCTTGCGACCAACAATAGCGAAAATATAAATGAAAATACTACAAATTATATTTTTAATACTTTAGTAATCTTGATGATAGTCTATTATCTATGCCGTGGCTGCTGCCTGACCGACATAAATAAATAACCAAAAATCGTCAAACATCGCTATTGTACACTAAAATCTCGACACGGCATCCATTGCTTCACTTACTCTAATAACGTAACACAAAAAATAACAGACATAACCTTGTGCAAATGCAATCCCCAATCTTTAACACCTCCCATCTTCAATAGCCCTTAGTAAAGAAAGCGATTACTATCGTGATCGTCACCATGATCGAAATTTTATCTAACCATCTTTTTAGTCCCTTTAATAACATCCCAAACTCACAGATACCCCATAAGCTTAAAGTAGACAACGGCATATCCATATTTAAACCAAATATGGACAAAACAGTTCAATCTCACTCTCACCGTGCTTAGCTATACTAATTGATAAAATTATATATAGACCGCTATGGTGGCTAGCCAAACGGCAAGATGTTAGAACGTCGTCAAACAACTAGGGATTCAAAATGGGCATGCCTCTATTATAAAGCCTTCGGAAAGGTAGAATTCTTTTATAGTATCATAGAAGAATTCAAAGCTTGGAAATAGGACTAACACAAGGTTCAGCCTTACCGCTTTGCACATGGGTGATATCGACGAAGGGCTATATCGATCGAAGCGATATCGACGATCCGCTTGTCTTGCAGCCCCTAATAAGTAGCCTCACTCGAGTGATCGAGCCGATCAGTCCACGCTTTGAAGGATGACCCCTGGTAGATGTGTTTGGGAATTGGCAAGACGTACGCTAGGCCAATCCGTTGATTGCTTCTATTAATGTACAGTAAGCTTTATAAGGTCTATGAGGATGCCAAGCTTGTTGCGTTGAGCTAGCGGGACGTTCCAAGTAGACCTCGAGCGAGAATCTGGATCCTAGCCTTCAATCCTCATTAGAAACAAGGAATTCTTGAATCCCATAGAGAACGCTCCCGGGAAGCCAAACTTCGGATTCATTTCAATTACCGTAAAAATATATAAATCCGACTCCATCGACGGAGCCAAAACTCCCAGCGGCCTACACTGAAGAAAAACTAGCTTCTGAGATATAGGCAACCGACTCCAAACATGGCAAGATGACCCTACATCTTTCAGATGATCGTACGGCAAATAAGCTTCTACCATTGTTAAGCTGCTTCAGCTTAAAACTATCCTCCTTCAAAGAATTTTTAACTTAGTTTTGACCATATCATCATCTACTGGGCTATACAAAGTTTTGAGACCTACAAATGAGTTGGTCTCGATGACATCATATCACAAATCCAACATCTCAAATATCCTAAAATGAATTTTCAGGAGAAGATTTACGAAAACTCGCACAGCCATGGCTCAGGCCAGGTCATGGCATATGACTCCAAAAAACTATAGACGAATCTGTTGATTATCCTTCCCACTAATGACCCTCGAAAGAGTCACAGCTCTATCCCAAACCTCCAATCTTTAATAAATCCAAATATCACACGCACATGCCTCAAAAAGGAGCAACTTCTGAAACAGAAACTGCCCTCTACGCTCTAATAGCGTAGCGAAGATAGAGAAGGCAATCTCTCAAAAGGAATAAGCCTTCATGACATTTTCAAAGCTTTTCAAAAGAAACATTTAATAAAGTGCTCCCGAACTACATAAAAGCACATCATATCTTACAAAAGATGATGCCGTCTGCAGAGGAACTCCTCTAGGAGGACTCCTCTCCTGTCTCCGATGGAACAAAGCTGTAAACTCGATTCTATGTAAGACAAAAATAATACCCACAATTACTTTGTGACCTCATGAGCGTAAAACTTTACACACCAGACAACTGGACACTGAGGAACAGCCTAGAGGTGAACGCGCAACAAAACAGAACCATTCCTTACTCCACTAAACCTACAGTCCAGTCCAGAAACAATCAGAAGCAGCGAAAGCGCCAAGTACTGGACAGAAAGCTAAACTAGAACCTAAACAAAAAGAAAGAAGAAAGGTCAAAGAACGTAGTCTCGGCCCTCTTCATCAAATGCAATATAACTCATGTGAGGCATGCCTCCCTACATTGCCACACTTCTAAGGTACACTCCAAAAGAGTCTCTTAGTCTTTTACTGAACGAAGCGCTAGTCCCCATTATTACAGACTACTGTATTTCTAGGGGAAACATAAAAACCCTTTCTCAGGACAAAAATTTAGAAAAGGAAAAAACGAAGTGCCCAAGCCCCTGGACCAGGGAATGCTAGACTCTTCTACACAGATGGCTGCATGGTGGACAAACTAGTACTGGTATACCCGTCAACTCTGGCCTCCTTTCTCAAAAAAAAGAACATTCCATTTACTAAGAATGGACAGGACCCGCATCAGCACGGTTATAAGAGTCATCACGGGCACTGGGTGTTGATAACATATGCTAGGCGAATGAAATGGTCGTTGTGGACTAATCCTAAGAAGAAACAGTAGAACATCCTGCCACTTCTCGGCTCTGAAATTTCTCGCCGGCGACGCAAAATTAAGTGACGCTTACCTCGCCGGAAATCCTTAAGGAGCCTTGAAAAAATGGTGTTCCTTTGCTCAAACTGTGTCGCCAATCTTCGGAATCTATTGCCGCTCTTTCAGGTTGTAGTACCGAGCCTGGTTCTTTGCCGCCCGCTCCATGCCCCTCCGGACCAGTCCTCTTGACCAGCCATGTGTTTCTACATTGAGCATCTAATAACAGTGTTGTCTTGGTACGCAACATGGAGACATTGGGGTCTATGAACTGGGCCAATGCCCAATATAAAGTTTATTCGAGGTATTGGCTACGAGTCTTTTATGAACTTTGCGTTAATCTGCCGGAAATCCAAAAACCTTCTCCATTGGCAGGAGACCTTCTCCATTTTCTATTTTGATGTCGCCTCGTCATTCATGCTTGCCCTTGGTTATTTTAATGCTCTGACGCCCCTTAGTGTGTTTCCCTTCTCCGCCCCCTTGGTGCCACCGTCACCATTTATAACCAGGTGTAATCTGGCAATGCAAAGACAATACAAAGAGTGGCCAGCTTGAGAACTCAGGCCGATAAAAGACGCCGCTAAGAGTGAACACGCTGGTGTGAAGGAAACGCGACGCCAAGTCACAGGCCAGCCACAAGTCCTGCAGAGTGAATGTCTGCTGATGGGGGAGATTTGTAACGACAACATAGGCCTGTGAGGGAATTCTGCGCAGGCTCTAAGTGAAGGGTGCCAGGAGCTGAAGCTGCTCCTAGGTACCGAGCTAACCGGTTCTTCATGACATAGTTCTCGGAGGTAGATAATACCCTACTGACTAAATTCCAAAATTTAAATTTTCCAGACACAGAAGTTTTAATCTCTATAGACTCCGGATCCGGATGGAATTACCATCTCCAGAGCTTTACCTCTTTTAATCCCAAAGGATCCATATTACCCCACGATAGAGGTTTCAATCGAAACATTTGGAACGGACCCAGTTTACTGCTTAAGATACAGTTTTATCCTTAATCTTTTTATCCTTTCTTTTTAAGAAGTCTTTAATCCTTTCTTGTTTCATTCATTCATTGGAAAAAATCGTTTCGTCGATTTGCTTTTTATGATTTGCAACCTCTACGACTCCCAAAAATTTAGCTTAAAAATAATTTTGGGAATCTTTTCTTACAAACGTTCAATCTAATTTCTCTTGTCTCTGTAGTGTGATCAAAAACTATCAATAAGAATATGCCACGAATATATTTTGTGGCTCTTGGCAATGTTGACAGACTGCGAACAAGCCGCTTCTATACGAATGTCCGATTCTCTTAAAAATCGGTTAACTAAGTTTACTAAGAATTTAAAAGGAAAAAGGGATGAATTGAAAAAAACTCAATGCATGGTATGCATCAACAGACTAAGCGAAACTTACGCTAGGAAAGCGAATAACCTATTCAACTTGGGAGATACACCGTAAAAAATCAAAAGAAATCAAAAGAGTAGGTTTTAACCAATTCCAACTATAATTCAACATAGCACCCATGGCTAATTCCACATTTCCAATGCTTCACCACAGACTCCAAAACGAATAATTTTCACTCTTATCCTAGAATTAAAAAGCCACCATCCTCCACCCCATGCTCTAGACTAGCCTAAAATACACTATTACACTGAAAAAAAAACTCTCTTCCTTCCTATTGGATATCCACAATGACCCCGACTCCAACTTGAAAATATCGTCGGTGTCACGCAGCGTCGGTGTCAAGCAAATCCATTAAAGGAGTCGATCTGAACGCCACACGTGGCAGAAAAGAATACACAACATAGCATGAGTTACAAAATGCTGCCTCAACGATGGATCTCTTACTTTCTCATTAAATCCAAGTTGCCAAGTCAAAAGTTAAACCATTACCCATAATCTAAGAGTGGAACATAACCACAACTAACTTCAGCAACAAAAATAATCTACAGCACAAAAAAAAATCCAAATACTAATAGTCTTGCACAACTACATAAGTTAATTGTGTGTATTTTTCGTAATACCTCACATGCTTTTAACATTACGCTTGCATTTTCAGTAAAAATTGCTGCAATTTTATCCTTAATCTGTCACTCCGAACAAACCCAAATGATTTATTCCGTCTAGCAATTTTCTTGCGCATAAAAGCACTGAATGCAAGCAAAACTCCTCGGTAATAAATGGGCATGTCACCGTTAAATAATTTTCAGTGGCTCTTGACGTTCATTTACCGGTGGTTAGGCACAAAATTTAATTTTATTTATAGTTGAATCCCATATGGTGGTTGAATGGTGTGACCTTAGGTCGTGGTAGGATATACCAGTTCTGGTATGATGAAGACTCAGTTTGCGAACTGAGGCCGTATGTGGCTTCGTTGTGTTGCTGGACCAAGTCTCTCTATTTTTCACTCATTACTTCTATTCGTTCCGAGCTTTAGCGTGGAGTTCTGTCTTTTAGCGTGGTGTTAAGTTAAAGACTGTTGAGTAAGTGGCGGCTATGAGCAACAAAGGCAACGAAGACTCGCAACACCATCCAGGACTTGGAATGGAGGAGCAGCAAGCTAGCGATCAAGCGACTGATGAGGGCCTGCGTGGAGAAGACTCCTATTCTCCGACAGAAGTGGGATTCGGCTCTAACCAAATTTTTTCTAGAGACGTATTCGCGCTGTTAGTACAACAAAACCGGAACTTTCTGGAACTGGTTAACTGGTCAGCCTAGCGAGATTTTCCTGCCGAAATTTAATCCGGACGTTGTTGGTATGGATGCCACGTAGTGGGGCGCTACGGTCGACATAATCTTACGAGAAAAACCATTAAGTGACAGCGCTCTTATATTAGCGTTAAGTAAAGCTTTGGAAGGCACAGCGGCGCAATGGTTATCTCAAATATGTTACCCGGGAATAACTTGGCAACAGTTCCGGCAATTGTTTGAGCTGCGAGACGCTCAACGCCTCAGAGACGCCAGCCGCCGTCATTTTAAATCTTCTGAATAGCCGTCCAAGCAACGGTGAAAGCTTGCCTGTTTTCGCAAGTCGAAGTGTGACGTCACTGTGTACAAAACTGCGTAATTTGAATCCTGAACAAATATCCATCGCGCTGGTTCTTGGGCACATGTCTAATTTCGATCGGCGTTTGCAGCGAATGATACACAAAACGCATGTTAACAATCGACGTGAATTGCAAGCGGAGCTGCAAGCATTCTCAGCGCTAAGGGAGCGCTCAAACTCAACGAACTGGGAACCAGAGACGAAGCGAGTTAAATCTGCGGAAATCAAATGTTACCAGTGTGGAAAACTAGGCCACAAAAAGCAAGACTGTAGATCTGGATCTCAGGGTTCGACAAATGGATAGGAGTGGCGGTTAGTGCAGCCTCGTCATGGAAGGACAAATGTAACGTGTTATAGATGTCAGGAGCCGGGACACATAGCCACAAATTGTCAAAAAAAAGTACAAAATGCTGGATTGGGGGTGATAACGGAAAAAAGAGTGGAGCTATGTGCTATAGTGGAGCCTCAATCGAGTATGCTGGTCAATGGTGAGAGATTTCCAATTACATTTGATTCGGGAGCTGAGTGCTCATTAATTAAGGAAAGCGTTTCTAATAAGTTAGTTGGTAAGAAAATTCATAACGTTATTTCTTTAAAGGGGATAGTACATACCTACAGTACAGCACAAGTCGAATCAAACATCATGATTGATGGCAACTCCTTGGTTGTTTTGTTTCATATAGTACCAGACGAATGTATAAAAAATAATATTGTAATCGGCAGGGAAATATTGGTTCAAGGGTTTTTAGTAGAAGTCTCCTATGATAATTTTAAAGTTGTTCAAACTAAAGTTGTAAACATCTGTGAAACCATTCAGCCTACTAATTATGATAAAATTGAAACGGAAATGGTCGAAAATGAAAAAGAAACTTTAATAGCATTGCTAAAGCAACATTCTCTATCTTTTATCGAAGGCACACCGCAAAGTCGTGTGAATACTGGGGAAATGCATATTCGTTTAATTGATTCGACTAAGACTGTGCAAAGGCGACCATACAGATTTAGCCCATGCGAACGGGATTTAGTACGTGCTAAAATTAAAGAATTGATCGAATATAAAGTTATCAGACCTAGTAACTCACCATTTGCGAGCCCTGCATTGTTAGTAAAGAAGAAAGACGGTTCAGCAAGACTTTGCGTTGATTGCAGGGAATCAAATAGAAATACCGTAGCTGATAAGTTTCCATTACCTTTAATATCAGATCAAATAGCTTAGGGGAACTTAGGGTAGCCAAATATTTGACTTCTCTTGACATGGCTAGCGGGTATTACCAGATTTCAATGCATCCTGAATCAATCGAATATACTGCTTTTGTTACCCCTGATGGACAATACGAATTTCTTGCGATGCCTTTTGGATTAAAAAACGCACCTTCAGTGTTCCAGAGAGCTGTATTAGAGGCGCTTGGCAGTCTTGCTCATTCGTTTGTAATTGTTTATATGGATGATTTATTAATTGTTTCAGAAACGAAGGAAGAAGCGTATGAACGTTTGAAACTTGTATTAGACGTATAAGTGAATGCAGGATTTTCTTTTAACATTTCAAAGTGCTTTTTCATGAGAACTACAGTGCGCTATCTTGGCTATGAGATACAAGCAGGGGAGATAATTCCAAATCCTAACAAAATAGAATCTAGTGGCGTTGCCCCCACCAAAGTCAGTCGCTTCTTTAAGACAGTTCATTGGGTTAGCGTCATATTTTCGTCAATTCATTCCGGGGTTTTCTCAGTTGATGAAGCCTTTATATTTTCTCACATCTGAAAAGACTAGTTTTGATTGGCAAACGCAACACGAAGAAATTCGCAGTTAAATCATAAATGTATTAAAAAAAGGCCTGTCTTGATTATTTTTGATCCTCAATTTCTCATAGAACTGCATACCGACGCCAGCTCTATCGGGTATGGTGCTATCCTTTTGCACCGGGGCTTAGAGTTTGCCCCATGTGGTTGAATACTTTAGCAGAGCAACCAGCCCTTGTGAGTCCAGATATAAATCATATGAATTGGAAACGTTGGCTGTCGTGAAGGCTATAAAACATTTTCGTCACTATCTGCATGGGAGAAAATTCGTAATTTTTACTGACTGTATCTCAATAAAATCTTCTCGAAATAAAGTCGAGTTGTCACCTTGGATTTATCTTTGGTGGGAGTCTCTACAAACATTTGAATTCGAAATTGAATACGGGGAAGGTAAACGTATGGCACACGTCGACTTTCTATCCAGGAACCCGGTGTGTCTAAAGAATAAGTTAGTATCAAATAAAATAGAAGAAAAACGAATTGACTTAACAGAAATATCGGAGAACTGGATAATGGTAGAACAACAAAAGGATCCAGAAATCCTAACTAAGTTGAAGAATGATGATTTACCACTGGCATTAGTTGCCACTTATGAAATTAGATCAAATGTCTTGTATAGAAAGATTCAAAGGAATTCAAAAACTCGTTGTTTACCTGTAGTTCCTCGTACTTTTCGCTGGTCAGTTATAAATCAGGTACATGAGTCTATCATGCATCTAGGTTGGGAGGAAACACTGGATAAAGTGTACTGGTTTTCGAGTATGACAAAATATGTTCGAAGATTCGTGGAGAACTGTATTACATGTAGAGTTTCTAAGGGTACGTCAGGAAAACCCCAAATGGAATTACACCCAATCCCAAAAATAAGCAATCCTTGGCACACTGTTCACATAGATATATCAGGAAAATTGAGCGGGAAAAGCGATCGTAAAGAATATATCATTGTACAAATAGACGCTTTTACAAAATACGTTTATCTATTTCACACTTTTTCCTTGGATGCTAATACACGTATAAATGCAATGAAATCTTCGCTTGCCATTTTTGGCGTGCCAACACGTTTAATTGCTGATCAGGGGCGCAGCTTCACGGGCATTGTATTTTCAAAAAATACAATTACATCTAATTGGAACGGGCGCAAGTCGAGCCAATGGCCAAGTTGAAAGAGTCATGAGTACCCTGAAGAATTTTTTGACGGCTGTTGAGACAAGCTCTAGATCGTGGCAGGATGCACTAGGGGATGTGCAGTTAGCTCTTAACTGTACAGTTAATCGTAGCACTAAGTGTAGTCCTTTAGAACTTTTGATTGGTAAAGTTGGGCGACCACTAGGGTTGATACCTATTAGTGATACCGAAGATGAAATTGACAAGATACAATCAAGGGAGTTCGCTGCTAAGAACATGGAGGAGGCCGCTAGATATGAGAAGGCAAAATTTGATAAAAATGTGGCTAAAGTAATAAGGTTCTGTGTGGGGGACTTTGTGCTGCTTAAAAACAGCGAGAGACAACAAACAAAACTAGATCCTAAGTTCAAAGGACCCTTTTTGGTGGTCGAGGTATTGGAGGGAGATCGATACGCCTTAAAGTCTAAACAGAACAATAGGCTTTAGAAGTATCCACACGAAAGTTTGCGAAAGTTACCGGATGTGCAAATTCCAGAAGAGCTTGATATAAATTTCAAATAACAAAGTCAGTTGGAAAACCCTGTTGAAAAAGAAGCCATGTGATTGGCGATGCGCGAGAGTTGCTTTAGAAATGTGTTTGATGAATTCGTGAAGCCATGTGTTGGGCGATGGACGAGTGATGTGTTTGATGTCTTCGTGAAGCCAAGATATGGGCGATGGACGAGTAATATGATTAATGAATTTTTAAAGCCATATGTTTGGCGAAGAATTTAAAAGTTGGCTTGTAAAAGTTAAGTTAAGGAATATCATTCGAATTTGAGATTATGTGGTTTAGTTTTTGGAAGCAACAAAATAAATAAAAAATATAAAGTGGAATGAAATTGAGATGTTTAATATAGACACGAGGACGTGTATATGTCAGGATGGCCGTGTCGGAGAGGAGACAAGTCAGTCTCTCGTTAGACCGAGACTATGGTGTGACCTTAGGTCGTGGTAGGATATACCAGTTCTGGTATGATGAGGACTCAGTTTGCGAACTGAGGCCGTGTGTGGCTTCGTTGTGTTGCTGGACCTAGTCTCTCTATTTTTCACTCGTTACTTCTATTCGTCCCGAGCTTTAGCGTGGTGTTAAGTTAAAGACTGTTGAGTAAGTGGCGGCTATGAGCAACAAAGGCAACGAAGACTCGCAACACCATCCATGACTTGGAATGGAGGAGCAGCACGCTAGCGATCAAGCGACTGATGAGGGCCGGCGTGGAGAAGACTCCAATTCTCCGACATATATAAAAAAGAGCTGAAAAAATATTTCCGTCAAATTAGCATCGCCTAGTTAGCGTCGAAGTGGAGCGGTGGAATTGGCACCGCAACGAATATTTTTTATTTTCAATTATTTCAGTGTTTATCCACTAAGAATTGAATAATTAAATGTTTTTTCCTACTTTGGGCGGGGTTTTCTTCTACTTTGTTTTGTCTTCTACTTTAAAAATGGTATAAAAATTCAGTTGAAAAATTGGCCCCATACTGTTTGGGGCCCTATCTCAGAAATTAGAGGAGGCTCCAAAAAGCCCGATATACAGGCATATAGCCCAAAGTATTGAGAATAATACCTGAAAATTTCATAAAAATCGCTTCCTACTTTTTGGAGAAGTAAAAGTGGGCCAGTCTCGTTAACAGCCCATACAAAAATGACCCCAATAAAATTTTTTTCATATTGTGAAGCTCTTAGAGGATGCCCCCATATGCACTATAGTTGAGGCGATGTAGCACCATTTCTTATATATGTAGAGTCAAGGTCATTCAAATCGCTCCCTACAATTTTGGGAAAATTGATTTACAGTTCCCCATTATTTTAATTGATAAGAGGGACGGGAACTTAAATGGCCCCACATGATTTCCTTATGGAGGATGCCCCATTTTGCACGGTATACCATTGTAAAGCTAATTTTTGTCTAAATTTAATGAGATTATTTCTATCAAAATCGCTCCCTACAAATCATCCCCTGAAAATTTCTGAACCTGATTGACTAATACTGGGTTCTTACAGCAACATATGTTGTGACGCTGCCCAACACGGCTACCGCCATGATCGAATTTGAATTTCCCAATTATCTCCCCTTATAGAGGATGCTCCCATTTGCACGGTATACCCCGAGAAAGCTAATTTTTTTCTCAATCGAATGCCGATATTTTCATTCAAATCGCTCCCAACAATTCGATGGAATCAAGTCTTGAAATTTTCAGAACCCAATACTGGCCCCATAACCGCATCACGTGTTTTGACGCTGCCCAACACGGCTGCCGCAATGATCGAAGTCTTGAAATTTGTACATGCTTAACAGCACAATTTTAAAGCTCAACAGCCCCACGTGTGTTGGCCTATTTCAAACACTGAATGGGCTTTGCGCCATTTTCCTCTAACGAGAAACGAATTTCGATTAACGAAATTGAATCATTTCATAACGGACAAGAAGGCGGTATACATCATAAATTGCGTAAGTATATATCTTTTGAAATTGAATTTAAAATTATTGTCTCTATTTTAATACGTATACTTCCTTCTATTTCAGAAAGTGGTATGTAATGATTATGGCGAGCCCCGCCGTGGTCGACCAACGAGAGAATCGCCTCCAGGAGCACACCGCTAAATGGCATTCAGCAAGAGGGGGAAGACGTCGGCCACGGCGTGCTCAAGTCGCTGCCAATGCAGCAGCCGCTGCCAATGCAGCCGCCGCTGACAAAGCAGCCGTCGCTGCTGATAGCCAGTAGCAAATGTAGTTAAATAAAAATAAATATGTATTAAATTAAAAATTAATATGTATATGCGTTTGTTTTGATGGGAGGACCCCGACAGCGCCGACGCAGCCAGTGTTGACCTGGGCGTCGCTGCCCTGGCTAGTGCCGACCTGGACAGCGTTGCCCTGGAGAGCGCTAACGCAGCCAGTGCCGACCTGGGCACCAGGGTACAGTAGGATATTTTACTCATAGTGGTAAATAGGGTTGTCAAATATTAAAAAAAATATCGTAACGATGATATTTTTTTTATTAACAACTTTGTTGATAATATTTCTAATATCAAAGGAAAATATAGATATATTTAATATTTATTATATAAATTTTTTTCCTGCAAAATTAGGGGATTCCCTTAATTGTTGAATCTCTAACTAAAAAGAAAAGTTTCCTAAATGATTATTTAATTATATTTTTATATATTGTACAAACTTAACTTATATTTTATGATATACAAAATTAAACCCAATGTTTTGAATTTAGGGATATTAAAAATACCCTTTGCTTTATGTGTGTATCCGTCATTCTGCTCCTCGCGTCGCACACAACACATTTGATAGCCGATGCCAAACGCTCCGACGGCACCGAGGCAAAAATATCAAAAACAAACATAAATATTTCGATATTTATGCAAAAAAAATTACGATATAATATATCATTATTAGAAAAAATATCGATATATTATCAACAACCCTAGTTCCAATTCCACCGTTCCACTTCGACGCTAACTAGGCGATGCTATTTTGACGGACATGATAAAGTACCAAAAAGTATTTAAAACACCATATTCGGTCACGCTGGAGTGCTGAGATAAAACTATCGATAGTGAAAAACCCTCGTCAATGGCTACCAAACCAACTATTGGATATATCGATAGTGCCAATAATAATTTTCATATACTTATAATTCTATCATATACATACTGAGTTGCGTGATATTTCAAAAATATCGTATCAATAATATTTGCACTTTTGAAAAATATCATCGTGGTTTAATTTTTTGATTTTATACATGACGAAAATATATCGATATATCCAATATTTTTTATATTAAAATAGATTTATTTTAAGCTCCCAAAAATAGGCTTGTTTTGTTTTATTCAATTCATAAGTAACATTTATTATATTCATTTCTTATAAAAAACAAAAATTCATTATTTCTTATATATGGTATAGTAGTTATATAAATATAAAGTATACATACATAGTATCACCATTTTTTATATCTGTTTGGAAAAACAAAAACTTAACCAACACGTGTGCCACTGCAAAAATGAGCTAATTAGTGGATATCAAAAAAATATTTGAGAAAAATAACGATACTCGATATATCACGTAAAAAATTATCACCATATAAATATTATATAAATATAATTCAAAAAATATCGATATATTGATATTTTGATACATTTTTCACATCCCTAGTACATACAGTCGTCTTGTATCAATAGGGCACCAACACATACAATATATACATTGATCTGGGCGCGTTAGGAGTGCAACGAGAAGTATAATAACGTATGTATAAAATACTAAGTTTAAATAGAGATGCTAAAGTAGCCTTTCTACTGCGTCTGAAAAATAATACATACATTAAACATAGATACATATATCCATGGAATTCATAGGAAATATGAAACTATTTTTATTAAAAACACAACATTATCAATCGTTCAATTGTATAACATCAAAAACCTATACATAGTCAAACAATCCCGGTAGTTCCGATGTACTTATGTGTGTACCCAGAAGTACCAGTCGCCTCTGCGTCCTGATCACCAATGCAATTTGTTCTGAGATTTTTGAAAATGTCCTCTCGGCACTGAATCCGATATCACAGGACGACAATTATTTCCATTCCATTTATTTAGGCTTCACTGAACCAAAGTTCAGAACAAAAATTGGTTCCATCACCCACAGTTTCCGCAGTACACCTAAGAAAAGAAATTGTATGCCATGTAATTCCGTTGACCATCATTGTTTTTAGTACATATCGTTTTTGTAATGTTTGTATACCAACTAAAATTAAAAAATTCCATATAGCAGTCTCCGATTTTATACATTTATTTTTGTACTTCTATGGCTTTATCCCAAGCATTTTCCTATCTTATATCCTAAAGATCATGTTTTATTGAAAGTAGATCATACCATGTTTTAATTTTGGATATAAGAAAAAGCTACAAATAATTAAATTGCATTTATTATAGTTAGTTATTCAAAACTTTCGTCATTAAAATAGCAGTTTTTAATCTTTATTCTTAAAAAGTCATGGCTATCTACAAAATCTGTAAAACTTTACGCAGAATCAGCTTTATCAGAATTCATAGAAAATCCCATTCTTCTAACTTCAAAAGCAACGAAGTTATGGCATTCCCGATCAATCAGTTATTTGGCAGCTATAGGATATAGTATAGCTAATATATATCCCCGGCCGTTCCGACTTATATACTGCCTACAAAAGAAAGAAGAGTGTGTGCAAAATTTGAAGACGACAGCTTTAAAATTGAGAGACTAGTTTGCGCAGAAACAGACAGACGGACATGCTTATATCGACTCAGGAGGTGATCCTGATCAAGAATATATATACTTTATAGGGTCTGAGATGTCTCCTTCACTGCGTTGCACACTTTTGACCAAAATTATAATACCCTCTGCAAGGGTATAAATATTAAATAAACCATTTTATAGAGATATAATAGAGATATAATATATATAGAGAATAAAAAATAAAATAAAAATCTACTCATAATACACCTTTTTGTGCCTGGAATCGAACATACGACCTTAAGATTACGAGTCAGACATCAATAAATTAAAAGAAAATAAATTAACATCAATTGTTAAGGAATACGTTAAAAATAATGATAATCAAATTGGGAGATTACGGGTGATGGTTGGATTCAAAAATTTGTTGCTATGATTTTGGGCTATGAATGGGCCCTGATTTAGCATGCTTTCTGTTCAGTGCCATTCAGTTCTGAAATTCGGGATGATTGTCAGGAGTCAAATCAGGATTCCGGATGATTCATGCCTAAACATCGAATTTAGAGCCGAGAGAACATTTTCAAAAAATTCAGAAAAAAATTCATGGTGGCTTGTTCTAGGTTTCAGAGCTGATTCATGGGTGACTGTTACTGCAGAGTACATTACTTATGTACATGTGTAGTAAATCATCAAATACCTTGGATTTTCCATTTTGATTCAATATATATTTTATAAGAATAATAATTTCATAAAAAAAACTTAAATATTTTTATAATAAAGGAAAACAATTAAGCTTTTTCATATTTCACAGATTTACATATCTACATATATCAAAAAATAATTTTCACAGGAAAGAAATATTTTGATAAAGAGGTGAAAACAGATAATTTTACAAGAAAGGCAAGCTTACTTCCGCGAGACCCGAAATAATTATATACAGGGTGCCGCAAAAGTAATCCTCCTATCAGATAATGCTAGAAATTTTGCAATTGACCTCAAATGTAAGTTCTCTTTAGACAACGGCAACGGCACATACTCGCCAGCAAGGTCGCCTGATTTGACCGCTCCAGACCAGGTCGTTTAGTTATATGGCTTAGCTTTAGAATATATAAATTATAAAATTTGATACAGCAGAGAAGTTTGCCATACATGGAATCTGTATAAAGTACCAATCTTCTAGTTAAAAAAAAAACCAAAGTTATGCCATATCGATCAATCAGTATAGGATATAGTCGACCGAACTCAATCGTTCCGACTAATATACTGCGTACAATTGAAGGACGGAAGGAATGGTATGTGCTTGCTATAACAATCCAACCCACACACATTTCCCCGCCAAGCTTATTTGTTTTTGGTTTTCTCAAAAATAACCGCCTTTATAAAGCTTTCCTCGTGCAGTTTGAAGACTAAATTTTTTTCCAAGTTGTTCCTGCATGAATTCAACGCTCCTCCCGTTCTGTCAATGTTTTTGGCCTTCTAGATCTATTATTTCAAGGGTACCCACTCCCATTGCTCTGTTTCCTTCTCTGTTGTTGGATTGCTCTTTGATATAGGAAAAGCAAAGCCATATACATGGGTAATAATTCAGAAAGATCTACCACAAAAAATTCAAATTCAATAAAAGTAGTTTTATAGAGAAATATTTAAAATAAATTAAATTTAAAACATTTAATAATATTTTACATTTACTTAACACATTTTGAAATATTTCAATATTTCGCGTGCGCCATTGAACTAAACAAAATTTTTTTGTTTAGCTTGAAAACTATATTTTCATACCCTTGCAGAAGGTATTATAATTTTAGTCAAAAGTGTGCAACGCAGTGAAGGAGACATCTCCGACCCTATAAAGAATAACATAAACTAGTCTCTCAGTTTTAAAGCCATCGTCTTCAAACTTTGCACACACCCTTCATTCCTTTACAGGCAGTATATAAATCGAAACGGCCGGGATCGGTCGACTATATCCTATAGCTGCCATTTCAGACAGACAGGACAGGACAGACAGACAGGAAAGATAGACAGGACAGATAGACAGGACAGACAGTCAGGACAGACAGACAGGACAGACAGACAGACTGACAGGACAGACAGGACAGACAGACAGACAGGACATGATTTATCACAAAAGCCATAACATCGTTGTTTTTGAAGTTAGAAGAATGGGATTTTCTATGGATTCTACATTGGCAAACTAATCCGAGCTCCCAAATTTCATAAGCTTTGGCCGACTATATACGATTCGATATATATCTAATAATATAAGATGCATGTCGCCACCTAGCGGGCTGCCACTCAAATGCAAGGGTATTTCAACTTCGGCTCAGCCCGAAGTTAGCTTTCCTTTCTTGTCTACATTTATTTTGTTTTGCTTTAAATTAACCTTAAACTAATATACAATATCCAAGTCATGTTTAATTATTTAAAAAAGACAAAAACAATAAAAAAAAGTTTGATGGAAGAAAATGTCGCGTTCGATAGTGGTAAAAATCGAATTAAAAAAAAAAACTACTAAATATTGTAAAGTGCAACAAAAAGAATTACTGAGATCAATTAATAAATAACATTTTAAAATTGATTGTAGACAAATTGTTTATCAGGTTTTAAGGTAATCAGTTTTTGAAATGGGTTTTGAATAAGTAAAAGGAAGGAAAAGTTCCTATATATTGGTGCAATATATTTGCACCAATGATTATGCTTGTCAAAAGCTATAAGATTCACTTAAAAAAAAATTACCACATGTATTTTTTCAGTTGAAATGCGTACGAATATCCCGTTCGACAATAGAGAATTACCCATATGCTCGTGTATTGTTCCCAGAATAGACGAGGGCAAATTATCAAAAAATTTGTTCGCTTTTGTTCTCATTCGCTGCCAAGCAACTACACTTGCAGTCTCTCAGTGTTTCGCGATAATCCGAAGTCATTCTTTTGTTGAATTGAAAAAAACTTTTTACTGCAAGAAATTTTTTTTGTTTTTGTTTTTTCTTGTGTATAATGATTTATTACGGCTCGACACGTATTGGTCATGTTGTCGTCCTAAGTGGTTGCTCCTATTTGTTGTATCGCATATATGCATTTGAATACGTAAGCTATATAAGCTATGAAAATAGCGCTGCTGTTGTTGTCGCCGCTTGCTATCTACTGCTGCACCGTTGCCGCTCCCGGTGTCTTACTTTCGCCCTTTTGATATGGCTGGCACCGGGCCTCACTGACTCCGCGTTAGTTGCCAATAGACACACATTTCTCAGGCGTACGCCGCGTAGGAGGTATGCAGTCTTAATGCCTGGCAGCCGGGAAAGGCACGAAGGGCCATCTTACCTTTTAGGATATATGCACGGATGCGTTCGCCACTAGTCGCCGCAGACCTCTGTCACTCGGTAGTATTTCTCTGCTACCCTGTAAAGTAATTTCCAAGGCAATAGCAAGTATTAAATTTTGCAAATCCATCATTAACATTCTATTGAAAGACAGTAAGGTCT
The DNA here is from genome assembly GCA_035045925.1 of Drosophila atripex. Taxonomy (NCBI): domain Eukaryota; kingdom Metazoa; phylum Arthropoda; class Insecta; order Diptera; family Drosophilidae; genus Drosophila; species Drosophila atripex. The sequence goes on along the minus strand of JAWNOP010000041.1, from coordinate 1,112,386 downwards.
CGAATAAATGGCCAGTATCGATTTGTGACATTCCAGTTGAGTTCAGAATCTAATTGACTGCAGTTGTTAGTAAGTTGATTTGATTTTAAGCTTTAGTATTAATTTCTATTTGTCTATTGTTATTAGTCCAGTTTTTATGTTCGTCCAATATGCAGCCACTATCGTCGACTAAAGTTACCTTGTTTGTGTAGGCTGAAGTTGATATGCGGGAACGGGGAGCTGGGGTTCTATGATTAGCCTCAGCTGTGATGGAGATTTCAGGTTCCTCCGGCGGTATTTTGATCTGGAGCAATACACGGTGTTCAAGAGGTTTCCTACCGACGGTCCGTTCACAGGAGCAACACTCAGAGGCTGACATATCGGTGGTCCTGCTGGCGGTCCGTTCCACGGGAGCAACACTCGAAGGCGATAATGTATAGGAGGGTCCTACTAGCAGTCTTTTTCACGGTAGCAACACTCGACGTAGGTTAGTTTTAAGTGCCGTAACTTAGCACTGAGTAACGAAATGATTCATTCTGTGTTCGCAATTGTCTGTATTTTGGACTAGGTGATCTATTATAAGATCAGATAATTACATAAGTTGTGGCTAAACTATAGTTAGCTGGTAAGGTCAAGGGTATAGAAAGTACTTGCTATGTACTAGTTCTGGGTCTAACTCAGATTACATGGTATTGGGTTTCTACTGTGCTCCGGTCAGTCGGTCATTCTTACTGCTAATATTGCTGATTTCGGTTTCTGGATTATTAAGTCTTCGGTGCCAACACCTATTTTTCTCCAAATCCTCTGCATCTGTACTTCCAGCCTCGACGTTTAAAATAGAACCCAGGAAGTGTGTTACACGTGCGAATTCTTCCCATACTAGGATACCGCCCTTTCATGTTAGGGTTGTACTTGGCTTGTGAAAAGTCAGCAATGTGTGCCGACTCCAATGTTAGTGAAAGGAGAACTATCAGTTCGAACATGCAAATGAGAATTTTCTCTTTAGATTATGCTTATATTGAGGCTTCCTACCACCAGAAGGAATCACTTAAAATAACCTGAGCTTATAACTAATGCCAAGTGGCTAAAAACTATTACTATAGGAGGCGTATAGTCTGATGGTCTTATTTAAGGTTGTCCTTGTGGACCACTGTCCCCTAGATGAGGACCGTGGTCCCCAGGTTTGCTTGAACAGTTTTCTCTTCACACAACGGTGTGATTTTATTACCGAGTCTTCGATTTAATTTTACCAGGACTTTGTTGTCGACTTATGGGATGTCTGTTGGTGTGTCCTCCGTATGCGTTTTTATAACGTCTTCCGGCCTCTTATCAATGACAGAGTGGATTGATTTGTTATACCTGGTGTAGCTAGTAAGATCAACTATGCGGTATCACTTATGTTTCTATCGATTTTTAGTCACCTTCGCAGCTCTGCAAGAGTGCGATGGAAGCGCTCTCTTTGACAAAGTGGTCGGTCAGCATGGTTGAAATTGTATGCGAGTTTAACGATGGTTCGTTGTCGCAACTGTCTTCGCCTTCGGGAGAAAACTCATGAGCTGCAGTAAGGCTGGTTTAAGTCTTCGATATTCTGAAAGCAATCGGCTCCACCACAGCAAATTTGGATAACTTAGCTATAGGAAATACTTTCTATCTGTCAATGTGTAACAATTCTTCCACATGAGAAGGAACTGCCATTTTGCCATTTTCGGGAAGTAGTACTTGGTAATTTCCTGCTTCACGTTTTCTTGGGCTGCTCTATGGGGCGTGAGGAATTCTATCCTCTCATCGACCTCAATAATATCTGTCACTGTATTTTTGCAGTGCCAGAACTATGTGATTGGGAATGCATGGAACAAATCGTCTTGGATCATCGCATAGTATGAGTGAGCGAACGCTCACTGTGCGTCGTAGCTTCACAGGACAGGGCTGTTTGCTCTCCCACTGCATTAAGCTGTTGTCTAGAAAGAGCATCAGCAACTATATTCTCTTTGCCGGGTTTATACAAAAATTCAATGCTCGAAATTTCCGCTTATTCTCGAGAAAAGCTGCTCTCGAGATGCTCCCTAGCTGTTTTTTTCAGTCCTAAAGCGCGCGTGATGTGCTGAATTTTCCGGCCACGCCAATGTAATTTGCAATGATGCTTTTCCTATGTTGCACGTATCGGTGAACGCTCGTTCAGAACGCTTTCGACGAATCCATAGAAAATCCCATCCTTCTAACTTAAAAAACAACGAAGTTATGGAAGTCCCGATCCATTAGTTATATGGCAGCTATAGGATATAGTCGACCAATCCCAGCCGTTCCGACTTATATACTGCCTGCAAAGGAAAGAAGAGTGTGTGCAAAGTTTGAAGACGATAGCCTTAAAACTGAGAGACTAGTTTGCGTAGAAACAGACAGACGGACATGCTTATATCGACTCAGGAGGTGATCCTGATCAAGATTATATATACTTTATAGGGTCGGAGATCTCTCCTTCACTGCATTGCACACTTTTGACCAAAATTATAATACCCTCTGCAAGGGTATAAAATCGTCATCTAGCAGTTACCATATCTTTGGAATACTCATTCAAAATTCAATTCTCCGATTTTATACATTTTTATACCGCCCGAAGTAAGCTTTCCTTTCTTGTTTTTATTCAACAACAAGCTTATATCGACTCAGGAGGTGATCCTGATCAAGAATATATATACTTTATAGGGTCGGAGATGTCTCCTTCACTGCGTTGCACACTTTTGACTAAAATTATAAACCCTCTGCAAGGGTATAAAAATGCAAGAGTATAGATATATAGCTTTTCATTGTCGTTTGATTATAATACGTTTTTTTCAAAGTTTAGTGCGTCCTGTTTCGAATTTTAATGGTCTTTATTAAGGTATCAACCAAAATATTGATATAAAAGTCAAATCTATTAAATTGGTTAATGCTATCAATGCAAAGTGGAAAAATTTTGAAGATTCCAAAAGGAAAGTCGAATTGGTATTATTTTTTTACAAATTTTTTTTTAACGCCCTAGGTCATGTATTTGCATATTTAAAATATATTTTATTAATTATCGTAGTATTTGTTCTTTTTGTTACAGAATAAGACCAGCAACAATTATGTGAAATTTGTTTGAAGAGTGTCTAGAACCCATCTTATAAAAATAAAAAATAAAAGACAGTTTTATTTAAGAGAAATAAACTGTAAATAATATGATTGACACAGAAAGTGACTCAAGCAAGGTGGTTTCAAACACCCAATGGTCAATAGAGGATGATTCTCTTTTTCAGCCTTACGGACTGGTCGGGGCACATGCAGGCAAGTCGGTATTTATTACATGGAACTATAGTTATCTACTCAACTTTTGTTTTAAAAAGCCCAAAGGTAACGAGAAATTGAAAATGTCGAGAGTTCGAATTCCACTGCCATTGTCAGACGGATGTGTTCTCCGCAATGTGCACACCTTAAAGTTTAATACGATGCTTGTTATGTCTGATGGAGCCATTTACTGCTTTGGTTCTTTTCAGGCCTTGCATGCAGTAAGATGGCTAAATGGAGTTCGTTGTCTCGCGTCAACGGACTTGGGGTTCAGTGTAATTCGTGAAAAAGACCACCAGCTGTTTCTGGAGACGTACCTTGATGCACCTGGGATTGAAAAGGGCGAGAGTACACTACAATACTCATTTGATATCACATACGACAAAAAAAATATGTTCGAGAGCGGCTTGAGGGACGAGGAGTACAGTTTGACCTCTGTGAAAATTTCGGAAAAGGAAAAAAGATTCATGTATAGCCTATTTGGCATAAAAGGCGCTACACAATGCCACATTTTTAGTATAAATGGGCATGTATTTTCGTTGTTTTTTAATCTTGATAAAACTCTGAAAAATGACGTATCATATCATGTTGAGCTGTTTTGTGTGTACTCCGTTTCAGTAAGGTTTATACGCATCTTACCGCATCGAAATCTATGTTTGGTTTTTCTTAAAAACGGCACCGTGGATATGTGGTACATGTCTACTCTTCTTGGTGTAAAACAGCGACAGACTTATCATACTGGTTCGGAATGGCTAGACTATGATGCTACAAGCAAAAATGGAGCCTTTTACTACACTAATGGTGAGAAGGTTGTTCGACTAAAATTTGAGTTTAACAGTCAGCTTGATAAGTGCACAATAAAAAGCTCATACAAAATAGCGCCAGGAATTCAAGTTTGCACTTGGTTAGAACACAGTAAACAGTTGGTTTCTTTAAGTCACAACAATATTTTTTATCATATTAATTTTTCATCAGAAGCGGAGCATGACACAGTTCACAGACTTTCACAGATTCGTGACTTTACGCTTGACTCAATTCAATACGTGCGTCAAAATATCAAGAGCTTTGATAGATTTAAGCGACAGTTAGATTTTATTCAAGGAAAAATAAATAAAGAGTACGAAAAGCAAGAAGTCATTGCTGTTTGCAAATATAGTGAAAGATTAAAAAAAATGTATAATGTATCTGTAGAGTTTCAATGTCAAAAATCTATCTGGGAACAGAAATTAAGGATAAAACAAGTTCCACATACGGATTTGGACAACAACTTTGTGTATGCCGTTATCCACGTCTTAGTGAATAAAAGTCTGTCACCTTTGCACTACAAGTATTTGCAGTTATGGACTTTTTATGAAAATGAAGCTCTAATAAACATTTTGCCTTTTAACGTAATTTTAGACAAAGGGTATCAAATAGTGATTCCTATAAGGAAACCAAAAAATGAACCCATGCCTTTATTTCATATAAAGGTACTGGCTTTTATAGACATAAAAAACGATACAGTTGTTATTACAGTTCCTATTTTAATGGAAAACACTCAGCTCACGCATAAGTTTCTCTTTAATGAGAACGGAACTAACATTATTTACCGACCGGAACATTATCAACAATACAAGCAAAAAAGTGGGACTATGATTCAACAGAAAATTAGGTTACCTTTTAAGTTGACACATTCACTTTCTTCATTATTTAATGTCAATACAAAAAGAAACGGTAATACTTTTGACTTGAAATTTATGGACAGCTCTCTGCGATTACAAATATTTCAAAGTGAAAATATGCATGGTACGTTGGAAAGCGTAAACCCTGCGTCCGTTTACCATTTCAAACAACATTTACTTCAAAATACACCGAATCTAGACCACAAAGCATCATTAAAAAATCGTGTAGCTAATCTGCAAATAAAGGTAAAATTAACAATTATTATTTCTTAAATATTTAGCTTTTAATATACAAAATTTTCAACAGAAATTCCTGTGTGAATCTAAGCTATTTGACGTTTTTGGACTGGAAGGCGAAACGACACTAAAAATGGCTTTGGAAGACAAGTACAATGCAGTCAGAAATAGTATATTTTAAGATGTCCAATCTTTTAATAATATATATTACAACAAATCGATCGATACTGGAATATAACTCAATTTTTTTTGTGTTGTGGCCATGTGTGGTTCATGATATGTCTACCGTTGTGAAATTAATAATTAATTAATTATTAGTAATTATTTTTGAATGAGGACTTTTTCAGAATGTTCTTATCGCTTACGGTTTCCTTGCAATTAGGCGCGATTTTCTTAATTAGCTAAAATCGGTTGTTTTTTGATTTTATTGCGCCTTAGTTCGTCATGGATAATTTTAATGATACACGTAGAAATTTTAATCAATTACTAAACAAAAATCTACAATTGATGATTTTATGTTGAAAAAATAATAAGTTTTGAAACAAATAAAAAATTCGAATACTATATACGTCATTTAATTGAAAAATATATTTTCAAATTAAAAAAAATTAATTTCTAAATTTATTTAAATTTAAAAATATTAAAAATTTTAATCGATTGTTTTCTTGTATATGATTAGACTAATTACTATAACATTAAAAATTTTGATGTTTTTGTTTAAATGTTATATTAGTGATTATGCACTGTGCTCACATAAAAAGTTGAAGATTTAAAGGTTAAGAATTCGCGATAGAGGCCATTGTCGTTCGAACGATATTCTTTTGAACAGCATTTCCAAAAAAAATTCTACCAGATGCCAAAATTAAAAGTCTATTTTATTAATGAGCTATTTTTATAAATATTGATAAAGGAATGTTTAAGGAACTTAAATAGTTTATCTCACACATATGTTTGCTATTGCCTTTTGAGTTTTTTTTTTTTCGCGCCTATAAGTGTTGGTTTTAGTTGTTATTTATTATACATTGCATTATATAACATTCTTTGCTCAGGATTTTTTTGTCGACAATAAACATGAAAAAACAAGACAGAAGCTAGCTTCGGGCGGATCTAAAGTAGATATGCCCTTGCGGTTGAGTGGTAGTCCGCTAGGTGGCGACACGCATCTTATATTATTAGATATATACCGGATCGTATATAGTCAGCCGATCCATATGATATTTGGTATATCGAATTGGTTTGCCCAAATTAGAACTTATAGAAAGTCCCATCCTTCTAACTCAAAAAACAAAGTTATGGCATTTCCGAGCAATCAGTTATACGGCAGCTATAGGATATAGTCGACCGATTCCGGCTGTTCCGACTTATATACTGCCTGCAAAGGAAAGAAGGGTGTGTGCAAAGTTTGAAGACGATAGCTTTAAAACTGAGAGACTAGTTTGCGTAGAAACAGACAGGCAGAAGGACGGAGATGCTTATATCGACTCAGGAGGTGATCCTGATCAAGAATATATAAACTTTATAGGGTCAGACATGTCTCCTTTACTGCGTTGCACACTTTTGACCAAAATTATAATACTCTCTGCAAGGGTATAAAAACAAGGCAACACAACACATTTGTATTCCCTACAAATGTCCGAACATACTTTGAAAAAAATAAAAAATTCGTTTCCTCAGGAACTGAACAAAAAGGCTATAATTATTAAAGAGCTCTATAAGAAATAAATTCCGGATAATCAAGTTAGGAATTCAATATCTGGAGATAAATTTGCGACAGTAAAAAATTTTTTTTCTCGTGAAAATACATGTAAGCTTAAAGTCTCCAAGGATAAAAGATACATTATTTCAAAATGGTTCATAATAATAATAGTGTCTGAAGCTTCAATTCCCTATCAATCAGTTATATGGCAGCTATAGGATATAGTCGACCGATCCCGGCCGACCCCGACTATTTTACTGCCTTTAAAACTGAGAGTTTAATTGGTTTGCCTAGAAACAGACAGACGGACGGACGGACAGATGGACATGCTTATATCGACTCAGGAGGTGATCCTGATCAAGAATATATATACTTTATAGGGTTGGAGATGTCTCCTTCACTGCGTTGCACACTTTTGACCAAAATTATAGTACCCTCTGCAAGGGTATTGTTGGCACCTAGTTCCAAGACCTAATATCTTGGCACCGAATGCCATGATAACGCTTTACACCTAGTAATATGAATTTAACTCCGAGAAGAACGTCAACCTCAAATAATAATTTGATTCCGATCGACTGGCCCAGTACCGAGTACAGACGGCGCCACCAGCGGAATCATGAAATATGAAACTCATGGCTAAGTGGTCTGAGTCAGCAGTTGACCGTGTTAACCGTTACGGAAGAACGTCGATAACATTGACCTACTTACCCTAGCCCTAGGCATACTTTGTTCAATAACACCTTAGATATAGATATACTTAGCATCATATATAAGAGCGGTTATTCTGAATTAAAGATAGTTGCGAATACTGAATCAATCGTTTCGTTACTCAGTGCTAACTTTAGCACTTAGACGTAATCGCCTTCGAGTGCGCTTCCGTGAATGGACTGTTGTAGGACTCTCGAGTGGTGCTCCCGTGGAATGGACCGCCAGCCGAACCGCCGATACGTAATCTACCGAATACTGCGGTAGGAACCCCCCATGTACCTCCGTGTGTTACTTCAGACCTAGGATCATCGGAGGAAGCTCCCTTCCCCACCACAGTTGAGGCGCGTCAACAAAACCCCGGCCATCCTCGCATCTTAACCACTGCCTGGATCAACCAGATAGTTTTATTCAGACGTTCTATAGGTTTGACTACGACTCCGGGACCTATCTTTTCTCCCGTGAGTTCAAGTTCGACGACGAACAGTTCGTACGAACAGGTATAACAAGAAAGGAAAGCTAACTTTGAGCGGAGCCGATGTTGATATACCCTTGTGGCAGTCCGCTGGGTAGGCATCTTATATTATTAAATATATTATTATATATATTTTCGTATATAGCCGGCCGATCCGTCTGAGAATTTGGCAGATCGGATTAGTTTGCCCAAAGTAGAACCCATAGAATGTCTATTCTTCTAACTTTAATAACAACGAAGTTATGGCATTTCCGATCAATCAGTTATATAGCAGCTATAGGATATAGTCTGCCGATCCTTATGAAATTTGGCATGTCAAATTGGTGCGCCCAAAGTCATTGATTTATAGTTTTATCCTTCTACCTTAAAAAACAAAAGGGTTTGCCATTTCCGATCAATCAGTTATATGGCAGCTATAGAATATAGTCGACCAATCCCGGCCGTTCCGACTTATATACTGCCTGCAAAGGAAAGAAGGGTGTGTGCAAAGTTTGAAGACGATAGCTTTAAAACTGAGAGACTAGTTTGCGCAGAAACAGACAGACGGACATGCTTATATCGACTCAGGAGGTGATCCTGATCAAGAATATATAAACTTTATAGGGTCGGAGATGTCTCCTTTACTGCGTTGCACACTTTTGACCAAAATTATAATACCCTCTGCAAGGGTATAAAAACAAGGCAACACAACACATTTGTATTCCTTACAAATGTCCGAACACACTTTGAAAAAATAAAAAATTATTCCCTCAGGAACTGAACAAAAAGGCTATAATTTTTAAAGAGCTCTATTAGAAATAAATTCCGGATAATCAAGTTAGGAATACAATATCTGAAGATAAATTTGCGACAGTAAAAAATTGTTTTTCTTGTGAAAATACATGTAAGCCCAAAGTCTGCAAGGATAAAAGATACATTATTTTTCAACGGTGTGATGGTTCCAAAATGGTTCATAATAATAATAGTGTCTGAAGCTTTGCAAATTTTTAAAAAAGGAAAAATTGACAAACATATGAGTGAACACCATTTCACCAATGCTGACCCAGGAACGTTAAATTATCGAGCACAATGCCACACAAAATGTGCGTATGCATGTACCATGCAAATTTTTGTTTTCTATTACTGGCGTGCTTTAAAAGCATTCCAACTAAGTATGTTAACTTTTGGCAATTAGTTTGTTGCAATATCGAAAATATCTTGACATCTGATTGCCAGAAATCTGCTAGTGATGTTTTTTATGAGTTGGTACCACAGTCATACGTAAATTTGCTAACTGAAAATGTTAAATGGCAACTTTAGAACAAAAAAAAAATAATCTCTCTGGAAAAAACAATTAAGCGGGCTCAACAAAGGCGTTTTGACAAGAGGAAAAAACACTTTAACCAAGAGAACGTGTTTTGCAGATCGATTTCGCTGGAAATTTTAGATTAATTTTTCAAAATGAATTTCAAAGTTAATAAACAAGTCAGACATGCGTTGCGTGGACTTCACATATTATTGAATCTCTTGGTGTAATTAGCAATAGTCTAAAACACAAAGCAAAAGTATTTATAATTTTCACAAATTACCAACAATGTTAAAAAAAAAAGAAAAAAAAAAAAAAAAATTATTTTCCTTTCTCAGGAAAGTAGCGTAGAAACATAGAAAAATTCGCAATGTTAGTTGTGATGAAAATTTTATATTGAAATAGGTAATAGGTAATCACATATGCGTGATTCACCCATGTGATGCACCTCGTTCACCCATGAATCAGCCGTCAATACTAGAACAAGTTTCCATGAATTTTTTTCGGCCCTGAATTTGAGGCCATAATCAGCCCGGATTCCGAATCAGGATTCAGAAGTGAAAGTCACCTCGTAATAAGCCCTGAAAAGGAAGCATGAACCCGCGCTGAAAACGTGACTAAATTAGGCCTCATGCATAGCTCAAAATCAAAGTAATCAAAATTTTGATCCAACCACCCTAAATCTCTCAATTTGATAATTTTTATTTTTAATATATTCCTGAACAAATGATCTCAATTTATTTTTTTCCCATTTATAAACTACTAAATTAAATGGTTAAGTAACCTTATAAATAATGCAAGCTAAGTGTATGAATTACTCACCTTCTACTGGAACCTTCTACAGGGAATGGAACCTTCGTACACTGGAAAATATATTATATTATTTTGAATATTTGTATACTGGACCAACATGCAAGCCTCTAATCTATCAAGGAATCGCGCTTTGGGTGTGACTAACCATATCCTTGCTAGTCATTGCCCTACAATTTTTCAAGTATAAAAAAATCATAATTTTATCCATTCTCATTTTAAAAATCTGATTGAATAAACCGAGTGTATGAGTGAATAATGAGTGTAAACAAAAATCTACTCATAATATAGCTTTTTCTGTTGGGAATCAAACCTACGACCTTAAGATTATCAGGCAGACATCTTAACCACTAAACCATGGGGTTAAAGTTTTACTCGCAAAATATTTAGAATGACATAAAATGATGGAATGATGGTGATGAATAACCAATACGCGTAATTTCAAACTCTAGCAGCAGCAGAGGGCCGGCAGAATTACTTGGCACACTTTGTTTTGAAGTTCAAACGGATAACCTTATTAAATTGTTTTTGCTTTTAGAATTAAATTTTACTTTACGGCTTGAAAAGGCGGTGTTAAGGATGTTATATTTTTTATTTTTAAATATTTTTACAGGTCATTTACAATAGAGTTTTTATATTAAATCCCATGTAGCAATGAATATGGCTTTTTAATATTTGGTTAAGTCAAATATAAGTGTAAGTCTCATCAATGGTACCCGTATTGGGTAGCGGACCAACAGTGTCTGCTATCACTCTGTCGAAAGCATTAACGGGAATGTCTGTTAGTGTCAAAGAAGTCTTTGTGTGTTTTGTCACTTTTAATTTTTGCAATTTTTGACATTTTTGTTACATTACATGGTTATTTTGTACATGGACATGGTACATGGAAAGGTATGTACATACCTTTTAAGGTTTTAGTAATGCCAGTGTGACCTCCGTGGTTTGGATCATTATAAAAAGTAGACAGTGTAGCTTCTTTTTCTTTATCATTATTTACAACGGTCACCGGGTTGAGTGAATAAAGTGTCTTATTACCCATTTTTTGTAAATGATTTTTTATGATATTTTGTCGACGGTGCAGATATTTATGTTATATACCGGCTTGCATTTCAAGCCTTCAATGTCGAGAATTCCATGGGAAGATAAATCGATAAAATTACGAGGGCAAGATAAATTTACTACATTGTGTAGTACATTCTCGAAGACGGCTACTGTCAAAATTTCAGCCGAATCGGACTCGAAGTTTTGTTTTGACTGCGTGTGGAAACGGACGTGTCAGCGGATTTTAGAAAAATGCAGAAAGAGTTCGGTCTGTGATTCGATTCTTGTATTTGGAAGGGAAATCGCGCAGCGAAATCAAAGAGCGCTTGGATGCTCTCCTTTGATGGCGACCGTCAAAAATTGGTTCACCGAGATTCAACGTGGTTGCACGTCGGTTTTGTATGGATAGCGTGACAAAAATCCATAATCTCGTATTGGCATCTCGAAAGACCGCGTGCATGAAATTTTGCCCATGAGAGAGCTGTTGGCGTGCCGCGTTTGCTCACTCTGGAAAACAAACGTAAACGTACGATCACTTCAGAGCAGTGTTTGACGCTGTTTAAGCGCAATCCGAAGGAGTTTCTGCGTCGTTTCGTGACCGTCGACGAAACATGGACCCACTGGTACACACCAGAGACCAAGGAACAGTCGAAACAGTGGACTTCACCCGGCGAACCTGCTCCGAAGAAGGCGATGACAAGACAACGTACTGGCTTACACTGCAGCCTTCGCCACGGCCAAATTGGTCGAATTGGGCTGGGGTACCATCCACCATATTCTCCAGATGTGACAGACCTTTTTTATTAGGATTTACCATTGAAAAGAAGTGCGTAATTGGTCTATGATTTATCCCACATGTAGTCATCAGTACCCACATGGTCTGAAGTATTTAATTGCCCTATGAATTGGTGCCAATTCATGTTTTGTTGTGCTTTTGTTACTTTCACCCTTTGTAAATGCTCTTGTTACGTTTTCCACTGGGAGTTGGAAACCATGTTTTTTGCACGTTCGTTACCGTTCTTTTACCTTGTCAAGAGGTTTTCTTATTTGATATCCGCTTTGGTTACCCTGGAGATAGTACAGGAACTGTAACTTTATTCAGGGATTTTTTGCCAACAAAAATATAAACTTAAATGGAATTAGCATCTTAAACATTAACTCGTTGCACAAAAAAAATACTTTTGAGTATAAAATAATCAGTACCCCTCCGAGCATTAAAGAGTAAAGACGTGCATCTAACTTACGCTCCAAGCGACACCTAATTAGCTTAATAGATCACCCGATCAACAGCTACTTCGTGCCTTGTTACATATAAAACAAAAAAAATACAAAGAACAAGTAAACTTTTTTACACATTGCAGGGCCCGAGCCCAAAAAACACCGCAATGTCTCGACCAACCGACCGCCCGTTGACAATGATAAACCTAATAACAAGTGAACCGAAATATATTATTATTAGTAGAACCGGCAATGAATCCTTTGAAAAAATATCACCATTTATTAATAAAAAAGTAGTAGATTTTGCGTGCAATGGAGCAGTCGAAACATGCAAGAAAACCAGATCTGGTCTCCTTGTCAAAACAAAAAACCACATACAAGCACAGAGCTTCTTAAAATAAAGTCTTCACAACTTCCCGGTCCACGCTGAAGAACACAACTCCACACACACTCAAGAACACACTCTGAACTCCTCCAAAGGCATTATTTACTCCAACGACTTACGGAATATCGACGAAAAACAAATCTTGGAAGAACTAAAACCTCAAAATGTTATTGACCGTAATATACTAAAAAGACAACAATGACACAAATCAAACAACAGAAACAGGCCTAATTGTACTAACTTTTTCAACAATTGCCCTACCCGACAAAATGTGGATAGGATATGAAGTAGCTAATATACGACCATACATTACGCCCCAAATGAGATGCTTCAACTGCCTTAGATTTGGACACCCCTCCGCCATCTGTAAAATCCCTAAAACATGCGCCAACTGCTCCGAAAAAATTCACACAATAAACAATGAACAATGCACCAATACCCAAACCTGTATCAACTGCAAAAATGAAGATGACAAAAACAAGCACCAAATCGCAATGGAAAAATCATACCCTGCCTTTATAAAAGAAAAATAACTGACCGCAATCTACACAACGTAGCTCTTCTACGTCACAACTCCTTACAACAACAACAAACCCAAATCCCCAATATAAGCTTTGACTCAATCGCCGTAACAGTACATTCTAAAATCAAATTCACTATAATTTCTAGTTATATATGTACCTTCTAACAAACCATTCACTTTACAAGAATTACAAGACACTTACAATTACACTCCTTACAACACTTCTATCCTAATAACAGGCGATTTTAACAGCTGGCGCAAAAGTTGGGGATCACAAAATAATAACTCACGAGGAAATTTATTATTCAAATTTTAAAACCAATCCCTTCTAACGACTCTTAATAATGGCTCACCCACCCACTTCACCACACACCACACCTTTACACATATTGACCTCTCTCTAGATTCCCCTGAACTATACTTACACTCTAAATGGACAATTGAAAATCACCTCTCAGGTAGGGACCACTTCCCAATCTCAATCATTTGAAAATGTATCAACTGACTCCTCAGTCATTAAACCTAAATTCAACATTGATAAAGCCAACTGGCCCCATTTTAGCCAATTTTACTAAAAATTTAGTAAACAATTTTCCGACGACAGACCACTTAGCCAACAAATTAACCAAGGACTGACCACTCAGCCAACAAATAAATCAAGAAACTGCCCACCTTTGTGCTATTATAAGACCCAAACTCATCCAAACAAGAATTTACCTCCGACATAAATCCACAAATTGCAATTCCAACAATATGGAAAAAAAATCAATCGATTTTGTGGGCTCAAAACTATCACCCAAATCCATTGTCTAATTAACCCTAGTAATACATTCGACACCCATACAAACAAATATGACATCTTGAAAGCCCTATCTGAATTCTGGTCGAATGCATCACTTAATAATTACTACCATCCTACATTTAAATCACACAAAGAAAACTTAAACTTCAATTCCTCCCACAGTACATCCGCTCTAACCCAGCCCTAAAAAATGCGATATTTCTATTATTGAATTGAAAAACGCCATAAACCAACTTAAAGGCAAAACACCAGGTAAGGACCGCATCAGTTACCCAATGATAAAAAATATACCAGATTTGGTAATGCAAAGGCTACTTAAACTCTACAACAATATCCTCAATGCACACATTCCACAGCAATTTATGTAAGCAACATTATACCAATATTAAAATCGGACTCAAATAAAACAGAAATAGCTCCATATCGTCCTATATCTTTAAAAAGCTATTTATTCAACGTAATGGATAAAATAATATCTAAAAGACTATGGTGGTTAGTTAACAACAGCCAACTAGACTTATCAGACTTTCTAGAAACGCTAGATTATCTGACTACCCTATCCAGAAAAAATCATGTTTCAATAATTTCACTAGATTTTTCAAAAGCATTTGACAAAATAGGAATTCACACAATCATAGATGAACTCGTTGGTTGGAAATTAATGCCAAAAATTATCAAATATATAATAATCTTCCCAACTAACCGAAAAATCTGCGTTCAACCTCAAAACATACAAAACCCCGATCCCAACCATTACCACTTGAATATGGAATCCCACAAGGATCACCATTATCTGTAATCCTTATTGCAATTGCCTATAACAAAGTCAGTTGAATCATAGGTCGTTTAAATCGCTTTAATTTACAGCATAAGCAGATGACTAAACAATTATAAAAATACACAATAGAAGATATTCTTCAATAAACATAAACACACTGCTCACAGACATACAAGAATGGTGCAATTACTCTGGAGCCAGTCCAGTTCCATTCCTTAATCTAAATATTTATATGTTTTTCGCAAGACGAAATGAAACTGCAAAGTAGCTAGCACTTTCAGTTTAAAAAACTAGGTTTAACTATATCCAAAAATTATAAATGGGATGCACATAGATCAGTTAGTAATGCAAATGTCTTAAAGACTTAACATTATAAAATGTCTTTCATTGATTATGAGAGATCATAAAGAGATTTATATCATGTCTAAAATTGATTATGGGTTATTTCTATACGAAAAAGCACCCAAATCAAAACTTAATAAAATAAAAACCATATACCACTCAGCTATTAGAATAGCCTTTGGGGCATTTCGCTCCTCACCAATAAACCTGCTATACGGAGCTAACATAAGCACTTTAGAACAGAGAACTAAACAAGCCATATTATAAAACTTTTAAATGATTTCCACCTCAAAGAAAACTCCTCTAGAACAGATTATTAAAAAAGTCTCAAAAAGAAAACGAATCCCAAAATTGTCATCGACAATAAAAGATACGTTTGACCACTGCAAAGCAATACTACTATACCCTATCCCCATAACAATTAAAAAAGAAACTACGCCGGCATGGTCCTATAACTTTACTAAAATAAACAAATCCTTGCATACTTCAACAAAACCAAACACACTACCACTCAAACAGTCCTACAGCGTAACCTCCATACATTACATCATAACACAGCAAATTCTGCCACCTTACTCATCCATTTTCACTGCTGAAATATCAGCCATTCTCCACGCATGTAAATATGCTGAAAAACAATTAGGAAAATTCGCAATATGCACCGACTCCCTCTCAGCCCTTACAGCACTAGAAAACCCAAATAACTTTACCTACTATATATTAGAAATTAGAAAAATTATCTATAGATACAAATATAAATTCACCCTCATATGGTTCCCAGGCCACTCTGGCATTATGGGCAACGAGCTTGCAGACCAAGCTGCTAAACAAGCACTCACACTGCCATTAATATCAGAAATAAACTACAACGTACCAGATACCCTTAAATACATCAACAAATAGGAATACCGAATAGGACAAACTAAACTGACACATTGCCACATTTTTGATAAAACTCCTCACCCATATGCCAACACTGTAACATTAACCTTACCCTATCACACATATTCCTAGAATGCCCTACCTACATTGAACACAGAGGTAAATTCCTCCAAAATACTTTAGAAGAAATAGTAGATGCCATAAATATTACCACAACTATCCAATTTCTAAAATCCATAAACCTTTACAACACATATAAGCTTAACCTTACTGTACCTAACTAGAATAAATTCACACATATATATTTACATATGTATATAGACTTGATAGCGTACCTATAAATACCCATTAAAGTCAAAAACGCCGCTATCGTTAGAAATATCATATTATATACTATCCATCTAAACATCATTGTTACATAACACATGTTACATATTATAACATAGATTTTAAGCAGAAGGCCGTTGTAGCTATTGCTTAACACAAAGCAAAAATGTCCCCTACTTTATAATTGTTGGTAATTTCTTTATAATAATAATAAAAGTATAAAATAATAAAATTGTCGAAAAGCTATTTTGAAAATTTTTCCATCGTCTTAAGTTTTAGCTTATTAACTCAATAATTGAACCTTTGATTCTTGAGGATTATATAATTGGGATACCAAGTTCTCTGACATGCAAATTCTGATATCACAATTTGTCCATTATTATCCGGTAATTTACTCCTAGTTGTCAATCGTTTTTTTTAGTTTCAGCCTTTTTTTTTATTTGGATTTTATTTATCACAACGGACGGCAGTTCGGTAGGTGAAGACACGCATGCCTGAAGACAAGCACGCGCTTGGAGCCACAATATATAGCCGAAGAATTAAAAATTTTCTATGTGCGATCAATCTGACTGAGTGATATACCATTTTTATCCAAACATTAGCCAAAATTAATTTGACTTGGGAGAAATTTGCGTAAATGTAAAACACTTTTGGTTCACTAAATTGGAGAAATTGGTGAGATTGGTGTCACCAGAAATATTATTACTTACATCCAATCCATCCCGATCCGGCATTTCTTTCAAAAGTAATTCTGGGAAAACGATTTTTTAAAGAATTTCACAAATGAAGATGTTTGTTAAATTTTCTCCTAGAAATGTCCCATCCGCATTTGCTTTATTTTGTCTTTCATAATTTTGAAAAAAATTTGGGTATGTTCGTTAATAAAACTCATACAACGATTGTTCTACGATTTTATAAAATTAAATAATTAAAAGGAATTAAAAAACGCATGTTTTTGCAACAAATGAAGCTAACTTCACATCCTATATTTTGTTACAAAGGATCAGGTCAGTTGATATACCGACTGATGCGTCTTTAGGAGTTAAATGTTCTATTATAAAACAAGAAAATATTCTATCTAGGGACTAAAATGTCTCCACTAGCCCAAATTTAGTGATCCAAAATATTTTTACTTTCCCCCTAATTTCTCCCAAACCAAACGACTTTTGGAATCTAATGATCTAATTAAAATAATACCTTTTATAATTCATTCTTAATATAATTCACTCAGATCGGATGCATACAGAAAATTTTTAATTTTTCGGCTATATTTGGGTAGCCTTGCGCAAGCCGAGGCATGAAGTTCGTCACCTCGTGGACTGCCGTCCACAGTGATAAATTTCTTATGTTAAATGTAGCGCGGAAACTGTGGGTGATGGTATGGCAACCTATGTATGTTTGTTCTGGATTTTGGTTCAGTGGAGCCTAAAGGTTATGGAGGAGCAGTTAAAATTATGCGTGGATGAAAAAAAATTGGAAATTGTCGGCATGTGTTATAAAAAAGTCTTGTATAATTATTGGAATTATATATTTAGCAGTATGTATTTCGACATAAGTTGGTTAGGTTTCTTGGCCTTTTCTCTGTATATTTTTGAATGTTTGGATGTACTCGAAATCATCGGAATCTACCTTTTAAATGTATGTGTCACCATTGCAACATTTCTAAATGTAAAATGCGTTTAAACTGAGATTGATAGTGGGAACTGTCGCGTTCTTTACTGCTGAGTTTCTGTAGGTTCTTGGGAGTTTTCTAAAGTATTTTGGGCTACACTAACATTGTTGTTGTTATTTTAATTACACAGTGAAACAGTGATTCTGCACTTTTAAAGTGACGTAGTAGAAATAGTTAATCAGGTCGAAAATGACACAAAACCGTGTGTGAAATATTTGTAACACCCTCCAAATCTGAAATTATTGTTAAAAACCCGTTTTTTGGGACTTGTTTGGGCTTAAAAATTCCTGCACGAGTTTTAAAGAACCGATTTAGAAATTTCCTGCGTTTTTCAATATTTAAGGTGTAACAGCTGTTGAAAAAAATAGATCTTACAATTTTTTAAACCGAAAGAACAAAATATATAAAGTGAAATTTTCGATTTTTTTTTGTTTATCTTTTTCGGACTTTGACGCCAGATATCCTTTGATACTAGAAAAAAAGGCAATTCAAACTTGCAGGCGAACTGGAGGAACAGTATGTAAAAGAAAAAGACTGTTAAAGACAAAAAAACTTACTCCGGAGCGCCCGCAAGTTTGAATTGACTTTTTTTTCGGAAAAGAGTTATAACTTGAACAATTTTCATAATTTTTTAATGAAATTTGTCTCGTTTTGTTTATTATTTCCAAAACCGATCTGGACAATGTCAGTCCCGAGATTGGAACTACAGGCGGCCGTGTTAGGAACACGACTGACGAATGCTGTGAAACGTAAATAATAATGAAGGTACGTAAATAATAAGATAAAAAATAAGATACGTACTTTAGACGGATTAGGACTCGTTAAGAAACTCCAACAATCGCCGTTACCGATTTATTAATTTTATACCCCGTCTGAGTCTCAATCCATAACGGCTGCAACCACCGTCTAGCCACCCCCCCGCCTCGGACGTATACATTACACACAAAATACATTATTGGAGCCCAACCAAAGGAATAATATGAAATCGATTAAAATTCGAACTCTACTTGCATTTCGGTACCGCCATTTAGTACCGTTCGGTCATTCCTCACGTCCCACAACACCATATTAAGTTTCGATGCAATTCTAGCCAGGCTAGATTGGGTTGACGATCTTACGGGTGCTACGTCAGAATTTGGAAATGGTTTGGCAAGAAGAAGCCGACCTTATGGCGTACAATGACGAGGTCGAGAGGAAACTCACGCTCGTCAATAAGAAGATAGTTATGTCACATAATATGGACACAGCAACCATCCAGAATAAGGAGGTTAGAGAAGGTCCCCTAAATCACTAGAGGTAGCGCGGGAGGCTGAGAACAGCATTGAATGAAGTGCGTTCGCGGCATCTTACGGAAAAGTCATAGAAGACAAGTCCCCCTTTAAGACGCAATAATAGGGGACAGGGTAAGCAATGGAAAGTTGAGGTTAAAAATCCGCATTTCATTCTTAAGCAGAGGCAAGGTAAGCCTCATGAGGACAACCTCTGGCCGAAGCGTAGGGAGCCTGAAACGATAGATCATTCTTTAATTGATTCTTTCTTTGAATGTGAAAACTTCAATTTCACCAAAATCGATGACAGGTACCAAGATTGGCGAAAGCCGAATTCAAAAAAGTTATTCTAAAAAGAATTATAGTATTTTCGACCCCTAACGAGGCACTAACCATTAACACACTACTATTTTTTTCGCGCGGTTCCCACTGCATACGTACAGCCCACCAACCGACCGAGGGACGCTGCCGCATAGATCCGAGAGAGTAAAAGAGAGGAATAGGAGTATGAAATCACGAGGAAGAGTGTTGCAAAGATAAGGTGTTTAGTATAATGGATTTAAGATTGTTAGTAGAGCAAAGGTACAAAACGTGGTAGAGACCATTGTAGTCCGAACATAAAACCCTGAACGGATCGTGTTGGGCATATGTCGAGCTACAATGGCTAAGGAGTAGAGGACGAAAGTTTCTAGTCCTTCTACTAGGAACGTTGAAATTTAAGCGTGTTAATAAATGCTGGCTGTCTACATTACCATTAATAAGATTAAATAGAAACATAACACCCAGCATCGTTCTACGGTTTGTTAATGGTTTTAAGTTGATTAATAAAAGTCTACTATGATAGGAGGGAAGGTGAAGGCTTGCATCCCAATTTAGTCCCCTAAGTGCGAAAATAAGAAAGTTTTTTTGTACGGATTCTATGTGACCTTGGTGCACTCCGTATTGTGGACTCCAGACACACGATCCATACTCAAGAATCGGACGGACCAATGATGTGTATAAAGTTTTTGTAATGTATGGGTCGTTGAATTCTTTTGACCATCTTTTAATAAAACCAAGCACACCCATAGCTTTATTAACCAAGGTGGATATATGGTCGGTAAATTTAAGTTTCAAATCTAATAGGACTCCCAGATCGTTAACCTGAGTTAAACGTTCTAAGGCGATCCCATAGAGAAAGTACGTAGACTGGTGAGGGCTGGATCGATAAAATGACATGAGTTTACATTTCGATCCATTAAGCTTTAGGTCATTTGCTAAGCACCAATTTTGAAATTTATCCAAATCGGATTCAAGTCTAGATTGGGCGCTAGTAGATCTATATTGAAGACAAAGCTTAACATCGTCAGCGTACATAAGTACTAGTGAATCAGTTAAGGCAAGGGGCAAGTCATTAATAAACAAAGTAAAAAGTAAGGGTCCAAGATGGCTTCCTTGAGGCACCCCAGATGTGACGCGGACTGTACGCCTGGTAACATCTTTAAAGAAGACACGTTGGGTTCTTCCAGATAAGTAGCTCGAAATCCAGATAAGGAGATCAGTTGGGAATCCCAAAAGACTGAGTTTACTTATAAGAAGCGAATGGTTAACAGAATCAAATGCTTTACTGAAGTCAGTGTAAATGACGTCTGTTTGTAAGCCATTCCGGAACCCATCCGTGACAAAAGATGTTAGTTCCAATAAGTTGGTGGTGGTGGAGCGGCGCTTCATAAAGCCATGTTGGCACGGGGATATTATTGAACTACATAGGTGTTGCAAATGTGGAGTGATAAGTTTTTCAAAAAGCTTTGGAATTGCTGACAATTTAGAAATGCCTCTATAATTTGAAGCATCAGATTTTTTCCCTTTTTTAATCAGAGGGATAATGTAAGATTCCTTCTACATAACGGGAAAAATCGAGGTCTTCAGCGATAAATTAAAAAGTTTAAGAAGCGGTTTGCACAGGGCCACGGCGCAGTTCCTCAGCACACAGTTCCTCAGCAAACAGCTCGGAACGTTCTGAATTTCTGAGTCTTCTCATTAAAATGTAGGACACTGAAACTCCAAGCAGAATTATATCAAATCTTGCCCGGAGGGTCCGGTAATTTACTCCTAGTTGTCAATCGTTTTTTTTAGTTTCAGCCTTTTTTTTTATTTGGATTTTATTTATCACAACGGACGGCAGTTCGGTAGGTGAAGACACGCATGCCTGAAGACAAGCACGCGCTTGGAGCCACAATATATAGCCGAAGAATTAAAAATTTTCTATGTGCGATCAATCTGACTGAGTGATATACCATTTTTATCCAAACATTAGCCAAAATTAATTTGACTTGGGAGAAATTTGCGTAAATGTAAAACACTTTTGGTTCACTAAATTGGAGAAATTGGTGAGATTGGTGTCACCAGAAATATTATTACTTACATCCGATCCATCCCGATCCGGCATTTCTTTCAAAAGTAATTCTGGGAAAACGATTTTTTAAAGAATTTCACAAATGAAGATGTTTGTTAAATTTTCTCCTAGAAATGTCCCATCCGCATTTGCTTTATTTTGTCTTTCATAATTTTGAAAAAAATTTGGGTATGTTCGTTAATAAAACTCATACAACGATTGTTCTACGATTTTATAAAATTAACTAATTAAAAGGAATTAAAAAACGCATGTTTTTGCAACAAATGAAGCTAACTTCACATCCTATATTTTGTTACAAAGGATCAGGTCAGTTGATATACCGACCGATGCGTCTTTAGGAGTTAAATGTTCTATTATAAAACAAGAAAATATTCTATCTAGGGACTAAAATGTCTCCACTAGCCCAAATTTAGTGATCCAAAATATTTTTACTTTCCCCCTAATTTCTCCCAAACCAAACGACTTTTGGAATCTAATGATCTAATTAAAATAATACCTTTTATAATTCATTCTTAATATAATTCACTCAGATCGGATGCATACAGAAAATTTTTAATTTTTCGGCTATATTTGGGTAGCCTTGCGCAAGCCGAGGCATGAAGTTCGTCACCTCGTGGACTGCCGTCCACAGTGATAAATTTCTTATGTTAAATGTAGCGCGGAAACTGTGGGTGATGGTATGGCAACCTATGTATGTTTGTTCTGGATTTTGGTTCAGTGGAGCCTAAAGGTTATGGAGGAGCAGTTAAAATTATGCGTGGATGAAAAAAATTGGAAATTGTCGGCATGTGTTATAAAAAAGTCTTGTATAATTATTGGAATTATATATTTAGCAGTATGTATTTCGACATAAGTTGGTTAGGTTTCTTGGCCTTTTCTCTGTATATTTTTGAATGTTTGGATGTACTCGAAATCATCGGAATCTACCTTTTAAATGTATGTGTCACCATTGCAACATTTCTAAATGTAAAATGCGTTTAAACTGAGATTGATAGTGGGAACTGTCGCGTTCTTTACTGCTGAGTTTCTGTAGGTTCTTGGGAGTTTTCTAAAGTATTTTGGGCTACACTAACATTGTTGTTGTTATTTTAATTACACAGTGAAACAGTGATTCTGCACTTTTAAAGTGACGTAGTAGAAATAGTTAATCAGGTCGAAAATGACACAAAACCGTGTGTGAAATATTTGTAACACCCTCCAAATCTGAAATTATTGTTAAAAACCCGTTTTTTGGGACTTGTTTGGGCTTAAAAATTCCTGCACGAGTTTTAAAGAACCGATTTAGAAATTTCCTGCGTTTTTCAATATTTAAGGTGTAACAGCTGTTGAAAAAAATAGATCTTACAATTTTTTAAACCGAAAGAACAAAATATATAAAGTGAAATTTTCGATTTTTTTTTGTTTATCTTTTTCGGACTTTGACGCCAGATATCCTTTGATACTAGAAAAAAAGGCAATTCAAACTTGCAGGCGAACTGGAGGAACAGTATGTAAAAGAAAAAGACTGTTAAAGACAAAAAAACTTTTACTCCGGAGCGCCCGCAAGTTTGAATTGACTTTTTTTTCGGAAAAGAGTTATAACTTGAACAATTTTCATAATTTTTTAATGAAATTTGTCTCGTTTTGTTTATTATTTCCAAAACCGATCTGGACAATGTCAGTCCCGAGATTGGAACTACAGGCGGCCGTGTTAGGAACACGACTGACGAATGCTGTGAAACGTAAATAATAATGAAGGTACGTAAATAATACGATAAAAAATAAGATACGTACTTTAGACGGATTAGGACTCGTTAAGAAACTCCAACAATCGCCGTTACCGATTTATTAATTTTATACCCCGTCTGAGTCTCAATCCATAACGGCTGCAACCACCGTCTAGCCACCCCCCCGCCTCGGACGTATACATTACACACAAAATACATTATTGGAGCCCAACCAAAGGAATAATATGAAATCGATTAAAATTCGAACTCTACTTGCATTTCGGTACCGCCATTTAGTACCGTTCGGTCATTCCTCACGTCCCACAACACCATATTAAGTTTCGATGCAATTCTAGCCAGGCTAGATTGGGTTGACGATCTTACGGGTGCTACGTCAGAATTTGGAAATGGTTTGGCAAGAAGAAGCCGACCTTATGGCGTACAATGACGAGGTCGAGAGGAAACTCACGCTCGTCAATAAGAAGATAGTTATGTCACATAATATGGACACAGCAACCATCCAGAATAAGGAGGTTAGAGAAGGTCCCCTAAATCACTAGAGGTAGCGCGGGAGGCTGAGAACAGCATTGAATGAAGTGCGTTCGCGGCATCTTACGGAAAAGTCATAGAAGACAAGTCCCCCTTTAAGACGCAATAATAGGGGACAGGGTAAGCAATGGAAAGTTGAGGTTAAAAATCCGCATTTCATTCTTAAGCAGAGGCAAGGTAAGCCTCATGAGGACAACCTCTGGCCGAAGCGTAGGGAGCCTGAAACGATAGATCATTCTTTAATTGATTCTTTCTTTGAATGTGATTCTTTGAATGTGAAAACTTCAATTTTACCAAAATCGATGACAGGTACCAAGATTGGCGAAAGCCGAATTCCAAAAAGTTATTCTAAAAAGAATTATAGTATTTTCGACCCCTAACGAGGCACTAACCATTAACACACTACTATTTTTTTCGCGCGGTTCCCACTGCATACGTACAGCCCACCAACCGACCGAGGGACGCTGCCGCATAGATCCGAGAGAGTAAAAGAGAGGAATAGGAGTATGAAATCACGAGGAAGAGTGTTGCAAAGATAAGGTGTTTAGTATAATGGATTTAAGATTGTTAGTAGAGCAAAGGTACAAAACGTGGTAGAGACCATTGTAGTCCGAACATAAAACCCTGAACGGATCGTGTTGGGCATATGTCGAGCTACAATGGCTAAGGAGTAGAGGACGAAAGTTTCTAGTCCTTCTACTAGGAACGTTGAAATTTAAGCGTGTTAATAAATGCTGGCTGTCTACATTACCATTAATAAGATTAAATAGAAACATAACACCCAGCATCGTTCTACGGTTTGTTAATGGTTTTAAGTTGATTAATAAAAGTCTACTATGATAGGAGGGAAGGTGAAGGCTTGCATCCCAATTTAGTCCCCTAAGTGCGAAAATAAGAAAGTTTTTTTGTACGGATTCTATGTGACCTTGGTGCACTCCGTATTGTGGACTCCAGACACACGATCCATACTCAAGAATCGGACGGACCAATGATGTGTATAAAGTTTTTGTAATGTATGGGTCGTTGAATTCTTTTGACCATCTTTTAATAAAACCAAGCACACCCATAGCTTTATTAACCATGGTGGATATATGGTCGGACTCCCAGATCGTTAACTTGAGTTAAACGTTCTAAGGCGATCCCATAGAGAAAGTACGTAGACTGGTGAGGGCTGGATCGATAAAATGACATGAGTTTACATTTCGATCCATTAAGCTTTAGGTCATTTGCTAAGCACCAATTTTGAAATTTATCCAAATCGGATTCAAGTCTAGATTGGGCGCTAGTAGATCTATATTGAAGACAAAGCTTAACATCGTCAGCGTACATAAGTACTAGTGAATCAGTTAAGGCAAGGGGCAAGTCATTAATAAACAAAGTAAAAAGTAAGGGTCCAAGATGGCTTCCTTGAGGCACCCCAGATGTGACGCGGACTGTACGCCTGGTAACATCTTTAAAGAAGACACGTTGGGTTCTTCCAGATAAGTAGCTCGAAATCCAGATAAGGAGATCAGTTGGGAATCCCAAAAGACTGAGTTTACTTATAAGAAGCGAATGGTTAACAGAATCAAATGCTTTACTGAAGTCAGTGTAAATGACGTCTGTTTGTAAGCCATTCCGGAACCCATCCGTGACAAAAGATGTTAGCTCCAATAAGTTGGTGGTGGTGGAGCGGCGCTTCATAAAGCCATGTTGGCACGGGGATATTATTGAACTACATAGGTGTTGCAAATGTGGAGTGATAAGTTTTTCGAAAAGCTTTGGAATTGCTGACAATTTAGAAATGCCTCTATAATTTGAAGCATCAGATTTTTTCCCTTTTTTAATCAGAGGGATAATGTAAGATTCCTTCTACATAACGGGAAAAATCGAGGTCTTCAGCGATAAATTAAAAAGTTTAAGAAGCGGTTTGCACAGGGCCACGGCGCAGTTCCTCAGCACACAGCCTGGTACTCCATCGGGGCCTGGCGATTACACGGGCTTAACTCTGAGAAGGTCTGATAACACACCACTTTGATCAAAAGATGGGCAAAAAATAAGGTTGGCTGATTGGATATTATAAGTGTAAGGCTGAGCTAGAGTGGTGCTATGTGAATACGTTGTTTGAAAAAACTTTGCAAAGAGATCGGCCATTGCCAGATCAGTGTTCGCATAAGAGTTCTCAAACGAAAGCAGAGGCGGAAAAGATACAGATTTGCGCTTTGTGTTTACAAAGTTATAAAACTGCTTCGGGTTCTGAGTAAACTGAATCCGGCAGCGGCGAATATAACTCCTATAACATTCGGCGTTATGCACGGTGAAATTAGACCGAGCTACTAAGTATCTTGAATAACTAACTGTACAGCCAGATAATTTATGTTTATTTAAAAGTCTATTCATAACGTTCTTTAAATTTAATAGATGCCTTGTATACCAAGGTGAATTAATTGAACCAGACGGATATTTCCATGGCACGCAAGCGTCGAAAAATAAATACAAAGTGTGATAAAATTTATTAAAGGCAATATTAATATCTTCACATGCCAGTAAATCGGACCAATCAAATTCAAGAATTAACTTGTTTAGTTTTGTAAAGTCAGCCTCACGGAAGAAACGTACTTTTTGAGATTTAAGTTTAGACTTAAGGTCAATTAAGCTATTGTTTTCGATTAAAACTTCAAGAGTGGGATGATACGGATCCTCAGGGTTAGAAAGGGGCAAAGTTCTTGAAATAGTAATTTCATCAGGATCAGAAACGAAACACAAGTCTAGCAGCTGACCTAAGGAATTTATAACGTGGTTAATTTGCCCCAGTGACATGTCGAACATACCCGCAGGGAAGTCGTGGTGCGAGTTAAGTATTAAGGACGGTGAATTCTCAACATTGGACCACATAAGATCTGGTATATTGAAGTCCCCCAGAGCTACCCCGTCCCCGTCAGACAAACGGTCCAAAACGAGACGAATAGCGGACAAATGTTGCCAGTATGTGGGCGGTTCCGACGAAGGTGGTATGTAAGAACAGGTAACGTATAAAGATTGACCGGACAGAATGATTTTAACGCAAAGAAATTCTATGTCACCAAACTCTTGTGATTTTACCTCTTCAGAAGCGAATCTTCAGAAGGAGTTTCACTCCCACAGGCTTGGTAATTTTTTTCTTCACCGTACTTGGCTGATGTTCTTGGACGAAAATGTTCTCTGGCCAAAAGCTGGCGGAACAGATTGCCTTGAACATCTGCACTGGCACATGTATTTTAAAAGATGACGTGTGCCTTGTGTATGAATATTTAAATTATGTAATATCTGCCACCTTAATATCGGCTTTTGTTTTGGCTTTGATATAAGCCGAGATATCTAACTCAGAAGTGTCAAGGGCAAGCCGAGAAACAAATATGTGTTTCGATGGCGGGATTACCTGCAAGGGTTTTGGTGCCGCAGTAACTAATACTGCAGCATCAGTTCGTACCGGGGGTCCGGACGGTTGAATACCCTGTTCGGTGACTCTTAAGGGGGTTTGAGTTATTGGGTCTGGTGGTATCACTTGGAGTGATGCCACAGAGGACAAATCGAACAATTGCTCATTAATACTGAGAAATTCGGAAGCCGAATTTTTCCCAGTTCCAGCCCTTGGGGTGGCCAGAGATATTAGCGGCTGAATAATTGTCGGCTGAGTAGGCTGAAGTTTATTCGCCACAACCACATCACTAATAGCGGATTTCTTACGCTTGGGAGACTCATTTAGTAGTTGAAGACTACTAAACTGGGTATCGAGCGCACAGAGTTGGTCATTGATTTTACGAAAACCGCTAATCAACTCTTTAAATCCACTTTTAGTCTGTCTCATGAACGATCTCATTTCGTCCTGAACAGCACGACAGCTATCACAGCAGATGTGGAGGCCAGACCTACGTGAAATGGCATCCGATACTGAGGCCGTGAACCCGGCACACTTATCGTGCAAAACGTTTTCACAGAGCCAGCAGTGGATGGTAGGCTGGGTCGAGGAGATTGTCTTGTTACAAGACCTCAAAGCACAGACAAGTTTAAATTCCATGATTTATTATTTATTAATATTTTTGTGTATATTATTGACGTACGTTGAACCACTGTGCCAGGGAAGCGAAAGAGGGGAGATCAAAGAGAGCGATTAGTGTGGGTTAGTGAACAGCAAAGAAAAGAGATAAGAATCTCTACTGAGCAGTAATAGAAGCAACACCGTAAGATAATAAGAAGATAGCAGAGCAGAGCTATGTTGGGATGAAAATTAATAAAATTATTATTTTAC
Organism: Drosophila atripex; assembly: GCA_035045925.1. Classification (NCBI taxonomy): domain Eukaryota; kingdom Metazoa; phylum Arthropoda; class Insecta; order Diptera; family Drosophilidae; genus Drosophila; species Drosophila atripex. The sequence goes on along the minus strand of JAWNOP010000041.1, from coordinate 1,084,080 downwards.
CTCCAAATATACCACTGCACACGCGAAGCGATACGGATGATTAATATTGAAAAGTTTAATTTTTAAAAAATATAAATAAATAAAAATAGACACCGGATTGTTTAGTCTCAATAAACAAAGTTAAAAAACGCAGTTCGCACAAAAAAAACACGTCCGTTCGCTTTAAGATAAAGAGAAACAAAGAATTCGAGCTATGAGTGACGAACCTGCCCTATATTAAATTGTACCCCTATGATATGGGGGCAGCAGACTTTGTAATCACAGAAATCAAGAAGCTCCTGAAAAATGATATAATTAGGCCGTCTAGATATAATTAGGTCCAGTATAATTAGGTGGTTGACAAAAAATGGACTGACGATAAAGGCATCAGGAAGAAACGATTAGTAATCGACTTATAGTAATCGACAAAATATTTTACGTCTACGTTCATTTAATCATTTTTTCCGAAAACGCAACGGAACATATTAGGCACATTGACACAGTGCTTAAGCGCTTACTCGATGGCAACGTGAGGGTGGGAAAAGTCCAAGTTCTTTAAAGAGAGCGTAGAATTTTTAGCATTTATAGTCACCAGACATAAACAGACCCAGAAAAAGTTAGGGCAATAAAAAGAGATCCCCGAACCAGCAAACCTGTTTAGCCTCAGGTCCTTCCTTGGCAAGCCTGTCAAGCTATTACAGAAGTTTTGTAAAAAACCTCTATTGGTACACCTCTTACCGCCATTCTCAAAGGGGAAAACCGTTCCGGGTCAGCAAGAATATGTCGAAAAAGGTAGCTATCAGGTTCAATGAGACCCAGCGAAACGCATTCGACCACCTTCGTAATATCTTGGCAACAGAAGATGTCATATTCACATAACCCGATTTTAAATTACCGTTTGACTTAACCACCGACTCCTCATCGAGTGGAATAGGCGCGGTATTATCCCAAAATAAAACCCCTATTACCATATTTTTGCACCTTAAACCTTAAAGGACTGCGAACTAACTACGCCACCAACGAAAGAATTGTTGGCGATAGTCTGGACAATAGGAAAACTATAGAATTACCTATACGTTACCAAGGAGGTACGGATTTTCACAGCCCACCTGCCTCTTACATACGCGGTGTCCGAAAAAATACAACGGGAAAGTGTTCTACACACCCAGAAAATAAAACCTTGTAGCTAACGCGCTGTGTCGGCAACCCCTGAACAACTTAGAGGCTGAGGCCTGGTCCGATGCAGCCACGGTGCATAGTGAGCTTTCGCTCTCAAACACAACAGAAATCACTGACAAGCCCCTAAACTGCTTCAGAAACCAAATTATTTTGGAAGAGGCAAGCGAACCGCTTATTATCACAGTGAATACCCTACCCTACCCTACCCTATACCCTTGCATTTAACATGCCTTGAGTCAGGAACAAAGTTTTGGCATTGTAAATCCTTCGTCAGAGACATTACCAATGCCAATGAACAGCTTGAGATCAGTAACAACGAGCACAAGCGCACCCATCGGGCTGGGCAGGAGAACGCAAAATAAATCCTTCGGAACTATTACTTCCCGAACACGTCAAGATTAGCTAGCGAAGTTGTCGCAAGCTTCAAAGATGTACGAGCCCCTATTCTCCAATTGGTAAATTTTTGCCCAGATACTAAAACCATATACTGCGACAACGAAGCCGCTTTCAACTCCGAAACAATCATATCATTGTTGAAAACCAATACAGCATCGATGTTGTCAATGCGCCACCGCTACACCGTAGCTCCAATGTAGAAAAATTTGCGGTATCCTGGCAGAAATCGCCAGATGCCTCAAAATAGATAAAAAAAAAAATCGAGGATGCTGTTCCTCTGAATGTACTGAACTGATATTGCGGTCTACTGTAGAATACAATAGGTCGCTACGTTCAATCACCGAATTTAGAGATCAACTGGCAATTAAATCCAAAATCGACAAAGCGCAACAATCTAACCTGGACAGAGTTCATTCCTCCATACAGAACCGAGTCTTCGAAGTTGGTGAAAAAGTGTACCTACGTAACAATAGAAGATTAGGGAATTCGGAAAAGCGTGTGGAAGCAGATCTGGGAACATCTGTAATCATTAGGGGGAGGGTGGTCCATAAGAACAACATCAGATAGACACCCGACACGGGTGATCTTAGTAGAATTAATACCAATCAGGCATCACTTATTGAGGCTATATAGAGAAGGAAGGGACGGGCTAGTTGGTTCAGGTCATTTGTTCGAAACACTTCTTACCAGGAAAAGGATGCTAATCTCCGAAATCCAAAATTCTATGCTCATTATTACCCTCGCTAAAAAATAACATTATAAATCCTACTATATTCAATCATAACGATCTAAAGGCTATCTTTGACGAGCAGCTTACTGAGGTCTCTCTCTAAGGTACTGAGGTCTAGTTAGTCTCATGGATTCTAAAATAAAAATATTCCAATCTAACGTTGTCATTCATATTGTAGTACAGTATCTTATGGCTAAGCTTATTTGTAAGAAGATCCTGCTCTACCCAGTCGCGCACTACCACACCATACTCCAACTAGAGGACAACATAGTGGCGGAATGTGATGACGGGATCCTAGCGATCTCCGATTGCTCCTCCACCAACTTAGCCACTTTCTGCAAGAGAGCCACACACGACACTTGCGGGGAAATTACGGGGTAATAATCGTCAACGAAGAACAGACGGGGGTTACCATTGACGGCGGGCCCACTACCACCATAAAAGGGGCCCATCTTATCACATTCGAGAGGAAAGCGATCATAAACTACTCTGTCTACCTAAACCTCAAAAATTCGGTTAATAAGAGTCCGGGAATTGCGGTCTCACCCCTACTCAATATCACAGGGCATGACCATATACTAAGCCTTCCGCTACTAGAGCGGATGAACGAACACAATCTGCGTCTTCACTAACCATATAGCATGTAGACTACTCATTTCATTTAACGAAAATGGACACAAAAATTTCTTTCGACAGGCCCCAGAAACAATCTTACTCTCATTCATTAACTCTTTCTTACGCTCATATTCTCAAAAAAATTATTTGGTTCTTCATTCGCTGAGAGGCCCTTCATCAAGATGATTGATCCGTGGTTAACAAGGCATACAAGGTTTCATGTCTGGGCGTTCTTTTTCGTTTTGAAGACAACCAAAATTTTAGATTTTTGTAACTTTTCAGGCTTGCTACCCCAAAAATGGGGGCTAATCATTGTTGGGTGAACGACGAAGAAATTTTATTATGCTATATTATATTTTTAAAAATTTCAGCATACATTTTATACATGTTTAGAAAAACTATTAAGTGGTAGCAGAAACATTTTTATATATAAAATATTTAAAAAATAATGGAAATCCTTTTACTATGATTGGAACAGGGTATCTTTTAGTCGGTTTTGATTAAAACCCAAATTGTTTTCTATGTTGATATTTTTCAAACGGCTGGTGCTTGCATACCCTACTGATGCCCACACAAACTAAAAATCAGCTGTTGTTGTTTATGCTCACTCCCTTAAAAATCATCTATCAAAAGGGTCTATCAAAGCACCATCCGCATGCAGAAGAAATAAAAATTAAAAGCAATCGGGGTTTTAAGTGATACCGACTCAAATGTACCCTGTTTATACCATAGTATAAAGATTTTTATTCATTCGTAATAATTATATATGAAAAACATTTTACTGCTACCATTGTATTTTAATTGGTCAAACTGTTTAAAAATACGAGAACGCCGAAATTTAGGAACTTCACTAATCAGCAAGCTTGCACGCACCACGTGGCAAGAACAGCTAACTTTCAACAGCTGGTGCAAGACGAAGGCTGCACAATAAAATACAAATTAAATATTTTCGATGTCTAGGGATTTTCTTAACTTGAAATAATTGTAACATTATTGATATATTAACACGAACTTTTTAGTTTTTGGCCAAAATAAAGGCATTTCATCCCAATGTGCATTGCAAGATGCAATGTGCATCTTATTCCCAAACAAACAAAAATGTATTCTGAAATATTAATATATAAATAGGGCCGGCTGGGGCCTGTCGCAAGAAATTTATGCGTCAATTTTTATGAAATGAGTAGTCTATATGCTGTATGGTTAGTGGTCATGCAGAAGCTAAGTGACGACGTGTCGGCCGGGGGATTCCCGAGATAATATAATGACAGGCAAATTTACATTTTATTATTCCATTTTTATATCTTTATATCTTGTTCGATCGCAGTGTGTTACGCGGCCACTAACGTCGAAATTGAACTCACGGGACTAACGATAGGTCCCGGAGTCGAAGTCAAACATATAGAACGTCTGACTAAAAACTACCGTTGACGCACATCAGCTGTGGTGGGGAAGGGAGCTTCCTCCGTTGATCCGTGGTCTGAGGTACAACACGGGGGTACAAGGGGGGTTCCTGCCGACGGCCCGTTTCACTGGATCGGTATTCGGAGGAGTACGTATTAGCGATTTGCTGGAGGTCCGTTCCACGGGAGCAACACTCATCGACGCGTACGTATGGAGCTTGCTGGCTGGCGGTCCCGTCCAACACTCAGCGGCAAGTGAGGTATCGAGGGTCCTACGATGGTCCGTTCATGGGAGCGCGCTCGAAGGCAATTACGTCTAAGTGCTATAGTTAGCACCGAGTAAAGAAACGAAAGATATTAGGTCTTGGCACTAGGTGCCAACATATGTCATTTCAACATTTTTATACATTACTTTATAATCTTTATATATTATACCTATGTTTCACGTTTGACCACCCTAATATTGAACCACTCTTATGGTGTCCGAGAGCTGAGACAGCAAAGTGCACTGCTATGGGCCGTGCCTTTATGCTATTGGTGGCCAGCGATGGTACGATTGTTGCAATATTGTGCTTGGTCAGCGAAGGTGCCACGAGCATCCGGCCATACGTTTTACTTTTTGTCAACTTAAGTTCAGTTCACTTTGTATTTTAAATCTTTGAAGAAAGCATCCACCAATGCAGACGATCGAATTATAATTCGACGTAAATTTGTTTTTCATAACGTGTGTCCTTAAAAATAAATATTGCGCTAATTTGACGAGGGGCAGTACCGATTCCGGAAGAAAATATGGGGTGATTTACATTGATGATTTACATTTATTGGCTTTTTTCTGTGGATCTTAAAATTTTTTTTATAAATTTATTAATTTCTTAATTTTCTCTTTCCGTCCTCCGACGGAAATCTTCCTGTGTATAGGTAATAGCATTTCCATAATCTCTCGTCATATTCCGATGCCGGTGGTGCAATTTTTTCACGAAGAAAAATTTTGTTATTAAACATTTTGGGTTTTGCAGGTTGTTGTGACTGCAATGCATCTTATGTAAAAATTCTTGACGTTGGGCAATATTCCTGTGAATACATTTTTATTTTTAAGGTGAGCGATGTCAAACCAAATATATGATCTTGGAATACGACTCGACTCGCAAGGCAAAGCATCAAAGCAGTACAACATATATGTAATCGTAATTACATACTATATAAAATATATATAATCGTTGAAGCTTAAACTTACAGCGAATACAGTTGAATATATGCCCGACTTTGATATAAATCGACTCTGTCAGAATTAGATGCTGAGCGTATCATGCTTGGCCGATAGCACTTGAAATACTGGACATATTCCGTCGTGACCTTCTATAACTACCTGGTATAAAATACGTAGCTTATATCGCCATGAGGTTTTACAATCGGTAAAACAACGTTTCCAGTGGCATCCTCAGATATTTTCCTCAGACTCTTTCAATTTGCACATTTTATGTTTTTATTTGAACCGAAATGAAGTTAATGCAGTAGAACTTGTCCAAACCAATATCTAGTATACAAATTATAGCGCACGGTAATTAATAAAAAATCTTTGTTTCGAACTGATTCTTAAATATAACAAGGAATTTTCTCTTAACCTGAACTAGATTCCGACTGCCCAAGCTATAGTTGATTATTGTCCCTCTTGCCTCGGGATCAAAGCTTTCCTAGTTTTTCTTCGAACTTTCACGAAGAGAATTTCACGAATAGGATTGTTGCAATCAGCATGGAAAATTTGGGTAGAAACTTGGATGCTTGTTTGTTTTTTGAATATGTCTTTCAGTTTCAATTTTATTAACTGTTGTGGTTTTAGTTTTTGAAATTTCTATTTCTTTTTCAGCCTTGGTACCTTTTAATTTAACATTTTAACATTTTGGGTATAATTTTACGTGATTTATATATAAAAAGAAAAATAAAAGCATTAAAATGAATAATATTAATTCAAGTTATATATTTGTGTTTCCTAAAGAAACTTTCTTATATTTAAAAATGGGTTAATAGTGTTTATGTTGTCTAGACTTAATTCAGTATTTGTTAAACAGTATCGCCAGTGAGAAGAATAGTAGCTTCATCAAAATTTTCAAATTGTTAATTTTTTCTCGAATTTTTGAACAGTTTGCTTTTTGCATTTAAGAGATTTATGAAACAAGAACTTCCATTTGAGATTTGACACTAGTTATTAAATATCTCTTTTTTAAAGTTTGTATTTTTTTTATCAAATATTCCATTACAGTATGCTATTCCATTAGCGTCTATTATTAATTTACCGTTATTTTGTTCAATTGCCCTTGATGTATAAGTTAACTAAGTTATCCGGGCGACGGTAATGACCGATCGTCCGAAATTTCGCTCAGGCCAAATTGCCGGAAACTCGTGCATAGCCGGCAGACACTACCCTTTGGAGTGGCCGCTATCAGTTTTATCAGTTCATCTTAAGTTTCAGTTTTGACTCAGATCAAATAAACTCCGACGATCCGTCGTTAAATTCTTATCATTCCTATACCATTCCTAAAAGCAGTAAAAGAAGGGCAGTAACCAACACTTCCAACATAAACTTCCTAAATCATCTTTAGGAATTCTCCAACAGCTAACAGTGGGCCTGCCGTTCATCCCCATTAGACTTTCTTGAACTACAAGGAACCGCCCAAGGAGACAGAGGAAGTCGTCGCTAAACGACTACAATTTCACTGCTGTTTATAATAATTATATTAATTTAATGTCTATTTGGTGACAAATTTTCTTTTTGGAGTCTGTGCATATATTTGTGCAATACCCTAGAAAACATCGGGTATGTCTTTTCAGCTTTTATTTTATTTAAATAAATAAACTTCAATTAAAAAGGAGGGCCTAACTAAAATGAAAAAGATGGCTCAACTATACTATAATTCCGAACCCTACGTGTCAGAAAACGCTACGCTCTCTACCCAGCTTCGTTATTTGATATAACATTTTGATGTAATTCAGCTTACTGTTTCAGTGTCCCGTATCTTAATGAGAAGACTCAGACATTTTGTACTTTACGAGCAAAACGCTTTATAAGTATATGCGCATATAATGCATATAGGTAATTCTTTTCAACTGTATTTTAACTGAAAAAAAGGCATGTGGCTCTTGACAAGTATTATAATTGGAGCAAATATACATTTTTGATTAATTATTGTTTTTAAAAAAATTCAAACAAAACAAGCTCTTGAGCTCTTGATGTGGCTCTTGACAAGTATTATAATTGGAGCAAATATACATTTTTGATTAATTATTGTTTTTAAAAAAATTCAAACAAAACAAGCTCTATCGCACGCGACACAGACAGAAGTTTCTTTTTCAAAAACCATTTCAAAACGCTGATTTCAGTGAAATCTGATTAAAAATTTGTCTGCAATCAAATGTAAAATTTTATTTTTTAATTTATCTTGGTAATTTTTTTTAATTTACTTTCAAATATTTGTTAGTTTTTTATACCCTTGCAGAGCGTATTATAATTTTGATCAAAAGTGTTCAACGCAGTGAAGGAGACATCTCCGACCCTATAAAGTAAATATATTCTTGATCAGGTTAGCTTTCCTTTCTTGTTTATCGCTATTGTTGGTCGCAAGCCGACTCTTCTCGGCCGCTCGGCTTCAACGGCCTTTATCTTTAGCAATAAGCCAGAGAGCTTTCGCACAGCCTATATTCTACGGCGGACTCACGGGAGTGCATACGCATCATAAATTGGAGCTTGTCTCGCTCTGTTTCATATGCGCACATAATTGAAAATAAACTATATTATTACTTTTTGAAACTATATATTTTGGTGTTGTTATTTGGAGAAAAGGTCATTGAAAAATCTCAATGAGCAAACATTGGTCACCCCTACGTTATTTAATTAATAAAATTAACAATTTCACGAACACAAATATAACAAGTGCGAATATATTTGAGTCCGTTTTGCGCCGTGTCAAACATATGTATGTGCATTTTGAGTATAAACTGCATACAGTGCATCAGTGTTCGGAAACAAGTATTTTGTATTTAAAAATTTTTAATAATATATATACATATATAGACATACAATACAATTGTTATCCGGTCCGGTCTAGTGTTATCCGATCCGCTAATCACAACATACATACATACGTTCCACTTGCAAGTGCATTCACCTCGCACAAGAATTCATATATATATACATTTCACAACTCAGTGTACGGTTCTGAGCGCACAGTGGGATAAATCGTATACGCCGCGCACAATTATAATTAAATATAATAAAAGAAATTATAAGAACTATAATTTTGGTGTGAAAATTATTTAGTGCGTTTCTTTATTTAATTGAGCGTGGTTCAATTTAGTGGCGATGAACTCCAGCGGCGCCGTCACAGGAGAACCCACTCCCGCTCGGAGTGCCATTTTAAAATGCAAGGCAAGAGTATGATCCAGGATTTGAAGAGGATCCAAGAAGCCCTCCACCCAGTATCCAAGGTGAAGAGGTGGATATTTCAGAGATCAGCAGCGACTTGCGAGGGACCGTGTCTGAGCTTGTAGCGTCGGTGCATGCCGAAATCCAGCACGAGACGTCGCTGCGCTCCTTCACGCTTTCCACGCTTGCCAGCGGAGTTTCCAGCATTCAGGCGGACGCAGCGCTTGGTCGGAGCTTCTAAACCCTGCCTCCTCTTCCTCTTCCTACTTTCAGCGGAGGATATTCGGAGTGGTCTGAGTTTCACTCGGATTTTTCAACTATCGTGGACTGCGATCCTCACATAAGTAAAGTGGAGAAGCTGCAGAGACTGCGAGTCGTAAATAATATTAAATCGTCCTTTATCATCACCAATTCACCTGGTTATGTGGTTGGTGGTCCCACGTACTGTCTGCTTGCACCAGATATTTATTAATGTCCCCTGAGAGCCGCCTTGGTGAGGCTAGGCGACTCGGTTTATGTCGGAAATGTCTTCAACCTGGCCATCACTTGCGTGAGTGCCTCGCTGCTAAATGTCGCAGTTGTGGGAGGAGGCATTTTTTGGAAATGCGGTAATCCTGCAGCCAATCTTCGGTTATGCCGTCTACGTCAGCTACAACCGAGTGCGCCGAACCAATAGGCGCTTCACCATCCGCTGCTAATGCACTAGTTGCCCAAGGTCGCAGCAGTGAGATAGCTACAGCGAACATTTTTGTTCCGAGTCATGCTGGGGTTTTTTATCCTTGCCGAGCACTATTGGATTCCGGATCGCAGGTGCACGTGATTACGTCCCGTCTGGCTAATCAACTGCAGCATCGTAGACCGAAATCGTACATGGCAGTATCCCGCATTGGCGACACTGGCTTCGTGACAGACGGGTTATCTGTTGATGTGCTTCTTCGATCCCATTGCTCCGAATATTCGGCCCTTGTCAACGCTGTCATCGCCGCCAACATCACGGATCTTCAGCCTATTTTTAGCCTGGATGTCTCCAGTTGGAATATTCCGTCCAACCTCACTTTGGCTGATACCAAGTTCTTCCGACCGTAACGTATCGATTTACTTATCGGAGCCAGTCTTTTCTATGAGCTGTTGTGTGTTAGGCAAATCCAGCTCTCAGCTGGCCTACCGTTGCAGCACAAATCTCGGCTTGGATGGGTTGTGTGTAGGGGCGATTCCCATCTGGAGAAAGAGTCGTTCGTAGCCACAAAGGACGTCGTGAAGAGCCCAAGCCAGCTGAACGAGCGCTTAGAGTGTCTGCTCCGTAAATTTTGGAAAATCGAAGACTGCGCCGAGCCCATTGTGAAGTGGTCGAAGGAGGAGCTGGATTGCGAGACGCATTTCGTTCAACATTCTGCTCGGCTCGAATCAGGCGCGTACTCGGTGTGGCTTCCGTTGAAGGGCAGCTCTGAGTTGTTAGGTGAATCCTAATCCCGTGCGGCGATTTCTCTCCCTCGAAAGGACACTTAGCCGTCAGGCTCAATTGAAGAGTCAGTATGCTGCGTTCATAAAGGAGTATTTAGATTTGGGGCATATGTCTCCAGTCCCGCCTAGTGCACGACCCGCCAGACAGTATTTCTTACCGCATCACTGTGTTTTGAAGGAGGACAGTTCAACAACAAAGCTCAGGGATGTTTTTGATGGTTCGGCTGCCACCACCTCTTGGTATTCCTTGAATGACATTTTGATGTCTGGTCCAGTTATTCAACCAAAACTTCTGCACATTCTTTTAAGGTTCCGTTACCATCGAGTGGCCATAACAGGTGATATTTGCAAAATGTACCGATGAATAATTTCCAAACGAGAGATGGGCATTGGAAAATATTGATGGGCTTTTATCAAAATATGTCAATTCATCCGACCCAACTTCTCGTAGATGATTCTTATGGCTGTTTCCAATACTTACATTTAAATTGATTTGATATTGAAATTCTTATATGGATAGGCCCATTACATACGATCCGATATATATAAATAATGTAATGCCGGCGTGCCGGCGCCGGTACTTCCGTGGCGGAGGGGTTGGCTGATCGTGGGTTTCAGCAAGTGGCCCTAGCCACAATGGATGTTGAAAGTTGGCCGGTTGGCCTTGGCATCGACTCCAGAAATACTTCGATTAAGATGAGAGGGTAACTGCCTTCTATTCTCCCGCTGGCCTTGAGACTCAGTCAGGGTATAAAATTAAGAAATTATTAACGGCTATTGCCGGAGTTTCATTTATCGAGCTTTGATTTTTTATTCTTTAAAGAATATAAAATGAACTGAACTAAGTTGACAAAAAGTAAAACGTATGGCCGGATGCCACTGGCATCTTTAAAGTCATTCGATCGCTGGGTACCAATGGCACGAAGACACGGCCCATAGCGGTGCACTTTGCTGGCTCAACTCTTGGACACCATAAGATTGGCCATCGTTGAAAATATATAAAATATAATAAACGTAATAATTAAATATGAAGGTATAAAAATGTAATAATAAAATATAAAGATATAATAATGGTTTATTATTCCATAAAACAATATAAAAATGGAATATTAAAAAATAAAGATATAAAAATGGAAATAAAAAAATATAAAATTCCCCTGCATAACTTATGCTGGGAGCTGGTTGTTATATAATTATATAAGCTGCCACAAGGGTATGTTAACTTTGGCTCCACCCGAAGTTAGCTTTCCTTTCTTGTTTTAATTATTACATTAGATATGAAATTAGGTCCAACAATTATAAGGTGCACAGAATGTTCTCTAAAATTGTTCTCAATATGTTTTTATAATTTAATCATTAAATATTTTCATTTAACAGTATTCTATGCTTTTATTTCTTTGTTTAAAATATTTGTTTGTCAGGAGAAACTTAAATTTATTCCTATCTGAGATTGAAACTAATCTAAAATTTGATAGTAAATTATCGGATAAAATATCGGGTTATGCTGCCAGTCGGGTTGTCGTTAGAATTCTGACACTTACTGCCATGGAGAAGGATACCGATTACCGTCAAAGCGATTAACCCTGCATATTTCTTAAGACCTTTTGAGGACCTCTCCGATTCCCTTGACGATGTATAATAATAAGCCATTTCAACAAGTCGATTTTTCTAAAAAAGTCACAAGATCAACTATTAGTAAGAGACACCAAATTAAATTTTATCAAAATATATATATTTTTATTGTGCGATTTAGTCTTTATATGCCGAAAATGTTTTTCGGTATGTTTGCGCGTCTTCGCAAACATCAATAGCATCGAGAGCAAGTAAAGACACTGGAGCGCGGCTCCAATGCTTGTTGATGCGGATTGACCGATAGCCTGAGCGAGAGATAAAACGCTAGCTCACTACCTAAATACACGTGGTCGATCGACTGTATGGGAGAGAAAGCGAAAATATGCAGTGGTTGAAAGAAACTAATTAAATGTATGATGCCACGTTTAAGTTTTGAAAGCACCTTTACATGTATGTAATTTTTATACGCTTGCAGAGGTTATTAAAATTTTGTCAAAAGTGTGCAACGCAGTAAAGGTGACATCTCCGACCGGTAAAGTATATATATTCTTGATTAGGATCACCTAAGGAGTCGATACGATGTCGATGTCTGTTTCTACTCAAACTAGTTTCTCAGTTTGAATGCTATCGCCTTGAAACTTTGCACACATGCTTCTTTCCATTGAATGCAGTATATAAGTTGAAACGGCCGGGATCGAACGACTTTATCTTATAGCTGCCAAATAGCTGATTGATCGGAAATGCCATAACTTCATTGTTTTTTTTTTTAATTTGCGTAATGTAAGCCATTTTTTATTCACAAAGTTGGAGATAGTAGGAACATTGGTGTCCGCAGACAAAATATATTTATAAACACGGATTTTGGTTTGAAATACGCTTCTATTCTTTCCTCACCCATCCCAATCCCACATTCCCGTCCGCGTTTGTGTTATTTTGTCTGTTAAAATTTTGAAAAAATATGGGTGTTCAGTTACCGAGCGTTTTCGGGAGCTTTAAGTTTGCGTTCTGAATATTATATATTGTCGACGGTCAAACATTGTAATCGATAGGTAGAATCAGTAGTGGTAGGAAAAGCAGTATTTTTAGTAGTTTTGGCCCTTGAAGTACGGACCTACTGATTTCGGTAATATGGATGCCGCCAAAATGGGTGCCCCTCATTGTCTTGTGAATTGTAGGAGGACGCACTGCGGTAAGATTAAGGTTCTGAATTGTGAGGTTAATTTTAAGCAATTACAGAATAAAACGCAACTCTACGCTACGCCATCTGTGCCGTTTGCTACGGCCATAGGCCCTTCAAGTACCACCCTTTCTTCGGACCTACGCGTGTGGAGAGCCGTTTAAAGGGAACTCCAAATGAAGCATGACAACTCCTTTTATTCGCAGTCCTAGGGAGACTGCAAGGGCAACTTGCGCTAGAGGACGGCTTGAGGACCAGCTAGAGAGTTGCCAGGAGCGCACGGAGCGCAGCTTCCCGTACCAGTAGAGGAGTCGCAGCCAGCGACATAGAGCGCGCAGACAGCGCCGAACACTGTGTACAGACGGTGTCGCAGACAGCGACAAGGAGACGCAGACAGCGTCAGTTGAGGAGACCGCAGGCAGCGGTCAGGAGTCGAAGGGGCGCCAAGCATCAGCAGCCGCAGACAGCGGCCAGAAGGTACAGGTCCGCCATTTTGGAGCGCTGGCATAGCGCCATATTTGACCTGAGATGCAGCATTCCCCCAGGAGGAGTTCCCGGCTGAACGGAGGGGAAGCCACCCCTATAACCACGCGAGCGGATCAGCAGCCAGCAAGTAGTGGAGCAGAAAACCGGCCACTGGTGAACATGACCACGGCGGCGGCCATTTCTCGCCCAGCCACTACGGTGACTACAGTAGCGTCCCAACCTAGGAGTACTGCTGTCACAGCAGCTCACGTCGTACCTGTTGATTACGTCGATTACGGCGTTGGAGAACGAGCTGAAGAGGGTTAAAGACTCTAACAGTGTGAGAACCGCGCGCCAATCGCAGTTGGCCCAAACGCAAATGGCGCCAACAGTGGAGCGTCAGGGCGGCCGCCATCTTGTTACGGACCGCAATTAACCACATCGAACGGTGAGGCCCCAACTAACGGGGTTGGGTCGGTCCCACATAGCGGTGCCGGTGCGAGCAGTGCGGCCCGCACGCTGCCGCCATCTTGGAGTGGACCGCCATTGCTAAGGACTAGCAATCACCTCGTGGAGCCACTGTGTGCTACAAGTGTCGCGCAGACAGCGCAAGAATTCGTGCTACCGGGCGAGAGCATCCACAACATGGCAACTGCATCGCCATTTGCTGGATCCTACGCCTCGATGACGCCGAATGGAGCCCAAGGAACGAATGGGCCAAGGAGGCTCCCGGACTTGCCTGCATTTGGAAGGCAGCCCGAGGAGTGGCCCATCTTTAACTGTGCGTTTGTGGAGACGACCCAAGCGTACAACTGTACGGACCTGGAGAACAACCAGAGGTTGTTGAAGGCGCTGAAGGATGATGCACGCGAGACAGTAAAGTCGCTGCTGATTCACCCTGGGAACGTCAGCGCCGTTATGGAGCAGCTGCGCTTTAGGTTTGGCCGACCGGAGCAGCTTATACGCAGCCAGCTGAACAGCGTGCGAGAGGTGCCGCCGATTAAGGAGCATCACCTGGCAATGATCGTTCCCTTCGCAACCCGAGTGAGTAATCTCACGGCCTTCTAGCAGTCAGCGAAGGCGGATCAGCATCTGGGGAACCCTTCCCTCATGGAGGAGCTCGTGGCAAAGCTTCCTACGAGCAAGCGAGTGGATTGGGAGAGGCACGCTGCGTCGATCGAACCCTTTCCCACTGTAGCGCACTTCAGCGCGTGGCTACAGGAGTACGCTAACATCGTGAGTACGATTCTGGACGGCGAGGAGCCGAGGCGTCGTGTTCTACATGCGAGTGTCGACCAGAACGGATGCGATCAGCGCGATGATCGGCATGGAGGTTGTCAAATTTGTGGAGGGCAACACACTACGACGAACTGCAGGGAGTTCAACGGAGCTTCGCCACCGGGCAGGTGGGGCATGGTCACATGCTTACGGAGTGGTCATATGGCCAGATCATGCGAGATGCATCAGGAGTGCCAGATTAACGGATGCCGCAGATTGCATCACCGTCTGCTACATGGAGCGGACGAAGGGCGAAGATGGCCGGAGCAGCGAGGCGGCTTCAGGCGCCGCAACGGAGGAAACCAGCAGTCAGCAGTTTCCAGACGCAGTCCGGACAGGAGGTCTTCGCCACGGGGTGGGGCCACGTACCCAGCGGAGGTGCCCGTGCAAAGGAATTTAAGCATTGACGTCGAAGGGGGACGAGTTCTGTTCCGTATATTGCCAGTAACGCTGTACGGAGCTGGTCGCAAGGTGCACACATACGCGCTCTTAGATGAAGGCTCCTCCGTCACGATGATCAACGACGAGCTACGGAGGGAGCTGGGAGTGCGAGGCGAACATCGACAGCTGAAGATCCAATGGTTTAGAGGAAGGGCCAGCAGGGAGCCCACCAACGGGGTGAGCCTGGAGATAAGCGGAGCTGGGATGCTCACGCGCCACCCGTTGAGGAACGTGTACGCCGTTTCGAGCCTGAGTCTGCCGACGCAGACGTTATGTCGACGAGACGTCCAGGGCGCGCATAAGGATGCGCGACTGCCGATGGAGCCCTACAGCAACGTGGTGCCGAAGTTGCTAATCGGGCTGGATCATGGACATTTGGGATTGCCACTTAGGACGAGACGGTTTGCCAGACAGGGACCGTATGCGGCCGCAACCGAGCTTGTGGGTTGTGTTTGGGCCAGTAAGTGGGCAATCGACTACGCCGTCACCGAGGTCCTGCCCTCTAGCCGTGTCAATGGATGTTACGATGGACAAGATGGTGGAGGACTACTTCGAGATGGAAAGCTTTGGGGTGAAGCTCGCGCCACCGGTCGCAGGCAGCGACGACGCACGGGCCCAAAGGATCCTCGAAGACACCACGGTGAAAGTGGGGCGTCGCTACCAGACGGGACTGCTCTGGAAGGACGACCACGCTGTGCTGCCACGGAGCTACGAGATGGCGCACAGACGGCTGATCAACGTCGAGAGTTGAAGCGCAGAAGTTGGCAAGGAAGCTGCAGCCGGATGAGGTCGCGGTGAAGAGCGACACGCTGTGGTATTTTCCACATTTTGGTGTCGAAAACCCGAACAAGCCCGGTAAGGTCCGGCTTGTGTTTGATGCTGCAGCCAAGGTTGGAGGAACCTCACTAAATTCGGCGCTGGACAAGGGACCTCAGCACTACAAGCCCTTGCCAGCCGTGCTCTTCCACTTCAGGGAAGGAGCAGTCGGAGTCTGCGGTGACATCAAGGAGATGTTTCACCAAGTGCTGATCCGACCCGAGGATCGATGTTCCCAACGATTCCTTTGGAGAGATGGTACGGGTGATCGAGACCCGGATCTATACGAAATGAACGTAATGACGTTTGGAGCAGCGTGCTCGCCGAACACTGCACATTACGTAAAGACGGTAAATGCCTTGAAGTTTCCGGACTCAGACCCGAGGGCAGTCAAGGCTATCATCGACCGCCATTACGTCCATGACTATGTGGACAGTTTCACTACGGAGAGCGAAGCTATTGAGGTATCTACCGGAGTGAAGGAGATACATGCGGAGGCTGGATTCGAATTATGCCAGTTTTCATCCAGCTCACCCATCGTGGAAGCGGCGTTGGGACCACCTGGAGAAGTCAAGAGCGTCGGATGGGGTGAGGCTAAGCAGAAGATCCTTGGAATGCGTTTGCAGGTAGCCACGGATGACTTCAGATTCAACGTGGAGTATCACCAAGTGCCAAACAGCGTTCTAAGTGGAGATCGAGTCCCTACAAAGAGGGAGTATTTGAGCTTGCTGATGTCAACGTTCGACCCATTGGGGTTCCTGTGCTGTCTTATGATTACAGCTAAGTTGTTGCTGCGGGAAATCTGGAGGCAGAAGGTCCAGTGGGACGAACCACTGCCGGAGGAGATAGGCAGAGCCTTTGTTACCTGGCGCAGAGAGATGGACGCCGTGGGACTGTTCCGATGCCCTCGCCACTATTTTCGTGGATGCAAGTCAATCTGCATTCGCGGCGGTGGCCTATTGGAGGGTCACGTACGAGGATGGCAACGTGCTGGTTAGCTTCGTATGCGCAAAGCCGAAGTGTGCGCCGATGAGAACGATGTCGATCCCACGGCTGGAGCTGCAGGCAGCGGACCTTGGAATTAGAGTGATGAGCACTGTCAAGGCAGAACACAGTGTGGACATCAGTGCAACGGTGTTATGGACGGACTCAAAAACGGTGCTGAGATGGATCGGCAGCACCCACCGCCGGTACAAGCAGTTTGTTGGCAATCGAGTGGCGGAGATTTTGGAGTCGTCAAAGGTTTCCCAGTGGAGATGGGTGCCTACGACCGACAACGCAGCGGATGATGCAACGCGATCGCAGAGCAAGGTGGACCTTAGCCCGGAATCCCGGTGGCTAAGTGGTCCCGCATTTTTGAGGCAGCCAGCAAGCGGCTGGCCAGCGCCTGAGGAGTGAACCGAGCATGTTCCCGATGTACCTGATGAGGAGGAGATGCCCAGCGAGTTTGCATTGGTGGCATCGAATGAATTCGTCATCCCGTTCCACAGATTCTCGAGCTTCAGTCGCTTGGTGCCTGGGCCCACAGCCTGGGTCCTGAGGTTTACGCGACGGTGGCGCAAACAGAGAAGCGAGCTCGAGGAGTAAGGACTCACTGCATCGGAGTGTGAGGCCGCGGAGAACCTGTTAGTCAGACAGGCCCAATTGGAATCATTTCCTGACGAGATGAGGGCGGCGGAGCGCGGAAAGGACGTCGCCAGCTCGAGTGAGATTCGAGGTCTGGCGCTTTACGTGGATGAACACGGAGTTCTGTGAGTCAATGGCAGAGTTGATGCCCTGCTGTCCATGCCGTACAACGCGAGGAGGTCCGTGTAAGACACTACCACGACCAGATGAAGCATCAAAACGTGAATGCGACGATTGCTCAGATCCGGATGAGATTCTGGGTCACTAAGATGAGGCGAGTGTTGAAGAAGGTAATCTCGTCGTGCAACGAGTGTAAGTTGCAACGGATGCGGCCGATGCCGCCGATAATGGGACCCCTTCCAGAGGATCGTTTGGAAGCGGGTGGATGCCCATTTAAGTATACAGGACTGGACTACTTTGGGCCACTGCTGGTGACTGTTGCCCGTCACAGAGAGAAGCGTTGGGTCGCCTTGTTTACGTTCTTGACGACAAGGGCGATTCATTTGGAGCTGGAGCATGACCTGTCAACGGATTCCTGCATAACACCGATCAGGAACTTCGTCTGCCGTAGAAGACCAGTACATAGACTGCGGAGTGACAACGGCAAGAACTTCGTGGGAGCTGACAGGGAGGCCAGACGTTTTGGAGATGTGTTCGAGACGGAGAGGATACAGAGTGAGCTATCGAGCAGGAGCATTGAATGGGTTTTTAAATTCCCATCCAACCCGTCTGAGGGCGGAGTATGGGAGCGAATGGTGCAGTGCGTCAAGCGAGTGCTGCGCCATACACTGAAGGAAGTCGCGCCGAAGGACCTACGCGGAAGCAGTAGATTGCCCGCATGCTGCGAGACCGTTTCTGGAGAAGGTGGGTCATGGAGTACCTGCCTACGCTTGTGCGCCGCGAGAAGTGGTGCCGGAGAACGGAGCCCATCCGCCAGGGCGATATGGTCTTCGTCTGCGATCCTGCCTTGCCCAGACGAGAGTGGTGCAAGGGCATCGTGGAGGAGGTCCACAGCGGACCTGATGGAGTCGCGCCACTGTGCGCGTGAATGATAATGGCCTATCTCGGACAATGTTGCGGCCCGTCTCTAAGCTTGCAGTTTTGGATTTGAGTGAAGCGGTTCTTCACTGGGTCGAGGATGTCGACGGTCAAACATTGTAATCGATAGGTAGAATCATTAGTGGTAGGAAAAGCAGTATTTTTAGTAGTTTTGGCCCTTGAAGTACGGGCCTACTGATTTCGGTAATATGGATGCCGCCAAAATTGGTGCCCCTCATTGTCTTGTGAAATGTAGGAGGGCGCACTGCGGTAAGATTAAGGTTAAGATTAAGGTTCTGAATTGTGAGGTTAATTTTAAGCAATTACAGAATAAAACGCAACTCTACGCTTCGCCATCTGTGCCGTTTGCTACGGCCATAGGCCCTTCAAGTACCACCCTTTCTTCGGACCAACGCGTGTGGAGAGCCGTTTAAAGGCAACTCCACATGAAGCAAGATATTTATATACCAATATAAAACAAGCACAGTTCGATTTATAAATATTGATACAATTTATTTAATGGTTCTGGGGTTTCTACAAATGTTATATGTAAAAATGTCCTGAGTAGGGTTGACGACCGAATAGAGAATGATGCAGCCCACCTCGACGCCTGATGCAGCGGAGCGACGGAGAGATCCCGCGAGAGAGCAAGGCAAACGCTTAAAAAAAAATAAAGAAAGACGCGAATAGATATATAAAGGAAAATGACGTCACAAATTCAATTAATTATTGCCGGCCGAACTTCTTTCCGACAGCTGCTTGACCCGATATACTCCCCCCGTTGGAAGATGGGCTTTCAATAGCATCATGAAGGGGCAGCAGGCACAATTGGTTGACTGCCCGTCTTGTAGCTCTGGACGCCGTCCTCAGCAGCGCCACCCGACACACTCCATCATCTCCAACGATCATTTCCGTCACCCTCGCCAGGGGCCACTTCATTGGAGGTAAGTTTTCGTCCTTCACCAGGACGATGTCATTTACTGCTATGCCTTGTCCAGGGATACGCCATTTGGATCGTTGCTGCAACAGGGTTAAATACTATTCCTTCCATATGGACCAGAAACACTGCTGAAGAAAGACGACGCGTTGCCAAGCATCTAGCCGATTTATGTTGAGCTTAATCCAAGACAGCTCTCTGGTGCTCGTCGCTAAGAAATAATCTCTTTAATTCGCTCAACTGATTTTTGGCTCCAACGAAATTAGTGGCGTTGTCGGACCAGATCTCATCAGTGCATGCAGAAAGGCGGCGGTGGACAGATCCCTCACCAGCTCTAAATGGACGGCCTTTGTCGTGAAACAAATGAGGCACTAATGTAACAATTTAAGGGAGCCTTGAGGCGAACCTCAGACTTATAGAAGAAAGGACCGCAAAATCGATACCGGTTACATCGAAGACTTGATAGCCTTCCACTCTCTCCTTTGGAAGATCGCCCATTACATGTTCCAACAACCGTGGTTTCATCCGAAAGCGTCTCACACATTTATTTGTCGTCTTGAGCACAGTTTTTCTCCCCCCAATCGGCCAATACTGCGAACGTATCATCGCCAATAACGATCGAGGTCCAGCGTGCAGGTGGTGCTCATGAAACCTAAGGATTATGCTTCGCGTTACCGGATGGCTCCTGGGCAAAATTATTGGGTGACGACCATCGTAATCCAAGGATGAATTCTTGAGACGCCCGTCTACTCGAAGCAATCCAAACTGATCCAAAAAGGGGGATAACGAAGCCAGCGAACTGGAAGACGCAACCATTCCCGTTGTCTGCAACGTCCTTATTTCATCACCCAATGAGCGCGCTGAACTGCCCACAATGCTGAACCCGTCTGCCAAACTTATAGACGTACGCAAACACTCGCTGAAGAGCTGGAAAGGAGTTAACGTATTTGCATGTAACCACGAGGTCTGTATATGGCGACTTCACTAATAAAATTGAAGAGCGAAGCTCTAAAGCTGGCTTCTCGACTACTATCGTCGCAGGCCAGTGCTCCTGTGCCTTTAACAGATAGGGCGGCCCCTGACACCATAACCTGGATCCGATCAACTCAGTAGGAAGAGCTCCACGAGACAAGATATCTGCGGGATTTTCCAACGTAGGCACATATCGCCACTCCATGGAACTCGTCAGATTTTGGATGGTGGACACGCGGTTAGAGACAAAGACGTTAAACCTGGCAGGCTCATTTCGAATCCACGATAACACTGCTAAAGAGTCGCACCAACAAAAATACTTCCCATTGTAAGCGCCAACAACTCAGCTCCAGCCAGCTCTAACTTCGGCACAGTTAACGTCTTAAGAGGCGATACTCGAGACTTCGCACATAGCAAGCGGCTCTCAGCCCCTGGCGACCTGGAAACTTTGTAGACACATGCTCCGTAGGCTTCAATGCTGGCGTCACAAAATTCATGAATCTCCACAAGTGCTCCAGACGTAAGCGCCAGCCGAGGAAATTCTGCACGTTGGGTGTGAGTGAAGCTCCGGCAGATCTCCTGCCACTTGGTGTAAAAACCCTGAGGTAAGCTTTCATCCCAAGAAAGATGCTCTCGGCACAGCTTCTGCAAGAATATTTTTGCTTTTGTAACAACTGGACCAACAAGGCCCAGCGGATCGTATAACCGCGCTATTGATGATAGGACAGAACGTCGAGACGGCTTCGAAGTGGACTGAAGAGCTGAAAACGAAAGCAGCAGTTGATCAGTGGAAGGATCCCAAGCCAATCCTAACGTTTTCGTGAAGTTGCTACCGTCATCAAAAGTTAGATAAGACTCCCGATCCTCCTTAGGCACGCCGTCCAACACGCCAGGGATATTGGGGCACCATTTCCGCAGCTGAAATTCGCCCTTGGACAAAAGCGCTGAAATCTGCCCTAAAATGCCAATAACCTCCTCCTTGGAGCTGCCACCAGAAATAAGATCGTCGACGTAAAAATCTCGAAGCAAGATTTTGGATCCCACTGGAAAGTCGTCCACCTCGTCCTTAGCCAATTGGTGCATCGCTCGCACAGATAGATAAGACGCAGGCTTTGTTCCATATGTAACAGTGTCCAATTTATATGTTTGTAGCTCCTCAAGAGGGGAATCTCGCCACAGAATGCACTGCAAGATGCTGTCAGACGACGCCATCCTCACACAACGGTACATCTTAGAAATGTCGCCAGTCAGCGCTACCGGATGCGAACGAAACCTTAGCAGAATGTGAAAAAGCTTAGGTTGGATGACCGGCCCAGCCATTAAAATGTCATTCAGAGAATAACCGGAGGTGGTAACAGCGTCGAACACCACTCTAAGTTTCGTCGTGGTGCTGTCCTTCTTTAGCACGCAGTGATGTGGCAGAAAATATTTGCAATCTCGATGCAGCTCAGGCGGAACCAGGGACATATGACCTAGGTTAAGATCCTCCTTTATAAAGGCCGAATACTGAGCGCGCAGTTCGGGCTGACGAGACAGTTTCCTCTCCAACGACTGGAAACGACGTAGAGCCTGTGAGTACGAATCACCCAATAAACCGCAGTCATGCTTAATTGGCAACCTGACTGTATAGGCACCACCGTCTAACCGCACGCAAATTCTTAACAAAGTGACTCTCGCAAACCAGTTCTTCCTTTGATGCCTTCACAACCGGATCGGTGCAGGTTTCCACTTCCCAGAACTGTCGAAGAGGATGATCGAGCCGCTCATCTAAAGGCTCCTTTGGGCAGATCAGTCCCGACTGTTCACCAGCCATGAGAACCTTGCCATTGTCAGGACCTCCGCCTCCACAAATAACCCAACCGAGCCGAGTTTTTTGGATTGAGGGCAACCCAGGAGACAAATGAATTTGCCCAACACAAAGCAGCTCATAAAATAATCCAGCTCCAATTAGCAAATCAACGCGCTGCGGCTGGTGAAAATGAGGATCTGCTAGCTTTACATTGGCGGGAATTTGCCAAGAGCTGACGTCCAATGCAAAATTTGGCTGAAGGTCAGTGATGTTGGAGGCTACGATCACAGTTACTTGCGCCGAGGAATCAGAGCATTGGGATTGCAAGCTGACTTGCACAGAAAACCCATCGGTAGAAAACCCTGCGTCACCTATACCGGACACATAAACCGATGACCTTATCTTCCTCTGCTGCAGCTGGTTTGCCAGCCTTGAGGTGACCTGCGAACCAGAATCGAGCAGCGCTCGGCAGGGCAGTAAAACTCCGGAGCGGATCCTGACCAAAATATTGCCAGGGGCTAGCAGCACCACATCACCAAAACGATCCTTGGCGACAAGAGAATTGACGGGAGCGTACGCTGACCGAGAACCAGCGTTGCTAGCTGCGGAAACCTCGGGAGAGGGGTGTTAGCCTTGAGCTGTCGAATTGCCACCAAAATGCAGCAAGCTATGATGCCTGCGTTCACAAGCACGGCAGCTTGACGAATTGCAATGCCAAGATAGATGCCCAGATCCAAAGCACTTACGGCATAAATCCAATCGCCTAACTTCGCCTAAACGATCCTCAGGCGAAAAGCTTAAAAACCTTGGGCAGGAGTTTATTATGTGAGAATGGCCATCACAAATCATGCATGTGGAAGAGTTGGTAATCACAAATGCAGAGTTACCTGTATGAAAAGGTCTACGTCGGCAAATCCAGGCTCTCCAAAGTCCGGCGTCTCTGCTCAAGAAAACTGGCGATGGACTCCCACGTTGGAATGGAATCCGAGTCAGCTTGCATTTCCTTCCACTTAGACTGCGTGGCATCATCAACCTTCTGCATCAGCACTTGGATTATGATGCAGCTAGCAATCTGCTTCGTTGTGCCCATGCTTGCTAGGGCTCGCATATGGGAATTAAATTTGTCCGAATGCTCGCAAAGCCTCGTCGCCGATGCGGATTTTACGGCCCTCAGATTCATTATCTCATTAACATGAGCTTGAAAAATGAGCCTGCGATTACTAAACCTTTTGTTTAGAAGCTCCAATGCGACGTCATAATTTTTGTCCGTGATCTCCAACGATCGAACAGTCTCCAAGGCAGATTCACGAAGGCAGGACCGCAACCGTTGAAGTTTCTCGACCTTACGGATAAATGGGTTTGTGTCCACCATGGTCGAGAACAGGGACCGAAATTCTAGCCACTCCGCATAACCTCCACTAACGACGCATCGAAATTGGCAGACGATGCGTTGACCAGCGTCGAACTTGCCGGCAATAAACTGAAGCGCCGCATTATCTACTGATCCAGGATGAATCGTGCGTCCCTCGCAGCATCGTTGAAGTTGACGCGCAGATCGCTCCTGAGTTCTGCAACATCCATCTCGGACAACTCCTTGTGTGTGCTCTTGAAATCCGCAACGGATCCCTCCAATTCGCTGAGCCGCTCATTTAACATCGCCTCCGGAAATGTCTCCACTGATTTCAAGGAGGACAAAAATCCTTGAAGATCCTCAAAAAGGACAACTGCACTTTGACTCAGGAATACTTTCCTTCCAGGAGATGCACAATCGAAAAACGGATTCATTTTCGCAACAAAAATAAAAAGAATTTATTTTAGTTTGCTTATTTATTGTCAGCACACGACCCACACGACCCTCGATATAACGGAGTAAAATATGTATGAGCGATTGTGGCACTCGACAAACAGCGTATGTACGTATGTCAACAGATGCAAATATTTCGCGCTCAAATCAAAAACTGAATAATTCTTTTTAATTTGTTTATTTGTTTATGTTTATATATTTTAATATATTTTATGCTTATATATTTTTCGCAGCTTAAAATTTCCATCACGTCGGGGTTTACCAATGTTCAGTTACCGAGCGTTTTCGGGAGCTTTATATTTGTGTTCTGAATATTATATATATACCAATATAAAACAAGCACAGTTCGATTTATAAATATTGATACAATTTATTTAATGGTTCTGGGGTTCTACATGGTTTTACAATGGTTCTACAAATGATATATGTAAAAATGTCCTGAGTTGGGTTGACGACCGAATAGAGAATGATGCGGGAGCGCGGCTCGACTCCTGATGCAGCGGAGCGGCAGAGAGATCCCGCGAGAGAGCAAGGCAAGCGCTAGCGCATGACTGCAAATAAAGGTGGCCCTTAAAATAAAATAAAAATGCACGAGACCGAAAGACGCGAATAGATATATAAAGGAAAATTACGTCACAAATTCAATAAATTATTGCCGGCCAAACTTCTTTCCGGCAGCTGCTTGAGCCGACAATGGGTATGTTCGTTATTCAAATTTAAACAACGTTTGTTCTATAATTGTTTAAATGTGTATTTATGTGGTGCGGCTACTAACGTTGAACCGCAGTCATAATCAAATACCTACAAAAGTCACATGGGTTGTGCAGGCTGAGTTTGAGATGCGGGGACGGGGCGGCTCGTTGACTAGCCTCAGCTGTGATCGGGATATTAGGTTCCTCCTCTTCACGGGAGCAACACTCAGAGACTGACGTATCGGTGGTCCTGCTGGCGGTCCGTTCCACGGGAGCAACACTTGATGGTGATAACGTATAGAAGGGTCCTACTAGCGGTCCTACCCGTTTCACCAACACTCACCAACCGTTTCACTCGAGCTTCACTAGACTTAGGTTAGTTTTAAGTGCCGTAACTTAGCACTGAGTAACGAAATGAACGAATCATG
Organism: Drosophila atripex; assembly: GCA_035045925.1. Taxonomy (NCBI): domain Eukaryota; kingdom Metazoa; phylum Arthropoda; class Insecta; order Diptera; family Drosophilidae; genus Drosophila; species Drosophila atripex. The sequence goes on along the minus strand of JAWNOP010000041.1, from coordinate 1,058,868 downwards.
TGCGTGAGACCTCCAACATTTGTAAGATACCCAAAATATTTATATTCGGTCTGTTGTTTCCCCTGCCATGTTGCGCGCCTTCGTAACCATTCTCCTAGCGCATCCCACGTAGTACTAGGTGTTTTTTCTGATTGGTAGAGGCTAATACCCATCCCGGGTGGTGTGTCTCCCTTTGGGTGGCACACTTTAGAGTTGGCGGTGACTTGAAGTCCATGAATTCCCTTGTTTACTGGCACGTGCACTGTATGCCCTTCAGTCGTAATTTGAAAAAGTTGAGCTGGTTCAATGTCCATCTTAGGCTCGTCTTCTAGAACTGCTGTCTAAGTCATTAAGAATGACTTGTTCTGCCTTGGAATAAGTAGCTGAATTAGTAGCTTTGGTAACAGAACGGCGGATTTATTTGTTAAAAGGGCTGTGGCTAAGCCCACCACTCGTGATTAGCTGGATTGAAGTGGAGCGTGAGACTTATTTTTCCGCATTGTTACTTGACTGGTTGCTTAACGCTCATGTAGTTCTAAAATCTGCATTAGAGATTGTCGAGTGGTTGGATCAGTGATACCTAGTTCTAGAGAAGACAGCGTGTGTGGGTCCAATCTTTCCTCCATGATGTGTATTGGATCCCAGTTGACCGTTGACACTGAGTGCGTTGAGGTGGCTGTTCGGCGCACGATATCATGCAAGCTACGCAGCTGCTCCGCTGATCCATTTGTTCTGGGGTGTACGAAAAGCTCTTGGATCGCGGACTCAATCAACAGCCGTTCAATTTGATATCGATTCTTAAGCCGTTGCCAGGCATCCTGGTAACTGGTCTGTCCACCAAATGATGTTGAGATTAGGTTTTTCGCTTCACCTGTTACATGATTCTCCAAATGGAATTTTACTGCATTGCTTTAGTATTGATTGTGGATCGATTCCGTGAAAATTTCGTAGAATTGTAGCCTATTCCGGTAATCGCCGTCAAACTTTGGAATTTGGACCGGTGGAATTACGAACGTAGAGGCGGAAGACGGCTTGTGTGTGGCTTCCTGTCCTTCTTGTGTCTCGCTTAGAAAAGTAAAATATTCCGCTCTCATAACCTTGAATCGATCGCTGGTATGTTCATCTGTAGTATTTTTTGGATCCATATCAATATGGTCATGATTGCCGTCTATAATCTCTTTCCATAACTCTTTCAAAAGTTTCCTGATGTAAATCGATACGTCCTTTCCTTCAATGCGATTACATAGGAAGTCATTGAAATCAGTGAGCCGTCCTTCTTGCCTTTGTTTTAGTGAGATGATCTTTTGGTCCTCTGTAAAAAGATATCCCCTAGTCCTAGGCAGTGCCTTGGCTCGAGGTTTTCTCCAATTTTCAGGACCGCTGAAAATCTTTCATTATCAGGACTTAGTGCAAACTCGAGGAGCTTTGCATCATTATTTTCAAAATGTGTCCACAAATGGGTGAGCTGTCTAAGCCGCTCATCGGAGTAACCTTCTTTGAGTCGGATGGCTGTATTAATATAAATTTGCTCATCAATGAGCATCTTTATTACGGGGTCTGATTAGGATCCCATGATTGACATGGGATATATACATTTTTTTTGTTGTTGAGTTATATTGCCTTGCGGCTTATGTTCAGGTTCTGATCCTATATGAAAAGATCACGTCGAGGGCACCAAATGTTTTCATGTTCAGGTTGTGATCATATATGAAGGGCTCACGTCGGGGTCACCAAATATTGTCACCTAGTGCCAAGACGAAATAACCCAGCTCCAATAGACGGAGCCAGAAATCACCGGAATCGGGCCAAAAATTGAAATTAGCAATATCAGCGCTAAGAATAACTTACTGATCGGATCAAGCAAAACCAGCAAGCTTAGCAGAAACCGATCTGAGTCAGCACACCCAGAGCTAGTACATAGCACTTACTTTCTTTACCCTTGACCTTACCAGCTAACCATATGGTTCAAAACAAAGACAGTTGCGAATACAAATGAATCGTTTCATTACTCAGTGCTTAGTTACGGCACTTAAAACTAACCTACTTCTAGCTTTGCTCCCGTGGTCAGATCGCTAATAGGACTCTCCTATACGTAATGTTGCTCTCGTGGAACGAAACCGTCGTAGTACCCTCGATACATAAATCACTTCTGAGTGTTGCTCCCGTGAAACGGATCGCCGCTGAGTGTTGCTCCCATGGAGCGGGCCGCAAGCAGGACTACCGATACGTCAGCCTCCGAGTGTTGCTCCCGTGAGGAGACCGTCGGTAGGAGCCCCATTGACCTCCTAGACCTAGTGTTTCTCTAGACCAATGGACCAACGGAGGAACCTAATATTCCCACTGCAACTGAGGCTAGTCAACGAACCCCAGCTCCCCGCATCACAGCCTCAGTAACTTTAGTCGGACTTCCTCTAGGTATTTGACTAGGACTCCGGGACCTATCATTGCTCCCGCGAGTTCAAGTTCGTCGTTAGTAGCAGCATAACGCACTACGAGCGAACAATTTTTCGCTTAGGAAGCCAAAATTAGATTCATCATCACGAACCCAACCAGTCGTAAATCACTACGACTAGGCAAGTTACGCTACAACAGACAATTTCGACTGCTGGGCTTCGTTCATCGACCAACTCACCCGGTGATGTATTATATGCACCTTCAGCAACTATCGACTGTAAAATTTCCCTAAATTCCAGGACATGACTCCAAGCCAAAGAACACAAAAAATAACAAGACAAAAAATAACAAGAAATCCACATACCACTCAGCCAAAGTATGCAAATCAAGGTTTAAATGCCTGTTATGGCGAAAAAATCATCACACAATCTTGCATTATACACCAACATGTAAAAGCGCTGCTCCACTGCCAGCCAATCTGCGACACCCTATGTGTTACTCGCAATAGCCCGAGTAGAAGTTCAAGGTCCTACAGAAGCACGACACAAATGTCGCGTAGTATTAGATTCAGGATCACAAGAAAACATAATCTCTCAGGAACTGGCAAACAAGTTAGGAGTACAATTAGCACCAGCCGCCATGAGCATCAGAGGTATTGGAGGGACACAGGAAGCGACCGCCCGAGCAGTGTTAAACATGATGTCATTAAATTCGCATTTTAAAACTAAAATAGTTGCATATATCTTACCAGAGATATTTTCAAACCAACCATTTCAACCAATTGAGCGCCTGAAAAACATTCCATCAGACCCGCCACGCGTTGGGTTCTTCCTGATAAGTAACTCGATATCCAGATAAGGAGATCAGTTGGGAATCCCAAAAGACTGAGTTTACTTATAAGAAGCGAATGGTTAACAGAGTCAAATGCTTTACTGAAGTCAGTGTAAATGACGCCTGTCTGTCTATAATTTGTAGCATCGGAATTTTTCCCTTCTTTATGCAGAGGAATAATGAAGGATTCCTTCCACATAAGGAGAAAAATCGAAGTCTCGAGCGGAACTACGTGGACGTTTCAAAAAATCAAAAGGCACTAACCACCGACGAAATGTTATGCGAGCAGCATTTTATGGAAAATATAGAAACTAGCGCAGACAACAGACAAAGTGTACAATAACCGTTGAAAGATGACCATCCATGATCTCTCCAAACCGTTAAAATATTATCAACTTAACCGTGTCTCTTATGGCACAGCAATAGCACTACACTTAGCCACCCATTGTTTGCAATGCTACGCAAATACAGCACCGAACCATCTGGCCCAAGATACATCTGCACTTCGACTGGGCTTCTACGTAGATGCTTGTCTCACCGGAAGTCACACCACAAGAGAAACATTAAACAAGAGGAATCAGCTTATCAATCTGTTGGGGGAAGCAAGATTCAAGTTAAGGAAATGGTGCGCTAACCATCCATCGCTACTAGCAGACACTTCAGATTACGATCATGAAATGAATCTCGACTTCAGTAATTTTACAGAGCAAACCGTCAAAACACTTGGCGTCACTTCGAACCCTCACGGAGATGAGGGTTGGCTTCAAGGACGTGCTGCGACAGAAGACACTAGAATCATCAAAAAAAGAATCGTGTGTTCAAAAGTTGCGAAAATCTTTGAACCGCTAGGATTTTTTGGGCCAGTGGTGAAGTCGGAAAAAATACTATGGCGAGCTCTCTCTGGCCCCTTATATCAGTGCATAAGCATCATAAATGGGAACTTGTCGCTCCGTTTCATATGCGCGCTTAAAGCAAAATAAACATGTATTTTAACGTTTTAAATTAAATAATTGTTTTTATTTGGATAAAAGTCATTGAAAAATCTCAATGACCAATGTTTATTGGTGACCCCGACGTGATATAATTAATTAAATTAACAATTTTACGAACATAAAAATATAACTAGTGCGAATATTTGATACTGTTTTGCGCAGTGTATATATATAAATATAGTATATATACAGTATGTATATAAATGTGACCATAAACTACAACCAGTGCATCAGTGTCCGGAAACAAGTATTTTGTATTTATAAATCTTTAATAATATAAATAAATACATAGACATACAATACAATTATTATCCGGTCCGGTTTAGTGTTATCCGATCCGCTAATCACAACATACATACATACGTTCCACTTGCAAGTGCATTCGCCTCGCACAAGTATTCATTCCACATTGCACAACTCAGTGTACGGTTCTGAGCGCACAGTGGGATAAATCGTATACGCCGCGCACAATTATAATTAAATATAATAAAAGAAATTTTAAGAACTATAATTTTGGTGTGAAAATTATTTAGTCCGTTTCTTTATATAATTGACCGTAGTTTAATTTAGGGGCGATGAACTCCAACGGCGTCACAGGAGAACCCACTTCCGCTGGAGTGCCCTTTAAAAATGCGTGCATATTTTTTAAATATTAAAGGTATCCTCCAGCATTTGAAGAGGATCCAAGAAGCCCTCCAACCAGTGTCCAAGGTGGAAGATGCCATGCTCCATGTGCGTCATGGTCAGTTGGTTGCCATTTACGATGTCTTCAAGGCCATCCACGGGGAGCTTGAAGAATTGGATGTTACGGAGATCAGCAGTGACTTGCGATGGACCGTGTCGGAACTTGTAGCGACGATGCATGCCGAAATCGAGCACGAGACGTCGTTGCGCTGTGCTCCAATTGCAGCGGAGTTTCCAATATTCAGGTGGACACAGTGCTCAGTCGGAGTTTTCAAGCCTTGCCTCCGCTTCTTCTTCCTACCTTTAGCGGAGGATATTCGGAGTAGTCTGAGGTCCTCATATAAGTCTGCAATCCTCATATAAGTCTGCAATCCTCATATAAGTAAAGTGCAGAAGTTTCAAGGGTTGCGATCTGGCCTTCGGGACTCAGCTTTATTATGATGATGTCAGAATCATGATGTCGCAGTGGATCTTTTGGAGAAACGATTTAGAAACCGTCGATTAATATTTCAGGCTCATGTGAACGAGATTTTGGGCCTCAATCTATTGGAAGGTGGCTCAGTGGCGGAGTTTCGGGGCCTTTCAGATAAGTTCAATGCCCATATGCGGGCCTTGAAAAATTTGGGGACGACAGTTCAGATAGCCGGCTACATCATTGTCCAGGTGCTCCTTCAATAGTTGGACCCAGCTACCAAGTGGGAGGAAGGTGAAAATGCCTCGAACTCCGATCTCATCCCTACTTGGGAGTCGATGGCGGAATTTTTGGAGCAGCGTTGCGTGACTCTGTAGGCTATGAATGTGGCCATGACCGCTTACGCCCCTGGCACTCAGGTGGGAAGACGTAGAGTCGCAAATATCAGTAGATTGTCCTTTATCATTACTAATTCGCCTTCCACTGCCTGTACATTATGCGGTGGTCCCATGTAGTTTCAGCATGCCCCAGATGTCTGCTAATGATTTTTTCAAATACAGTCTTCCAGCAGCCAGCCATCGGTTGTGGCATCTACGTCAACCACAGATGAGTGCGCCGAGCCAATAGGCGCTTCATCATCCACGGCTAATTCACTAGTTGCCCAGGGTCGCGGCGGTGAGATAGCCTTACTGGCTACAGCGAACATTTTCGTTCCGAGTCGTGCTGGGGTTTTTTATCCTTGCCGAGCACTATTGGATTCCGGATCGCAGGTGCACGTGATTACGTCCCGTCTGGTTAGTCAACTGCAGCTTCGTAGACCGAAATCGTCCATGGCAGTATCCGGCATTGGCGACACTGGCTTCGTGACAGACGGGTTATCTGTTGATGTGCTTCTTCGATCCCATTGCTCCGAATATTCGGCCCTTGTCAACGCTGTCATCGCCGCCAACATCACGGATCTTCAGCCTATTTTTAGCCTGGATGTCTCCAGTTGGAATATTCCGTCCAACCTCACTTTGGCTGATACCAAGTTCTTCCGACCGTAACGTATCGATTTACTTATCGGAGCCAGTCTTTTCTATGAGCTGTTGTGTGTTAGGCAAATCCAGCTCTCAGCTGGCCTACCGTTGCAGCACAAATCTCGGCTTGGATGGGTTGTGTGTAGGGGCGATTCCCATCTGGAGAAAGAGTCGTTCGTAGCCACAAAGGACGTCGTGAAGAGCCCAAGCCAGCTGAACGAGCGCTTAGAGTGTCTGCTCCGTAAATTTTGGAAAATCGAAGACTGCGCCGAGCCCATTGTGAAGTGGACGAAGGAGGAGCTGGATTGCGAGACGCATTTCGTTCAACATTCTGCTCGGCTCGAATCAGGCGCGTACTCGGTGTGGCTTCCGTTGAAGGGCAGCTCTTTTTGTTAGGTGAATCCTACTCCCAAGCCGTGCGGCGATTTCTCTCCCTCGAAAGGACACTTTGCCGTCAGGCTCAATTGAAGAGTCAGTATGCTGCGTTCATAAAGGAGTATTTAGATTTGGGGCATATGTCTCCAGTCCCGCCTAGTGCACGACCCGCCAGACAGTATTTCTTACCGCATCACTGTGTTTTGAAGGAGGACAGTTCAACAACAAAGCTCAGGGATGTTTTTGATGGTTCGGCTGCCACCACCTCTGGGTATTCCTTGAATGACATTTTGATGTCTGGTCCAGTTATTTAACCAAAGCTTCTGCACATTCTTTTAAGGTTCCGTTACCTTCGAGTGGCCATAACAGGTGATATTTGCAAAATTTACCGATGCGTCAGAGTTTTCCCCGAGGACAGCTATCTGCCACTTATAGGACAAAGCCGGCCTCATTTTTACTTCGAGTTTTGCTCCCGTGGTCAGACCGCTAATAGGACTCTCTTATACGTAATGTTGCTCCCGTGGAACGAAACCGTCGTAGTACCCTCGATGCATAAATCACTTCTGAGTGTTGCTCCCGTGAAACGGAGCGCCATTAGGAACCATCTACACGTAATCGCCGCTGAGTGTTGCTCCCATGGAACGGGCCGCAAGCAGGACTACCGATACGTCAGCCTCCGAGTGTTGCTCCGGTGAGGTGACCGTTGGTAGGAGCCCCATTGACCTCCGTGTGTTTCTCTAGACCAATGGACCAACAGAGGAACCTAATATTCCCACCGCAACTGAGGCTAGTGAACGAACCCCAGCTCCCAGCATCACAGCCTCAGCCTGCACAACCCAGGTAACTTTAGTCAGACTTCCTCTAGGTATTTGACTAGGACTCCGGGACCTATCATTGCTCCCGCAATTTCAAGTTCGTCGTTAGTAGCAGCATAACGCACTACGAGCGAACAATTTTTCGCTTAGGAAGCAAAAATTAGATTCATAGATATTATCATTTAGATGGTTATCGTCAAGAACTCGCCATCACGAACCTAACCAGTCGTACATCACTACGACTAGGCAAGTTACGCTACAAAAGACAACTTCGACTGCTGGGCTTCGTTCATCGACCAACTCACCCGGTGAAAGATGTATTATATGCACCTTCAGCAACTATCGACTGTAAAATTTCCCTAAATTCCAGGACATGACTCCAAGCCAATGAACACAAAAAATAACAAGACTTAACGTTTATTGTCTGTCCACATACCACTCAGCCAGTGTATGCAAATCAAGGTTTAAATGCCTGTTATGGCGAAAAAACCATCACACAATCTTGCATTATACACCAACATGAAAAGCGCATCCACTGCCAGCCAATCTGCGACCTACAGGTCGGTACAAGGTCCTACAGAAGCACAGCACAAATGTCGGGTAGTATTAGATTCAGGATCACAAGAAAACATAATCTCTCAGGAACTGGCAAACAAGTTAGGAGTACAATCAGCACCAGCCGCCATGAGCATCTGAGGAATTGGAGGGACACAGGAAGTGACCGCCCGAGCAGTGTTAAACATGATGTCATTAAATTCGCATTTTAAAACACAAATAGTCATTTAAAACACAATAGTCCATCAGAGATTTGGCAGATCCTACTATTAACGGAGCCACAAAGCATTGATCTTCACCTCACCCCAGATGTAACGCGGACTAAACGCAAGATAACATCTTTAAATAAGACGCGTTGGAACCCAATAAAAGTAACTCGATATCCAGATAAGGAGATCAGTTGGGAATCCCAAAAGACTGAGTTTACTTATAAGAAGCGAATGGTTAACAGAGTCAAATGCTTTACTAAAGTCAGTGTAAATGACGTCTGTCTGTCTATAATTTGTAGCAACGGATGTTTTCCCTTTTTGATGCAGAGGAATAATGAAGGATTCCTTCCACATAAGATGAAAAATCGAAGTCTCGAGCGGAACTACGTGAACTATTTTGGAAAATAGACACAGTGGTTTCAAAAAATCAAAAGGCACTAACCACCGACGAAATGTTATGCGAGCAGCATTTTATGGAAAATATAGAAAGAAGCGCAGACAACAGACAAAGTGTACAATATCCGTTGAAAGATTACCATCCATGATCCCTCCAAACCGTTGAAATATTATCAACTTAACCGTGTCACTTATGGCACAGCAATAGCACTACACTTAGCCACCCATTGTTTGCAATGCTACGCAGATACAGCACCGAACCATCTGGCCCAAGATACATCTGCACTTCGACTGGGCTGCTACGTAGATGATTGTCTCACCGGAAGTCACACCATAAGAGAAGCAATAAACAAGAGGAATCAGCTAGTCAATCTGTTGGGGAAAGCAAGATTCAATTTAAGGAAATGGTGCGCTAACCATCCATCGCTACTAGCAGACATTTCAGATTACGATCATGAAATGAATCTCGACTTCAGTAATTTTACAGAGCAAACCGTCAAAACACTTGGCGTCATTTCGAACCCTCACGGAGATGAGGGTTGGCTTCAAGGACGTGCTGCGACAGAAGACACTAGAATCATCAAAAAAAAGAATCGTGTGTTCAAAAGTTGCGAAAATCTTTGAACCGCTAGGATTTTTGGGCCAGTGGTGAAGTCGGAAAAAATACGAATGCAACAGCTATGGGAGTTGAAGATAGACTGGTCAAACATTCAGACATGATGTCCAGATCTTGACCACAATAAAAATTCCAATGTACTCTCGTCGAACACAACCGGAGGCATTCAACTACACGTATTTGCAGACGCATCAGAGGCGGCATATGATCCGAGCAAGTAATACTACAGGCGATAATACTAAGAGCAAGTAATAATACAGGCAGTATCTCTACACGACTATTATGCTTAAAAACACAGGTAGCTGTAAGAAACAGGACAGGACCGTTATCGCCAGCGGAAATCAGGCTCTGGGAATTGTAATAAAAAATATACTGTCGGGTCAGGCAGCAGCCACAGCATAGATAATAGACTATCACCAAGATCACTAAAATATTAAAAGTACTATTGTCATTTATATTTCGCTATTGTTGGTCGCAAACCAACACTTTTCGGCTCGGCTTCGACGGGCTTTATCTGTAACATTAAGATAGCGAGCTTTCGCTCTTCCCATGTTCTATGGCGAGCTCTCTCTGGCCCCTTATATCAGTGCATAAGCATCATAAATGGGAACTTGTCGCTCCGTTTCATATGCGCGCTTAAAGCAAAATAAACATGTATTATAACGTTTTAAATTAAATAATTGTTTTTATTTGGATAAAAGTCATTGAAAAATCTCAATGACCAATGTTTATTGGTGACCCCGACGTGATATAATTAATTAAATTAACAATTTTACGAACATAAAAATATAACTATTGCGAATATTTGATACTGTTTTGCGCAGTGTATATATATATAAATATAGTATATATATAGTATGTATATAAATGTGACCATAAACTACAACCAGTGCATCAGTGTCCGGAAACAAGTATTTTGTATTTATAAATCTTTAATAATATAAATAAATACATAGACATACAATACAATTATTATCCGGTCCGGTTTAGTGTTATCCGATCCGCTAATCACAACATACATACATACGTTCCACTTGCAAGTGCATTCGCCTCGCACAAGTATTCATTGCACATTGCACAACTCAGTGTACGGTTCTGAGCGCACAGTGGGATAAATCGTATACGCCGCGCACAATTATAATTAAATATAATAAAAGAAATTTTAAGAACTATAATTTTGGTGTGAAAATTATTTAGTCCGTTTCTTTATATAATTGACCGTAGTTTAATTTAGGGGCGATGAACTCCAACGCCGTCACAGGAGAACCCACTTCCGCTGGAGTGCCCTTTAAAAATGCGTGCATATTTTTTAAATATTAAAGGTATCCTCCAGGATTTGAAGAGGATCCAAGAAGCCCTCCAACCAGTGTCCAAGGTGGAAGATGCCATGCTCCATGTGCGTCATGGTCAGTTGGTTGCCATTTACAATGTCTTCAAGGCAATCCACGGGGAGCTTGAAGAATTGGATGTTATGGAGATCAGCAGTGACTTGCGATGGACCGTGTCGGAACTTGTAGCGACGATGCATGCCGAAATCGAGCACGAGACGTCGTTGCGCTGTGCTCCAATTGCAGCGGAGTTTCCAATATTCAGGTGGACACAGTGCTCAGTCGGAGTTTTCAAGCCTTGCCTCCGCTTCTTCTTCCTACCTTTAGCGGAGGATATTCGGAGTAGTCTGAGGTCCTCATATAAGTCTGCAATCCTCATATAAGTCTGCAATCCTCATATAAGTAAAGTGCAGAAGTTTCAGAGGTTGCGATCTGGCCTTCGGGACTCAGCTTTATTATGATGATGTCAGAATCATGATGTCGCAGTGGATCTTTTGGAGAAACGATTTAGAAACCGTCGATTAATATTTCAGGCTCATGTGAACGAGATTTTGGGCCTCAATCTATTGGAAGGTGGCTCAGTGGCGGAGTTTCGGGGCCTTTCAGATAAGTTCAATGCCCATATGCGGGCCTTGAAAAATTTGGGGACGACAGTTCAGATAGCCGGCTACATCATTGTCCAGGTGCTCCTTCAATAGTTGGACCCAGCTACCAAGTGGGAGGAAGGTGAAAATGCCTCGAACTCCGATCTCATCCCTACTTGGGAGTCGATGGCGGAATTTTTGGAGCAGCGTTGCGTGACTCTGTAGGCTATGAATGTGGCCATGACCGCTTACGCCCCTGGCACTCAGGTGGGAAGACGTAGAGTCGCAAATATCAGTAGATTGTCCTTTATCATTACTAATTCGCCTTCCACTGCCTGTACATTATGCGGTGGTCCCATGTAGTTTCAGCATGCCCCAGATGTCTGCTAATGATTTTTTCAAATACAGTCTTCCAGCAGCCAGCCATCGGTTGTGGCATCTACGTCAACCACAGATGAGTGCGCCGAGCCAATAGGCGCTTCATCATCCACGGCTAATTCACTAGTTGCCCAGGGTCGCGGCGGTGAGATAGCCTTACTGGCTACAGCGAACATTTTCGTTCCGAGTCGTGCTGGGGTTTTTTATCCTTGCCGAGCACTATTGGATTCCGGATCGCAGGTGCACGTGATTACGTCCCGTCTGGTTAGTCAACTGCAGCTTCGTAGACCGAAATCGTACATGGCAGTATCCGGCATTGGCGACACTGGCTTCGTGACAGACGGGTTATCTGTTGATGTGCTTCTTCGATCCCATTGCTCCGAATATTCGGCCCTTGTCAATGCTGTCATCGCCGCCAACATCACGGATCTTCAGCCTATTTTTAGCCTGGATGTCTCCAGTTGGAATATTCCGTCCAACCTCACTTTGGCTGATACCAAGTTCTTCCGACCGTAACGTATCGATTTACTTATCGGAGCCAGTCTTTTCTATGAGCTGTTGTGTGTTAGGCAAATCCAGCTCTCAGCTGGCCTACCGTTGCAGCACAAATCTCGGCTTGGATGGGTTGTGTGTAGGGGCGATTCCCATCTGGAGAAAGAGTCGTTCGTAGCCACAAAGGACGTCGTGAAGAGCCCAAGCCAGCTGAACGAGCGCTTAGAGTGTCTGCTCCGTAAATTTTGGAAAATCGAAGACTGCGCCGAGCCCATTGTGAAGTGGACGAAGGAGGAGCTGGATTGCGAGACGCATTTCGTTCAACATTCTGCTCGGCTCGAATCAGGCGCGTACTCGGTGTGGCTTCCGTTGAAGGGCAGCTCTTTTTGTTAGGTGAATCCTACTCCCAAGCCGTGCGGCGATTTCTCTCCCTCGAAAGGACACTTTGCCGTCAGGCTCAATTGAAGAGTCAGTATGCTGCGTTCATAAAGGAGTATTTAGATTTGGGGCATATGTCTCCAGTCCCGCCTAGTGCACGACCCGCCAAACAGTATTTCTTACCGCATCACTGTGTTTTGAAGGAGGACAGTTCAACAACAAAGCTCAGGGATGTTTTTGATGGTTCGGCTGCCACCACCTCTGGGTATTCCTTGAATGACATTTTGATGTCTGGTCCAGTTATTTAACCAAGGCTTCTGCACATTCTTTTAAGGTTCCGTTACCTTCGAGTGGCCATAACAGGTGATATTTGCAAAATTTACCGATGCGTCAGAGTTTTCCCCGAGGACAGCTATCTGCCACTTATAGGACAAAGCCGGCCTCATTTTTACTTCGAGTTTTGCTCCCGTGGTCAGACCGCTAATAGGACTCTCTTATACGTAATGTTGCTCCCGTGGAACGAAACCGTCGTAGTACCCTCGATGCATAAATCACTTCTGAGTGTTGCTCCCGTGAAACGGAGCGCCATTAGGAACCATCTACACGTAATCGCCGCTGAGTGTTGCTCCCATGGAACGGGCCGCAAGCAGGACTACCGATACGTCAGCCTCCGAGTGTTGCTCCGGTGAGGTGACCGTTGGTAGGAGCCCCATTGACCTCCGTGTGTTTCTCTAGACTAATGGACCAACAGAGGAACCTAATATTCCCACCGCAACTGAGGCTAGTGAACGAACCCCAGCTCCCAGCATCACAGCCTCAGCCTGCACAACCCAGGTAACTTTAGTCAGACTTCCTCTAGGTATTTGACTAGGACTCCGGGACCTATCATTGCTCCCGCAAGTTCAAGTTCGTCGTTAGTAGCAGCATAACGCACTACGAGCGAACAATTTTTCGCTTAGGAAGCAAAAATTAGATTCATAGATATTATCATTTAGATGGTTATCGTCAAGAACTCGCCATCACGAACCTAACCAGTCGTACATCACTACGACTAGGCAAGTTACGCTACAAAAGACAACTTCGACTGCTGGGCTTCGTTCATCGACCAACTCACCCGGTGAAAGATGTATTATATGCACCTTCAGCAACTATCGACTGTAAAATGTCCCTAAATTCCAGGACATGACTCCAAGCCAATGAACACAAAAAATAACAAGACTTAACGTTTATTGTCTGTCCACATACCACTCAGCCAGTGTATGCAAATCAAGGTTTAAATGCCTGTTATGGCGAAAAAACCATCACACAATCTTGCATTATACACCAACATGAAAAGCGCATCCACTGCCAGCCAATCTGCGACCTACAGGTCGGTACAAGGTCCTACAGAAGCACAGCACAAATGTCGGGTAGTATTAGATTCAGGATCACAAGAAAACATAATCTCTCAGGAACTGGCAAACAAGTTAGGAGTACAATCAGCACCAGCCGCCATGAGCATCTGAGGAATTGGAGGGACACAGGAAGTGACCGCCCGAGCAGTGTTAAACATGATGTCATTAAATTCGCATTTTAAAACACAAATAGTTGCATATATCTTACCATAGATATTTTCAAACCAACCATTTCAACCAATTGTGCACTCGAAAAACATTCCATCAGAGATTTGGCAGATCCTACTATTAACGGAGCCACAAAGCATTGATCTTCACCTCACCCCAGATGTAACGCGGACTAAACGCAAGATAACATCTTTAAATAAGACGCGTTGGGTTCTCCCTGATAAGTAACTCGATATCCAGATAAGGAGATCAGTTGGGAATCCCAAAAGACTGAGTTTACTTATAAGAAGCGAATGGTTAACAGAGTCAAATGCTTTACTAAAGTCAGTGTAAATGACGTCTGTCTGTCTATAATTTGTAGCAACGGATGTTTTCCCTTTTTGATGCAGAGGAATAATGAAGGATTCCTTCCACATAAGATGAAAAATCGAAGTCTCGAGCGGAACTACGTGAACTATTTTGGAAAATAGACACAGTGGTTTCAAAAAATCAAAAGGCACTAACCACCGACGAAATGTTATGCGAGCAGCATTTTATGGAAAATATAGAAAGAAGCGCAGACAACAGACAAAGTGTACAATATCCGTTGAAAGATTACCATCCATGATCCCTCCAAACCGTTGAAATATTATCAACTTAACCGTGTCACTTATGGCACAGCAATAGCACTACACTTAGCCACCCATTGTTTGCAATGCTACGCAGATACAGCACCGAACCATCTGGCCCAAGATACATCTGCACTTCGACTGGGCTGCTACGTAGATGATTGTCTCACCGGAAGTCACACCATAAGAGAAGCAATAAACAAGAGGAATCAGCTAGTCAATCTGTTGGGGAAAGCAAGATTCAATTTAAGGAAATGGTGCGCTAACCATCCATCGCTACTAGCAGACATTTCAGATTACGATCATGAAATGAATCTCGACTTCAGTAATTTTACAGAGCAAACCGTCAAAACACTTGGCGTCATTTCGAACCCTCACGGAGATGAGGGTTGGCTTCAAGGACGTGCTGCGACAGAAGACACTAGAATCATCAAAAAAAAGAATCGTGTGTTCAAAAGTTGCGAAAATCTTTGAACCGCTAGGATTTTTTGGGCCAGTGGTGAAGTCGGAAAAAATACGAATGCAACAGCTATGGGAGTTGAAGATAGACTGGTCAAACATTCAGACATGATGTCCAGATCTTGACCACAATAAAAATTCCAATGTACTCTCGTCGAACACAACCGGAGGCATTCAACTACACGTATTTGCAGACGCATCAGAGGCGGCATATGATCCGAGCAAGTAATACTACAGGCGATAATACTAAGAGCAAGTAATAATACAGGCAGTATCTCTACACGACTATTATGCTTAAAAACACAGGTAGCTGTAAGAAACAGGACAGGACCGTTATCGCCAGCGGAAATCAGGCTCTGGGAATTGTAATAAAAAATATACTGTCGGGTCAGGCAGCAGCCACAGCATAGATAATAGACTATTACCAAGATCACTAAAATATTAAAAGTACTATTGTCATTTATATTTCGCTATTGTTGGTCGCAAACCAACACTTTTCGGCTCGGCTTCGACGGGCTTTATCTGTAACATTAAGATAGCGAGCTTTCGCTCTTCCCATGTTCTATGGCGAGCTCTCTCTGGCCCCTTATATCAGTGCATAAGCATCATAAATGGGAACTTGTCGCTCCGTTTCATATGCGCGCTTAAAGCAAAATAAACATGTATTATAACGTTTTAAATTAAATAATTGTTTTTATTTGGATAAAAGTCATTGAAAAATCTCAATGACCAATGTTTATTGGTGACCCCGACGTGATATAATTAATTAAATTAACAATTTTACGAACATAAAAATATAACTATTGCGAATATTTGATACTGTTTTGCGCAGTGTATATATATATAAATATAGTATATATATAGTATGTATATAAATGTGACCATAAACTACAACCAGTGCATCAGTGTCCGGAAACAAGTATTTTGTATTTATAAATCTTTAATAATATAAATAAATACATAGACATACAATACAATTATTATCCGGTCCGGTTTAGTGTTATCCGATCCGCTAATCACAACATACATACATACGTTCCACTTGCAAGTGCATTCGCCTCGCACAAGTATTCATTGCACATTGCACAACTCAGTGTACGGTTCTGAGCGCACAGTGGGATAAATCGTATACGCCGCGCACAATTATAATTAAATATAATAAAAGAAATTTTAAGAACTATAATTTTGGTGTGAAAATTATTTAGTCCGTTTCTTTATATAATTGACCGTAGTTTAATTTAGGGGCGATGAACTCCAACGGCGTCACAGGAGAACCCACTTCCGCTGGAGTGCCCTTTAAAAATGCGTGCATATTTTTTAAATATTAAAGGTATCCTCCAGGATTTGAAGAGGATCCAAGAAGCCCTCCAACCAGTGTCCAAGGTGGAAGATGCCATGCTCCATGTGCGTCATGGTCAGTTGGTTGCCATTTACAATGTCTTCAAGGCCATCCACGGGGAGCTTGAAGAATTGGATGTTACGGAGATCAGCAGTGACTTGCGATGGACCGTGTCGGAACTTGTAGCGACGATGCATGCCGAAATCGAGCACGAGACGTCGTTGCGCTGTGCTCCAATTGCAGCGGAGTTTCCAATATTCAGGTGGACACAGTGCTCAGTCGGAGTTTTCAAGCCTTGCCTCCGCTTCTTCTTCCTACCTTTAGCGGAGGATATTCGGAGTAGTCTGAGGTCCTCATATAAGTCTGCAATCCTCATATAAGTCTGCAATCCTCATATAAGTAAAGTGCAGAAGTTTCAGAGGTTGCGATCTGGCCTTCGGGACTCAGCTTTATTATGATGATGTCAGAATCATAATGTCGCAGTGGATCTTTTGGAGAAACGATTTAGAAACCGTCGATTGATATTTCAGGCTCATGTGAACGAGATTTTGGGCCTCAATCTATTGGAAGGTGGCTCAGTGGCGGAGTTTCGGGGCCTTTCAGATAAGTTCAATGCCCATATGCGGGCCTTGAAAAATTTGGGGACGACAGTTCAGATAGCCGGCTACATCATTGTCCAGGTGCTCCTTCAATAGTTGGACCCAGCTACCAAGTGGGAGGAAGGTGAAAATGCCTCGAACTCCGATCTCATCCCTACTTGGGAGTCGATGGCGGAATTTTTGGAGCAGCGTTGCGTGACTCTGTAGGCTATGAATGTGGCCATGACCGCTTACGCCCCTGGCACTCAGGTGGGAAGACGTAGAGTCGCAAATATCAGTAGATTGTCCTTTATCATTACTAATTCGCCTTCCACTGCCTGTACATTATGCGGTGGTCCCATGTAGTTTCAGCATGCCCCAGATGTCTGCTAATGATTTTTTCAAATACAGTCTTCCAGCAGCCAGCCATCGGTTGTGGCATCTACGTCAACCACAGATGAGTGCGCCGAGCCAATAGGCGCTTCATCATCCACGGCTAATTCACTAGTTGCCCAGGGTCGCGGCGGTGAGATAGCCTTACTGGCTACAGCGAACATTTTCGTTCCGAGTCGTGCTGGGGTTTTTTATCCTTGCCGAGCACTATTGGATTCCGGATCGCAGGTGCACGTGATTACGTCCCGTCTGGTTAGTCAACTGCAGCTTCGTAGACCGAAATCGTACATGGCAGTATCCGGCATTGGCGACACTGGCTTCGTGACAGACGGGTTATCTGTTGATGTGCTTCTTCGATCCCATTGCTCCGAATATTCGGCCCTTGTCAATGCTGTCATCGCCGCCAACATCACGGATCTTCAGCCTATTTTTAGCCTGGATGTCTCCAGTTGGAATATTCCGTCCAACCTCACTTTGGCTGATACCAAGTTCTTCCGACCGTAACGTATCGATTTACTTATCGGAGCCAGTCTTTTCTATGAGCTGTTGTGTGTTAGGCAAATCCAGCTCTCAGCTGGCCTACCGTTGCAGCACAAATCTCGGCTTGGATGGGTTGTGTGTAGGGGCGATTCCCATCTGG
Source organism: Drosophila atripex (assembly GCA_035045925.1). NCBI lineage: Eukaryota > Metazoa > Arthropoda > Insecta > Diptera > Drosophilidae > Drosophila > Drosophila atripex. The sequence goes on along the minus strand of JAWNOP010000041.1, from coordinate 1,040,852 downwards.
AGAAAGAGTCGTTCGTAGCCACAAAGGACGTCGTGAAGAGCCCAAGCCAGCTGAACGAGCGCTTAGAGTGTCTGCTCCGTAAATTTTGGAAAATCGAAGACTGCGCCGAGCCCATTGTGAAGTGGACGAAGGAGGAGCTGGATTGCGAGACGCATTTCGTTCAACATTCTGCTCGGCTCGAATCAGGCGCGTACTCGGTGTGGCTTCCGTTGAAGGGCAGCTCTTTTTGTTAGGTGAATCCTACTCCCAAGCCGTGCGGCGATTTCTCTCCCTCGAAAGGACACTTTGCCGTCAGGCTCAATTGAAGAGTCAGTATGCTGCGTTCATAAAGGAGTATTTAGATTTGGGGCATATGTCTCCAGTCCCGCCTAGTGCACGACCCGCCAAACAGTATTTCTTACCGCATCACTGTGTTTTGAAGGAGGACAGTTCAACAACAAAGCTCAGGGATGTTTTTGATGGTTCGGCTGCCACCACCTCTGGGTATTCCTTGAATGACATTTTGATGTCTGGTCCAGTTATTTAACCAAGGCTTCTGCACATTCTTTTAAGGTTCCGTTACCTTCGAGTGGCCATAACAGGTGATATTTGCAAAATTTACCGATGCGTCAGAGTTTTCCCCGAGGACAGCTATCTGCCACTTATAGGACAAAGCCGGCCTCATTTTTACTTCGAGTTTTGCTCCCGTGGTCAGACCGCTAATAGGACTCTCTTATACGTAATGTTGCTCCCGTGGAACGAAACCGTCGTAGTACCCTCGATGCATAAATCACTTCTGAGTGTTGCTCCCGTGAAACGGAGCGCCATTAGGAACCATCTACACGTAATCGCCGCTGAGTGTTGCTCCCATGGAACGGGCCGCAAGCAGGACTACCGATACGTCAGCCTCCGAGTGTTGCTCCGGTGAGGTGACCGTTGGTAGGAGCCCCATTGACCTCCGTGTGTTTCTCTAGACTAATGGACCAACAGAGGAACCTAATATTCCCACCGCAACTGAGGCTAGTGAACGAACCCCAGCTCCCAGCATCACAGCCTCAGCCTGCACAACCCAGGTAACTTTAGTCAGACTTCCTCTAGGTATTTGACTAGGACTCCGGGACCTATCATTGCTCCCGCAAGTTCAAGTTCGTCGTTAGTAGCAGCATAACGCACTACGAGCGAACAATTTTTCGCTTAGGAAGCAAAAATTAGATTCATAGATATTATCATTTAGATGGTTATCGTCAAGAACTCGCCATCACGAACCTAACCAGTCGTACATCACTACGACTAGGCAAGTTACGCTACAAAAGACAACTTCGACTGCTGGGCTTCGTTCATCGACCAACTCACCCGGTGAAAGATGTATTATATGCACCTTCAGCAACTATCGACTGTAAAATGTCCCTAAATTCCAGGACATGACTCCAAGCCAATGAACACAAAAAATAACAAGACTTAACGTTTATTGTCTGTCCACATACCACTCAGCCAGTGTATGCAAATCAAGGTTTAAATGCCTGTTATGGCGAAAAAACCATCACACAATCTTGCATTATACACCAACATGAAAAGCGCATCCACTGCCAGCCAATCTGCGACCTACAGGTCGGTACAAGGTCCTACAGAAGCACAGCACAAATGTCGGGTAGTATTAGATTCAGGATCACAAGAAAACATAATCTCTCAGGAACTGGCAAACAAGTTAGGAGTACAATCAGCACCAGCCGCCATGAGCATCTGAGGAATTGGAGGGACACAGGAAGTGACCGCCCGAGCAGTGTTAAACATGATGTCATTAAATTCGCATTTTAAAACACAAATAGTTGCATATATCTTACCATAGATATTTTCAAACCAACCATTTCAACCAATTGTGCACTCGAAAAACATTCCATCAGAGATTTGGCAGATCCTACTATTAACGGAGCCACAAAGCATTGATCTTCACCTCACCCCAGATGTAACGCGGACTAAACGCAAGATAACATCTTTAAATAAGACGCGTTGGGTTCTCCCTGATAAGTAACTCGATATCCAGATAAGGAGATCAGTTGGGAATCCCAAAAGACTGAGTTTACTTATAAGAAGCGAATGGTTAACAGAGTCAAATGCTTTACTAAAGTCAGTGTAAATGACGTCTGTCTGTCTATAATTTGTAGCAACGGATGTTTTCCCTTTTTGATGCAGAGGAATAATGAAGGATTCCTTCCACATAAGATGAAAAATCGAAGTCTCGAGCGGAACTACGTGAACTATTTTGGAAAATAGACACAGTGGTTTCAAAAAATCAAAAGGCACTAACCACCGACGAAATGTTATGCGAGCAGCATTTTATGGAAAATATAGAAAGAAGCGCAGACAACAGACAAAGTGTACAATATCCGTTGAAAGATTACCATCCATGATCCCTCCAAACCGTTGAAATATTATCAACTTAACCGTGTCACTTATGGCACAGCAATAGCACTACACTTAGCCACCCATTGTTTGCAATGCTACGCAGATACAGCACCGAACCATCTGGCCCAAGATACATCTGCACTTCGACTGGGCTGCTACGTAGATGATTGTCTCACCGGAAGTCACACCATAAGAGAAGCAATAAACAAGAGGAATCAGCTAGTCAATCTGTTGGGGAAAGCAAGATTCAATTTAAGGAAATGGTGCGCTAACCATCCATCGCTACTAGCAGACATTTCAGATTACGATCATGAAATGAATCTCGACTTCAGTAATTTTACAGAGCAAACCGTCAAAACACTTGGCGTCATTTCGAACCCTCACGGAGATGAGGGTTGGCTTCAAGGACGTGCTGCGACAGAAGACACTAGAATCATCAAAAAAAAGAATCGTGTGTTCAAAAGTTGCGAAAATCTTTGAACCGCTAGGATTTTTTGGGCCAGTGGTGAAGTCGGAAAAAATACGAATGCAACAGCTATGGGAGTTGAAGATAGACTGGTCAAACATTCAGACATGATGTCCAGATCTTGACCACAATAAAAATTCCAATGTACTCTCGTCGAACACAACCGGAGGCATTCAACTACACGTATTTGCAGACGCATCAGAGGCGGCATATGATCCGAGCAAGTAATACTACAGGCGATAATACTAAGAGCAAGTAATAATACAGGCAGTATCTCTACACGACTATTATGCTTAAAAACACAGGTAGCTGTAAGAAACAGGACAGGACCGTTATCGCCAGCGGAAATCAGGCTCTGGGAATTGTAATAAAAAATATACTGTCGGGTCAGGCAGCAGCCACAGCATAGATAATAGACTATTACCAAGATCACTAAAATATTAAAAGTACTATTGTCATTTATATTTCGCTATTGTTGGTCGCAAACCAACACTTTTCGGCTCGGCTTCGACGGGCTTTATCTGTAACATTAAGATAGCGAGCTTTCGCTCTTCCCATGTTCTATGGCGAGCTCTCTCTGGCCCCTTATATCAGTGCATAAGCATCATAAATGGGAACTTGTCGCTCCGTTTCATATGCGCGCTTAAAGCAAAATAAACATGTATTATAACGTTTTAAATTAAATAATTGTTTTTATTTGGATAAAAGTCATTGAAAAATCTCAATGACCAATGTTTATTGGTGACCCCGACGTGATATAATTAATTAAATTAACAATTTTACGAACATAAAAATATAACTATTGCGAATATTTGATACTGTTTTGCGCAGTGTATATATATATAAATATAGTATATATATAGTATGTATATAAATGTGACCATAAACTACAACCAGTGCATCAGTGTCCGGAAACAAGTATTTTGTATTTATAAATCTTTAATAATATAAATAAATACATAGACATACAATACAATTATTATCCGGTCCGGTTTAGTGTTATCCGATCCGCTAATCACAACATACATACATACGTTCCACTTGCAAGTGCATTCGCCTCGCACAAGTATTCATTGCACATTGCACAACTCAGTGTACGGTTCTGAGCGCACAGTGGGATAAATCGTATACGCCGCGCACAATTATAATTAAATATAATAAAAGAAATTTTAAGAACTATAATTTTGGTGTGAAAATTATTTAGTCCGTTTCTTTATATAATTGACCGTAGTTTAATTTAGGGGCGATGAACTCCAACGGCGTCACAGGAGAACCCACTTCCGCTGGAGTGCCCTTTAAAAATGCGTGCATATTTTTTAAATATTAAAGGTATCCTCCAGGATTTGAAGAGGATCCAAGAAGCCCTCCAACCAGTGTCCAAGGTGGAAGATGCCATGCTCCATGTGCGTCATGGTCAGTTGGTTGCCATTTACAATGTCTTCAAGGCCATCCACGGGGAGCTTGAAGAATTGGATGTTACGGAGATCAGCAGTGACTTGCGATGGACCGTGTCGGAACTTGTAGCGACGATGCATGCCGAAATCGAGCACGAGACGTCGTTGCGCTGTGCTCCAATTGCAGCGGAGTTTCCAATATTCAGGTGGACACAGTGCTCAGTCGGAGTTTTCAAGCCTTGCCTCCGCTTCTTCTTCCTACCTTTAGCGGAGGATATTCGGAGTAGTCTGAGGTCCTCATATAAGTCTGCAATCCTCATATAAGTCTGCAATCCTCATATAAGTAAAGTGCAGAAGTTTCAGAGGTTGCGATCTGGCCTTCGGGACTCAGCTTTATTATGATGATGTCAGAATCATAATGTCGCAGTGGATCTTTTGGAGAAACGATTTAGAAACCGTCGATTGATATTTCAGGCTCATGTGAACGAGATTTTGGGCCTCAATCTATTGGAAGGTGGCTCAGTGGCGGAGTTTCGGGGCCTTTCAGATAAGTTCAATGCCCATATGCGGGCCTTGAAAAATTTGGGGACGACAGTTCAGATAGCCGGCTACATCATTGTCCAGGTGCTCCTTCAATAGTTGGACCCAGCTACCAAGTGGGAGGAAGGTGAAAATGCCTCGAACTCCGATCTCATCCCTACTTGGGAGTCGATGGCGGAATTTTGGAGCAGCGTTGCGTGACTCTGTAGGCTATGAATGTGGCCATGACCGCTTACGCCCCTGGCACTCAGGTGGGAAGACGTAGAGTCGCAAATATCAGTAGATTGTCCTTTATCATTACTAATTCGCCTTCCACTGCCTGTACATTATGCGGTGGTCCCATGTAGTTTCAGCATGCCCCAGATGTCTGCTAATGATTTTTTCAAATACAGTCTTCCAGCAGCCAGCCATCGGTTGTGGCATCTACGTCAACCACAGATGAGTGCGCCGAGCCAATAGGCGCTTCATCATCCACGGCTAATTCACTAGTTGCCCAGGGTCGCGGCGGTGAGATAGCCTTACTGGCTACAGCGAACATTTTCGTTCCGAGTCGTGCTGGGGTTTTTTATCCTTGCCGAGCACTATTGGATTCCGGATCGCAGGTGCACGTGATTACGTCCCGTCTGGTTAGTCAACTGCAGCTTCGTAGACCGAAATCGTCCATGGCAGTATCCGGCATTGGCGACACTGGCTTCGTGACAGACGGGTTATCTGTTGATGTGCTTCTTCGATCCCATTGCTCCGAATATTCGGCCCTTGTCAACGCTGTCATCGCCGCCAACATCACGGATCTTCAGCCTATTTTTAGCCTGGATGTCTCCAGTTGGAATATTACGTCCAACCTCACTTTGGCTGATACCAAGTTCTTCCGACCGTAACGTATCGATTTACTTATCGGAGCCAGTCTTTTCTATGAGCTGTTGTGTGTTAGGCAAATCCAGCTCTCAGCTGGCCTACCGTTGCAGCACAAATCTCGGCTTGGATGGGTTGATTCCCATCTGGAGAAAGAGTCGTTCGTAGCCACAAAGGACGTCGTGAAGAGCCCAAGCCAGCTGAACGAGCGCTTAGAGTGTCTGCTCCGTAAATTTTGGAAAATCGAAGACTGCGCCGAGCCCATTGTGAAGTGGACGAAGGAGGAGCTGGATTGCGAGACGCATTTCGTTCAACATTCTGCTCGGCTCGAATCAGGCGCGTACTCGGTGTGGCTTCCGTTGAAGGGCAGCTCTTTTTGTTAGGTGAATCCTACTCCCAAGCCGTGCGGCGATTTCTCTCCCTCGAAAGGACACTTTGCCGTCAGGCTCAATTGAAGAGTCAGTATGCTGCGTTCATAAAGGAGTATTTAGATTTGGGGCATATGTCTCCAGTCCCGCCTAGTGCACGACCCGCCAGACAGTATTTCTTACCGCATCACTGTGTTTTGAAGGAGGACAGTTCAACAACAAAGCTCAGGGATGTTTTTGATGGTTCGGCTGCCACCACCTCTGGGTATTCCTTGAATGACATTTTGATGTCTGGTCCAGTTATTTAACCAAAGCTTCTGCACATTCTTTTAAGGTTCCGTTACCTTCGAGTGGCCATAACAGGTGATATTTGCAAAATTTACCGATGCGTCAGAGTTTTCCCCGAGGACAGCTATCTGCCACTTATAGGACAAAGCCGGCCTCATTTTTACTTCGAGTTTTGCTCCCGTGGTCAGACCGCTAATAGGACTCTCTTATACGTAATGTTGCTCCCGTGGAACGAAACCGTCGTAGTACCCTCGATGCATAAATCACTTCTGAGTGTTGCTCCCGTGAAACGGAGCGCCATTAGGAACCATCTACACGTAATCGCCGCTGAGTGTTGCTCCCATGGAACGGGCCGCAAGCAGGACTACCGATACGTCAGCCTCCGAGTGTTGCTCCGGTGAGGTGACCGTTGGTAGGAGCCCCATTGACCTCCGTGTGTTTCTCTAGACCAATGGACCAACAGAGGAACCTAATATTCCCACCGCAACTGAGGCTAGTGAACGAACCCCAGCTCCCAGCATCACAGCCTCAGCCTGCACAACCCAGGTAACTTTAGTCAGACTTCCTCTAGGTATTTGACTAGGACTCCGGGACCTATCATTGCTCCCGCAAGTTCAAGTTCGTCGTTAGTAGCAGCATAACGCACTACGAGCGAACAATTTTTCGCTTAGGAAGCAAAAATTAGATTCATAGATATTATCATTTAGATGGTTATCGTCAAGAACTCGCCATCACGAACCTAACCAGTCGTACATCACTACGACTAGGCAAGTTACGCTACAAAAGACAACTTCGACTGCTGGGCTTCGTTCATCGACCAACTCACCCGGTGAAAGATGTATTATATGCACCTTCAGCAACTATCGACTGTAAAATTTCCCTAAATTCCAGGACATGACTCCAAGCCAATGAACACAAAAAATAACAAGACTTAACGTTTATTGTCTGTCCACATACCACTCAGCCAGTGTATGCAAATCAAGGTTTAAATGCCTGTTATGGCGAAAAAACCATCACACAATCTTGCATTATACACCAACATGAAAAGCGCATCCACTGCCAGCCAATCTGCGACCTACAGGTCGGTACAAGGTCCTACAGAAGCACAGCACAAATGTCGGGTAGTATTAGATTCAGGATCACAAGAAAACATAATCTCTCAGGAACTGGCAAACAAGTTAGGAGTACAATCAGCACCAGCCGCCATGAGCATCTGAGGAATTGGAGGGACACAGGAAGTGACCGCCCGAGCAGTGTTAAACATGATGTCATTAAATTCGCATTTTAAAACACAAATAGTTGCATATATCTTACCATAGATATTTTCAAACCAACCATTTCAACCAATTGTGCACTCGAAAAACATTCCATCAGAGATTTGGCAGATCCTACTATTAACGGAGCCACAAAGCATTGATCTTCACCTCACCCCAGATGTAACGCGGACTAAACGCAAGATAACATCTTTAAATAAGACGCGTTGGGTTCTCCCTGATAAGTAACTCGATATCCAGATAAGGAGATCAGTTGGGAATCCCAAAAGACTGAGTTTACTTATAAGAAGCGAATGGTTAACAGAGTCAAATGCTTTACTAAAGTCAGTGTAAATGACGTCTGTCTGTCTATAATTTGTAGCAACGGATGTTTTCCCTTTTTGATGCAGAGGAATAATGAAGGATTCCTTCCACATAAGATGAAAAATCGAAGTCTCGAGCGGAACTACGTGAACTATTTTGGAAAATAGACACAGTGGTTTCAAAAAATCAAAAGGCACTAACCACCGACGAAATGTTATGCGAGCAGCATTTTATGGAAAATATAGAAAGAAGCGCAGACAACAGACAAAGTGTACAATATCCGTTGAAAGATTACCATCCATGATCCCTCCAAACCGTTGAAATATTATCAACTTAACCGTGTCACTTATGGCACAGCAATAGCACTACACTTAGCCACCCATTGTTTGCAATGCTACGCAGATACAGCACCGAACCATCTGGCCCAAGATACATCTGCACTTCGACTGGGCTTCTACGTAGATGCTTGTCTCACCGGAAGTCACACCACAAGAGAAACATTAAACAAGAGGAATCAGCTTATCAATCTGTTGGGGGAAGCAAGATTCAAGTTAAGGAAATGGTGCGCTAACCATCCATCGCTACTAGCAGACATTTCAGATTACGATCAAGAAATGAATCTCGACTTCAGTAATTTTACAGAGCATGCCGTCAAAACACTTGGCATCAATTCGAACCCTCACGGAGATGAGGGTTGGCTTCAAGGACGTGCCGCGACAGAAGACACTGGAATCATCACAAAATGAATCGTGTGTTCCAATCTTGCGAAAATCTTTGGTCCGCTAGGATTGTTTGGCCAGTGGTGACGACAAAAAAAATACGAATGCAACAGCTATGGGAGTTGAAGATAGACTGGGCATAGACACGGCATTAATCTCTGAACTCACCCATCGATGTCAGACATGATGTCCCGATCCTGACTTCAATAAAAATTCCAATGTACTCCCGTCGGACACAATCGGAGGCATTCAACTACCCTTATTTGCAGACGCATCAGAAGCGGCATATGATGCCGTGGCAAATCTACGAGCAAGTAATAATACAAACAGTATCTTTACACGACTATTATGCTCAAAGGCACGGGTAGCTCCAGGAGAAAAGACAAGAAGGACAGGACCGTTATCGCCAGTGGAAATCAGGCTCTGGGAATTGTAATAAAATAGATACAATCTCAGCTTTTCCTACCATCCATCGTGCAACTCAAGAAAACTAGGAGTGTCTGACCTAACGGTCCACTACGAACATTAGATCCGTTTCTAGGCACAGAGGGCCTTATTCAAGTAGGAGGAAGGTTACAAAACGCTTCACTGTCGTATGACGCCACACACCCTATATTGTTGGCGCCAAGGGATCCAATTACAAAACTCTTATTTCAATGGAAACACCAGCAGTTGGCACATTAAAGGCCACAGGCAATACTATATAACCTCAGGCTCAGAAAACCGACAGCCGTTGTATCAGATGCCCCCGGGCTCGATCTAAGTTGTTAATCAAATATTGAGTCCATTATCGGTGGACCGGGTCCAGCTGTATAGACCATTCAAAAACTGTGGAGTGGATTACTGCGGGCCATTTTGGACCTATTATTATATCCATGGAAAACGACCGCACAAGGGTTATCTAGCAGTTTTTTTGGATTTCACTGAAGGCAGTTCATTTAGAGTTAGTAAGAGATTTAACTACCCAAGCCTTCCTGGCGGCCTTAAAAGATTTTGTAGACGACGTGGATTGCCTTCTAAGAACTATTTTGACAACGCAGCTAATCGGAGCCGTCGGAGCCTTCAGCGAGCACAAAAAATTGGGAGAAGCAATCTTCGTAAAGGACGCAAAAAACTTAATACACAAGACATGCGCGAATTTAAGCATAGTATTAAAATTTATACCACTCAGAGCCCCCCCATTTGTGGGGTTGTGGGAAGCCGCAGTAAAATCAGTCTACTAAAACGAACCCTATACACCGCTTCCCTCACCCATGAATAACTTGGAACCATAGTGATTGACATTGAAGCCTTTCTAAACTCACGCCCTTTCACATCTATTTCTTCCAGCCCAAAGGATCTAACGGCGCTAACCCCAGGTCACTTTCTCATTGGAGGCATCTCCAGACGCGGTTGATTACGCGGTAGAAATTCCTGGAGCAGTTACGCAAGGAAGTGAATATCATCCTTATACACTCCTCTGCAACATTTCCAAGTTACTTGAGAGTATAGTTACCAAAAATTTACATTTTACATTCATAACTATATATCACTTGGCGCAACCTTCATACACTAAACTTATCGAAATGTAACTTTATGCGATACAGTAAGCGGTTCTTTGATATTTGTACTGCCATAACAATTTGAAATTAAACAAGAAAGGAGAGCTATCTTCGGGCGGATCCGAAGTTGATATACCCTTGCAGTAAAGTAGAAGCATATATTATGAGATATATATCGGATGGTATATAGTCGGCCGATCCTTATGAAATTTGACAAATCGGATAAATTTGCCTAAAGTAGATCCCATAGAAAGTCCCATTCTTCTAACTCAAAAAACAACAAAGTTATGGCATTTCCGATCAATCAGTTATATGCAGCTATAGGATATAGTCGGCCGATCCCGGCCGTTCCGACTTATATACCGTCTGCAAAGGAAAGAAGGGCGTGTGCAAAGTTTGAAATGGATGGCTTAAAAACTGAGAGACTACTTTTCGTAGAAACAGACAGACAGGAGGAAAGATGGACGGATAGACAGACATCTTATATCGATTCAGGAGATGATCCTGATCAAGAATATATGTACTTTATGGGGTCGGAGATGTCTCCTTCACTGCGTTGCACACTTTTCCCCAAAATTATAATACCCTCAGCAAGGGTATAAAAAGGAGGTGGTTGATCTTCTTCATGCTTTATGAAGTGACCCACATACCAATTTAAAAGTCCATACTCGGGGCTCAGAGTGTTTGCCGTTAAAGTTATTCCTTTATGGTTTGTGGACCCTCTTCCTTGTAGTTGTATATTGGAGGATCGACGTACTGTTGAAGCATTGCTTTTTGTCAATAATATTATTAATATTATTAACTTTAATATGCCGCCGAGGGATCTTTGGTCCAACGAACAAGCTAATAATTAATTCGAACGACCTGATAGAACGCGCTTTACCTTATATCAATTCTTTACCATCTATCCTTCAAAGTACGATTCAGAAAAAATGCAATAAGGCGTTTTGGGCGTTAACCAACCAGGCATATCTTGAATCTAGAATAAAGCAACTGCAGAGTCGCAACAACAAAAATTCTTTATTTTGTAAGCTCCTAGTCTAGGAGCTCCTAGTCTAGGAACCACATATGACATTATTCTCACAAACACATCAGATTCTGCAGAATCTATCGTCGGTACAGTCAACCTCTTAAGAAGAGCTACACGAGACTTCGAACATAGGATTCGACAAACGCTTCGTAGGCTTCAACGCCTTGACACGCCCCGTGTCAAAAGCCTGTGGTAAACCCTCATACCAAAAAAGCTGCTCCCGATACAGCTTCTACAAGAATATTTTCGCCATCGTAATGAATGGACCAACTAGACCAAGCGAATCGTAAATCCGCGCGATTGATGGTAACATCGAGAGTGGGGACGGCTTTGGCGTGGGCTGAAGAGAAGAAAAGGAAAGCAGCAGCAGATCAGACAATAGATCCCAAGGCAATCCTAAAGTTTTCATGAAGTGGGTGTCATCATCAAAGGTTAAATAAGGCTCCAGATCCTCCTCAGACAAGCCAATCAATACGCTAGGGATATTACTCCCGTAGCCCAAACTCGCCTTTGAACAGGGGAGCTGAAATTTTCCTCAACATGCTAACAGCCCCCTCTTGGGTATTGCCACCAGAAATAAGATCGTCGATGTTTAAAACTCGAAGAAAGATCTCGGCTTTCACTGTAAAGATAGATAGGAAGCCGGCTTTGTTCCAATATGTCTCCAATTTGAAGGCATGCAGCTCATCCATTGCCTAAAAATGCACTGCAAGTAGCTGTGGGACGAAGCCTTCCACTCACAACGGTAAATTTTACAGATGTCAACACTCAGCGATACCGGGAGCAAACAAAACCTGACAGCATGTTAAGTTAATTTGGAAACCTGACTCGCAATCCAGTTCTTCCTTCGACGCCTTCATAATCAAAAATGAAGGCATCTCTGTTTGGAAAAAAAGGGCGATAAACTCTCAGGTTGGGATGCAGTCCAAGGAATCCGAGTCATATTTGATATCCGAGGCATATCCTTCCACTTGAACTGCGTGGCACCATCAATCTTCTGCAGCAGCACCATGCTCGTCAGCACCCATAAATACGAATTAGATTTATCCGTAAGTTCGCGAAGTCTCATCGCCGATGCGCATTATATGACCTTCAGATGCAGTATCTCATTTACATGAGCTTAATAAAAGCGCCAAGGCAACGGCATAGCTCCCGTCCGTCACCTTCAACGCACAGTCTCCAAGGCTGACTCGCGGAGACAGGACCGCAGCCACTGAACTTTCGCTGCCGCATATTTAGCATTGCTTCTGGAAACGTCTTCACCGCTTTAAAAGAGGACCGCAAGCCTTGAAGATGCTCAAGCAGGACAAAAGCATTTTTGGCTCAGAAAGAGCTTTCTTTCAGGGGAGATGGATTCGAAAAATGAATTCATTTGTTTATTAATTATTAACAGTTTCTACTTGTTAAAAAAGTCTCATTTGTGAACCTTTTGAACTAATTGTCAGGAGAAAACGTTTAGATTCGGTTTTTGAGTTAAAAGGTCTCACTCAGATAAAATTCGATATTTTTTCTTAAAATTTGATCAGGTTATTTACTGACCCTTGGACTAAAAGTTTGAAAAATAAAGTCATTCGGATTTTTTAAGTTTTATTTTTCACTTTTATTTGTCGTGTTGTTCGTCTATTAATTGTAGTACGTGCAAACTGTCCAACTGCTATATAACGTGTGAAAACCGGCACAAATCACAAACCAAATATTGTTTTTAATGTTATATTTTAAGCCTACGTAGCTTACATTTTCAATTGAAAAATCGTTTTCTCCTCCATTAGGCTCTAAGAACTCTGAGATGTCGACTTAGAATCTATTTCCTAGACGTGTTGGTCTGAGAGTTTGTGGGGCCCGGCAGTGGCAAAGGAGAGGTTCTACTGTTTCTTCTTCATCCTCGTTTTAATCAGTTTTCCTGATCGTTTTAATCAGTTTTCCTGATTAAACGAGGATGAAGAAGAAACAGTAGAACCTCTCCTTTGCCACTGCCGGGCCCCACAAACTCTCAGACCAACACGTCTAGGAAATAGATTCTATGTCGACATCTCAGAGTTCTTATAGAGAAGATATAGTATATATATATTTCTTCTCAGAGAAGAAAACGTATATCCTCGTTTTCTTCTTAAACCTCGACATCAGTCATTGTGTGGTGAATTCATTCGCTTAGCATCCCACAAGCCAGTGGCCCGTGATGACTTTGATATGACTAATGTGCGTCGAAGGCCACCTTAATAGCTGGGGTGTTCTTTTGTTTGAGATAAGAGACCAAAGTTGGCGGGCCAAACGGAAATTTAAGACGGAGTCTCAGATGAACTGGTTCTTACTATTCTTTAAGTCAGGGTTTAAAAGAGGCTATTTAAAAGGTATGCCAGTACTAGTTCACCGCAATGGAGCTATCTGTGAAGAAGCTTGTTGCGTTCTCTGGTCCGGATGAAATTTAGCCCATTTACATATGAATTATATAGAATTAAAGTGGTAGAGTTCTAGACTGGTGTAGTAAAAACAGGGTTTAAATCGAGCTCGAGTCATCCACTTTTTTTTAATTTTAAGTGATTAATATTATATAATTTTTTAGAAGTTTCAAAATAACATTAATCTTAATATCCGAAACTGGGACTGCGGTGAATATTATTAACGCGAACGTGGCCATATTTAATGTATGAAAACGATAATATAGAAGCTTATGTAAACATTTTAGACCGATCGGTTCAGCCGCTTTTGAGAATTCTTGCTCACCGACTTTAAAAACAAAGTTTTGAGAAAAACGAGTGTACGAAAAACGTTTTAAAAGCACTTTGACGTGTATGTAATTTTTTTTTGGAAAAAAAATCGAAAAATTCGTCGGACCGACTTGAAATTTTGTGTGTGTATACTCAGATATATACATATTAAGAAAATGCAAACAAAAAACATTTTTTTATGAAAATCGAATTGGGAGATTAAACAATTCAAAAATTTTTTGCATTGATTTTTAATATACTTTTGGCCTATAAATGAGGCCTGTTTTATTCAATCAGGCAGCTTTCCTTTCAGGCTTTCTTTTCAAATTTTAGAACAAAATTCATGGCAGCTTGTTCTAGATTTCAGGGCTGATTCATGAGTGATCAGAGGGACGCATGGGTGATTCATGCGTGTTTCATGAGGGACTGGTACTGCTAGAAACATTCGATTACTAAAACGGTTGCGCAAAAGATCAAGTGCAACATTAAAGTTATCTTCAGTAATCTCAGAAACTGGCGAATAGTACAGAACATTTTTAAGGCAAACCAGTACCAAGTACCAAGTAAGTACCAATCTATTACCAATCTATCAAGTACCAAGACTATTTGAATATACTTTTAAATTCCAAACCGAATTCTTTAGGTTGCTTGATTGATAAAGCTGTAGACAAATTCAATAAGATGACGTTTTTTCATATGTTGTATGGTTAGTGGTACTATGTAACGCCAAGCTTCACAGGTGGCTGCTCGTTATAAAACAAATGGTGCCAGATAAAAGCGATATATCAAAAGTTGCGCCTTTTCATTGCTATCTCCAAACGCAACATAAAAAGAAATCGTTAGAGCTAATTTAAAAAAAAAAATGTTCTTTTTCTTCTTCAGTGAATAAATTCAGAAGTTTTTTTCAGAAGAAGGTGAATAAATAGCTTTTAAAGGTACATATGGGTAAGTAAAGACTTAAACTTTTTGAATATGAAAGATAAATTTTTATGTAAAAAATATATATTTTGATGTCTTAACACAGATATTTTTGGGGAAACGTGGTATGGTATTGGACATCGGTTGTCTACATTTAGAATTGTGTTGTTTTTAGACTGAAATAAAATTTTCATTAATTTGTATTAGAATAAATCCTTCATTTATTTATCCATTCATAAACATTCCATTCGAAATACTTTTTCAAGTGCTTTTCAACACTTAATCATATTTAAAATTGGACCGACCTTCATGTTTTCTTGAAACCAAACAAGGATCGACGTTAGTTGTAGCCTCATTGTCTGCCATTGCCATACAGTTTCTTATGAAATTACAAACGCTTTGGACATACTGTTCGGGATACTTAATATAAATCTTGACGTGTTCAGCATCCTCAAAGCGAACTGATGATACCTTAATGCCTTGATCGCGCCGCAAACCAATGAATTTTTCAACGTCCTTGTAAGGAATGACTACGTCGCTCTTAGAGTATAAGAAAAGCTGAGGGAATTTGTTTGCCTCATTCTTCAGCTCGCAAAACGGACTGGCGTGGACAAACGTGGACTTCACGAAAAAGTTCTTAAATGCAGCAAAAGATTCCTGAAAAAACATTACACTGTTACTTTTTAAGGGGCAATGATTCCAATTTACTCACTTCCACAAACCACATTAAACTTAAAGTGAGGGTAATAAAAATCGCCGTAAAACAGTTGCACCGCTTGTCTCTACCATATATAGCTGTTATGGCACGGTATAGACCTAGCATACGACGCTCACCAGGAGCTGAATCAAATATCACACCACGGATCTGCAACGGACACTTGTGCTTGACTACTGCAATATTAATGTGCTGATACAGGTAGGCGCCTCCATTAGAAAATATATGAAAAATTATGGGGTGGGCATCGAAGTTCATGTCCTGGATTAGTTTTAGGATTTTCTCACCGATTGGCACCATTTCAGACCGTTTCCAGAAGAGAGTATCTACCGGTGCAGTGTAACGAACAGTTATAAGGCTAGAATTATAGACATGGCCATGATATTAAAGATGGAAAAGCTTTTACTTACCACTTACCCTTTTTCCTCATAAATTTTCGAATACTTCATTAAATATCTATCCTGACAACCCGCCCACCCTAACAGCATAACGATCGGGACATTTTTCTCTTCAGATTTGTTCGTTAGCCCGAAATTAATTTCGGTTGATGGGATTGGAAACTTAATAAAATACTCCAAGGTGTCCTTGCATCCCGAAATATGGCTAGTCGCTGTTGATGGTTCATATTGGGTTGAAAATTCGTTGGCTGCTAACCGAAATGATTGCGATGACGGCGATGACATCTTTATATTAAAATTGTCCTTAAAACTAAAAACTTTTGAATTATATAAAACAAGGATTATTGCCTTCAAGATTCGTTTGCTTGGTTACGCAAAGCCTGCTCCAATTAAAATAATAATTGAAGAAAGGATATATTTACTGAATGCGTATTGATTTTACAATGCTTGCTCAGATCGAAAAACACTTTCACTACAAATTCATTATTTTTTTTAATCAAAAACATATTGAAAATGTGAGTTCTTTATGCAGCAACATTCCGTATTCCAATGGAATAAGTCGTAGCGGGTTTTTTCCAGTCGCAAGTGATTCCCAATAGGTTGGACATGCGCAATGAAATTTTGCAGAAAGGATATAAGAAGTTATTTCGGCCAGCAGTTATTCGGCCACATTCCCACAAAAAAAACTCACCCCAATGAGAGGGTAACATAATCGTTAAAGTATTCAAAATCAGCATAACAATATTTTGAAAGTAAATCATATTAAAAACTTTACCACTTAATATTAAGGGCCGTTATAAGCTTATCTACAGAGTGATAGCTAGTGTGCAGAAGATTGTGAGATCTATCGGTGCCAAATCCATCGAAAAAGTCGTCGTACAATTTCTTTGTCGCTTCGTTATCAGGATGAGAGCGAGGAAGCTTTGTATATAACTCTTCCAATTTTTGGGTAAGTTCTCGTACGTGCTGGCCACTTTTAGGACGAACCTGAGCACCACCATTTATGCAACCCGAGGGACAGGCCATAATCTCGACAAAGTGAAACTTGGAGCCCTTACCACGCTTCAATTTTTGCACTAGGTTCTGAATATTTTTAAAACCATTAGCAATGGCGAAACGAAGAAGTACTTTTCCATCCTTTTCAAGATAAATCTCTTTTAAATCACGATTCCTACGTTGGTCTAATTGTAGCTGAATTGGTGGATCATCGTTAAAAAGCTCTCGAGCGGCAAACCTAAAAACGTGCTCCGCATAACCACCAGAGTATGTCGATTCATGTGAATAGACCATTAATTCGGGCCTTTGATCCCACCATGGCCAGTCTAAATCGGCGGGGTCTTGGGCCGGCAAAGTTTGGTCAACTTCGAGCAACATTTGCTCCACCTCAACTGCAAAAGAAAGTATAAATTTATTTAACTCCTAGATATTTTTGTTATACAACCTGATGTTATAACGCAGTCCACGTCAGGCGACCCATTAACCTCGCAAAAAAAGTCTTCACGAGAAGCTTCCAACTTCTTATCATAACAAGGCATCACCGTCACATGGTAAATTCGCGACGCCGGCAAATTTAGCTTTTTTCCCAAATATTGTTTAACTAATATGCCCATTATTTGCTGAGGGGACCTTGTAGTTGCAATGTGTGGCAAGATAAAATTTCCGTGCGTCTTTTCTGCATAGCATATCCAGCCCGGGCAAGCAGAACTAAACATAGTCAAATCGTTATTCTTCTTGTACTTCTCCAAAAATTCATTCCTGCATTCGATCAGTGCCAAATCATCAGCAACTTTAGTGCTAAGTACGTAATCTGCGCCCAAACTGCGAAAGTATCCGGCAAGGTGGCGTGCTGTTTCTTCCACACTTAATTTATAACGATAAGCTAAGCTAATTAGGGGCTGCGTGGCTACGGAGAACACAACTGTACGCGACAGGCTAATGTCTTCCGTTGCCTTTAATTTTTTATTTTCATTCAGCACCTTGAGAAGTTCCTCCTGGCTCTGCTGCGTTATTAACACTCCCTCCGCGGATGTTATGCAGCCGGAACAGGCTAAACAGTCTTGAAGAGTGATTTCCACCTTCTGAAGTTTCTCCTTACCGGTCTAAAATAAAAAATGATAACTTGAATGATAATGATAACTTCTAATTTTTAATGACCTACCTCTGATTCCTCATAATATCCATCTTCCTGCACACTTATTTTTGCTCCAGTTTTAGAATTTTTCTTATCGATGGATATGGGCTTGATGCATTCCTAATGGGTTGTATTTTATTTACATTAATAAAATTTGCTAAATTTGCGCAGCTGGTACCAAACCTGAGCAGGCGTGATAAAATCATCTATATCAGTAAGCTGCAGGGCCCCACTAAACCTTGACATGGCCTAAATTTAAAGAAAAATTGTCCTTATTGTTGGGACCTTTTTTTCGGAAATAAAAATAAAGGTGATGGCAAGAAATTATGGATTGATGGATGACATCGGATGGACATCGGATGATGTGTATTATTAATGGAAGCATTTACACTGTCTGCATCAGAGTGACCCACTTTGTATGTCACACTAATAATGTATGTACCCTTCTATGATTTTACAATGGGTTTAATTTGAATTTTTTGTGTTTCCATTTTAAATCTACAAAATTCGATCAACAAAAATTTATTAGTGATTGGCCGGTATCCTATAGCTGCTATATAACTGAACGATCTGATATGATAATTTTATATATTTGTTTAATGTTGAAAGAAGGTCAGGTTACAAATTCTTACATATGTTAAATAAAAAAAATTACATCAACCTTCAGGTTTTCAAAATAAGAGCTGTGTATTTTAAAATGCGTGGACAGGGTTCCATAACTTTATATTATTTTGCTTATAAAATAGTAGAATCGTTGGTTGCAACATTAAAAGGGAAATTGAAAATAATATATCTTACCGATATAATAATATCACTTAATTATAAATGTATGTATTTACGTGCATATTTTGCAAATAACAATATCAACTAATATCTTTTTTAACTTCCTCCTACAATTACTTTAGTCAATATTGTTTGAGATTTTGTATTGTCCCAAATTTATCGCTCCGTGTCTTCGATATATATCTACGATATCTGGTCACACTTTCAAGAAACGTGTTTTTATTCTTGTTTATTATAGTGAAGCGAAAATGAAACCTATTTTTCTTGTGGATAAATCAGGGAATGCAAATCCGTTTGCAGAGCAAGAAAATCCAGTTGTATATAAACAAGACTTTATTATTTTAAATCAAGATAAGTTTAAAGCTAGCGACGATTTGGAGAATTGTAAAATCGAACTTTTTGGCCTCAAGCTAGACAGTAAACATATCGACAATGCTGTGAAAGATATGCATATACATGTATGTAAAAAGCAAGTTACTTCCCAAGTGGGGAAAAAGTTGCAATGTCCAACGGAACAGACCTCTAATGCTTGCGGAAAGTTTTACCGGAAGCATGTCTCAGATTTTACTTATAGTGCCGACGAAAATATGAGACAGAAAAACGTCGAAAACAATATGAATAGGACAAAACGTGCCATAAAACCGGGATTCGATCAATGCAAATTGATGCCAACTATAAGTAGAAGGAAACAACCTATTATTAATAAAGTGAGTAACTTAGAAACAATATCTTGGAAATATTAAAACAAAAAAAAGCATGATGATACATTCGACATCCGAACTAATAGTGAATATATCCGGCTCAGTTGTTTTCTTAAGCTGCCCGATGCTCTTCTGTAGTATTAATCGAATTATTCATGTCCGTTTAATCCGTTGTAATCTTGGCTGCTTCATTAAATAATATTTTAGTGTCCGTAAGGCCAACGGAATATTAATTGCCAATATATAGACTTCTACCTCTTATAAATTTCAAACAGGTAGCTTAGGATTGGCATATAGTGTCTAGTTAATAGACCACAGTGAGTGTTTTAAGAGCAGCTGAGATTTGACATAGCCACATTGACGACTTCTTTAGTAACCTGATACCTTGTTAAATTTATAGTACATATATTTAATTATATCATTTTAAAAGTACTAATATTTATCAATTTTAGGTAGAACGTACGAAGTCCTTGGGAAGTGGTTGGTTTGATTTGCCAGCTACTGAAGTTACTGAAGAAATGCATAACGAATTGAAAATTATTCAAATGAGATCGGTTCTGAATCCAAAACAATTTTATAAAAAAAACGATTTAAAGATTTTACCTAAGTATTTCCAAATTGGGACCGTTCAACATTCAGTTATAGACCATCATAAGGAAAAGAAAACTAGAAAATCGCATAGGACTCTGGTTGATGAACTTTTGGATGATGAGACGTTTCAGAACTTTAATAAGCGAAAATACAAAGAGGTTAATGAACGCAAAAACAAAAATTCGGGTCTAAAAAAATTAACCAAAAAACTTAACAAACCCAAAAAATAAATAACCATTTTCAAATATATTCATATATTTAAAAAAAAAAAAAAAAAAGGGGAGAAGTCTAATTGGCGCTCCAGTCAGACCTGATGTTTTCCAAGCATATTGCCCGCAAGCGGAAAAAACGGTCGCGGCACACCCCCATCTGCGGATGCTGCCATCATTCGAATTTTATACCATCAAAGATATCCGAGTGCGCGGTGCGCATCAACGGCTGCTTGACTCCACCCAGCTGCACGTTTACCAGCTGGGTGCAAATGGTATAAAAAACTCACGAGGGAATTCTGGTTTTATAAAAATTGCCATGCTTTTTGATTTGCTTTAGATTTTTGTATTTGTTTTTCTAGTGCCTATTGATTTTTGTAAATAAAAAATGCGTTATTTTCATTTAATATTTGTTAATCTAATTCATTTATCTTAAACTTAACTTATAAAGAAATAACTGAAACTGAAAAAACAAGAAAGGAGAGCTAACTTCGGGCGGAGCCGAAGTTGATATACCCTTGCAGTTGAGTGGCAGTCCGCTAGGTGGCGACATGCATATTAGATTATTAGATATATATTATATCGTATATAGTCGGCCGATCCTTATGAAATTTGACAGATTGTCCAAAGTATAATCCATAGAAAATCGCATTCTTCTAACTTCAAAAACAACAAAGTTATGGCATTTCCGACCAATCAGTTATATGGCAGCTATAAGATATAGTCGACCGATCCCGGCCGTTCCGAGTTATATACTGCCTGCAAAGGAAAGAAAGGTGTGTGCAAAGTTTGAAGGCGATAGCTTTAAATCTGAGAGACTAATTTGCAAAGAAACAGACAGACAGACGGACATGCTTATATCAACTCAGGAGGTGATCCTGATCAAGAATATATATACTTTATAGGGTCGGAGATATCTCCTTCACTGCGTTGCACACTTTTGACCAAAATTATAATATCCTCTGCAAGGGTATAATAAAATCGACATAAACAAATGCTGAAAATAATATTTGTCGCGCAGTAGAGATTCTTATCTCTATTCTTGCGGTTTCGTTTCCCTGGTACAGTGGTTCAAGGTACAATCAAAAATAAACAAAATAATAAATTAACATAACATTATCATGGATTTTCAACTTTCAATCTCCTAATCTCAACCTACCATTTATTACTGGCTGTGTGAAAACGTTTTAGTGTGTTGGTTTCACGGCCTCAGTTTCGGATACCATTTCACGTAGGTCAGGTCTCCACTTTTGCTGTGATGGTTGTCGTGCTGTTCAGGACGAAATGAGATCGTTCATGAGACAGACTAAAAGTGGATTCAAAGAGTTGATTAGTGGTTTTTGTAAAATCAATGACCAATTCTGTGCGTTCGATACACAGTTTAGTAGTCTTCAACTACTAAATGAGTCTCCAAAGCGTTAGAGATTCACTTTTAGTGATGTGCTTGTGGCGAATAATCTTTATCCTACTCAGCCGACTGCTGAGCAGCCGCCCCCACTCTTGAGGTTTTAATCGAAAATAATGGCTTAATTGTCCTTAAGTCTACATTTAAATCTTGTAAAGTTCATTTCTTCCGTACGGCTGACTTTATGAAATTTAATAAGTTAATTTTGGAATTTGATTGAATTTAAAGAACGTCTGGCTATACAGTTGGTTATTCAAGATACTTAGTAGCTCGGTCCAATTTCACCGTGCATAACGCAGAATGTAATAGGAGTTATATTCGCCGCTGCCGCTATTCACTTTACTCAGGATTCGAAGCAGTTTTATAATATTTTAAACACTAAGCGCTAACATGTACCTTTTCCCCCTCTGCGTACGTTTGAGAACTCTTATACTCTGCATAAAAAAGGGGAAAAATCAGACGCTGCATATTATAGAGGCATTTCCAATTTGTCAGCAATTCTAAAGCTTTTTGAAAAACTTATCATTTGCAATACATATGTAGTTCAATATTATTTCCGTGCCAACATGGCTTCATGAAGCGCCGCTCCACCACTACCAATTTATTGGAATTAACATCTTATGTCACGGATGGGATCCGGAATGACTTACAGACAGACAACATTTACACTGACTTCAGTAAAGAATTTGACTCTGTTAGCCATTCGCTTCTTATAAGTAAACTCAGTTTTTTGGGAATCGCAACTGATCTCCTTATCTGTATTGCGAGTAACTTATCTGAAAGAACCCAACGCGTCTTCTTTAAAGATGTTACCACGCGTTTAGTCCGCAACACATCCGGGGTGTCCCTAGGAAGCTATCTTGGGCCTTTACATTTTACACTGCTTATTAACGACTTGCCCCTGATGACGTAAAGCTTTGTCTTCAGTATAAATTCACTAGCGCTCAATCTAGACTTCAATCCGATTTGGATAAATTTCTAAATTGGTGTTTAGCAAATAACCTAAAGCTTAATGGATCGAAATGTAAACTCATGTCATTTTATCGATCTAGTCCACACCAGGCAATGTACTTTCTCTATGGGAATGCCTTAGAGCGTTTAACTCAGGTTAACGATCTGGGAGTCCTATTAGATTTGAAACTTAAATTTACCGACCATATATCCAGCATGGTTAATAAAGCTATGGGTGTGCTTGGTTTTATTAAAAGATGGTCAAAAAAATTCAACGACCCATACATTACAAAAACTTTATACACATTATTGGTCCGTCCGATTCTTGAGTATGGATTGTGTGTCTGGAGTCCACAATACGGAGTGCACCAAGATCACATAGAATCCGTACAAAAAAACTTTCTTATTTTCGCACTTAGGGGAATAAATTAGGATGCAAGCCTTCACCTTCCCTCCCTATCATAGTAGACTTCTATTAATCAACTTACCACCATTAAGAAACCTTAGAACGATGCTGGGTGTCATGTTTCTATTTAGTCTTATTAATGGTAATGTAGACAGCCAGCATTTATTAACACGCTTAAATTTCTACGTTCCTAGTAGAAGGACTAGAAACTTTCGTCCTCTACTCCTTAGCCATTGTAGCTCGACATATGCCCAACACGATCCGTTCAGGGTATTACTAGTTCGGACTACAATGGTCTCTACCACGTTTTGTCCCTTTGCTCTACTATCAATCTTAAATCCATTATACTAAACGCCTTATCTTTGCAACACTCTTCCTCGTGATTTCATACTCCTATTCCTCTCTTTTGCTCTCTCGGATCTATCCGCGCGATTAGAGCCGTATGTTATGCTACAGCGTCCCTCGGTCGGTTGGACGGGAGGTGGGCTGTACGTATGCAGTGGGAACAGCCCGATATTAACGAATTAAGATATTAATTCAGATCAGCCTGAGGCTGATTTTCCTGAGGTCCAAATTTTTAGTAACGCCAAAACTGTAAATATTTATTTAATAAATTAATGTTAGTTTATCACTATAAAATAATAATACAAAAAAATAATAATATTGTATAATATAAATTGAAAAGTAAAAGTTGCTTGTCAACTGAATTCGTATTCAGGAGGAAATGCCGTTTTCATTATTGGACTCGTCTCCACTTAAAAATAAAACAGAGCCAATTATGCAACAAGTCACGGAGCGAAATGAGATTATGAAGCAAACATAAGCTGAAAATTCAAAAAAAATTTTGGAGGAAATTGTGGAAATTATTTTAATTTACCCAATAAAAAAGTTCTGTTAGTTTATCAAAAAATAATTTTTTTACGCCTAAAATATCTGATGCCAATTTTGGTGACGAATAAATGCAATATTCATATATATATAAAAAAATTATACATTAAAAATAATTACCCGATTCCAGAAACTTTTCTAAAGAAATATAGCATGTGAAGTTAGCTTCATTGGTTGTAAAGTTATGCATTTTTTAATTTAAAAGTTTTTTAAGGTAACCTTAAGTAATTAAAAAAAAAAAATTGTATAACAAACGTTGTTCGAAAATTAATAACGAACATACCAACAAATTTTTTTAAAAGAAAAAAATAATGGAATTAAAAATGTTTTACATTTACAAAAATTTCTCACAAGGAAAACGACTTTTGGCAAATAATAAAATCTATGTTATGAAAACAACACCTTTCATTTGGTATACCACTCATTCAAAAAAAAGAAAACTTTTAATTCTTCGTCTGAATATACTGTCTTCACGCTCCTGCTATAATCAAGGGCATGCGTGTCGCCACCAGCGGACTGCCGTCCGCTGTTATTTGAATAAAAAATGTTTGTATTGGCAGTTGGAAGGATATGAATCCTTAAGTGCAGCGTTGAAGTCAGCAGTCAGCCATGCCAGAAATTCATAACTATTTATTATAAGAATCAACTTTTCTTTCTCGTTTTGATAATTAATTTTCATTAAAATTAAATTTCATTAAATAAAATTATTTTATAGAGGCATCGCTCTTATCGCCTTTCAAAGAATTTCTTTTCGTTATTAACGAACAAATTTTTTTTCCCAGTCGGGTAAATAGATTGGCATACTCGCTGTTGGGGTATTTTACTACCACAGGAACACCAGCTTCCGAGCAATCGGCTATGTGCGCATCAAGCGGTATAGATATAAGCTTAGAAGGCAAAGACTTCATTGAAATTTCTTTCTTAAAAAACTCTATGCGTGTTTTGCAATTTTCACAAATTGAGTAGCGCATATTTTCAACCACACCAAATATTGGAACATTCATCTTTTCATACATTTTAGCACCTCTTATTGTCACCTGTATCGAAGCAGTGTGGGGTGTGGATACAAGTATAACACCTGTAACAGGTACGTGCTGATTAAGGGAAAGATGCGCATCGCCAGTGCCCGGAGGGGTGTCAACGACCAATATGTCCAACAGGCCCCATTCTGTTCCCTTTAACAGTCTTTGAATAGCCGACATAACAAGTGGGCCGCGCCAAATAATTGAGCCATCTAAAGGCGTAAGCATTCCCATCGATAGACACTTTACGTTATAGTTCTCCGGCGGAATCATACGATTTTTATCATTTAAAAGTGGCTCGCTTTGTACGTTCATCAGTAAGGGAATGCTCGGACCAAAAATATCAACATCCAAGAGGCCAACTCGTTTTCCCAGTTTGGCCAGGGCGCAGGCCAAATTCGCTGAAAATAGAAAATAGAAGAGCTGCACCATACATATATCTAAGTTCTTAAACATTTAGCCCACCTGCAATAGTGCTTTTTCCCACTCCCCCCTTTCCAGATGCAACGACTATAATATCTTTCACACCAACTATCACCTCTTTGTTTGGCAAATTTCGGGCCATCAAAAGTTTTTGGTGGTGATTTAATTTCGTCGCATACGAGCGCAGGGAAAACTTTATCAGTGAACCCAGCATAGCTAAAATATTCAATTTTTTATTAATATGATTTATGGGATCAGCGTGGCTGCACCGATAACGATACACAATAGTTTCCGGCGCTCAAGAAATACTAAAAACACACTACATTTGTAATTTGATAAAATTAAGATACATGATTTAAATCTTAAATATTACAAATTAATTATTCAACATAGCCTAATTGGGATAAAGCAACCAAAAACTTGCAAAATGCGTTACCGGTGGTTTTGTGTTAGTATTTACAAAACATTGTGTATATATTTACAAAAGAATTTTTTATTGATATTTACTTATATTGTCAAAATTTTACATTTTTAGAGACCTATAAATGGTTCATCGGTGGCATCCCCAAGTAAATTTTTGGTATTTTTTGGTACATTCTGGAGAACAAACCCTGTTTTCCACATATTATTTAATACTATTACTATCGTACCACTTATACTTATTTTAACTAGTGATGGAAACAAAGCATCGATAGTAGCTATGCAACATCGATATTTTCAAATATTTTGACAAAACATAAATGGATCGATGTTCTTATCATTGTTTTTCCACCTCTAAAACAACGTGTTTTGGAGCCTAAATAATCAAACAAAATAAATTCCTTGCAAGGTGTATAGCGAATAGTTTAATTTGTAAGAAACCTCACGTCATCAGCAACTCTGATATATGTATTAGGTTTTCCGAATTTTGTTACGTTGGAGTTATAATAGTGTAAAATAAAATGTCCGTTTACACTACAAAGACATCAATTTTAAAGACGTTCTCCGGAACGGATCGGGAAAGGGCCAAAATGATGGCCGCTAACAAAGTTAGATTTTCCACACCTAAGGAAAAAGGTCTTGCAGAATCGATACGCGCTGCATCAGAAGAACAAAATTTTCATTTAGTGCATGAGTTTACCCACTTCTTAAGAGAAGCAGAATTAGATGTAAGTTCACATGTATAAAAAATTTATGTTTTTTTTGTTTTTAATTAAATTAAATAATTGTAAATTATAGGACGATGAGTTAGAGCAAATTTTAAAAGAGGCGAGGAAAATTGTTCATAACCTAACGCCCGAATTTGTCAACGTTGTGGAAGCTTTGCTGTCTCTTAATTGGAGAAAACGTAGCTTCAAAACAATAGAAGCTTTTACCGAATTTAGCATTGAAATTTTGGTTGCACATAACCGATATTTACCTATGGGTATATCAAAATTTATCTTGCAGTGGATACCAAACGATCAAGATTCAGCCGACTGGGTGAATGGTTGCCCATCAAATCAAATATACGGCGAGCTTAAGCCAATTCATGATGTTCTCAATCGGATTATAACCGCAGTGCCAATGGCTTTCGACGTTCTCGTCGATACAATATCCTCAAAGTTTCCCTATTTTAAAAAGCCTGCACATGTAATTGCTGGATATTTATTTAATTTGCTTTGGTTATTGGATTACAAGCCAGTTTTTGAAGAAATAATTTTGCAGCTGGTTCTGCAAAAGTAAGTATAAATATATGTGTTGTATAAATATATGTGTTGTAGATCTTGATTCAAACTAAGAAAAATATGTAATGTATTCTTTATAAGGATTTGATACTCGAGGAGAATCGATATGAGTCTGCCCCTTCGAGCGGGACTTTAAACTATCCCATATTTTTTTTCCTTTGCACGCAGTACATAAGTTCGAAAGGCCGAACATTTTTTGCGTGTTTTCGCATGCATGTAATGCGGTCTTACTGCCAATCATCTTTATTTTACTATTCTTTTGATACGCCCAAAAAAAAACGTGAACATGTTCACCAAAATGAACAATATTTACCCAACACTAATGTACGAACGATCGAAAATGACTTTTATGTATTTCGATTCTATGTATATTAGTATATAGAGTATATTATTTTTTTTCCACATGTTTGTAATCATCTCCGACCTTTAACAGTTTATATATTCTTCATCAGGACGACGAATTGAAAAAAAAAGGATGTCCGTCTGTTTCTATTAATTTTACTCTGAGACTTTAAAAGCTACAGAGTTGAGATGTGAAAATGTTTTTATATTGGACTTTACCGTATCAAATAAAAAAAACTCTTGACGAAGTAAAATAACAGTGGCGATTTTGGTGACGAATAAAAGCAATATATGTATGTATAAAAAATTAAACATTAAAAATATTCTTACCCGGCACGTGTTTATATCGTTAATTGTTATTGTTCCACGTGTCGAATATTTTTAATGTATAAATTGTTGGATTATTCGTTACATTAACTGCTGCAAATTGTTAGGAAATTTTTTTTTCGAGTGCAGTCGCCGCCAGGCAAAGTGCCATTAGCTGTTTGTGAAATGTTTGGTAGTATTTTTTTTGTGGAGTGCGGTCGCGGCTATCGGCCAGTTCTTAACAAAGAACTTTTTATTTAAATTAAATAAATTAAATGCATTTTTTATATATATTGTTTGGTATTTTATGTTTGTAAAGTACAAAAATCCAATCGGCAATCGAATATGTCTATGTAATGCTATAAATATGAACCTTAGCTTCACAGCCAAACTATATTTTGAGTAAGCGCCTTTTCCCAGATATGAACGATAAATGAAAAGTTTCATTATCTCAAAGGCTTATTTAATATAAATAAGATCGTTAGAGCCAATTTTAAAAAATAAATTTTTTAACGGGTTTAGTTTTTTCAGTGTATTTCTTTTATCTAAAGGATTAGACATTTGAACTTAAATAAAGTGAGATCGAATGTCTAAACCTTTCTGAAGAAATTAAGCATTGTGCTTCATATATAATAAAGCATAAAGCAGTTAGCTTCATTGGTTGTAAAGCTATGCTGTTTTTTAATTTAAAATTTTTTTAAGGTAACCTTGAGTAATTAAAAAAAAAAATCGAATTTTAATAACGATCATACCCAATTTTTTCAAAATTTTAAAAGATAAAATACGGCAAACGCTGACGGTACTGAGTTGGTACCAATCGACGCGTATTTTGAGGCAGAATCTGTGTATATATATATTTATCTGGTGATACCAATGTCCCCACTATCTCCAATTTGGTGAATCAAATGTTTTACATTTACACAAATTTCTCCCAAGCCAAACTTTTGGCAAATAATAAAATCCCTCTTATGAAAACAATACAAAAAAAAAATAGAAACGCTGTCGTATTTTGTTAAAACCTGTGCTTATTTTTTGTTCAAGTTAAAATAAAAGGTATAGTTTTTAATATTTTTTTTACCAGGAGTGCTAATACAACAATTTGTTGTAAAATTAATCATTTAATTTTGTTAAAAGCATCAAAATGGGTTGTGGAGCACATTGCACCGTAGTAGAGAAGCACCTCAAAGCATCCTCAAATTGAAGGAAGGAGTGGAAGGGATCCATGGGGGAAATTACCAAACTATTGCAATGCTAAAAAGTGTTTTCTGCTATCCACCATATAGAAAACAGTAGAAACGTGGCAGAAAGCGAGCAACTTCCACAAAATTTGACACGACCCTTATAAGAAAGTCGAAAAGGAGCAGTTTCTTTCTTCGTAGGATCTAAAAAACTACATAAATGCGTCCGTTACAAGTCGCACCATTCGCCACAGGCTGATTGAGAGCGGCTTGAAAGCGCATTCAGCAAGGAGAGTTCCTTTTTTGAGCAAAAGGCATATTGAAGCGACTCTGCTTTGCCGAAAACCAAGAGATCCGCCAGAACTGGAAAAATGTCCTTTGGTCGATGAGACAAAGATTGGTTGCTTTGAATCTGATGGTAGGCCCCATGTTAGACGCCCAAAAAATACTGTATTTGATCCGACATACACAAAAAAGACGATCAAACACAGAGGTGGCAATATAATGCTATGGGGATGTTTCTCTGCTTCAGGTGTTGGTCCATTATATTGTGTACAAGGCAATATGTGTGAAACAGACTATGTTACTATAATGAAGCACGTTATGTTACCATATGCCGAAGAGGATATGCCTCTGAAGTGGGAATTTATGCAGGATACGGATACCAAACACAAATCCAAACTTGCCAAAAAGTGATTCCAGGACAATAAAGACCACGTTATGGGTTGGCCAGATCAGTCTCCCGATTTAAACCCTATTGAACATTTTTGGGGCATCCTAAAAAGCGTTTAAGTGGGATTCAAACAAAAAATAAAAAACTTTTGTGGGAGAAAGTCCAGGAAGAGTGGTACTCAATTGAACCATCAATGTGCTCTAACCTGGTGGAACCCGTGCCTCGTTGGTGTGCTTTAGTTTTGAAAAACCATGGTAACGCAACAAAATATTTAAACACTATACATTTCATGGTAAATTTTGCAAAATTATTCAATTTGGATAAAGATTGCTCATTTCGTTTCTATTTTTATTTCGAGGTCAAAAACATAAAATTTAAAAAAAAATATTATTTTATATAATATATATATATGTATATAAAACAAAGAAAAATCAAAATTTCTACTCATTACCACGTTTCTTATTAAAAATACGTATATAAAGCCAAAGTGAAATTGAGTTTCTATTATTTTTTTTTCAACAACGTATGTATACATATTTATAACCAATTTATTTATCCGGATCGCCCATTCTATCGCCCATATATATATATATATATATAAAAACAAGAAAGGAAAGCTAACTGCGGGCGGAGCCGACTGCAAGGGAATAAAAACTTCGTCGACGGCAGAAGTTTTTCTTTTTGTAATTATTTTATATCTGTGTTATTATATACCTACGTATAAAGTAATGAGTAATAGAAAATTACAGTTTCGCTCCTCTTGATAGCTTATTCACAGTCAGCGGGGTCACTTCAAATTTAGGCACGAATACTTAAAAACAAAATATTCAATCGAATATATATATGTTTTTTTTTAAGCTTAAGGCTTCCCAAAGTAAAGTTTGCGCGAGAAGTCTACTATATAAGGGGCGAACCTCATGCCTAAGCGTGCGTCAGGAGAGACTATGTATAGCAAAAGAATGAAAAATATTTTGTGGGCGTCGATCTGAATGAGTGATAAATAAAATGAAAGGTATTGTTTAATTAGAGCCTTTAGACAAACATCTGGTCGACACCAGAAAATCTCCACGCATAATTTCACCTGCTCTATAACCTTTAAGCTCCCCTAAACCAAAGTCCAGAACATAGGTTCCCTCACCCAGTTTCCGCGGTACACCTAAGAGAAGAAATTTATCAAATTTTACCATATAATTATAATTATGTATGCCATGTAATTGCGTTAACCATCATTTTTTATCAATTTACCATCATTGAATTTATTATAATTTGTAAAAAAAATATTTTCTTCACGTAAATTTGGTGTACCGCGGAAACTGTTTTTGATGAAACCTATGTTTCTTTTGAACTTTGGTTCAGTGGAGCCTTGTCGGTCTGAACAATTATAACAAGTTATTTCATTTTCGCTTCTTGCCAAATTAATCCGAATTTCTTGTTTGTTGTAGGTCCTATCTTGTTTCCTCTAACCCTGAAAAAATTGTAATATATCGCTTATATCTGGCAAAAGTTGCTAACTCAAGATTCATACAGTGAATCAATTAAGTTTTGGAACACCTTAGGTTTTTATTTTTATATTTATATCTTTTGAACTAACTAATATATCATAAAGAAAACAATAATATTTGATTTTATTTAATATATACATATGCAAAAAGCCCCAGAACTCTTTTAGTACTCTGCCGCCAGCTTTAACGTGCAATACGAATCAATTTATAGTTTTTCTCACGATATTGGTATCTTTTCTTGTGTATTTTTATTGCTTTTTGGACGCTTAGCATACAAAGATCTCCTTGTCCCTACTGGCAAAAAACTCGTCGATTCGATTTTTACAATGAACTCACTTTTTGTTCATCGAAAAAATTTTGCATGGCCAAAAACAGATGGTAATCGCTTGAGGCAATGTCCGGACTATAAGGTGGATACATAATAACACTTCCCAACCAAGCTCCCGTAGCTTGTGACGCGTCTTCAAAGATGTATGGGGCCTGGCGTTGTCATGATGGAACACAACGCCCATACGATTCACCATGGCTGGCCGCTTCTGTTCAAGTGCAATCTTCAATCGCTCCAGTTATTCACAGTAGAGGTCAGAATTGATGGTTTGGCCATAGGGAAACACTTCATAATGGTTAATTCCTCTGATATCCCACCATACACTCAGCAACACGTTCTGAGCCGTCAGTCCTGGCTTTGGCATCGATTGAGACGACTCACCGTGCTTCGACCAGGATCTTTTACGCTTTATGTTGTCATATGTGATCCATTTTTCATCACCAGTGACTAAACGATCCAGAAATGAGTCGAGTTTATTACGGCGCAACAAAGATTCGCAGATTGATACACGGTCGAAAAGTTTTTTTTGGGATAACTCATGAGGCACCCATACATTGAGCTTTTTTGTAAAATTTTTCGACTTCAAATGCCTATGGACGGTTTCCGTGCTTAGTTGCAGCTCCTCTGCGATGGTTCTAATAGTCACATGACGATCTCGACCCACTATTTCCATGATTTTATCCGTATCAACGGTCACTGGTCGTCCGGAAGGCTTCGGTGTTTCGGTATCAAAATTGCCACATCGGAATCGCCTAAACCACTGTTCGGCGGTTTGAATCGAAAGTTTGTTATCTCCTAAGACAGCAATAATCTGTTTGCGAGATTCCGCAGCAGTTTTTCCCTGTGTGAAATAAAATTTCAAAATTGACTGAATTTCTGCGTTTGTGAACTCCATTTCAATCAATTGTAATTTTTTAACGTGGAAGCTCATGTAAACAAACTATATGTCTTTTTAAAGGTGGTTCCATCTTTAATACCTTTCAAACGATATACAGCATTGCTAGATACGATTATATTTGACTTCACAAGCGAAGCGCGAAATTTGAATGTAAAAACCGGTATGTCATTACCAAAGAACAAATCCTTTCGAAAAGTAGGTCGGCCTGTTGGATGTTCAAATCAAAGAAACGCCATTACCTATAACAAAAGTGAAGAAACACGCCACAGTGGATCCGCTTGTATGGAAGAGAGGACAAAAATACTAACAATAGCCATAGAGTGCTGAAATGTATATCAAAAATATAAAAAAAATTGTCAAAACATATAACAAAAAAAAAATGGGACATATCGAACGGCTCTCACAGAATTCATATATATATATATATATATAAATAATATATATATAAATATATAAAATATATATAAATAATAAAAAATAAAGACCCTTATACAAAGATAGGAACAATCGGTAATCCAAATTGTTTTTATGTTGTTTTTTTTTTCAAACGGATGGTGCTTGCATACTACTGATGCCCACGCAATATAAAAAATCATCTATCAAAAGAGTATATACCCTATTTATACCGTAGTATATAGATTTGTTTTCATTCGTAGACATATAAATTTTCGTTGTATGACATGAGTAGTCTATATGTTGTATGGTTAGTGGTATTATTTAGTAAGCTCTGTATTCGACTTCCGTAAGAGATTCGTCTACATAAATATCATCTGGGTAATTTTTTAAAACTTTTTACTCCTTGATAACTGTGAAAAATTCAAAGATATTATGAGATTTATATAAACAGAGTTTATACAAATTCCAAGAATACGCCAGCCAGATTTGCCAAATAGTAAAACACTTTATTAGTTCGTTTCAGTAAATGTTTATTTTCACAACCGCACGCTCTCGTTGTCTTTAAGCAAGTAAGTCATAAGGTACGCATGAGCATAAAAAGGAAGGTAAAGAAAAACGATCTTAAGGAGAGAGAGAGAACAATCAGAGAGAACTTTGGCTCTCTCTGAGATCTTCATTGTTCATCCCTTTCCCCACACAAATACAATGTGTATGTGCATAGGTGTGACTTTTGGTATTCCCAATAGATATTTTACTATTTACAAAGCTTCTTATCAGCAAATATTGGTGTTTCTTCATGGAGGTCTCCATTAAAAGCGAAATAACTTCCATGGGATCTGCTGCCTGGAAATTTTGATTTTAATTACCATTACGTAGAACCGAAACAGCATTAATTTTAAAAAGCTTACCTAAACATCGTCGCTTTGAACTCTCTAAAGTGTCCTCAAAATCAAGTTTAGGATGACCACGATAAGCACTAATGTTGGGTAAATATTCTTCATTTTAGTGAACATGTTCACTTTTTCTATTTTTTCGAAAGAGTCAACTCACTCACTTGTACATTGTTCTGTGCTCACTTGCTTATTTGCTCACTGTTCGTTGCTCAATTGTTCACTATTCATTGTAGACTCACTCACGTTCCATGTTCATAAAATTACCGCAGGACCAGAATTTAACGTCTAAACGTATATTACACGTTACATATTATTAAATCATATTATACATATTATATTATTTGTATATTATTTAATCAAAATTAGATAAAATTTAAAAAAAAAAACAATAAAAATTTTATACCAAATTAAAAAGTAAATCTATGGTTTGTTTCTCAATTAAATCACATGAATCTGAGTTATCGCTAAAAATAAATGGAAATGATCAAAAGCTTATAAATATTTGACCTTTTTAAATTTACCGTAAATTTCTTAATTTTAACAATTTTCCTCCTTTAGTTAGTTATTATTTTATATGTTCGTAGTAATTCGATATTACATTTATTTATTGAATTTTTCTTAGTATAATGGAAGTAATAATATATTTTATTTTATTAATACGCATTTTATTAAAATTAAATTATACATACCTTACTTTGCTGTTACAAATTGGTGTGCAAAAACTTCAGGACTTCCATACTTGAATGTTTAAGAAGGGAGCGTCTATTCCGGACAGTTTTTTCCTGCACCTGAAAATAGGCGCTTACATGGCACAGATTCATGGCACAAATTCATGAAAAGCCAACTCAGCATATAGGAGTATAGCGTGAGATATTGCAATTTACGCAAATTCCACCAGACTAATTGATCATCTTTTCGTGTTAAATATTCCTCAGCTAAATATGATGGCTGCGTCCGTGCAGTTAGTGGGCTTATTGACTTTTTTAAATAATCACTTTCACATAATCACTTCAAATGTCGTCATCCTCAATGTTTTTGTATTATATAGATATTATACAGAAAGGCAGACTCAGACTGGGGAGTAGCCAAACGCATTGGCATCAATTTGTTTTTAAGCTTAAAACATTATTCGTCCTTTGAATCTGGGAAACAAAATTGTGCTTTCACCGTACAAACTATATGATTCATAGTCATGAAAGCGAATATTCATTTCTTATTGCACGTATGCACATTTAAAAACCAAAACTATTTTTATTTGTGTCCTATGTCATCATACATAAGCGTATAGACATGCCGAAATTTTTTAATGTTTTCATTGTTGGAAAGCTGCATACAGGGCAGATGAGTTACATCTAAAATAATTTTTTTGATTGGCCTTTGGCAATGATGCGAACCACTTGGTTGTCGAGCTATTGCATTTTTATCTGCGATACAGGTCTGTGTGCAAATGTGGTTATTTTTGGCTGCGCATATTTTACCGCAATGATGTCCTTTTCCTCATCATTTTGACGAACCGCTGGCTCGAGTTTGAAGGATGCGTGTTTTTGTGTGTCTGCTTAAGGGGTTATATAAAATTAGGAGGCCGAAAAAAAGGCTATTTTAGAAAATTCGTTCTGAGCCAACTACTTAGATTATTAGTTTCAAACTTACCATGTATATTAAGTCAAACTTAAAAATTTAAAGTTTAAAATTCGATTTTCGCCAAAAATCGGCCCTTTTTTTCTCACTGTTCATAATTCTAACATCTTAAGCTTAATGAGCTACATAAAAGAGAAGTCCCAAGAAGAAGTCCCTAGCATCTTGTCAATAAAAATATAAAGGTTTTGATATTTTCGATCATTTAGAGTTATGACTGTAGGTTATATTCGGGCCCAAAGTGGAATATATTCATGAGCCCAAAGTGGAATATGTATGAAGTCCCAAAAAACTCTTTTTTTCCCTTTTTTTCTCACTGTTCATAATTCTAACATCTTAAGCTTAATGAGCTACATAAAAGAGAAGTCCCAAGAAGAAGTCCCAAGCATCTTGTCAATAAAAATATAAAGGTTTTGTTATTTTCGATCATTTAGAGTTATGACTGTAGGTTATATTCGGGCCCAAAGTGGAATATATTCACGAGCCCAAAGTGGAACATGTATGAAGTCCCAAAAAACTCCAAAGTTTGCCATTTCCGATTAATTATTTATAAACCTTTATCCAAACGACACTGGCCGTCGCGACGGACATGGTTATAACGACTTCAGGATTTGAATAACTTGACTTAAATAAGCTGTGGGCTCCAATATCCCCACCAGACCCAACTTAGAGAATCAAAATTTTGTCACTTTCACCCAAATATATCCTAAACTAAACTATAATTACAACAATACCTTTAGATTATTGTTAATTGTCGCCTCGGACGCACAAGAAAAAAGGCAGTCCACGCAATGCAGTGGCACGCCGCATGACTTTGCGTGCGCGAGGAGACGCTATATACTATCACTAACCATACAGCATATAGACAAAAAATGAACGCAAAAATTTCTTCCGACAGGCCCCAGAGAGAATCTTACTCTCATTCTTGACAACGTTGACAACGATGATGTATGGGAACGAATTCAATGAAATGTAACTGTAGGCATGAATTCGAATTGGTGACATCGGCTCGGTTTTTTAATAAGTATTGGGCACACCGATAGAATGGGCGGCTTAGTCGTCCTTTGAACCATGACTGAAGGGTCAATTTCAACTTTAAATACATACTCTTAAGGAACCCCAAGCGATTAGTCGGCTCTGAGTTGTTGTCTTAATGGTGCTCTAAGATGCAGTAACGTCAGGTAAATTCAAACCCAACGTTTAAAGAACATAAGATACATTAGACTGATTGTTTTAGCTCCTTTACAAGCCCGTTATCCCAATACCTTTAGGGAATAAATTTTCCGCGGATTCACCTCTGCACAACTTCCAGACCCACTTCTGTTGGGTCTTTTCTCCACACTATCAAACACACAAACAACTCGTTGTTTAGTCAATATGGAGTAGCAAGAACATCATTGATTGAAGACCTGAAGATTCGTATTCTTCCATAAATTCTTAATATATAACTAAACGAAAATTGGACTTCAAGTGGACCTAAAGGCAGTATTCTAGTATTCTTCTGATAATATTCATCACGTAACTCCTATTCAGGCGACAAAAGCTTTTTGGAAACTTTTTCTCAAATCACAACTTCTGTACAACAACAAAATGTCCGATCAGGATGGTGACACCAATTCTCATTCTCATTTTTACCAAGTAAAACAAAAATGATCTAATTAAAACAATATCAACAATCAAAACAATAATAATATACATTGGTATATCATTCTTTTAGATCGGACGCCCACTTTTTTTGTATTAATTTGGCTATATATAGTGTCTTCTCGCGTACGTTATGGCATACGGATCGACATCTCGTGGACTGCCGTGCACAGTGATTTACAACCAATGAATAAATATTCTATTAAATAGATTTCACTTGTTTTTAAGACCTAAATAGTAGAAAAAAAAAGCGTTAGAGCCATCAATATATAAAAACTTTCTTAATCTCAAGGGCTGCCTTTTTCAATTTAGATTGTAGATCTAAAGTAGATCTTAGAGACTATTAGAGATACAGCTAAAAGATTTTTAACAGACACCTATGAATGAAGCACAGGTCAAGTTTATTTCAAATCTCCCGACACCAAAACCAAAAACTTAATGTGGCGATCAAAGTCAGAAAACAGAATAGTTTCTTAAAAAATTGTAAAGACAAACTATTCAAATGTGTAAATTTTAAGCCAGCCGAACCATTTTTCGATTATTGACTTTTTATTCTACTCCCCTACTGGATAGTTTGAATTGTATATTCCAAAAGATACAAAAGTATGCTACAACATTTTTATTTTTAGGAATCTATGTATACTTTGGAAGGTTAAATAAAGTTTGGTTTGAAAAGATGAGTACCACGTATCATATTACCCGACTATAAGACTATAGCCGTCCTTTCCTGTTTATTCTGCTTATTTACTGTCTTGTGTATATCAATGTCCATTTTTTCCAGGCACTCTTTTATTTTAGAGTCTAAAACTTAGACTCCCAAATAAATTTAATTTAATTTCATCGATACATATTATGTTTCTTAATTTTGCCGCGCAGACGAATTTTTCCAAGAAAATTAAAATTTTTTAAGACTTTTGGTTCTAGACGTAAACGCTCCTAGAGATGAAATAAACCTCGAAAATCATGGCGAAGAAAAACAAATGGAAGAGCCTTTATTTCAAATAGATGACATACCTGCCCTGAACAACTCGAATAACTGCGAAGAGACGGTGGATCATCCTATAGGACAAAGTCTTGATATATGCCTGCATATGCTTTATAAATTCTTTGATAAAAAATGCAACATAAAGCCAAATTGCACGGATCAACAACGATGCGCAGCAAATCGCCTGTTTAAAATACTTCTTTTCACATTTGATGAGATTTTATTACCTAGTCATAATACGCACCATGTTCAATTTGTTATATTTTTTATAACTAGTTTGCGACAAACCTTTTCTGAAGCTTTTCTAAGTTCGCTATGGCAAAAGGTTCAGAATCCTAATGTTTCCGCGATTATCAGACATGGAGCTGTTGGATACTTAGCAAGCTTCTTAGCAAGAGCAAAATTCGTACCACTCTGGTAAGTATAAAACAAATCATGCGAATATTATTAACTTTATTTTTTTCAGTACCTTAACATTGTACCTAATGGAATTGTCTAAATGGGCGCATTCTTACATAGACGACTCCGATGAGTACAGTCAGAACTGCTCGCTAAAATCAAATTTAGTATTCTTTTCTGTGTGCCAAGCTATTTTTTATTTAATTGCATTTCGAGTGAGAGATTTGACGGCTTCTACCAAAGGTAAACCCGAAGGTGTTACCTGTTTATGCAGAAATATTAAAAGACAAATGTATTTAGATTTGCTATTTCTTCAGTCTCTTCAACTTTCTCGCCTTGCAATGTGTCATTTTAATCCATTGCGATATTGTCTAGCTGCAATAGCTACCGCATTTGCTGGTGTAACTCGAACATATCAGTTGGCATACTGTCATACTGTTCTAGAACGAAATGCGCGTCGAAAATTAGCCACTGTTTACGGTCATGAAAAATGTATGCCAGAAGAAACACTAGAAACGTACTTTCCTTTCGATCCATATATGCTCAAAATGTGAGTGGTCTTTAAAGAATCTTTAATATATTTAAAATTAAAATTTCTAATTATTTATATTTAAGCTCTAACAAGTACATTAAGAACAA
Organism: Drosophila atripex; assembly: GCA_035045925.1. Lineage (NCBI taxonomy): Eukaryota > Metazoa > Arthropoda > Insecta > Diptera > Drosophilidae > Drosophila > Drosophila atripex. The sequence goes on along the minus strand of JAWNOP010000041.1, from coordinate 1,001,925 downwards.
CTACCTTATCTATCAAGACAATGCAGATGATAATGTGACGCCAGAGCCTCTTCGGCGAAAAAGAGGTGACTCTGAAATGGTAGAAGATGACGACTTTATTAGAGCGGATAAACGACAAAAACTTTTGGAACTATCAAAAAGTCAAGAGTTTGAAAAAGAATTTAATTATGGGTCCTCTCCAGGCTTTGGTAAATAAAAAATTTATTCAACAAAAAAAAAAAGTTTTCGCAAATATACCTTTTTTAGAAAAAAAAAAAAATATACTGTGGTGCCTTTTTTCTCTCTTAATTTAAAAAAAAATACTTAAGTTTTCCTTTTGAAAGACTAATGAATGAAACATGGCATGAGTATTAAAAAAATACAAATTTATTAATACAAGTAATTAGTGATGAACTGTATTGTGTGTACCAGAAATCTTTTGTATTAATGCTTCACTGCTTTTCCAGTTATATAAATAAATATTATAAACGGAAAATCAATGATCAAAGTAAAACTATAGTCAAGTTTATCTTTAAACGCTACCCGATTCGCTTCTTTCGCAGCTTCACACCTTCCCTTTTAATTCCATTGTAGAGCGCTTCATAAATTTGGTCTCAATTTTAATTTCGGCTCTATAAAGTAAATATATTCCACAATTAGAATCCTATCCTGAGTCGAATAAAAATGTTCGTCCTCCTGTTTTCTTCGAACTCAGAAAACCTGACTGACCTGTCCGTGGAAAGTTTAGGGCTCTGGTATCGACGGGGGTGTTGCTGGTGATCCTGGTATGACGAAACAACACACTGAGGCACGTCGACTAGAAAGAGGGGTTACTGATGACGTAGCTAGATTGACGTGGCAGCACACCGAGGAACAGAAAAGTCGAGGAGGGTTACCGGGCGCTGCAGGTGCTATATAAAGAGGAACATCAGAGTGCCTCGAATGAAGTTATTTTGATGCTGGCAGTGTTGAGTTGAAGGAATGCCTTCAAAGAGTCGGGTATGAGGCGCGATGCCGAGTGCACATGCAAATTAAATTCTTTATAGTGAATTAGATTAAAAAAATTTTATTTTCTATTTTTTATCTTAACATATTCACTATTGCAATAGGTCGAACTTATATTTTATTCACTGCTCTTTTTGTAATTAGTTTGCTTCAACGGCTCGATCTCGATCTTCACAAAGGAATGCCAATCGAAATCAATGATCCATAAACAAGCCTCGACTGAAGAGATTTATCCCAAAAATTTATTAAGAGAATAACTCAAAAGAGTTGGGAAAATAGAATGATGCAATTTGTCAATTAAATTTGAAATCTGAATTTGGTCGGAAATTGCTTTTTATCGCTTAGAGATCTTGTGCTTAGGTTAAGCGTTTGGCGCGGATAATTTGGAGGCCTAGTTGAGTCAGAGTTATTTAAAAATTAGCTCTATATAAATTGGGTAAGAGTCCGAGTTGGGAAAATAGAATAATGCAAGTTGTCGATTAAATTTGAAATCTGAATTTGGTCGGAAATTGCTGTTTATCGCTTAGGGGATCTTGTGCTTAGGTTAAGCGTTTGGCGCGGATAATTTGGAGGCCTAGTTGAGTCAGAGTTATTTAAAAATTAGCTCTTTATAAGTTGGGTAAGTGTCCTTGAACAATGTGCCATATAACTCCCCCATTCTAAATTGAATCGTCCCGATTCATTGATACTGATAGGTATATTGAGTCGGTACTATTACTTATTGGTTGACTTTCTAATTAAGTTTCCCGTGGCTTGAATATTAGGAATTTTGTATATTTGATTAGAATCATAATAATTAAATATATAAAGGCAGATATGATTAATTTTAATGTAACTGGTATTTAAGTTTGTTTAATTTGAACGGAGGGATTTCTACATTAGTGTAGGATATATAAATTATTTTGAAGGTGCCATTAAACGTTATTAAATATGATCCATTTAAATGAGTTTCATTAACTTAAAAATTAAGAGAATTTTTGCTGTTGTGATTGTTTAAACCCGCATTTTCCAAACTAATTATGTCTCTATAAAGGGTTATATTAGGAATATGAAATAAATCTGCGTATGATTTATAAATAAGAACATCTTTGGTATTCTTGTAAAGAAGGAAATCATGGTTTGTATAATCCAATATATCTAATTTGGTTGTGGCTACCAGCAATATCAAGTACATTGATGACATCATCTGGAATTTTAGGTAAATTATTTAATATAATCTTTATGAATCATACGGGTTCTGTTATTTACAATAACTTTGTTAGGAAGTTTTTCTTTAACTACTTGTTCTTTGTATCTGGTAGTTTCTTTTCGTAAACTACCTCTCCTACATAATAATCTTTATTTTGTCTATCTTTATTGTGAAAATGTAATATTTTCTCTTGAGCTATATAAAAAGGTCATTGGTTAGTTAAAGAGTGAAATGTTTTTTTTATTTTAATTATAATTTCGGAATAATTAATTAAATTAAGCTCGTCTTTATTGCAACGAGCAATTTCTGTTCCTTAAGTAGAGTGTGCCCATTCTATCTGTCCGTTGTACCACTAACCATACAGCATATAGACTACTCATTTCATACAACGAAAATGGACGCAAAAATTTCTTGCGACAGGCCCCAGCAGGCCCCAGAGAAAATCTTACTCTCATTCTTACGCTCTTTCTTACGCTCATATTCTCAAAAAAATTTTTTGGTTCTTCAGTCGCGGAGAGGCCCTTCATCAAGATGGTTGATCCGCGGTTAAATTCATCTTTATATGTATGCGTGCTCACATATTCACATACACGGTTTCATGTGTGTGCGTTCTTTTTCGTTTTGAAACCAACCAAAATTTTAGATTTTTGTAACTTTTCAGGCTTGCTACCCTAAAAATGGGGGCTACTCATTGTTGGGTTCATGACGAAAAAATTGTATTATGTTATATTATATTTTTAAATATTTCAGCATTCATTTTATAAATGTTTAGAAAAACGATTAAGTGGTAGCAGAAAAATTTCTATATATAAAATATTTAAAAATAAATGGAAATCCTTTTACTATGATTGGAACAGGATATCTTTCAGTCGGTTTTGCTTAAAACCCAAATTTTTTTCTATGTTGATATTTTTCAAACGGATGGTGCTTGCATACCCTACTGATGCCCACAAAAACTAAAAATCAGCTGTTGTTGTTTATGCTCACTCCCTTAAAAATCATTTATCAAAAGGGTATGCTAGCACTATCCGCTTGCAGAAAATAAAACAACTTAAATTAAATCGGGGTTTTAAGTGATACCGACTTAAATATACCCTCCTTCTATCTTTATTACGAATGTATAAAGATTTTTATTCATTCGTAATAATTATATATGAAAATCATTTTACTGCTACCACTGCATTGTATTCCCAAACAAAAAACAATTTATTCTGAAATATTAATAAATAAAATATATATTCTTTCATCATCATTAACTCAATAATGCATACCCCAATTTTCTTAGGGTATCAAGCCTGAAAAGTTACAAAAATCTAAAATTTTGGTTGGATTCAAAACGAAAAAGAAAGCACACACATGAAACCGTGTATGTGAATATGTGAGCACGCATACATATAAAGATGAATTTAACCGCGGATCAACCATCTTGATGAAGGGCCTCTCCGCGACTGAAGAACCAAAAAATTTTTTTGAGAATATGAGCGTAAGAAAGAGCGTAAGAATGAGAGTAAGATTTTCTCTGGGGCCTGCTGGGGCCTGTCGCAAGAAATTTTTGCGTCCATTTTCGTTGTATGAAATGAGTAGTCTATATGCTGTATGGTTAGTGGTTGTACGCACTACGTCGAGGATCCGCAAAGAATAGAGATACATATTCCATTTCTCTGTTGAAAAGATTTAAATTGGGATGATGAAAAACTGAGTTCATAATCTATCATAAATTTTTTGGTCAATGGAATCTATTGTACAATTTCTGAAACATTTGTTTCTATATTTAGTTTATTAGGGATTTACTTAACGACCAAGTATTTAGAATACGAATCTATACAGGTAATGAATATAAGATTTTGGCCATAATATATGTATGTCAAGATGCAAACATTCTATTCCCGGAATTGGTGCTTGACCGATAGGAATTTTTTCTGGGAGTCTGTTTGTTTTGATTGCAGATAGTGAAATTTTTTATAAATACTTTAAGCTTTTTGTATAAATCTGGCCAATAGTGTAGTTACTTGTTTATAATTCTCATCCAGCCCTCTATGAGCTCTACAATAAGTTTCTGTAATTATAAGCGATCTGTCTTCAGCGTTTCGACATACTGGAAAAAAGTTTTTAAGTAAGTATAAAAATTTGCTAATAAAATTATTTTTAGGTTTTTTTGTTTTTGAATTCCATAAAAATCCTCTAGAGTACAATGAACTCCTATTGTTATATTATGTGGAATATATATCATTAAGATATATATTAAGTTTACTGGAGTGTTATACTTTATAATATGTTTAGTATTTCAAATACATTGACGCCGATCTAAATCCCCGGGAGTTGCCTCTAACGCTCCACAAGAAACAAGACATACCAGATCTTGTAGCGTAGCCAACACTTGAAACTTAATCACTATGGTAATAAGCGACTATATAAGCGTTATGTGAGAAATATCCAAACTTAGATTTACATACCGCAGTATCTCCTCTCTTCTCTCTTGGAATCGCTGATCGGAATACCCGTGGCGCCAAACTAAACTTTTGACCATAAACTATGCGGCCAATTACACAGTGTGTGGAAATCATACAAACTGACTGACAATCGATTTTCCAGCCGATTAGCTTATCCGTTCCGCGACATACACTAATTGACTCATATACTGCATACCATCCCGTTGCTATAAGCAATTGTTGCTTAAACTGGTATAAGAATTTTCGGGTTTCTTGTATTACATTTTCAAAACTACTTTCTGCTGAGTGCTGAGTATATTGATGGGTTGATTGGGTTGATCTGAGGCCGGTTAGATACCTTCCGTTAAGTTGTTTATTTGGATTCTTGATAAAGCATCCGCAACAATATTTGTTGGACTGGGCATATAAATAATTTTAGGTGAATAACTTTCAATAAAAGATAGATTTCGATATTGTTTGCCCCATATAAGTAATTTCCTAGATTTTTAGGCCCACACCATATGCAATAGTTTCTTTTTATTTGATGCGTATAATTGTAATTTGGTTAGTGTTTCTGAAGTAAATGTAATTGGATTTCATTTCTGAGAAAGAACGGCGCCAATAGCTATATCAGACAATTCAGTTATTAGAGTAAATTTATTATTAAAATCTGGTTGGGATAGTTCTATTTGTTCAAATAAATTTTCTTTCAGTTCGTTAAAAGCTCTTACGGCTCATCGAGCTTTATTCATCTTCGAACTTTATTAATTATTTAGTGAAGGGTCTAAATCATATTAAATATTTAGACTTCTAAATGCTTAGCAATCTTTGCGTAATTTTGTACAAATTTTCTGTAATATCCTTAAAGGCCTAGGAAACTTTTAAGTTCTCGATGAATTTTAAAAATTTTAAAATTTGTCGAATGTAGAAATTTTTTTTGGGATCAGTTTTTATTACATTGTGAGAAACAACGTAACCGAATAAATAAAATTGTGGTTTTTCAATTGAAATTTTCATGTTTGTGTTGAGAAGGATTTAAAAAAGAGAAGGAATTAAAAAATTACAACAATTATTTGTATGTTTAATTTTTTTCATAAATATAATAATGTCATCCATATAAACATGACATGTTTTAACCACTTGTTCTCTTAAAATATCATCCATTGCTCGTTGGAATATTCCAGAAGCGTTTGTTAAACCAAAGGGCATTCTTAGGAATTCGTATTTCCCATTGTTTATAGAATATGAGGTTTTCTGAATGTCTGTTTCATTCATGAGAATCTGATGAAATCTAGATTCCAAATCAATTGTTGAAAAATATTTGGCTTTGCCCAGATTTGACAAAGTTATCGCCGGGTTCTGCATCATATATCTATCTGGTAAGAGTAGTTTAAAAAACTAAGCTAACTTAGATAGTATAGCGCTGGCTGCATAGGCAGCCATAGGCCGGCTATGTTGGTTTACAGTGGTACTGTATCTTAATCTAATATTGAGTAATCCGCTAGTTTATTATTATTATTATTATTATTATTATTATTATTATTTACAGTTATGAGTTGGCTAGTTTATTGTTGGGTCAGGGTTGCTAAAGAGGTTTAGGGGGTTAGTGTTTCTAAACATGGTTTGTAGGAGTGATGGGCACGAGTTTAAGGTATCATGCCATATTGTTTGCTGACTTTAAGGCTTGATCGGCTAGATCGTTTCCTTTTATTCCTGCATGTCCAGGAATCCACATTATTTTGATTTTAGGGGCATATTGGGTTATTAATGATCTCATTCTGTTTGGGTAGAAGTTTTTGTTATTTGAGTTCTGAATTGAATCTATTGCTGCTAGGGATTAAGAACAGATAATGAATTTACCTGTTTGGTTTTTAATAATTTCGATTGCTTCTAGAATGGCGATTGTTTCAGAGGTGAGGACAGATGAATAATGGGGCAGTGTGCCATATTTTAAAATGTTTGTTTCTGTTGTAATGGCATACGTTATTGTGTCATTCATTTTTGAACCGTCGGTGAATATGAGATTATGTGGTTTAAGCTTATTTTTTGTGTGTTCGAATAGTTTTCGGCATGTTTCTTGTACGTTCGGTACAATATTTACGTACGTATTTATGTACGTTGTACGATATTTATTTTACCGCGTATATCGGTTCTAAATAAAATCTACATATTTATTTTTGAATGCTCTTCTTTGATTACATTAAATAGTTCATTCTCCAAATGTTTTCTATGATCTGCAGATGATATTTTTATACTGTGTATTTTTTAGATGTCCCGAGCGATCTGGAGTAAAAGCTTTTGTTGTTTCTTTAACAGTCGTCTTCTTTTACATACTATTAATCCGGAGCGTTGAATTGACTTTGTGATGTTTCTATTGCTATTAGGCGAATATGGGATTAAAGAAGACTTAAAGCATTGTTTTGAGTTAGAATTAAATTTTAAATTGGAGAACGTAATTATAGAGGTAAGATAGAATTTAAGTCTATTAATTTGATATGTATAATAAGCACAATACAAACGTAAACCTAATTTATTAAAGCGATTTTCGTTAAACGAAGTTTAATTTTTTTGTAGTTCTATAAAAAGTCGTTCATATATGTAGTTTAGATCATATACAAATCAAAACACAGCCTTTTTACTTCTTATCTTAGCTAATAGCCGCTTGAAATTGTACTGGTACTGTATTGTCATTTTCAGTCTGCATCCTTGGGGTGGGTTCAGAAATAGGATTATTGCTAACCAAAAATATAAATTTTTTCATATGGAAACATAATTATTTCGTTTTCAAATAATTGTTTTCGTTTTCAAATTAATTCAACTCTATTTCGGCGTGTTACCGTTTGACTATGAAAAAAAAAGTCGATTGCTAAAAATTTTCGTTAATCGATAATCGTTATGAAACAGCTGTAAATTTCTTGGGAAATTTTTTTTCGGAGTGCGGCAGCCGTTAGGAGGCGCTCTGCCTCAGCTATTTGCGGTCGCGGCCAGTGGCCAGTTCTTAACAAAGAACTTTTTATTTAAATTAAATAAATTTAATGCATTATTTTTATTTGTTTGGTTTTTATGTTCGTCAACTACAATAAAAGGCAACCGGCAATCGAATATGTTTCTGTAATGCTATGAATATGCAACGTATATAGTCGGCCGATCCTTATGAAATTAGGCAGGATTTGGCGGATTAGTTTGCCCAATGTAGAATCCATAGAAAACCCCATTCTTCTAACTTAAAAAACAACGAACTTATGGCATTCCCCATCAATCAGCTATAGGAGATAGTCGGCCGATCCTTATGAAATTTGGCATGTCGAATTATTTCACCCAAAGTGGAATCCGTACAAAGTTCTAACTTAAAAAACAACGAAGTTATGTCATTTCCGATCAATCAGTTATATGGCAGCTATAGAATATAGTCGACCGATCCCAGCCGTTCCGACTCATATACTGCCTGCAAAGGAAAGAAGGGTGTGTGCAAAGTTTGAAGACGATAGCTTTAAAACTGAGAGACCATTTTGCGTAGAACAGACGGACAGATGGACATCCTTATATCGACTCAGGAGGTGATTCTGATCAAGAATATATGTACTTTAAAGGGTCGGATATGTCTCCTTCACTGCCTTGCACACTTGACCAAAATTATAATACCCTTTGCAAGGGTATAAAAATAGGACAATTCTTTAAAAATCGTGTTTTCTGAAAAGCTTTTGAAAGAAATGTCGGATCGTGGTGGTTAAGGTACCAATCGATGCCTATTTTAGATCAGAATGTATGTAAAAATGAAAGTGAATTAGAAGTGTTTTACATTTACGCAAATTACTCCCAAGCCAAACTACTTTTAGCTAATATTTGGATAAAATCCTTCTAAAAAAAACAATACCTTTCATTTGGTATATCATTCATTAATATTGAACGCACAAAGACCAACAAGTGTCTTCACGCGCCTGCTACAGGAAGGGTATTAATCTAATCAATTTTTTTACAATCACAGCTGATTGACGGTTGTCAATCTCTAGTACGTTTATATTTGTTTACACTAAAAAGAATAAACTTTTTTTCGTCAAACATGACTTTCAATTTACATACGTGCGTGGCTGAAAGATTCAGAATTTTTAAACTTTTTCTTTTCAGAAGGGCTGTAAGACATTAATGTGTGCGAGTTGGCATCGCCATGTAAATTTCTGGTATTTTTTAGTCATCATATAAGGTTGGTACCACTCAACCAATACCAAGGTTTAAACATTTTTTTCCACCGCTAATATTAAGGAATAAATACTTTTAAGTTCGATTAGACCAAAAATAAAAGAACCATTTTTTGATAGCCACAAACAAATAAAATTTGTTGTGGCTATCTATACGAAACAACATATATACGAAACAATACGATACGAAACAAATAAAATTTATCCGATGGCGTATCTCTAAATCCAAGAATTTACATATCGATATATCGACTAGTAATGACCAATGTAGCACTAATTCTGTTCTCAGGAAAACAAGAATTTGGGATAAATACTTTTAAATCACAACATTCGTTCTTAGATTGGTTTTGCGCCTGGCTTTTTTAAAATAATTTTTTCCATCAAATATTAGCCAATGGGTTACTGTCATTAAATACGAGTTAAAATATGTTACAAATAAACATAAAATTTCTTTAGTTATACCATCCCTATTTGTTATATTTCCTGGAGAATGGCATTTCCAAGTAAAATCAGCATAGTAACGAGAACCAGAGAACGCGTATAGAATAATAAAAAATGAGAGTCCGATAATAAAATCAGCGGATTTCAGTAGACTGAGAATGGCAAAAAGCAAATAAAAGATTATCAACGAAGCAGAGAACAAGTTAAAATGGGGAACTAGAATATTTTTGAATAAAAAAAAAAAAACAAAAGTAATATGAGCGCAATTAGATTTCATAGAGAATGCCAAATCTCAAGTAAAAGCAGCGAATAATAGGAACGAGAACGAGAGTACAGTACGAATTGGAACTTTGTGCGGAATAAAAAAAAGAAGAAGAATAAGACGACGACGTGAGCATCTTTTGTGTGTATTTAAAGTGTATATAAAACAAGTGGGTAGCCAACAAAACATAAACATTTGACTTCTAAACTCTAATTACAACGGTTTATCTATATTACTCTGGAATCATCGAATTGCTTATGAACACGAAGCCTTACTTCGACTGGACCCAAGTACCACTGCACAAATACGCAGAAGAAACGAAAATTCAATTACTGTGTGAAATTACAGGAAGTATTATTGCAATTTTAGAGGTAAATAATTGCTATCCCAGTGGGCAGTGGCACCTTAACCCACTTTCCTCTAAAAAAAAAACGTAAATATGTTGACACATGTACGTTTCCAGCTGGCTAATGATTAAAATAATTAACAATACGCCACCATGCTGATCCGTTTGTGTAGGTGTACCTCAATCGATAAAAACTAATGATCTCGGATCGTTGCAGACTCTAATACAACCGAATAAAAAACGGTGTTAAAAAAGGTTTCCTTGCTAACAGCAGTAGTTAGCACCAGACTATGTCTAACTTTTTGCGACACCAGGAGGTACACGAGAACACATAGTCATGGCTGCGACAAGAAAACTTCAAGGTACACCAGTTAAAAAAACGGGAATTATAATGTAGAAACTAATTAATTTATTGAAGATTAAACCAATTAAAGTTTACTTTAAAGCAGTGAAATTCTTCTCTTGGTTAGGTGAAATCGATCGATGTTTAAAAAAAGTAGCCGAGGGCGTTGAAACTTTTGAAGATATTTGGAAAAAAGTTCATAATGCTACAAACACCAACCAGAAGGTAAGACCGTATCAATGATTGTTTGTATTGTAAGAGTCAGAAACATAAAGATTTTTCTAATATTTTTACCATTAATTCAGCAAAAACATCTGCAGGAGAAATATGAGGCAGATCTTAAAAAAGAAATCAAAAAACTACAGCGATTGCGCGACCAAATCAAATCTTGGATTGCATCGGCTGAAATTAAGGACAAAAGCGCGTTGCTTGAGAATCGAAGGCTTATTGAAACTGTAAGACTTTTAAGAATGTTTAAAAGGGAAAAACAAATTTATTTGTTTCATTTTATTATTTTTTAGCAAATGGAGCGCTTCAAGGTGGTTGAGCGCGAAACAAAAACAAAAGCCTATTCCAAGGAAGGGTTGGGAGCGGCGCAAAAAATGGACCCAGCTCAACGAATTAAGGATGATGCGCGAAATTGGTTAACCAGCTCTATTAGTTCACTTCAAATACAGATAGACCAGTATGAGAGCGAAATCGAATCACTATTGGCGGGAAAAAAGAAGCGCTTAGATCGAGATAAACAAGAACGCATGGATGACTTACGAGGAAAGCTGGACCGACATAAATTTCATATATCTAAGTTGGAGACCTTGCTTAGGTTGCTTGATAACGATGGTGTTGAAGCGGATCAGGTGAACAAAATTAAAGACGATGTGGAATATTATATTGACTCGTCGCAAGAACCAGACTTCGAAGAGAATGAGTTTATTTACGACGATATTATCGGACTTGACGAGGTAGAGCTAAGTGGCACGGCCACAACTGATAGCAACAACAGCAATGAGACGAGCGGTTCGCCAAGCAGCGTCACCTCTGGCGGAAGTCCCTCGCAGTCGCCTGTTACAGTTCAGCAGGTATTGGCTTCCTCAATTCCTGTAGGCCCTACTAGTGGAAGCAGTAGCACTGTCAACACAGCTTTGTTTCAATCGCAGCAAGCAGCACAATCTAACGGCAACAATGTGGGTTATGCAAGTGATACTAGCGCTGCTTCATCATCTGCTACAACATCAACGGATGCAGCAAGTAGTACGGTTGCCATTGCCGGTGGAAGTGGAGTGGGTAGCACTGATAAGCGCCATAAAAACACCGAAAGCAATACGAACAGTAAATTAAAAGTATTTATTAAAGGGCTTATATTATAATTTGAATCCATTGTAACAAATTTTTCTCTTAAACAGCAACCTCAACCAATAAAGCCAATCCCTGTGCGAGCATCTGCTAAGGCGCCTACGGGTATTGATAGTAAGTAGATGATTAATGTTCTACGATATCATACTTAAAACTTCAATAAAATATTTTATAGCTCAAGTTAACAAAATTGTTAGCTCAACACCCAGTAAAAATAACTCTCAGCCAACAACAGCAGCTGCTATTGTCGCCCAAAGCAGCATTAGTGGTAGTGCAGCTGGAATCTCTAGCTCCATCGTTGGAAACGGACCACCAACAACAGCTGCTATAGGGCATAATTCTACAGTTCAACCTCATGGCTCTACGCCCGGCTTGACCGTTATCAACTCCACAGCTTCCTCTAATGCCTCTACAACATCTTGTTTAACCAACAGCACTGTACAAGGCTCGACTGTGATTCCAGCAGCGCCAGCCATTGCATTTGCAGCGGTAGCAAAAAACAATACATGTAAGCGGGTAGCGCTATCTTGATTGAGGCCCTTAATTATCGGGGAGGTCTCTTTCTAGCACTATTGGAAAATTCTCCTGCATTGCAACAACCTCAGCAACAAACCACAGTTCCTACGGTGGCTGCCATCGTTGGAGCCGGACCTCAGACCCTGCAACAACAGCAGCAGCCGTCGCAGCTATCCAATCTTCAAACAAATTCCTCTCACATACAAAACGGTAAAAACGAAATACTATTCTGCACAATATATTTTCTGATTATTGCTACATATTTTAAAATTCTTGACTTAGTTTTTACGGGGTATTCTGGTCTATGAAAAAGTTTTTATTTTCAATAATTCAATTAAAAAGTTGTTTAACAAGAGGATTGTTAAACATTCATATAATGTTATTATAATGTCAATCAATAATGTCAATATTAAATAGACCGAATCAAAGTTCTAGAATGATTGTATTCGTATAGAACTTCGATTCGGTCTATCCGATCCAATTTTTGAGGACCCCCACATACTGTTTAAAATGATAAATTACATGTTATAATGTATATAAAAGTATATGTAAGTAAAGTAATATATAAGGACATAAGAGTTATTTATTTTTTGAAAAGTATTTACAATGGATCCCTAGACCAGAAGACCCCGCAATCCTCCACGGATGAAAATCTTGTGCCAACTCATTTCAAATATTCAAAGCTATAGAGCTTTGACCTATCATAGCCTTGATATGTATAGCCTTGACCTCTCATTGCAAATATTCGTCGTTTTTTTATCCCTTTATTTTTGGGAAGAAGAAAAACTCACATTGGCCAAGTCAGGCAGGTGGCTGAGGCATGTTAGTGCTAATATTTTGGCCAAAAAATCTCACAAGCAAAGACTAATCTTCGTACCGGTTACTAACCGAAAAATTTGTGCAGATGTTCGGGAAACATACACCAGAAAGGCATCTAACTTTTTGTACAAACTATTAAGATGATATTATTAAAAGTTCCTACTGTTTTAAAATCACCACGTACTTGCAAAGGTATATAACCATTGATTCTGTCCGCAACTAACTTTATTTTTTTTGTCTCGTAATCTTAAATTTTTTTTAAATTTTTTAAAAATAAAAATTAAATTCTTAAATTTATTTGTGCTTTTATATTTGAGTCTCCATTTATTGATAATTTTAGGAAGAGACTGTAACTTTTAATTTTTTATTTCGATTTTATTAAAGTGAATTGAAAAATATTAATGACGACCTAATGAATCATTTGTATTATTTTGACCATGGACGTCAATCCACCAGGTGACAAAGCATTTTTATGTGCATATTATGTACCATGCACGAGGTGGCTAGTATACATAGCCTAAGAATTAACAATTTTTTTGTGTGTCAATGATGTTAAATAAAATTTTATTTAAAATATCATCACTTTGGCTACCGTTTTAAATGTCCCTATTTTATTTATGAATTTATATGATACAGTTATCGGTAGTGTTGGCATAAAAATAAATAAAAGATATTTTAATTGCTTGGGAAACCCATATACAGTATTGGACATGCATTTTTATGTACATATTATATACCAAACAAAAGGTATTAATGTTTAGAATATATAAACTAAGAGACTTGAAAGTTGGCACAGATCCTTTTTTTATTTGCAGGCAGTATATAATTCGGCCCGGGATCGGTCGACTATATCCTATAGCAGCCATATAACTGATTGATCAGAAATGCCATTACTTTGTTTTTTTTAAGTTAGAAGAATAAGACTTTCTATAAGGAAAGATTATCCTGCCAAATTTCATAAGGATCGGCCGGTATATCCTATACCTGTCATATAACTAAACGATTGGAAATTAAAAAACCTTGCTTATTTTAAAGATGCTTGAGGCTGTTTCTAAAAATTTATCAATAAGTTTATTTGATAGTGAAATTTTTATAAGGATCGGCCCACTATATACGATCCGATATATATCTAATAATATAAGCTGCCATTTAACTGCAAGGGAATATCAACCTGGGCTCCGCCTGAAGTTAGCTTTCCTTTCTTGTTTTTTTTTTTTAACTATTTTGGGCGCAGCTCATGTTTTTATAGCCTTGCAGTTTTGTTTAAGTGACAGACTTTAGTAAGGCTCCTGTGGTCGAGGGGTTAGAGCATGCGTCTCCCAACAATCGCCTCAACTCTGAGGCGAGGGTTCAAATCAAATCCTAGCAACTGCCAATAAAAATTTCTTTCTTAGAAAAAAGTAGTGTACTTTATTTTTTAAGTCAGTTTGAAGGCGGGCAGTTTCTTAGCCTAGATTCTGCTGTTTATCGACGCTGTTAACTCCTACAGTTAGAGGTTCTAAATGTAGAGGGTTACCATGATCGTTAGGAGGGTTCCCGATCGTTACTATGGCAACTAAATGATATAGTTGTCTGATCTAAAAAATTCTCTAACTTGATCGTCCTTATCAAGAATATATGTATTCTATTCCTTATCAAGAATATATTCCTTATCACAACGAATTTATATACTAATTCCATCAATGGATTGAAAATATCTGGACAAAACATTCATTAATTTACCCAGCAATGGTATAATGACAACGAAATCAAGCCAGAAAGGAAAGATAACTTAGGGCGAAGTCGAAATTCCAATACCTTTTCATTCATAAATGAAGTAATTTCATTTGAATTTTAAGACAATTTTAAAATGCCTATTAAAATAAAGTAGTTATAAGAAAGTAGTAGTAGATTATCCAACTTGAGCAAAAAAAAAACAAATTTAGATAATGTTAAATTTTATTACATTTTTATTTTTTATACCCTTGCAGAGGGTAATTTTGGTCAAAAGTGTGCAACGCAGTGAAGGAGACATTTCCGAAAATAAAATAAAAAAAATACTATAATACTATACTGTAAATTATATATATTCTTGATCAGGATCACCTCCTTAAGTTTTATTTCAATATTTCTGTTGAAATAATTAATTAATAACGCTAAAATTCGATGCGGGAAGGACTACACTGTAAAAGAGTGTGATATTTTACAAAATGTGTATAAAAAGAAAACTTTTGTAGCTCGTTTGGTAACATTTTTTAAGATACCTAATTAAGCAATAAACTGTTGCAAAAAAAATTGAAAAATGCATGAATTATGTCTGACCCATCATTAAGGCAATATAGTACTGCGTCAGGGCAAAGCGATTCAGTCAAAGTCTGCTGTAAAACTTTAAAAGGAACTCAAAATTAAAAATGAAATCAAACTGTTCTTACAATTCTTTTTCTCTACAAATTGTCCGATATGTATTGGAATACTTTACCGTCAATATATTGACAACAATATATTGTTTCTATTTTAATTACATTTTAAAACAAACTTGAACATTGGAGACTACATACATGCAAAATCTAATAATTTCTTTTTTTAAAGTCTCTGATCCACGCGTTCATACAGACAAAGGTCACGGCTACCACGGTTCGTGCCGGTTCGTATAGTCAGGAAACTTGACTATATCCTGTGTTATTTTTTTTACATTTAAAATAAATATTTTTATATGTATTTATATTTATTATTTTCTTGACTTCATTTCGAAAAATCGTATCCAATCTTAAGTGAAAAAATTTACAGTTTTGAGTAACATTGAAGCTAGCGGAAAAAACGCTGAAGAACGCCAGTGTTAGCAGGAGGGAAACAGCTATGCAAATATTTGAAACTTCATCTACGTTATATAAAAGAGTACATGCAAAATTCTAAAGCTCCATCCATTTTACTGCGCAAAATCTGTGAGTTCAAAAAAAAAATGGAAAGGATAGTCGCCCATATGCTTCTCGTTTACCCACACCCACACACAACTAATATCTCAAACTATATTAAGATTCTAAAATTATTAAGTTGTTACAAAGTTCCGTATGTTTTTTAGCAAATGAAATCATCCAGTAATGAATCAAAACAAAAACTCTATAAATCCTGTAGAAATCCTTCGAGTTGGACATTTTATGCGGAAAATAATAACCATCATATAGTTTTGATTCGAAACTTTTTTAAAAAAGTTCTTTGAACTGGCGTTACAGAAATATGGAATACGCGGGGCGCGAAAGGTCGTTGCAAAAATATTAAACAAACTTTAACTGTTATTCATATAAGAGAGTGTTGATACTGAAGTGATTAGAATTACAAGAATCTGAGTATATGATATATTTGACATACATAACATATATACACGTTTGCCATACACCGTTATTGCATTTTGTTGTTAGATTTGGAAGTTCTGGGGGCACTTCATGTCTGTGAATTTATATTTAACAAGAAAGGAAAGCTAACTTCGGACGGAGCCGAAGTTGATATACCCTTGCAGTTGAGTGGCAGTCCGCTAGGTGGCAACATGCATCTTATATTATTAGATATATATCGGATCGTATATAGTCGGCCGATACTTATTTGGCAGATCGGATTAGTTTACCCAAAGTAGAATCCATAGAAAATCCCATTCTTCTAACATAAAAAAAAAAGAAGTTATGGCATTTCCGATCAGTCATTTATATGGCAGCTATAGTATATAGTCGACCGATCCCGGCCAATCCGACTTATATACTGCCTGCTTATGTTGTGTGTGCGAAGTTTGGAGACGATAGCTTTAAAACTGAGAGACTAGTTTGCGTAGAAACAGACCGACAGATGGACATGCTTATATCGACTCAGGATGTGATCCTGATCACGAATATATATACTTTATACGGTCGGAGAAGTCTCCTTCACTGCGTTGCACACTTTTGACCAAAATTATAATACCCTCTGCAAGGGTATAAATATTGCACTAATACGCCTAATGGTCTTTATAAAATAGCTTTTAAATGGAGCGAGTAAAATTATAACGGTTTCTATGATATAAAAAACAGAATTGTATTATTTCTCCCTATATTTGTTTTTGTCCCTCCTATATTTACTCTTTGTCGACCTGGTAGACAAAACATATACAGTGGCGAGCAAAGTTGAGTGTATGTTCACAACTCTGACTTTGGCCATCAATAAAAACACAACCACACAATAAAATCCACAATTTTTTTTTTTTTTATTATTCTTAATTAATTTATTACTAACTTTAGGAAGGAAAAAAACCAAACAGATAAATTCAAAGACTTAGAAAAAAAAACCAAATAAACTCACATAATCTCAATTTTGCGTTTTAAGTCTTGTACCTATTTTCGCTTTTCCACATCTCGTATCAGCATAATTCAGCCAAATTTACGTTTATATTTGCTATAAGGCTATTTACGGTAGCCGTAGATTAGTTTAAAACGTTTTTTGCAGAAAAAAGCTGTATCAAGTGAATAATTACAAAAACTTTTTGATAAAAACAAAAAAAAATGTTGTCAGCTTGATTGGAAGTGGCAGTTCCACTCGTCAAATTGCCGAGACCCTTGGAATTAGCCAATCTGCGGTAGCGTCTATTCAGGACAGGCGAAAGCTGACCCCCAAAACTCAAGTCGCAGGCCGGAAAAAATTATTGAAGATGCTCGTTCAATGACGTCCGAAATGCAATAAAATAAGTTTTTAACACCAAAGGGTGCTTGTCTAACCATAAACAAAAATGTCAGCCAATAGACTGCTAGAACAGCTTTATAACACATCAGATGCATGTCGAGCGTAAAAAAATAAGCCTGTGTTATCCGACAAAAATTTCAAAGCTTGCTTAAAATGAGCTAAAAATCACAAAAGTTATACCATTGAAGATTGGAGACGAGTTATCTCGGTCAGATGAGTTTAAATTTAATCGTTCTCAGAGTGATGAATAACGATCCGGAGATGGAGCTGAAAGACACCATGTAAAGCAAGACATGCTTTACGTTAAACATGGAGGTGGAAATATTATGGTTTGGGAATACTTTACATGGTGACATATTGAATCTCTACTATTAGTTGAAAGTATTATGAAAAAAGAAGACTACTTTCAAAACCTTCAATCCTTAAATTTTGAAAAATGTGCCTACCCAGAGAAGGAAATCGATTTCCACCACAATGGATATCCAAAGCACACAACCAAAATAGTCAAGAAATGGACTGGAAATCAGCACTTTCAATTGATGGAGCGGCCTGCACAAAGTCCCGGCCACAATGCGATTGAAAATCTTTAGTAAATTTTGATAAGACGGTTTGGGCAATACAAACCCGGTCCAAATAATCATTGGCGATCTTTTGGATCGTTTTGCGGAGGAATGGAGTCGAGTTCCGCAGGAAATTCTTTGAAGTTTGTGGAAGAGTATGCCAAACTGCGTAACAGAAGTGATTGCAAATAATGGACTCGGGGCTAAATCTTAGCATTATTTAAGTTATTAAATTTTGCTTCAAACGTGCAAAAGTGAGTTTATGTGAGTTTATTTGGTTTTTTTTTCTAAGTCTTTGAATATATATGTTAGGTTTTTTTCCTTCCTAAAGTTAGTAATAAATTAATTAAGAATATTAATAAAAAAAAAAAATTATTGTATTTGCTTCTGTGGTTATGTTTTTGTTGATGGCCTAAGTCAGAGTTGTGTACATGCACAATTTTGCTAGCCACAGTACTTTATAGAGTCTGAGATTGCAAACTTCTAGACAAATTAATATACCCTGCAAGGGTAAAAAAAGGAAGGATTTTTTTTTAAATGACTTCCATATTATTTTTTTTATTAGGTCTACCAATCTCGGACGGTAATAGTGACAACAATAACAGTATCATCGATGCAATATCACTTAAAAGCATGGCACAAGAAGCTATTAATCGATCAGCGATCGATACCACATCCTTAATTCAACAACAACCTAACAACATGGATACGAGACAGTCTCAATCACAGCAGCCGTCTTCGCAACAATCTCTCTTGCAACAGCATTTCAACACGGAAAATACTGCCAATCAGCTACAGCAACACCAAGTGCCGCCACAGTTGCAGAACGTCGGAGCATCAGGGACGCTAATAAGTTCGGTGGTAGCTGTGACTCACGGTGCAACAGTTAGCAATGGTCCTACAGCCGGACTTATTAATGTGACCAATGCTGCTGGTCAGCCAACAAGCAGCAGCACGAAGCCACATACACACCAACAGCAGCTGGCCACAACGGAGGCACACATTCCTACTTTGTTGGGGGTCACCCCATTGGGTCCAACGCCACTTCAGAAGGAACATCAAGTACAATTTCAAATGATGGAGGCAGCTTATTTCCATCTGCCGCATCCCATGGATACGGAGAAGTTACAAACGTACTTTCACCGTGCACCAGTGCCGACTCCAGCACATTACCCACAGGTGAGTTCTAGGTAATTGTTATATTGATTACAGTTAACTGTATCTTGGATATTTTCACAAAGGCACAGCTGCCCATATACGATACCGTTGAATTTTATCAACGGCTTTCAACGGAGACGCTTTTTTTCGTATTTTACTATATGGAGGGCTCCAAGGCTCAGTATCTGGCGGCCAAGGCTTTGAAGAAACAAAGCTGGCGTTTCCACACAAAGTATATGATGTGGTTTCAGCGACATGAGGAACCAAAAATTATAAACGATGATTACGAACAGGTGAGCCTTAAAATTTTTGAGAGTAAGGCGTGAATGAAAATTTCTACTTACAGGGTACGTACATCTACTTTGACTACGAAAAGTGGAGTCAGCGCAAAAAGGAAGGATTCACTTTTGAATACAAGTACTTAGAAGACAAAGAGCTGAATTAAATATGTTGCGATGTGTGTTGCTTCGTCTGTGTATAAGAAACCCAATCCATTAAATCAATAAAATAATTCTACCATTTTCATAAAAAATCACACGCAAGCAATCATAAAACGAGAATTGTGTCAATCCTGAAAGGATTGAAAGGTATAATAACACGATACCTTACTTGATAGTAAGGCCAAATATAAGAAGATGGAAATTATATCATGAAAACACAATGTAAGCATAAGTTAAAACAAAAATGAAGTACGGTTTTTTAAATGCATGTAAAAACATATGCTTATATATAAATGTTTAATTATTTTCTATATATTTTTTCTGGCGTGTAATAATTGAATGAAGAATTTTACTTTTAACTTTCATATTGCTTTTGAATTATGTTTTATTCATTCAAGAAAACACGCCACAATTAATTTCATGAGTCCAAACTCAAAATTTTCATATTGTATAAAATTCACAGTTAAGTGTAGCTTACACTTGAAAGATTTTTATATGATTAGAATAAGCAGCTAATGAAAATTAAAAAATAAAATTCAGCTGATCTTATTAAATTTAATATTGTAGTTACGGTTACTAAGATCATTGATTAAGTTCAGTAAAATGTGTTAAAAAGGAACCACAAAATATTGCATTAAAAAAATACCTTTAATAATAAGATAACAATAAACTTAAAATGAGTACATAGTTCAAATACGCCTTTTTGAATTGAACAACAAATCATTTTTTTTACACGTTTAAAAACTGTGTGTAACCGATTTTAATTAAAGTCACAACTCACTTGACCATCAAAAACAATAATTCTATAATAATTTACCTATCAAGTTTTTGATTAGTGGCTTGAGTTGATTTTTAAAATTTAAATAGCTAAATGCTATTTTTCTAAAAGTTTATAATGGAATAAGAAGGACATTCCTATGCGGGTGTATAAAATATAAATATATGAATATTAATACAATTTTGTTTATTTTATATTTTAATCTTTAAATCATAAATTCCTAAAGCATCGATAAAAAATAAAGGTAATCAAGGAAAATCAATTTTTTACAAGAATAGTAGCCCTGATTTATAAATTATATCATATTATATCACCGATTTTTCATGAAACATTTTTTTATCGAAGATTTCTTTTTTCTTATCGAAATCAGTAGATCATACCATGTTTTAATTTTGGATTTAAGGAAAAACTTCAATTAATTTTTTTGGTAGATTAGGACATGGGTAACGGACGGGACGGCCGCTAGGCATTGCTTCGTTGTAGATGTTATTAGTCATGTGTTCTTAGGTATATCTGCCGTATAAAATCCTTGGACCCAGCTGGGTCCAAGAACGCTGCTTTGAGGTACGCCTGCTTTGATTTTGGACTCTTTTGTTAAGCAACTATTTTGCCTCTCCAAATAGGATTCGAAGGCTTGGTACGATTCGAGAACTGTATATTTACGCTTAATCTTGTAGATAAGACCATGCAGCTACATTCCGTTGAATCGAATATAGCAGAGCAGTACTCCCCCAGTGCAGTTCGGATTTTGGAGGTTATTCGATTCACTTGTTCAATGATATCAAGCTTTTCTCTAAAACCAAATTGGGGATTCCGGATGTTGCGTTCTGTTAAATGAGGCATGATTCGTTGAAGAATTAGTTTCTCTAAGAGCTTTGATAAGCATAAGGTCTATAGCAGTTTTATTTTTTTTCATTGTTGCAGAAAGTGACACGATATCACAATGGGATTCTAATGTAACTTTATGCACAAGCTGGTAGTTGTTTAAAAATTTTATTGATTTCGGTATGGAAATTATGGATTTCGGTTTAACCTTATTTGGCTTCAGATGTTTCATGTTTCATAATCTTTGTGTTATAATCGCTGGTTGAGGATTGGTTTATGCCAGGTGTTATGATTTTCCATTTGCCTATTCTGCATTTCTGTTAGCCTTACCGGTGTGCTTATATTGGGAATTTTCCGTTCCTTGGTCTTCTTCTTGACTCAATATTCTATAAAGCTGGAGTGTTGCTCTTCTAGTCACTTTCTCTACTAGTTCTTGTACTAATCAGTTATATGGCTTCTATAGGAAGCCATATATATATTCTATAGGAAGCGTACGTTCCGACTTATATACTGTTTGAAGACGTTAAGTTATTATAGCTTTAAGACGATAACTTTAAAACTGAGAGACCAGTTTGACCAAACAAACAGACGTACAGACGGACATGCATATATCGACTCAGGAGGTAATCCTGATCAAGAATATATATACTTTATACTTTATACTAAGTAACAGTGAGCAGCGCAGTGAAGGAGACATCTCCGACCCTATAAAGTTTATAGTATAAAGTATACTTAGTAAAAAGTATAATGTATATATATTCTCTTCAAGGGTATAATATGCTATTAAATTTCGTAGATAAATGTATATCTACTACCTAAATATTAACAAACATTAAGGGCGAAAACGTTTTGGATATCGGTTGACGAAACAACCGATAAGCAAAGCAGTTATTTCGCGAACTTAATTATTGGAATCTCATTTTTATTATCCTGTAAACAATTGAATTAGGTCAACAATGCAATAACACATGGCAACGAAGGAAAAGTTTTGCTGCTGTTATCAGAAGCTGCAGCAAATACAATGATACAAGATGTAAAAAATTTAAAAATATTTTATTCCAACATGATTCCTCTAACATGTTTCGCACATGGCTTAAATTTGGCAAAATTCAAAAAAACCCCGCTTCGAGTTAAAAAATTTAAACAAATTTTAGACAAGGAACTACCCCCTGAATCCATAATAACCAGATGGGGTATATGGTTGAAAGCGGCATCATATTATGCAAACAATATAGAAGGAATTGCAGAGGTTCTTAATACACTAAGCCCAGAAGAAGCTGAATCCATAGACCAGGCAACTATATCGGGACAGCTATATTGGGATTTTATATTTATTAAATCGAATTTTAATAGATTAGCCGAAATATGACCTTTCTTAGAAGCGAGGGGCCTCCCATTGGCATGATCAATGAAATTGTTTGAGAAAGCAGAAAGTATTGTAAAGAACGGTTCTGGTGATTTCGGAAGAAAGCTAAACAAAAATGTAATCAGAAATCAAGATTTTCAGATATTTTAAAAAATAAACGGCATTTTAAATTTAAAAGCGAATTTTTGAGCTTGGGAATGTGCAAAATTAAAATAGAATCAAATATATATATGCAGGGAGAAAATTCGTTTGATTACACTGGCACTGACCCAAGTTGGAACGCTTCCAGGTGGTTGAAAGCTGCCCTAGCTACTAAGTCCTGCACCATTCTGTAAAGACGTGGGGTGACATGTACCAACTAATCAGTCGGTTTTAGCTCTGTCACAGTAAAGGTGTATAGATCTGACTCCAGAGGGGATGCTTTTATAGATCTAGCGGAACTGGCCTTCGAGATCGAGCCTTGGACAACGAGGATAACTATACCACGGACGCCTCCTTCCTTGACTGCATGGCAGATAAAGAGGTGGAAGTCACAATGGTGAGTTTTCGCAGATATCCTTGCAGATCCTGCAAATAAACCTTCACCATTGTAAGGCAGCCTCGGTTGCACTCGCTCCCGGATGTTCTCCAGAAACAGATTAATTACTAATCTCTCATTACTAATTATAACTTATAATTAATAGTTATTATACCCTTGCAGAGGGTATTATAATTTTGGTCAAAAGTGTGCAACGCAGTGGAGGAGACTTCTCCGACCCTATAAAGTATATATATTCTTGATCAGGATCACCTCCTGAGTCGATATAAGCATATAAGCAAGCTGTCTGTCTGTTTCTACGCAAACTAGTCTCTCAGTTTTAAAGCTATCATTTTCAAACTTTGCACACACCCTTCTTTCTTTTGCAGGCAGTATATAAAACGGAACGGTCGGGATCGGTCGACTATATCCTATAGCTGCCATATAACTGATTGATCGGAAATGGCATAACTTCGTTGTTTTTTAAGTTAAAAGGATGGGATTTTCTATAGATACTACTTTGGGCAAACTAATCCGATTTGCACGATTTCAAAAGGATAGGCCGACTATATACGATCCGATATACATCTAATAATATAAGATGTCGCCACCTAGTGGACTGCTACTCAACTGCAAGGGTATATCAACGTCGGCTCGCTTCCAAGAAAGATAGTATTTCGCCTAATCTATTAATGCTCGATTTAATAAATATAACATCCCGATGTTTTGAGGATTTTTCATGAGCTTTTTTGCCTGCTGTATGGATTCTGCGTCTTCTGGGTTTAGTGTATTAAGAACCTCTGCAATTCCTTCCATGTTGCTTGCATAATATAATATCGCTTTCATCCACGTACCCCATCTGGTTGTTAGGGTTCTGGTAATTCCTTGTCTCAAATTTGTTTAAATTTTTGAGCTCGAAGCGGAGCTTATTTGAATATTTTTTTAACGCAGCTTTTAAAGGCGTTTGCTTCAGGAAACGAAGTTCGGACTTTTTCCACTATTTAATATAAGCCATGTTAGAAATATGTTATGTGAATCATGTTTGAATATTGCCGTGTGGCCACAATAATCGAATGCTGTCGTTAACGAAACGAAATTTTTTTTCTCGCAATTAACCTAAATTATAAAAAATTAGAATGACAGCAAACTTTAAGACTAAATTTCACATTTTTTTAAGACTTTTTTTAGACTAAAGACTAAAAGACTTTTAAGACTAAATTTCACATGTTTTACCCATTGCATTTCCAATTATTTCGAAACACTTCTCGGTAAGGGTGTTGAATCATTTTCCCATTTTATTTATTTGGTAAATATTTATTTTTGGCATGGCTCAACTCTTTTGAAGAAATTTACATACATTTTAACAAATACGTTACGTTACTTGAATAAGTGGCTTTAGCTTTAACTCGTTTTTTTAAAACCAAAAATGAACACGTAAATCACTTAGACCACTAAGATTGAAAAGTTTTACGTATACATTTTTCTGGTTTATTAATATTTAGGTAGTATATATACCTTTTTCTACGAAATTTATTTGCATATTTTAAAAAATATTTGTTGCATATTTATTGCATATTTAATGCATATATTTAGCATACTTTTTATACGTATTTAAAATTCGAATATTTAAAAAATATGATGTTTAAATACAAAATTTGGCTTCACATGGATACAAAATAAGAAAGTATGCAAATTCCGAGTACTAATTTTAACCAATAAAATGATAATCTATTACTCCTTCATGAATAGCTTTTCATTTATATTTTAATATTAATAGTCATATTATATTTTTTAATATCCTTTGCATGTATTTTGCATATATTTTGCATATTCTGCATATATTTTGCATTTTCTGCATATATTTTGCATATTCTACATATTTTTTATTATTAATATTATAATTATTATATTGAATTATATTATTATATTGATTATATGTATGATGGAATATAGAGGCTGCTAGTTAGTGGCGTAAGCGGACGACGAGGAAAAGATTCCTGGGTTGGCCTGCGTAAAAAAAATAACTAAGTCGGAGTAGGAAACTATAACCACTAACCATACAAGAAAAAATTGTTCTGCTACCACTCAATCGTTTCTCTAAACATGTATAAAATGCATGCTGAAATATTTAATAATATAAAATACCATAATAAAATGTTTTCGTCGTTAAACCAACAATGAGTAGCTCCCATTTTTAGGGTAGCAAGCCTGAAAAGTTACGAAAATCTAAAATTTTGGTTGGCTTCAAAACGAAAAAGAATGTGGATCAATCATATTGATGAAGGCCCTCTCAGCGACTGAAGAACCAAAACATTTTTTTGAGAATATGAGCGTAAGATAGAGCGTAAGAATGAGAGTAAGATTCTCTCTGGGGCTTGTCGCAAGAAATTTTTGCGACCATTTTCGTTGTATGAAATGAGTAGTTTATATGCTGTATGGTTGGTGTTATAATGAAGCTAACATATTTATAACATATAACATATAACAACATATATTTCGTTAGAAAGATTTTTTGAAAACATTTTTCACTTTCTTTAAGATCAAATGTGTAATTCTTAAGGAAAAAGAAATACACTAAAAAATACACTAAGCGACCCATGGTTCTGGCTGTGAAGCTAAGTTGTATATTCATAGCATTACAGAAACATATTCGGTTTTTTGTAGTTTGCGAACATAAAAAACCAAACAATAAATATAAATCATGCATTTAATTTAAATAAAAAGTTATTTGTTAAGAACAGGCCACTGGCTGCGACCCCAAACAGCTGAGGCAGAGCGTCTCCTTCCCAAAAATTCTCAAACAATTTTCAGCTGTTTGCATTTGTCTTCACCGCTAGAAGCGCTTTTCAATCGACATGAGCTCCAGAGGGCGCGGATATTTTTGGGAGATTTTTAAAGTAGCACGGAGCAACTCTGAAGTTAAGAAAACTTTCGATAGAGATCTTGTCAGGGATAGCCCAACGGAAGAGCTCTTCGCTGATGTGTAAAAGGATACCGGGTTCGAGTCGAGTTAAAGAATTCTCAACTATTTTTGTTATTATGTTTTTTTTATACTGATTAATTGATGTTTTTACTAAATTTTGTTATAAAAACACCTGGTATTTCTCAAAATCGAACTTTTGGAAATAAAATTCGTACTTAAAAGAAGAATGTTTTTTCTTGAATTAAGTAAAGTCGTTCTTGGTCGACTTCCAAGTGTGTTCGTACTTGGTTTAAGTAGGAAATGCTTGATTTTTCTCTGAGTGCGGGAACATATTCATGCAACGCCCAAAATATCTGATATCAAATAAAAAAATAACGGTGGCGAATGGGTAACAGAATCAAATGATTTATTGAACTCAGTGTAAATTACGTATATTTGTAAGCCATTCCGTAACCCTTCCGTGATAATCACTGCGGACGGCAGTCCGCTAGGTGGCGACACGAATGCCTTGCTTGTATAGATTTAAGCTGCAATAAGTTAGTAGTGATGGAGCCGCGCTTCATGAAGCCATGCTGGCACGGAAATATAATTAAATATAATTATAAAAGATTTCTTCACGTAATAGGAAAAATCGAAGTTCGCAGCGATAAATTAATAAGTTTAAGAAGCGGTTTGCATAGAGAGATGAGAAGCATAGAGAAAATGATGGACTGAAAATAAGATTTAATGTTTGAATATTATATGCGTATGGCTGGTATGGTAGTGGCGAATATAGTTCCTAAACCTTTCTTTCTATAATGTAGGCGGTTCGGATATCAATGGAATATAAGACCAGGTAATAAACAACGATTGAGCAGAAAAAGTTATTTTACCGCAGACAATTTAAAAATCAACAAACTCTTGCAGCATCACTTTTTCAGAAGCGAAATTTCTAAATCTAAAAATAATAAGACATATATCTTCGCAGAGATCAGTTGCATCTTAAGGTGGTGGTACCACCTCTAAAGGTACCTTTCTGGAAAAAGTGATGCAAATGAAAAACTAAAACACTATAATTTTACTGGTAAGACTATGAGAATTCGTTCGTTCTTTGAAGAAATGGTATCACTTGAAGTGAAATCATGGAGGAAAAAGTGGACAAGCTTTGCTCATTAACGGGATATTCAGGAGATGATTTTTGTTTACCGTTCCTGCACTCAGGCCTGCTACAAGAAGTTGGGTCGGGTATCCAATAAATAAATTGTCCATTAAATGCACACAAATGACCGCCTCCCGTTTGAAAATTATTTAGATTTTGAAATTTTGGTTTCTGAAATCGAGAACAATCCATTGTTTCACCATTGCCCATCTTTTAGAATTTAAAAATATTATTAAATTTTGAGATACCCATCCCTTAAAAATTTTACAAAATAATATATGCTCATGTCCACATCTTAACACATAAAAATTTAATAAAAAAATCTTTTTTCGTCTATTACCGGTGATCCTTACCTGTCCTGGTGGCTTTGCACTAACTGCTCACATATTAAATGTGCTGGTGGTGGACACAATGGACGGATAAGTGATCTTATCACAAAGAACATAGAAAGTCCGTAGAATCCGTACTGCCAAATTTCATAAGGATCGGCCGACTATATACGATCCGATATATATCTAATAATATAAGATGCATGTCGCCACCTAGGGGACTGCCACTCAGTTGAGTTTTAGGCATTTATATTCTGATTCCCATATTGGATTGCAGTATTTTTGAACGCGCAGATGTCAGAGACTATTTAAAATAGAGCTACTAGATTTGGAACATAGGCACATACATACATATGCCTATTAATACCCATGCATATCGAGTTTGTGTCATTTTTCCACCCCCATTTTTGCCCTAAAAAAAAATTTGGTTTATTATTATTTGGTCAAAAGTGTGCAACCCAGTGAAAGAGATATCTCCAACCCTATAAAGTATATATATTCTATCAGTATCACCTCCTGAGTCGATATAAGCATGCCTGTCTGTTTATTTTCTATGCAAACTAGACTCTCAGCTTAAAATTTATCGACTATCAAAGTTTGCACACATCCTCCTTTCCTTTGCACGCAGTTTTCCTTAGCTTTTCTCTCTTACTTTTTTTTTGTTTTTATTACCCTATGTATTTTTTAAATAGCACGTAATCTTGGCATATGTTAAATTATTTTGAAAAAATTCAAGTTTTATTGTCTGTTTAAATGAATCAAATTTGTATTAAAGAAAAGTCGCAGTATAAGAATATTAATTATGTAGATTTTTATTTCATTGCATTAAAACATTGAAGAATTGGTTTATCATTAGGGAAAAATTAGCATAATGAAAATCAACTTAGGTTGTGCCAGTGACATTAATGCCCATATCTTCATCCGTTAAGTTATGCCCCCAGCCTACGTCTGTACTATCTACATCTGAACCGGTGAATAAAGGAACAGCATCAAAACGGCTGGACTCTACTTCAATCGTACCCGTAGTTTTCTTGTCTCTTTTTGTTTTTTGGATAACGGGCTCCATGTCCTTAAAGTAATCAACTTCACTTAAACACTGCTGTTGTGTCTTTGATTGTACTTGTATATCCAAAGCGCTAAAATCGTCGATATTCTTTGAATCTAATTGAGTCGACAAAAAATTTGAATCTTTTGAAATAATTGAACGAAGTTTAGAGTCCGTAAAAAATACTTTTGTCACTTGAGAAGGGATACTGCTGGAGGCTTGCAAGCTCGGAGCTTCATCTGTACTTTCCCAATCAGACCAAACATCCTCCTCACCTAAATTAAGTGTAGTTTTTTTGTGCTCTCCAGGAAATTTGATAGAGTTCGTTTCGAGATTGGTTTTAAAGGTAATTTCAAATGATTTGGCATTTAAATTGCTCACTTCATGCTCGTCCTCCCCGCCATCTGGACTAAGGCGAAGCGGTAACAAAGTATGGGTTTTGTCAGATGGCAACGGACTGCCAGAGACCAATTCATTGTCGTCAGCGTCTACGTAGTTAAAGTTCATTAAAGGCGTAATTGAACGCGGTTCCAATAGTTCTGTATTGCATTTTATGGGCACAGCCGCATTAGGTCGGCCATCCGAAAAGTATCGGCGACGATCGCCGCCAAGTACTTTTGTTGCTCCCAATATGGGAACTAAATCAGCCATGCACCTTACCGTCTTAGTAACTAAAACTTCATTTGTATCTTTCATACCAAGCTGTAATTGTGGAAGAATTTCACTCTGTAACTGATCTTCGCTTAAAAGACAAATATATTCAGTAAAGTAGTCTAATAAAATTAACCGAATCTGAGCGTCCCTTAGACTAAACATTTTGAGTATTTGCGGCAATATATATTGAACGTAGGTCTGAGGGGTAAATAATGACGTATTTCTGTCTAAAGTTTTTGTTCGTAACACATAGGGAGTAACAAACTGCTGTGCCGTGGAATCAAGTAGGACCATCCTTGAAAGTAAGTCATTAGCCAATTGGGATGCTACCATTTTCTCTTCAAAACATCGCAGGCGTTCCACCAAATTTGAAAAGAAATTATGTCGCTCTTGGACTGTCTTCAGCGGCAATTCAAAAAGAAAAGAATGTATTACCACAAATTCATGGTTGAAGTAAGGGTGCAGTAAGACGGCAGAAAGTTTTGGCCTAAGCTCACTGTTTTGATGTTTTAAATGTACCCTACAATATTCGCGAAACTCACAAACATAAGGGACATCAGCACCATCACAAAGTTTTTTTTTTAAAATCTCTTCACACATAGTTGCAAAAGCAAACTGCTCAAAATTTTCTCCACTATTGTTTGTGTCCAAAAGTAAAGGGATACATTTTTGCAAGCGCTTGTTCAAATCGTTGGCTGTCCATACATATGAAAAACCAGCCAGGCGCCAACTTCCACTGTGAGTCACATAAACAGAGTTTGTGCATATATTAAAATGTCTGGCTAGAGCTGTTTCCACCAGAAATATGAGACTACATAATATTGCGCGCAGACCAAGACAAATTTGAATGTTACTTTGCTGTAGCAAAATGTCTTTGAGCGGGATTACCCGCTCTGTAGCAAGGAGCTTAAGCCCAGACTGCTCCCACGTCGCCACATATCTTAGTATGTACGGATGTCGGTAGACCATAAAATTCTGAAATAACGCATTCGTTAAATAATTTATTTTTTTGGTAAAAGGCTTCTCTCACCTTTATTGCCCTCTCAACGGGTCCTGGACCATTCGCCCACAGATCTCCAGATACAACAGTTTTCTCCTCAAAAATCGATAAAAGTTGGCAGTGTCCTTCAACGCCTACAGACGAAGGCCACTCGGCATTATACAGCGTCCAAAAATCATTTTCCTCCACCACATTTTTGTCGGTAATTATGCCCTTCAGCTTTAGTCTGCTGCTTTCGTTACCCATATCGATTTTGTAGCCGGAAAGTAGAGGAAGCGTGATGCGCATTTGCACGCACCAAAATATACTGAAATTATTAAAAATTAAATGTTAGGTAATTTAAAATTTTAAATTTTGGCTGAACTATCAAATTTTGCAAATATCAAAAAGAAATACTGTTTTCGTGGTTTAAAAAAAGGCATTCTGTTCGAAGCGCTTGTAAAAGGTAAAAGACTTGACACGAGAAAAGGGCCCTGAATCAACCCTTCGACAGGGAGGTGTTCCATTATTTACCTTTCGAGCTCGCTTTAGTAAATTATTCGTAAGAAAAATCATGTGACAAACTGGCCGACATAAAATTAAATAATAAAATAATTTAAGAAGGTAATGAAAAGTCTAGGCAGCTGCAGGGTTACAAGATGCATACAAAATGTATGACTTATGTACATATGTGTTTGTACATATAAATGTATGTATATATGTAAATGTAAGTTCATTCTTGATTTCTAGTACTGCATTTATATATATATATATATGAGTGAATGAGTAGTGTTCATAAGAACAATGAATGACGCATATTGTGGTGCATTCACTAAATATTTCTTTTATGACATATAACTTACGTAAAAAATTAAATTTTTCTATTTTATTTATATTACTTGATGCAGTGTTGCAAATGTTTCGGTTGGTTGCGCGAGCTTGGAGCGTGAGTGGCGTTGCCGGAATTTTTAGCTTATTATGTTTCAACGATTAATAACCATCGGCCTAATGTCATATACATGATGACCTAATTCTTACATCTCTTCCTTACCAAATTAAACCTCGCCATAGTTTCTTTTTTGGCTAAAATTTTTGTTCCTAAATATAAATAGTGATTTAGTAATGGCGCTTAAGCCGTGATAAATAGTATGTTTATTTCCAACACTGTTTGATGCAGCCCTGTTCAATCGTCACTGCTTTTCCGAGATGTGGCAGCGCTAGGAGAGTAGCCATTTTTCTTTCTTTTTCCCCAGACGTACGACCGCGTGGACGTCGATATATTAAAAGGTTAGCAGTGCTAAATAGAATACTCAAAAATTATGTTTAAATTCATAATTGGTAGGATTGTATAGCTTTTTAACGGTCTGTTTTCTCACAGGGATCTTTACGCATCAAAATGACGAACTCCAAAGGTTACCGCCGAGGCACCCGGGACATGTTCTCTCGTCCCTTTCGTAAGCATGGTGTTATTCCCTTGTCTACGTACATGCGCGTTTTCAAAATAGGAGACATCGTCGACATTAAGGGACACGGTGCCGTTCAAAAAGGCCTTCCATACAAGGCCTATCATGGCAAGACTGGTCGTATCTTCAATGTAACTCAACACGCCGTTGGAGTTATTGTAAACAAACGGGTGCGCGGAAAGATCCTTGCTAAGCGTGTTAACGTGCGCATTGAGCACATCCACCACTCCAAGTGCCGGGAGGACTTTCTTCGTCGTGTGAAGGAGAACGAACGCTTGTTGAAGGAAGCTAAGGAGAAGGGCCAGTGGGTTACTCTGAAGCGGCAGCCGGAGCAACCAAAAAAGGCTCATTTCGTTAAAAAGTTGGAGGAGCCTATCGCTCTGGCTCCGATTCCATATGAGTTTATTGCCTAAGTGTTTTGGAAACGATTTGATAACTTTGTAACTGTGTATAGCTCTTTTTTTCATTTTGAAATGAATTAAGTTTATACACAATAGACCGAAACAATGGTATATTTATTTTTGGTGGGTCGAAAAAAGTGGTAACATCGTCGTTGAATAGAGATAAGTTGACAAAAAGATAGCTCCTCTGACTATTCCAGACATAATTGCGTTTGGAACATCTTAAAAATCATCTACAATTGTTAATTATATCCAGGCACAGTCACATTTTTAACAAACAAGTCTGCAACAACTATTTTTATTAACGGGCAACACTACAGTATTGCAGAATTTTTCAAAAATACGGTTTATTTTTTATAAACAAGAAAGGAAAGCTAACTTCGGGCGGAGCCGAAGTTGATATGCCCTTGCAGTTGAGTGGCAGTCCGCTAGGTGGCGACATGCATCTTATGTTATTAGATATATATCGAATCGTATATAGTCGTCCGATCCTTATGACATTTGGCAGACCGGATTAGTTTGCCCAAGTAGAATCTATAGAAAATCCCATTCTTCTAACTTCAAAAATAACGAAGTTATGGAATTTCCGATCCATCAGTTATATGGCAGCTATAAGATATGGTCGACCGCATAGCCGTTCCGACTTATATACTGCCTGCAAAGGAAAGAAGGGTGTGTGCAAAGTTTAAAGACGATAGCTTTAAAACTGAGACTAGTTTGCGTAGAAACAGACATATGGACAGATGGACATGCTTATATCGACTCAGGAGGTGATCCTGATCAAGAATATATATACCTTATAGGGTCGGATATGTCTCCTTCACTGCGTTGCACACTTTTAACCAAAATGCAAAAATCCAAAATGTCATTTTCTTCAGTAAACATTTTGTTCCTTTGTTTAAAAAAAATGGATCTTCCATTCGAATTTTTTTTTTCCAAAATCTCTTAACTATTAAAAACTCAAAAAATTTCAAAACCGGTTTATTAAAACGCGTGCAGGAATTTTAAAGCACAACCAAGTCGCAAAAACAATGACAATAACTTCAGATTTTGAGGGTGCTCGAAAATTTCAAACATGCGTTTGTGTTATTCTTGCCCTGATTAAAAATTCCTTCTATGTCACTTTAAAAGTTCTTTCACTTTTTTTTTTGTCGCACTGTGTTATTTTTTTTTTTTGCTTAAAGAATAATAAATATTTTACGAGTCAAAAAAATAAAAAATTCAAACAAAATCATTATTTTATGATTTAAAAAAATCATTATCATTATAATCGGTGTCTGTCGAACATTTTACCATTTCTTGAGACCGGGAATTTAAAGAATATACTGAACTAGATTAAGAGATATTTTTCCCCTACATAGGATCAAATGCGGAGGGCTTTATTTTCTTTGCTTATCGCCCTCATTTTGTTTTATTTTTGATAATATTTCTTTGTTTTACAACATATCAAAGTTTCATTTACACCCATTCTTAGTCTACAAAAAATCGCGAAAAAGAGCCCCAAAACCCAATGGCGGATCTAGAATTACTGGCGCCCGGGGAAAAGCAAACAATATGCGCTCCCCTCCCCTTTTGTTATTTGAACGCGCTAATTTATTTTTTATTTAAATAACATTCAAAATATTTCGGGTGTTGAAAAGGTTAAATCTTTAAATGCCTATATGTATGAAGAATTATATTTCATTTTTATTCTTTCGTTTCATGCAACATAAAATTTTTGTATGAAAACAAAATATTACTTCTGTAATATAGTTTTCCTGGCCTTGCTTGCCGCAAATTCAGCAATTATATGATTGAAATCGAGTGATAATGCTACGTAATTTTCGATGGAAAGTATTGCCAAATTTGCCAGTCTGTCTTGTTTCATGGTTGTGCGGAGATAAGATTTTATCAATTTTAATTTAATTTTAATTTTTGCGGAAAATAGTAGAGTCAGCAAAATTTTTTAATGCGTCTCAAGTGTTTTATACGCGTCTAACCCCAACTTTGAAATGTATAATAATATTCCTTTTGGAGTGAGGTCAAGAGTTTCTTCGTTTTTATTGACTTTCTTCACGAGAAAAATTAAATTTTTAATCAAACAATTCCCTTCCGTTTACATCGTTGGAATACATTTTGGCTAATGATTTGTATTGATCGTTACTTCCAACAGTTTTCTATCCAAAATTTCTTTATCGTCACCGAGATATTCTTTGAAGTCGAAGAAAAATCCGAAGCGCTCATCAGCTAGGAAAGTGAGTAGAAACTTCGATCGATAGGCTGTCCAAAATTTCAACTGACAAGAAAGCTAACTTCGGGTGGTGCCGAATTTGATATACCCTTGCAGTTGAGTGGCAGTCCGCTAGGTGGCGACATGAATCTTATATTATAAGATATATATCGGAGCGTATATCCGATCCTTATGAAATTTGGCAGATCGGATTAGTTTGCCCAAAGTAGAATCCAAAGAAATCCCTTCTAACTTAAAAAACAACGAAGTTATGGCACTCCCGATCAATCAGTTATATGGCAGCTATAGGATATAGTCGGCCGATCCTTATGAAATTCGGCATGTCGAATTATTTTATTAATTAAAAAGTCCCATCCTTCTAACATAAAAAACAACGAAGTTATCGCATTTCCGATCAATCAGTTATATGGCAGCTATAAGATATAGTCGACCGATCCCGGCCGTTCCGACATATATACTGAAGGGGGTGTGCAAAGTTTAAAGACGACAGCTTTAAAACTGAGAGACTAGTTTGCGTAGAAACAGACAGACAGACGGATGGACGGACATGCTTATATCAACTCAGGCGGTGATCCTGATCAAGAATATATATATTTTATAGGGTCGGAGATGTCTCCTTCACTGCGTTGCACACTTTTGACCAAAATTATAATATTGTTTTTTGGTAGGTATCGAGAACAGCGTAATCAGCAAGTTTACCTGGCATCGTACGTTTTTTAATTTTTCTTTTCAAAATCGTTCTTCACATAGTTTTTGAGCTTTCAATATGACTGTGTCGCAGAGGCTAACTCTCTGCGAGAGTAATTTTCTCTTTATTACTCATCACTCTCGAGTAATTTTGCGGCTTCGTAAATGCTGATTCCTTTGGTGTGCAATATTTCGAAAAAATCTAATTTTTTAACATCACGTGTTTTGTCTCGTGTCTACGGTTTCAAAAGAATATCGAAGTATTTTTAGAATGAAGGGGATGATCATGGACTCCCACCAAATTAAGCGAATGATTATTGCATGGAATGAACGTTGCCAATGGGTACCGATCTAAAATTCTTTGCTGAACCCCAGAACAAGTAGTTTGTAGTTTGATTATCGTAAGCTTGACCTCTGCAATTATTAACATCCAAACCCATCATTTTTATGCTTATTTAGGACTCATACCTTCTGCATCTTTTGTTTTGAGAGGAATAAAAAATGAAATGATATCGTTCTGAATGTTGTGAGAAAAGTATGACATATGCCCTTTTATTGAATAAATCGATTCCACATAATCTTTTATCATAGGAGCAATTTACTCAGATACTTTATAAGAGCGGAGAAATTTCCTGGATTTAGATCATCAAAAATGGATTCTTGGTGACCCCTGAGTGCCAAATTCTGCTTTGCAAATGTATGTATTATGACAATGATACGCTTGAGAATATCATTTGTTTTTTTTTTTATTTCGGTTCTTTTGTTGAAGACTATCATTGCGAAGTATTCCCTTCTTCAAAGAAGAAGTTCCATGTCCTTGCATTCCAGAAACGGGAAACAATGCGCAGAACTATTTTTATGGTCTTCTATTCTAGGATTCAACGTTTTCCAAGATGAAAATGGATTTTTCACTGTTGAAACTATTCCGGTAGTTTTTGGATGGGAACAGCTCGCAGCAAAAACCGAATAATGCTTTTTTTGCTCCAGAATAGCAAGTCCAGGATCTGCCATTTGTTTTGCTTTTTATATCCGTTTGTTAAACCAAGTAATATTTAATGATCTTCCTGAATTATATTGATAAAAAAGGAACATATTTATTTTATAGAGATTCTGTTTCAGTATCGACACCCAAATCACGAAATGATTGTGACATTTTCTCAGGCCAAGGACCAATGACTCTGTTCATGGAAAGGTCGGTACTTCTCTGCTCCCGTATTGCTCTGCGATGAAATAGTGTCCTAGAAAAAATCATTCAAAGATATTGGGGTCAAAAATCGCAGATAACGTGATTACGTAATATATGGGCATCCCCATATGGGTAATTCTCCAGAAAGGTCAAACAGAAGCAAAAAATTCAAAAACAATAGAAAAATGTTGTTACGCCACCAGCTTTTTGGTAACGGCCAAATTAAACAATTTCGATTAATATTTCCAATATATATTATGGGTTCAATTTAACCCTCGTGCCAAGTAATAAATGTAATATATATTACCAAGTAATATATGTAGCCGCTCCAATCAATACCAAATATACAAGTAAAAACTAAGAGCTTAGGCGCAGAAGCTCAACCGAAGCTCCCAAAAGCGCATGTGCTATAAATAAGAACAAAGCGCATGCGACGTTGGGAGACAGGCAGACATGAATAAATTCTGACAACAACCGCTGCTGCTAACCGTATTACGATTATTTTAAATGGCTTTGCTGGTGGCTGCTTGGCCCAACATCCTCCCCCATTGAAGGGTGGACCTTCAATAACAATTCTGAAAGGGGCAGCAGTCACATCATGGCAATGGTTATTCTGTGGGTTGTCCTCTCTAGCACAGTACGCCGACGCTTCCCGCGATAGTCCACCGCGTCCAGAAAACACCCAGCCAAACAGGATTTGGCCAGCCGACAAAAGATCAGAAAATAAGTGAGGACAGGTGTTTAGGTCTCACTCGCACAACATTCGAGGGAAAAAAAATGAATTGAATTAGAGGGTTTCATTTGAATTATTTCGTATGTACGATACAACTATGCATGTTTACGTGTATTAGACACTAAAATACAAATTATATAATTTAATTTCTCTATTTAATTTATCTAGATTATCTAGATTTATATTAATCTAGATAATTTTGTAAAAATTACCTAGATAGTTAGGAAACAAAAACTTGTTTTTTTTTTTGTAATTTCTTCAATAGGAATAAGGAAAGGGAAATAGGAAATGGTGATCTGATTCCTTGACATAATATATTTTATAGCTTCGTTTATTATTAACTATGCTGTAAACATACGAGGGTATCTGATAAGTACTTAGCCTCCAAATGAAAAACGAAAATTTTGGGAAATTGACGATTTATTTCTCAACATAATCACCTTTTAGCTCGATACACTTCACCCAGCGATGCTCCAATTTCTTTAACCCGTCTGAAAAATATGTTTTTTCAAGGGCAAAATATGCCTCCGTGGTGGCGACGACCTCCTCATTCGACGCAAATTGCTGTCCAACGAGTGACTTTTCAAGTTTGGAAACAAAATGATGTCACACGGGGCAAAATCAGGAGAATATGGTGGATGGGATAGCATTTCGTATCCCAATTCGACCAATTTGGCCGTGGCAAGGGCGGAAGTGTGAGACGGTGTATTGTTATGAAGGAAGAGCACTCCTTGTGAATCGCAAAGAAACGGTGGCCATCACCTTTTCGGCCGATGGGACAGTCTTCGTTTTCTTCGGAGCAGGTTCGTCCTGTGAAAACCACTGTATCGACTGGTCCTTGATCTCTGGTGTGTACCAGTGGATCCATATTACCATGTTTACCAGTGGATCCAACATTGAAACTCGTTGAACCAATTTTTGGAGGGTCGCCATCGAAGGAGAAGAATACACAGCATCCAAGCTCTCTTTGATTTCGCTGCGCGATTTCCCTTCCAAAAGTAAGAATATAGTCACAGACGGATATTTCTCTTCCTCCATTTTTCTTAAATCCGACGACACGTCCGATTCTTACTACAAGTTAAACTACAAGCTAACCTTTATGATTTGCCCCTCTTTATATTTACTAATGTAAACTCTCGGAGTTTGATAATCGATTTCTCATTTTAAATCGGTCCTTCTCGTGGATCTTTTTGACATTGTTGGCCAATTGAATCATTTCATCGTCGGTATCCACCGCCTCTAGCCAATCGTTGATGAACGTATTCTGACAAATAGTTTTTATAGCATCTGAACAGTATTCACCGAATCTCTCTGCATTTTTCCTCAGTATAAAATTCGCCCGGGATGGAGAACAGGCAGCGCCAAAGGTCATCACTTGCATTACAAATATATCCGGTGGGCGATCGATCCCTCTATTTCTCCAACCTTGTTATTTGGCGTAAGCGATGGGAAGTTTTGACTGTTCAGAGTGAAGGTAACGTGCTGCTTTTTTGGTTCGTTCATTTTAATTCGCGATTCTGATAGCCATTTTTGAACTTCGACTAGATGTGCTCTCCATAGTGAGTGTTTTGTACTAGAAGTTGACAATTGCTCTATGTTGCGGTGGTGGACATATGCGACTGCTTTCTTTAAAGCTTCAGTTAGTTAGCGTGATGCATATCTTAAGCTTTGCTAAGCAGATAAGCGTCGCTTTTCGAGGACGAGCTGTTCGATTTGTCGATTTGTCTTCTTTTAGTTGCATCGTGTATTTGTAATTTGAGGTGTTGAAACTTGGGCTGCAGAGACGATTACAGACTTCAGTGAATTAAGAAAGGTGTCTAAATTGGCTTAATTTAGGTGATCGTTGAGGTGAGGACTTAGCTCGATGTGTGAGCTAACATACTTCAGTACTTAACACAGTTGGTTTTCTGTGAGGTCAATTTTAATGATTGTTCCAATGTTCCTGGATGTTGGAGTAGAAGAACCAGTACAGGTGAGTGATCAGATGAATGATCCGGAAGGCATTCGGCGCTTATCAGATTTTAGGGATGTTTTTGGTAATCGAAAAGTCTATTAAGTCGGGTAGTTTTTTTTTGAGTCTTTTGGGTATTTTGGAGCGCTAGGAGAGCTTATTCTTGGCTTTAATAAGCCAATGACTTGAGCTAAATCAAGTTTATGCTGTGAAACGCCGTTAGCGTTCCACGTAGATATCCATAGGGAAGTCATTATTTTGATTTTTGTGAAACCAGCATATGAATCAGTATATTTGGTTTAGTATTAAATCTTGCATTGTCTTCTTTCTCTTTATCTTAAAGCGAACGGACGAGTTTTTTTTGTGCGAACTGCGTTTTTTAACTTTGTTTATTAAGACTAAACAATCCGGTGTTTATTTTTATTTATTTATATTTTTAAAATTAAACTTTTAAATATTAATCATCCGTATAGCTTCGCGTGTGCAGTGGTATATTTGGAGGTAAAATAATAATTTTATTAATTTTCATCCAAACATAGCTCTGCTCTGCTCTTCTTCTTTTACGGTGTTGCTTCTATTACTGCTCAGTAGAGATTCTTATCTCTTTTCTTTGCTGTTCACTAACCCACACTAATCGCTCTCTTTGATCTCCCCTCTTTCGTTTCCCTGGCACAGTGGTTCAAGGTACGTCAATAATAAAAACAAAAATATTAATAAATAATTTATCATGGAATTTAAACTTGTCTGTGCTTTGAGGTCTTGTAATAAGACAATCTCCTCATCCCAGCCTACCATCCACTGCTGGCTCTGTGAAAACGTTTTGCACGCTAAGTGTGCCGGGTTCACGGCCTCAGTATCGGATGCCATTTCACGTAGGTCTGGCCTCCACTTCTGCTGTGATAGCTGTCGTGCTGTTCAGGACGAAATGAGTTCGTTCATGAGACAGACTAAAAGTGGATTTAAAGAGTTGATTAGCGGTTTTCGAAAAATCAATGACCAACTCTGTGCGCTCGATACACAGTTTAGTAGTCTTCAGCTATTAAATGAGTCTCCAAAGCGTAAGAAATCCGCTATTAGTGATGTGCTTGTGGCGAATAAACTCCAGCCTACTCAGCCGACAATTATACAGCCGCTTATATCTCTGGCCTCAGTATTAATGAGCAATTGTCCGATTTGTCCTCTGTGGCATCACTCCAAGTGATACCACCAGACCCAATAACTCAAACCCCCTTAAGAGTCACCGAACAGGGTATTCAAAAGTCCGGAACCCCGGTACGAACTGATGCTGCAGTATTAGTTACGGCGGCACCAAAACCCTTGCAGATGATCCCGCCATCGAAACACATATTTGTTTCTCGGCTTGCCCCTGACACTTCTGAGTTAGATATCTCGGCTTATATCAAAGCCAAAACAAAAGCCGATATTAAGGTGGCAGATATTACAAAATTTAAATATTCATACACCAGGCACACGTCATCTTTCAAAATACGTGTGCCAGTGCAGATGTTCAAGGCGATCTGTTCCGCCAGCTTTTGGCCAGAGAACATTTTCGTCCAAGAACATCAGCCAAGTACGGTGTTGAAAAAAATTACCAAGCCTGTGGGAGTGAAACTCCCACATGTTAGAGCCACTGACCAATCTTCCACCTCATCTTCCTCACCCTCAAAAAACTAATTTCTTCACTAACACTTACCTATCAGAATATTAGAGGGCTACGTAGTAAACTTCCCAAACTGTCTTTACAGAAACTTGGTTAAAGCCGGAGATTTTAAGTTCCGAAGTTTTTCCAAATAAGTACACCACTTTTAGACGTGATAGAACACTGCGAAGGGGAGGAGGAGTCCTAATTTCTTTAGACTCCAAATTCGCATTTGAAGAGGGAAAATCACAAGAGTTTGGTGACATAGAATTTCTTTGCGTTAAAATCATTCTGTCCGGTCAATCTTTATACGTTACCTGTTCTTACATACCACCTTCGTCGGAACCGCCCACATTTGTCCGCTATTCGTCTCGTTTCGGATCGTTTGTCTGCCGGGGACCATCTGGTAGCTCTGGGTTTACATAGCACGATTCCAGCTCAGCCTTACACTTATAATATCCAATCAGCCAACGTTATTTTTTGCCCATCTTTTGATCAAAGTGGTGTGTTATCGGATCTTCTCAGGGTTAAGCCCGTGTATTCGCCAGGCTTCGATGGAGTACCAGGCTGTGTGCTGAGAAACTGCGCCGTGGCCCTGTGCAAACCGCTTCTTAAACTTTTTAATTTTTCGCTGAAGACCTCGATTTTTCCCGTTATGTGGAAGGAATCTTACATTATCCCTCTGCATAAAAAGGGAAAAAATCTGATGCTTCAAATTATAGAGGCATTTCTAAATTGTCAGCAATTCCAAAGCTTTTCGAAAAAACTTATCACTCCACATTTGCAACACCTATGTAGTTCAATAATATCCCCGTGCCAACATGGCTTTATGAAGCGCCGCTCCACCACCACCAACTTAATGGAGCTAACATCTTTTGTTACGGATGGGTTCTGGAATGGCTTACAAACAGACGTCATTTACACTGACTTCAGTAAAGCATTTGATTCTGTTAACCATTCGCTTCTTATAAGTAAACTCAGTCTTTTGGGTTCCCAACTGATCTCCTTATCTGGATTTCGAGCTACTTATCTGGAAGAACCCAACGATGTTACCTCGCGTATTGCATTTATCAACACGCTTAAATTTCAACGTTCCTAGTAGAAGGACTAGAAACTTTCGTCCTCTACTCCTAAGCCATTATAGCTCGACATATGCCCAACACGATCCGTTCAGGGTATTATGTTCGGACTACAATGGTCTCTACCACGTTTTGTCCCTTTGCTCTACTATCAATCTTAAATCCATTATACTAAACGCCTTATCTTTGCAACACTCTTCCTCGTGATTTCATACTCCTTTTCCTCTCTTTTACTCTCTCGGATCTATCCCCGCGATTCGAGCCGTACGTTATGCGGCAGCGTCCCTCGGTCGGTTGGGCGGGAGGTGGGCTGTACGTATGCAGTGGGAACCACGCGAAAAAAAAATAGTTGTGCGCCTAAACGCCACAAATTCCGTCAGGTTTTGTTGTAGGCTGCATATCAAAGCTTTAAAGTTGCTTTTTGGCTGTTTCGGTGAGTGATAATGCTGAGCATCATGTTCTTGGTGTGCTGATTGCAGATATGAACTTTTTGAGGCAGGGGTAGCCAGTCCCGATTTTAAGCGCTTGCGTATGTCAAATTTTTGTCAGAGTTTATGGGTCCTAGTGAGGATCTGGAGGCAGTCGAGAAGAATTTTAAAATCAAGCAAAATATAGGTTAAAAATAAACATTTTACTAACAGTGAGTTCTTCTTCTTTTTCGGTGTTGCTTCTATTACTGCTCAGTAGAGATTCTTATCTCTTTTCTTTGCTGTTCACTAACCCACACTAATCGCTCTCTTTGATCTCCCCTCTTTCGTTTCCCTGGCACAGTGGTTCAAGGTACGTCAATAATAAAAACAAAAATATTAATAAATAATTTATCATGGAATTTAAACTTGTCTGTGCTTTAAGGTCTTGTAATAAGACAATCTCCTCATCCCAGCCTACCATCCACTGCTGGCTCTGTGAAAACGTTTTGCACGCTAAGTGTGCCGGGTTCACGGCCTCAGTATCGGATGCCATTTCACGTAGGTCTGGCCTCCACTTCTGCTGTGATAGCTGTCGTGCTGTTCAGGACGAAATGAGTTCGTTCATGAGACAGACTAAAAGTGGATTTAAAGAGTTGATTAGCGGTTTTCGAAAAATCAATGACCAACTCTGTGCGCTCGATACACAGTTTAGTAGTCTTCAACTATTAAATGAGTCTCCACAGCGTAAGAAATCCGCTATTAGTGATGTGCTTGTGGCGAATAATCTCCAGCCTACTCAGCCGACTATTATTAAGCCGCTTATATCTCTGGCCACCCCAAGGGCTGGAACTGGGAAAAATTCGGCTTCCGAATTTCTCAGTATTAATGAGCAATTGTCCGATTTGTCCTCTGTGGCATCACTCAAAGTGATACCACCAGACCCAATAACTCAAACCCCCTTAAGAGTCACCGAACAGGTATTCAACCGTCCGGACCCCCGGTACGAACTGATGCTGCAGTATTAGTTACGGCGGCACCAAAACCCTTGCAGGTGATCCCGCCATCGAAACACATATTTGTTTCTCGGCTTGCCCCTGACACTTCTGAGTTAGATATCTCGGCTTATATCAAAGCCAAAACAAAAGCCGATATTAAGGTGGCAGATATTACAAAATTTAAATATTCATACACCAGGCACACGTCATCTTTCAAAATACGTGTGCCAGTGCAGATGTTCAAGGCGATCTGTTCCGCCAGCTTTTGGCCAGAGAACATTTTCGTCCAAGAACATCAGCCAAGTACGGTGTAGAAAAAAATTACCAAGCCTGTGGGAGTGAAACTCCCACATGTTAGAGCCACTGATCAACCTTCCACCTCATCTTCCTCACCCTCAAAAAACTAATTTCTTCACTAACACTTACCTATCAGAATATTAGAGGGCTACGTAGTAAACTTCCCAAACTGTATTCTGATAGTTCTTCCTTTGCATCTCACATTATAGTCTTTACAGAAACTTGGTTAAAGCCGGAGATTTTAAGCTCCGAAGTTTTTCCAAATAAGTACACCACTTTTAGACGTGATAGAACACTGCGAAGGGGAGGAGGAGTCCTAATTTCTGTAGACTCCAAATTCGCTTTTGAAGAGGTAAAATCACAAGAGTTTGGTGACATAGAATTTCTTTGCGTTAAAATCATTCTGTCCGGTCAATCTTTATACGTTACCTGTTCTTACATACCACCTTCGTCGGAACCGCCCACATACTGGCAACATTTGTCCGCTATTCGTCTCGTTTCGGATCGTTTGTCTGACGGGGACCAGCTGGTAGCTCTGGGGGATCTACCCCCATATATCTATCTAATATACCAGATCTTATGTGGTCCAATGTTGAGAATTCACCGTCCGTAATACTTAACTCGCAC
The DNA here is from genome assembly GCA_035045925.1 of Drosophila atripex. Classification (NCBI taxonomy): domain Eukaryota; kingdom Metazoa; phylum Arthropoda; class Insecta; order Diptera; family Drosophilidae; genus Drosophila; species Drosophila atripex. The sequence continues at coordinate 957,957 of JAWNOP010000041.1, read as the reverse complement.
CACGACTTCCCTGTGGGTATGATCGACATGTCACTCGGGCAAATTAACCACGTTAGAAATTCCTTAGGTCGGCTGCTAGACTTGTGTTTCGTTTCTGATCCTGATGGAATTACTCTTTCAAGAACTTTGCCCCTTTCTAACCCTGAGGATCCGTATCATCCCACTTTTGAAGTTTTAATCGAAAACAATAGCTTAATTGACCTTAAGTGTAAACTTAAATCTCAAAAAGTTCGTTTCTTCCGTAAGGCTGACTTTACAAAACTAAACAATTTAATTCTTGAATTTGATTGGTCCGATTTACTGGCATGTGAAGATATTAATATTGCCTTAAATAAATTTTATCACATTTTGTATTTATTTTTCGACGCTTGCTTGCCATGGAAATATCCGTCTGGTTAAATTAATCCACCTTGGTATACAAGGCATCTATTGAATTTAAACGTATTCACATAGCACCATTCCAGTTCAGTCTTACACTTATAATATCCAATCAGACAACATTTATTTTTTGCCCATCTTTTGATCAAAGTGGTGTGTTATCGGATCTTCTTAGGGTTAAGCCCGTGTATTCGCCGGCCCCGATGGAGTACCAGGTTGTGTGCTGAGGAGCTGCGCCGTGGCCCTGTGCAAACTGCTTCATAAACTTTTTAATTTATCGCTGAAGACCTCAATTTTTCCCGTTATGTGGAAGGAATCTTACATTATCCCTCTGCATAAAAAAGGGAAAAAATCTGATGCTTCAAATTATAGAGGCATTTCTAAATTGTCAGCAATTCCAAAGCTTTTCGAAAAACTTATCACTCCACATTTGCAACACCTATGTAGTTCAATAATATCCCCGTGCCAACATGGCTTTATGAAGCGCCGCTCCACCACCACCAACTTATTGAAGCTAACATCTTTTGTCACGGATGGGTTCCGGAATGCCTTACAAACAGACGTCATTTACACTGAATTCAGTGAAGCATTTGATTCTGTTAACCATTCGCTTCTTATAAGTAAACTCAGTCTTTTGGGATTCCCAACTGATCTCCTTATCTGGATTTCGAGCAACTTATCTGGAAGAACCCAACGATGTTACCTCGCGTATAGTCCGCGTCACATCTGGGGTGCCTCAAGGAAGCCATCTTGGACCCTTACTTTTTACTTTGTTTATTAATGACTTGCCCCTTGCCTTAACTGACTCACTAGTACTTATGTACGCTGACGATGTTAAGCTTTGTCTTCAATATAGATTTACTAGCGCCCAATCTAGACTTCAATCCGATTTGGATAAATTTCAAAATTGGTGCTTAGCAAATGATCTAAATTAATTAAATGGATCGAAATGTAAACTCATGTCATTTTATCGATCTAGCCCTCACCAGGCTACGTACTTTCTCTATGGGATCGCCTTAGAACGTTTAACTCAGGTTAACGATCTGGGAGTCCTATTAGATTTGAAACTTAAATTTACCGACCATATATCCAGCATGGTTTATAAAGCTATGGGTGTGCTTGGTTTTATTAAAAGATGGTCAAAAGAATTCAACGACCCATACATTACAAAAACTTTATACACATCATTGGTCCGTCCGATTCTTGAGTATGGATCGTGTGTCTGGAGTCCACAATACGGAGTGCACCAAGATCACATAGAATCCGTACAAAAAAACTTTCTTATTCTCGCACTTAGGGGACTAAATTGGGATGCAAGCCTTCACCTTCCCTCCTATCAAAGTAGACTTTTATTAATCAACTTACCACCATTAAGAAACCTTAGAACGATGCTGGGTGTCATGTTTCTATGTAATCTTATTAATGGTAATGTAGACAGCCAGCATTTATTAACACGCTTAAATTTCAACGTTCCTAGTAGAAGGACTAGAAACTTTCGTCCTCTACTCCTAAGCCATTATAGCTCGACATATGCCCAACACGATCCGTTCAGGGTATTATGTTCGGACTACAATGGTCTCTACCACGTTTTGTCCCTTTGCTCTACTATCAATCTTAAATCCATTATACTAAACGCCTTATCTTTGCAACACTCTTCCTCGTGATTTCATACTCCTTTTCCTCTCTTTTACTCTCTCGGATCTATCCCCGCGATTCGAGCCGTACGTTATGCGGCAGCGTCCCTCGGTCGGTTGGGCGGGAGGTGGGCTGTACGTATGCAGTGGGAACCACGCGAAAAAAAAATAGTTGTGCGCCTAAACGCCACAAATTCCGTCAGGTTTTGTTGTAGGCTGCATATCAAAGCTTTAAAGTTGCTTTTTGGCTGTTTCGGTGAGTGATAATGCTGAGCATCATGTTCTTGGTGTGCTGATTGCAGATATGAACTTTTTGAGGCAGGGGTAGCCAGTTCCGATTTTAAGCGCTTGCGTATGTCAAATTTTTGTCAGAGTTTATGGGTCCTAGTGAGGATCTGGAGGCAGTCGAGAAGAATTTTAAAATCAAGCAAAATATAGGTTAAAAATAAGCATTTTACTAACAGTGAGTTCTTCTTCTTTTACGGTGTTGCTTCTATTACTGCTCAGTAGAGATTCTTATCTCTTTTCTTTGCTGTTCACTAACCCACACTAATCGCTCTCTTTGATCTCCCCTCTTTCGTTTCCCTGGCACAGTGGTTCAAGGTACGTCAATAATAAAAACAAAAATATTAATAAATAATTTATCATGGAATTTAAACTTGTCTGTGCTTTGAGGTCTTGTAATAAGACAATCTCCTCATCCCAGCCTACCATCCACTGCTGGCTCTGTGAAAACGTTTTGCACGCTAAGTGTGCCGGGTTCACGGCCTCAGTATCGGATGCCATTTCACGTAGGTCTGGCCTCCACTTCTGCTGTGATAGCTGTCGTGCTGTTCAGGACGAAATGAGTTCGTTCATGAGACAGACTAAAAGTGGATTTAAAGAGTTGATTAGCGGTTTTCGAAAAATCAATGACCAACTCTGTGCGCTCGATACACAGTTTAGTAGTCTTCAACTATTAAATGAGTCTCCACAGCGTAAGAAATCCGCTATTAGTGATGTGCTTGTGGCGAATAATCTCCAGCCTACTCAGCCGACTTATATCTCTGGCCACCCCAAGGGCTGGAACTGGGAAAAATTCGGCTTCCGAATTTCTCAGTATTAATGAGCAATTGTCCGATTTGTCCTCTGTGGCATCACTCAAAGTGATACCACCAGACCCAATAACTCAAACCCCCTTAAGAGTCACCGAACAGGGTATTCAACCGTCCGGACCCCCGGTACGAACTGATGCTGCAGTATTAGTTACGGCGGCACCAAAACCCTTGCAGGTGATCCCGCCATCGAAACACATATTTGTTTCTCGGCTTGCCCCTGACACTTCTGAGTTAGATATCTCGGCTTATATCAAAGCCAAAACAAAAGCCGATATTAAGGTGGCAGATATTACAAAATTTAAATATTCATACACCAGGCACACGTCATCTTTCAAAATACGTGTGCCAGTGCAGATGTTCAAGGCGATCTGTTCCGCCAGCTTTTGGCCAGAGAACATTTTCGTCCAAGAACATCAGCCAAGTACGGTGTAGAAAAAAATTACCAAGCCTGTGGGAGTGAAACTCCCACATGTTAGAGCCACTGACCAACCTTCCACCTCATCTTCCTCACCCTCAAAAAACTAATTTCTTCACTAACACTTACCTATCAGAATATTAGAGGGCTACGTAGTAAACTTCCCAAACTGTATTCTGATAGTTCTTCCTTTGCATCTCACATTATAGTCTTTACAGAAACTTGGTTAAAGCCGGAGATTTTAAGCTCCGAAGTTTTTCCAAATAAGTACACCACTTTTAGACGTGATAGAACACTGCGAAGGGGAGGAGGAGTCCTAATTTCTGTAGACTCCAAATTCGCTTTTGAAGAGGTAAAATCACAAGAGTTTGGTGACATAGAATTTCTTTGCGTTAAAATCATTCTGTCCGGTCAATCTTTATACGTTACCTGTTCTTACATACCACCTTCATCGGAACCGCCCACATACTGGCAACATTTGTCCGCTATTCGTCTCGTTTCGGATCGTTTGTCTGACGGGGACCAGCTGGTAGCTCTGGGGGATCTACCCCCATATATCTATCTAATATACCAGATCTTATGTGGTCCAATGTTGAGAATTCACCGTCCTTAATACTTAACTCGCACCACGACTTCCCTGTGGGTATGATCGACATGTCACTCGGGCAAATTAACCACGTTAGAAATTCCTTAGGTCGGCTGCTAGACTTGTGTTTCGTTTCTGATCCTGATGGAATTACTCTTTCAAGAACTTTGCCCCTTTCTAACCCTGAGGATCCGTATCATCCCACTTTTGAAGTTTTAATCGAAAACAATAGCTTAATTGACCTTAAGTGTAAACTTAAATCTCAAAAAGTTCGTTTCTTCCGTAAGGCTGACTTTACAAAACTAAACAATTTAATTCTTGAATTTGATTGGTCCGATTTACTGGCATGTGAAGATATTAATATTGCCTTAAATAAATTTTATCACATTTTGTATTTATTTTTCGACGCTTGCTTGCCATGGAAATATCCGTCTGGTTAAATTAATCCACCTTGGTATACAAGGCATCTATTGAATTTAAACGTATTCACATAGCACCATTCCAGTTCAGTCTTACACTTATAATATCCAATCAGCCAACCTTATTTTTTGCCCATCTTTTGATCAAAGTGGTGTGTTATCGGATCTTCTTAGGGTTAAGCCCGTGTATTGTGCAAACTGCTTCTTAAACTTTTTAATTTATCGCTGAAGACCTCAATTTTTCCCGTTATGTGGAAGGAATCTTACATTATCCCTCTGCATAAAAAAGGGAAAAAATCTGATGCTTCAAATTATAGAGGCATTTCTAAATTGTCAGCAATTCCAAAGCTTTTCGAAAAACTTATCACTCCACATTTGCAACACCTATGTAGTTCAATAATATCCCCGTGCCAACATGGCTTTATGAAGCGCCGCTCCACCACCACCAACTTATTGAAGCTAACATCTTTTGTCACGGATGGGTTCCGGAATGCCTTACAAACAGACGTCATTTACACTGAATTCAGTGAAGCATTTGATTCTGTTAACCATTCGCTTCTTATAAGTAAACTCAGTCTTTTGGGATTCCCAACTGATCTCCTTATCTGGATTTCGAGCAACTTATCTGGAAGAACCCAACGATGTTACCTCGCGTATAGTCCGCGTCACATCTGGGGTGCCTCAAGGAAGCCATCTTGGACCCTTACTTTTTACTTTGTTTATTAATGACTTGCCCCTTGCCTTAACTGACTCACTAGTACTTATGTACGCTGACGATGTTAAGCTTTGTCTTCAATATAGATTTACTAGCGCCCAATCTAGACTTCAATCCGATTTGGATAAATTTCAAAATTGGTGCTTAGCAAATGATCTAAATTAATTAAATGGATCGAAATGTAAACTCATGTCATTTTATCGATCTAGCCCTCACCAGGCTACGTACTTTCTCTATGGGATCGCCTTAGAACGTTTAACTCAGGTTAACGATCTGGGAGTCCTATTAGATTTGAAACTTAAATTTACCGACCATATATCCAGCATGGTTTATAAAGCTATGGGTGTGCTTGGTTTTATTAAAAGATGGTCAAAAGAATTCAACGACCCATACATTACAAAAACTTTATACACATCATTGGTCCGTCCGATTCTTGAGTATGGATCGTGTGTCTGGAGTCCACAATACGGAGTGCACCAAGATCACATAGAATCCGTACAAAAAAACTTTCTTATTCCCGCACTTAGGGGACTAAATTGGGATGCAAGCCTTCACCTTCCCTCCTATCAAAGTAGACTTTTATTAATCAACTTACCACCATTAAGAAACCTTAGAACGATGCTGGGTGTCATGTTTCTATTTAATCTTATTAATGGTAATGTAGACAGCCAGCATTTATTAACACGCTTAAATTTCAACGTTCCTAGTAGAAGGACTAGAAACTTTCGTCCTCTACTCCTAAGCCATTATAGCTCGACATATGCCCAACACGATCCGTTCAGGGTATTATGTTCGGACTACAATGGTCTCTACCACGTTTTGTCCCTTTGCTCTACTATCAATCGTAAATCCATTATACTAAACGCCTTATCTTTGCAACACTCTTCCTCGTGATTTCATACTCCTTTTCCTCTCTTTTACTCTCTCGGATCTATCCCCGCGATTCGAGCCGTACGTTATGCGGCAGCGTCCCTCGGTCGGTTGGGCGGGAGGTGGGCTGTACGTATGCAGTGGGAACCGCGCGAAAAAAAAATAGTTGTGCGCCTAAACGCCACAAATTCCGTCAGGTTTTGTTGTAGGCTGCATATCAAAGCTTTAAAGTTGCTTTTGGCTGTTTCGGTGAGTGATAATGCTGAGCATCATGTTCTTGGTGTGCTGATTGCAGATATGAACTTTTTGAGGCAGGGGTAGCCAGTCCCGATTTTAAGCGCTTGCGTATGTCAAATTGCGTGCGTCAAAGGAAGAACTGGATTGCGAGAGGAATTTGTTAAGAACTTAGTGCGGTTAGAAGGTGGTGCCAATACCGTCAGGTTGCCCATTAAACATAAATTCGGTTTATTGGGCGCTCAGTATTCGGCCTTTATAAAGGAGAATCTTAACCTAGGTCATATGTCTCTGGCTCCGCCGGAGTTGCATCGAGATTGCAAATATTTTCTGCCACATCACAGCATGCTAAAGAAGGACGAGGTGAAAGACTGGCAGCCCCAATGGATCCAATGGCAGCCCCAAGGAGGAAGTGTTTGGCATTTTAGGGCAGATTTCAGCGCTTTTATCCAAGGCCGAATTTCAGCTGCGGAAATGATGCTCCAGTATCCCTAGCGTGATGGTGGCGCTGCTGAGGACGGCATCCGCAGCTACAAGGCGGGCAGTCAATAAATTGTGCCTGAAATTGAAAGCCCATCTTCCAACGGGGGGAGTATGTCGGGACAAGCAGCCACCGGAAAGAAGTTTGGCCGGCAATAATTTATTGAATTCGTGACGTCATTTTCTTTTATATATATGTTCGCGTCTCTCGCTCTATTCTCGTCACCCGTTCTCGTGCATTCGATCGGCCACCAGCATTTGCCGTCATGCGGTAGCGTTTGTCTCGCTCTCTCGCGGGATCTCTCGATCGCTCCGCTGAATCAGGCGTTGAGCCGCGCTCCCGTGTCATTACTCTAACTCGGTCGTTAACCCTACTCAGGTCATATGTATATTATTTGTAAAAAAAATTTATTGTATCAATAGCTAGAAATCAAATTGTGCTTGTTTTATTAAAGCTCCCGAAAACGATCGGTAACTGAACCAGCACATTATGAAGCAATTTACATCCATCAAAATTGCATGGATTCTTCACTCGGCAGTTTCGAGCAGTATGTTTTTCAAAGCAGCAAAAACATAGTCCTTTAGCCTTAATGACTTCTAGTCTAGTCCTGATTGTCATAGTCAAAAACCCTTTACATTAACTTAGCTTATGCTTGCCGTCACGTCCTAGTCACAATAATTTTTGTGGATCTTGAAATTTCTGCTCGTCCTTGTCCGAACCTTCTACCATATTGTGCACTGACAAGCGCTCCTTCATATGTCTGCCTCCTTTATCCTTTTCTGTTGTTTGGTAATCGTACGGCGTTACCATTGCCACAATGCTACACTAAAAAGCCACTTTCACTGGACCGCTTAGCAACCAGATCACTGTATAGAGCAGAGTTGTTTAGGTATTCCTAAAGCCCCACTGAAAGCAATATTACAGACTCCAGGTTGCTCGGGCTATTTTCTGCCTTTCGGCATACGTTGTAGACTAGCATGTACTTTTTCTGAATATGACTTGTCGCGTCGCTATTTGGGCTGGTGTAGTACTGATTAGTTGGTACTTGTTGAAGTACTTGTCGAAATTGTAGTACTTTGAGTTGGCCAACGGCGGCATTTGACTGCCTATTCTATTAGTATGAAACGCTGCACTGTTGGGGTTTGGACCCGCCGTATTGGGATTGGCGTTCGGTATAACACCTATTCTAGAAGCTGACGGTACTAATCCTGCTAAATTGCCTTGGAATCCAAAATTTGGCTGCGACGTTTCCCATGAATATAGCGACATTCTGAGGTGGAAACGTCTGCGCAGCACTATTCGATATGAATACTGCCGGGGTGTATTCATCCTTGGGTGGTGCAGCGTGTGCTATATCATCATATTAGAACTGATTATGTTGCATTAATTGGTATAAAGCCGGCTGCGCTCATTGGTGGTGTGGATTACACTGCACTAATACTTTGACTGTAAATATGGGTGGGGTGTTTACCTATTTCACCATTTGGTTGAGACACAACGTGATTTGTTTGGTTTGCGCTTATCAGCGTGCATGTGGTTTCAAGCGGCACGAAATGACCTGAGTATATCACTGTTTGCCTTGAGTGCAAGGCTTCTCGTTTCTCGACGTTTCTCGTTGTCTGCAAATAAGTGTCTTTTATGGGTTCTTGAATGCGCTCGCTCACGCTAAGAGCTACACCATTTTTTTTTTATTTTGTTTTGGTTGTTCCAAGACCGTTTCATAGAAGCAAAAGGTCTTTTCGACACTCATTTTGAGAGCGTTTCTCATTCCGCTCTTTACGCACTGCTTATTAAAGAGCGACAAACAAAGAGCTCAACGAATAGCGCTCAACAGAAAACATAATTGAAGAAAGAACAAGTCTCTTGCTCAGAACAAGAGCGAAGTATTATGCATTTTTTCGGTTGTGCTCGCAACAAGAGGGCACGAAGAAAAACGGGTGACACTTATTTTTAAGCTTTGTGGCAAAGTATTTCAGAATGATGAAACACTCCTAGGTCCCTAGAGGTTCCCACGTAATTCAAGCCGACTTTTATATCACACATCGCTGAAATCTTTATTCAAATATTAATAAAATTATAAATTCGAAGCTTCTTGCTTACACTTGTGGTTTGCTCCTCTTTACATTTAGTGATGGAGTTTAGAAATGGGAAACTGGATTAAATTCAAATTATATCACTCTGACTTAATAATCACCAAATTCAAATTGGACCCTTTCTCGAATACTTTGTACGCTTCGTACCATCTAGGAATGGGCTTAGTGCGAAAAATGTATTTTGCATGGAGCTATCGAGGTTCCCCTACAACAAAAAGAGCTGAAGTTACATTGTGAACCAAACAGTTTGACCAAACAGGTGGAGGAATCAGTCTGCAGACCGAAGTTGATAAGTCAGACTCCCGTGTTCACTGTGTAAGAGATCGAGGGCCACATCATATTTGGCGTATTTAAAGTCTTGCATGTCTTTTAGTCTTTAACTGAGCTTTTTCATTTTAGCCATGTGAGAATGGCTCTCTCATGGCTGGTTGTTTGGAACATCTACGTGAAAATCGTTAAATGCCCCATGAAGCACACTCTACTCTTCTCGACGGCACCAGGGATGTCAGGTTTACAAAAGCCTTGAGAACTAAAGAGCGCATATAAAAACCCAAATATGAGAGAGCGAAAGAAAAAAAATTGACTTATTTCTATGTGCTTATGAGCCTGGAAAATTTTGATTGGCTATCAAAAAGGACGCCTAGATTAACGCCTAATCTTTTAATTGCAAATTATAGCTATAGCAATATACATAGCAACCATCCTGGTACCTTTCGAACATGCGCCTGCGGGGCGACATATTTCCTCTGGATAAGAGGCGAGGTGTATCTATCACCACTGCTGATCTATGGGTCAAAGCGCCCGAGTTGTATAACGCAACTCCACGTCGAACCCGAAGATTCTACCCGCGATTTGGGTATCAACCACAGCCACCACGATACTCCCACTAGAGGGCCTACCCCTTTAGCTCCGACAAGCTCGGATGGGGGGCCCTGCCATGTTAGTCGCCTCTTACGACAAGCTATGGCGAGCTGTGGCAGTATTCTAGGCCGCTAACCACACGGCACGAAGAAATAGTGGGCTTTAAAAGCCCCTACTCCTCCGAAACACCTCCTCAGCAAACTCGGTAAGTCTTCTGGTCCTGTCGTCACTTTCCAAAATCATTCCAAATGTCCAGGATTCGCCAACGCGCTGCAGACCGAGTCCATCGAGGTCTCGCAAGTCTGCATAGAGGGGGCAAGCACATAAGATGTGCTCCCAGTCCTCGTTAGGATCGCCGAGAAGAAATATGAAACATGAGAAGATCTCTCGGAGGCACATTAAAGTTGATAGGCCCCAGTAACATAGGGCAATCAATGTTGGAGACAATGCTGTCACTGTACACTGTACATATGAAGAATAAGGCACCGGCTATGGTAGGCGGAAAGAGGATTCACAAACCTTAAAGGGAGAAGTAAAATTTTTAAAAATTTGTTTTGCTATTAGACCATTTTTTACTTCCAGAGCTCCAAATTATTGAACTATATTCCAGCCACGACCGGACGAATGTGGCCTACACAATGAGCCTCGAGTACAGACTTTTAAATTGGTCTGTGTGCCCATTCACAAAGCCCAGCCCACCATATGCCTTAGGCATTATAAAATCTATGTGCCTGGAAAATTTTGATTGGTTATCAAAAAGGACGCCTAGATTAACGCCTATTCTTTTAATTGCAAATTGTAATTACCAAAAGCATATGCTGAAAATATCAAGGGATCGCTTACTATAGCGAATAAGATGATATTTCAATAAGTTTAGTGGAAGAACATTAAGGGTGCACCAAGAGGAGTGATATGAATATCCTCCAAGAGGAGGAGTGGGTTAAAATTTAGTCCTTTAATTTAATTAATTTAGTTAGCAAAATGACGATGGCGATGAAATTAGATGAATAATATTTGTATATATATATAAATGCAATTGTCTTAGCATAATAATCTTAAACTTCAAATGATAGAAAATCTTCTTGCTTCAAATTATATTTCCTCTTTGTAATGAATTAAAATCTTCAATAGTTCTAATTGATATTCATATTTCCTTTAGAATTCATCGCAGTCCTACATCGAAAGATCGGTCCTCCCGTGGTAAAGCTGCTAGGAATGTTTGGTAGCTCTCGAAGAATTTATACAAACCGCAGTAGACGACTTGAATCATACAATACATAATATGAATTCAGCTCGTACTTCGCATATCAAAGTTTAACTCTAACTGGATTGTACGACTATGGATTTAAATATTTTAAGTTACTGATCGTCAAAAGGCACGTAAAGAATTTTAACATATTTCGAAATCAGCGTGGACACAAGTACTTCGATTGAATTGGATAATATAAAATTGGTTAATTTATTTCCGCTTTTAGTGTGCCATTTTCTCGAACTATCATTGGCTGAGCGGAGAGCATATGCTAAAGTTTGGTTAGATCCGAATTCTCCCGTTGCGGTCGCTGACTTAGGCTAATACATTAATTATAATACACAGCTGAACCCTGGAGACACAATTTTTCTTTCTGCGCTCACTTTATTGAGTAGAAATTAGGAGCTGCTCCTCCTGGGCCTTTTCAAGTCCGATTCGGAATTCGTAACGATGCTTGCCCGTGGGTGCTGCTCACCGCGTTGGTGTCGGTTATATCCACTGGTCTCTAATTTGGCAAGGCACTGATCAAACACACCCTTATAGTCCCTTGGTCCAATTCGGAAAGAAATTTGGAAACCGAATCTCGAGAAAATCAGCTCCTCCTGCACCCACGTTTATCAACACTATTGCCGGAACACTATTAAAAGATGGATCAAATTTGGCATTATACCCGGTCTTGAAACAACTCTGTTCAAAATTTCTTCTGAATAATTCCTGGCCCACCGCGAAAATTACTACACGTGATCGGAGATTATATAGGTTTATTCGGTCATTCGCTGACGCAGCGATGCGATGTGCATGAGGAAATTCATGCGCTCGCTGACTGTGATGCCAAGGTACCGGCAGCTGCTGACGTATGGGAGATATGATCCAGCAGATCTCACCGACGGGGTGCGCGGCATCCCAAGTCGGCGAGCCGGCGCAGTGCAGCACTCCGTTCGACGTTGTCAAATGCACCCTTGAAGTCGACGAAGATCCCAAGCACGTATCGCGACGGGATGGCGGCGACACTGCTCTTCACGTGCCTCCAAGTGTCATCGACACATCGTCCTTGGCGAAATCCGAACTGCCATCTGTATCCTTCCGGAAGAACTTCTCTCACACGATCAACCATGCCACGATCAACGATGCACCTTGCCAAATACTGGCAACAGGCATATCCCACGGTACGACGAGGGTTTGCACCTATCCTTGTCAGGCCCCTTGAGTAGCGCCACTACACGTGGACACTTCCACTCTCGGGGGAAGTAACCCGACTTGATGCAACGGGAATATAGCGCCGTCAGATACTGAAGTATGGCGCGCCACACTGCTTTGCAGATAGTGCCATTGATGTCGTCCATGCCGGGAGAGCGTCTGCTCTTCAACCTGGCGACACAAGCATCAACCTCTACTTCCTCGAGGGCCGGTGTCTCCGGCAATCGGTGCATCAGACTCCGCAACTGGGAAAAAGTTACGGAGGAGCACACGCGCACAATCACCCCAATCGGTGATTAGCTCGCCATCAACACGGAGGCACCCAGGTTGGTGATCGTCACGTCGATATTACTACGTGCACGGTAGATGTCGAAAGTGAACACCGGGTTAGGCTAGTTGAGGGCAACGGCTCCTTTCTCCAGCATCCTCTCAGACAGCAGCTCACCCCGGCTATGGTTTGCTTGTCCCTCGGGATTGCGAGGGAGTTTGCTAAACCATAGGGGGGACGCTGCATTCGCCTCGAGTCCCAGGATTGCGGGGGTTCTGCTGGCCTGCAGCAGGACCGTATCCATGTACCTGAGGTACGGCTCAAGCTCGGTGTCGAACTGGCAGTATACGGAGCAAAGGAAGATTTAGCCAAAACTCCCTTAACGCTCACGCATATGCAGATGACATCCTGGTGATCCACGAGGATGGCTGCCTTGTTCCTCCGGTCGGTGTATATCCTCATTCCTTCCGGCAGCACAACACTCGTCCCGCTACCAATGTTTGGCTCCTGCAGCAGTGCAAACAGACATCCGGACTCCCTCAGGCGGACTGCGAACTCAATAGTCGCAGACCGACCTCGACCACAGTTTGCTTGGATGAACCTAAACATTAATGTCTAGAATTCACCCTCACTAGCACCGCCGCATACACCGGGCAGCTCGGAGACAGCATGCTGTGCCCCGAGGGGTGTCCGTAGAATCGGCAGTTCCGGCAGTCCACCGGATTGGTGCAGCTTCGCGCACTGTGGCCGGACTGTCCGCATTGCCTGCAAACTTGTCCTTCTACTTGCACTCTGCCACCTTGTGGTAGAAGCCAAGACACCTGTGGCACGCGTACGTCCGCACAAGGGTCCTGCATCGCTAGGAGAACCACTTAATGTAGATCCGCCCACTTTCCAGCAGATCCAGCACCACTCTAACGTGACACTCACCGTAGCTCCGTCGGCAACCGTCCAAGGCTTACTGTCCAGGTGGACAGCCATACGGAACTCTGCCTCCGGGATGTGTAATACATTAATTATAATACACAGCTGAACCCTGGAGACACAATTTTTCTTTCTGCGCTCACTTTATTGAGTAGAAATTAGGAGCTGCTCCTCCTGGGCCTTTTCAAGTCCGGTTCGGAATTCGTAACGATGCTTGCCCGTGGGTGCTGCTCACCGCGTTGGTGTCGATTTTGGACCCTTGGTCCAATTCGGAAAGAAATTTGGAAACCGAATCTCGAGAAAATGAGCTGCTCCTGCACCAACGTTTATCAACACTATTGCCGGAACACTATTAAAAGATGGATCAAATTTGGCATTATACCCGGTCTTGAAACAACTCTGTTCAAAATTTCTTCTGAATAATTTCTGGCCCACCGCGAAAATTACTACACGTGATCGGAGATTATATAGGTTTAAGTTATCGTTGTGCTTTCCAAAGCACCATGAGTCCGGCATATATGGTCCGCCGGGTCGAGGACTGAATCCCCAGTCAACTCGCTGCATATGCGCCAATGCTCCTACAACTCCGGTCATTCGCTGACGCAGCGATGCGATGTGCATGAGGAAATTCATGCGCTTGCTGACCGTGATGCCAAGGTACCGGCAGCTGCTGACGTATGGGAGATATGATCCAGCAGATCTCACCGACGGGGTGCGCGGCATCCCAAGTCGGCGAGCCGGCGCAGTGCAGCACTCCGTTCGACGTTGTCAAATGCACCCTTGAAGTCGACGAAGATCCCAAGCACGTATCGCGACGGGATGGCGGCGACACTGCTCTTCACGTGCCTCCAAGATGTGTCATCGACACATCGTCCTTGGCGAAATCCGAACTGCCACCTGCATCCTTCCGGAAGAACTTCTCTCACACGATCAACCATGCCACGATCAACGATGCACCTTGCCAAATACTGGCAACAGGCATATCCCTCGGTACGACGAGGGTTTGCACCTATCCTTGTCAGGCCCCTTGAGTAGCGCCACTACACGTGGACACTTCCACTCTCGGGGGAAGTAACCCGACTTGATGCAACGGGAATATAGCGCCGTCAGATACTGAAGTATGGCGCGCCACACTGCTTTGCAGATAGTGCCATTGATGTCGTCCATGCCGGGAGAGCGTCTGCTCTTCAACCTGGCGACACAAGCATCAACCTCTACTTCCTCGAGGGCCGGTGTCTCCGGCAATCGGTGCATCAGACTCCGCAACTGGGAAAAAGTTACGGAGGAGCACACGCGCACAATCACCCCAATCGGTGATTAGCTCGCCATCAACACGGAGGCACCCAGGTTGGTGATCGTCACGTCGATATTACTACGTGCACGGTAGATGTCGAAAGTGAACACCGGGTTAGGCTAGTTGAGGGCAACGGCTCCTTTCTCCAGCATCCTCTCAGACAGCAGCTCACCCCGGCTATGGTTTGCTTGTCCCTCGGGATTGCGAGGGAGTTTGCTAAACCATAGGGGGGACGCTGCATTCGCCTCGAGACCCAGGATTGCGGGGGTTCTGCTGGCCTGCAGCAGGACCGTATCCATGTACCTGAGGTACGGCTCAAGCTCGGTGTCGAACTGGCAGTATACGGAGCAAAGGAAGATTGAGCCAAAACTCCCTTAACGCTCACGCATATGCAGATGACATCCTGGTGATCCACGAGGATGGCTGCCTTGTTCCTCCGGTCGGTGTATATCCTCATTCCTTCCGGCAGCACAACACTCGTCCCGCTACCAATGTTTGGCTCCTGCAGCAGTGCAAACAGACATCCGGACTCCCTCAGGCGGACTGCGAACTCAATAGTCGCAGCCCGACCTCGACCACAGTTTGCTTGGATGAACCTAAACATTAATGTCTAGAATTCACCCTCACTAGCACCGCCGCATACACCGGGCAGCTCGGAGACAGCATGCTGTGCCCCGAGGGGTGTCCGTAGAATAGGCAGTTCCGGCAGTCCACCGGATGGGTGCAGCTTCGCGCACTGTGGCCGGACTGTCCGCATTGCCTGCAGACTTGTCCTTCTACTTGCACTCTGCCACCTTGTGGTAGAAGCCAACACACCTGTGGCACGCGTACGTCCGCACAAGGGTCCTGCATCGCTAGGAGAACCACTTAATGTAGATCCGCCCACTTTCCAGCAGATCCAGCACCACTCTAACGTGACACTCACCGTAGCTCCGTCGGCAACCGTCCAAGGCTTACTGTCCAGGTGGACAGCCATACGGTACTCTGCCTCCGGGATGTGTTCACGGAGGTTGTTGGCATACAACTCAGCCATAAACTCCTCCGGAGCAATCTGGGTGGCAACATCCTGAACAACAAGTTTGAGCCGCTGCGCAGCGTTCGGCTTGACCTCGAGGCCAATCTCGCCGAACTTTTTGCTGGCAATAACCCTCCTTATTTCTCCTGACGAGGGGGTGCGGATAATGACACCGCCACGCGCAAGCCCTCTCACCTTGTGCACCCGAACTCCCAGCGAAGGGGCAATCTCCCGACGCACCTTTCAGCAACAAAAAACAACCGGATTCCTCCAACACTGCGTTGCGCACCATAAGCACCTGGACAATTGAGTCGTACTGGCTCACGCAGCTCATCAGCGCAGAAGCCTGCTGGGCGCTCATGAGCGACTCCACCACCAGGGACACAAAAGTGTCCTTGATGCCGCTTCCGCCAGGACGCCGTCAGCTCCGTTCTTGATAAGGCTATCAAGACACCGCATCGAAATGCGAGATTGCTCCGGGACGGCAGCCCTGGACTTGCGTCCACGACGACGTCCTCTGGCTCCGGTCGCACTTTCCGAACGGCTGCTTGCCAGGCTGCTAACGGAGAGCTCGCTCTCCGACATATCGCTCAGAGCGCCCCTCTTCGGGATAAATAGCACCGCCTAAAAGAGTGTGTTTTAGCACCGCGCAAAAGCACACACTAAAGCTCACAAAGAGAGCACACTTAAGCTCGCGCCAAAAGCACGGAAAAAGCACAAGTGAGAGCACTCTCAAAGCTCTCTCTCAAGCTCTCTCTTAAGTACTCTCACCAATACTTTCGCAGTAAAGCTCTGACCAGAACCACTCACTGAGCTTCTGCAGAGGAAAATTTCAACCACGTGCAAAAAAGAAAACTCCTTTTTTCACGCGAAAAACTTAATATTCCGAAACGAAAATTACACCAAGCCCAAGAATTACGATGTTGATCGGGAACGGTGACAACTTTCATTTTGTCCCACTTATCAAAGGGAACATCCATGAAATAACGGTGCAAACCAAGACTGAAGAGCACTTCCGAATCCGAGCATCTAGACAATGCTCAGAAAAACTATTACACGTACCAGCTGAAAAGCAGCAAGGGCCTACAAGTGGTAGTAAAGGAAATTGAACCCGATCAAGAGTATGGACACACTAGGTCATACTGCACACTTCGGACTGTCTGCGTAGTCTGCGGTGACGCCCACAACTCCGCTCACTGCATTACAAACAAGGACAGTACCGTAAGAAATGTAGAAACTGCGGAGGAAAACATACGGTAAACTATAGAGGATGTATGGTGTTCAAGGAGTTGAAGAGCAACATGCGTCAAGCGACAGCAATGCGCAAAATTCACAGAATATGTACATTGCATCAAAACCTACGCCAGATGTCTTCTTCGCCAAAGTTGCGAGGTCCTCATTCGGTCCCATTAACACCACCAACGGGTTCTCCTAAGCCGATGCTCTACGATCTGGAATGGAAATCCAATTCAACCTAACTCACAAATCGCTCAACCGGCGCTAGAACAGCCACATAGCAAAACGGAAACAATGATGCTCCCCAGCAAAGTATGATGGAGCTTATGTCATTCATAAAAACGACCATGCTAACACTTGTTCAAAACAGATCATGGTAATACAGCTCCTCGTAGCACAACAGTCTAAATAATCTATGGAGACTCTACGAATATCAATGTGGAACGCCAATAGTGTGTCACTAGAATTCTCACAATTCTTGACCGAAAATCATATTGACGTTATGGTATTGGTGCAAACGCATCTTACACGCAAATACAACTTACAAATAACAAATAAGAGGAATAACAGAATAAATACAGAATACTGTAGCGCTATTTTTCTCAACGTATCTAAAGCTTTCGACCGAGTTTGGCTTAATGGACTCATTAAACATACACCTACAAGATACTCTACTACTAATCATACCTCTACAATAGAGTATTCTCACTGAGATGCAACGCAGCTACTTCGGGCGACTACATCATCGAAGCTGAAGTTCCACAAGGAAGCGCACTCGACCCGAGTATATATGTTTTGTATACTTCCGATATTCCTTCGAACGCACCACTAACAGAATCAACGTTTGCCGACGATACCACTATGCTTAGACGCTTCAGATGCCCAACGCAAGCACCAAACCAACTGGCTAATCATCTAATAGTAGTGGAAAGGTGGCTGTCCAACAGGCGCATTGAAATAAACGAATAAAAGTGTAAATATGTAACGTTTACTCTTAATAGACAAACATTACTACTGTCCCTATCTCCCGAAGAGAACGGACGAGTTTTTCGTGAGCTCCGTGGAAAAAATTAATTTTAGCTGAAATACGCTGCCTTTTTGGACAAATTAAAGTGCGTTTTGTGTGCGAACATTGCTGCTACAAAGTGCGAGTTGTGTGGTTAATGTAGCTAAGCTATTTTCGTGGAAAATTGTGTTTTTCCGTCGCGAAAATTCGCCACGTGGTCTGGACATAAACAAAGAAGCTTTAAGCTTTCGTGCTGCCAGACGCGTCAAAAACGAAAACAGCTTTGACGCGTCAAAAACAGCTTTTGTCAGCTGTTTTTGTGCTGCCATATCGGCGAAAAACGTTAAGACAGCTGTGGCAGAGTGCAGTGTGGCCGTGCTGTAAAAAACTCCTTGTGCTAAATTTAGCGGAGTTTTCGTGGCGCGAAAAATGTGAATTTAAATTCAAATTTAAAAATGCCGCGTGGACGTGGTTGCCGGAGTCGTTCGGGCAGCCGCTCGAGCGTTGCCAGTGCTGCAAGCGTTGACGTGACCTCGCCTGCCTATCGGCAATCGAGGAAGTCACGGGAGAGGTCCATCTCTATCGAGATGGATACTGGCGAGCTGGAGCCCAAGCGTGTGGACCAAAGGGGTTCACCGAAGAAGCAGAGCAGTGCGGCTCTGTCCTGCCCTGGAGGCTTGAATGGTGCTGGCCTGGAGGCCGCACCTGGAGTCCCCGCCGTCGCCCCTGCTGCCGCTGCCGTCGCCATCGCCGCTACCATCGCCGCACCCACCGCCGTCGCCCCCGCTGCATTCGTCGCCCCTGCCGCTGCCGTGGAGAAGCTCGGCGCCCGTGCAGCAGTTGCTGCTGGGCATGGAGCGGTGCTGACGGAGCTGTCCGCTACCCAGCGTGCAGTCCGCAGCGCCCTGCTCGGAGGCAACTTGGAGGCCGTGTCGGCGACGATGAGTCGCTACGACGAGCTCGTCGTGCCACTCATGCTGCGGGTGTCCGAGCTAGAGACTCGGGTCGCCATGCCGCCGCCGACGTCATCGCTGCTGCGTCCCACCACCGTGGGACAAACCGCTGCCGCCGCCCCAATAGCCCCAGTTCCGGTCCCAATTCCAAGGTGCGGGAGACTTGGTCCTGCGTGGTGAAGGGGACCGACCCGGAGCTCTCCAGCAGCCAGATTGCTGAGAAGGTGCGGAAGGAGGTCGCGCCGACGCTCGGAGTCCGCGTCCACGAGGTCCGAGAGCTCAAGCGTGGCGGAGCCACCATCCGCACGCTGTCAGCCTCGGAAGCCTCCAAGGTCGCCGCATCACGGAAGTTCGCGAGGTCGGACTCAGCGTCGAAAGGAACCAGGCCGTCAAGCCGCGCCTGACGGTCTTCGAGGTGGACACGGCGCTCACACCGGAAGTCTTCATGGAGGAGCTCTACGCCAACAACCTGAAGGATGAGATGACCGTGGCTGACTTAAAAAAGTCGGTGAACATTGCATCGAAGCCGTGGACCGCAGCTGATGGAGGCACGACGAACGTGACTCTGGAGGTCAGCGAGAAGGCACTGGCCGCTTTAGACACCGGACGGGTGTATATAAAGTGGTTCAGCTTCCGCTGCCGGTCCCAGGTCCGGACGTATGCCTGCCATCGTTGCGTGGGCTTCGACCACAAGGTCCAGGAGTGCCGGCTGAAGGTGAGTGTGTGCCGCCAGTGCGGACAAGGGGGCCATGTAGCGGCGAAGTACACCAACCCGGTGGACTGCCGAAATTGTCGCTTCAAGGGGCTACCGTCGGGGCATAATATGCTCTCGGCGGCATGCCCTGTTTACAGCGCAGTCTTGGCGAGAGTGAATGCTAGACACTAACATGTCTCGGCTCTTGCAAATTAATTGCCAGGGTTCGTACGCTGTTACGTGTGATGTGGGGCAGATGATTTGTGAGAGGGGCTACGGTGTGGCCCTGTTGCAGGAACCGTGCTTCCGCCATGGCGGAGTACGTGGTTTCCCCGCAGAGATGCGGGTTTTCCCTGACAGCAGGTGCCATGCCGCAGTTGTTGTGAATGTTGTGAGTGCACTTCGGTGAACTCTACTGACTGGGGAGTGTGTGTGGGATTAGAGGGAACTTTTGGCAGGCTGTATGTTGTCAGTGTGTATTGTAAGTTTTCCGAGTCCATAGATCCGTACCTTCAGTACATGGATGCGGTACTACTCCAGGTGAGTAGCAATCCAGTCATCCTTGGCCTAGACGCGAACGCGTCGTCCCCCCTCTGGTTCAGTAAGATGTCCAGGCAAACACCTGGCCATCCGAACTATGGCCGGGGTGAGACGCTGGCCGAATGGGTGATTACCCAAGAGGTGCAGGTGGTCAACGAGCATAGTGAGTGGTACATATTCCACGGTCCGATGGGAATGAGTGACATTGATGTTACTCTAGTAAATGAGGCAGCAATGAGAGTGTGTGATTTTCGATGGAATGTGTTGGGGGGTCATGGCGTGAGTGATCATAATCCGATTGAGATTGTGGTGACTCACAATATGGCCCTAGATGCGAAAGTTGCGGTTAATGGGTGGCGCTTTCGTGGAGCGAATTGGGCCCTTCATGGGCATTATGTGAGAGAAGCGGCGACGCAAGTCCCGTTTAGCACCTTCTGTGCTATGAATGTGGATGAGCAAGTTGCATGTGTGACAGGGTAGAGTGCGAATGATGCCATGTTTGCGAGACACCGCAAGGTGACTAGTAAGCGTGTTAAGTGGTGGACGCGTGAACTGAAAGCCGAGCAGCGGTCCCTCCGGTCTCTGACGAAGAGATTCCAAAGGGCCAGAAGGGCCAATGCGGAAGGCGTGGCCCAGCTTAGGGAACAGCATAGTACTCGGGTTCACGAGTACAAGCATAAGGTTTTGCGTGTGAAAGAGGACGAGTGGCGCTCTTTCGTAGAACGAAATAAACACGATCCCTGGGGTCGGGCTTACAAAATTCTGCGGGAGGGTGGGAAGGATAGGGACAGGGGTGTATGTGCCTTACAGGTTGGAGGCCAAATGCTTACAACCTGGAAGGACTGTGTGGAATGTTTATTGTCCGAATTCTTTCCTAGGGAGGATCGACAGCACTCAGTGCCTGATGCAGTGGGTGTTGCCGATCCCCTCTTGGTGAGTGAGCTTGAGTGGTTCACCAAGCTTCGCTCTGGGAAAGCTCCTGGTATGGATGGGTTTACGGGGGAAATTTGTAAAAGTGTCTGGAAGGCCATTCCAGATCACTTGTATGAATTATACGGGAAATGCGTGAGTGAAGGAATTTTTCCAAGTGCATGGAAGTGCACAAGGGTGAGTGTGCTTCTAAAGTCACCCGATAGGATCCGGAGCAATCCGAGGTCCTTTCGGGGCATCAGCCTCGTTCCAGTTCTTGCAAAAGTTCTGGAGAGAGTGCTGGTGGAACGGCTGCAGGAGAGTGTGGGGAGTCAGATGTCTGATAGGCAATTTGGCTTCCTCGAGGGGAGGTGTGTGGAGGACGCTTGGAGGTATGTTAAGGACTCTGTGAGTTCCAGCAACTCCAAGTACGTCCTTGGTGTGTTTGTGGATTTCAAGGGGGCATTTGATTACCTAAGTTGGGCCAGTGTGATTCAGAGGTTGAACGAGAGTGGGTGCCGGGATGTAGCTCTTTGGAAGAGCTATTTCTCGGGACGCAGTGCGTGCGTGTTGGGGGTGAATGAGGTTGTCAGAAAGGATGTGGCCCGTGGTTGCCCACAGGGTTCCATCTGTGGTCCATTTATATGGAACCTCATGATGGATCCCCTGTTGTGGCAGCTCGAGCAGGAATGGAAGTGCTGTGCGTATGCGGACGACTTGCTCATCATGGTTGAGGGCCAGTCGCGTTCCAGGATTGAGGCAAGCGCCACAGAGTGCCTGCGCACTGTTAGCCAGTGGGGCAACAGTGTGGGTGTCAGCCTGGCAATGGATAAGACGGTGATAATGATGCTGAAGGGCAGCGTTACCAGTCGTGGCCTGCGGGAGGTCAGGATGTCTCTCGTAAGGCCGCCCACTGTCAGGCTTGACGGCTCCAGCATAAGGTATGTGAGACAGGTGAAGTACCTGGGCGTGACCGTTGGAGAACGGTTGCGTTTCACACCTTGTTAATCTGAAGGACTGATTGGCCAGTACGGTTGGGAAATTGCGCCGAGTTCTGAGAAGTGAATGGGGCCTTAGCAGGAGAGCTGTTCGCACCATATATGGTGGTCTTTTTGTTGCTTGCGCAACAAGCGGATCGCCTGTGTGGAGCGATGCAGTCTTGACTACTGTAGGCAGAAAGAAAGTTTACAGTGTGCAAAGGTTGATTTTGTTGGGGTGTATGCCTGTGTGTCGCACTGTCTCTACGGAGGCATTGCAAGTTCTGTTTGGAGCAGTTCCCCTTGACTTGGAGATACGGCGTAGAGCCGTAAGCTACAAGCTCAAGAAGGGGCTGCCATTGCTGGAGAACGAATAGCTGTATCGTGAAATGTCTGGGGGGAACGTGGAGAGATTAGGGCCAAGTGAATGGAAGTCTATGTTGCATGAATGTGTCCTGTCGGACTGGCAAGCCCGATGGGACGATAGTGAGAATGGGCGGGCCACTTACGAGTTCATTTCAGATGTCTCGTTTGTTGTCGACCGACCGGACTTTGGTTTTAACCTCAGCGCCGGGTTCCTTTTGACTGGCCTTGGATCACTGAATGCATGGAAGCATGTTCTCTGTGAGTGCCCGTTGTATGACGACCTTCGTGATCTGGGGGCTCTGGGTGTGGTTCAGGCTGGGGGGACTTTGACTTTAGTCAAGTGCTCTCCACGAGCGATAGGATACACAGGTTGAATGTGCTTGCGAGAGCCGTATTCAGTCGTCGACGAATGCGATGATTTGTAGATGCCGAGATGTGTTAGGGGTGAATGGTGTGTGAATCAGGACCGAGTGAATAGGTGTATGAAAGGTTCGCCGGGTTTTCGCCCGCCGCCGGGGTGACCAGTCCCCGAGCATCATGGTAGCTGAAACTGGGAGTGCTTCGTTTAGTTGCACGAACCCGACCAGAGGACTTTTCTGGTACCACGGGTGATGAGGACTCACGGAGATGGTGCTCCAACTCCGCTTAGGGGTTGTTGGGAACATAGCTGGCCGCCTTCGAATGGTCTGGTCTTTGACCAGCAGCAAATGCCGCGGTTTGCGGAAGAGGAAGGAATAGTCCTCGCCTCCGAACAGTGAGAAAGCCATGTCCATGAACATGGTGGATAAAACTGTAACACCTTATGATTTGGCCGTTTCGGCCACCTCATAATCTATTCCGAGCAGCTATGTACTTTTCTATCCGGGGCCACCGACCCGTGACTGTTCTGGAGTCAAAATCGGTAGTGTCCTTGTTGGCACGGCGCCTGACCGTAGGCTGTGATAATTTCTGGTACCACGGGAGCCAGCGCCCACGGAACTTGTTCCGTCCTGGCTATGGTTGAGGCCCCTTTTGGGAGCTACGTGGTGGTTGTGGTTTATTACCCAAATGCGGGTAGAGCCTTCTGGCTCGACGAGGAGTTGCGTTATACAACCGGGTGCCGTGATCCCACAGATCGGAAGGTGTTTAGATAGGCCTCCATCATCCATCCATCCAGATTGACTTTCTTTCGGTATCCGGCGGAACATGGTTCCAAAGGGGCGCTGATTGACGCATAGTTTCATATCCCAAGCCCAAGAGGGCCGTCAGATTAAGCCAACGTGGCAGGTGCTCACGTTAAACATATACGACGTTCATTCCTTCGAACGCACAACTAACAACATTAACTTTCGCCAACTTTACCACTATCCTTAGTTGCCCCAGATGCCAACGCAAGCACCAAACCAACTGGCTAATCATTTAATAGTAGTGGAAAGGTCGGTGTCCGACTGGCGCATTATAATATACCAACAAACGTGAAAATATGTAACGTTTACTTTTAATAGACAAATATGCCCTCCGCTTTCGGTATGCAGTAAACAGTATGCAGATTCCTCAAGCTAACGAAGTAACGTACCTTGGCGTCCACCCATAGACGACTAACTTGGCGTAAGCACATCGAATGCAAGAAGATGCACCTAAAACTGAAAGCCAGCAGCCTCCACTGGATCATAAACTCACGATCTGTGCCACTGTGCCTGGACTACTCTAGTTACTACTCTACAATTCAGTCCTAAAGCCAATCTGGACGTATGGCTCCCAGGGGAAGGCGAGCAGCAGCAACTTAGACATCATACAGCGCGCACAATCAAAAATCTTGAGAACTATCACTGGGGCACCTTGTTATGTTCGCAACGAAAACATCCACCGGCATTTGGGCATCCTCGCAGTGAAGACGAAATCCAGAAGCAACAAGAGTCCTACAAAGAAACACTGTCTTTGTAACACCCAAATTTACTCGCTCGGGGATTGGCTCGAGTTTCTGGCGAATCCCGCCTGCGACTCAACGACCTTCTAACCCAGCAATCGATTTTTAGAGCCGTTTAACTCTGTATCAGTCAATATGACTGTTAGTTGGAGATTTGATACACCTCTTCTTAGTCTCGCGAGAATTTTCAAGAAATAAAAGTAACGTTAAAAAAAAAAAAATTCAACTTATGTTAGTGACATGTGACATTTTTGTGATAACTGGCCTAATTTATGCTGAAGAACAAAAAGGTCTAAGCTAGTAATGAAAGCCATTGTGCTGGGGTGCGATTGTTGCGCAAGACGTCTATTTTATATTTTATTTTATCTATTATATTTTACATCTATAGAGAAGATCTACAAGTATTCCGGGATCACAAATTTGTAACTTGGAATTTAGGGGCACGAACTACAAAAAAAATGTATAACCCCTCGATCGATCTTCACTTTCGTATAGTTTACATGCCCGCAGATCATGTCCGTTTAATTATGAGTGAATTGGGTGTCTGATACCGGGATTTGGCCATAGATAAATGCAGCAGTGTGGTTTTCTCGAAGGAAATGCTGACTGGAAAAAATATTTTCTTTCCACTACGTGGCCACGGCAACCAATTCTTCCGGATACATATATGAATTTGCCTCGATCGTCGATGACACCAGTAATGGTACCGTCAGCCCGATGCTTCTGAATGCGCTCGATGGCCTGCTGAGTCTTAAGTTTAAAGGCGACGGCAAGGTCTTCCAGTACGACAACCTTGTTGTCCTTAATATACTGGATGAAATCAGCGAGAAGATTGTCCTGTTCATCTTCATCGCCCTCCTTAAAACCCTCTTCTTCTACGCTGAAAGCAGCCTTCATTTTCAGGTACTCCTCGTGTTCTTTACGCACGCGCTCCTCCTTGGCCAAGCGCTCAGCTTCAGCCTTCTTTCGCTCCGCCTCTGCTTCAATCTCTTCCTGTTGTTTACGCTCAGCATCCTCCTTAGTCTCCTTGGCCTTCCGCTGCTCACGATCGTATAGCTCTTGTTCGCGTTGGACTCGTTTAACCTCTTTGGCCTCCATCTTAGCTCGCTTTTTAGCGGCCATCTTCTCGTCGAGGACAGCGCCTTGTGGTACCCGAGGTCCTTCGCCATCGGCTTGGGCAGCATCATCGTTATCTGAACCCCCTGGGGCACGACGCGGAACACCCTCCAGGGCGCGCTGTGGGACGCCACGTTGCGGAGCAGCCGCCGCAGGTTTCGCTTCTGGGGTCGAATTTTTCTTCTGCAGCAAGTACAGTGAGATAATAACCACCAGCAATGCCCACCAGAATAATCAGGTCCATTATAACACCATTATAGTACTTTGTTAATTATATCGTTTGAATTTTTATTTAATTTTAGAATGGCATTCGTTACTTTACTTATTTGATCATTTTCTAACCTAATATCTTGTTTATTATTATTTTCTAGTTGTCCGCTTATTTTGTTTTTTAGTATTTCGTGGTCATGGTGGTCCGGTGTTCCTACCAACCATTTCCATGCCGTTCCTAGGATTACTATTTATCTTTTTTGTCTATAGCTTGTTCTTAGTTTGAGAAGAGTTTGTATTATTCGATTTAATTCGTAAGACAGGTAGGGGTATAGATGATGTGATGGGGTGTGGTTGTTTAAACCTTTTTTAAGTTGGTCAAATGTATTGTCGTATTCTTTTAGGTCAAATGAATGGGTG
Organism: Drosophila atripex; assembly: GCA_035045925.1. Classification (NCBI taxonomy): domain Eukaryota; kingdom Metazoa; phylum Arthropoda; class Insecta; order Diptera; family Drosophilidae; genus Drosophila; species Drosophila atripex. The sequence continues at coordinate 931,894 of JAWNOP010000041.1, read as the reverse complement.
ATTTTAAAAGTTAAAGCGAATGGGGCTGTTGTATCGACAGATATTTTAAGTTGATCTTCTAAAAGGAATCGAATCGCACCAAAGTTTATGGCGCATTCGTTGCCTATTACTACCCACTTGGGCATGCCAAAAACTATCAGCATTTCTTGAAAACTTGTCGAGATCAGTTAAAACATTGTTTTTTTCCGTAATATGAATGTCTATGTGGATTTTTCCTGGGTAGTTAGGGATAGGTGTTGGTTGGATTGCCCGATTCGGTAGGTGTCTATCATATTTGGATTCTCTACATTATTGATAGGATTGGACGATTGTTTGAATTTTCTTTTGAGCTAGTGGGAAGAAATATTTTGTAATAATCTGTATTTTGTTTTCTTTTGCGTCCCCTGTGTCTCATTTTATGTTCTAACGTAATGATCTGATTGTGAGTTTTTTTCTGAGGGTACATCTTCAACTTGATTAGTAGTAAATCTAACTTTGAAAGACTTGAAATGTGTAAGATAAATAACTTGAATTTTTTCCATTACTTCTTCTGAAGTGTAGATACTTTTGTTAATTCTGGGATCTAATCGGGCTCGGAGTATATTTATGATTTCCTGTTATGTGTAAGAGTGATTTTTTATTATGGGAAGTTGGAAATGGAATTTCTAAATTATACGAATCAGTGTTTTTTTAATAAAAAAGGAATTGGTTTTTAAATACGTAGATCGGGGCATCTACTGAGGATATTAAATTATATGAGGAACTTTCGTCGCTGTGGATTGTAGAGTCTTAATGAATTGAATTAATTTCTGGTTGAGCTCGGGATGGGGCGTCTGCTACTACATTAGCTACACCAGCTTGTATCTAATCTCGGGGCTATATATGCGCCGATAATATCTCTCCAGCGTTTAAGCTTGGCATTGTGATTATTTGCACTATTCAAAAAGGTCAGGGGTTGGTGGTCTGTATAAATTGTCACTTTCGAATATCCGTACAGATAATGTCTAAAGCTTTGGAGACCCCATAGGATTGCTAACATTTCCCTATCGTTAGTTGCATAATTTTCTTCCATTTTCGAGAGGGTACGAGATATGAATATTATTGGTTTATGGTTCTGTTCTAAGACGGCTCCTGTGGCAAAATGTGATTCGTCTGTGGTAAATTGGAACTCCTTCGTAAAGTCTGGGTACGCTAATGTTAAATGCCTAGAGATAAGTTTGTTTTTGAGTTTTTCGAATGCACCTGCATTCTTTGTCTAGGTCTATTGTCTTTGTCTATTCTGCTTGACTTGTATTTGAATCCTTCCTTAAATCCGCGTCCTTCTTCTCCAGTTAGGAGGACTGTTAGAGGATTGGCTAACTTTGGGTAATCCTTAATAAATCTCCTATAATAGCTTGTCATTCTTAAAAATGATCGAAGTTCCGTTAGTGTTTTTGGTATTGGGAAGTTTTTAATTGCCTTGATTTTTTCGATATTGGTTGATCTTTTGATCTCCCGATCTTTTGAGATCGTATATCCCAGAGAATCGACTTATTTTTTGAAAAAGTGGCATTTTTCGATTTGTATCCTCATATTGGCTTTTTGGAAATCCATTTTCTAACTCTAGTACTGAGAAGAATCCATTGTTTTCTAGTTGTGCGATTATTTCGCCCATTTCGGCAATGGGGTATCAATAGGATATTGTTACCTCGTTGAGCTTCCTATAACACTAGTTTAAAAATTTAATTGTAATCGATTTAATCTTGAAATTTATGATTTTTATAATAATTTGGGGTTGGAGAACACGAAAATTACATCTGTTTATTTTTGTAAAGAACCGTTTTAGAGATATTTTTGAAAATCGTGTTTTTGTGGTCCTTTAACAGTAACAAAAAATGGATATTCTTCGAAAGCTATTGAAGTGATGTTTACGTGGATATATATGTGCAAATTGAATCAAAGCTCTGAAATTCACAAGCCACAAAAATACTAAAATAATGTTATTTTCAACCAATCTTTAAAATTGAAATTTTTCAGAGTTTTTTTGAGTTTCTGTCATATGCTCGTCTGTTGGAAAATTTTAATTTTCCAATTTTTTTCCAACAACAGAATATCATTTTTATAAAAAAATAAAAAAAAAAAATAATTAAAAAAAATATATTTAAAAAAAAATATGATTAAAAAAATATTTAGCAAAAAGTACAGTGATACCCTTATCGGAGTTGGCACCAAACTTCCATAAGACGTGATAAGAAAGTACAGTGAGATAATAACCACCAGCAATGCCCACCAGAATAATCAGGTCCATTATAACACCATTATAGTACTTTGTTAATTATATCGTTTGAATTTTTATTTAATTTTAGAATGGCATTCGTTACTTTACTTATTTGATCATTTTCTAACCTAATATCTTGTTTATTATTATTTTCTAGTTGTCCGCTTATTTTGTTTTTTAGTATTTCGTGGTCATGGTGGTCCGGTGTTCCTACCAACCATTTCCATGCCGTTCCTAGGATTACTATTTATCTTTTTTGTCTATAGCTTGTTCTTAGTTTGAGAAGAGTTTGTATTATTCGATTTAATTCGTAAGACAGGTAGGGGTATAGATGATGTGATGGGGTGTGGTTGTTTAAACCTTTTTTAAGTTGGTCAAATGTATTGTCGTATTCTTTTAGGTCAAATGAATGGGTGATTTTAAAAGTTAAAGCGAATGGGGCTGTTGTATCGACAGATATTTTAAGTTGATCTTCTAAAAGGAATCGAATCGCACCAAAGTTTATGGCGCATTCGTTGCCTATTACTACCCACTTGGGCATGCCAAAAACTATCAGCATTTCTTGAAAACTTGTCGAGATCAGTTAAAACATTGTTTTTTTCCGTAATATGAATGTCTATGTGGATTTTTCCTGGGTAGTTAGGGATAGGTGTTGGTTGGATTGCCCGATTCGGTAGGTGTCTATCATATTTGGATTCTCTACATTATTGATAGGATTGGACGATTGTTTGAATTTTCTTTTGAGCTAGTGGGAAGAAATATTTTGTAATAATCTGTATTTTGTTTTCTTTTGCGTCCCCTGTGTCTCATTTTATGTTCTAACGTAATGATCTGATTGTGAGTTTTTTTCTGAGGGTACATCTTCAACTTGATTAGTAGTAAATCTAACTTTGAAAGACTTGAAATGTGTAAGATAAATAACTTGAATTTTTTCCATTACTTCTTCTGAAGTGTAGATACTTTTGTTAATTCTGGGATCTAATCGGGCTCGGAGTATATTTATGATTTCCTGTTATGTGTAAGAGTGATTTTTTATTATGGGAAGTTGGAAATGGAATTTCTAAATTATACGAATCAGTGTTTTTTTAATAAAAAAGGAATTGGTTTTTAAATACGTAGATCGGGGCATCTACTGAGGATATTAAATTATATGAGGAACTTTCGTCGCTGTGGATTGTAGAGTCTTAATGAATTGAATTAATTTCTGGTTGAGCTCGGGATGGGGCGTCTGCTACTACATTAGCTACACCAGCTTGTATCTAATCTCGGGGCTATATATGCGCCGATAATATCTCTCCAGCGTTTAAGCTTGGCATTGTGATTATTTGCACTATTCAAAAAGGTCAGGGGTTGGTGGTCTGTATAAATTGTCACTTTCGAATATCCGTACAGATAATGTCTAAAGCTTTGGAGACCCCATAGGATTGCTAACATTTCCCTATCGTTAGTTGCATAATTTTCTTCCATTTTCGAGAGGGTACGAGATATGAATATTATTGGTTTATGGTTCTGTTCTAAGACGGCTCCTGTGGCAAAATTTGATTCGTCTGTGGTAAATTGGAACTCCTTCGTAAAGTCTGGGTACGCTAATGTTAAATGCCTAGAGATAAGTTTGTTTTTGAGTTTTTCGAATGCACCTGCATTCTTTGTCTAGGTCTATTGTCTTTGTCTATTCTGCTTGACTTGTATTTGAATCCTTCCTTAAATCCGCGTCCTTCTTCTCCAGTTAGGAGGACTGTTAGAGGATTGGCTAACTTTGGGTAATCCTTAATAAATCTCCTATAATAGCTTGTCATTCTTAAAAATGATCGAAGTTCCGTTAGTGTTTTTGGTATTGGGGAAGTTTTTAATTGCCTTGATTTTTTCGATATTGGTTGATCTTTTGATCTCCCGATCTTTTGAGATCGTATATCCCAGAGAATCGACTTATTTTTTGAAAAAGTGGCATTTTTCGATTTGTATCCTCATATTGGCTTTTTGGAAATCCATTTTCTAACTCTAGTACTGAGAAGAATCCATTGTTTTCTAGTTGTGCGATTATTTCGCCCATTTCGGCAATGGGGTATCAATAGGATATTGTTACCTCGTTGAGCTTCCTATAACACTAGTTTAAAAATTTAATTGTAATCGATTTAATCTTGAAATTTATGATTTTTATAATAATTTGGGGTTGGAGAACACGAAAATTACATCTGTTTATTTTTGTAAAGAACCGTTTTAGAGATATTTTTGAAAATCGTGTTTTTGTGGTCCTTTAACAGTAACAAAAAATGGATATTCTTCGAAAGCTATTGAAGTGATGTTTACGTGGATATATATGTGCAAATTGAATCAAAGCTCTGAAATTCACAAGCCACAAAAATACTAAAATAATGTTATTTTCAACCAATCTTTAAAATTGAAATTTTTCAGAGTTTTTTTGAGTTTCTGTCATATGCTCGTCTGTTGGAAAATTTGAATTTTCCAATTTTTTTCCAACAACAGAATATCATTTTTATAAAAAAATAAAAAAAAAAAATAATTAAAAAAAATATATTTAAAAAAAAATATGATTAAAAAAATATTTAGCAAAAAGTACAGTGATACCCTTATCGGAGTTGGCACCAAACTTCCATAAGACGTGATAAGAAAGTACAGTGAGATAATAACCACCAGCAATGCCCACCAGAATAATCAGGTCCATTATAACACCATTATAGTACTTTGTTAATTATATCGTTTGAATTTTTATTTAATTTTAGAATGGCATTCGTTACTTTACTTATTTGATCATTTTCTAACCTAATATCTTGTTTATTATTATTTTCTAGTTGTCCGCTTATTTTGTTTTTTAGTATTTCGTGGTCATGGTGGTCCGGTGTTCCTACCAACCATTTCCATGCCGTTCCTAGGATTACTATTTATCTTTTTTGTCTATAGCTTGTTCTTAGTTTGAGAAGAGTTTGTATTATTCGATTTAATTCGTAAGACAGGTAGGGGTATAGATGATGTGATGGGGTGTGGTTGTTTAAACCTTTTTTAAGTTGGTCAAATGTATTGTCGTATTCTTTTAGGTCAAATGAATGGGTGATTTTAAAAGTTAAAGCGAATGGGGCTGTTGTATCGACAGATATTTTAAGTTGATCTTCTAAAAGGAATCGAATCGCACCAAAGTTTATGGCGCATTCGTTGCCTATTACTACCCACTTGGGCATGCCAAAAACTATCAGCATTTCTTGAAAACTTGTCGAGATCAGTTAAAACATTGTTTTTTTCCGTAATATGAATGTCTATGTGGATTTTTCCTGGGTAGTTAGGGATAGGTGTTGGTTGGATTGCCCGATTCGGTAGGTGTCTATCATATTTGGATTCTCTACATTATTGATAGGATTGGACGATTGTTTGAATTTTCTTTTGAGCTAGTGGGAAGAAATATTTTGTAATAATCTGTATTTTGTTTTCTTTTGCGTCCCCTGTGTCTCATTTTATGTTCTAACGTAATGATCTGATTGTGAGTTTTTTTCTGAGGGTACATCTTCAACTTGATTAGTAGTAAATCTAACTTTGAAAGACTTGAAATGTGTAAGATAAATAACTTGAATTTTTTCCATTACTTCTTCTGAAGTGTAGATACTTTTGTTAATTCTGGGATCTAATCGGGCTCGGAGTATATTTATGATTTCCTGTTATGTGTAAGAGTGATTTTTTATTATGGGAAGTTGGAAATGGAATTTCTAAATTATACGAATCAGTGTTTTTTTAATAAAAAAGGAATTGGTTTTTAAATACGTAGATCGGGGCATCTACTGAGGATATTAAATTATATGAGGAACTTTCGTCGCTGTGGATTGTAGAGTCTTAATGAATTGAATTAATTTCTGGTTGAGCTCGGGATGGGGCGTCTGCTACTACATTAGCTACACCAGCTTGTATCTAATCTCGGGGCTATATATGCGCCGATAATATCTCTCCAGCGTTTAAGCTTGGCATTGTGATTATTTGCACTATTCAAAAAGGTCAGGGGTTGGTGGTCTGTATAAATTGTCACTTTCGAATATCCGTACAGATAATGTCTAAAGCTTTGGAGACCCCATAGGATTGCTAACATTTCCCTATCGTTAGTTGCATAATTTTCTTCCATTTTCGAGAGGGTACGAGATATGAATATTATTGGTTTATGGTTCTGTTCTAAGACGGCTCCTGTGGCAAAATGTGATTCGTCTGTGGTAAATTGGAACTCCTTCGTAAAGTCTGGGTACGCTAATGTTAAATGCCTAGAGATAAGTTTGTTTTTGAGTTTTTCGAATGCACCTGCATTCTTTGTCTAGGTCTATTGTCTTTGTCTATTCTGCTTGACTTGTATTTGAATCCTTCCTTAAATCCGCGTCCTTCTTCTCCAGTTAGGAGGACTGTTAGAGGATTGGCTAACTTTGGGTAATCCTTAATAAATCTCCTATAATAGCTTGTCATTCTTAAAAATGATCGAAGTTCCGTTAGTGTTTTTGGTATTGGGGAAGTTTTTAATTGCCTTGATTTTTTCGATATTGGTTGATCTTTTGATCTCCCGATCTTTTGAGATCGTATATCCCAGAGAATCGACTTATTTTTTGAAAAAGTGGCATTTTTCGATTTGTATCCTCATATTGGCTTTTTGGAAATCCATTTTCTAACTCTAGTACTGAGAAGAATCCATTGTTTTCTAGTTGTGCGATTATTTCGCCCATTTCGGCAATGGGGTATCAATAGGATATTGTTACCTCGTTGAGCTTCCTATAACACTAGTTTAAAAATTTAATTGTAATCGATTTAATCTTGAAATTTATGATTTTTATAATAATTTGGGGTTGGAGAACACGAAAATTACATCTGTTTATTTTTGTAAAGAACCGTTTTAGAGATATTTTTGAAAATCGTGTTTTTGTGGTCCTTTAACAGTAACAAAAAATGGATATTCTTCGAAAGCTATTGAAGTGATGTTTACGTGGATATATATGTGCAAATTGAATCAAAGCTCTGAAATTCACAAGCCACAAAAATACTAAAATAATGTTATTTTCAACCAATCTTTAAAATTGAAATTTTTCAGAGTTTTTTTGAGTTTCTGTCATATGCTCGTCTGTTGGAAAATTTTAATTTTCCAATTTTTTTCCAACAACAGAATATCATTTTTATAAAAAAATAAAAAAAAAAAATAATTAAAAAAAATATATTTAAAAAAAAATATGATTAAAAAAATATTTAGCAAAAAGTACAGTGATACCCTTATCGGAGTTGGCACCAAACTTCCATAAGACGTGATAAGAAAGAAGGTATATCAGAAGATGATTTTTTCCCATTCACAAACCGCCAAAACGTAGAGTTGGATTCGAGGCTACCTTTAACATCGGAAATGTATTGGTTATACAACAATTTATTGAGGAATTAAAACTGCCACCTGTATTGTCGGTACATCTCGCCAGTTGGCGGAAACCCATTCAAAACATGCAATAGCGGTATTAATAAGTGAAAGGTTAAACTCATTAAAGTGATGAAGTAGGTGAAGCTGAAGGCAAAAAACTATAAAATTCAATGTGTATCAACAATGGCTTATGGTGCATATCACATTAATGGTACATTACGAATTTCTTCTTTACTATTTACGACATTGTTTAAAAATATCAGATTCAGAATTTTCGATAAATCATTTGAAATATTGTTTACTTGGTAGAGGCCCATGGTAAAAATATCATCCAAGACTACCATTTCGTGGGATTGGTGAACGTTGCTGCGTAACATACCTAGGGACTGCGGGTTTCTAGACCAATCAATAGAGCTCAATAGAGCCCAGCTACCATCTTCGGGTTAGGGTCCTCCGTTCTAGCACAGACGCTGGCGATGTTTTCCATATGCGCTTGATAGGTACTGAATTCGCTATTTAGTGCCTGAATGAATGCCCTGGATCGAAATGGATAACTGATCCGATAGAGAGCCGCCAACCGGAAGGCTAACCAACGTGGTCAGCATCAACCTGACATCGGCGCTCCAAGGCTTCAGAGGCAGTGCCACTAAGTTAGTTGTGGTTGATCGCTCCGGCAAGAATCTATGCTAATTGTGAGATATAAGGTTAAGTATCAAAAATGTTAACTTTTTGGGGACTATACGCTCCCTACCCTACTGAATGGACCTTTATGAATGGACGTGATCGAGGTAATTTTCCAACGAAAACTAAGGATACGAAAGAAGGAACGAAAATCCGAGGATGTGTGATTAGGAGAACAGAAGATGCAGAGGTGTGGTTAGTGATGAGATACTCTTCTTGATGAGGAATGGGAAGATACCATCTAAGTCGGGGGTATGCGACTAATAAAAATGACTACAGGCTTCAACAAGGTCACAATCTAATATGTTCAAGCTTCCAACCTCAAGAAGCTCCTTCCAAGCTCCAGGTTCCAAAAGAAGGCAAAATATTTAGCAAAAATTTCAGTTATGCCCTAATCGGAGTTGGCTGCCAAACTTCCATAAGACGTGGAAGAAGGTATATCAGAAGATGATTTTTTCCCATTCACAAATCGCCAAAACGCTTTAGGGTTGGATACGAGGCTACCTTCAACATCGGAAATATATTGGTTATACAACAATTTATTGAGGAATTAAAACTGCCACCTGTATTGTCGGTACATCTCGCCAGTTCTTTGTTCCCTTGACTTTAAAAATCGCTTATAAAATGTGTCCCTTCCATTCTTAAAGTTTTTTAGACACTCTGTGTACCAGGGAAGTTTGTACGACCTTCGAACCTTAACGGCAGCATTATTGTCAATAATATTGAATAGAGCAATCAAAAACTTAGCATGACACTCATCAATCGTGCCATCCGAAAAAAGGGAAACCCATTCAAAACATTTCGTTTTTTTCGATTTTATGCAATAAAATTGCGCCATAGGCATCAGCACTCGCATCTGTAAGGAGTTCAATAAAGAATTGGGGATCGAAGATAGTCAGAACAGGTTCACTAGTCAGGATACAAATCACTTTCTGTCGTATTTGCTCATGCTCTAATTTTTATAAAAATGACATACTTTTTGAAGTAAGAGCATAGAGGGGTTTTAGGAACTGTGAAAACTTGGGTACAAACTGACGAAAATACAAGACCAGTCCAATAAATTGTCTCAGTTGAGTGACGGATTGCGGGGGCGGTAAGTCTACTAGAGCTTGTATTTTCCTAAGACTCGTTCGAATTTCACCTGCTCTAACTTCAAAACCTAAGTATTCGACACAAGATTTTAGAAAGGAACATTTCTTTATGTTGAAAGAAAATCCTGCTTTGGCTAGTGCTGTAGGGTGATTTGTAATCTCTCAAAAGCTTCCTCATTTGTATGTGCGACTATCATTACATCGTCCATATAAACAATGGCATATTTATAAGTCAGATCACCTGAGGCATGATAAATAGCCCTTTGGAATACGGATGGCGCATTTTTAAGCCCAAAAGGCATAGCAAAGTATTCGTGCTGTCCTTCTGGGGTTACAAAAGCCGTCCGTTCAATAGAGTTTGCATGTATTGGGATCTGATGGAAGCCAGTGGCCATATCAATGCACGTGAAAAACTTAGCCCTACTCAACCTATCTGGTCAGATATAAGTGGCAACGGATACTTGTGGGAAACAGTGTTGGCATTAAACTCCCGATAGTCAACACAATACCATTTTTGTTTCGGACAAGTAACATCGGACTCGCAAAAGGAGTGGAACTGGGTCTTATTATGTGCGCATCCAACAGCTCTTGAATAGAATGTCTAACCTTTTCTTTTTCCTCCACACTCAAACGATAAGGGCGCCTCTGAACCGTCTTATTTTGATCAATCAAGCGAATTTCTAGTTGTCCCATAGTCACGCGGCTCTGTGGAATACCGTTTATGAACGAATTTGAGAATTTTTGTAATATTGATAGCATTCTATCTTTATCTGGTCCATGCAAATCGGTATCAACATCTACGACAGGTAATTTTGACTTTTCACTAAACAAAGTAATCGCGCTTGATGTAATTGTCAAGCCGATACCCTGGCTCAAAATTTCGCGACCAATCAAAGCTTCGTATTTAATAGGATTATCTAGAACTACGCGAAATAAGATTTCAAGTGAACGCTCACAAATCAAAACATTTTCCATAATCAGTAAAGTGCTACAAACGGAGTTACCGCCTATACCCCTTAATGTCACTACGTTCTTTATTCTAGTGCCTGATAATCTCAGCGATGCAGTCTCTTTGATGAGTGAGCATACGGCTCCGAAGTCGAAGTAATATTGGAACGACTGACCAAACTGCAGTAAAGTTCCTAAGGGCTCAAGTTCGGTGCATATGTTCGGTGCATATGCTTTGATGGTGTTCCTTTTGATTGGCAGACGCTCCTGACGATCCGGGCAGATACATGTCCTGCTTTTCCACATTTGTAACAGATCTCTTCCTCCAGTATATCCAGATTGTTGATTACGGGGCTGCTGACACTGAGTTGTCTCTTTGTTAAAGCGACATTCCGCCTCTTGTGGCCGGGTTTGCCACACTTGTGACACGTGATGTGAGGCATAGCCCTGATTCTTTTTCCTTGTGGTACTGGTACGTTGTCTCCCTGCTGACTCTTTCTGGCGTCAAACGGAAAGGCTTTGAGTTTCTGATGCAGCTCGTTTCTGGTTTTGGATATCCGTGGTAAAAACCAAACGGCACAATCGTTTATCTATCCCAGCTTCCCATGTGCCAACTTAACGGATACAGCAATCTGCTCGACGCTGAGCGACTTCCAGCGGGACATAAGGGAAGTGACCATTCTGCTCCCATTTAACGACATACCACATCACATTTCAATCACATTTGGGCGTCCATTTAGCAAATTCATAACGGTGGCGGCCAAAGTCTCCGTTTCAGAAAAATGTTGCAAAAATAATTCTCGGAACTGCGTCCATGTAATGCCGGGAAAACATGTCTGCGAGAGCCAGTGAGATGCGGTGGCTTCCAGTTATTTGCTGAGCGCCATTACAAGTCGACTGTTGAACACCAGGACCGCGCGTCTGATCCTGCACGATCGGGCTTGAACTTTGGCAGTGCAATGGTTTTGACATCTTTTGGTTAATTTTGAGAGCACTGCACTTGTTTTATTAGTTCGGCGAAGTTACGATTTTGCAATTCCAAGATTGCTAGAAGATTTGCATCCTTGGCTGGAGGCGGAGGTAATCCCACTTCTGATGACGCAGATCCATTCGGCGCGTTTTCCTGCGCATGGCATGATCTCAAACTTCTTTTTCAGTCTGCCTCTCAAACTCATGTCGGTTCCTTCAAATTCCCCTTCACCCTCAAATACACACGGACAGTGTGATGAGTTATGATGAACTCTATTTGTCTCACTCACGCCCACGCCCAGACTACGTTGACGGAACTGCGTATCCGTCTCGCACGAAAGAATGTAGAAGCAATAAGAAGTAGAACAAGAGTGTACCAACAAATAATCGTTATAATTTGAATATTCAGAACAATCTGCGACTTATATTTTTTTATATTCATAGGTAAAGTTTTTGTGCAAAGAGTTTAAGAGGCTGATTAAAAACTATATTTTGGTTGGTAAAAATCCCCGTATTGAACACTCACCGAGGCTGCCGAGAGTTAATGATGCTACAGTGAATGTACAATTTCAGGCGGCGATCAGCTAAGATTAAAGGAGTATGTGGGTAGTAAAGGTAGTAGCATGCGGAAGTATGTGTTTCGATTTCTAAATGTGATCAAAATATATAAAGATTTTTTTATCATGGATCAGATTTTTTATCATGGTGCAGGGGTACAGAAAAGCACTGATATCAAATAAAACACGAAAGGAAAACTAACTTCGGGAGGAGCCGAAGTTGCTATACCCTCCCAGTTAAGTGGCAGCTTATATTATTAGATATATATCGTATCGTAAGTAATCGGCCGATCCTTATGAAGTTTGGCAGATCGGAGAAGTTTGCCCATAACAGAATCCATGGAAAGTCCCATCCTTCTAACTCAAAAAACAACAAAGTTATGGCATTTCCGATCAATGAGTTATAGAGCAGCTATAAGACATAGTCGACCGATCCCGGCCGTTCCTTAGAAGCTTTTATTTTTTGGATATTTTGGACTTAGAAGCTTTTCGCTTGCTTTTGTAAATCAGAACTTGATGGTGGAACTGTGCAATTTTTGTTCTGTGAACTTTGGGATCTAGTAGGGACTTTTAGTATTTGTATATTTACTTCTTTTAGTTCATCGATGATTTTTCTTGATAAGGTATCTGTCACAAAATTTTTTGCTCCCTTGAGGGATACTGCAATGAATTTTTATTCTTCTAAATCTAATTTCATTCTAGTTAATTATGAAGTTGGGTTTCTCATTGAAAATAGGTATGTTAAAGGTTTGTGGTCTGTTTTTATAGTGAAATGCCACAAAAGTGAGGTCCAAAATAATTAACTGACCAATGTATCCCTGTGGGTTGAGCTTCAACAATTTTAACTTGGGAATTTGTGTTTCCGCTAGTGTTACTGGTGTTGTTGTAGCCGTTATGTCCACCACGGTTAGTACCTCTAAAATTTAAAAATTACTTATTGGGGTGGTATTAAATATTAGAACATGGTATTAGTTCTGCTTATAACCATTATTTTGGTATTACCCATTGTTACAATTGTAATAGTTATTGTAATAGCCTCTTCCATAACCTTTACCCCGATAATTACATCTGAAGTTATTATTCCGGTAGTTTATAAAGAATCAAATAAAAAAGCCTCTGGACGAGGTAAAATAACGGTGGAGAACATGCCACACCCAAAATATCTGATATCAATTTTGGTTATGAATAAATGCAATATATGTATAAAAAATCATACATTTAAAATATTCTTACACGGCACGTGTTTATATCGCTTATTGATATTGTTCCACGTGGCGAATAAGAATATTTTTAATGTACAAATTGTAATCGATATTCATTGTTTAATAGCTGATTATTGTTTGGGATATTTTTGTCGGGATGCGGTCACCGCCAAGCATAGCGCCATTAGCTGTTTGCGGTCGCGGACAATGGTCAGTTCTTAACAAAGAACTTTTTATTTAATCATATATAAAAAACCTCTTGACGGGCTAAAATAACGGGGGCGAACAGACCAAATATTTTGGGCGATATTTTACATCGTAAACAGGTTTTGTATTTGATATAAAACAATTTCTTGTACCCCTATACCATGATAAAAAGTCGTCCATATATGTTTGATCACATAAAAATCAAAACACATAGTTTTTACTTGTTATATAAGCTGATCGCCGCCTGATATTGTACAGGCACTGTAGCGTCATTTTCAGTCGGCACCCTCGGGAAGGGTACAGTCAGAGGATAAGAGGTTTTGTGCCAACAGTAGCGAAGGGCCCCTAGCGGTGAAAAGATAACAAGTTGGAAATTGTTTGTCAGTGGCAAATCTACAAGTGAAAAAGGAACTTAAAATAGTTTTGGGAGTGGCAAAGCGCCATCCACAAGTGAAGAAAGAATGTTAAAGTTGTTTGGGAGTTGCAAAGCGCCATCAACAAGTGAAACAAGAAACTAAAAATTGTTTGATAGTAAGTTTTGGGAGAGCGGTCGCGGCCAGTGGCCAGTTTTTAACAAAGAGCACTTTAGTTAAATAAAATAAATTATTTCTATTTATTTATTTTTTTATTTGCGCCAACTGCAAAAAGCAAATTGACATTCGAATATGTTTAGGTAATGCTATGAATATGTACCTTTGCTTTACAGCTTCATATGGAGTACCTTATTAATTGTTTATAAAGCATTTTTAGAAAAAAGAGGCCTTTTCAGCATTTGATTGTTGAAGTAGGTTGGAAAATATGTCTCCACATGCAACTTAATCAGCTTTAGCGTGCTTAATTGCATTAATCTTAGAACTTGTGTCCTCTCATTCCCTTTTGCAAATTTTCGTTGCCTCTTTCGCATTACGAATCTTTAACTTATTTTCGGTTTTGTGCCAACAGTTGCGAAGCGCCCGTAGCGGTGAAAAAAAAAGGAGCTGTAAATTTTTGTCAGTGGCAAAGCGCCATCTTCAAGTGAAAAAAGTAACTAAAAATTGCTTGGTAGTCCGCAGCGGTGAGAGAAAAAATTTGTTCGGATATTTGTTTCGGAGAGAGTTAGCAGCCAGTGACGTGGCCCCATCCGCAAGTAAAAGATAAACTACAAATTGTTTATGTAATGCTATAAATATGCACCATTTCTACACAGCCAGCACCTTGGGTAGCTATACTTATCGAACTATATCTTGAGTAAGCGACTTTTCCCAGATATGAACGATATTTCAAAAGTTGCGTTATCTCAAAAACGATGTCCAAAAACACGTTCTCTATCACTATCCACTTCACTCCCTCTATTTGACCTTGCCTAGGCGTCGCTGCCCATTGCTGATTCGGCTGTCGGTGACTTGGGCTTGCGGCCCCTCGCCGATTCGCCTGCTGTTGCCTTAGGTCTACCGTCCAATGTTAGTTCGGCTGCTGCTGCCTCATTTAGCGTCGATCTTTCGGCTGCCATCTCCGCACCCATCCTTGTCCTGGGGGCTCTGGTGGGTTCTGGCGCGGTTCCTCCTTCTGCCACCTCCTGTATACCGCCGGCTGATCCAGCGTGGTTCTGCGGAGGCTTGCCTATTAAAAACCTCTTCTTCCAAGGCAAACTCCTTAAACTCCTCGGCTAACCGATCATTTCTTCGAGCGACGCGCATGCATACTGCCTGATGAACGCTTTCATGCGCGGCATGCAGTTCTCCACCAACCTTTCTATCACCTCCTTCGTGGACTTTCCTAGTGGCTTCATCAGAGTTGGAAGGTCCACCATATGTTCCTTGAAAAGTTCTCCTCGTTGCTGCTGAACCTGGTCTGCCAACTTTCCAGAAAAACTTTCGCAGAAAAAAGGACTCGAAGCTCCTTCTGAATGTTTCCAAGTTGGCCACTCCTCATCGTTCATTATAAACCATCGCTGCGCTCTGCCCCTGCAGTAATTCCGGCATCTTGATATCCAGTCCATGAACTCCAGTGGATCTCTTGTTCCGGAATGACCACTCCCGGACTTGTTTGGCCACTTTGGCTTAGTCCACCTGGACCGGGACCGGCTTCCACACTTGTGGCTCCATGCTCCTTACACTTTTCATTTCTGGAACCGCCAGACATTGAATGAGCTTCTCCGACTCACTTACCGCTCTTTGTTTCGGCGTGGACCTCTGTGTGTACTTTTCCTCAATCCATGCGTGACCGCCAACATGACGGTCTCGTCGACCCACTTAGCAACTAGTGCCCTCATGTTTTCTACCGTTTCTTTGGGAGACGGAGCTCTCTACACACTTCGCTCAACTCCTCCTTGCGTGTATATTCAGTTTTTTAACCCCATCTCCAAGCTGCGATAATTCTAGACATAACATAGGGTGCTTCGTTTTTCCAAAATTTCCTTTTATTCTTACTATATTTACAAAAGTCTGTCCCTCACCAGCTGTTCGGCTCAGCCGAACGACCGCTCGTCCTCCTCTCGTTCATCGGTCACCGTTCCGGGTTGGTGCCAATACACACGCTCTCCCGAAGCTTTCGCCCAGCAGGTCGTGCGGTCTTGGTGCCTGGCGCCGGTTCGACTCACGGTTCTCTCCGTTCGGACTCACGTGGTTCAGATCCGGGGCCTATGCTGCCCTTCCCCTGCCGTAGTCGCTGCTCCCGGTGTCGCTCTCCAGTCGTCACCGCTGCTCCTGCCGTCGTTGCTGCTCGTGTCGTCATTGCTGCTCATGTGGTCGTTGCTGCTCCTGTGCCTTTTCGCCGTGGACGGCACCTAATCCGTGTTAGCAGACGAATAGGCTCACCTTCGAGGCATACGACGGGCAGGATACGCTTCTTGGTGCGTGGCGCCCGGATCAGTGCACGAAGGGCCTACCTACCCTACAGGACACGTCACCGGTTGCGTTCGCCACTCGTATCCAAACACCTGCGTACCTACGCTCCGCAGGATCTATGGCTTAACTCCAGGCATCTGGATCAGGAATCTCTTGACTTGAGTTCCTGAGCTGGTTACCCCTCGCTTTACAGGATCCCACCTGGTTGTGACGGTCAGGAATCAATAAGGCGTATACCAGACCGATCCGTCGCTACCGCTATAACACCAGGATACCTTTCGGGTCCGGGAATATACCAACCTGACTCTATTTTCCCTTGAGCTTCAGTTTCGCCGCGGATCGTAGATCCATTTCCCACTTGCTCCTTAACTTGTCCTTGTTCGGTGACTCGCGTACAGCCGCCGGACTTACCCACAGTTGGTTCTTGAGCCTATACTCCAAATTCCTGCGAGGAAACTTTCTCGCTTGAATGTTAGACTTACCCACGGGGGTCTTTCACTCAATTCTTCCAGCTTCTCTAGAAGACTCGGTCTCGATTCGCTTCAGTGGCCCTCCTTATATAGCGCCTGAGGAGCCGGTTAATCCTCGCCAATCTCGCGTCCCACCATTAATCTGATATAAGTTTTGGTGACGAAAAATTATAATATATGTATAAAAAATTACGAAAAATAATCTTACCCACGGCACGTGTATATCTAGTTTATTGTTATTGTTCCACTTGTTGTTATAAGAATATATGTTGTTATAAGGATATTTTTCATATGTAATTTTTAATACATATATTGTAGAGGTGTATTGTAGAGGGTATAATTGTATACTGTAATGAGGTTTTTTTTTTATTTGATATCAGTTTTTGGCGCGGCTTGAAAGTTTGTTAGCGATATTTTACACCGTCAACAGGTTTTGTATTTGATATAAAACAATTTTTTGTACCCATATACCATGATTAAAAGTCGTCTTTATATCCCATAAAAATCAAAACACATACTTTTTACTTGTTATATTAGCTGGCCGCCGCCTGACCCTGCACCCTCTGGAGGTTTTTCAGCAAAACATATTATTTTCATTATTTTTTTGTTGAAGGAGGTTGGAAAACAATTTGCCAATCTAAAAAAATTTCAATTCGGTTTTGCAAGTTTTCGTTGTCTCTTTCGCATTCTTGTAGGACTCTTCAACTTATGTATGTTCGGTTTTGTGCTAACACTTGAGAATTGACCGTAGCAGTGGAAAAAAAGAAGCAGCAAATTTTTTGTCCGTGGCAAAGCGCCATCCACAAGTGAAAAAATTGTTTGGGACTGGCAAAGCGCCATCTACAAGTGAAAGAAGGTACTAAAAATTGTTAGGGAGTATTTTTTGGGAGGGCAGTCGCGGCCAGTGGCCAGTTCTTAACAAAGAACCTTTTAATTAAGTAAAATAAATTCAATAAATTTTTTCCAATAATTTTTTGTACTTTTTATGTGCGCAAACTACAAAAAGCAAATCGTCAATCGAATATATTCGATAAAGTACGAAAGTACGAATATGTACGTTGGTTTACAGCTTCACATGGAGTACCTTATTGATTTTAAAGAATTTTTCGCAAAAATAGCATTTTCAGCATTTTATTGTTAAAGGCGGTTGGATAATAATTTTCCACATGTAACTTAATCAGCTTTAGCGGGCTTTATTTTCTTAATCTTAGGACTCGTGTCCTCTCACTCGCTTTTGCAAGTTTTCGTTGCCTCTTTCGAATTCGTTTACACTCAGAGAAAACTCAAGAACTTAACTTAAACCAAATACGAACACACTTGGAATAAAAACTCTTAATTTAAGAATTTGTTTATCTCAAAATTTCGATTTTAAGAACGAAAATTTTTTGATTAAAGCGTTAAAAATAATTATTTTTTTAAATTCATATCTCCACATTTTTTCATTTGATTAGATACTTAGTTTATTTTTAATTTTAAGTTTTTTATTGAACTGATTTTTATTGAATGTGCTAGGAGTCAAACCCAGGCCTTCCGGTTCATTCAGGGGCGGATCCAGGATTTTGATAAGGGGGTGGTGCAACATTTTTTTTAGGGAGGGCATTTTTTCCTTGAGATATATATAGATAAGATATATAGATATATATCCATACAATACGTCTAAATGAATACATTCGAATCGAATAGAATGGAGTGAGTGGAATGATGGAAATGAAATAACATTGTATGAGTGCAAGCCTGTGTTCCTCTCTTAATTTGAGACGTCAAACGAAATGAGAGAATGAACGAAACGAAAAGTGAAATGAGAGATTTGGTAATGTCTTGTATACTAGAATCATTCGAGTTGTTTCTTATGATTTCGGTACAATCCCTTTATGAGAGCTGCAGCAAAAAGACGGAAATATGGACAACCAATTTATAAAAGAAGCCGACGAGCCTGTATTTATATATTTAAAGACCTCGTTTTTTTAAGTTTGGTTATTAGGTTGTGTGTATTATTTATATTACTCCGTGTAAATTAGTGATTATTAGAATTAGTGTATTATTAAATGCAAGACAGCTTTTGCTTATTCCGCCTCTGCAACAAGTTGTTTAGGGACTGTCGCAGAGGACAGCTGGTTGAAAAGACAGTTTCCCGCGTTTGTATTTGTGACCTGTCCATAAGCGTTTTTTTATATTTTTTATTCAGATTTAATTTAATTTGTTTAAAATATATAGGCTGTGCAAAGCGCGGTGGGTATCAAAGTGGAATATACACCTTAATAGAGAGGCAAAAGCGAAGTCTGGGAATTTTTCCGCAAAATTAAAAACGAAAATGGAGAACAAAGATGTGCTATACTGTTTTAATGTTTACAGGAAGCACATCTAACCTGGTCAAACATAAATGCTACATTGTAAATGCCAGAAAATTCCGCAACGCTGCTCTTATTGAAGTAAACAAAGCTACAAAAGACGAGGGCTTATCTGTTGTAACCGAATGGGTTCTTAAGAACTGCTCCTCTTCAAAATATTGACGACTCTATCATTAAACAGTGCATTTTTAAATAATGTTGGAGCTAAATATGGTGCAAATGTCGACGTAAATAAGCTGTTACCACATCCAACAACCGCATCGCGAAATATAGAATCAATATATTTGACCCACTTTGGCCCAATAAACGAAAATAGAAAAGTACAAAGCCCTTGGATATTCTATTACCAGTGAAATATGGACGGATAACTTCTTAATAACACCATATTTTTCGTGCACTGTCCATATTAGGTTTGTTAACCCTATATTTATGTTACAAGTATAATTACAATTTTTTCTTTATCAAGGTGACAATATAAAGACAAAAATAGAGGCGATTTTGAAGGACTTTGGATGTGACCTTGAAGTAGACAAACCCGTAATCGTAACTGATCGTGGGTCAAACATGATTAAAGCCTCGGATAAAATTCACTGCATAAACCACTTGCTTAACAACGCTGTTGAAAAAGCTATTAACGTTATACCCGAGGTGGAAAATATTGTCACAAGTTGCAGCAAGCTTGTCAGATATTTTAAAATGTCACGAAATAATTCATCGTTAGGGGTGTCTTTAAAGAGTTTTTGTCCAACTCGGTGGAATACCGTCTACTATTTGCTGAAGTCCATTGAAATAAATTGGATAGAGCTAACAGCTATTTTAAAAGAAAAAAATCAGACCTGCAGGTACGTTTGCTGGAAGTTTTTGAGAATGTGTCCAAAAAAACGTGAAGCTTGTAAACGCCCAACGATAAATTTAATTTTTCCAAATTTAAACAAGCTAAACAAAACCTGCCATATCGAGTACTATGACCCAGTCATAATTAAAAGCCTTAAATTCCAACTCAATAGCCAAATTTTATCAACATTTACTCCAAATATGACAAAAACCCTAACATAGCTTTGTTCCTTTGTCCCCCAACTAACAAACTAATTCAATTCTCACAAACTGAGAGAGAGAGACCATAATTAAGGATTGCAAAATTATTATGAGTCAATTTCTTTAAAACAATTCTGACCTCAAAGCGTTGTCAAGTTTTTGCATTCCAATTTAAATTAGTTGTAAGTTATTGTTAATTTATAAATAAATAAAATAAAAAATCATAAATTTAAAGCTTTTTCGGACTCGAAGAAAATTCATTGCATTTAATTTGAGCATTGTGCATTTGAATGTGTGTTTTTTGCCACTAATGCAGATGTTTATTTAAAATTCAATTTTTAGCTGAGGCATATTTTCCCCTCCACCCCCTTTGGCAACAAAATGTTTTCGATAACCCATTCGTTCTAGTTTTAATTCCGAATTTTGTATTAATTCAAAAACGGTCAGTTTTGTTTTAAGAATTTTCTTTTGTCAAATTTAGGACCCGTTTTTTTATCAGTGTAGGAATCTTCAACTTTTTTTTTGTGCCAACGTTTGAGGAGCGCCAGAAGCGGTGAAAATGCGAAACTTTTTGGTATATTTTTTTGGTAAAGCGCCATCCACAAGTGAAGAAAGAAACTAAAAACTGCTTGGGAGTTTTTTTTTTAGGAGGACGGACGGGGCTAGTTCTTAACAAATAACATTTCAGTTAAATTAATTAAATTGAATACATGTTTTCAATTCATTGTTTGGTTTTTTATATACGCAAACCACAAAAAGCCTATATATATATACATATTCGGCAACCGAGAATGTTTCTGTAATGCTATGAATATGCACCTTATCTTCACAGCCAGTACCATGGGTTGCTTCGTTCAAGTTCAATTTTTCAAATTTTAATAACGAACATACAAAAAAATAAAAGAAGGCAAGCGCGGACGGTACTTTTTTTCGGAGAAAATTTTTTTCAAACATCTTCATTTCCTATTGCGCTATTGCGACAAATCCAGCGCTGCTCATTAGTTTAATTAGTGCAATAATTAATTTTTTATATATATAAAATATATGAAAAATACATATATACAAATATTATCTCTTGGATCGTCCATAAGGGTTATCTAAAACGAATGCAAGCCGATGTTGTTACACGGATTTTAGCAAAGAATTCGGTTACGTAAATCATCGTCTCCTTCTACGGAAACTGTATCTTATAGGCTTTCCTTCAAATATCATACAGTGGATGACTTCATATCTATTGAATCGTACACAGCGTGTTGTGTTTAAGAACATCACATCTCAAGTTATAAATCTTACATCTGGTGTTCCACAAGACAGTCACTTAGAGCCTCTCTGTTTATCATTTTTTTTAACGATTTGCCTAGTGTCTTAAGCTATGCTACTACACTTATGTATACTGATGATGTCAAGCTCTGTTTTTCCTTCTCTGACCACTTCCTTCATAGACATCTGCAATTTGACCTTGATGCTCAAAGTGGAAGGTTATGGCGTTTAATCGTACCATGCCTCATGTCATCTCGCACTCACTTGGGATTTACGTTTTAGATCGGGTTTCCTTAATGAATGATCTTGGAGTTCTATTCAACCACAAGCTGTCGTTTAATGAACATATTTCTGTAATAGTTAATGTAACAGTTAATATCCCTAGATGTAATTAAATGTAATTTGATTGTATCTCTATTAAAATAATTTAGCCTTTCTCTTAATAATAATACATTTAAAATAACAGATAATTGTTACATTCAATAAATAAATTAATTATTTCTTCGTATATTAATCTTACCTGATTTTGTAGGCTTTTATTAAGTAATTAGTTTTGTGGATGATGTCTGTAGTTTTTCTATTCCTCTGTAGATCGATATAGTGTGTGCGTCGGTGTTGTTTCTAATGTCCATGCTAGTTTTTTGTTTGACGAATATAATTTGTTCATGTATGTAAGTTTTAATTTCGTTGCGCTGTTTATTATGATTTGGCAGATCTAGGAAATGTTTCCATTTTAGTTTTTCTATGTTGTTCAGTCAACTGGTGTCATACTGTTCTGAGTGTTACGTTTCTGCCAAAGAATACTTCCAAAGGTCGCTTTTATGTAACAGAATAGATTGAGTAATTGTATTTTATTTTCGTCAATGCATCTATGAGCCCAATAATGGATTTTCAAAATGAGTTATTCTTGTTCTGTTTCATTCGTGACGTCTTCGACTTTAGATTGTGTAAACGATTTTTGAATGATCGGAAAGGTTCTGGATGGGTTATTGATATTTGTCTCATTATATCTGCTTTTGAATAAATACCGTTGATGACTGAGGGGTTTTTATATATTTTTTAGAATGTTTTTGGGGCCATGGTCTGTGAATTCTAATTGTGATATGGTGAGCCGATGGAATGTAGGGAATGGAATAGTGAATTTATAGTCAGGTGGGTGTTCTTTTAGAATAAAAATCGGATTTTTGAAAGCGTTTATGGGGGCTTCTATGCTGGGTATTAGATTGTGTTCAGAGCTCTGAGCATTGTGCGGACATTCATTGCAGATACTGAATTAATTTGGTTCTCTTGTGGTGCTCTAGATATGGCATCTGCAACTACGTTTTCTTTTCCTGGTTTATAGAGTAATTCTTTATTGTATTCGTCTATATATGATTTCCATCTTTTGATGGCTATACCACCTTTCCAATTACAGTCATGAGTGAGGGTGCGTGGTCTGCGTAGATTTTTTTTTGTACCTCCGTAAAGGTAATAATTGAAAGTCTTTATAACCCAGCATATGGCTAATATTTCTTTTTTTGCTGTATCGTATGCTTCTTCAGTTTCAGTTCGTATTCTCTTTCAGAAAGTACTGCACCTATGGCGTAGTCGGAGGCGTCTGTGCTTAGGATAAACTTCTTATTTAAATTGGGATATTGTACTATAACGTCGTCTGATAGAAGGGAAGTTATTTGCGTGAAAGCTTTAGCATTTTTTTAGCTGATATGCGTCCGTCTTCTCCTCTAAATAGCTCCGTAGGAGGCTTGGAAATTGACGCATATCCCCTTATAAATCTCCTATAGTATCCCGATAACCCAAGGAAGGATCTTAGTTCTTTTACGGTCTTGGGCATGGATATTTGGCAATGGCTTCAACCTTGGCGGGTTTTGTTTCTATTCCGTTGTTCGATATGACGAATCCTACTTTGGATTTAAAGAATTCGCACTTGTCTAGTTGGCATTTGATATTTGCTGCATTTAATGTTTGGAAAATTGCATCAATATTTTTTAAGAGTGATTCCTCTTTCTCATCTTTACTTAATATAATTATGTCGTCTATGTAAAAATAATGGATTTTCCCTATATGGTGTCTGAGAATATCGTCGAGCGCGCGTTGAAATTGTAGTCCGAAAGGTAATCTAGAGATTTCATATTTTCCATTGTTGATGGAAAATGCAGTTTTTTCTATGACCTTTTTCTTTAGAGGTATTTGATAGAACCCGCTTTTCAAATCTAATACTATAAATATATAAATTTTCTATAGTCAATTACCATTCTATATTTTTTTTTGCTGTTTGACGCATTTTATTGCTTAGGGGCTATCCATACAGGTGAGTTGTAAGGGGATTTGGATGGTCGTATTATTTCATTCTCTAATAATTCTTCGATTTGTTTATTTACTCCGTCTTTTAAGGCAGAATTGGTTTAGACTGGAGTATCAGTATTTGTACGTATTTCTGCTTTTACGTTCGAGGTGTAGTTCAGTTTTTGGTTGGGTTCTGATAAGAGATGGACGTTTTTATTCTGGACGTCTGTAAGATGGTCCGCTCTGAGAATTATGAGATTTACTGATTCAAATTTTTTTTTCCCTGATTCGAATTATCATACCTGTTTGGAGTAACATGTGTTTTTTATTAAGATCTACTATTGCGTCTAATTTCTTTAAGCTGTATTTTCCTAAAATTGCGTCAAACTTTTTTATGGTAGGGAGCAAGAAAAACTTTAGTGCCATGTTATTGAATAGATTTGCTAGATTGTGATGGGCTATTGGTATGTTACCTCCTACAGAGGTAGCAATGATTGCGATTGTAATTTTTATTGGATTTTCTACTAATTTTTTTTATTAATTGGATGTCTCTGTTGAATGTAGGTTCTTTTTGTACCAGTGTCTATTAAAATTTTAAAATTTGACTTTTCACCTTGCATTTAAATTATGGCAGGGAAGAGTCATTTATCCTAAAAAATTCAGCGGGGTATAGTCGTATTGGTAATCTTGGTCATATTCATCTGTCAATTCGATATATTCTTCTAAAGTTTCTACGTATTCGGATTGTTCACTATTTTCATCAATAGTTTGCTCATAATCTTCTATAGTTGGTTCGTTGGGTGTATTGGTTTGATTATCTGTAGTTGTTTGAATATTGAAATTGTTGTCTGTTCATATAATTTAATTGCCTAGTTTGAATACTTTGGTCTACGTCCATAGGCTCTGGTCTTGGTTGTGATTTAGATGTAATGGGTCAATGTAATTAAGAAGGAGCCCTTTGTTGATTTGGATTTTGTACCATTTGATGTCTGAGATTGTTAAAAAACGGTCTGGTATTATCAAAGAGAGGTCGTGGTTGTGGTGGATCGAATGGATTGTTCATCTGTGGGAGGCATGAATTATGCTATTTATTGTGCATTTCTTGGCCTGGTGTGGTCTGGTTTGAAAGTAAGATTATTTGGAATTTGCATTTGTCGTGTTGTAAGTATAAGTAAGCTTAGTCCTCTGGGAAGGAATGCTTGATTCTCTAATTTCAAACATAACTGTAATGCTAATGGCAGATCTGCTGGCTCTTTTACTCCTAGGAGGCTAGACCGATCCCTTCATAAACCTCGTACAAAAGCACAAAACGTGTTTATATCGTTTATTGTTATTGTTCCACGAGCCGAATAAGAATATTTTTAATGTATGATTTTTTATACATTTATTGCATTTATTCGTCACTAAAATTGATACCAGATATTTTGAGCGTGGCATGCGGGTACGCCACCGTTATTTTACATCGTCAAGAGGTTTTTTTTATATGATATCAGATATTTTGGGCGTTGCATGAACGTTTGTCAACGGTATATTGCATCGTCAAAGTGTTTTTAATTGATATCAACATTTTTTGTAGTTCTATAAAAGTCATTCATATATTTTTGATCACATACAAATCAAAACACAGCATTTTTACTTCTTATCTTAGCAAATCGCCGCCTGTCATTGTACTGGTTCTGTATTGTCATTTCCAGTCTGCATCCTTGGAGTGGGTTCAGGAATAGGATTATTGCCATCAAAATATATAAATTTTTTCATATGGAAACATAATTATTTCGTTTTCAAATAATCGTTTTCGTTTCAAATTAAATCAACTCGATTTCCGAGTGTTACCGTTTGACTACGGAGAAAAAGTCGATTGCTAAAAATTATTAGTAAACAGTTATAAATTGTTTGGGATATTTCTTTCGGAGTGCGGTAACAGTCAGGAGGCGCTTCGCCTCAGCTGTTTGCGGTCGCGGGCAGTTTTTTTGGCCAGCATAGAACTTTTTATTTAAATTAAATAAATTTAATGCATTATTTCTATTTATTGTTTGATTTTTTATGTTTGCAAACTAAAAAAAAACCAATCGGCAACCGAATATGTTGCTGTTGTTGGGGTGGGCCTGATTTTGATTGTTTTCAATGCTAAGTACGGGTGGCCTAACTCAGTTATTTGGATTAGCCATTCGATGAGGTCTCAATAGTTAATTGTTATAATATTTTTTTTAATGTTGGATTGATTGATTCACCATAAAGTGTTATAAAGGAATTGTAGGTTGTTAGGGAATATTGTGATAGTTAAAATATAGATTGTGTAAAACTTTATGTTTAAAATTATTAATTTCTAGGTTTGATTTTTAAATTTGATTAAAATGTTTATTTAATTTCTTATTCTTGTTTTGTTCTTGTATTATTCTTGTATTGTGATCAAGGAATTTATTTGTTTAATTTTTTTGTGTTTTTGTCAGATCTTGACTGGTTTTAATTTATTTATATTGAAAACCAGTACCTGGTTTTACCCTTCTGCCTGAAAGGTCCTTTTAGGAATCGCAAGATTGGGTTAATTTATACTGCACAATAAGCACGCTTGGAGTGCAGTTTTTGACATTTGATCGCTTTACACTTGCTTGATTTTTTATTTTGATTTATTTGAATTTGGTTTGCTTGATTCCTTTTATCACTTTCACTTTTTAATGAATCTTTAATATACTTTTCGTTATGCTAAATTTCTTTAGATTTTAAGTTGATTATAATTAGAATGATTCTTTTTAGATTTAAATTGATCTTAATTAAGGCTGGTTTTTATTTTTTTTTATTAATTTTCTCTCACTTTATTTTGTTTTAGGTATGTATTACTTATTCCCTAGCTTACATGGTATTTTTACTGATGTGGCTACTCCTATTGGTGGACCGGATTTCTCCTGTTCGCTATCTACAGGGGATCCTGCAGCTCGCACAAAATAGAGGATGGCCTGCGGCCTTGCCTTACAAGACATGAAGACCACCGATTATTACCAAAATTTAATTTGTCAATTGGAAGTTTATAGTTGGTTTCCTTGTGTTAGGAAAGAGCCTCTCTAATAATAAACTTTATGTGGGCCTATGGAGTCGAGCTGTAATAATCTGCACTGATAGAACTTAATCAGACTTCTTCGCATAGGTCCCTGCTCGGGCGCCAGTTAAATTCAAAAATGTTTTGGAATTAGAGATGTTTATATTCAAGAGTAAATTGGAGACTGACTTAAGAAAATTTATGATTACCCTAAGCTGCCTGTGGGTAGATGGCAGCGCTGTTGGCAGAGCTGCGGCAGAATATTGGAATTTCTGGTTAATTTTGGAATGGTGCTGATCATAAATTGCTTTCCTAGCAGCGGATATAAAGGAATCATTTATTGGATATTGTTTATATAATTTTGACATTCTGTGCGGGCATTGATACACAATATTGTTGGAATATTCGTTTTAGTTTGCGGGCGTATTCGTTCTTAATTTATATAAGGCTGATAGCAGCGTGAGGACAAGAGTGTAGTACGCATGGCTTGATTTTGTGCGCTGCCAAGGCATGAGAATTGGTTGACCATTGCTGCAGATACGCGGGAATATATATTCACTGGCTATTTGGCCGGGGCATTATGTTTATGTAACAACACTGTATCACAATATTGTTAATGCTACAGTGGATGCTTGCTATATTACATTATACTATATCTAAATTTCGTATGAACTATCATCTTACGCAAAACCCCAAAGAGGAATCGGACAATTAAAATATTTTAAGTCACTTACTTAATCTTTTTTATTTTTCCTTTAAAAGAGATTGTAGACGCTATTTCCAAAAATTGTTTTTTTCCGCCGACGAATGGTTTATTTTTTTTTTGTCCATACTTGATTACCATACTAAAACTTTTATGCAAAAAATTATGCCAAATATTATGCAACGTAAATTCCATCTAACTATTGGCTTTAAGATAAAAGGCAAATATAATTTAGAACTAATTTAGGAAATATTTATATAAAAATATATACAAATTAATTAATTATTGTCCGTTAGTGTCGCTTTAACTCGAGAACAGCTGAGCGAATTTATCTCATCAACACAAATGTGTCTCATCATCAATGAATTTATCAATGTAGTTAAGAAGGTGCCCTTTGTTGATTTGGATTTTGTACCATTTGATGTCTGAGATTGTTAAAAAACGGTCTGGTATTATCAAAGAGAGGTCGTGGTTGTGGTGGATCGAATGGATTGTTCATCTGTGGGAGGCATGAATTATGCTATCTATTGTGCATTTCTTGGCCTGGTGTGGTATGGTTTGAAAGTAAGATTATTTGGAATTTGCATTTGTCGTGTTGTAAGTATAAGTAAGCTTAGTCCTCTGGGAAGGAATGCTTGATTCTCTAATTTCAAACATAACTTTAATGCTAATGGCAGATCTGCTGGCTCTTTTACTCCTAGGAGGCTAGACCGATCTCCTCATAAACCTCGTACAAAAGCACAAAACGTGTTTATATCGTTTATTGTTATTGTTCCACGAGCCGAATAAGAATATTTGTAATGTATAATTTTTTATACATATATTGCATTTATTCGTCACTAAAATTGATACCAGATATTTTGAGCGTGGCATGCGGGTACGCCACCGTTATTTTACATCGTCAAGAGGTTTTTTTTATATGATATCAGATATTTTGGGCGTTGCATGAACGTTTGTCAACGGTATATTGCATCGTCAAAGTGTTTTTAATTGATATCAACATTTTTTGTAGTTCTATAAAAGTCATTCATATATTTTTGATCACATACAAATCAAAACACAGCATTTTTACTTCTTATCTTAGCAAATCGCCGCCTGTCATTGTACTGGTTCTGTATTGTCATTTCCAGTCTGCATCCTTGGAGTGGGTTCAGGAATAGGATTATTGCCATCAAAATATATAAATTTTTTCATATGGAAACATAATTATTTCGTTTTCAAATAATCGTTTTCGTTTCAAATTAAATCAACTCGATTTCCGAGTGTTACCGTTTGACTACGGAGAAAAAGTCGATTGCTAAAAATTATTAGTAAACAGTTATAAATTGTTTGGGATATTTCTTTCGGAGTGCGGTAACAGTCAGGAGGCGCTTCGCCTCAGCTGTTTGCGGTCGCGGGCAGTTTTTTTGGCCAGCATAGAACTTTTTATTTAAATTAAATAAATTTAATGCATTATTTCTATTTATTGTTTGATTTTTTATGTTTGCAAACTAAAAAAAAACCAATCGGCAACCGAATATGTTGCTGTTGTTGGGGTGGGCCTGATTTTGATTGTTTTCAATGCTAAGTACGGGTGGCCTAACTCAGTTATTTGGATTAGCCATTCGATGAGGTCTCAATAGTTAATTGTTATAATATTTTTTTTTAATGTTGGATTGATTGATTCACCATAAAGTGTTATAAAGGAATTGTAGGTTGTTAGGGAATATTGTGATAGTTAAAATATAGATTGTGTAAAACTTTATGTTTAAAATTATTAATTTCTAGGTTTGATTTTTAAATTTGATTAAAATGTTTATTTAATTTCTTATTCTTGTTTTGTTCTTGTATTATTCTTGTATTGTGATCAAGGAATTTATTTGTTTAATTTTTTTGTGTTTTTGTCAGATCTTGACTGGTTTTAATTTATTTATATTGAAAACCAGTACCTGGTTTTACCCTTCTGCCTGAAAGGTCCTTTTAGGAATCGCAAGATTGGGTTAATTTATACTGCACAATAAGCACGCTTGGAGTGCAGTTTTTGACATTTGATCGCTTTACACTTGCTTGATTTTTTATTTTGATTTATTTGAATTTGGTTTGCTTGATTCCTTTTATCACTTTCACTTTTTAATGAATCTTTAATATACTTTTCGTTATGCTAAATTTCTTTAGATTTTAAGTTGATTATAATTAGAATGATTCTTTTTAGATTTAAATTGATCTTAATTAAGGCTGGTTTTTATTTTTTTTATTAATTTTCTCTCACTTTATTTTGTTTTAGGTATGTATTACTTATTCCCTAGCTTACATGGTATTTTTACTGATGTGGCTACTCCTATTGGTGGACCGGATTTCTCCTGTTCGCTATCTACAGGGGATCCTGCAGCTCGCACAAAATAGAGGATGGCCTGCGGCCTTGCCTTACAAGACATGAAGACCACCGATTATTACCAAAATTTAATTTGTCAATTGGAAGTTTATAGTTGGTTTCCTTGTGTTAGGAAAGAGCCTCTCTAATAATAAACTTTATGTGGGCCTATGGAGTCGAGCTGTAATAATCTGCACTGATAGAACTTAATCAGACTTCTTCGCATAGGTCCCTGCTCGGGCGCCAGTTAAATTCAAAAATGTTTTGGAATTAGAGATGTTTATATTCAAGAGTAAATTGGAGACTGACTTAAGAAAATTTATGATTACCCTAAGCTGCCTGTGGGTAGATGGCAGCGCTGTTGGCAGAGCTGCGGCAGAATATTGGAATTTCTGGTTAATTTTGGAATGGTGCTGATCATAAATTGCTTTCCTAGCAGCGGATATAAAGGAATCATTTATTGGATATTGTTTATATAATTTTGACATTCTGTGCGGGCATTGATACACAATATTGTTGGAATATTCGTTTTAGTTTGCGGGCGTATTCGTTCTTAATTTATATAAGGCTGATAGCAGCGTGAGGACAAGAGTGTAGTACGCATGGCTTGATTTTGTGCGCTGCCAAGGCATGAGAATTGGTTGACCATTGCTGCAGATACGCGGGAATATATATTCACTGGCTATTTGGCCGGGGCATTATGTTTATGTAACAACACTGTATCACAATATTGTTAATGCTACAGTGGATGCTTGCTATATTACATTATACTATATCTAAATTTCGTATGAACTATCATCTTACGCAAAACCCCAAAGAGGAATCGGACAATTAAAATATTTTAAGTCACTTACTTAATCTTTTTTATTTTTCCTTTAAAAGAGATTGTAGACGCTATTTCCAAAAATTGTTTTTTTCCGCCGACGAATGGTTTATTTTTTTTTTGTCCATACTTGATTACCATACTAAAACTTTTATGCAAAAAATTATGCCAAATATTATGCAACGTAAATTCCATCTAACTATTGGCTTTAAGATAAAAGGCAAATATAATTTAGAACTAATTTAGGAAATATTTATATAAAAATATATACAAATTAATTAATTATTGTCCGTTAGTGTCGCTTTAACTCGAGAACAGCTGAGCGAATTTATCTCATCAACACAAATGTGTCTCATCATCAATGAATTTATCAATGTAGTTAAGAAGGTGCCCTTTGTTGATTTGGATTTTGTACCATTTGATGTCTGAGATTGTTAAAAAACGGTCTGGTATTATCAAAGAGAGGTCGTGGTTGTGGTGGATCGAATGGATTGTTCATCTGTGGGAGGCATGAATTATGCTATCTATTGTGCATTTCTTGGCCTGGTGTGGTATGGTTTGAAAGTAAGATTATTTGGAATTTGCATTTGTCGTGTTGTAAGTATAAGTAAGCTTAGTCCTCTGGGAAGGAATGCTTGATTCTCTAATTTCAAACATAACTGTAATGCTAATGGCAGATCTGCTGGCTCTTTTACTCCTAGGAGGCTAGACCGATCTCCTCATAAACCTCGTACAAAAGCACAAAACGTGTTTATATCGTTTATTGTTATTGTTCCACGAGCCGAATAAGAATATTTGTAATGTATAATTTTTTATACATATATTGCATTTATTCGTCACTAAAATTGATACCAGATATTTTGAGCGTGGCATGCGGGTACGCCACCGTTATTTTACATCGTCAAGAGGTTTTTTTTATATGATATCAGATATTTTGGGCGTTGCATGAACGTTTGTCAACGGTATATTGCATCGTCAAAGTGTTTTTTAATTGATATCAACATTTTTTGTAGTTCTATAAAAGTCATTCATATATTTTTGATCACATACAAATCAAAACACAGCATTTTTACTTCTTATCTTAGCAAATCGCCGCCTGTCATTGTACTGGTACTGTATTGTCATTTCCAGTCTGCATCCTTGGAGTGGGTTCAGGAATAGGATTATTGCCATCCTAAAATATAAATTTTTTCATATGGAAACATAATTATTTCGTTTTCAAATAATCGTTTTCGTTTCAAATTAAATCAACTCGATTTCCGAGTGTTACCGTTTGACTACGGAGAAAAAGTCGATTGCTAAAAATTATTAGTAAACAGTTATAAATTGTTTGGGATATTTCTTTCGGAGTGCGGTAGCAGTCAGGAGGCGCTTCGCCTCAGCTGTTTGCGGTCGCGGGCAGTTTTTTTTTGCCAGCATAGAACTTTTTATTTAAATTAAATAAATTTAATGCACTATTTCTATTTATTGTTTGGTTTTTTATGTTTGCAAACTAAAAAAAAACCAATCGGCAACCGAATATGTTGCTGTTGTTGGGGTGGGCCTGATTTTGATTGTTTTCAATGCTAAGTACGGGTGGCCTAACTCAGTTATTTGGATTAGCCATTCGATGAGGTCTCAATAGTTAATTGTTATAATATTTTTTTTTAATGTTGGATTGATTGATTCACCATAAAGTGTTATAAAGGAATTGTAGGTTGTTAGGGAATATTGTGATAGTTAAAATATAGATTGTGTAAAACTTTATGTTTAAAATTATTAATTTCTAGGTTTGATTTTTAAATTTGATTAAAATGTTTATTTAATTTCTTATTCTTGTTTTGTTCTTGTATTATTCTTGTATTGTGATCAAGGAATTTATTTGTTTAATTTTTTTGTGTTTTTGTCAGATCTTGACTGGTTTTAATTTATTTATATTGAAAACCAGTACCTGGTTTTACCCTTCTGCCTGAAAGGTCCTTTTAGGAATCGCAAGATTGGGTTAATTTATACTGCACAATAAGCACGCTTGGAGTGCAGTTTTTGACATTTGATCGCTTTACACTTGCTTGATTTTTTATTTTGATTTATTTGAATTTGGTTTGCTTGATTCCTTTTATCACTTTCACTTTTTAATGAATCTTTAATATACTTTTCGTTATGCTAAATTTCTTTAGATTTTAAGTTGATTATAATTAGAATGATTCTTTTTAGATTTAAATTGATCTTAATTAAGGCTGGTTTTTATTTTTTTTTATTAATTTTCTCTCACTTAATTTTGTTTTAGGTATGTATTACTTATTCCCTAGCTTACATGGTATTTTTACTGATGTGGCTACTCCTATTGGTGGACCGGATTTCTCCTGTTCGCTATCTACAGGGGATCCTGCAGCTCGCACAAAATAGAGGATGGCCTGCGGCCTTGCCTTACAAGACATGAAGACCACCGATTATTACCAAAATTTAATTTGTCAATTGGAAGTTTATAGTTGGTTTCCTTGTGTTAGGAAAGAGCCTCTCTAATAATAAACTTTATGTGGGCCTATGGAGTCGAGCTGTAATAATCTGCACTGATAGAACTTAATCAGACTTCTTCGCATAGGTCCCTGCTCGGGCGCCAGTTAAATTCAAAAATGTTTTGGAATTAGAGATGTTTATATTCAAGAGTAAATTGGAGACTGACTTAAGAAAATTTATGATTACCCTAAGCTGCCTGTGGGTAGATGGCAGCGCTGTTGGCAGAGCTGCGGCAGAATATTGGAATTTCTGGTTAATTTTGGAATGGTGCTGATCATAAATTGCTTTCCTAGCAGCGGATATAAAGGAATCATTTATTGGATATTGTTTATATAATTTTGACATTCTGTGCGGGCATTGATACACAATATTGTTGGAATATTCGTTTTAGTTTGCGGGCGTATTCGTTCTTAATTTATATAAGGCTGATAGCAGCGTGAGGACAAGAGTGTAGTACGCATGGCTTGATTTTGTGCGCTGCCAAGGCATGAGAATTGGTTGACCATTGCTGCAGATACGCGGGAATATATATTCACTGGCTATTTGGCCGGGGCATTATGTTTATGTAACAACACTGTATCACAATATTGTTAATGCTACAGTGGATGCTTGCTATATTACATTATACTATATCTAAATTTCGTATGAACTATCATCTTACGCAAAACCCCAAAGAGGAATCGGACAATTAAAATATTTTAAGTCACTTACTTAATCTTTTTTATTTTTCCTTTAAAAGAGATTGTAGACGCTATTTCCAAAAATTGTTTTTTTCCGCCGACGAATGGTTTATTTTTTTTTTGTCCATACTTGATTACCATACTAAAACGTTTATGCAAAAAATTATGCCAAATATTATGCAACGTAAATTCCATCTAACTATTGGCTTTAAGATAAAAGGCAAATATAATTTAGAACTAATTTAGGAAATATTTATATAAAAATATATACAAATTAATTAATTATTGTCCGTTAGTGTCGCTTTAACTCGAGAACAGCTGAGCGAATTTATCTCATCAACACAAATGTGTCTCATCATCAATGAATTTATCAATGTAGTTAAGAAGGTGCCCTTTGTTGATTTGGATTTTGTACCATTTGATGTCTGAGATTGTTAAAAAACGGTCTGGTATTATCAAAGAGAGGTCGTGGTTGTGGTGGATCGAATGGATTGTTCATCTGTGGGAGGCATGAATTATGCTATCTATTGTGCATTTCTTGGCCTGGTGTGGTATGGTTTGAAAGTAAGATTATTTGGAATTTGCATTTGTCGTGTTGTAAGTATAAGTAAGCTTAGTCCTCTGGGAAGGAATGCTTGATTCTCTAATTTCAAACATAACTGTAATGCTAATGGCAGATCTGCTGGCTCTTTTACTCCTAGGAGGCTAGACCGATCTCCTCATAAACCTCGTACAAAAGCACAAAACGTGTTTATATCGTTTATTGTTATTGTTCCACGAGCCGAATAAGAATATTTGTAATGTATAATTTTTTATACATATATTGCATTTATTCGTCACTAAAATTGATACCAGATATTTTGAGCGTGGCATGCGGGTACGCCACCGTTATTTTACATCGTCAAGAGGTTTTTTTTATATGATATCAGATATTTTGGGCGTTGCATGAACGTTTGTCAACGGTATATTGCATCGTCAAAGTGTTTTTTAATTGATATCAACATTTTTTGTAGTTCTATAAAAGTCATTCATATATTTTTGATCACATACAAATCAAAACACAGCATTTTTACTTCTTATCTTAGCAAATCGCCGCCTGTCATTGTACTGGTACTGTATTGTCATTTCCAGTCTGCATCCTTGGAGTGGGTTCAGGAATAGGATTATTGCCATCCAAAAATATAAATTTTTTCATATGGAAACATAATTATTTCGTTTTCAAATAATCGTTTTCGTTTCAAATTAAATCAACTCGATTTCCGAGTGTTACCGTTTGACTACGGAGAAAAAGTCGATTGCTAAAAATTATTAGTAAACAGTTATAAATTGTTTGGGATATTTCTTTCGGAGTGCGGTAGCAGTCAGGAGGCGCTTCGCCTCAGCTGTTTGCGGTCGCGGGCAGTTTTTTTTGCCAGCATAGAACTTTTTATTTAAATTAATTAAATTTAATGCATTATTTCTATTTATTGTTTGGTTTTTTATGTTTGCAAACTAAAAAAAAACCAATCGGCAACCGAATATGTTGCTGTTGTTGGGGTGGGCCTGATTTTGATTGTTTTCAATGCTAAGTACGGGTGGCCTAACTCAGTTATTTGGATTAGCCATTCGATGAGGTCTCAATAGTTAATTGTTATAATATTTTTTTTTAATGTTGGATTGATTGATTCAACATAAAGTGTTATAAAGGAATTGTAGGTTGTTAGGGAATATTGTGATAGTTAAAATATAGATTGTGTAAAACTTTATGTTTAAAATTATTAATTTCTAGGTTTGATTTTTAAATTTGATTAAAATGTTTATTTAATTTCTTATTCTTGTTTTGTTCTTGTATTATTCTTGTATTGTGATCAAGGAATTTATTTGTTTAATTTTTTTGTGTTTTTGTCAGATCTTGACTGGTTTTAATTTATTTATATTGAAAACCAGTACCTGGTTTTACCCTTCTGCCTGAAAGGTCCTTTTAGGAATCGCAAGATTGGGTTAATTTATACTGCACAATAAACACGCTTGGAGTGCAGTTTTTGACATTTGATCGCTTTACACTTGCTTGATTTTTTATTTTGATTTATTTGAATTTGGTTTGCTTGATTCCTTTTATCACTTTCACTTTTTAATGAATCTTTAATATACTTTTCGTTATGCTAAATTTCTTTAGATTTTAAGTTGATTATAATTAGAATGATTCTTTTTAGATTTAAATTGATCTTAATTAAGGCTGGTTTTTATTTTTTTTTATTAATTTTCTCTCACTTAATTTTGTTTTAGGTATGTATTACTTATTCCCTAGCTTACATGGTATTTTTACTGATGTGGCTACTCCTATTGGTGGACCGGATTTCTCCTGTTCGCTATCTACAGGGGATCCTGCAGCTCGCACAAAATAGAGGATGGCCTGCGGCCTTGCCTTACAAGACATGAAGACCACCGATTATTACCAAAATTTAATTTGTCAATTGGAAGTTTATAGTTGGTTTCCTTGTGTTAGGAAAGAGCCTCTCTAATAATAAACTTTATGTGGGCCTATGGAGTCGAGCTGTAATAATCTGCACTGATAGAACTTAATCAGACTTCTTCGCATAGGTCCCTGCTCGGGCGCCAGTTAAATTCAAAAATGTTTTGGAATTAGAGATGTTTATATTCAAGAGTAAATTGGAGACTGACTTAAGAAAATTTATGATTACCCTAAGCTGCCTGTGGGTAGATGGCAGCGCTGTTGGCAGA
The DNA here is from genome assembly GCA_035045925.1 of Drosophila atripex. Taxonomy (NCBI): domain Eukaryota; kingdom Metazoa; phylum Arthropoda; class Insecta; order Diptera; family Drosophilidae; genus Drosophila; species Drosophila atripex. Next base: position 895,598 of record JAWNOP010000041.1, on the reverse strand, counting down.
GCTGCGGCAGAATATTGGAATTTCTGGTTAATTTTGGAATGGTGCTGATCATAAATTGCTTTCCTAGCAGCGGATATAAAGGAATCATTTATTGGATATTGTTTATATAATTTTGACATTCTATGCGGGCATTGATACACAATATTGTTGGAATATTCGTTTTAGTTTGCGGGCGTATTCGTTCTTAATTTATATAAGGCTGATAGCAGCGTGAGGACAAGAGTGTAGTACGCATGGCTTGATTTTGTGCGCTGCCAAGGCATGAGAATTGGTTGACCATTGCTGCAGATACGCGGGAATATATATTCACTGGCTATTTGGCCGGGGCATTATGTTTATGTAACAACACTGTATCACAATATTGTTAATGCTACAGTGGATGCTTGCTATATTACATTATACTATATCTAAATTTCGTATGAACTATCATCTTACGCAAAACCCCAAAGAGGAATCGGACAATTAAAATATTTTAAGTCACTTACTTAATCTTTTTTATTTTTCCTTTAAAAGAGATTGTAGACGCTATTTCCAAAAATTGTTTTTTTCCGCCGACGAATGGTTTATTTTTTTTTGTCCATACTTGATTACCATACTAAAACTTTTATGCAAAAAATTATGCCAAATATTATGCAACGTAAATTCCATCTAACTATTGGCTTTAAGATAAAAGGCAAATATAATTTAGAACTAATTTAGGAAATATTTATATAAAAATATATACAAATTAATTAATTTCTGTTCGTTAGTGTCGCTTTAACTCGAGAACAGCTGAGCGAATTTATCTCATCATAGTCTTGAAATGTTTGTGGAGGTCTATAAAAATGAATTTATTATAATTTAGGATACTTCACAATATCACACTTTTTGTATTTTTTCTATAAATAAAATGTTTAATTTATGTAGAATATGTAAGTTCAACATTTCGCGCGGTTCCCACTGCATACCTACAGACCACCTCCCATCCAACCGACCGAAGGACGCTGTCGTATAACGTGCGGCTCAAATCGCAGGGAAAGATCCGAGAGAGTTTAAGAAAAGAGTAGGAGTAAGATATTACGATGAAGAGTTTTGTCACAGATAAAGCGTTTATTATAAAGGATTTAAGATGGTTAGTATGGCAAACTGACAAGATATAGTAGACACCATTGTAGTCCGAACATAATACCCTGAACGGATCGTGTTGGGCATATGTCGAACTACAATGGCTAAGGAGTATAGGTCGAAAATTTCTGGGCCGTCTACTAGAAACGTTAAAATTTAAGCATGTTAGTAAATGCTGGCTGTCTATATTACCATAAATAAGATTATATAGAAACATGACACTCACCATCGTTCTACGGTTTGTTAATGTTGATTAATAACAGTCTACTGTAATTAGACGGGAGGTGAATATTTGTATCCCAATTTAGTCCCCTAAGGACGAAAGTTAGAAAGTTTTTTTGTACAGATTCCCATTTGGGGACTCCAGACACACGATCCATACTCAAGAATCGGACGGACCAATGATGTGTATAAAGTTTTTGTAATGTATGGGTCGCTGAATTCTTTTGACCATCTTTAATAAAACCAAGCACACCCATAGCTTTATTAACCACGGTGGATATATGGTCGGTAAATTTAAGTTTAAAATCTAATAGGACTCCCAGATCGTTAACCTGAGTTAAACGTTCTTAGGCGATCCCATAGAGAAAGTACGTAGCCTGGTGAGAGCTAGATCGATAAAATGACTTGAGTTTACATTTCGATCCATTAAGCTTTAGGTAATTTGCTAAGCACCAATTTTGAAATTTATCCAAATCGGATTGAAGTCTAGATTGGGCGCTAGTAAATCTATATCGATCTATATACAAAGCTTAAAATCGTCAGCGTACATAAGTACTAATGAGTCAGTTAAGGCAAGGGGCAAGTCATTAATAAACAAAGTAAAGAGTAAGGGTCCAAGATGGCTTCCTTGAGGCACCCCAGATGTGACGCGGACTGTACGCGAGGTAACATCTTTAAAGAATACACGTTTGGTTCTTCCAGATAAGTAGCTCGATATCCAAATAAGGAGATCAGTTGGGAACCCCAAAAGACTGAGTTTACTTATAAGAAGCGAATGGTTAACAGAGTCAAATGCTTTACTGAAGTCAGTGTAAATGACGTCTGTTAGTGAGCCGTTCCGGAACCAATCCGTGACAAAAGATGTTAGCTCCAATAATAGCCATTATAGCCAATAATAGCGCTTCATAAAGCCATGTTGGCACGGGGATATTATTGAACTACATAGGTGTTGCAAATGTGGAGTGATAAGTTTTTCGAAAAGCTTTGGAATTGCTGACAATTTAGAAATGTCTCTATAATTTGCAGCATCGGAATTTTTCCCTTTCTTTATGCAGAGGAATAATGTAAGATTCCTTCCACATAAGGGGAAAAATCGAAGTCTCCAGCGATAGATTAAAGAGTTTAAGGAGCGGTTTGCACAGTGCCTCGGCGCAGTTTTTCAGAACACAGCCTGGTATTGGATATTATAAGTGTACGGCTGAGCTGGAATGGTGCTATGTGAACACGTTGTTTGAAAAAACTTTGCAAAGAGATCGGCCATTGTCAGATCAGTGTTCGCATAAGACTTCTTAAACGTAAGCAAAGGAGGAAAAGATACAGAATTGCGCTTAGTGCTTACAAATTTATAATACTGCTTCGGGTCCTGAGTAAACTGAATCTGGCAGCGTCGAATATAACTCCTATAACATTAGGCGTTAGGCACGGTGAAATTAGATCGAGCTACTTAGTATCTTGAATAACAAACTGTACAGCCAGATTATTTATGTTTGTTTAAAAGTCTATTCATTACGTTCTTTAAATTTAATAGATGCCTTATATACCAAGGCGGATTATTTGAAACCGACGGCAAGAAAATAAATAAATTCATAGTGTAATACAATTTGTTTAAGGCAGTATTTATATCTTCACATGCCAGTAAATCGGACCAATAAAATTCTAAAATTAACTTATTTAATTTCGTAAAGTCAGCCTTACGGAAGAAACGAACTTTATTAGATATAAGTTAAGACTTAAGATCAATTAAGCTTTTGGTTTCGATTAAAATTTCAAGAGTGGGATGATACGGATCCTCAGGATCCTCCATCAGGATCAGAAACGAAACACAAGTCAAGCAGCCGACCTAAGGAATTTCTAACGTGGTTAATTTGCCCGAGTGACATGTCAAACATACCCGCAGGGTGTCGTGGTGCGAGTTAAGAATTAATGACGGTAAATTCTCAACATTGGACCACATGAGATCTGGTATCTGAAGTCCCCCAGAGCTTCCAGCTGGTCGCTGTCAGACAAACGGTCCGAAACGAGACAAATGTGGTAACGTAGCCCTCTAGTATTCTGATAGGTAAGTCTAAGTGAAGAAATTAGTTTTTTGAGGGTAAGGAAGATGAGGTGGAAGGTTGGTCAGTAGCTCTAACGTGTGGGAGTTTCACTCCCACAGACTTGGTAATGTGTTTTCTTCACCGTACATGACTGATGTTCTTGGACGAAAATGTTCTTTGGCCAAAAACTGGCGGAACAGATCGTCTTACACATCTGCAAGGGCACACGTATTTTGAAAGATGACGTGTGCCTGGCGTAATTATATTTAAATTTAATAATATCTTCCACCTCTTTGTCGGCTTTTGTTTTGTCGTTGGTATAAGCCGAGATATCTATCTCAGAAGTATCAGGGGCAACTAAGGGTAACTAATACTGCAGCATCAGTTCATACCGGGGGTCCGGACGATTGAATACCCTGTTCGGTGACTCTTAAGGGGGTTTGAATTATTGGGTCTGCTGGTATCACTTGAGAGATGCCACAGAGGACAAATCGGACAATTGCTCATTAATACTGATAAATTCGGAAGCCGAATTTTTTCCCAGTTCCAGCTCTTGGGGTGGCCAAATATAAAAGCGGCTGAATAATTGTCGGCTGAGTAGGCTGAAGTTTATTCGCCACAAGTACATCACTAACACCGGATTTCTTACGCTTTGGAGACTTATTTAATAGTTGAAGACTATTAAACCGTGTATTGAGCGCACAGAATTGGTCCTTGATTTTACAAAAACCGCTAATCAACTCTGTAAATCCACTTTTCGTCTGTCTCATTTCATCCCGAACATCACGACAAACATCACAGCAAAAGTTGAGACCAGACCTACGTGAAATGGCACACTTAGCGTGTAAAACGTTTTCACACAGCCAGCAGTGGATGGTTTAATTATTTAATTTATTAATATTTTTGTTTCTATTTTTGATCGTACCTTGAACCACTGTACCAGGGAAACAAAAAGAGAGATGAAATATAGCGATTAGTGTAGGTAGGTCCAATATCCAAATTTTCAGCATCACTGTAGTTCGCAGTGGAATCATATTGGAATGCTAAGTGGATGAATGATGCCAATGATCTTCATGTCCTCACGCGTTGTCTCAATCGGGCATTTTCTCTTATTATATTTTATCTATATTTGCTTAAGTTTCGTGGAACACACTTGTTGCTGGCTTACATGTCTTGTGCGGCCAGTGGCATATCTAGAGTTTGAAAATTTGAACGTGACAGATTGTTTTTCAATGAATAAAATTCGAAGTATTTTAGGTATTTGAAAGTTTATTAATTATCTTATGCTCATATATATGAAACATTGTATTTTATTATAATTATTTTATTACATGCAAAATGAAAGAACATCATATTTTGCGTTTTAGTATGCAAATGATAAATTACTCCTAAAAAAAACCTTGATTGACGCAAATTCACCAATTATAGTATTTTAGTCGAGTGTTGCTGCTGCTTATCGGCTCTTTTCACAAGAAAAATAAAATCTTTGATATCGTCGAACAATTCCTTCCCTCTCCAATGATTGGAGTAAATTTTTGCCTGAGGCCATTCCAACAAATTCAAAACCGTGGCAACCTGTTTGTGCGTTCTGGAGTCAGAAAGGAAAACCCGACTTATTATTCCCTTGCAGAGGGTATTATAATTTTGGTCAAAAGTGTGCAACGCAGTAAAGGAGACATCTTCGACCCTATAAAGTATATTTATTCTTGATCAGGATCACCTCCTGAGTCGATATAAGCATGTCCGTCTGTCTGTCCGTCCGTCCGTCTGTCCGTCTGTCTGTTTCTACGCAAACTAGTGTCTCAGTTTTAAAGCTATCGTCTTTAAACTTTGCACACACCCTTCTTTCCTTTGCAGGCAGTATATAAGTCGGAACGGCCGGGATCGGTCGACCATATCCTATAGCTGCCATATAGCTGATTGATCGGAAATGGCATAACTTCGTTGTTTTTTTAAGTAAGAATGATGGGACTTTGTATGAATTCCACTTTGGGTGAAATAATTCGACTATATCCTATAGCTGCCATATAACTGATTGATCAGGAATTCCATAACTTCGTTGTTTTTGAAGTTAGAAGAATGGGATTTTCTATGGATTCTACTTTGGGCAAACTAATCCGATCTGCCAAATTCAGATGCACTCAAGTGCAAGGGTATATCAACTTCGGCTTCGTCCGAAGTTAGCTTTTCTTCTTTTTTTTAAGTTGGATTAAGCTGGTATGGATTCTTCTTTGGGCAAACTACTCCGATCTGCCAATTTTCATAAGGATTTGCCGACTTTATACAATTCGATATATGTATATCTAATAATATAAGCTGCCACCTAACTGCAAGGGTATATCAACTTCGGCTCCGCCCGAAGTTAGCTTTCCTTTCTTGTTTATTATTCTGCTGGCAAGCCGTTCAATACCTTGAATACCTGCCGTCCACAATGATTTTTCCTCTACGCATAATTTAACTGTTCCATAACCTTTAGACCTCCCTGAACCAAATTCCAGACAATACATTGGTTCCATCACCCACAGTTTCCGCGATACACCTAAGAAAATGTGCGTATATGCTTTCGCCGTTGAGCTAAAGTCATTCAGCTGCGGTAAAATTGTTTTCTTGCTAAGTTTATTTATGCTTGTGCTGAAAACTCTCCTCGGGTGTTCGCTCATTTGGCCCAACAAAGACCGTTTTGATGACTGAAGAAATTGAAACGAAAAAACTCAAATACATACATAAGTAACTAGCAACCCTGTTGAACTCTGTTTCGCCACCAGGTGGCTTCATTCTATGTAACATTCCGTTTGGTTGTTTATCACCTTTTATTCCTTGATGAGGAACATTTTTTAGATATTTTATATTCGAAAAGGAAATTTCAACAACATTTCACAACAGTATTAAATTCATTTCGATTACAAAAATTAAGTGTTATTTAGTTGAACTTCTCTAAGTAAATGAAAGTGAATCCAAAGTAAATACTGAATCGAATCGTTATACGTGTCCGCAACCGTCAGACCATTTTAGAGCAGTGTCTGATGCTGTTTAAGCCCAATCCGAAGAAGTTTCTGCGTCGTTTCGTGACCGTCGAGGAATATGGATGCAATGGTACAAAAAAGTCGAAACTGTAGACTTCACGCGACGAACCTGCTCCAAAGAAGGCGAAGGCTCGTCCCATCGGCCGGAAAGGTAACGGCCACCTTTTTTTGGGATTCACAAGGTGTAATCTACATCGACTACCTGGAGAAGGGCAAAACGGTTACAGGGATGTACTATGCCGAATTATTGGGAAGAAAATACGGTCCTATTTGGCGTAGAATAAAGTGCTCTTCCATCATTACAACGCACCGGCTCACAATTCCACCCTCGCCACGACCAAATTGGTCGAATTGGGCTACGAAATGCTATCCCTTCCACCATATTCTCCTTATTTTGCCCCGTGTGACTTCATTTTGTTTCCAAACTTGAAAAAGTCACTCGTTGGACTTGAGAAACTTGAGTCAAATGAGGAGGTGTCGTTGCCACAGGCTTATTTTGAAGACCTCATGAAAAAGTATTTTTCAGATGGGTTAAGCTAAAAGGAGATTATGTCGAAAGAATAGAAATAAGTCACCATTTTTCACTTTTCCTTTTCGTTCTTTTTGGAGGCTAAGAACTTTTCAGGCTTGCTACCCTAAAAATGGGGGTACTCATTTTTTGGTTAATGACGAAAACATTTTATTATATATATGTATTATGTATTCTCACAGCGGACGGTAGTCCGCTAGGTGGCGACTTGCTTGTAGCAGGCGCGTAAAGAAACTATATACATAAAGCCGAAGAATTAAAAATATTCTGTGTGCGTTCAATCTTACTGAGTGATATACCAAATGATAGGTATTGTTTTCATTAGAGGGATTTTATCCAAAAATTAGCCAAAAAAAGTTTGACTTGGGTAAATTTGAGTAAATGTAAGGCATTTTAATTTACAAAAATGGAGATTGTGGTGTCACCAGATATATACTAAATACATTTATATACACAGATTCTGCTCCTAAATACGCGTCGTTTGGTAACTCAACCATCCCGATCCGACATTTCTTTCTTTATTAAGTTATTCAGAAAAAACTATTTTTAAAGAATTTCCCAAATGAAAATGTTTGTAAAATTTTTCTTGGAAAAAAGAACCGAAACAAGTAAATTTAAAAAAATTTTGGTATATTCGTTATTAAAATTCGAACAACGTATGTTCTTCGATTTTATTAAATTCCTTAAGTTACCTTAAAAAATTAAGAATACTTTTAAATTTAAAAAACGCATAACTTTAAAATAATTAAGCTAACTTCACATATGCTATATTTCCTTAAAAAAATTTTTTATATATCCTTTTCACTTTCATTAAGATCAAATGGCTCTAACGATAATATTTATATTAAATGTGGAGATAGCATATTGATATATCGGAACTTTTGATATATCGTTTATATCTAAGATAAGTCTTTCACTCAAGGTAAAGTTCGATAAGTAGAGCTTCACACGGTGCTGACAGTGAAGCTATGGTGAATATTCATTACATAAACAAATTCGATTCCGATTGGCTTTTTGTAGTTTTCGAACACAAAAAACGAAATAATAAATAGAAAGAATGCATTTATTTAATTTTAATTAACGGTTCTTGCCGTGTAGGAATATTTTTAATATATAATTTGTTGTACATATGTACATTGCATTTATTCGTCACCAAAATTGATATGAGATATTTTGGGCGTGGCATGCGGGTTCTCCACCGTTATTTTACCTCGTCAAGAGATTTTTTATGATATTATATTTTTTAATTATTTCAGCATACATTTTATAAATGTTTAGAAAAACGAGTATGTGGTAGCAAAAAAATGTTTTTCTCATATATATATTTAAAAAAAAATTAAAATCCTTATACCAAGATAGGAAAACGGTATCTTTCAGTAGGTTTCACTTAAAACCATAATTTTTTTTATATTATTTTTCAAACAGATGGTTCTTGCGTACCCTACTGATGCCTATACAAACTAAAAATCAGCTGTTGGTTTTTATACTCACTTCCCTACAAATCATCCATCAAAAGAGTATTCAAGCACCATTCGCTTGCAAAACAAAAACAACTTAAAAGCAATCGGGGTTTTAAGTGACCCCGACTGAAATATACCGTTTCTACCGTAGTATATAGATTTTTATTTATTCGTAGACATATATATAATATATAATTAAAACATTTTACTCTACCCCTTAATCGTACTCCCAAACAGATATAAAATTTATTCTGATATATTAATAAAAATAAAATATATTTTCTTTCATCACCATTAGCTCAATAATGCATACCCCAATATTATTAGGGTAGCAAGCCTAAAGTTACAAAAATCGAAAATTTTGGCTGGCTTCAAAATGAAATCGAAACATACATGATACCGTGTATGTGAATTTGTGAGCACGCACACATATAAAGATCACTTTAACCACGGAGCAACCTTCTTGATGATGCGCATCTCTGCGACTGAAAAACAAAAAACTTGCAATGAGATTATGAGCGTAAGAATGAAAATAAGATTCTTTCTCGGGCCTGTCGCAAACAATTTTTGCGTCCATTTTCGTTGTATGAAATAAGTAGCTTATATGCTGTATGGTTAGTGGTATTACCCAGTGATGGGTCTGTTTTGAAGTTCGTAAGGGTATTTTCTTTAAGCCTCGCAGCTTGAGTAGTGTTTTCAATGTCCGAGCAGATGGAGTTCCATAACGAGCTTTTCGGATGGCCTTTTTGTAAGAGGCCAAGGAGACCTTGTATTCGGTCCAGAGTTGCTAACTCTGTAGACCCTCATTGTGGCCTATTTTGGCTATGTGGTTTTGTTCTTGGCAACGATCTTCTGAGTGCATTTTTGAGGGCTTGTGTGAAAACTTTTACCAGAGTGTTCAACGGTTTGAATAGTCTGGTGGCTGTTGTGCAATAGTGTTTCATTAAATTTTATATTATTTACCCCATTTGTTTTTTTTTGTGGTTATGAAATCTACTGGGTATGTGATTTTTAGATAAAGGGATATTTTGATGACGGAGAAAGAGTGCTTCCCTCGGCATAGACTAATGCATCCAAAACGACAAATGAATCACTTATTCTGAAAGTGGGCACACTCTTTTTTAAGCAAAGTATATATGGGTGTGAGTGAGTAGGGTAGTATTTTTTAATATGATTGACAGTGTTCTCACTCATTCCATAGTTGTACAGCTGTTAAGGAGTACAGGTAAATTGGTGTGCCGTAGTCAACTCTTTCAGTTCAGTGTTTTGGTGTTAAGTTTTTTTTTAGTGTACAGTAGGTCGTACAGTGAGAGAAACTTCATGACTGGAACATACACACATAAATAGTTCTCGTGTGTATGTATGTCCAATTAAAAAATGTATTTGTATTTTCGTTTCAGAAGTTCGGCTGTTAACCAAATTGGACAACTTTTTTGAGGTTTTCTAGAAAACAGAGAGTGATTTTTAATAAAAATTTATTACATAAAATTTGTTGACATGCAAATATTAGACTGTTAGTAAGATAGTATAGGTTAGGTTAGGTTAGCTTAGGCGACTGGCGGTTGTAGCTGTAGGGTAAGGCAAGGCTGGCGGTGGTGGCTGTGGGCAATGGTGTTTGATAAGATTTTATATTTTTCTGTGGTTTTGAAAAGTACTGGCTCTGTGCTTTTTAGATTAAGGGATATTTTGATGTCAGAGGAGAAGTGCTTCTTTAGGACTGTCGGGCCAGGCAGCAGCTACTGTATAGATTTATCAGTAAAATACAATAAGTATAATTTTTCATATCTTTATCAAATAAAAAAAACCTCTTGGCAAGGTAACATAAAGGTAGCGAACCCGCGACCAAATTCTTAATTTTGGTGACGAATAAATGAAATATATGTCTAAAAAATTATACATAAAAAATGTTCTTACCCGGTAAGTTTTTATATTGTATTGTTCAAAAATATTTAAAAATATAGTGTCGGGTCAAGCAGCTGCCGGAAAGAAGTTTGGCCGGCAATAATTTATTGAATTTGTGACGTCATTTTCCTTTATATATCTATTCGCGTCTTTCGGTCTAGTGCATTCGATCGGCCACCTTTATTTGCCGTCATGCGCTAGCGCTTTGCTTGCTCTCTCGCGGGATCTCTCCGTCGCTCCGCTGCATCAGGCGTCGAGCCGCGCTCCCGCATCATTCTCATTAAAAAGCATTATTCAGTTTGTGATTTGTGCGCGAAATATTAGCATCTGTTGACATACGTACATACGCTGTTTGTCGAGTGCCACATTCGCTCATACATATCGAAGCTGCACAGTGGGTCGTGTGCTGACAATAAATAAACAACCTAAAATAAATTTTTTTTTTGTTGCGAAAATAAATCCGTTTTTCGATTGTGCCTCTCCTGGAAGGAAAGTATTCTTGAGCCAAAGTGCAGTTTTCCTTTTTAAGGATCTTCAAGGGTTGTTGTCCTCCTTTAAATCACTGGAGACATTTCCGGAGGCGATGTTAAATGTGCGGCTCAGCGAATTGGAGGAAATAGTTGCGGATTTCAAGAGCACACACAAGGAGTTGTCCGAGATGGATGTTGTAGAACTCAGGAGCGATCTGCGCGTCAACTTCAACGATGCTGCGAGGGACGCACGATTCATCCTGGATCAGAAGATTATGAGGCGCTCCAATTTATTGCCGGCAAGTTCGACGCTGGTCAACGCATCGTCTGCCAATTTCGATGCATCGTTAGTGGAGGTTATGCGGAGTGGCTAGAATTTCGGTCCCTGTTCTCGACCATGGTGGACACAAACCCATTTATCCGTAGGGTCGAGAAACTTCAACGGTTGCGGTCCTGCCTTCGTGAATCTGCCTTGGAGACTGTTCGATCATTGGAGCTCACGGACAAAAATTATGACGTCGCATTGGAGCTGCTACACATAAGGTTTAGTAATCGCAGGCTCATTTTTCAAGCTCATGTTAATGAGATAATGAATCTGAGGGCCGTAGAATCCGCATCGGCGACAAGGCTTCGCGAGCTTTCGGACAAATTTAATTCGCATATGCGAGCCCTGGCAAGCATGGACACAACGAAGCAGATTGCTAGTTGCATCATAATCCATAATCCACGCAGTCTAAGTGGAAGGAAATGCAAGCTGTCTAGGATTCCTTGGATTCCATTCCAACGTGGGAGTCCATCGCCAGTTTTCTTGAGCAGAGATGCCGGACATTGGAGAGCCTGGATTTGCCGATGACATCATATGCACCAAACCTTTGACATTACCAACTCTTTGATTACCAACTCTTCCACATGCATGATTTGTGATGGCCATTCTCACATAATAAACTCCTGCCCAAGGTTTTTAAGCTTGTCGCCTGAGGATCGTTTAGGCGAAGTTAGGCGATTGGATTTATGCCGTAAGTGCCGTGGATCTGGGCACCTATCTTGGCATTGCAATTCGTCAAGCTGCCGTGCTTGTGGACGCAAGCATCATAGCTTGCTGCATTTTGGTGGATATTCGACAGCTCAAGGCCAACACCTCTCTCCCGAGGTTTCCGCAGCTAGCAACGCTGGTTCTCGGTCAGCGTCCACTCCCGTCAATTCTCTCGTCGCCAAGGATCGTTTTGGTGATGTGGTGCTGCTAGCCACTGCCAATATTTTGGTCAGGAACCGCACCAGAGTTCTACTGCCCTGCCGAGCGCTGCTCGATTCTGGTTCGCAGGTGCATCTAGTCACCTCAAGGCTGGAAAACCAGCTGCAGCTGCGGAAGATAAGGTCTCCGGTTTTTGTGTCCGGTATAGGTGACGCAGGATCTTCTACCGATGGGTTTTCTGTGCAAGTCAGCTTGCAATCCCAATGCTCTGACTACTCGACTCAAGTAACTGCGATCATAGCCTCCAACATCACTGACCTTCAGCCAAATTTTGCATTGGACGTCAGCTCTTGGCAAATTCCCGCCAATGTAAAGCTAGCAGATCCTCATTTTCACCAGCCGCAGCGAGTTGATTTGCTAATTGGAGCTGGATTATTTTATTGCTTTGTGTTGGGCAAATTCATTTGTCTCCTGGGTTGCCCCCAATCCAAAAAACTCGGCTCGGTTGGGTTGTTTGTGGAGGCGGAGGTCCTGTCAATGGCAAGATTCTTATGGCTGGTGAGCAGTCGGGACTGATATGCCCAAAGGGGCCTTTAGATGAGCGGCTCGATCAACTTCTTCGACAGTTCTGGGAAGTGGAAACCTGCACCGATCCGGTTGTGAAGGCATCAAAGGAAGAACTGGATTGCGAGAGTTACTTTGTTAAGAATTTCGTGCGGTTAGAAGGTGGTGCCTATACAGTCAGGTTGCCAATTAAGCATGACTCCGGTTTATTGGGTGATTCGTACTCACAGTCTCTACGTCGTTTCCAGTCGTTGGAGAGGAAACTGTCTCGTCAGCCCGAACTGCGCGCTCATTCGGCCTTTATAAAGAAGTATCTTAACCTAGGTCATATGTCCCTGGTTCCGCCGGAGCTGCATCGAGATTGCAAATATTTTCTGCCACATCACTGCGTGCTAAAGAAGGACAGCACCACGGCGAAACTTAGAGTGGTGTTCGACGATTCCGCTGTTACCACCTCCAGTTATTCTCTGAATGACATATTAATGGCTGGGCCGGTCATCCAACCTAAGCTTTTTCACATCCTGCTAAGGTTTCGTTCGCATCCGGTAGCGCTGACTGGCGACATTTGTAAGATGTACCGTTGTGTGAGGATGGCGTCGTCTGACAGCTTCTTGCAGTGCATTGTGTGGCGAGATTCCCCTCTTGAGGAGCTACAAACATATAAATTGGACACTGTTACATATGGAACAAAGCCTGCGTCCTATCTATCTGTGCGAGCGATGCACCAATTGGCTAAGGACGAGGTGGACGACTTTCCAGTGGGATCCAAAATCTTGCTTCGAGATTTTTACGTCGACGATCTTATTTCTGGTGGCAGCTCCAAGGAGGAGGTTATTGGCATTTTAGGGCAGATTTCAGCGCTTTTGTCCAAGGGAGAATTTCAGCTGCGGAAATGGTGCTCCAATATCCCTGGCGTGTTGGACGCTTGGACGCTTACGTCTGGAGCACTTGTGGAGATTCATGGATTTTGTGACGCCAGCATTGAAGCCTACGGAGCATGTGTCTACATAGTTTCCAGGTCGCCAGGGGCTGAGAGCCGCTTGCTATGTGCGAAGTCTTGAGTATCGCCTCTTAAGACTTTAACTGTGCCGAAGTTAGAGCTGGCTGGAGCTGAATTGTTGGCGAGAATGATGGCAGAGGTTCACAGTCTAGGCGCTTACAATGGGAAGTATTTTTGTTGGTGCGACTCTTCAGCCGTGTTATCGTGGATTCGATGAGCCTGCCAGGTTTAACGTCTTTGTCTCTAACCGCGTGTCAACCATCCAAAATCTGACGAGTTCCATGGAGTGGCGATATCTCGTGGAGCTCTTCCTACTGAGTTGATCGGATCCAGTTATGGTGTCAGGGGCCGCCTTATCCGTTAAAGACACTGGAGCACTGGCCTGCGACGATAGTAGTCGAGAAGCCAGCTTTAGAGCTTCGCCCTTCAATTTTTTTAGTGAAGTCGCCATATACAGACCTCGTGGTTACATGCAAATACGTTTACTCATTTCCAGCTCTTCAGCGAGTGTTTACGTACGTCTATAAGTTTGGCAGACAGGTTCAGCATAAAGGAATTACCGTTCATGATTTCAAGGCGGGGAGTCGCATGCTTTTGTGGGCAGTTCAGCGCGCTCATTTGGGTGATGAAATAAGGACGTTGCAGACAAAGGGAATGGTTTCCTATTTCAGTTCACTGGCTTCGTTATCCCCCTTTTTTGGATCAGTTTGGATTGCTTCGAGTAAACGGGCGTCTCAAAAATTCATCCTTGGATTACGATGGTCGTCCCCCAGTAATTTTGCCCAGGAGCCATCCGGTAACGCGATGCATAATCCTTAGTTTTCATGAGCAGCACCTGCACGCTGGACCTCGATCGTTATTGGCGATGATACGTTCGCAGTATTGGCCGATTGGAGGGAGAAAAACTGTGCTCAAGGCGACAAATAAATGTGTGAGATGAAACCTCGGTTGTTGGAGCATGTAATGGGCGATCTTTCAAAGGAGAGAGTGGAAGGTTATCATGTCTTCGATGTAACCGGTATCGATTTTTGCGGTCCTTTCTTCTATAAGACAGAGGTTCGCAACAAGGCTCCCATAAAATGTTACATTAGCGTCTTCATTTGTTTCACGACAAAGGGCGTCCATTTAGAGCTGGTGAGGGATCTGTCCACCGCCGCCTTTCTGCATGCACTGAGGAGGTTTATTTCTATCAGGATGAAGCCTCGACAGATCTGGTCCGACAACGCCACTAATTTCGTTGGAGCCAAAAATCAGTTGAGCGAATTAAAGAGACTATTTCTTAGCAACGAGCACCAGAGAGCTGTCTTGGATTTTTGCCTTCCAGAGTCCATTGAGTGGAAGTTTATCCCTTCCCGTTCTCCCCACTTTGGCGGCTTGTGGGAAGCTGCTGTTAAGACCGCCAAGTATCATTTTTACAGGGTCGTGGGCTCGGCTGTTCTAAAGGGCGACGATTTACAGACGCTGGTGTACAATATTGCTGCAGTGATTAATTCGAGACCATTAGTCCCTCTCTCTGAAAACCCTGCTGATCTGGATGTCCTGACTCCTAATCATATTTTGCGCGGTCCTCCTTCTAGTTTCAGTGAGCCTGACCTGACAAAGCTGAACATAAATCAGCTAGATGCTTGGCAACGCGTCGTCTTTCTTCAGCAGTGTTTCTGGTCCAGATGGAAGGAAGAGTATTTAACCCTATTGCAGGAACGATCCAAATGGCGCATCCCTGGTCAAGGCATAGCAGTAAATGACATAGTGCTGGTGAAGGACGAAAACTTACCTCCAATGAAGTGGCCCCTGGCGAGAGTGACGGAAATGATCGTTGGAGATGACGGAGTGTGTCGGGTAGCGCTGCTGAGGAAGGTGTCCGGAGCTACAAGGCGGGCAGTCAACAAATTGTGCCTGCTGCCCCTTCATGATGCTGTTGATGCTGTTGAAATTGATAAATTGTATCAATATTTATAAATCGAACTGTGCTTGCTTTATATGGGTATATATATAATATTCAGAACACAAACTTAAAGCTCCCGAAAACGCTCGGTAGCTGAACATATAGAATATTTTTAATGTATAATTTGTAATTAATAATCATTATTTAACAGCTGCAATTTGCTTGGGATAATTTTGTCGCCGCCAGGTGGTGAATTGCCTTAGCTGTTTGCGGACGCCAGTGTTCAGTTCTTAACAAAGAACTTTTTATTTAAATTTAATAAATGCATAATTATTATTTCGATTTTATGTTCGAAAACTAAAAAATGCCAATAGGCAACCGAATATGTTTCTGTAATGCTATAAATATGCAACTTAGCTTCACAGCCAGTACCATGGGTTGCTCTACTTATCGAACTATATCTTGAGTATGCGACTTATCCCAGATATAAACGATATATCAAAAGTTGAGTTATCTCTAAGGCTATCTCCACATTTAATACAAATAGGATCGTTAAAGCCAATTTTGAAAAAGAATTTCCCTAAGATTTAGACATTTGATCTTAAAGAAAGTAAATGAGATATTTAAAAAAACGTTTCTAACGATATATAGCATGTCATATATAGCATGCAGTTAATTGCATTTGTTGTAAAGTTATGCGTTTTTTAAATTTAAAAGTATATTTAATTTTTTTTAAGGTAACCTTAAAACACATACCGATTTTTTTTTAAATTTAAAAAAAAAAAATAATGCAACGCGGACTGTATGGGAAATTCTTTAAAATTTTTTCCTGAATAACTTTTGTAAGAAATGTCAGATCGGGATGGTTGAGGTACCAATCGACGGTTATTTTGGAGCAAAATATAATATATATATACAAAATATATTTTGTCCGGTGAAACCTATCTACCCACTCTTTTCAATTTAGTGAATCAAAAGAGTGAATTTGGTGAATGTTTTACATTCACGGAAATTTCTCCCAAGACAATTTACTTTTGGCTAATGTTTGGATAAAATCCCTCTAATGATAACAATACCTTTCATTTGGTATATCATTCATTCAGATGAACGAACATTGAAAATTTTTAATTCTTTGGCTATATATAGTGTCTTCACGCGTCTGCTACAAGCAAGGCATGCGTGTCGCCACCTAGAGGACTGCCGTTTGCTGTGATTTATCTTATCGATATTGTTAGTCGCAAGCCGACCATTCTCGGCCTCTCGGCTTTATCCTCTCGGAGTTTTCGCTCAGCCTATTCCAGGATCTGAGGCTCGCCAAACGGACATTCCGCGCGGCTCATTATATGAACACAGTAGTAAACTTACCTGTTCACAATAATAAGCAAACACGACGCATTATTAACAAGCCAAGGTGACCGTTTCGATTTTGGATGATTTAACATAAAAACGATCTACATAACGCACACTTTATACGGGACACTAATTATGCGGAATTTTTTTTGCTGCCAATGTAAAAAAACAAATATATTATTTTTTAATATTAAATAATATTTTTCATTGAATATTCAGCTATATTTAAATTTTAGTACGTCAATAAAATTAAATTTTCTTTGTCCAGTTTTTTTAGAGAGAAATTTTTGTTATGAGAACAAATTTCCTCTCTCGACTCGACGTGGGTTAACTCATAAAAATTTGCTAGTTAGGTGCCAGCTAAACGATGCCAGCACCGAAAAGTCCGACTGGGATTTTCTAAGGCGGGCTCTTTAGCCTCTCATCTCATTGCATACGCATCAAAAACTTGATGTTTTTAGTCTCTCTCCATTTCTTATGCACGCAAAATAAACAACATTATAATGTTATAAAAATACATAATTTTGTTTTTATTATTTGGAACGCCATTGAAAAATCCCATGGTTCAAACATTGGGGACCGCGACGAGATTTATTTAGTAAAATTAACAATTTTACGAACATAAAATAAAACTTATGGGAATATATTTGGTTCAGCTTTGCGCAGTGTTTAAACATATATATTTACATTTTTGAAAAGTATTTCGTTTTTATAAATAGTTTAAACTTAAATACAACATACAACGCCCAGCAATTGTTATCCGGTCCGGATATCATACATACATACGTTCCACTCGTAAGTGCATTTGCTGCGCATAAGGATTCATATATGTACATATACATTTCACAACTCAGTGTACGTATCTGAGCGTCACGTGCATTTATAATTCAATATAATCAAATAAATAATAAGCAATATAATTTTGGTGCCAGAATTATTTAGTGCGTTTCTTTATTTTTATTGATAGTAGTTAAATTATAGTGGCGATGAACTCCAGCGGCGTCGTCACAGGAGCACCCACTCTAGCTCAGAGTGTTATTTTAAAATGGAAGGCAAAGTGTATCCTCCATGATTTGAAGAGGATCCAGTTGGCCAGAAATCCAGATGGCCAGTTGGTCGCCATGTACCCATGGTTGTGGAGGGAGTTTGGGAATTGGAGGGAATTGGATATTTCAGAGATTAGCAGCGACTTGCGATGGACCGTGTCTGAGCTTTTAGCGACGATGCATGCCAAAATCGAGTACGAGACGTCGCTGCTCGTCGTTTTGCTCGAATTGCTGCCTATTAATTTCATACAACGAAAATGGACGCAGGCCACCGGTGCATCTTACTCTTATTCTTAACATCATAATCTCATTGCAAGTTTTTGGTTATTCAAAGGCAAAGAAACACGTCAGGTTGCTCCGCGGTTAAATTGATCTATATATGTATGCGTGCCGAGACATTCACATGTATGCTTTCATGTGTATGTGTTTGATTTCATTTTGAAGCCAGCGCTTCCCTACAAAATATGGGATGCATTACGCATAAAATGCATAATGCATTATTATATAAAAAACAGCTCCACATTAACGATATCTAAGCGACGGACATTTATCTCTTGGGAAGGGATTGATAGATGTATCATAATGTTTTATTACGTATATAAAAATATTAGTTTAATATAATATCGGTAATATATAATACATAAAAACACATTTTTCCAGCTTTGCCAACTATGGCATGACAGAAAGCAAATAGCTGGAAGACATTAAAGGCTATTTCTATAAGTAAAAGTGCCGATGACATTTAAAGACAATCTATTGTGACCTGGCCATGTTCGATATTTTTGACACATTTTGGTGTCTTTAAAATCAAATGTTACATATAAGTATTTTAAAATAAATTTATTTTTGGTATATATAGTATTCAGCAGTATTATTAATTGGGAGGCAATCTGAAAGAATATTTCGCCAAATCGCCAAAAAAATGTTGGAAGATATCTATGATTAAATATACAAAGATTTTTTTAGTTTGACATTGACCTCATCGTTATCGGTATATTTTATTGTTATCGGTGCGTTCACTCTGGTACTGGCCACATTATTTTATTTCCTTCTTTTTCTATCCGTTTCCGGCGAGGTACATACGTGAGAATTTTTATGCCACGTTTATTTTTAATTTTATTTTTATGATCTTATCGTTTTATTTCAGAAATATCGCAAGCGGTGATCTAAGTTTAAAATGGTAAGATCTACAATTGTTTTATTTGTATTTAGGCAGGAGTTAGAGGAATAAGTTTTTGAATTACTTAATCATTTATTTTTAGGGTTTCGTTAAGGTAGTCAAGAACAAGCAGTACTTCAAGCGCTACCAAGTAAAGTTCCGCAGGCGTCGCGAGGGTAAAACCGACTACTATGCCAGGAAGCGCTTGACTTTCCAAGACAAGAACAAGTACAACACGCCGAAATACCGTCTTATTGTACGCCTGTCGAACAAAGATATAACTGTTCAGATCGCATACGCACGAATTGAGGGAGACCGCGTCGTCTGTGCAGCCTACTCTCATGAGTTACCCAAATACGGTATTCAGGTAAGAAAGTATGATTCATTAATGATTTGTGGCACTAAAATATTCGTTGAAGGTCGGCCTGACTAACTATGCTGCAGCGTATTGCACTGGTCTGTTAGTAGCTCGCCGCGTGCTTAACAAGTTGGGATTGGACTCACTCTATGCAGGATGCACTGAGGTTACTGGCGAAGAGTTTAATGTAGAACCTGTCGACGAT
Organism: Drosophila atripex; assembly: GCA_035045925.1. Taxonomy (NCBI): domain Eukaryota; kingdom Metazoa; phylum Arthropoda; class Insecta; order Diptera; family Drosophilidae; genus Drosophila; species Drosophila atripex. The sequence continues at coordinate 876,093 of JAWNOP010000041.1, read as the reverse complement.
GGTCCAGGAGCTTTCCGCTGCTTCTTGGATGTCGGTTTGGCTCGTACTACAACCGGAGCTCGTGTGTTTGGTGCCATGAAAGGTGCAGTTGATGGTGGACTGAATATTCCACATTCTGTTAAACGCTTTCCTGGTTACTCGGCTGAAACCAAAAGCTTCAATGCAGATGTTCACCGAGCTCACATCTTTGGGCAGCATGTGGCAGACTACATGCGTACTCTAGAAGAAGAGGATGAAGAAAGCTTCAAGCGCCAATTTAGCCGTTACATAAGGCTGGGAATTCGTGCTGACGATGTAAGTAAATTTTAATTCATTACGTCCATTTTTTAAATTGCTGCTGCATTTTGCCTCCCTCAATGCTGGCTGTGCCAAAGATGGACCACATAAAGCGACTGACCTGTTGTTCGAAATTTTAGTCTCTTAATAGACCAAATTTCCTGTTATGGTCGCACAGTTGTTTTTTTTCTGGCTTTAAGTATTAATAAAAATCATTTCAATTTTAGCTTGAAGATATCTATAAAAAAGCCCACCAGGCCATTCGTAACGACCCCACCCATAAGGTCACCGCTAAGAAGGCTGCTGGTGTTACGAAGAAGAGGTGGAATGCTAAGAAACTCACAAATGAGCAGCGCAAGAGCAAGATTGCCGCTCACAAGGCGGCGTATGTTGCAAAGCTTCAGTCTGAAACTGAGGCTTAATCAAATTTTTCATCCGTTTATGTATAGCGTGAAGGAAAATAAACAGTTCTAATATCAAATGCCAAATATTTATTTCATGGTTATATAAATCACTATAAATATTAGTTGTCTGCTTCATCGTTAACACCTATACGGCATTTTTGGCAATAAATGCAGTGAGTTAACGAGCACGAGTTATGGTAGATGTGACCACATTTAAACCCCACTACATAATTTTGAGCAGCATTTTTTGTGAGTACTGAACTTCGGCATTTTGAACATGATAGACCATAGGATACCTGGAAACCACGCCGTTGGGCAATAACAATCTCTGCAGTATAGTCAAAGTAATCCTCAAGTTGTATAAGGTGGGTTGCAGATAACAACTCTTTTTGTAAATTGTAATGACAAAGCAATTTTACGACTGATTCTCGTAGTTTGGGAATTTTCTGTCCCAATTTAATTTTTCTGACCACGACTTCAGGGTTTACGTAATCTAAAATAAAAATAATTTATTGGAGGATGAACAATAATTTGAATATCATACCTATAATACCGTCCAATAGTATTGTTACTATTTCCGGATTTTTTATTGATTCATCTATGAGCAAGTTCCACAGATCGTCGTCCTTATGATCCTTGCAGAACTCTATAGCCGTTTGAATATTGTTCATCTATATATTTAAAAAAATGATATTAAAAAAAGAAATGATTTGTTGGCGAGAGAATTTATCTTACATTGTGAATTATAATATTCAGAGCATCCGCGGCTTCACCCATACAATCTAACAGGTAGACCCTTTCTTCATGAAACTCTTCCTTATTACAAATGGCCAGAGCATTTTGTATTACATATTTGTTAGATCGGCGCAAAAAGGGTAAAAGTTTATCGCGATTATACTTGGCATAAAGGAAAACTAACTTATGTTGAAAATCATTATTACTATCAATTTTAAGCAATGAGTCCAAATACCAGTAGAGATACTCTTGATTTCCTTCTAGCTGATGGACAACGACACTTGGTTGAATCTTATTTTTATCTAGAATTATTTTAAACGCCTGCTCACGATCCAATTCAATAAGTGGAAGGATTAATTTTGATATTACGTTGTAAAGTTTATTCGAACGAATAAGTTCAAAGACGTTTTTGTTTTTCAACCTACAAACATAAATTAAAACAGTTATTTTCATTTCATGCGATTCAATTCTTTTTCCAATTGAAGGTTTGTTTTTTCATATAGTGTCATACTAGTCTTATCATAGTCAGAATTTGGACTTCATGTTATCTTTACCATTGTTTGTTTTTAAAGCAAAATTTTCTCGTTTTCTAAATGTTATATAGTCTTAATCCGACAAGAATTTTTTGACACTTAGATAGTTTGCAGAACTATCTAGATACAAGTAAAATAAAAACTATCAAAATGAATTTTAAGTAAATATGGTATATTTTCAGACAAAGATAAATTATATGTAACCCAATAAAAATGACAAAAAACATGAAGTCTATAATTGAAAAAGGAAAAAAATTCTTAAGTTTTAGGCCCGTGTTATTTCCAATTGAGTCAAAAATTTGTACTTACTTTATATAAATGGGTATGGCACTCTCGTAGTCTCCCTGGTAGGAGTAAAGTAACGCCAACGATTCTAGCAGTTCGTTATCATTTGCGTCCTTAAATTTTGCTTTGACAGCGTCGATAACTCTTTGACCATTATACAATCGCGATGGCCATTTTTTTATGAGATTAAGAAAACCTTGTGCATCCAACTCCAAAAATTCGAACAGAACCATTTCATATACATGTGGACCGAGTTCGCAACTTTTAGATGTGGGAAGGTACGCGCTAACAGACCGTAGTTGCTGATATTCTGTAAATTTGAATACAGCGTCTTCCCACAAAGATTTATTGTTGCCAAGCCTAAGCTGGCATTGTTTTGCTGCAGTTTCATATTCCTTTCGCGTCAGCAAGTAGTTTATATAAAGTCTGTAATACCAAATGTACTTTAATAAAACATGACAGTAGTTCAGAACTTACTTGGCAATAGCTAAAATCGGCATGCTTCCTCCATGTTTTGTGACCACCTCAATTGCATCTTCATATTTGCTTAAAATCATTTAAATGAAAAAATATCAGGGAACATAAATAATGATTATTGTTTCAATTTTTATTTAAAAAACCAAAACAGCAAAACCAAAATCATTATTTGTAATTTTTATTTATTTTTTGCTCAATAATACATCTCAATTAAAGATTGCGGGCTATATATTACATTTTTTGGATATCTGAGTGCATATATCGGTAGACCAATAATATAGGTCCAAATTAACATTAAGATTCTGACGCGATCACTCTCCGTATCATTGAAAATCCCCAAAAATTTTTATATGGAAGATTTATTCTAATTGATATCAGTAGAGCATACCATGTTTTAATTTTGGATTAAGGGAAAATCTCGGAAAAAATGTATTGCATTTATTATAGTTAGATAATCAATATTTTCGTTAATTAAATAGGAATTTTACTCTTGTTTTTCAAAAAGTCATGGGTGTCTACTGAAACAAATTTTTAGAGAGATTGGTTACTTCAGTTTTTTTCCAATTTTAATGGTACGGAAGAGCGAGAGAAAAATTATTATGTTAATTTGTATCTTTACACTTGGTTTAAGGAGATATCCAATCAAATATGTAAAATATTTAATGAATTAAGTGATATTATTGTGCGAAAAAAATAAATAAAATAACTAGAGAGAGAATAATGATTATTTTTAATTCGCTCAGAGAATAATGATTATTTTTCATTTTTTCTTTCAGAGAATAATGATTGTTTATGATTTTTGTTTGCTCAAAAAATAATCCCTATAAATTCCCAATACCCTTTGCAAGTGTATAATAAGTAAAAGGATATTAAAAATTATAGTGAAAAGCTTATATGATGCTAATTTTTGTTAAATATTTTAAAGAAACATGTGTAAAACACATTAAAAGATAAAGAAAATACATAAAAAGAAGTAGTTTAACGGTTTTTGGATTATGGTGTTACCGTTTGAAAATCCAGTTCGGAATGTTAAATGTGACCACGCATTAATAAAAAAAGAAAACGAAAAAAGTACGTATATATATATATATATATATATATGTGTGTATTATTTTCATGAAACTGGTCATATTGTCATGTTTAATCCATTATGAAAACAAAAAAAATTAATATTTTAAAATGCGTCGTTTGAAGAACCTTGTGACTTTTGTTGTGGCTATAGCTGCGTTTTCTTTTGGTAGTTTTATCACAAAGATACTCATTTTGGTGGAGAAATGCCCGGTCGAGCACAGAAGCGTCCATGCTGCGACGCATGCAGACATATTTCTTTTGATCCTCGTTCTTAGCAGTCCCCGCAACATGGAGCAAAGGAATGCAATCCGCGGCACTTGGCTTCGACTTTCTCAACAGCATATGTTTCATAACTACTATCCTGAAGATCTAGTGTATATCCCTAACTATGGACCCAATGGTCATTTGGAGATAGAGTTCGTTGAGCATCAGGCAAATCGTTTGAAACAGTATATAAATTGGAAAAAAAGTAGGCAAAACTTTCGTTCCCCTAAAAGAATTAAACGCAGAATTAAAGTGAAACATATGTTCGCTATCGGCACTATGCAGCTGGACAGCGCAATACTGGACAATTTACAAAGAGAACAAGGAAAACATAACGATATATTGTTACTTCCAAACCACTACGACACATACTACAATCTAACTGAAAAGATTCTCCAAGCTTTTAATGTTCTTACACAAGCTTTTAAATTTTCCTATCTTATCAAAGTTGACGATGATACCTATGTAAAGCTGGATACTTTAATAAATGAACTAATGTCTTATGACAACAAGTTACTTCGTAAAAAGGAAGAGTATGGGATTAACCCTCTACCACAACTCTATTGGGGCTATTTTAATGGCAGAGCAACAATTAAACATCATGGTCAATGGAAAGAGTACAATTATTATTTAAGCAAGAACTACTTGCCCTATGCTCTTGGAGGTGGATATGTTCTGTCCCGCAAACTATGTGAATACATTTCAAACAGCTCCCAAATACTATCTCAGTACGCATCGGAAGATGTCTCTGTCGGGACATGGTTGGCTCCTTTGCGCAATGTTTATAGATGGCACGACCCCAGGTTTGACACTGCTTTTTTGCCAAGAAAATGCAAATCCTATCACTTAGTCTTGCACAAACGTAGTATTGAAATGATGTCTCAAATTTTTGATGATAATCTATGCAGTGGAACCGCTTACAGCTCTGTTCTTGAATACTACTATGACTGGACCAAAACGGCCGACAAATGTTGCGACAGTTTAGTACCTTAGCGCATGAAAATGAAATTTCCTTTGATGAAAATTATAATGGACATCGTTGCATACCTGTGTTTAATCAACCATTCAACGCGATCATCTGTTTCGATAAGACTAGCCACCACAATGTCTTTGGGGGCCACGATGTAATACCGATTCTCCTCAATTATGCAGCCCAAGCTGTAATCATTAACGGTGTAATCTTCATAACCGCGCAAATTTAGACTATCTGTGCATATTTCTTCGCTGCTGTTCATTTTATATTCAATGACACATAATACTGGACTCTGTGCCTTAAGTAAGACACTTTTCTCCTTAATATATCCAAGCACCACTAGTTGACTAGATGTCAATGGGGCAAGTCCACATACATAGAAACTAGTTTGAAATGTGGATACTAAAAAAAACATGTAACAAATAAAATCAATAATTTTATTAATTTTTTACTCAAATTTTACTTACTTGGATCTACAACATAGTCTGGTAAATTTCTGGTTGAAGCTTCGATTGCATTTCGTTTTCGAATTACGCAAATTCTAATGGTATCAACCCAACCAATAAGAAGCTTGTTCTCGTTTTCCCATCGCAAGTGACAATTGAAATTTTCAAGGCGAGTCTGTGGCGGAATTTCCCATTTAATCAGACCCAAAGAACATTTTTCATTCAAATCGTAGACATGAACACCCAAATGACTAGCCCATGCAACCAGGTGTAAATGCCAAGAAATTGCCAATACACTACCCTCAACCATACATAGCTCTTTAGTCATAAATTCTTTAAAAATTATTCTGTTGTATAAGACTAATTTTTCGTCACCTGAAAATATCAACAATTACTGTATAATTCCAATGACTGGCTACATAATTTGGTAAAATTTTTGAGTCAGTTTACGTAATTATTGATGCAGTTAAGCATTGATGCAACAAAGCGAATTAATACCAGGGTTTGAAAAACTTTGCTACTCCTGTATTAAATCGTTTTTCTATTGCTATTGCTCTCATATTTTTGACAGTCGGAGCACAGCTGTAGCAGATTAGATATAAAAACTCATGTGCTCTGCTCTGAAAAACAATAGCCAAAAATTAAATACTGTGCTCCCCGTAGCCGTAGAGTAGTAAAGATTTGGGAGCAAGATGACAGCAGAGAAAATGAAACTTCGCTCCCTCGTATTTTTCTTTTGTTTCTGTATTTGTTTGCATCTGACCATAATTGGGTAAATTAAAATAAACAAGAAAGGAAAGCTAACTTTGGGCGGAGTTGAAGTTGATACATCATTGCAGTTAAGTGGCAGCCAAAATATAAAATATAATAATAAACAAAAAACAACATACGAGCGAGCTGTGGCACATGAAAAGTTGCATTTGCTCTGCTGTCATCTTGCTTTCAAATTTTTTGTTCTGCTACGGCTACGGGGAGCATAGTATTTAATTTTTTGCTATTTCTATTACTATAGTTTTTGTTCCGAGCAAACTCAAAGGAAAGCAAACCAATAATTTTTAAGAGCAATAGCAATAGAATAGTAATATATTAATAAAACTAGCTGCTACAGAGTATTAAATTCTAACCCTGGTTAATACCAAGTTAAAAAAAAATTACTCACCCACAATAAATCGATCAATACAAGACTTAGAATTGGGATCCAAGGCCACTACTTTGATGCATTTTTGAAAATCAAGTGTCTGGTCTACAGAGTTGAACAACCCTGTAATGTTTACCTGTGGCATGAAAAACAAGTTACAATTTGGCTTAAATAAATATTTCACTCACTTTTCCGTCGTCTGAGCATGTGGCCACATACTCGCCCTTCGGGTCTACATCAATTTTGTTGACTGCCACCTGATGCGTATGTCTTCCGCCCTTAGTCAATTTGGAATCGACTGAATTTCCTTGGTGATCTAGCAAGTAAACGCGACCTCGAAAAGTTCCAAGTATAAGAAACTAATATAAATGGTAAGCGAGCAAACTTATTATGAAAGCGACTGAACTGGCAAAATATCCTTACCTTTGAGTGAACTGCAGTGCATGTAACAGCATCGGCGTTAAGTATGGTTTTCAAATCGTTGGTTAGACGTTGGTACTTAAACTTTGGTTCATTTTCATCTTCTCCCTGTTTACACCCTGTTTTGGAGTTCTAGACAAATGAACAATATACTAACAATTATACTCATTTAGTTTATAACTTACGCAACAAGAACACTTTTCAGACATATTGAAAATAGAGTTTTTTTTATTGTAAGAACAAAGCAATTAAATTTTTTACCATATGTTTTTAATTTTCAGTGTCATCAACACAGCTGATGGCAATGCCAATTTGAAATTTTACAAATCTAAAGATGAAAAAGAACCAGTAACTAGGAACCGAAATACTATCGATATTGGCGGCGATGTGACAAAACGAAGTGTAATTTTTAATTTTTTTATTACTCAGATCGACCGGGTCTGTTCGTTACCAAGTACTAAAATTAAAAAAAAAAATACCAGAAATTTACATGGGAATGAACTATGGTCCAGCCGACTACTCTTGTTGGCATAAATTAATAACTCACGAATGAAAAAATATTTTTCGATTTAGTTTTTTTTTTATTGAATTAATATAATCCATAAACAGTCGAAATTTATAAATAAAAAAAGGGTGTGACACTGCCTTTTTTTATATATATTTTTTTTATTTAAGTGAATGATATGAAATGACAGCGTATAGAACCAAAAACAAAGGTAATAGTAATTTTAATTAAAAAAATTAAGAAATGAAGGTTTTCGCATAAACAGCTTTAATGGATGGATCTTAAATAGATAAGTCTTCTTGACTTTCTAAGATCTTAAATGATATAAGGATAATTAACAGACCACAATGTTGTCATATCTTTATATCTTCGTACTCCACTTCAAAATTGAATTCCAATTTAAAACTATCATCGAAATCTCCATCATTGCCAAAGTTTTCTATAGGACCTCAATAGCGTTCAATAGCATTTCCAAAAGTTCAGGAGAAATTGATTTTTTTCGTTTGCCTTTTATCTCAGATATATTCCCAATAGTTTTTCTTAAAAAAAAAGTTTTCACTGACTTCCATATTGAAAAAAAATTCTGATTTGTTGAATTTGATGTTATAAACGCAAATGCCAAAAAATTGATAAAGAATTAAAAACTCTATGACCTACAAAAGGTTTCAAGGTTGAACTTGGCTGGACTCACTTTCTACACCATTTAAAAAACGAGATTTCTATGGGAACTTTTCCAGTTCAAATTTGTAAAGTATGACCAGCTGAGTTTAGCTTCGGATTTCGCGAATTTGGCACCATCTATGAAAGTTTTTGGTATGCAACATTGATAGTCAGTCTTTTCAGAATACAATGTGCTGGCACCAGTGTCAAGACCTAATATCTTGGCACCGAATGCCATGATATCGCGCCACACCTAGTAATATGAATTTAACTAATCAAACAATAATTTGATGTCGATCGACTGACCCAGTACTAAGTACAGACGGTGATCGACAATGCAAGCAGCATTGTCAACACCAGCGGAATCATGAAATATGAAACGCATGACCAAGTGGTCTGAGCCAGCAGTTGACCGGGTTAACCGTTACGGAAGCACGTCGATAAAATAGACCTACTAACCCTAAACCTAGGCATACTTTGTTCAACCTTAAATATAGACATACTTAGCATCATATATAAGAGGAGCTGTTATTCTCAAAAAAAAAAAGAAAAAAAAACAGAATCAATCGTCTCGTTACTCAGTGCTAACTATAGCACTTAGACGTAATCTCCTTCGAGCGCGCTCCCATGAACGGAACATCGTAGGACCCTCGATACGTTACTTGTCGCTGAGTGTTGCTCCTGTGGGACGGACCGCCAGCCAGCAAGCTCCATACGTACGCGATGCTGAGTGTTTCTCCCGTGGAACGGACCGCCAGCAGAACCGCTGATACGTAATCCTCCGAATACCGCTCCCGTGAAACGGACCGTCGGCAAGAACTCCCTTATACCTCCGTGTGTTACCTCAAACCAAGGATCAACGGAGGAGCTCCCTTCCCCACCACAGCTGAGGTGCGTCAACGAACCCCCGGCTATCCCCGCATCTCAACCACTGCCTGGATCAACCAGATAGTTTTTAATCAGACGTTCTATAGGTTTGACTACGACTCCGGGACCTATCGTTACTCCCGTGAGTTCAATTTCGACGTTAGTGGCCGCATAACGCACTGCGTACGAACATGTGGTGACCCCGACGAGATCCTTTTCTATAGAATTACAACTTGAACACGAGCCGCAAGGCAATTCAACCTCAACAAAACAAAAAAAACACACCACCATGGGTATCAGGTAGAGAATCAGACCCCGTAACACAGATGATCATTGAGGAGCAGATTGAAAGCAGCACAGCTATCCAAAAGTTGATAAGAAACTTCACGAAAGATTCAGCAGAGCGACGACTCAAGGAAGGCTACTTTGAGGAACGGCATTGGTGTGCCCAATTTGAAAGGAATGATGCTCTGATGATGAATACTTTTCTAAAGCCAAGGCACTGAAGAATCTGATAAATAAATATGAAGCTATATTTTCGGACGGAATACCATCAGGATCAGGCGCATCACAGCGTCCCCGAAAAACTGCAGAAAACCTCGAGCCCAAGACACAGTCTAGGATTAGCGAACAAGTTCTTTCAGATGACCCAAAGATCACCTCACTGAAACGAAAACAAGAAGGACGGCTCGACGATCTCGAGGACTTCCTATGTAATCATACTGAAGGAAAGAAGGTATCGTCTTACACCAGGCACAATATGAAAGAGTTATGAAAACAGATTGTGGACGGCCATCATGACCTTCTTGAATTAGATCCAAAAATTACTACAGATGTAGTAATTTTACTGTAGTAAATTTTACTAATTTTACTAGATGTAAAAATTACTACAGATGGAGATACTAGCGATCGATTCCAGGTCATGCGAGCGAATATTTTGCGTTTTGAACCACAAGATGGACAGGGAGCCACACACAGGCGGTCGACCGCTTCAACGTTCGTGGCTCCGCCGGTCGAAATTCCAAGTTTTGACGGAGATTACCGGCATTGGCTACGACTTTCAGAAATTTTCATGGAGTTCATCCACAATCAAGACTATAGCGGCACTTGGAGAATCATGTTACAGGTGAAGTTAAAAACCTAATCTCAACAGCAATTGGCGGACAGACCAGTTACAAGGATGCCTGGAAACGGCTAACGAATCGATACCTTAATGAACGGTTGTTGATCAAGTCCGCGATCCAAGGGCTTTTCGTACACCCCAGAACAGATGGATTAGCGGATCAGCAGCGCAGCTTACATGATACCGTGCTCCGAACGGTCGCCACTCTCAACGCTCTCAAGGTGTCAACAGACAACTGGGATCCAATCTTGATACATATCATTGAAGAAAGATAAGACCCATACACGCTGTCATCTCTAGAACTAGCCGTCTCCGATCCAACCACGCGACAGCCTCTGAAGCAGATGTTAGAACACCTTCAGCATCAGGCAACCCGTCAAGTACCAATGCTAAAAAATAAGTCTACCGGTCCACTTCAAGCCAGCTCATCACGAGTGGTGGGTTTAGCCACAGCCCTTCTTAAAAATGAAACTTCCGTGCTTTTACCAACCGCCCAAATGGCAATACGTGGACCAGTCGGACCCCCTCTGCAATGCCGCGCACTCCTAGATTCAGGATCACAAGTAAACATAATGTCTCAGGAATTGGCAACCAAGTTAAGAGTACAATCAGCACCCGCCGACATGAACATCAGGGGTATTCGAGGGATGCAGAAAGTGACAGCCCGAGCAGTATTGAACATAATGTCGTCAAATACGAATTTCAAAATACAAGTAATTTACCAGAGTAAACACTATCTTACCAGAGCTATTGCCAAACCAACCATCGCAACCAACGGAGCGCCCAAAAAACATTCCATCAGAAATTCGGTTAGCAGATCCCACGATCACGGAGCCACAAGGCATTGATCTTCTGCTCGGATCCGAATACATCCCATAACTGCTTGAGCCACGACTAATAAACCTTGGGCAGGGGCAGCAATTGCTTCAGAAGATGAAGTTTGAATGGAAATTTGGATGGATTGTGATGGGCCCAGTGCGACGCAAATCAGTTCATGATTCTAAATCAGAACAAGTCGTCCTTAATCACGGCGCCTGGGCATCGGAAGCTAGCGAGCCACGCCTGGAAATCGGTGAAATAGACGCATCCGAGCGAAGCTCTAGTGCATGCATCGTAGAAAAGCAGATAGTCATATCTGGAAGATTACAGAATTCCCCGTCCATGGCGGATCAACAACGAGAGCCGCAGACGTACCCTGAACCACAGGCCCAAGTTTGTCACCTCACGACTGAAGAGCAGACAAGACAAGGGCCAGTAAACAAGGGAATTCATGGAGTTGAAGTCACCACCAATTCTAAAGTATGTAGGGGAGAGAAATCTCACCTGGCATGGGTCACAGACATCTCTATAAAGGACCAAGAAGCAAGGCCAAGAAAAGACCGAGAGTCCTGTAGGCGCACTCACCAACCAGAAGAAACGTTTGATACTACGTGGGATCAAGGAGGATCCAAGGAGAATGGTTATGAGGGCGCGCAACAAGACGAAGAAGACAACAAAGAGAATAGAAATATCTTGGGTATCGTACCAATATGAGATGTCTCACTCACATGATTCAAATATTTTTTGGTATTAACATTAGTTGTAGTTATTAAGTAAGAGTCACAATATTTCCTAGTGAAAAGGTACACCACGGTTCACTAAGACGATCCCACAACAACGCACATTCGCATTGGATTGAGTACCTCAATGGGGGGGAGAATGTTGGCACCTAGTGCCAAGACCTAATATCTTGCCAATATAGTAGTGTGAATAGTAATATGAATTTCACTAATCAAATAATAATTTGATGCCGATCGACTGACCCAGTACTAAGTACAGACGGCGATCGACTGACCCATTACTAAGTACAGACGGCGGTATCAGCAAGCAGCATTGTCAACGCCAGTGGACCGAGATATAAAATATGAATCTCATGACCAAATGGTCGGTGTCAGCAATCAGAGTTAGCAGTTAACCGGGTTAAACATCACGGAAGCACGTTGGTGATATTGACCTAGAAACTTTAGAGCTAATATAATAACATCTTAGATATAGAGATCCTTAGCATCATATATAAGAGCAGTTATGCCCTAAATAAAGATAGTTGCGAATACAGAATCAATCGTCTCGTTACTCAGTGCTAACTATAGCACTTAGACGTAATCGCCTTCGAGCGCGCTCCCATGAACGGACCATCGTAGGACCCTCGATACGTCACTTGCTGCTGAGTGTTGCTCCCGTGGAACGGACCGCCAGCAGAACCGCTGATACGTGATACGTACCGCAGGTAGTTTTTAGTCAGACGTTCTATAGGTTTGACCACGACTTCGGGACCTATCGTTACTTCCGTGAGTTCAATTTCGACGTTAGTGGCCGCATAACGCAAGGCGTACGAACAACCATAAATATGAACACGATGTCTATTAAATTTCGGATTAATTGAATTTATTAACAAAAAACAATTTTATAAATTATTTATAAATGATTAAATTAGTTCTTACCCTAACAACCGATTCACAAAATCGGTACGAACACTTCAAACATAAGCACAATTTCGAAAACACAAAAGTTTCGATCGATCGTATATTTTCAATAATTCAACGCAAAGCTTCACAGCTGTGCACAGATGACTGTATAAAATGCGAAATGAAAAATTACGTAATCTCAAGGGCTATACCCAATAGCAACGTACATAAAACTGTTAGCCAACTAAAAAAAATTTTAAAAATTAATTCGGTTTGTTTTTTCAAATTCTTCATCCATGCTTTCAAATTCTTGAATGAAATTAGCTCATGCGAAAGCAGCTATTGCATTCAAGGATATGTTGAAGAAAATGGCTGGAATCGGGATAACTTCCATCAAACAATGGTTTCAGTGGCTCTGGTGGTGAAAGTAATGAATCCAGTTTCACTTTTCAACTTGCGCAGCATAATCCAGCCGCTTCTCTTTTGAACTTTATCGTAATGCAATATCCGTCATTTAACGCACTGCATATATTCGACATTTTTTTGCGCTATTTCCACTGCATAGGTATAGACCACCTCCAGTCTAACCGACCGAGGGACGCTGCCCCAGAACGTACGGCTCGAATCGGGTGGATAGATCCGGAAAAGTAAAAGAAAAGAATAGGAGTATGAAATCACGAGGAAGAGTGTTGCAGAGATAAGGCGTTTAATATAAAGGATTTAAGATTGTTAATAGAGCAAAGTGACAAAGTGTGGTAGAGACCATTGTTGTGCGAACATAATACCCTGAATGGATCGTGTTTGGGATAGGTCGAACTACAATGGCTAAGGTAGAGGACGAAAATTTCTAGTCCTTCTACTAGGAACGTTGAAATTTAAGCATGTTAGTAAATGCTGGCTGTCTATATTTTTGACCATCTTTTAATAAAACAAAGCACACCCATAGCTTTATTAACCATGGTGGATATTTGGTCGGTAAATTTAAGTTTTAAATCTAATAGTACTCACAGATCTTTAACCTGAGTTAAACGTTCTAAGGCGATCCCATAGAGAAGTACGTAGCCTGGTGAGGGCTAGATCGATAAAATGACATGAGTTTACATTTCGATCCATCAAGCCTTTCCATTTATCCATTTATCCAAATCGGATTGAAGGAGGAGGTGGAGCGGCGCTTCATAAAGACATGTTGGCACGGGGATATTATTGAACTACATAGGTGTTGCAAATGTGAAGTGATTAGTTTTTCGAAAAGCTTTGGAATTGATGACAATTTAAAGATGCCTCTATAATTTGCAGCATCCGATTTTTTCGGATAAGATTTCGTAAGATTCCTTGCACATAAGGGGACAAATAGAAGTCTCCAGCGATAGATTAATGAGCTTAAGGAGCGGCTTGCACAGTTCATCGACGTAGTTCTTCAGAACACAGCCTGGTACTCCATCGGAGCCTGGCGAATAAAAGGGGTTGACTTTAAGAAGATCCGATAACACACCACTTTGATCAAAAGATGGACAAAATATAAAGTTGGCTGATTGGATATTATAAGTGTACGGCTGAGTTGGAATGGTGCTGTATATACGTTGTATGAAAAAACTTTGGAAAGAGATCGGCCATTGCCAGATCAGTGTTCTCATGAGACTTCTCAAACGTAAGCAGAGGAGGAAAAGATACAGATTTGCGTTTAGTGTTTATATACTTCTACTATATAACTCCTATAACATGCTGTGTTATGCACGGTGAAAGTAGACCGAGCTACTAAGTATCTTGAATAACTAACTGTACAGCCAGATAATTTATGTTTCTTTAAAAGACTTTCATTACGTTCACATTACGTTTCTTTAACAGACTTTCATTACATTCTTTAAATTTAATAGATGCCTTGTATAGCAAGGCGAATTATTTGAAACCAACGTATATTTCCATTCAAGCGTCGAAAAATAAATTCAAAGTGTAATAAAATTTGTTTAAGGCAATATTTGTATTTAAAGACTTTTATTACGTTCTTTAAATTTAATAGATGCCTTATATAGCAAGGCGGATTATTTGAAACCGACGGACATTTCCATTCAAGGGTCGAAAAATAAATTCAAAGTGTAATAAAATTTGTTTAAGACAATGTCACATGCCAGTAAATCGGACAAACCAAATTCCAAAATTAACTTATTTAGTTTTGTAAAGTCAACCTTACGGAAGAACCGAACTTTATAACATTTAAGTTTAGACTTAAGGTCAATTAAGCTATTGGTTTCGATTAAAAGTTCAAGAGTGGGATGATACGGATCCGCATGGTTTGAAAGGGGTAATGTTCTGGTAACGTGGTTAATTTGCCCGAGTGACATTTCGAACATTCCCGCAGGGAAGTCGTGGTGCGAGTTAAGCAGTAAGGACGGTGAATTCTCAACATTGGACCACATGAGATCTGGTATATTGACGTCCTCCAGAGCTACCAGCTGGTCCCCATCAGACAAACGGTCCGAAACGAGACGAATAGCGGACAAATGTTGCCAGTATGTGGGCGGTTCCGACGAAGGTGGTATGTAAGAACAGGTAACGTATAAAGATTGACCGGACAGAGTGATTTTAACGCAAAGAAATTCTTTGTCACCTAACTCTTGTGATTTTACCTCTTCAGAAACGAATCTGGAGTCTACAGAAATTAGGACTCCTCCTCCCCTTCGTAGTGTTCTATCACGTCTAAAAGTCGTGTACTTATTTGGAAAAACTTCGGAGCTTAAAATCTCCGGCTTTAGCCAAGTTTCTGTAAAGACTATAATGTGAGATGCAAAGGAAGAACTATCAGAATACAGTTTGGGAAGTTTTGGGGAAGCCCTCTAGTATTCTGATAGGTAAGTGTTAGTGAAGAAATTAGTTTTTTCAGTGGTTGGTTAGTGGCTCTAACATGTGGAAGTTTCACTCCCACAGGCTTGGTAATTTTTTTCTTCACAGTACTTGGCTGATGTTCTTGGACGAAAATGTTCTCTGTCCAAAAGCTGGCGGAACAGATCGTCTTGAACATCTGCACGGGCACACTTATTTTGAAAGATGACGTGTGCCTGGTGTATGAGTATTTAAATTTTGTAATATCTGCCACCTTAATATCGGCTTTTGTTTTGGCTTTGATATAAGCCGAGATATTTAACTCAGAAGTGTCAGGGGCAAGTTGAGAAACAAATATGTGTTTCGATGGCGGGATCAGATGGGCGTTAGCTGTTGTAGTATTAAATCCAGAGAGGTGCCTACGTAGTCCAGATGGAAATAAATAGTGGTGTAACGGCTGTAGCCGTTACAAATTTTACTTGACCTTTTTAGCTCTTATGTTAAGAGCGGCCTCGGTGAAGTGCTTGTCTGTACTGTGATGTTTCAAGATTTCGATTACGGATATTCGGCTATTGCCACCAAACTGGTTGTCAATAGTTAACCACTTCGTTTTCTATATTAAACAGTGCAAAATAGATTAATGAGGGTTTTTTTTTCTCTCCGAACCGTTGAATGAATTAAAGAATAAGTTTACTCAAACAGAGAAAGTTAGAAAGACTCAAAATGTTTTGGCGGATGGTTATACTTAAGGAAGGAGCCAAATCCGGAGTTCTTTTCTGGGTTCTTTGGTAATTGACAATTACGGATGCACGATTGCGTGTCGGTCATCAACATTCAGGAATTCACCGGACTCCAGGGAGGGCATAGAAAACTGAGGCTTGACGGTTAGGATTTTCGAAAAATCGATTTTTTTTATTAAAATCATTTTCCAAATATATATATATCGGCCGAAAAATTTTCCTCTTTAGCGTTTCCGAGATCGACGCAAAGATGTATTATCGACCAAGGAAGTCATATGGAAGGCAACCGCAACCGGAGTTGCGTAGCATAGTGCCACAAGCCACGCATAATCTGATGACGAAGTCAACGAAGGAGGCAAAACCGACGCCGACAGCAAGTGATACGTCGCTCTCAGCTTGTTCCACCCTGAACACCAACTTAGAAGCATTCAGGAATCGGGCGAAGGAATGTCAACGTATCCGGAGGGAAATGCGTCAGAGGATAACTTATGAAACAACAGAAAAACTTATAGCCGGCTCGCATCTAAGTATCGACGATTCTTCTAAAACTTCGCTTCCACAGTCCAACCGAAGTCTTGAATTCTACGAAAAGGATTAAAAGAGACCATGAAGGATTTATAACAAGAAGCTGGGCTTCTTTTTTGGCATAGCCAAAAGCTGGGCTTTCAATACGGGAGGATTTTTGCTTTTGTGTAAGACAACTTGACAACTTTTGTATTGTTTTTGATCGCTTAAATCATTTTATTAATCTGTAGAATTCTTGGATAAATTTTGTTATAGCGGAAACGGTTTCGGCGTATTGTGCATATCTGGTCGGCTTTCACATCTTTTTTCGCTGGAGCCTTATCTCCAGCCTTACTGGACATCCTCGGCACGCTTATCGATGGGTGTCTTCCAAAAATCAGCTTCCAGTTGCTTTACCACATGTACTTTACTGGCAGAAGGTCTGAGATGGTGTGAACTGCGTCACTAAGCGTAGTATGTTGATGCAAATCTTCCCCATTCGTTGTATCTTTCGAGGCATTTCCCTATAGATCGATTTATCTAGGGCAGGCCACCAGACCAAGTGGCCTATATAATAAGATTAGTCGGTCTATAGCCGTATATAGTCATCTGGCTATTCTTGGACCCATACACCACATCAAGTCGATGACTCTGCGAAACGTATAAAGATCAATGGCTACTTTCTTTGAGCTCTCTTTCGTTGACAACCCTAGGGAGTTAGAGGCTTAGTGTTTCCCAGAGTCTGATTAGGAGAGATTTGGGATTTTATATTTCATGGTGAAATATAATAGAATATAATAATATAATATAATATAAAGATATATAGTATAATATATAATATAAAATAGTATTTCTTAGAGTAAATAATAAAATTAAAGAGTGTTTTATTTTAGTGATTGAGTAATAAAACACTTAAATCAAATAGGTTAAAGAAGTGGTTAGCAGTTCTAAATTTATTTTTTTCTTTGTTTTATGTTGTTAAATTACTGGGAGTAGTTGATGAAGTACCACCGTAAATAATTACAGAACAAGGAACAAAAACTGAGAAAGTGGCAAAGAATATTTAAATTGAGTATTTGTCTGATTAATTTATGGGGTTTACGTCTAACAATTGCATAACAAAAGAGATTTTTAAAAATCTATATGCAATTTATAAAACAAAGAGCTTAGCTTCACAGCTTTCAGTGCGAAAGCAATTGTTAACACTAAAGCTTAAAGGCGATTCTATTTTATTTAACCATTTTAATATATTTGATAACTTGATAATAGAGTTAGTTGGAGGAGGATTCAGGAGCGAAGTGTGACGAGATGAATAAGGTTTCTCATCGCTATTAACACTACCTTCTTCCTATGGTAGCGTAATAACCGCAATAAAACATTATTGGAAGATAATTAAACTTTAGCATTCGTAAGAAATTGTCTTCTTAATCATGAGAAAATGTTAAGAAATGCTACTAAAGATACCAGTATCAAAGTTTTACAAGCAGTATTAGCTATTAAAAGAAATTATATTTCATTTATACTTGATTCTGGTGCCTCTGATAACATGATCAAAGAAAAAAATTTATTTAATAGCTTTATCCATTTTGAAATCCAATTGAAATTGCAGTAGCTAAGTGCGATATATATATTTAAGCAACAGGTATTGAACAGTTACAAACAATGAGTGGGACAGAAATTACTATTAAAAATGTTTAATACTGTCAAGATATTCCCCACAATCTACTTTCGGTCAAGCGTATGCAAGATGCTGGCTTATGAATTGAATTCGATTCAGGAGGAGCAAGAGTAAAAAAAATGGTTGTGTAATCATGAGGGTATGTACAACAATAATGTTCCCATCTTGGAACATTACTATAGATGGAAAGAACCATTATGTTGTTTAAATAGACCAGTTTAATCACTATTGTATGACATATTTGCTAACACATAAGTCTGAAGTATTTACCACTTTAAAGATTGTGTAGCTAAAAGTGAAGCGTGTTTTAATGTAAAGGTGGTGAATTTGTATGTAAAAAATATAGAAGAATGTTTATTAAATGAGATGCGTTAATTAATGGATATAAAGCAAAACGTAAAATGATAATTCAACAATTCACAAGTGTAATATTTAGCAATATTTTTTCGATTGCATTAAATTGGAATGTCAGCAGTTTTTGTTGCCGTTTCAGTTTGGTGTTTCAGCCATCGTTCTTAATTAGGCTATAGGCCTAATATTTTCTTTATTATGCATTTATTGTCCATGGGTTTTAGATGTGTGTTAATTTTTGTTCTTGTGACTTAATTAAATACTTATGATTTAACATTCTCCCGGCCGTTGAAAAGGTGTTATACCGTCGTCCAGCTCTATAGTATATTGTCTAGGGTAGGTTCTGGAGTTGATCTTCTTGTGGCGTCTTTAGTTTTTGGAGTCCAAATAGACCGTCTGTGTCGCATGAGGAGGATACTTATCAGTATCAGTATAATGTCTGAAATGGCCAATGCTATGTACGACATAGTTGTGCGGTGGTCCTGTTGGTACGGTGCATTTCTTATTTTTATATCGGCTAACCGATGTTGCAGATCATATAATACTGTGTCTTCCATACTTGGTGATGGTTGTGAGCCTCTGAGACGGATTCTGATGTTTTCTCTATGAGCTCTATGGGCTCGACCATATTTCCATTTGTGCTATCTCTTCTCTGACGAGTGATATGTGAAGGTCCCAGTGAATGTTTACATTCCGAACGTACCACAGTGCCCCGGTGATGGTTCTGAGAATTTTTGATTGAATTCTTTTTATATCCTTTGCATTATATCCACGCTGCTGTTACTAGCATTCCCCCACAACTGAGAGCCGTACATCTAGATTGGTTTCAAAACGGTGTTGTTGTAACGAGTAGTTGCAGCGATGAGGTGGCATCGTTGGATACATATCGGATGTGAGAAGGGGTTGCTCGCGGTGTCCGGCCAGATCTCGTTGGCTAATGGGCGGGTTCTGAAACACCCTCTTCTCTCCCCTTGATGATGCCTCGGGAATCATAAATTATTTCAGTATTGATGCGTGCGCGACCTCACGAGCCGCGTGGGTCAAACATGAGCTCCTCAGAACGGTGTACATTGGGATCCCTTAGGGGTCCCTGAGAAAGTCCATGGCATAGGTTGGCGGCAGGGCGGTGGCAAATTAAACGAGGCGAACTATGTTTTCTCACTCCATTATAACCTTCATATTTATTCACTAAAGAAAGTTATAAATCTCTAAATAACATATCTCTCTAGCTTCCTAAATATCCAAGTAATTCAGTATACAACCTTTCCAGCTACGGCTAACAATAACTTATCACTAAAGATTTAAGAACTTAATGTCTGTTTAATTCGACGGGGTATGTGGTCGCGCGCTCAATTTCATTGTACAAAACTTTAACTGTTAAAAGAGCTCAACTGCAAAGTTCGCATATGGAAGTGAGCCATATTCAGTTTTCATATTTTATTTCTTTTCAATGCGGTACGGCGATCGACCGTCTAACTGGTGGAACCTGGACGTGGACAAATATTGATCGGAGAATTCCGCATCACTTTAGCTGGCTGGGCATAGATTAACGATTACTCACTTTTTTTTATATCCGCGACGAGTTGTTGAAGCGGTTCCACTACTCGAGGCTGGAAAAGATCTCGTCAACAAAACCCACACAAAACACTCGGCCAGCTGCAGTGCTCCAGCCTGAAATCTCCGGACACTACTTCCTCTTTCCGGTTTCCGCACCGTTATCCGCCATCAGTCGGACGAATCTCTCCGCTCCCTTGAACAACGGTGTGCTTCTAGAAAGCGCCGCAAGCTCCCCGTCCCGGCTTCCTGTCCTACGACCGTCGACTAATCCACGGCTACTGCTCCGAACAACGGAGCGCTCTTTGAAAGCGCAGCAAGCGCTCCGCTCTCGCTTCTGCTCCTACACGACAGCGCCTATTGTACGGCGACTCCTTCGATAGACGGGGTGCTCCTTGAAAGCGCCGCCAGCACTCCGTCCTTGACTCAACTCCTACAGAATGACGGCTACTTCGCGGCGACTGCCGAGAGGTTAGGGCCGAACCCTATCCGGATCTACCGCGGAGAACCCCTTAAAGCGTCGCGAACGCTCCGCCTAGTTGCCACTGCTTCAGCTCCGGTCGAGCTCACTATAATCTTAGCTCCAAACTTAGTTTCGATGTCACTTCTCCGCCCCGCCTCAAGGGCGGCCGGATGGCGAGATTCGCGCCGCTTCTGAGACCCGCTCTGCTCCTTCTGGCCGAACGCCATAGCCTCGCTGC
Source organism: Drosophila atripex (assembly GCA_035045925.1). Taxonomy (NCBI): domain Eukaryota; kingdom Metazoa; phylum Arthropoda; class Insecta; order Diptera; family Drosophilidae; genus Drosophila; species Drosophila atripex. Next base: position 855,127 of record JAWNOP010000041.1, on the reverse strand, counting down.
CACTAGGGATCTAGCTTGTACGCCAAGACCCTTAACTTACCGAATCGAAAACATCTACGTCAGGCTCGCACGACCATGACCTAACCTCACGACTCACCTCGCTTCTGCGATCCGCGACCTGCCTCAACTTAGCTCCATGTAGACCGGCAACCGGCCGCTTGTGGCCTTTTTCTATTACTGCCGATCCTGCGTCAGTTCCTCCAGGGCGATTATCCCTCAGCGGGTAAATCTCTGCTACTGTCCTTCTTGACCTTTTCGATGCCTTTCCTTGCTCGGCCGATCTTTCTCGTTCCGTGGTTAAAACACGAAAAGAACGCTGCTACCACGCGGTTTTCTAACCTACGCTTTAAGCTTGTTACCAGATTGTCAACGCCCACTCTAAAATGCTAATAAGGATCCTTCTATGCAATAGTGCTGCTCTAAGCAACCTATGCTACCTACTATGCAACGTAGTCTGATAGTCCAGGCAAAAGGGCGAGCGGCTATTGATAATCCAGTGGATACTGCTTTAAATGTGTTTATTTTGGCTTCGATGTGGCTGCGCCACAAACACCGCATACTGGACTAAGCGTGTATAAGACCAATTAGACCTTATGTGGCCATATTCCTGGCAATTGTTACTCTGCATCAGCCCATTTCTTTTATGCGGCTCTTCTACGGTGTAGTAGGAACTGGAAAGTAAAAATTGGGTGCACTTCATTTTTTTTAGAGGCTTGGATTTGGTTTACGTTAAAATTAAAGCGTGTTAGTAAATGCTAACTGTCTACATTACCATTAATAAGATTAAAAATACCATTAAAAATGACACGCAGCATCGTTCTACGATTTTTTAATGATGGTAAGTTGATTAATAAAAGTATACTATGATAGGAGGGAGTGCGAAAATATTGACGTTTTTTTTTACATATTCTATGTGATCTCGGTGTACTCCATATTGAGGACTCCAGACACACGATCTATACTCAAGAAACGGACGGAACAATGATATGTATAAAGTTTAAGTAATGTATGGGTCGTTGAATTCTTATGACCATCTTTTAATAAAACCAAGCACACCCCTAGCTTTATTAACCATGGTGGATATATGTTCGGAAAAGTTTCAAATCTAATAGGACTCCAAGGTTGTTAACCTGAGTTCAACTTTCTAAGGCGTTCCCATAGAGAAAGTACGTAGCCTGGTGAGGGCTAGATCGATAAAATGACATGAATTTACATTTCGATCCATTTAGGTTATTTGCAAAACACCAATTTTGAAATTTATCCAAATCGGATTGAAGTCTAGATTGGACGCTAGTGAATCTATACTCAAAGCAAAGCTTAACATCATCAGCATACATAAGTACTAGTGAGTCACTTAAGGAAATGGGCAAGTCGTTAATAAACTGAGTAAAAAGGAACGATCCAAGATGGCGTCCTTGGAGCACCCCAGATGTGACGCGGACTATACGCGAGGTAAGCGATAGATTAAAGAGTTTATGAAGCGGTTTGCATAGTGCCTCGGCGAGGTACTTCAAAACACACCCTGGTACTCCATCGGGGCTTCGGCGAAAATCGGGCTTGACCTTAAGAAGATCCGATAACACACCACATTGATCAAAAGATGGGCAAAATATAATGTTGGCTGGTTGGATATTATAAGTGTACGGCTGAGCTGGAATGGTGCTATGTGAATACGTTGTTTGAAAAAACTTTGCAAAGAGATCGGCCATTGCCAGATCAGTGTATGCATAAGAGTTCTCAAACGTAAGCAGAAGAGGAAAAGATATACATTTGCGCTTTGTGTTTACAAAGTTATAGAACTGCTTCGGGTCCAGAGTAAACTGAATCCGGCAGCGGCGAATATAACTCTGATTACATTCAGCGTAATGCACAGTGAAATAAGACCGAGCTACTAAGTATCTTGAATAGCAAACTGTACAGCCAGATAATTTATGTTCGTTTAATATTCTATTCATTTGTTTAATATTTCTATTCATTATTATTCTTTAAATTTAATAGATGCCTTGTATACCAAGGCGGATTATTTGAAACCGACGGATATTTCCATGGCACGCAAGCATCGAAAAATAAATTCAAAGTGTAATAAAATTTGTTTAAGGTAGTATTTATATCTTCACATGCCAGTTAATCGGACCAATCAAATTCCAAAATAAAATTATTTAGTTTCGTAAAGTCAGCCTTACGGAAGAAACGAAGCGGACATATGTTGCCAGTATGTGGGCGGTTCCGACGAAGGTGGTATGTAAGAACAGGTAACTTATAAAGATTGACCGGAAAGAATTCTATGTCACTAAACTCTTGTGATTTTACCTCTTCAGAAGCGAATATGGAGTCCACAAAAATTAGGACTCCTCCTCCTTCGCAGTGTTCTATCACGTCTAAAAGTGGTGTACTTATTTGGAAAAATTTTGGAGCTTAAAATCTCCGGCTTTAACCAAGTTTCTGTAAAGACTATAATGTGAGATGCAAAGGAAGAACTAGCAGAATACAGTTTGGGAAGTTTACTACGTAGCCCTCTAGTATTCTGATAGGTAAGTGTTAGTGAAGAAATTAGTTTTTTCAGTGGTTGGTCAGTGGCTCTAACATGTGGGAGTTTCACTCCCACAGGCTTGGTAATTTTTTTCTTCACAGTACTTGGCTGATGTTCTTTGACGAAAATGTTCTCTGGCCAAAAGCTGGCGGAACAGATCGTCTTGAACATCTGCACGGGCACACTTATTTTGAAGGATGACGTGTGCCTGGTGTATGAGTATTTAAATTTTGTAATATCTGCCACCTTAATATCGGCTTTTGTTTTGGCTATGATATAAGCCGCGATATCTACCTCAGAAGTATCAGGGGCAAGCCGAGAAACAAATGTGTGTTTCGATGGCGGGATTACCTACAATGATTTTGGTGCCGCCGTAACTAATATTGCAGTATCAGTTCGTACCGGGGGTCCGAACGGTTGAATACCCTGTTCGGTGACTCTTAAGGGGGTTTGAGATATTGGGTCTGGTGGTATCACTTGGAGTGATGCCACAGAGGACAAATCGGACAATTGCTCATTAATACTGAGAAATTCGGAAGCCGAATTTTTCGAGTTCCATCCCTTGGGGTGGCCAGAGATATAAGCGGCTGAATAATTGTTGGCTGAGTAGGCTGAAGTTTATTCGCCACAAGCACATCACTAATAGCGGATTTCTTACGCTTTGGAGACTCATTTAATAGTTGAAGACTATTAAACTGTGTATCGAGCGAGTTGGTCATTGATTTTACGAAAACCTCTTATCAACTCTTTAAATTCACTTATAGTCTGTCTCATGAACGATCTCATTTCGTCCTGAATAGCACGATAACCATCACAGCAAAAGTGAAGACCAGACCTACGTAAAATGACATCCGAAACTGAGGCCGTGAACCCGGCACACTTAGCGTGTAATACGTTTTCACACAGCCAGCAGTGGATGGTAGGCTGGGATGAGGAGATTGTCTTATTACTATATAAGACTTACTCTATATAAGACTTCGACGCACAGACGAGTTTAAAATCCATGGTATGTTACGTTAATTTATAAATATTTTTGTTTCTGTTTTTGATCGTACCTTGAACCACAGTTCCGGGGAAACGAAGAGGGAGATTAAATATAGCGCTTAGTGTAGGTTAGTGTGGTTAAACCGCAAGAATAGAGATAAGAACCTCTACTGAGCGACAAAAGAAGCAACACCGTAAAAGATGAAGAAGCAGAGCAGAGCTATTTTTGGAAGAATTTTAATAAAAATCTTATTTTACCTCAAAATATACCACTGCACACGGGAAGTGCAGATGTTACATTTTAAGATGGATGTAAAATTTTAATTTTATTAATATAAATAAATAAATAAAAATACACCGGGTTTTTAAATTTAATAACCAAAAGATGTAATAAACGCAGTGCGCACAAAAAAAACGCGTCCGTTCGCTTTGAGAGAAAGAGAAGAAGTGTTTTATCTGCATCGGATTTATCTGCCAAAATAGCAAATCTGTTTGCTTCTATAGGTTTCTCTATTGTAGATTTTTTTGAAGTGCCGCGAGATATTTTAGCAGAATTACAAAGTCTAGAGTTCTGCGGGCTGAGCTTACGTTTTATTTGAATGTACCGATCCATACCAGTCTGTACGGCAAAACATTTTTTTGAAGAGAGTGCGCATTATTTTCTTGCACAGTAGATTTCGTTGTTGCAGCATTGCGCGAGCAGCCGTTGTTGTAGAAGTTTCCGTTGCAGTTGCTAGTGAAGTTGCCGTGGCTAAGCAAGTTGGCATGAGGGAAGGGTTAGAGGCGCAAGAGCGCGACCTGCCTAGCGATGTTGGTTTGAGTTCATTACTCGGGCTTGAGTTTATTGATCGCGGTTGTTTAGTTTTTGATGGGTTTTCGGTCGCGTTGTCTTGCGTTGACACGGTTGAGTGGTATGCGTTTTTACGTTGCACGACGGTCGTCTTGCTGGAGCACCGTATGAGTGTCGAATTCAATCATAGCTTAATGTTTTAGATTTTCTTCTTGTTTATTTATACAAAAAGTACGAAGTTCATCGCCCCAAGCGTCTTTTCGCTCACTGTGTGTTGTTGTTTAGAGCTTGCACTGCTTTTATTTAAAATTTTCGTTGACGATAAAACAGAAAAAAAAAACACGTCTGCACTCGCCGACGTTTGCAACGCCAAGAACCATTTGATAGCAATATCTTTCGACTCCCTCAGGTCTGAAGGGTGTTCGGCGAAAGGCAGCTTTACAATAAATCTTCCATCTTCTGCTTTTTTCAGAGTTTCTACAAAGTGCTTCTCACAATTTACATCTGACGGTGTACCACAATGTCCCTCAAACGATGTTTCGTTTGATTTTCCAAATTGTCTAGCCTCCAAAATTGTTCAGTCAATGCGTCAGTTTCTTCACCGACGCCAACACCACACGGTATGGCTGATTGAGTTTTTTGTCTAATTCTACTTGCTACAATCCATCCAAGTATCCACCATCTGCTCATTTGGAAGAAGTAGCGGGTAATAGTGCTCGGTGCCGATTATTAGCTGTATCCTTCCAGATTAATCGAATTGGGGATTTGCTAATGGACAATCATTGGGGATTTTTAATGCGCAATGAGTAAGAGGTTGAGCTGATTGGTCAGCTATAATGTGGGGAAGAACAAAGGCTGAAATCCCTGGCGCAGGCTGAAATCCCCATGAAGAGAGCTGCCAAGAAAACTCTTGCTCTGCTCATTCGTGGTTGTTCTCCAATGCCTTCGATCCGAAGCTTTGTATCGTGGCGCTTTAGTGACAACATTGGTGCCAATCGCTCAGTGATCAAATTGATCTGTGATCTTGAGTCTAGCAGGGCTTGAAATTTAGCTACTTATCCGTTCTCTTCCTGGACCACTACCTTTGCTGTTGAAAGAAGGTTGTCATTTTTGTTAGCCGTGGCACCGACAGCTGGGGAATAAGGGCTTGTGGATTCCAGGTGCAACAAGGTTTGATGTTTTTTGTCGCAATTGAAACCATTCCTTCCTTTGCATTTCTTTGATTTGTGGTCGGTCTTGAAAAAGTTCACACACATTTTTTGTTTTTGCACCCAATTCAATCTTTCGGATACTGGTTTATATAACACGTGACTTAGAGCCTTGCTAAAGTAACATGATGATTGTCGTACGTACTGTACGCGCACTCCAGACTTTTTCACTCCTTTTTAAATGATGCCGTTGTCTTTCCTGAGCACAAAACTCTGATTCTTTGCTCTAAGAATTCCAGCATCGTTTGTAGGGGCTGGATCTCTACTGAGTTGTCAACTGTCTGCTCAAATAGACTCTTATTAGTCATGTCAAGCTTATCGGTAAGCAAGACCACTAGAAACGCTTCCCATGTAGATACTTTGATACCTAGACCCTTTAATGCGCAAGGGTCTTTAGGGTTGTTATGTATTGATGTTGCGATGTCAGGGACTGAGCTCTGATGAAGTAGCCGACGAATAACTGTATCCGCAATGAGCCGACGAATAACTGTATTCGCAATGAGCCGAGGATTATCATATGATCCAACTATAATGCGCCGCGCATGTTAATAGTTGTCCTCATATACATCGATGTGGCGTATTAATCTCTCCGCATTTCCTGTTCATTTCAAGTTGTTCTTGGAAGAACATTTCATTTCAGCTCCCCTCTAACATATTATATAAAATTATTAATAATCATTAATTGATTGACGGCTTAATATAAATACATATATTACATTTTATAATTATTTTATTATTATATAATTTTTAACCAAGGCTTAAAGAATAACTGCTGGCACAAAATTGTTTTTGTTATACAAGAATTCTTGGTATTAGCTGCGCAGTTGGTTATTTATTTATTTTTTTTCGTCTCCATTCCATTTTTGCGAACACGATATGGCCGCGCATACATTGTGTGGCAATTTGTGGATTTTTTAGCGCGACCCCTCACTAGCCCGATTTGCCTCTATAGGCGATTTTATAGCTACGGCTCCACATGAGCAATCCCTTCCACCAGTATAGAAACATAAGATAATTCTCCAGCGACTCTAGGTCCGAGACCGACACTGGCGGCAAGCGCGATTAAAGCCACAATTCCACGCCGCCAGGCGTCGGCGGTAAAAGGTTTTGTGTCACAAATTCCGGGATGACGCACTCCGAGTATTTATCTCGGGACTCAAGCGCAGTCTCATGGATGTCCTCTTTTCGGCAAAGCCGAAGGATTTGTCAAGAAAAGTCAGGAAGACAAAAATAGGAAACAACTATACATACAAATTCCCAGACAGGTACTGGCAAAAATCCGTACTACACAAACCAGCACAAAGTGGAAGCCCCGGCATACCAAAACAGGAAGCCGGCCGTGTACGACCGACCGGGCCCGCACAGGCAAAACCGGAAACTACACCTCCGCAGCTTCAAGCGCGGCTCAGGAAATTAATGACGATGCCATTCATGAATATGATTTGGACGTCATTAATTTTTTACGGGGAAAGTCCCTGCTACCTGTCATCAGACGAAGAGTAGCAGGGGTAGATATTTTGATAGACAAGGGCGCATAAAAAAATTTCATCCGTCCATATGAAGGATTGAAAGGCGTCCCAGTAGAATCGCCATTTTCGATACATTCTATCCATGGAGTACCCACCATCATAAAAAATTGCTTCATATCCCTATTCATCTTGAAGGCCACGTTCATTCATCTTACCAGATTTGTCGTCCTTTGATGCCATCATTAGTCTTGACCCTTTAAAACAGGCAGGGGCATCACTTTGCCTAGCTTCCGGCTACCTCAAATGGGGCTCCGAAGTAGAAAAGCTAGAATTTCAATCATGCCCCAACGTTAATTTTACTGAAGTGGACTGCTCGAATGCACCACCTTCAGTCAGAAAAGCATTCTGAAAAATGCTAAGCGACAGGAATAATACCTTCGCAAATGAGGCCCTACCTTACATCACGTCGGTGGTAGGCACCATTAGGACAGTTGATGAGGAGCTCCTTTTTGCCAGACCCTACGCATATCCAATAGCAGCCGATTTTGTCAATGGCGAAGTTAAGGACCTGCTAAAAATTGGCATAATCGAGAAGTCGAGATCCCCCAACGAGAAACAATAACCTAATATGGGTAGTAGATAAAAAAGGCACCGACGAAACTGGCAACCGCAAAATGCAGCTGGTGTTGGACTTTCGCATATTGGACGAGAGGGCAATACATGATCGCTATCCCTCTATGATACTAGGGAATTTAGGCAAGGCCAAGTACTTCACAATACTCGATCTAGCTATTAGCAAATTACACTGGCAGAGCGTGACCGTGAAGAAACTGCCTTTTGCGTTAACGGAGGAAAACACGAGTTTCGCCGACGGCCATTCGGGTGAGCAATTCTGCCAGAATCTATATTCTGCCAGAGAAAATTGGCAAGTTTTGTCTTCGTCGATGATGTTATCGTTTTCTCAAAAAGAGCGTTAACAAACCCAGAAAAAGTCAAAGCCATCAAGGAATTCCCGGAGTCTAAAAAAGTGTTTGAAGTCAGATCATTCATGGGCTTGGCTGGCTCTTATAGATGCTTTATTAAAAATTTTGCGTCAATAGCTAAACTCATTTCAAGCATTTTAAAAGGGGAACTGTCAGCAGATACAGAAACATCCAGGTGCAGTTTAGCGAGCCACAACGGCTTCTGAGGATGTCATCCTCAAATACCCCGATTACAAAAAGGCACTTGATCTAACGACAGATGCCTCAGCTCACGGCATTGGCGCAGTCCTAAAATAAGAGGGGCGACCTACTACTATTAGGAACGGAGAAGTTACCTACGCTACCAACGAACGAGAGCTGTTAGCCATAGTATGGGTGCTAGAAAAAACTGCGTCATTATTTGTATGCAGTTAAAGATATAAATATCTACACTGACCACCAACCGTTGACCTACGCGGTATCGGAATCCAATCCGAATACAAGAATCAAAAAGTAAAAGAGTGCATCGAGTGCGGTGCCAAAGTCTTTTATAAGCCTGATAAAGAGAACCTTGTTGCGGATGCCCTCTCGAGACAATAACTTAACGTTGTAAAAGAAGAAAAAGCACTCTAAAGCGCGGCCACAATTCACAGTGAGCTGCCGCTAAGCCACACGATTCAAACCACGGATAAGTCTATTATTTGGTTTTAAAATTGCTTTCCTTTTCCGTCAAAACGCAGCTTCGTGCTGCTTGGAAACAAGAGAGGGCATAACATTAACTCCTGCGAGGAGTCATAGCTTCAGGAGCTCGCGGATATTATAATCTAAAGACGTGAACGCCATTCGTTGTGATTGTACACTCTAGCAATGAATCCCTGCCACGAAGTTTTGCACTGCAAAAACCGCGTTACAGATATTTTTTCAATCGCTGAAAGGCGAGAAATTCTCACTGTCGAACACAACAGGGCTCACAGATCGGCCCAAGAAAACGTGAAGTAGGTACTCTCAGAGTATTACTTCCGAAAATGGCTAAGCTAGCGAATGAAATTGGCGCTAACTGCAAAACATGCGCTAAAGCTAATGATAACAGACATCCAAAAAAACATGAGCTTGGTGAAACACTTTCCTTACATGCATTGAAAAATTCTCGTAGCTTGCCATTGTCCAGCCAATTACCTCTAGAACCATAGAGGACCTCAAACGAGCACTACTAAAGCTAATGAATATTTTCCCTAAAGCCAAGGTCATATATTGCTGGAAAACTATTTCAATGTCTCAATAGGACAAGTGAAACGTTTCCACTCTAGTAGAGCTTGCTAGATGTCTTAAAATCGATAAAAAAAAAAGCATAAGTGACACCGTTGAGCTAATTCTTCTGGCTAAAGACAGATATAACAAATCTATATATTCATCGACAAGAGACCAGTCGACGTGGCACAACACAATCGAATAATCCACAGTGCGCTATACAACATAAGATAAAACACGCCCAGGATAAGCTCAGAAACAGGGAAAACGCTTCCCGACAAAACAGGGTGTTCGAAGTTGACAAAAAAGTGCTAGTGGAGTCCAACAGTCGACTAGGGAATAAACTCTCTTAATTGTGCGAGGAAAAAACTGTGGAAGCGGACATGGGGACCACAGTCCTCATTAAGGGGGGGTGGTCCACAAGGACAACCTAGTACGCCGAGCATATCGCCCGCCTAATAATTCTTAATTTTTTATTACTTTGTCCCTAGCCACTTGGCATAAGTTTTTTATTACTATTATTAATTAATCATGCGTTGGTGGTGGGCTTCCCATTTTTTAACAAAAACTACAGTACATCCGATTTACAGGTTTACAACCATACCCCTGATATTCCTATTGACCATAACTTCGGCACGCGTCACGGACTACTCAAAAGCTAAATATATTCCCATCGTTGATGTTCGAATTCTGGTATGGGAGAAGTTCGCGATTTTCAAACACTCAGCGGATCTCTCCGGACGTTAAAGATTTTGAAAAAATTAAATTTAATAAATTTGAGTTAATAAATGCAAACAACTGACAGGTAAATATCAATAGTAAAGTACAAATCCAGATTAATAAAGTTTCTACAACCGTCAATCCACTTTTGAGGTCCGGTAAAAAGTCCCAAATTGATACGGGACAACTATTCGAGATGCTACTAACTCGAAATAGGATGATTGCAATGCAGATGCAGGGTTTAATCTTAGCATCTTAGCATGAAGATTTAGAAGGTGTGAAAATGGAAAAGCCCGTATCGTCCGTTAAGATCCTACAATCGGATAGCATTTTACACATTATTATTAAGTTCCCTAAAATTAAGTCGCAACAAAATCACTATTTTTCCCGTGTCACATCACGACACTATACTCAGGCTGGAGGATAACATGACGGCGGAATGCGATGAGGAGATCCACATCTAAAGGATTGTTCCACAATAGCAGGGGCTACGTTTTGGCAACTGACTCTGCGCATTGCGAAATCCAGCAAAACGATCTGCATCCCGTTACTTAAGTCGACGATCGCCCGGCTCGCGTGAGGGTGGACAATGGCACCTTTGTCCACTACGGGGTATATACCTCATCACCTTTACCGAGAGTGCCACCGTCAACGAAATCAGATTTGTCAACCATGACACAGCACAGGAGAGGGCTCCAGAAGTTTTAAGTTGTCAGCTCTGACACGGTGCTGACACAGCGTCTGGACGGATGCCCGTGCATAACCGGCGAACACTGCATATTTGCTTGGCCGCTATGAGATCCAGTTTTTGTTAGCTTTAAGTCAGTTTGTGTCCGAGCTTTACTCAATAAAGAAGTCTTAAACTCAATACTCCGGCACAGCCGTCAAAGTAAATTCATTTACTAAAATTGGTTACCGTGCCTTAAGGGCCGTAAATATGGATTTAGTAACTCCCACAGTAACTTCCTGATAAGAAGGAAACTCCCTCGGCAACCGCCAGGGATCATCTGTGGCGTCACCGACTGCAGCGAGGGATAATCAAAATATCCAACACTCTAATTTATACATGCTGTGGGTTTTAAAGCTAATAAATACAGAAAATGAGCTAAATTCTAAATTGGGTATTGATAGTTACTAAACACTAATGGTAAATTATAAAATTAAAGAGTGTTTCATTTTAGTGATTGAGTAATAGAACACACAAATCTATTAAAAAGGACTAGTTTAGTTTTCAATGGGTAGCAGGCCTAGGCCGTATTAGGTTACCCATTTTGTAAAAGTTTGGATCAGGTCACAAAGCGTTTCTGGAAGTTCACTTGAAAGTGCTATCGACAAATTCTACCGTACGCGACTACCTTACAGCCACTGCCATCCATGTGCGGCAGTAGTTCGTTAACTACTACATTCCATAAAAGAATTGAGACGAACCTACGAGGTGATAGAGTTGGGTAAAAGGTTGTTAAAATCAGTCTCAATTTCTAGAAAGGCAATGAGTGCGAATTCGTTATCTTTAAGCGCGTTTTTTCAGTAATCTCGAGAAGAGCTGACTCAGTGGATACCCCCCTCCTGATCGCGTACTGGGAGACAGATGCTTGGATTTTGGAGAGGACCTTCTAAAGCTAAGAGCTAAGGGTCTATAGCTCTCATCTGTGCCAAGCGACATAGTCTGGTTGAAGGAAGGTGGTTTTCTTACCTTCTTTCCGCTGGTCCTATTAGCCAATCATGCCGTGTGAAAAGCATCGGTGCCCGCATTTGTAGAGGTGGTGACCACTTCACTCAGTTCCTCCCTGGAAGTAATGTTCCTCTAGGTGATTCTCCTAGATCTCTTATTCACACGTGGTACAGTAACAATAAACGATATAAGCACGTGCAAGGTAATAATATTTTTAATGTATACATTTTTGTACATATATTGCATTTATTCGTCACCAAAATTAATATCAGATATTTTGGGCGTGACCACCGTTCGCCACCGTTATTTAATGTACCTTAAGAGGTTTCTTTTATTTGATCACTGTGGACGGCAGTCCACGGGGTGGCGAACGGCATGCCTTGGCTTGCGCGAGGAAATTCTATATATAGCCGAAGAATTAAAAATTTTATGTTTGGATTCGATCTGAATGAATTATATACCAATCGAATAGTATTGTTTTAATTACATCATTTTTCCAAACATTTTCTAAAAGTCGTTTGGTTTGGAAAAAATTGAGGTAACAGTAAAAAAATGTTGCATCACTAAATTGGGGCTTGTGGAGACATTTTAGTCCCCGCGCATTTTACTCCTAAAGACGCATTAATACGCATTTAAATTTTTATAGCTCTTTCCAAAAGAAGGCAGTTGTCTTCTGCTTCTCTGTTTGCACAATTTTTTTTTGTGCAATCCTGAAAAAATTGGAGAAGTTTTTTTAGAAATACACAATTTACTAGCAAAAAGTTTATAAGCTTTTGAGAATATATTGCATATGGGTAATTCTCTAAATGCAAACGCGATATTCGTACTCGTTTTAACTGAAATGGAGTAACCTTTTCTAACGCTAATTTCAGTGAACTTAATTTTTTTTTATTCACTTAAAAATATTTTTTAGTTGTTTTTTAATTCGATTTTAACCACAGTCGCACGAGACTTTTTCTTCCATCAAACTTTTTTGTTGTTTATGTCCTTTTTAGATAATTAAACATAAATTCGATATTCTATACTAACTAAACGTTAATTTAGAGCTAAACAAAATATAAGTAGAAAATATAGTTTTGAAGATACACAAAAAAGTTTTGTTTAGCTCAATGGCACACGCGAGAATGAATGAAACTGATCATCTAATTAGAAATACAATAAAGTATATAGGAGTATCGGACGCATCGAAGATCGTATAAAGTATATATATTCTTGATCAGGAAAACCTAAGTCGATATGAAAAAAATAATTCGATATGCCAAATTTTATAAGAATCGGCCGACTATATCCAATAGCGGTCATATAACTGATTGATCGAAAATGCCATATCTTCGTTATTTTTTAAGTTGGATGAAGTTGGTATGGATTCTTCTTTGGGCCAACTACTATATTAATAATATATTGTCATAACAATGATAATGTGGCTGGTCCCTTAATAGCAAGGATGTTTACATATTATTTTATACTCAAAAGTAATTTTTTGTGAAAAGAGTTTAAGAGGGTAATTTAATTTAAAATTATATTTTGGTTGGTAAAGATTCCTCACCGAGGGTGCCGAAGTTAATGATGCGCCTTTAAAATTTCAGGCGGCGATCAGCTAAGATTAAAAGTAAGAAGTATGTGTTTCGATTTATAAATGTGATCAAAACATGTGACACAAAACATAAAGACGACTTTTTATCATAGTGCAGGGGTACAACGAGGTAAAACAAGATGAAGAACATGCATGCAAGGACCAAAATGCCTGATACTAATTTTGGTGGCGTGCACAGAAACGTGCAATGTAAGCCACCGCTAGGTGGTGACACGCATACCTTGCTTGTAGCAAGGCTTGTTGTATATATAGCCGAAGAATTAAAATAATTCTATATGCGTTGAATCTGAGAAAGTGATATACCAAATGAAAGGTGTTGTTTTCATAAGAGGGATTTTACCCAAATATTAGCCAAAAGTAGTTTGAATTTTTTATTAGTTTTATTAGAATTTTAATTAGCTAAGGTTACCTTAAAATATTAAAAACACTTTTAAATTTAAACATCGCATAAGTTTACAACAAATGTATCTAACTTCACATGAAATATTTCGTTAGAAAGGTTTTTTAAAAATCTTTTTCACTTTCTTTTAGAACTACTGTCTAAATATTAAAAAAAAAAGAAATACACTGAAACAAAAAATATAAAACCAGTAACAATTTTTTTTTTCAAATTGGCTAGAACGATTCGATGTATATTTTATGTGGAGATAGATTATAGGTGAAACTTTTGATTATATCTGGGATAAGTCGCATACTTAGGCTATAGTTCGATAAGTAAAGCAACCCATGGTACTGACTTTGAAGCTAAAGTGCATATTCATAGCATTACAAAAACATATTCTATTGCCGATCGTCTTTTTGTAGTTTACGATAAAAAATAACTAAAAAAATAAATAGAAATAATACATTTAATTTGTTAAATTTAAATAAAAAGTTTTTTGTAAAGAACTGACCACTGGCCGCGAACGCAAACAGCTCCAGCGCTCCTGTTGGACAAAACCCCATGCCCTTCCCTCATGCCAACCTGCTTAGCCACGGTCACCAGTACAGTGACGTCACTAGCAACTGCAACGGCAACTTCTACAACAACTACAATAGTATCGGCTGCTCGCGCAATACCATCTACTGCAACAACGAAATCTGCTGTGCAAGCAAATAATGCAGCACCTTACACCAGCGCGCTCTCTTCAAAACAGTGTTCGGCCGTACAAACTGGTATGGATCGGTACATACAAATAAAACGTAAGCCCAGCCAGCAGAACTACTCTCGGCACCTCAAAACAATCTACAATAGAGAAGCCTATAGAAGCAAACAGATTTGCTATTTTGGCAGATAAATCTGATGATATACCTCCTGAAAACATTGTAGGGGACAATAAAAAGCCTAAGCCGCCTCCGATTTACATTCGAGAGAAAAGTTCTAATGCTCTCGTAAACTCAATAAACCCTCGTAAACCCACATAATTCACGAAACAAAAGTTCAGACTAATACGGAAGTAAACTGCAAAATTTTGACGAAGTATTTAAACGACAACAATAAAAACTTCTACACGTACCAATTAAAAAGCAGTAAAGGCCATCAAGTAGTACTTAAAGGTATTGAACCGGAATTAACACCAGCTGAAGTTACAGGCGCACTGATGGAGAAAGGTTGCAATGTAAAAAATGTTACATTGAAAGAAAGCCTCAACCTCTTTTCAAGGTAGAACTTGAACCCGAACCAAATCCAAGTCTCTGAAAAAAATGAAGTGCACCCAATTTTTACTCTCCAGTTCCTACTACACCGCAGAATAACCGTAGAAGAGCCGCATAAAAGAAATGGGCTGATGCAGTGTAACAATTGCTAGGAATATGGCCACAAAAGGTCTTATTGGTCTTATACACGCTTCGTCCGTATGCGTTGTTTGTGGAGACCTTCATGACTCCCACAAATGCCCAAAAAATAAAGAGGATCCCAGCAACATAAAGTGTGGGAACTGTGGAGGTAACCATACGGCTAACTATAGGGGTTGTCCTGTCTATATGGAACTGAAAAGTCGTACACACCAAAGAATGACCACTGCTCGCTCACATACAAATCCTACGAAATCTACACATGATGTCTTGCCCTAATCTAAGCAAATCTTCAGACAATAATGAGTTCACCGACAAACTCGAAAGCTTTGCAACTGCTTTAAAAATGCGTCTGAAAAGTTCCACTCCCACCAAGCCACAATCATCAGTTTCCCCTCATCAACCAGGAGAACAGTCTACGAACAAAATTAAAACAAAGATATGTAATCTTCAACAAAGTATGATGAATTTCATGTCATTCATGCAGACAACTATACAAGATCTTATGCGAAACCAGAACATATTGATTGAGCTGCTTGTTGCTCAAAAACAGAATAAGAAATCAATGGTTACACTCCGTATAGCACTGTGGAACGCCAACAGCGACTCACAGCGCAAACTCGAGTTAACTCAATTCCTTAACAATAACCATATTGATGTATTGCTACTCGCAGAAACTCATCTTACAAATAAATACAATTTCCAAATTCGAGAGTACTTCTTTTATAACACGATTCACCCAGACGGGAAAGTACAAGGAGGCACTGGGATTCTGATTAGAAATCGCATTTAACACTGCTTCCACAATAGTTTCGCCACTAACTACATCCAAGCTACATCTATAGATGTGTAGATGGATCACCGTTCCTTAAAGCTTACCGCCGTAAACTGTCCTCCTCGGTTTACAATATCCGAATCCGAATTCATGGACAATTTCAACTCTCTGAGCGAACAATTTATAGTAGCAGGAGACATTCATGCCAAGCATATGCACTGGGGATCTCGACTTGTGACCTCAAAGGGAAGGCGGCTGTACAATGCAATAATAAAAGCAAGCAACAAAGTAGACTGTGTGTCGCCTGGGACACCTACATATTGGCCAACAGATCCCAGAAAATTGCCAGACTTGATAGATTTTGCAGTCACAAAAAACATTCCACGCAACCTGATAAGCGCCAACTCCTTATCAGATCTATCGTCTGATCACTGATCACGCCTGTACTCCTTCAACTAAATCTACATCCAGTTGCGGTAGATAAACCATTCAGACTAACAACGAATAAAACCAACTGGCTTAAATATAAAAAATATGTAAGTTCGCATATTCAGTTGAATCCACGTTTGAATGACGGAGCTGATATCAACTCATTCACAAACAATCTCGAATCCGTCTTGGTCGCAGCAGCTCGCATGTCAACTCATGTTGAGGTACCAATCGACGCGTATTTTGGAGCAAATATTTTTTCTGGTGACACCAATCTCCCGATTATCTTCAATTTAGTGAATCAAAAGGGTTTTACATTTACGCCAAATTCCTCCCAGGTCAAACTACTTTTGGCTAATGCTGGGATAAAATCTCTTTAATGAAAACAACCTTTCATTTGGCATATCACTCAGTCAGATTGAACGTACACAGAAAATTTTTAATTCTTCGGCAATATATAGTGTCTTCCGCGCCTGCTAAAAGCAAGGAATGCGAGTCGCCACCTAGCGGTCTACCGTCCGCTGGGATATCAATTACATTTTTTTCATTAATTTTCTAAAACACTTTTATGAGAATCAACTTCTACTTAAAACCAGAAAAGTATCCATATGCTTGGCAGCATCTTTCGTGCCGCATCTAGGGCCTGTAGGGTCCACGTCGGGGCAGAAACCTGTGCTGCTAAAGCAGCCACAGCCTCTATAATCGCCCAAAAGCTTACCTCGACATGTTTTCTCTCCAGCCAACATGTTAAGTTAGAGACCGTTCGGTGTATCCTACGTCCCATAGTGGACTTGCAACATCGGCTTTACAAACATACCATACTTACCGAAAAGTCGCCACATCTTTTATGTAAGTTTCGTTAAGAGAATAATGAAAAAAGTAAAACAAGTAATTAAAAAATTAACCAAAAGAAAATAATCGAAAAAAAAATAAAGAACAAGAAGTAAAAGAAACTATTAAAACAAATAAATTCAATTATATAATAAAAATATATTTATTTTAAGTGAATAAATTAATAAATTAATCTGAGCGAACAAAAAAATTGGCAAAACAAGTGACAAAAAATAATACTTATTAATTATCTCATAAGATTGTCTCATAAGAGCAACACTCTGCGGTAAAAAAAACATTCATTTTTAATTTTTTCCCTATTTATCAAAATGTTTGAAAATTAAAAATATGTTTCAGATGTGATACTGCGCTGGGAATTTCGCTAGATTTTTATGATTAAAGCCCACACTGCACAGTTGGAGAACCGACTGGTTTACCGGCGATTTATTAATAACTAAAAAAAAAATTGTCTAGTGTTTTACGGATAATTTTCTTTTTAAAACACCTGTTTTCCTATGCCATATTGAAAAAAGCACTCTTGTTTACACTGACATTTGACCTAATAAAAAGGATTTGAAAATAATATGCGGCTCCATTTTGATATCGAACCCGGTCGAGCCTTGAAAATTCAGCTCTAAGAAAGATTAGTTTATAAGTAAACATTACATCTCTTAAAAGCACTGTACAATTAATACTGAATTTGGAACAAAATAAAATCAAAAGTCACACGCACAAAAATTTATACCCTTTCAGAGGGTAATATAATTTTGGTCAAAAGTGTGCAACGCAGTGAAGGAGATATCTCCGACCCTATAAAGTATATATATTCTTGATCAGGATCAAGAAGCATGTCCGTCTGTCCGTCTGTCTGTTTCTACGCAAACTAGTCTCTCAGTTTTAAAGCTATCGTCTTCAAACTAGGCCACACCCCTCTTGCCTTTGCAGTATATAAGTCGGAACTGCCGGGATCGGTCGACTATATCCTATAGCTGCCATATAACTGATTGATCTGAAATGGCATAACTTCCTTGTTTTTAATGTTAGAAGGATGGGATCTTCTAATCC
The DNA here is from genome assembly GCA_035045925.1 of Drosophila atripex. Classification (NCBI taxonomy): domain Eukaryota; kingdom Metazoa; phylum Arthropoda; class Insecta; order Diptera; family Drosophilidae; genus Drosophila; species Drosophila atripex. The sequence goes on along the minus strand of JAWNOP010000041.1, from coordinate 837,077 downwards.
GATCTGACAAATTTAATAAGGATCGGCCGACTATATACAATCCGATATATATCTACTTATGTAAGATGCATGTCGCCACCTAGCGGACTCTCACTCAACTGCAAGGGTATATCAACTTCGGCTCCGTCCGAAGTTAGCTTTCCTTTCTCACCTTTTTTTATAATTACCTTCCTCCTTCTGCATATAGTAGCAAAAAGTTTAATTCCAATGAACAAAAAAAAATTTCATGTAAATATTAGCGTGTTGTCAAATTTGTTTTAAAAAATTTCTTTTCCAAAATATATCGCATTCTTTTTTTTAAGTACTAGTTATCCTTATATAATAAGCATAAATCCTTACGTAGCCACCAATACCACCGCATGGAACTTTACCGTGCGATGTAGCAAAAAATTGCCGTGAAAATTTTTTTGAATGGCTTGAAGATTTTACCGATTTTTCTTTTTTTGTTTATAGAATGGAAACTATTGTGGGCTTTAATCATGAAAATCTTGAGAAATTCCCAGCTCAGTATCACATCTAAAACATTTTTTAAATTTTTAAACATTTTTCATAAATATGGTGTAACGCTACTAACTTTTTGATAGCGGCCGAATCAATTAAATTCAATTAATGTTCCAATATTTTATTGCGGGTTAAATTTAACCCCAATATATGTAGTTGCTCCAATCAATACCGAAATACAAGAAAAATTAAGAGCTTGCGCAGAAGCTCTCAAAAGCGCATGCGCTACAAATAAGAACAAAGCGCATGCAAAACTGGGAGACAAACAGACCAGAATAAATTCTGATAACAACCGCTGCAGCTAACCGTATTATGATTATTTTAAATGGTTTTGATGTTGGCTGCTTGGCCCAACATAGGGAAAAAAGTAGAATGTTTTTACCATCATTTATTTGCGATATATATTAAAAAATATATTTTTGACCACCGAATTTATATTATTATTGTAAATAATATGATAATCTTGAATTTTTCTTTGCTTTCTAACGACACTTAATGGCAAATCACAATAATCTGATCAGACCTCCAATAATAAATTTATAAGATTTTTATAATAACAGAGTGCATGTAGAAGAAAGTCAGGTACAGAGGAAGTTACAAAGACAATTAGTCATTAGTAAAACGTTGACGAAACAATTGCCAGAGCGGAACAATGGCCAAAGATCTAGAGAAACTCCCGGATATCGTAAAAATCCTTGTATCGTATCCTTGAGTTCGATTGTAACCCATCAGAAATTAGCTAATTGGAATAAATAAAATACTAGAGATTGAATACTAGAGACACAGGTCAGATAGGCACTCCAAAATATGTCGGTATACTACATACCATACGGAGTAAAATTTCAGGGCAAGCAGATACTACTCTGAAGTCATACAATGTTCCATTAAATTGGGAGGTCATCTCAAGATGCCTAACACTTCATTTCGCTGATAAGAGGGATCTGGGTACCCTCGAATAATTTAGAGTGGTCACTAATCGCTAGAAGAATTCTATCAAACCGTCCACCAACAGTTGTCAATTTTAAATAAAATAAATTGTACCTCAAAATAGAAAACAAAATATATCGCACTGGGCTCGTAACTGGTAGAATACAAAACACAAACTTTAGGAGCTCAAAACCACGACCAGTTCTTTAACCTTGAACATCGCTACCACCAAATACTTTGGGCTACGAAGACAAACAGATCATAGAATTGTTGGACTCGGAAATAATTCATACTTCACGATTCCTATACAATTCTGGTGTTAGGGATCGTCCCTAAAAAACTATATGCCTCAGGAGGAAGGTCAACAATTCCATAATGAAATCCAACACAAAGTTTGCCCAACATCAATACCTTCAGAGAGAATTACTGGAACTTCGGACATCCATCTGCTGAAATACCATACCAGCAGCCATACAATCAAAACACACAAATGCAACGAACTCATTATCAATATCCAAAAAAGAGAGTTCACCAACAAAAGTTAAGCATCTTAACAAATATCAGAAATACGATTTAGGCCAACTTTACAGAGTTAACCCCTATCTATTTGCCGACCCAAACGACAAACTTACTTACGCTACAAGGGTGGAAGCCGAAATCAGAACTTCAACAGACAAATGACAAGCTCTTCTCCGTGTCTGAAAAGATACAAAAATCTAAAATTTTGACTGGCTTCGAAATGAAATCGAATGCACACATATGAAACCGTGTATGTGAATATGTGAACACGCATACATATAAAAATGAATTTAACCGCGGTGGATCCATCTTGATGAAGCACCTCTCAGCGACTAAACAACCAACAATTTTCATTGAGAATATTAGGGTAAGAAAGAGCGTAAGAAGAAAAGTAAGATTCTCTCTGGGGCCTGTCGGAAGAAATTTTTGCGTCCATTTTCGTTGTATGAAATGAGTAGTCTATATGCTGTATGGTTAGTGGTTTTGCAAAGCAAAAGTCGCAAAAAAGACAAAGATATTGATATATTGCTAACCGTGTCCCGTTTTATTTAAGAGCATTCCTAGGATTGGCAGTATGTTATAGACGGTTTATAAGAGATTTCGCTAAGTTGGCAAAGCCAATTTTTTTTTCAAGGGAAGGGAAGGGAAGGGGGAAGACGGTCGAGTGTTCAATTTATCAAAAAAGAAACAGAGAAAACTTGATGATCAAGCTATTGAAGCTTTCAACAAAATCAGACCACTTCATAAGCATAAGACAACTATCACCACTTTGAAAAAGAGTTTCAATTGACAACGGATACTCCAACTTTGCTATTGAAGCCGTTTTGGTCCAAAACCACAAACCAATCTTTTCCTGTGTATAACACTGTCTAACACTACGGAGAATTATGCGTCTATTGAAAAAGAAATGCTAGACTTATTTTTTTGGTATCTTACGTCTCTTCGAAATAACCTTTACGGTAATTTTCCGTACTTTTTCCCTCAGTAGCTGGAATGGAAATGCTCGAAAGTAAATATGGAAATGGTATTAAGAGGAATACGAATTTGAACTATTGTACAAACCATGAAAGAGCAAAGTCGTGGCTGACTCACTATCACGAGTCACCCATATAAAAAGTATAACATCCCCTCAGCATAGTTCAGATAGATAAGGGGTATATTTAATCTTAAACCTTTCTCCCTATCTTGAACGTCCCCATCAATGTGTTCAAAAATCAAATCCTTTTGAAAATAGGAACAAAAAAGAAAATTATAAATTCAGCATACCATAGGCATGAAATAAAAATTTTAAAAATTAAGAAAATTTGAATAAGAAATTAAAAAAAAAATTTGTAAACTGCTATGAAAACACGTCAACACTTCGGTAATCAATGGCATCATTACCACAGAGAAAGTATGGGTCAAATTCAGACTCTTTACCCCAATCACTTCAGAAAGATTAAAACAAGATTGTCTTCAATGTTAGTTCAGGATCTGCTATTAGAAACAGAGAAACTGAAGAAGATTTTGGAATGTCACAATTAGGCAACGCCTAATAAAACCGAAAACGAACTAGAAAGGAACGACCAATAGGATTACAAAATAAAGTTAGATTAATAAAGAAGAAAATTTTGGGAATCAGGTACGCTATTCAATGGGCCAAGCTCAATATCATAAACTCCGCGTTACTAAATGAAAACGATTTAACATTGGAAAACGACCTATTCGAAAACAGCAAAATGCCACCATTTTCGGTTGGAGTTCTCTGATTTCTAAATTTTACTTAACCAAACTACACTCCTTTATTTCTGAGATGGCTCCTTCACTGCGTTGCACATTTTTGACCAAATTATAACACCCTTTGCAAGAGTATAAATATCCCCAAAATTGTTCTATAGAAGAATTGATTTTTCTTATTGACATTACGAGGGCAGTCCAATAAATACTTAGCCTCACCGCATTGTACTACATTCTCTTAGACAGCTCGAAATTTCAGCTGAATCGGATTCGTTTTGACTTCGTGTAGAATCGGACATGTCCGCGGATTTTAGAAAAATGGAGAAAGAACAATATAAATATCACTCAGGACTCAGGAGGTTATCCAGATAAAGAATATACATATATACTTTTCAGGGTCGGAGATGTCTCCTTCACTGCGATTCACACTTTTTACCAAAATTATAATACCCTCTGCAAGGGTATAATGAAGAACTGTATTTTAAAAACAAAATTCAACAACTGACTCCCACTGAATTTTAAACTGCAACCAACCGGAAATTCTATTTTGGTCATATCCTTCATCTCACTATGGTGGATGGCAAAGTGTTCAATGCCTTAAGTGAAACACCATCTTCAAAGTGCTACATATGCCAAGCATATAGTATAATGTATATAATGTATTAAAAAATAATAATGTAAAAATAATGTAATAATGTAAATAATGTAGTATAATGTATTAAAAAAGCTACTATATATTTAAGCAACCGTTTTTTATTTTATTTGTATTGATAATAAAAATAAAATATAATATATAATATCAAAAATGAATTTACGTAGCTTGAAAATATGCAATTGAAGTTAAGTTTAAAAACCACAGTTTTTTGGGATTCACAAGGTGTGATTTGCATCGACTACCTGAAGAAGGGAAAAACGGTCACAGCCCTGTACTATGCCGAATTATGGGGCCGATTCGCCGCCGAATTGCAGACAATACGTCCATCATGACAACAGGAGGTTAACGCCATCACATAGGCCTATTTTGCAGACCTCGAAAAAACGTATTTTACAGACGGGTTAAAAAAGTCACTGGGTCAATACATAATCGAGCATAAATGATATTATGTTGAGAAATAAATTGCCACTTTCCAAAATTATCGTTTTTTTTATTTTAGAGGCTAAGTTTTTATCGTTCTACCCTCGTAGTAGAGCATACCATGTTTTAATTTTGGATTAAAGCTCATTTTATTGAATATTATAATAGACAGATACAGGCCGAAAATTTCTACAATTTTTCCTCCACGCAAAATTACAACAGCTCCATAACCTTTAGGCTCCATTGAACCAAAGTCCAGAATTTATTAAGGTACTTACATTAAAGAATTGGCCATTATTTAATGAATAAGTAATGTTTTTATAATTTTGGTCAAAAGTGTGCAACGCAGTGAAGGAGACATCTCCGACCCTATAAAGTATATATATTCTTGATCAGGATCACCTCCTGAGTTGATATAAGCATGTCCGTCTGTCCGTCTGTCCGTCTGTCTGTTTCTACGCAAACTAGTCTCTCAGTTTTAAAGCTGTCGTCTTAAAACTTTGCACATATCCTTCTTTTCTTTGCAGGCAGAATATAAGTCGGAACGGCCATATAACTGACTGATCGGAAATGAAATAACTTCATTGTTTTTTTAGATAGAAGGATGGGACTTTCTTTGGATTCTACTTTGGGCAAATTAATCCGATCCGCCAAATTTGTTGAGGCCGACTATATACTATCCGATATATCTAATAATATAAGCTGCCACTTAAATGCAAGGGTAAATCAACTGCGGCTCCGCCCGAAGTTAGCTTTCTTTTCTTGTTATGGATCATATTTTCAGATCTGGCAGAAGTAGAAATTTGAACGTCTTGAGCAGCATGCGTTTCCTGGCAAGGGAAAAAGTGGAAAAGCCCAAAATTGATAGAAATTTTTGCATGTGTTTATGTATGTAACTTGGAATTTAATTTTTAGTTTTAATAAGATCGAGAGAAATTTAATAATTACATTATTATTTTTTTATATTATTTATTATTATTTTTATTTTTAGCTTATTTTTAGCTTTAATTGAATTCTTTTTTCTTATTGTTCAGTTAACAAGCGTTTTCGGGAGGTTTAAGTTTGTGTTCTATATATTATATTTATAGATATTGATACAATTTATTTAATTGCTTTGGGGTTTCTACAAATGATATGCAGAGATATGATGATATGATATGATGAGATATGTATGTAAATATGTGACTGAATAGGGTTGACGACGGAATTAGAATAATGACGCGGGAGCGCGGCTCAACGCCTGATGCAGCGGAGCGATCGAGAGATCCCGCGAGAGTGAGACAAACGCTAGCGCATGACGGCAAATGCAGGTGGCCGATCGAATGCACGACAGTGGGCGACAAGAATAAAGCGAGAGACGCGAACATATATATATAAAGAAAATGACGTCACGAATTCAATAAATTATTGCCGGACAAACTTCTTTGGCTTCTCAAACCGGCGGCTGCTTGACCCGACATACTCCCCCCGTTGGAAGATGGGCTTTCAACAGCATCATGAAGGGGCAGCAGGCACAATTTATTGACTGCCCGCCTTGTAGCTCCGGTCGCAGTCCTTAGCAGCGCCACCATCACGCTAGGGATATTGGAGCACCATTTCCGCAGCTGAAATTCGCTCTAATTCGCTTTCTAGCGCTGAAATCGGCCCTAAAATGCCAACAACTTCCTCCTTGGAGCTGCCACTGGATCCCACTGGAAAGTCTTCCACCTCGTCCTTCTTTAGCACGCAGTGATGTGGCAGAAAATATTTGCAATCTCGATTCAACTCCGGCGGAACCAGGGACATATGACCTAGGTTAAGATTCTCCTTTACAAAGGCCAAATACTGAGCGCGCTTTCACAGTCGGATCGGTGCAGGTTTCCTACAGTTCCCAGAACTGTCGAAGAAGTTGATTGAGCCGCTCATCTAAAGGCCCCTTTGGGCAGATCAGTCCCGACCGCTCAGCAGCCATGAGAAAATTGCCATTGTTAGGACCTCCGCCTCCACAAACAACCCAACCGAGCCGACTTTTTTGGATTGAGGGCAAACCAGGAGACAAATGAATTTGCCCGACACAAAGCAGCTCGTAAAATAATCCAGCTCCAATTAGCAAATCAACTCGCTGCGGCTGGTGAAAATGAGGATCTGCTAGCTTTACATTGGCGGGAATTTTCCATGAGCTGACGTCCAATGCAAAATTGGGCTGAAGGCCACATCACCAAAACGATCCTTGGCGACAAGAGAATTGACGGGAGCGGACGCTGACCGAGAAACAGCGTCGCTGGATGCGGAAACGTCGGGAGAGGGGTATTGGCCTTGAGCTGGCGAATATCCACCAAAATGCAGCAAACTATGATGCCCGCGTCCACAAGCACGGCAGCTTGACGAATTGCAATGCCAAGATAGGTGCCCACATCCACGGCACTTACGACATAAGTCCAATCGCCTAACTTCGCCTAAACGATCCTCAGGCGACAAGCTTAAAAACCTTGGGCAGGAGTTTATTATGTGAGAATGGCCATCACAAATAATGCATGCGGAGGAGTTGGTAATCACAAATGCAGAGTTACCTGTATGAAAGGGTCTACGCCGTCCTACCGCAAGGTTTGGGGCATATGATGTCGTCGGCAAATCCATGCTCTCCAAAGTCCGGCATCTCTGCTCAAGAAAACTGGCGATGGACTCCCACGTTGGAATGGAATCGAAGGAATCCGAGACAGCTTGCATTTCCTTCCACTTAGACTGCGTGGCATCATCAACCTTCTGCAACAACACTTCTATTATGATGCAGCTAGCAATCTGCTTCGTTGTGCCCATGCTTGCCAAGGCTCGCATAGGCGAATTAAATTTGTCCGAAACCTCGTCGCCGATACAGATTCAACGGCCGTCAGATTCCTCATTAACATGAGCTTGTAAAATGAGGCTGTGATTACTAAACCTTTTGTTTAGCAGCTCCAATTCGACGACATAATTTCTGTCCGTGAGCTCCAACATTCGAACAGTCTCCAAGGCAGATTCACGAAGGCAAGACCGCAACCGTTAAAGCTTCTCGACCCGACTGATGAATGGGTTTGTGTCCACCATGGTCTAGAACAATGACCGAAATTCAAGCCACTCCGCATAACCTCTACTAAAAGTGGGAAGTGGCAGTGGCGGCAAAGCCAGGTGGCAGAAGATGCGTTGATCAGCGTCGAACTTGCCGGCAACAAACTGGAGCGCCGCATGACCTCCTGATCCAAGATGAATCATGCCTCCCTCGCCGCATCGATGAAGTTGACGCGCAGATCGCTCCTGAGTTCTTCAACATCCATCTCGGACAGCTCCTTGTGTGTGCTCTTGAAATCCGCAACGAATGCCTCCAATTCGCTGAGCCGCTCATTTACCATCGCCTCCAGAAATGTCTCCTCTGATTTCAAGGAGGACAACAATCCTTGAAGATCCTCAAAAAGGACAACTGCTCTTTGACTCAGGAATACTTTCCTTCCAGGAGAGGAACAATCGAAAAACGGATTCATTTTCGCAACAAAAAATTTATTTTAGTTCGTTTATTTATTGTCAGCTCACGACCCACTGTGCAGCTTCTATATAACGGAGTAAAATATGTATGAGCGATTGTTGCACTCGGCAAACAGCGTATGTATGTATGTCAACAGATGCTAAAATTTCGCGCACAAATCACAAACCGAATAATTTTTTATTAATTTGTTAATTTATTTATGTTTATATATTTTAAGCCGCGCAGCTCAAGTTTTCAATCACGTCCAATGTTCATTTACCGAGCGTTTTCGGGAGCTTTAAGTTTGTGTTCTAAATATTATATATATAACAATATAAACCAAGCACAGTTCGATTTATAGATATTGATACAATTTATTTAATTGCTTTATGTTTTCTTAAAATGATATACAGAGATATGATGAGATATGTATGTACATATGTGACTGAATAGGGTTGACGGCCGAATTAGAATAATGACGCGGGAGCGCGGCTCAACGCCTGATGAAGCGGAGCGATCGAGAGATCCCGCGAGAGTGAGACAAACGCTAGCGCATGACGGCAAATGCAGGTGGCTGATCGAATGCACGAGAGTGGGCGACAAGATTAGAGCGAGAGACGCGAACATATATTTATAAAGAAAATGACGTCACAAATTCAATAAATTATTGCCGGCGAAACTTCTTTCCGGCGGCTGCTGCTTTCCGACCCGACACTTATCTTTTCAGTTTTAGTTAAATATCATTATTTTTTTAAATTTTATTTTATGATAAAAATGTTATAGTTTTCAGATTGACAAATAAAAAGTAAAGAAAACAAAAAACCAAAGGAAAACCATATTTTTCTTTCATAAAAATTTTCCATGCTTCTGATCTGGTCACTTTTTCTTCTAGCTGTAAAGTGCGCGCGATGAGCTTAATTTCCGGACCCCGCCAATGTAATTTAATGTTGCGCCAATCAGCGACCGCTTATTCAGCACGCTTTTGATGAGACGCGCGTTCTCATTATTTCCGACTGTGTTGAAAGGGAACCAAATTCCACATGTGTTTCCATGCTGAAAATTCGAGCGCCATGCGACAGAAAAATTCGGCGCAAGCCGGTAAAGTCATCATCAAGGCATCATCAAGAAGGCTAGCCGCGTGCTAATGTGATCTTTATATGTATACGTTCTCACATATTCACAGACGCGGTTTTATGTTTTTGAATTTTGGCTGTGCACTCAATTTGAAGCCAGCCAAAATGTTACCCCCAAAAATTGGAGTATTCATTATTGGGTTAATGATGAAAAAATATTATTATATGCTATATATTTAAATATGTCTTCATACATATTCATACATATCATACATATTTAGAAATACGATTATGTGGTATCGTAAAAATATTTTATATATATATATATATATATATATATATATATATATATTGTTGGGTCAGAATAAGACATATATAAAAGATCACCCTGTACTATTAAGAATATCTAACTGTAATCATCTAATTGCTTTCCTCATTCATTTCGTTCCTTTTTTTATTCTCATATTTCTTGTTCTCATTTGAATAAAGTTCAGTTCGTAATTGAAAGCCAACGCAACCGGTCACAATTTGGATCAGTCTTGATTTATTTTAAAGCGAAGATCGTACACCCCTGCCCCTTATTTTAGGAGTTATATATTCACAGAAAACGCTCTGTTGAGTTCAAACATTTTGGCGCCCAACGTGGGGCAGTGTACGCATTGTTAGAACTGAAAAATAAATTATCACATCCAATTTCTGTACACAGTGCATTGGCAAATCATAGTTGCCATTGCCGGTCGTTGTCGTTTTGTCGCTCTGTCGTCGTCTAGTCGTTGTCGCCGCATCGCATCATATAAACGTACAGTTATTAAATACACATAGTTTTTGGCAGACTAATAACTGTGCTTTTCGTGAGGAATACATACATATATTTTCGGTTGCTTGCTTTGTTGCAATTTTCGTCGCTTCGTTTCTGGCATTGTTCTCTCTCGTTCTCGCTCGCTTGAAATTTTCGCTTTGTCTCGCCATGGCCCCAGAATTGCTTCAACAATGCAAAAGGCAACGTACCAATATTAAAAGAAATATCACTCGTATTAAAAATCTCATAACCACTAGTATCGATCAAAACAATCGTCTATCGAACGCGGAATTGCAGTGCCGGTTGGGAATTTTGGAATCCTATTTCAAACAAGCTATGACGGTTCAGTCCGAAATCGAAAACATGGATCCAACAGACACTGGCCGTGGAGATTTGGAAGACAGCTATATTGAGATTAAGGTATCCATCACGGACCAATTGGGAGAAGAGTTCCATAGCACTCGAATGGAACGAACATCTTTATCGCCTGGATCACCGAATGTGTTTGTTTCATCATCGTCAAAGTTACCCCGGCTGTCTTTGCCTACATTTGATGGAAAACTTTCGGAATATAAAAACTTCATTCACTCGTTTAATCAACTTATTGCCAATGAACCAAACATGTCCAACTTGGAAAAATTCAATCACCTGCTGAACTGCTTAAAGGGAGTAGCACTGGACACAGTCAAGGCGTTTCAAGTCACGGAGGAGAATTATGCTAAAGTCATAGATCGCCTTAATAAAAGATTTGATAATCCAACTCTTATCTTTTTAGAAACAATTTCATCACTTTTCAAACTACCTCAGGTGGAAAAAGCAAGCGCTGTGCAGCTGCAAAAGTTAGTGGATTCGGCTTCTGCTATGTATGGTTCACTCCAATCACTCGGAACCGGATCAGAGATTGCCCAGGCCATGCTTATCTATTTAGTTATGGACAAATGCGATCAGCAGACGCGAACCAAATGGAACGAGTCCCTTGATTTTAAACGGTTTTTAAAAGGCTCAACCTATGTATCAACTGTTTGGGACATGGTCATTGCATGAACCAATGCCCATCAAAAAATCGTTGTCGTATTTGCAAGCACGCGCATCACACTATGTTGCATCACGATAAGCCATCGCCTGTAACCCAATCTTCACCAGAAGCACTATCAACTCAGGCAACACAACTAAATGAACAAGCATCACACACACATGTAGACGATCAACGCAGTCAAGTAATTCTAGCTACTGCTGTGATTTTAGTAAAGGACGCATCAGGAAGCTATCGACTTGGTAGAGCTCTGCTTGACTCGTGCTCTCAAGTGAACTTCATCACCATGGAATTTGCTCAAAAGCTTCGCCTGTACCAGAATAAACAGAACATTGGAATTCGCAGTATTGGAGACACGTTGACAACCATCAAATCATTAGCCACCACTTCTGTTAAATCTCGAATATGCGAGTACAAACTCCCTCTTCAATTTTGCGTCACCACTCACATTGCTTACCAGCCAGATTCGGAAATTGACATCTCCTCCTGGAAATTGCCTGCTAACATTCCACTCGCAGACGAGAAGTTTTATCAATCGGGTCGAATCGATTTGTTGCTTGGCACTGAAGCATTCTTCGAGGTCCTCGCAGTTGGTCAAATAAAATTGGCACCTAATTTACCAATTCTTCAGAAGGCGCTTTTTGGTTGGGTAGCATCCGGCCGCTATCGAGAAAGCCAGCAAGCGGCTCCAGTATACCTCTTGTCTTCGGAAGCGACAGTCGACGAAAATATACAAAAACTCTGGGAATTGGAATCGATCTCTAAATCATCACACAAACTTCTGCCTGAACACAAGGATTCGCCAAATCGTTTAGGAGATTCAGCTGAAATCGCACGTCGCCGATTCCTTGCTATGGAACGTCGTATGCTTCGTAATCCAGAGATTTGCTCACAGTATGTGGCGTTCATGAAAGAATACCAAAATATGGGTCATATGTCGTTGGTACCTAATCCAAATTTGTGTGAGCCACATTATTATATACCACATCATTGTGTCCTCAAACCAAATAGTAGCACCACCAAATTAAGAGTTGTCTTCGACGCATCCTGTGCAACTACATCACAACTATCGTTGAACGACTTGTTGTTTGTCGGCCCGAAGTTACAGAGCGATTTGTACTTATTGTTACTCAAGTTCCGATTGTTTCGTTACGCAATTACTGCAGACGTCACGAAAATGTACAGGCAAGTCCTTACTGATCCCAATTATAGAAAATATCAATACATTTTTTAGCGAGATTCCCCAGACGCGGACGTGCAAACATTTCAACTTAATACAGTCACATACGGAACTGCTGCTGCGCCATATCTTGCAGTGCGCAGCTTACATTATTTGGCAGAAATGTATACCAACGAACTGCCACTTGGATCAACTATCGTAAAATCATCGTTTTATGTCGACGATCTTTTGTCTGGAGCAGACGACACGAGAACTCTGCACTCAATTAAAAATGAAGTCACCGAAGTTCTTCGAAGAGGAAACTTTCCATTAACAAAATGGCACTCCAATCATCCCGACTTTATGAATACCACACCAACCAAACAACTCAAAATGGAAGAAGAATATATAACCAGCGCACTCGGCGTATCCTGGGAGCAACTGGGAGATGTCTTTCGATTCACATTTGAACCAAAGCAATCAATTACTGCCATAACAAAGCGTTCAATATTATCTGTCGCCTCAACACCGTTTGATCCTCTTGGATTATTATCGCCAATAATTATCGTAGCAAAAATGATACTTCAAGAGTTGTGGCTGCTCCACATCACCTGGGATGAATCAGTTCCCCAAGCCTTGCACGACGCATGGAAACAATATATAGCATCATTGGAAGAGTTGCCAACGATATCTGTGCCTCGTTACTGTATGCAACCAAACTCAACTAATATCCAGTTGCATGGATTCTGCGATGCATCGATTCGAGCCTATGGATGCTGCATCTATCTTCGCACTCAGGGAAAAGATAACAAAATTGCTGTTCAGCTGTGGACAGCTAAATCGAGAGTTGCGCCCGTCAGGAAGCAATCCCTTCCAAAACTAGAACTCTGTGCCGCACATTTACTTACTAGGCTGCTCTGCAAAACTAAAGAATTACTTGATGGCCAAGAAATAACGACGTTTCTATGGTCAGACTCACAAATTGTTCTTCACTGGATTAAACAACATTCTGTTACGCTATCAACATTCGTCGGAAATCGTATATCGGAGATTCAAGATCTCACGAGTAAAGCCACATGGAGATTTGTGCCCACTCAATGCAACCCGGCTGACATTGTGTCCCGTGGATGTTCCGTTTCTGAGCTGGTCTTGTCAGACTGGTTTACTGGTCCCAAATTCTTGTATAAAGAGGCTTCTGAGTGGCCAATTCCCAAAACCATCAAAATCGACATGGATGTAGTCAATATCGAAAAGAGGAAACAAACATTTACCATGTCTATCGCATCATATCGTTTATTGGATATTCTGGAGACCCATAGCTCTTTCGTTCACTGCCAACGCCTCATTGCTTGGCTTCTTCGTTTCATCAAAGCTTGCAAGTCGCCATTGAGACCCAAAAATTCAACTTTAAGCCCAGAGGAATTAGAGCAAGCGACCAGTTGCATTATTTGGAATCTTCAGAGGACCTACTATCAAGACGAGATTTTGCAGTTAAGAAGCAACAAGATGTTAAAGGGTCCACTAAAATTTCTTGCTCCTTTTCTGGATCACTCAAATGGATATGAGCTCATTAAAGTTGGAGGTAGACTAGATCATGCCGATCTGCCAGAGAATGAGAAACATCCAATCTTGCTACCAAACAAATCATCTTTCACGGAAAAGTACATCCAGTATTTGCACATTCGGAATTTCCACGCAGGCCCAAAGGCACTTATTGCTTTGCTTCGTCTACGATTTTGGGTCATAAACGCTAGAAGCCTTTCTCGTCGCATTGTGCGATCTTGCATACATTGTGTCCGCTATCGACCAACGTTGATGAAACAACTAATGGGGTCTCTTCCCAAGGAAAGAGTAACAGTGAACAGACCGTTCAGCAAATGTGGGGTGGATTTTTGTGGTCCTATACCAACGTATCTCCGAATAAGAGGAAAGCCGCCAACTAAAAGCTATCTTGCCGTGTTCATTTGTCTGTCGATAAAGGATCTGACCACGGACGCATTTATAGCAGCATTAAAAAGATTTTCTGGTCGTCGAGGTCTGCCAACTGACATCTACTGCGATAACGCAACTAATTTTGTGGGAGGAGCAAATCAGCTCAAGGAACTCAAGAATTTCCTTTTCAATAAGGAAACGAAAAATGCAATCCAAGCGTTTTGTCTTGAAGATTTTATTAATTTTCACTTTATTCCCCCCAGAGCACCACATTTTGGAGGTCTTTGGGAAGCAGCAGTTAAAAGCGCAAAGGGCTTGCTATATAGAACATTCCAAAACACCCGATTCACCTATGAAGAGCTGTCCACAATTGTTGTAGAAATCGAAGCCATACTCAACTCGCGGCCCTTGTCACCGCTATCATCGGATCCCAACGATCTAGGAGCACTGACTGCGGGTCACTTCTTAATTGGAAATTCACTTCGGTCTCTTCCGGATCGCACTATCGAAGTTCCAAACATAAGTCATTTACAAAGATTTGAAGCAACTACTGCACTTAAGCAGTCATTTTGGCGACGGTGGTCAAGGGACTACCTCAATGAGCTTCGATGTCGTACAAAATGGACTTCGCCATCACCAAACATTACCGTCGGAGCCATGGTACTTGTGCATGAGGACAACCTTCCCCCTCTGCAATGGAAAATGGGTCGAGTCGAATCAGTTGTCTACGGCCAAGACAACCAAGTGAGGGTCGCACGAATTCGCATGGCGAATGGAACCTGCTGCCGCCCAATTCACAAGTTGGCGTTATTGCCTGTATCTTGAAAGGTGGTCCTTTCAACGGGCCCGGGATGTTGGGTCAGAATAAGACATATATAAAAGATCACCCTGTACTATTAAGAATATCTAACTGTAATCATCTAATTGCTTTCCTCATTCATTTCGTTCCTTTTTTTATTCTCATATTTCTTGTTCCCATTTGAATAAAGTTCAGTTCGTAATTGAAAGCCAACGCAACCGGTCACAATTTGGATCAGTCTTGATTTATTTTAAAGCGAAGATCGTACACCCCTGCCCCTTATTTTAGGAGTTATATATTCACAGAAAACGCTCTGTTGAGTTCAAACATATATACATAATTAAAATCGTTCTAAGATACCCTGAAAGCTTAAAGACTTAAAACCTGCGACTTCTCTGCGACTGAATATCCAAAAACGTTTAATTGGATTATAAGCGTAAGAATGAGAGTAACCCAGTCGGACCCAAAGCTTTGGCGAGCATTGGCGACATTCCGCTCTCGGAAACTACGCTCACGGCTCAGTCTCATCTGCCGAAAACCATCATTCGAAGTTACATTGGCGTTGCCTCTTTTTTCTCATAGTGCGTTAAATATCACGGTGCGCGGCGCTTTGAATGCACTGCTTGAATTCCCCTAGGCCCACGCTTACCGGCTTGCCAAATGGACATTCTGCGCCCAAAAACGATGTGCGCGGCTCACTCCCATCTGCGAACCATCATTCCAATTTACATTGGCGTGGCCGCGTTTTTCACCTAGCGCATTAAATATCACGCTGTTCGGAAAACCAAGCTTCACGCTGTTTGGCGTTCGGAAAACCAAGCTTGAGTTCCCCTAGGCCTACGCATCCCGGCTAGAGGAGAACGGTGTGAAACTTAACCCAAGGACATTTTGGTTTAAAAAAAATTAACCTTTCTTCTTGCTTTGCTTTTAATTTGTGGTTTTTTTTCCTACCCATGCCCATTGAATTTTACTTTATTCGAAATGCGTTGTTTGTCTTAACTTAACTTTATTATTTATTTATTAACTTATAATAATATAATTAATAATATTATAATTTATTAACTTTATTATTTATTATATATTTTTTATTAACTTAACTTTAAAAGCAATAACTAATACTGAGAAGGTAAAAACAACAGAAATAATAAGAAGCTGAAAATAAATTAAAAAGAAAAACAAATTATTTTAGATATTTAAAATATTAATTAAGGGGACCAAATTTCTAGTACAGCCAAAACTGAAAATATGTATTTAATAAAATAATGTTTATTCATCAATATTAAAATAACAAAATAAGAACCATTGAATGAACACAGCAGTAAATTTACCCTTTCACAATAATAAACAAATACGACACACTATCAACAACCAAAGGTGACCGTTTCGACTAACTTCTTGCAAATCAGAACAACCGAATAAGCGGTAGAACGATAGACAAAATAAAAGAAGAATTTGCGTTCATTTTCGTTGTAACGGTACTAGTCCTTTACAATAATTTGCTTGGTGTGTTTATGGTATCTTAAAAATATGAAAAGTAATACTTCATTTATGTTTGAGGAAAATCGGGATAATATTATTTTGTTAGAGGTGCAGATACATCGATGTTTTCGATGTTTTTAAAAAATACATCGATATTTTAAAACAATATTCAAATTTTTAAAAGTTAATGATTTATATAAGCTAAATTAATGACTTTAAGAGTTTCTGTTAAAACACAACATTTTTCGATAGTACCAAAAACAAACCAGACCTATATTTTCACTGAGGTCACAGAAAAAATTAAACTATCAAATAGAAAACCTTAACCTATAAAAAAAAAATCAAAATAAATTGAAAAACTTAACTCAATAACTTAAAATTTATAATTATTTCATGTTGTCTTCGGGGAAAAGAGTTTGTCCACCTCATCTGCTTTCACCCTGGTTCCGCGATCGGAAATTATTTGCCCCGTTTTGCTGAAGACCCTGTCCGACTCGCAGGACGTTGCTGGTATGGAAAAATACTTTTTTTGTCACCTCCTAAAGTGGCTCGCAAGTTCCCTGCACCGCCAGTTGAATATCTGTACAAATTTAAATAATAGAAATACATTAAATTACTAATTAATAAATGTTTTCTGCTAAATACCTTTCCAATAAGTTCCCCCACATTAGTGATGCGACAAAAACATCGATGTGGCCACAACACATCGATGATTCTTAAAATTCTAAAAACATCGATGTTTTTAACGATGTTTCTACACCTCTATATTTTGTAGTATTTTAGCAAAGTTCTATTCAATTACAAAATGTTCGTAAATTCAAGAAAAATGCTTTTACGCCTTGGAAACCGTTTACCTTTTTCATTAAACTTATCCAATACGTGTTTCCAAAAGTATCCGGGTAAATATATAGTTTAGATCTAAATGAGTTTAAAAAATACATACGCTTGAAATATAAATTGCAATGCATAAAAATTCAAAGGTTAATATACTTCTCATACATGTATACATGTACATATGTATATTAAAGCAGTTTTGGGAAAGTTATCAAATGGCTGATCAAATCAAGTTGCAAACATTTAAAAGACCGTACACGACGAAAATGTTTGTATGTATGTACAACGGCCGTGGTCGATCGACCATATCCTATACCTGCCATATACTGTAGCTGATTGATCGGAAATTCCATACTTTGGATATATGTATATGTGTATGTACTTATACATACGTATATGTATGTACATTGATGCCATAACTGTGGTGATTTTTTAGTAAGAATTTAATTTACCAAATAAGAATCGGGCGACTATCCCATAACTACCTTATAACTGAACGTTCGACAATGGCGGCAATTTTAAAAAATACTGCAATGGCAGAAATTTTTCTGAAAATATAAGTGATTTGCGGTAGCTTTCAAACCTCGATGTCAGAAATTATAAAGATTTTAGTTACATATGTACATACATAAATATGAGAAACTCCCCTTTAATTGACCAAAATTTTGTTTAACTAACTATATTAAATTCAATATAATTAAAAAATCAAAAATTAATAATACGTCTACTACTACTACTCATCTACTGATTTCAATAACAAAAAAATATCTTTAATAGGAAAATGTTTGGGGAAAAATGAATCAAAAAAATAAATGTATAAAATCGGAGATTTGAACTTTGGATGAATATTCCAAAGATATGGTAACTGCTAGATAGATAGATTTTGTATACGCTTGCAGAGGGAATGATAATTTTGGTGAAAAGTGTGGAAATAACTCCATACCCCATAAAGTATATATATTCTTTATTAGGATCACCTCTTGAGTCGATATATGCATGTCCGTCTGTCTGTCGGTTTCTACGCAAACTAGTCTCTCAGTTTTAAAGCTATCGACTTGAAACTTTGCACTCGGAACGGCAGGGATCGGTCGACTATATCCTATAACTGCCATCGGAAATGCCATAACATTGATGTTTTTTAAGTTAGAAGGATGATATTTTCTATGGGTTCCACTTTAAATTTATCCGCTTTAATCCACTAATCCACTTTAAACTAAATCTGCTAAATTTCATAAGGATCGGCCGACGATCGATCCGATCTAATAATATAAGCTGTCACTTGACTGCAAGGGTATATCAACTTCGGGTCCGACTCGGGAAATGATCCTGATCAAGAATATATATAATTTATAGGATCGGAGATGACTCCTTCACTGTGTTGCACACTTGTGACCAAAATTATAAGGGTATAACAATGATGTTCAGCGCAATTACATGGCCCACATAATTCAATATATGGTAAAATTTGTTCAATATCTTCTCTTAGGTGTTCCGCAAAATGTTTAGGTTATGGAACCTACGTTTGTTCTGGATTTTGGTTTAGAGGAGCCTAAAGGTTATAGTGCAGGTAAAATGCGTTCTTTCGGCCTGTGTAATTGATTGGCCCAGATACCGCTGGGTTGTTTTTCGAACTTTCGAAATATCTTCTCTTAGGTGTTCCGCAAAATGTTTAGGTTATGGAACCTACGATTGTTTTGGATTTTGGTTTAGAGGAGCCTAAAGGTTATAGTGCAGGTAAAATGCGTTCTTTCGGCCTGTGTAATTGATTGGCCCAGATACCGCTGGGTGGTTTTTCGAACTTTCAATGTTTTGATTTTTGTAGAAAATTTGTTTATTAGCGAAATTCTTATAAAGATCCGATATGATAACCCATGTGTCACTGTTCCACCACTTAAAGCACCCACACCATTAAACCTATTCCTCCATGCTTCATGGTTTCGGTAACATGATGTTTTTAAATTTTTCATGCCGCCAGTCGAACTGAAAGCGGTTTATTTTGGTCTCGTCTGACCATATTACTTTTTTCCAGTCCTCTACCGTGCATTATTATTACATTATTCGTCGAGAGTGTAGGTTTCTTCTGTTTAATTGACGATGTCAGGCCGATCCTTTGCAGAACTCTGTTCTCTGTATGCTGTCCACTCCCTTACAGGCTTGTTTATGGCGAAAATCGATGGTATCATAAAAAAGGTGCATTGTTCTGATATTTTGAAGACCAATCTCCCAGACTTAGGGTACAAATGTGCTTGCCCCATTAAAGAAATCATTTTTCAACAAGATGGAGACCCCAAGCACACGGCTAAAATCATAGAAAATTGGATAAGAAATCGAAGATTTCAGCTTATGTAGTGGCCAGCTTAGAGTCCGGATTTGAATTCTATTGAAAACGTATAGGATCCGCTAAAAAAAAAGAGTTGGTAAAGTACTTATTACAACTTATAATTGTATTAAGTATATCTTATTTTTTTTTTACAAAAAGTCAATGTCAGTATATATATATATATATATGTATACTTTATAATTTAAAGTGCTATTTAACTACAAGACTATATAAACTTCGTCACCCGAAGTTAGCTTTCCGTTATAATAAAAAAAACATATTGACAAATTAAAAAAAAAACTATAACGTTTAATTCTTCTTAAATTATATACAGTAGTTTCAAAATTATAGTTGAAAATCTAAATTATTATATTCAAAATTATAAACAAAATCGAAAAAAATATGTAAATATTTAAAAATATGTTAAAAAAAAAATATTTAAAAATAAAAATGTATTCTCCACTTAAATGGTCTATAAAACTATACTAACGCATGTTTTAAAAATATTAAAATCAGCTGGAACACATTCCAGCTGATACCTGAAGGTGTCATTTGAAAAAAAAAAATTTAGTTCAAAAAGCATCTTGGAATATTGAGACTTAATATTAAATGCTCATGTCTTAACAATGGACAATTGTTACGTTTAAATCCCTTTTTAACCATAGGAGAATTGGATTGAGCTATGACCATTCTTTTCTTCGTTTATTTTTGTCTTTATTTGCTTAAAAATATCTGAAGGATTTTAGAAATTAAACTAAACCTACATTTTAATATATGGACTTCGTTTTTCTATATTTATATTATGTATAAAGGGTGATTTTTTTTAGAGGTATAGAACTTTAAGTTGGCAATACTGTTCAAGATGGCGACCGATTTAACAGCTGTCAAGTGTTTAATCTCAGTTTGGTTTGGCAATTCATTATGAATAGACTCACGACAAAACAATGCTTGCACATAGTGCAATTTTATATCTATGAAGCTATTGCTATTGTAGAGCGTGGAGGAAGACCCGAATGAGTTCATAAAAAATATATATTTATATAAATAAATAATATTTTTTCAGCTGTATGTAAAATTGAAATACAATCGAATATTCCGCTTTCATACAACTTATATAATATATGGAGCTTGTAGATGGCTATATTACGTATCAGTGGCCAGAAACAGAGTTGTGAACAGCAGTTATTTTTAGAAGCCAAATCAGTAAAATTAAAAAAAAAGATTAAAATTCAAGAAAATTAGGCAATTTTAAAATTTACTTAGAGTGCCGGACACGTAAGAAGGTTTTAAAAATCTTTTTAAAACAGGTAAAATTTAAAATATCTTAAATATCTTAAAACAATTTTTTTTTTAATTTTTTAACCTAGAATTTATTTTTTAATAATTATTAGTTATATAATATATTTATTTATTGTATTCTATATACCTAAATAGTTTCCAAACTGCTTCAGAAAAGTTCACCGATAGAAACTTACTTTGCTTCTGCTCCAATTCCTATTCCGATGAACGTCGATGCAGCTGAAACCACCCGTTTTTCTCCACAACGGTCGAGGGATATTTCTTCCATTCTTCAGCATGCGTCTTCGCCAATAAACATCACCCATAGTTGTGACAATAAGTGTGTCTCCGGAAAAGTTTATACTAATTTTAACATAGACTACCAAGTACAATCATATGATTGTTATGGGTCCATCAGCCTATATTCAGCTATGCAAAGCAATGTACCCACACCATTCGCAGGACTTCGTAAGATTTCACATTTGAATATGCCTGGTGGCCAGTGGTCGCAAGGGTACAAGTTCACATCGCAAAGCATGCATAATTCTCACTATACCTGCCTTCGCAATAATACCCGCGCTGAATGGGTGGATTACCAAGGTAAGCAGCAAATATTCTTTGAAATTTTTTCAAGGTTTCCAAAAAAAACATTTACAAAAATAATTTTTTAGCTTTAAGAACCAGAATATTTATTTAGCTAATTTTTTTGTGTACTCGTTGAGAATAAGGGTATTTGGTATTCATGGGAGATTATGTAACTGGGAGAAAATATCATCTCCGACACCATAAATTATATACATAACCTACATTAGCGGAAAACAAGAATATGGGGTATAAAAAGTCAAGAAAATATACTTAGGTCAAAGTTTTTTTTTTGAAACTTAGAAAAATTGCCCATGAGATAACATTTACACTCGGTCGGCACTTTGATATACCCTTGCAGTTAAGTGTCAGCTTTTATTATAATTTGGCAGATACTTATAAGAATTTCAGTATCAAATAAATTGTCTAATAAAAATGTTGGAAACAGCCCTATACATATCTAAAAACAACAAAGTTATTGCATTTTTTATCAATTAGTTACAATATGGCAGCTTAAGATATAGTCGACCTTCCCGGCCGTTCCAACTTATATACTGCCTCCAAAGGAAAAAAGGTTGGTTTTTTTTAAATTAATTTTTCCACTTCTATCGTATCAAGCGGTATTAAAAAATTGTATAGCATACTCAGGTGAAATGTCTGATTTTATAAATTTATTTTTGGGTTTTAAAAATTGCTCCAATTATTTTTTTATAAATGATTTTTTTCCGTTTTGAAC
Organism: Drosophila atripex; assembly: GCA_035045925.1. Classification (NCBI taxonomy): domain Eukaryota; kingdom Metazoa; phylum Arthropoda; class Insecta; order Diptera; family Drosophilidae; genus Drosophila; species Drosophila atripex. The sequence goes on along the minus strand of JAWNOP010000041.1, from coordinate 814,840 downwards.
TTATATAATTTTTCAAACCTTAATTAGGTCTCTAAAAAAATAAAACAAATAACATTAGCTTGCATTTTATATTAAAAAAAGACCCGCACTCACCCATTCATTAATTTTCGTCTGCCCCGTACTATGTATGTCAGCTATGGAAGACATAAGAAATTTAACATTCATAATAGCATCGTAAATTCACTAAAACATTCGAATTAATTCGAAAGTGACTCAACTCTCACTCATCCAATTCATTTTACATCCCCCTAGTGTTGCGTATGAGACCCTCATACCCGCACTCACCCATTCATTAATTTTCGTCTGCCCCGTACTATGTATGTCAGCTATAGAAGACATAAGAAATTTAACATTCATAATAGCATCGTAAATTCACTAAAACATTCGAATTAATTCGAAAGTGACTCAACTCTCACTCATCCAATTCATTTTACATCCCCCTAGTGTTGCGTATGAGACCCTCATACCCGCACTCACCCATTCATTAATTTTCGTCTGCCCCGTACTATGTATGTCAGCTATGGAAGACATAAGAAATTTAACATTAGATACAGATTAGAAATAGATACATTTTACATTGACATTTTACATTTTTTCGGCACAACTTACAAGAATGTCTGTCATTCATATCAAATAGAAATGTTGTCTCATTAATACTGAGTAAAACGATACAAATTTCATGAAAATATCGAATGGAACTACCAAACTGAGCGAACGTGCTTTGTCCGAGCTCCGGGAAAACTTCAATAAACCCAAAAAAAAAAACTGGGGTATTCCAATGTAAGCGAAAAGACGCTAAACCACAATTTATTAAAAACAATAGACAAGCTTTTTATAACAGTTTTGATGTGCTAAAACAAAACTAGTGCATTGTTTTAAATAAATAAGTTCCACGCAATGAGCTCATTGAGCAACGATCAAAAGAATGAGCGTAGAAGCTCAGGGAACCAAAGAAACGGCTTCTACTTACTTTTCAACAGGCGATACCGAAATGAAAAAATCGGCGATTAAGAGTAATCCGGCTCTACTGAACGCTGAATGTCAAAGGGCACGGTCTTGCTCTCCCGCTCTGGCTCTCCATGACTCCCGTCATGGAGTTCGCAGTGTAAAACCCCCTCCATTGGCGGAAACAAATTTCGCACCAACGAAAACAACCCGATGTTCATGCCGCGGAAAAAAACCGCTCTTAAAGAAAATCGCTTCGCCGCCAAGAAAGTTATTAGCATTCTAAATAAAGATAAAAATGACAACCCCTCTTTAAGATCGAGCTGGAGCCAGAAAGCAGGTCGCATCTTTTGCATCGGAGAATCATTGTTAAAGAGCCACATAAACGCAACGGTCCAGTGCAATGCACTAATTGCAAAGAGTATGGACACACTAGGACATACTGCACACTTCGGGCTGTCTGCGTAGTCTGCGGGGACGCCCACAACTCCGCTCACTGCATTACAAACAAAAACAGTACCGTAAAGAAATGTGGAAACTGCGGAGGAAAACATACGGCAAACTATAGAGGGTGTATGGTGTTCAAGGAGTTGAAGAGTCGCATGCGTCAAGCGACCGCAATGCGCAAAATCCACAGAATGGGTACATTGTCAAAACCTACGCCAGACGTCTTCTTTGCCAAAGCTGCGAGGTCCTCATTCGGTCCCATTAACACCACCAACGGCTTCTCCTAAGCCGATGCTCTACGATCTGGAATGGAAAATCCAACTCAGCCTAACTCACAAAGCGCTCAACAGGCCCCCAGAACAGCCACATAGCAAAACGGATATTATAATGCTTTCCCTCCAGCAAAGTATGATGGAGCTTATGAGCTTATGTCATTCTGAAAAACAACCATGCAAACACTTGTTCAAAACTAGAACATGGTAATACAGCTACTCGTAGCACAACTGTCTAAATAATCTATACAGACTCTACGAATATCTATGTGGAACGCCAATGGTGTCTCACGGCATAAACTAGAATTGTCACAATTTTTCATCTTACAAGAAAATACAACTTTCAAATAAGTAGATTGAATATACAATCTACCGCACAGATCATCCAGATGGGAAAGCTCACAGCGAAACTAAAGTTCTAATCAGATAACGCATTAAACAACACTTTCACACAAGGTTCGCAACAAACTTTATGCAGGCCACATCGATACAAATTCAGTCAAGTAACGGAAGCATTTCAATCGCTGCCATTTACTGCCCTCCTCGTTTCTCAATCTCGAAAGAACAATTTATGGATGAATACATTTAACTTGGGGATCGTTTTATAGCCGCAGGAGACTATAACGCCAAACATAAGCACTGCGGATTACGACTAGTAACTCCCAAAGGAAGGCAATTGTACAGTGCAATTATAAATGTGAGAAATAAACTGGACTATGTTTTCCCTGGAAGTTCCACATACCGGCCAACCGACCCACGGTTGACTTATTGATTAAAACATACCTCGCAATCTAATAAGAGCCAAAGTAGTCTCGGACTTATCATCAGACCACTCGCCTGTTGTTGCCGCCGTGCGGATCAAAGCGTCGCATTCCTAGCAGCTAACAGCTAGGTCGAGTTGAGCACGTCGATTACGGGAAGGAAAGGACTCTTACGGATCTAGGCAAAAGTAAAAGCGTGGCAGCCCTAGAAAGAAAAGCTAGGTTAGTACGCATTTCGAACGAAGAGCACATGTATGCATGCAGACGCGTCAGGGCACGCACGCCGGTTAGAGTGGAGCATGACCATATGAGTGTGCCAAAATTTGCGAGAACACGACCGAGACAGCGTCAGAAAATTGGGTTCAGCTGCATATTCAGTGGTGGCGTCATCGTTTTACAAATCGGGCGCAGTAAACACTCATAACAGTCGTGCAACGCAAAGAGAAGAGGCGGACGAGCCTGGACAAGTACGATCGAACGCGAGCCAGACGGAAGCCACTGCCCATCACAACGTTAGGTGTTCTTAAACCTCGACACGGAGAACAGGTGGCAGATAACCACAACGAGGAAAGCATGTTTCTGCTGCCTCAAAGTATATCGCAAAAGATGCCGACCCGGATGTACAAGGAAGCACCATGAGCTACTTCACACGGACCAAGTCACAACACAAAGTCTCGTGAGTACGCATCATTCCAGTTACGCTGCGCTATGGCAGCAGGATAATTAATATCTATGCATTCCTAGACGAAGGATCATCCGTGACCTTAATAGACGCATCTGTATTCCAAAGATTAGGAATACAAGCCCAAGCTGCGCCTGTGTGTTTAAAGTGGACCGCAGAAGAACTCGATTTGAGAGTGAATACATGAAAGTATCCGTCAGAATCTCGGAAATCAATTCCGATAGATTTTATTGATTGCCAAAATAGACAGTCGAGGTGAAAAAACTATGTAACAGTTTCCAGCATTTGAGAGACTTACAGCTATTCTGCCCAGCCGACATTGCTAATCGGGTCGAATAATTGGAAGCTAGCAGTATCCGAGAAGGGAAATGGAACGAACTGATAGCATCGAAGTGTATGCTAGGGTCCATCGGGACCATCGGCGAACCCACAACGATCCATTTTCATGCATCACTGCGACTGCGATTGGCAGGGGCTTCATGACGACAACAAGAACCATTACAGCCTTGAGACGCTCGTACCACATAAGCTATATTCAGAAGAAGATAAGCCAGCAATTAAAATTTTAGAGACCACCTGCCAAGAGAAGTCAGGGAGATACTGTTTTCCGTGGCGTGTTGGCATCGACAAACTGCCAGAGAGCCGCGGTAACGCTCTGAAGCGACTTACCCGCATAAAGAAAAAGGTCTCCCAGGAACCGGATATGTACGAAAACATTGACGCCCAAGTCAGGAACCTTCTAGACAAAGGATACGCGGTTAAGCTATCCAAGGAGGAAACCTGCCGTGAAAATAGCCGAACTAGCCGATAGATCTGCCGATATTCATAGCGCGAAATCCAAATAAGCCTAATAAGATAAGGCTGGTATGGGATGCAGCCGCGAAGGCACACGGAAGTGCGCTGAATGACCACCTACTCAAGGGACCAGATTGCCCAAACCCACTCATAGAGGTCTTACTAGCCTTTCGTATCAACAGTATTGCAATTTGCGGTGACATTGCGGAAATGTTTCACAGAATAAACATCCACGAGGAGGATATGCACGCGCAACTATTTTTGTGCTATGACAGAAGTAGCGATAAAGTCCCGACCATGCGATCCATTAGGATTCTTGTCTTACCAGACGATTGGGCTGAAAATACTTCTCCAGCGTATATGCCGGCTAAATATTGAGTGGGATCAGAAGTTGCCTGAGAAGATGCTGTGAAGACTGCCACCATTGGCCATTCGAGGTGCCTAGATGCTTTTCCTTAGACACATCAGAATCACGTCAAACTGAGCTCCACACATTCGTCGACGCCAGCGAGTATTCGTATTCTGCTGTCTTCTACTTGCGTGTAGCAATGGATGCCAAAGTTTACGTCTCTTTGGTGATAGCGAAGTCGAAGGTGGCACCTTTAAAACCACTATCGATTCCGCGTATAAAGCTGAAGGCAGCAGTTATGGAAGCACGTTTAGCCCACAAGGTGATGAGCACGCGCAAACTGCGAGTCGACAACGCCACATACTGGTCGGATCCAAAAACAGTACTGCAGTGGCTAACTATGGACCCCCGTAACTTTCATCGTGATGCACAGAGTCGCCTAAATCCTTGAAAAAACGCAAATCGAGCAATGGCGGTGGGTCGCCTCGAAGCTGAAGGAAGCAGACGGAGCTACTAAGATCACCGACCAAACCCAGCAGAAACCCCTTGGTTCCTAAAGGCTGAACTGATGCCATTGGCCAACATCGACAAAGCAGGGGCGCATCATCGATACTTCAGAAATACAGATGCATGTGAGGAAAAAGCATGCGAGATCTGCGGATATTTTCAATGCGCACTATTTCTCGAACTGGCGGCGATTATATAGAGCAGTGGCGCTAATATTCCTGTTCGTCGATCGGTTACGAGGGAAATCTGCCGAGCAAGACATGCCAACAGCCACGACGATGGGCCATGTAAGCAAAGCGAAAATGCTACTTTATAAGCAATCTCAAGCCATAGCCTTCGCTGAAGAGATAAAAACGCTATCCGTGGGGGCGACGCTGCACAAAGGAAACAGAAGGAGAAAAAAGAAGGTGACGGTGAAATTAACGAGTGGCGGAAAAAACACGAAGTTTTTTAGCGCACGCATTGACATAATTTCTAAATTAATAAAGAATATTAAAAACAACTAACTTGGTGTCCGCTCAAATACAAAAATACAAAAAAAAAAAAAAGTTAAATACAAAAGAAGCTCGGGTTAAATACAAAAAGTACGTGAGTGCCCACATAGAACTCGCCCCGGAGCTTAACTTTGAATCCCCAGGGACACTACGAGCGCTTTGGAAGGAGTACTCGTTGAGGCAGCTAAAATCTCTACTCCTCAAGGGAAGGAACTAGACCGAAACAAATAATACAAATCTAATCAGCAAATCAAACAGCTCGTGCGAGAAAAGAGGCGCACGCGTCCTGATTGGCAAAACCGCAGATCGGATCACTCGATCAGGTTCTTCCCCAACAGGAGAAAATGCACAACTGAGGTACATCGAGAATCTTTCGCCAACAAGCACAAAGTATCTCCTGTGGAGGGCCCAACCAAATCTTAGCGCCCCAATTGAAACGACCACCCCGATAAAAAACTCTTCGGGATGCTGGGCTCGGGATGCAGCGACGAAAACTGAGCTGAAACATTCGCAACACATCTCCAAAGTGTCTTCTAGCCAAACCCTGCCTCAAATTCATTCTTCCTGCCAGTAATTCAGCCAGAGGCTACCCCTCAGCCAACTGCACCTTCATTCCGCCAGAACGAAATCAAAAAAGTCATAAGAGGGCTAAAACCAAAAAAGGCTTCCGCTGGTGACCTACTGACGAGGAAATTAACATTTTAACATCCGAAATACGCTCAGTCTTCGATCAGCGAGAATACTGTAGCGCAATTTTTCTCGACGTATCTCAAGCTTTCGAACGAGTTTGGCTTAATGGACTCATGCACAAAATTAAAACGTATTTGCCAACATACACCCACAAGCTATTGGAATCATACCTCTACAATAGGGTATTCTCAGTGAGATGCAACGCAGCTACTTCAAGCGACTACATCATCGAAGCTGGAGTTCCACAACGAAGCGCACTCGACCTGATTCTATATGTTTTGTATATTTGGGATATTCCTTCGAACGCACCACTAACAGAATCAACGTTTGCCGACGATACCACTATGCTTAGTCGCTTCAAATGCCCAACGCAAGCACCAAACCAACTGGCTAATCATCTAATAGTAGTGGAAAGGTGGCTGTCCAACAGGCGCATTGAAATAAACGAACAAAAGTGTAAATATGTATGTATATGTTTACTTAATAGACAAACATTCCCTCCGCTTTCACTAAACGGTATGCAGATCCCTCAAGCTAACAAAGTAACGTACGTAAGCACATTGAATGCAAGAAGATGCACCTAAAACTGAAAGCCTCAGGATCCACTGTGCTTGAACTACAAGTTACTACTCTACAATTCAGTCCTAAAGCCAATCTGGACCTATGGTTCCCAGCTGTGGGGGAACGCGAGCAGCAGCAACATAGACATCATACGACGCGCACAATCAAAAATCCTGAAACCTATCACTGGGGCACCTTGGTATGTTCGCAGCGAAAACATGCACCCGGAAAAAAACATGCACATCCAGAAGCAAAATGAGTCCTACAAAGAAAAACTGCCTTCGCACCCAAATTACCTCGCTCGGGGATTGACTCGGGTTGTTAGCGAATCACGCACACGACGTAACGACCTTCCAACCCAGAAATCGATTTTTAGGGCCGACTGTATCCGTCAATAAAAATAGTATCAAAAGGATCAAGAGTAATAGCACGTATGTAAAATGCCAAATGCCAATGGTATCTTAAAGAAATGCTCTTATAAGCTCAGGTTTTATCTGTCTCAACAATGCACATTGGGATGAAATGCCTTTATTTGGGCCATAACCGTAATTTTAAAGCTGGAAAATTGAAACTTGGAGAATTGGCTGCTTATATTATTTTTGAATTTCGGATTTTTTTTTACACTATAACCATGCCTTTATTGCCGCCCACATAATAGAACTGCAGTATTTATAAAATTCACATTAATTATTCTTTCATATTAGTTATACTTTTCTCTTCATTTTTTTTTATTCACAACTGTTGGAAAATTTTTATATTTTAATATTTTTGCAAATTATAACATACTTGGACTGCATCTTCCGGTTTTGGATAAACTGAAAGTGCAATAAGTTCACTTGGCAATGAGTGTGATTTTGAACTCCTTTTTTGAGCGATGCTTGATAAGTAAGGATCAGACGAATCCAAAGCTCGGTGAAATACGTCGGTTAAATTTTTCACTCGGCAATAGTATCTCATACGCTTATATCTATAGGCCGACACTTTTCCTTAGCTTCTCACCTTTTCGTAGCTTGTATATGTATAGCAGTTTTTATCGATACTCTTTAAGCGTTTGTTAATATATTGCTGCTTGGAAAACGAGTTTTCTATAATAAATGCTAAGGCCTCATCAGGTAATAATGGTATAGGCTCTTTCAATGAAAGTTGTTGCCTTAATTTTGAGCTGTCAGGACTATTTATTGTCGTATTTAAAATGTGAGAAATATCCATATTTTTTGCCTTTTTAGCAGACATAGCAGGTCCCAGTCAAAAATAATTTGCGGGCAGGACCCCGCAAATTATTTAAATGCTATCTGAATATACTACCACATAAGTTGTTATTTGAATCCTGTTGTATCTTGCTAGATATGCTCCACGAAACATCCACGAAAAATCGGCATTTTAATTGGTCAAACTGTTTAAAAATGCAAGAACGCCAAAATTTAGAAACTTCACTAATCAGCAAGCTTGCACGCACCACGTGGCAAAAACAGCTAACTTTTAACAGCTGGTCCAAGACAAAGGCTGCACAATACAATACAAATTAAAATTTTCGATGTCTAGGGACTTTTCTTAGATTGAAATAATTGTAACATTATTGATATATGTTACAATCTTAAATTTAAAAAAGTAATCACAGTTCTGTTTTTGTTAAAGGTAATTAAATATTTGCTGCTTTCAGCTTTAATAAACTCAACCACCCAAAGATTATTCAAGATTTCTCAAAAATACGAATTTCCCTTAAATTATAAATTTGTTTCGCATTCGTCAATCATCTAGTTTTGAAATCATATTTGAAATGTTTTGCTATTTTATACCCTTGCAGAGGGCTTTATAATTCTTGTCAAAAGTGTGCAATCCAGTAAAACAGACATATCCGACACTCTAAACTATATCTTGTTGATCACCACCAAAGTTGATATAAGCATATTCGGTTGTCTGTTTTTACTGAAACTACTCTCTCCGTTTAAAAGCTATTGACTTCCTTTTTACTGCACCCGAAGTTAGCTTTACTACTTTATTTTTTCTATAATTTGCTTCGTTTCCATACATTATCTTAAATACTTAAAAACATTATGCACATTTTATTGTGTTGAGTTTTTAATACAAACTCAAAAAAAAACTTAATCTTTTTATAGTATTAAATGTTGGTATAAAGTGCAAATATTAAGTACGGTGACCATTATAATATTGCTTATGTTGCTCAGGATATATATATGTATTAAAAAACCTTTTACGTTTAGTCGAAAACATCTAAGAAGAACCACATTACAGATTTTTTGTGTGGCTCTACGCGGCGAAGCTATACTACACGATCGACGCCCCCTTCTACTTCCTTGTCTTGTTCAAACCTACCGATCCAGAAAATAGCACCAGAAAAATTTTCTAAAAAGGAGCAACTCAGGCAAGCATTTAAGGAGTATGGATCTACTATAGTGGTTTTCCATGTATGCATTTCAATGATTTCGGTTGTTAGCTTTTATGCACTCGTATCTAGGTAAGATTTTATTTGTAGTCATACAATTAATTTTTAAATGCCATTTAATTATACCTATACAAATATTAATTAAAAATTATTTTATTTGTTGTATTTTTCAGTGGAGTTAACATGATATCCGTTTTAGAGTTCCTTGAAGTCCCTCACTCCGCCATAGCTGAAAAATTATCTACTGGAAGCACTTTTGTCATAGCCTATGCTGTTCATAAAGTTTTTGCACCAATTAGAATAAGCATAACTCTGGCTGCCACGCCGTTTATTGTCCGTTACTTGCGATTGAAAGGATTCTTGAAAAACAGTCGTAAAAATTACTAATCTTTTATCGAATTTTTCTTCACAGTAACTAAACTTGCGCGAAATATTTATTCCAGTCTTTTAATAAATAAAGTCAAGGTGCTTTTTTATTTGTATTTATTTTTTATGAATTTTTTCTTTTTCTTAAAAATAATACACATTTAAAAATATTGATATTAGGTTAAGAATAAATTTATTAATTAGACAATTTTACAATTAGGAAATAACAAAAAAACCAAAAAACTTTGGGTGAAAAAATAAACATTTTATATAACATGACATATGTCCTCTCACAGTAGGGCCATTTATACATACTGCACACATGACTCAATTAATTTTTGTACGCCATACGAAGTCTATAATCTTATAATAATTGTACTTTATCTCATACTAGAGATTTTATCATTATTTTCTTTTAGTAGCTATCGGCAGCCTCTTCGTCCATTCGTTCGTCATTTCGCTTTTCTTCTTTACCTTTTCGTCGATTAATCCATGGCATGAAACACCAAAGGCTTGCCCCGCCTAAAAGCGTTAATCCCAGAGCGTGAAAAAGTGGATTGTAGTCATTGACTGCCTCGAACCAGAAATTGCAAAGCGGTGGCCCAACTAACTGAAGTATGCCATTGACAAACAAACTGATACCGTAAGACGATGTCAACCGTTCAGTTCCAAGCATGTCTGCCATGATAACAGCTGTTATACCAACATAGATTCCAGACGCGAGCCCAAACAAAGCACACCAAAAACAGACTGAACCGTATGACCACGCAAATGGTAAAAGAGCAAGGGAAAGCCCTGATATTGATAAACCGCCAACAAAATACCATGTCTTTGGTATATACCCCATATCTGATAGGGCGGAACCTCCTATACGACCAATGAGGTCTGTCGCTGACACAACGGACAATAGATAGGCAGCTAGTGTTTTATCAAATCCTCTGGCTTCCCCAAAACTGGGAAGTAATATGATAAAATTTGTGTAGCTAATCGCATTTGTTGAATTGGATATTAATATAACCAAATACATTGGATCCGTCAACAGCGTAAGGTCAAAAAATTTAGAGCGTTCGCTCGCTTGCTTTTTTCCTCGGGTTTCGTCGTTGTCTTCAAGTCCATCAGCGCCAACAAGATCGTTGCTGGGTCCTGCCCCACTATTGCCCAAGGACCGAAGGGATAAATGAGAGGAGAATTCTTTTGGCTGAAATGATAAAGTGCTGCCGTGATATGGTGTGCTGATATATAAAAAGCTGCTAGTGGATGGGGACCGCTTGGATAATCTTGACTTTGACGAATTTCGTAAAGTAAGTTTTCCTGAACTGGAACGACCTTCAGGAACGGCGTATAGGGAAGACTGAGAGTTCAATTGACCAGGCGTAAATGTTTGATTTCTTTGGGGCAATCTTACTGGAGTACTTATTTTTCGAGTTCGATGTTGAAAATCATCCCCATGTTTTGTATAGTTCTGAACAACAGCCGCTGATGCGCTTCGGACGAAATGCTGCTTTTCATCATTGTGCAAATACATTGGTGAAGGAGGTGAATTACAGTGCAACAAATTTTTTTCATTTGTCTCGTTAGCCGGCGTACTATCTTCAACATTTTCAAACTTCATCACAATTCCCATATCTTCTTCTTCAGGTATATCTTCCAAAGCCTGGCGTGCTCTTGGAACTCGAATCATGTGCTGTTCAACCGGCTCATAAAAAAGAGCAGCCACAAAAACGTTTAATGTAATTCCACCCATAATTAAACAAGAGCCATGGTATCCGTAAGTCTCTAGCAGCCAGCGCAAAAGAGGTGGAAGAAAAATGCTCCCCAGGGCACTGCCTGAAATACAAAGCCCGTTGGCTAGTCCTCGTAGTTTCGCAAAGTACGACGTTACGATGTATACTGTGGGTGGAAAAGAAAGACCCGCGCCAATTCCAACCAAAACGCCATAGCTAAACAAAAAAAAGGTGTACTATTGTAAATTCAAAGTTGAACTAAGTAAATAAATATATTACCTGATGTACAAGTATCCTATTGAAGAAGCCCAGAAGGATAGTATCATTCCTAATGACGCGGAGGCTCCACCCAGAAGTGTGACGGTTCGATATGAATATTTCACGGAAAGAATACTTGATACAGGACCTGCAAATTTTAATTAAAATATAATTTTCCCTAATTATTTAATAAAAATGTAATAATCACCTAAAGAACTGTAGAGAAAGTAACAAAGTGCTGGTATCCAAGCTGCTTTTGTTGGAGAGGATTTGAAAGCCGCGGTGAATTCAACAAAAAGAACTCCAAAACTTTTGATTGTTCCAGGAATAAGGATATTCGTCAAGCACGATCCCAGCAATACTAGCCAACCCCACCCACCATCAGGAGGAACCAAATCATATTCACAGTCGTCTTTCTTGCTAATTAATTTACCTGTGTAAAAATGAAGGCGATTATATATTTAAATAGTTTAAGGGAAAATACAAATTAAAGTAAACATATCTAAGAATATTTTTTCTATTTTCTGACATGTTTACACTGTATCTGAACTAAAGATAATTGTATGTTGAATAGGGTAATTGCGCATGCTTTTATGTTTTCTACTGCATACGATTTTTGACATACACAAATACCAAAGAAAATCTAAATTGCCTTATACCACAAAAATGCACGCAAAAATTTTTTTGCGACAGGCCCCAGCATGACCTATCTTACTTTCATTCATAATCTCATTGAGTGTCTTTGGTCATCAAGAAGGTTGCTCTGCGGATATATTGATCTTTGTATGTATGCGTGCTCACACATTCACATACACTGCTCAATGTGTGTGTAAAAATTTGTTTTGGAGACAGCCAAAATGTTTGTTTTATGGAATTTTTAAAAAATTTTAAGTGTTGGAATACTTCCATTATATTTTTCTTGCCCTTGTTAAATGATGTTTATAGCACGCACGAAAGCATGGAACTTCCGTGGATCCATTGTCAACCATAACAAGATGGTCTTGGAGTTTGTCCAAGTTCCGTGTGAGTTGTATTTTATGAGCCAGGCGGACGCAGGCTACGGCGGCGAGCAGTTCCATTCGTGGTATCGAGAGCGGTTTCAAGGGAGCGACTTTACTTTTGGCAATGACTAGATTTGTCGTGATGTCAGATCCTTTGATCACGCGAAGGTAGCACACAGCTGCACATCCATATTCTCTCGCATCGACAAAAGTATGTAGTTCGACGCTATCGGCGGTTTGAACAATTGTGAGTGATGTCGTGGAATATGTATGTTTGCTTTGGTAATCGTAGATTTGTTACTGTATGTATGTTGTTTAACCAATATGTTCTGCTGGTGTCCATGTAATGTATTAAATGTATCAATATAGGAGTTTTGACTGTACATTTTAATCGGGATGATACAAAAATATTGTTCTCCTCCGGGTAGAATAGTTCGGTGCGAAGAGACGATGTTAGGATTCATACGGCCTTTGTGCAACAGAGGGTGGTGTCTCGACTCGCATCCTCCGATACCACACAGCTTAGTTAAAAAGCACCTGCGACCATGGATCTTCAAGCATTTGAAGCAAAGCTTGTACTTCTTAACCATTTCCTGTTTCTTTTTGCAAGGGAGCTTTTGGAATGCCTCGCATTCAGTGATAGGATGGAGTGTAGTTTTGCAGGCGTTGCAATAGGTGGCTTTCCCTTGCGAAGCGTTGTTCGTTGGTGGATTGTACTCCGAGCTATCTTAGGCATCCATGCTATATTGGACGTGGCTGTGTACGATGCTGGTCCTGGAGTAAATTGAGGGCGTCACTGTGGATGCTGCTTCGGCGATTGTAAAGAGCCAGTCGCTAAACGACTTGATCAATGCAGCGGCCGAGTCTTTTGGGTGCATAGCCCAAGTCAGTTTGTAATGGCTGGGAAGTTAATCTAGTAACTCTTTCAACAGGAAGGGGATGTTTAGGTGATCATTAAGCTGACAAGCCTCCATGGTAGCACAAATATTTCGTACTGCTAAGGCATAATCTATGAGAGCTATTTTCAGCTTGTAAAGAAATCGGCTGTTGCTTGTCCTGATTTTTCACAGCACCGGAGCGATGTTGGTAGGGTCTAGCGAAACGGCTCCTTGCGCAGCGGCTCTATGGACAGCGGCTGTGTCGTCGTCAGGGTCAGGTGGCTATTTACTGCAGGAGACGCACTTCCATTCTTTTGTATTCTGGGTGTTCTCTCCTCGAACGCAGCCAAAGTGGTACCACGTCATGCAAATATCGCAATGCACCCATATAATGTCTTTGCCAGTTCTATTCTTTTTGCATACACTGCATTCTATTTGGTTGTATTCACGGGATACCATGGTTATTACTTATGTTCTTCTTGTCTCTGTTGAAGCTATGCCAGTTTTCAGTCTTATTAGACAAGAAAGAACGGAGCTGTATTTTTTGTTCACGTCAATAACGCAGCATGTTTGATATGTTTTGTAGGTATACTTCGATTTTTTAGCGGTGACTACTCACTTATATTTAACTTCGACGTCTATATGTATGTGGTCCGATAATGAAGCGGAACTTCTTCGTTCATGTATGAATAAATATGTACGCAGCAAAATCCAAAGATCAGACATGGAGAGTTTGAGTAAGATTTTTTAAAAGATGTTGCAGCCCACGATGTGTGTAAAGTCAAAACAAGTGCTTATAGCACTTTTGGGATTAATTTAAATATTTATTTAATAAGTTTTTTGATCTTTGAAAATTCTTGATCGTCGCTTTCGTCTTCTTCTGTGACTCGATTAGAGATGATATTATTTTATTCGGTTTTGCTCTGCTAACTCACAACTCGTACGTTAGTTTTACCATATGTTGTCGTGTTGACGATAACGTGTTATGTATACAGTTAAGGGTTCGAAAAAAGGCATTTTTCCAAAAAAAAATGTATAGGAAAACTATTTGGTTTATTGGCAACTTGGCAGCATTGGTAACTTGGCAGGAATATTATGACAACCTTAAACTATATTCACATAATTTGTATCTCTTTTTATACAAGATATCTCTGGGCTGGATCATCAAAAATGCAAAAACCAAATTAATTTCATGAAATAATTAAATAATCAAATTTGACAAAATTCCAAAATTTGATTTTCGACCAAAATTCGATTCTTTTATTGTTTAAAAATATTATACATTTTTATCGGATAAGGAAATCCTTCGTTTCCGTGGGCAAAAACGGCATATGTTCAATAATTGTTTTGCTTATAAAAAATGAAATATTATTATACAACTTTTTATTATTTAAAAAAATTTTAGGAATTTAAAAAAAAAAAAAAAAAAACATCTAATTGATGGTCTTACGACGCCACTTTCGGCAGTCCCTTGGAAAAAATGTGCCTACGCTTGTTAGCAGAACTTCTTTCAGAATAATCTCTTTCAGAAATAAGAATAAAAAATACATGTTTAAATAGATTAAAAATAGAGAAAATAAAAGAAACAATTTAGTAAACTACGTGATTTAGTAGATTTCGATGAAAATTTCTCATTTTTTTTAAATACAACTATTTAAAAAAAAAAATGAGAAATTTTCATCGAAATCTACTAAATCACGTAGTTTCTATAGCCTTGCAGTTGAGTGGCAGTCTTCTAGGTGGCAACACGCATCTGGCCAAAGTACAATCCATAGAAATTCCCATTCTTCTAATTTCAAAAACAACAAAAAGTCGACTGATCCCGGCGTTTCGACTTATATACTGCCTGCAAAGGAAAGAAGGGTGTGTGCAAAGTTTGAAGATGATAGCTTTAAAACTGATAGACTAGTTTGCGTAGAAACAGACAGACGGGCAGACGGACATGCTTACCCATACCCTCTGCAAAAAAATTTGGGAAAAAGTCATAGAGGCACAAAAATAAATGTATAAAATCGAAAATTTGACCTTTGAATGAGTATTCCAAAGGTATGGTATGTGGAATTTTATAATTTGAGTTGGTATACAAACTTTTTAAAAATGATATGCACTAAAAACAATGATGGTCAACGCAATTACATGGCATAGATAATTCCGTTTATGGTAAAATTTGATCAATGTCTTCTCTTCTCTTTCTATGCATAGACATTTTTGGTTGTCGGCCTGTGTAATCGGACTTTTCCGAAAATGTAATTATTTATTTAAATAAAAGTATATTCTGTATATTTTTTTTTAGTTTTGCCTTGGAGCCGCGTTTGGGCAACTTAAACAAATTTGGTAAATGCTGTACTTTGGACCCACTCTCTCACTCCTTACGTCGCTTTTTCAATACCACTACTACACAGTACTAGTCATTATTATATTATAAAAATTTAAAATCATTAAAATTTATATTTTTTCCATTGAAAGAGATAGATTTTTTGCCTATACTATAGTGTGCGATTCATGGAGTGCTGTCCATAATGTAAGCTGGAAAGATGGTAAGTAGACTCTTTAACTTTAAGTCGGACGTATTGTATGAAGTTATAGCCTTTTTCTTCTGCTTTCCGACTGAACATGAAAAAATGCGAAATTTTTTTTAAGAATCTATACTTTGAAAGGTTAGTTAAATTAAAAAAAAAGGATATTTCGATATTCGACTATAGATGTTCATTTTTATAATATGTATTATTTTGTATCTTTACAGAAGTTTAATTGACAAGTATTTCCACTTTATATATAATGTGAATGATGTAAATTATATGTGAATGAATCTATTTTTACTGACCTGCTTTATTACTATTTATATTTGAAGTCACATTTATATTATGATCTTTAATGTTTGTTTTATTAGATGTTTTTGTACTAATAACTTTTTCCTTATGCATGGTCTGAAAAATATAAATTTAAAAATTAGGTTAGAGAAAAACGATCGAATAAAATAAAACCAAAACAATAAAGGAAAGCTACCTTCGGGCTGAGCCGATGTTTTTATTCCCCGCAGTTAAGTGGCAGCTTATATTATTAAATATATAACGGATCACATATAGTAGGCCGATTCCTATGAAATTTGGAAGATCGGTTTATTTTACCCAAAGTGGAATACATAGAAGTCCCCTCTTTCTAACTTAAAACAAAACAAAGTTTTGGCATTTCTGATTAATTACTTATATAGCAGCTATATGATATAGTCGACTGATCCCGGCGTTTCGACTTATATACTGCCTGCAAAGGAAAGAAGGATATGTGCAAAGCTTGAAGTCGTTAGCTCTGAAACTTAGAGACTAGTTTGCGAAGAAACAGACAGACGAGCAGACGGACATTCCTATATCGACTCAGGAGCTGATCCTGAATAAGAATATTTTAGGGGCTGAGACGTTTGCTGTTCTTATTCTTGCATTATTTTATTGCTGATGCACAGTGAGTCGCGGTCAAGGATAAGCATCTCTCCCTTTTCGATCTCTCAGCAAACTGAACTTTGCTTTCATTTGGCCCGCTTCCCTTGGCATGCGCTATGCCATATTTTATCATCCAATTGTACATTCCTTTTTGATTTCACTCTCTCTGAGAGAACCGACACACGAACGCGCCACACTCGGCTGAGACGACAATCTATATCGTTCTCAATCCACGCTCTCAGCAATTATGCAAGTGAAAGGAACCACAAAAATAACTATTTTCTTAGTTTCTTTTGTTTTATATTGTTTTCTCTTTCTTAACGATTTACAGCTAAATTTACATTTTCATAATCTTATACATCTCCGACACGGCTATTCTGACTTTCACACGTCCTCGTGTGCTTACTGTAACACTGGGTTGGTACCATTCTTGCTTCATTAGTCTTTTCATTTTTTTCATCTCTCAACATCATCCATATCCACATAGCAAAACAAATAGTCTCCACACACAACTACATAAATTGCGTCATCAAATTTCGGTTTCGCAAGCTATCTTCATTTCTCACATCATACAGTGAGTCATTCCAAACTTGCCACACCAGTTAACCGCGCCACACGCCATGACAGAACACTCCGGGTTCTGCACTTGCGTACTCTTCTGCGCAAACCCTCCCATTTGGGTATCATCGTGATCATACCACAGTAACGGGCTCTTGCCTTCTCACAAGACGCTTTGCACCTTTAGCGCCACGATCTACTCAGATCCAAACTGCACCACACAATATCATTCTTACCAGGCATGACTATTGTTGATCAGATCTAGCCCCTGAGTTTGATGTCTCACGACGAGTGTCCTCTTTATATTTCGCATTAATTTCAATATTGTCTTTGGCCTGAGCCCTCGCTTGCTTACAATCTATTTTAGTTTCTTCATTTATTGACAATAAGCCCATTGGCCTGGCCTCTCTTCCAATCATTAATTCTAACGGGCTATACTTTGTCACCATGTTCGTCGTACAATTCATTGCTAACTGTACCTCGCTAAGTGCATCCTGCCAGGAACGATCACCTATCTCTACCGCTGTCAACATACTTTTCATACTTTCATCGTGCCCTTTTTACTTGTCCATTGGCTCTATTAGCACCTGTTGCTATCAAATGTAATTCTATTTTGTGCATTGAACAGAACTCACGAAATTTTCCACAAGCGAAACTCCTACCTTGATATTGTTGACTTTACAGCATAGAGAGAAGGGAAAAGCATGCAAAGAAACTCAAAGTCTCGTAAAATGTTCTGCCAGAATGATTTCCAATACCATAAATTATGAATCGAACCGAAAAAAACGAGGTACGATATGCACAAACACATCATTAGAGGATTGACGCATAGCACTAACCATACAGCATATAGACAACTCATTTCATACAACGAAAATGGACGCAAAAATTTCTTGCGACAGGCCCCAGCAGGCCCCAGAGAAAATCTTACTCTCATTTTTACGCTCTTTCTTACGCTCATATTCTCAAAAAAATTTTTTGGTTCTTCAGTCGCGGAGAGGCCCTTCATCAAGATGGTTGATCCGCGGTTAAATTCATCTTTATATGTATGCGTGCTCACATATTCACATACACGGTTTCATGTGTGTGCGTTTTTTTTCGTTTTGAATCCAACCAAAATTTTAGATTTTTGTAACTTTTCAGGCTTGATACCCTAAGAAAATTGGGGTATGCATTATTGAGTTAATGATGATAAAAGAATATATATTTTATTTATTAATATTTCAGAATAAATTGTTTTTTTGTTTGGGAATACAATGCAGTGGTAGCAGTAAAATGATTTTCATATATAATTATTACGAATGAATAAAAATCTTTATACTATAGTAGAAAGAGGGTACATTTGAGTCGGTATCACTTAAAACCCCGATTTAATTTAAGTTGTTTTATTTTCAGCAAGCGGATAGTGCTAGCATACCCTTTTGATAAATGATTTTTAAGGGAGTGAGCATAAACAACAACAGCTGATTTTTAGTTTGTGTGGGCATCAGTAGGGTATGCAAGCACCATCCGTTTGAAAAATATCAACATAGAAAAAAATTTGGGTTTTAAGCAAAACCGACTGAAAGATACCCTGTTCCAATCATAGTAAAAGGATTTCCATTATTTTTTAAATATTTTATATATAAAAATTTTTCTGCTACCACTTAATCGTTTTTCTAAACATTTATAAAATGAATGCTGAAATATTTAAAAATATAATATAACATAATACAATTTTTTCGTCATGCACCCAACAATGAGTAGCCCCCATTTTTAGGGTAGCAAGCCTGAAAAGTTACAAAAATCTACAATTTTGGTTGGTTTCAAAACGAAAAAGAACGCACACACATGAATCCGTGTATGTGAATATGTGAGCACGCATACATATAAAGATGAATTTAACCGCGGATCAACCATCTTGATGAAGGGCCTCTCCGCGACTGAAGAACCAAAAAAATTTTTTGAGAATATGAGCGTAAGAAAGAGCGTAAGAATGAGAGTAAGATTTTCTCTGGGGCCTGTCGCAAGAAATTTTTGCGTCTATTTTCGTTGTATGAAATGAGTAGTCTATATGCTGTATGGTTAGTACGCATAGTGAGCTAAAGCAAAGCGGATTCTTTTGCATCCTCTAGGGATATAAAAGAGGTGCTCAACTTGAACGTGACTATTCCCCGGAAATTATTAAAAGAGCATTTTAAGGCTCGAAGTCCAATAATGGTGCCTTTACATGGTAAAAGGGATATCAAAGCAGGGTTGGTGCAAAATCCACTTGAATTGACCACTATCCAAATGACGTAGTATCTTTTTACAGATGAGTCGAGCAAGTGTTATTTGGCGTAATAGGTCAGTAGACCTCCAAACGCGGAATAAAACCCAAACAAAACACTAGAGAAACTTAAGCACTGTAGGTACAATATTAGTAAGATTGGTATTTCTCCCATTGCAGTGGGGGTCACATACATATGATCGATGGGATCATGCTGGTCCATGATGATCCACGTGTATGTAGATATGTAAAAATAAAACGTCATCCTGCCCCGTTCTGAGGAGGATATGCCCTCAAAATGAACATTTCAGTAGGAAAATGATCCCACCAGTATCCAGTAGGAAAATGATCCCTAACACACATAAAAACTGTTCATGGGATGATTTAGCCAAGAGAAGATTGAGAATATTTCATGGCCAGCTCAGTCGCCGTATTTAAATCAGTTTGAAAACTTTTGGGGGACATCAAGGGTAATGTTTTGAGAACTCCTCGACCTTAAGTTGTGTAGAAGGCAAGTGGCTATATTACCCTCAAACGTTGCCAGGACTATGTGGACTCCATGCCACCAAGGTGTGATACTGTAATACCCTACAATGGGTACACAACAAAATATAAGGTCTTATCCAAATTGTTATTTAGTAGTATTAGTTTATTAGAAGTTATGCATTTTTTTTTTAATTTGAAAAAAAAAAACTGATATTTCAGTGAACAGCCAAATATAACAGTTATATATTTTCAATTCAGTTGCTCTGCTATTTCACTGAACACAGCTGTATGTATAATTTTCTACTCATTTTCAATCTTAAAAAAGCAGTCATGGCCTCCAACTCAAGGTCAACAGCACTCACTGAATCGAAGACGGATCTTTCAGTTCACAGCTATGTGGATACTCAAGTTGGATGTTGATTGCCAGAACATCTTAATAAAATCCGCCACAAACGACAATAAAAAAAACTACTATTAAATAAGTACGTTTCAAATAATTTTTTTGACCATTTCTCCGTGAAGAAATGTGTAAATGCCACTTGAAATTTTGTCTAGTATAGACAATTGTTTTAAAATCACTTGCAAAACATTTGCTTTACGTGATGTTAAGATACGAAAAATATAACAGCACCACTACAGCTCATTTCGATTTTGGTTGCCTTTTTTTTTTGCCATACTGTATATCTAAAGAACACAAGCAGAAATTGTCACTTTCTTCGACATAAAACACAACACGTGTTTTACAAGTTTGTCTTCAATTGGATTAAAAGTGACCGAGCGTTTTCGGGAGCTTTAAGTTTGTGTTCTGAATATTATACATATATATATTATACATATATAACAATATAAAAAAGGCAAATTTCGATTTATAGATATTGATACAATTTATTTAATTGTTTTGGGGTTTCTACAAATGATATATGTACATATGTCCTGAGTAGGGTTGACGACCGAATAGGGAATGACGCGGGAGTGCGGATCAACGCCTGATGCAGCGGAGCTATCGAGAGATCCCGCGAGAGAGCGAAACAAACGCAAGCGCATGACGAAAATGCAGGTGGCCGATCGAATGCACGAGAGCGGGCGACGAGAATAGAGCGAGAGACGCGAATATATATATAAAAGAAAATGACGTCACGAATTCAATAAATTATTGCCGGCCAAACTTCTTTCCGGCGGCTGCTTGACCCGACAGTGATGAATAGCGTGATCTTATCAAAAAGTTGATCAAGGATGGAAAATAGGAAATCTATGTCGAATTGTTGGATGTTCAAATAAGACGATAAGAAACGACATAACAAAAGAAAATAAACACGCGGTAGAAAGCGTTCCGTAACCCCTCTAAAGGTGAAAAGGTTGATTCGCCAAAGCAATAGGAAACCTTTCAAGCATGCTACAGACCTGAAAAAGGACCTGAAAAGAGCCTGCTGCCCAAGAAAAGTCCCACTTTTAAATGAAAGACATATTTCTAATGGTATAAAGTATGCTAAAGAGCATAAAAATTCGGCCCCCCAGCAAAGGATGAATATTTTATGATCCGATAAGAGCAAGGTGGTCATATATGGTGGTAAAGGATCCTGATCGTATGCCAGATGCCCAAGAATTCTGAATAGCCTCAGTTCTTCCCCAATTCTGAAAGGCCCCGTACATCACAAGAACAATAAAGCATGGAAGATGCAGCGTCATGGTATGGGCCTGCTTTTCATACAGTGGAATAGGTTCTATGAATATTTTATTCTGAATATTCTATCAATATGCAAAAGTTTTGTAGTAGAGCAGGCGCCGGATCTAAATCCAATATACAATCTGTGGTCAAACGTTAAGAAGGTAGTTGCTAATACGAAACCAAAAACTATATATTGCCCCTGGGCTGTTATTAAGGCCACCTTGACTAATATACCCAAAAAAGGCGGCTTAGTAGATTCAATGCCAAGACGTTGTTTTAGATAACAAAGGATGCGCTATTAAATATAATACACGCATATAGAAAATATTTGTATATTTTTATTATATACATTTTTTTTACTAGACAGGACAGACAGACAGGACATGCAGGACAGACAGGGCAGACAGACAGGATACAATTTCATAAATTTAACAAATAAATAATAAATATAAAATAAATTTCAATTTGATTAGCTGAAATGTCCGCCATTTTTTTTAATTTTTGTGCTACTTAAGACCATTAGTTTGCAGTTTTCCTTTTCTAGACGTTCTGTTAGGTCCATTATGTATTATTTTAATTTTTCCTAGCCGTTATTATAAGTAAAGTTAAGATGAAAAGCCCATCCCTAGAGGTTAGATGGGGGTACTATCGATAGGATTAGGGGCAATGTCACGATAAACAGTTTTGGAAACACCCCGGAGGGTGAGCGCGAAAAAGTGACGTTTACGAACATCTATTGTAAAAGCTCGCCCTTATTTTTTGACGGCAGCGAAGGACTTCGGTTGGACCGAAGCGGCACTTAAGACCTAGCGATGCAGCAGAAAATCTTAAGACGAGGTAGGTGACTTACTAACAGCAAGGTGCGAGAAAGTTGGTAAATAACCAGAACAGAAGATAGTTTTACGGAAAGCACAGACGAATCAGTGGAATTAAATATTATATATATAATATATAGAAGGAAAACTCAAGTGCGTAGTACATATTCGGGGGTCGCGTGCCTATACCTCCAGGAGTCCCGTGTCGGTCCGAATCTCTTTAACCTTTGCGTTTTCGAGGCTATCTCTGCGCAAAGGGGAGAGAATAATGACCACACGAGGCGACTCGACAAATGCCCGTGGTTACGTTTTCGAGGTCACCTCTGTGCAAGACGGAAATGTCAGAACGGGCCCCGTCTCTGATGTCTAAATCCTACTAGGTGCCGGCGTACAATAAGGTGGACCATGAGTCTATTCGCCATCCTCCTCGGCCTGAACGAGGGACGTTCACCAATACGAGCCGAGTGCATGTCGAGAATATCATCAATGCGTTTACGAGGTGATCTCTGCGCATGGTCAATGCTCTGGCCAAAAATGCTCTCCAACCCAACTCTAAGTGTTCGTCCGGAAAGCCCACATTAGTCTTGCAAATCTTATAAAGTTAGCCATAGAAAAGTCCTTAGAGTGTTGCTTGTGGAAAAGATATTATTTGCAATTAGACGCTACCGCTGGACTCAACAACTACTTCGTCTTTTAAAGAGTACGCTGCCACAATAAAATCGAAATTATTTGCTGGTGAGCTTAAGCCTTCTGCTTCACGTGGTCGTAGCAAATTCTGGGTCACCCTTTTTCGTCTAGTTACTAAAGACGGCATAGAAAAAACTAATGCAGTAATATTCATCAAATGAAGAAATATTTATAAATTGATATACCCTTGCAGTTGAGTGACATCACATCGGATGGCAGTCCGCTAGGTAGCGACACGCATCTTACATTATTATATATATATATCATAGATCGTACATAGTCGGCCGATCCATATGAAATTTGCCATATAGAATTATTTTACCCAATGTGGAATCCATACGAAGTCCCATCCTTCTAACTGAAAAACCAACAAAGTTATGCCATTTCCGACCAATCAGTTATATGGCAGCTATATGATACAGTCTACTGATCCGTCGTTCCGACTTATATACTGCCCGCAAAGGAAAGAAGGATGTGCGCAAAGTTTGAAGTTGATAAGTTTTAAACTGAGAAACTAGTTTGCGTAGAAACAGACAGACGGACATGCTCATATCGACTCAGAAGGCCTGATCAAGAATATATATACTTTATAGGGTCGGAGATGTCTCCTTCACTGCGTTTCACACTTTTGAACAAAATTATAATACCCTGTGCAAGGGTATAAAAATATATATTAAAAGACCCATATGTAAATATATAATAGGATATAAAGATGCGGATACCGAGGAAAGGAAGTCGGTAAATATTACATGATTGCCTGGCGATTTGACGGAGCCTCATGGATTCCTATAATTTCAATCGATAGTACTGGAAGTAGATGGGTAGGAGCCCTGTTCTTATGGTTTCATATTATGTTGTATTGCTGTATGTCGTTATTCCGCCGGTCTTTGGAGTCGTCCGTATAAATAAAGTTGTGGTTAGGATGAGAGAGTTTGAGGAAGCGGAATAGTTGCTAAAATACAATCGGGCGGGTTGTGTTATTATTGAATTTTGAAAGGGAGGTTAGCATGTTGATTTTTTTGTTGATTTTACTCTTTGTTCGGGGAATTGATTTACATATTTTTATTATTTCGTCTATAGCACTGATGTATCTGTAGTTATTTTTAATGAACTTATTTTTGTGTGTATTATGTTGGCACAAAATGTGATTTCTTTTGAGATTGGAATGATTAGCTAATGAATTGTAGGCAATCGGGAATAGAATGACTAAAATGGGTGACCCTTGTGGCATTTATCCTTTTTTGTTTTTGTTCCACCAGGGAACTGTGCGTTTGAGGAAAAAGGTGGAGTTTTGTGGGATGGAGAAGTGGCCACTTTCGATTATTTATTTCTGATGCAGCGAGTTGCTTAAAAGCTGGTTCCTTGAAGAGGTCACAGTCCGCAGTTTGGAGTTTGAATGTGGGTTTTGAAATAAAGGCGGGAGAAGTATGTTTGAAATGATCTCTGCCATAGAGGTGACCCAACACTTCCCAATGGATTTCTGGGGCTATGTATGCTGAGGCAAAGGATAGATCTATCTGTTTTAACGGCGTATTGATGGAAACATGTGTGGGGGCTTTATCGTTGAGTAGAATGTAGTCAGATTTGTCTATGTCGTCTAAAATTTT
The DNA here is from genome assembly GCA_035045925.1 of Drosophila atripex. NCBI lineage: Eukaryota > Metazoa > Arthropoda > Insecta > Diptera > Drosophilidae > Drosophila > Drosophila atripex. The sequence continues at coordinate 790,205 of JAWNOP010000041.1, read as the reverse complement.
TTTTAGTCGTCTAAAATTTTTTTGAAAAATCCTTTTCTTTCGACCTCCTAACTTTATATAACCCATTATATCTAGAAAACATTAAAAAATTTATCTACAATCAATTTCGAAATTTTTTTTTTTTTTGATCTCAGTAATTCTTTTAGTTCCACTTAGAAACATTTGGTATTTGTTTTAAATGTCTTTTTCGCACTCGAAATTTTCACTAAAATGTTGGAAACAGAACTTTTGCACTTTTGGGTCTTTGCATTGAAATATAATAAAATGTGTTACAAGTAAATGTAAAATATTATTGAATTTGTTAAATTTACATTATTTTACATTTCCCAATAACAATATCTGAAAAAACACACTTTTATTGAATTTTAATTTTTTTCTTGTTGACCTTTCTTGAGAACTATCCATAGGCATATGTATGTATGTACATACATATGTATTTTATTTAACTGTCCGAATTATTTTAAATTTAGGAACTTTCGGGTAATAAGGTCTGAGGTGATAATTTTCTTGGAATGTTACTGTGTTGCATATGCTTCTGTTTTCAATTTGTTAATGAAGATTATGAATTTGTTAATGAAAATTTAATAAATTAAAACATAGATGTTGTGTGGTACTAGATAAGAAATTTTAGCATGGGATCAACAGCATCTCTTTGATTGGCAATCCGTCAGCTGCTTTTGTTATTCTCACATCCCATAATATATGTACGACTTTTAAAGCTTTGTATGTATGTTTACTTACGCAGAATCGGATTATTTAGTTATTGTAAATTCGTCCTTCGAAATGACTATAGTAGTATAAGACGAAAACGGAAACCACGTTTTTGTTCAATTTATTGTATTTTTTCGAGTGAGTTACATTGGAAATATAGCTTTTCCTGATCATTTCTTAAGCCATGTAAAATACGAGTAACATTTTTAAAGAAAATGTATTTATTTACAATGACATGCACATCTTTTTAATATTCGCCAATATGATTCAAAATATATACAAAACAAAGGGTGAAAAATAAAAGCCGTACGATAATTTAGTGTGCACCAACCTATCGCACTATCGAAGCAACCATCTAAATTAGCTAACGCCTTACCGTTGTCATACAGTATTTAATATTCCAATAGTGTTGTCAGGCTTAAGTTATCGTGCTAAGAAAAACAACACAGATTAGTCATTAAGGTACTAGGATCGTAACGTTTACTCGCAAGTCAAAACGAGATTATTCATATAGTGTGTATAAATTTAAGTAAATGTAAAGTATAGTTTTCCCAGCCAAAATACTTATATTTTTGAATATAGGTAATCGGCGAAAGCGATGCCACCTAATTAAAGGGAGAGGGCCCCAGTGCTGCCGCTTAGTCCCAAAAAGAAATTTTGGATCGGATATTGAACAACGAACCTACTAGAATGACCATTCCGGGGGAAAAAAGAAAAGGGAAAATAGAAGGTTATTTCAAAGGCAAGAATCGAGAAGTGCGAAATTTTAATTTATGATTAAAAAGGCAAAGTCCAGATCAGTCACTGCGGTCGCAAAAATATAAAGTTTAAATCAAAAGAGGAGAAGTCGGACTCTTTGGTTCAAGCAGCATTGTTCAGTCGCCTGACTCTCGAATATTCAGCATGAAAACATATGCCATGGAATTTTGGTCCCTTTTCAGGAGCAATTGCTTTGATAAAAAATAAATTTTTGTAAATTTGAGAGCAAATAATAAAAATTTGGGTTGATAATAGTGCGTCGTATTTATTTATTATTATAAAATGGAAAGATTGCTGGAGTTTTATTAAATCATTCCTATTTTAGTTTTTATTATAATAATCAATTGAGTAATGTTTTTATGGAAAATTTTTTCAGTTCTAGAAGAAGTAGAAATTTGAACGTCGTTAAGGAAATCAGCATCGGTAACATACGTCTCCTAGCATACGTTTCCTTAGGTGTGTTATAAGTGTTATAACTTTCCGAATGACTAATAAAAAGTAAAGCAAACAGAAAAGCAATATGTCTTCTTTCATAAAAATTTCCCTTGTCGTGGGTTGGTCGCTTTCCTTTTCATCACCACGTGCCGAATTTGCCGGCTACGCCAATGTAATTTATACATTTGGAATGATAGTTTACCTATGTTAGGAGGCAGTGGCGACCGCCAATTTAGCACACTTCAACGGGAACGCGAGACATATTTCCGACTTGGTTCTCATTATCTCCAGTCTGTGATCTAAATAGGCCCCGCATTCTCGGAGGAAGCATAGTTTCAGATATTCAAAACTATTTTTATTGACAAAGAATTTTTAGTTTACTCCAAGTAGTCCATATCATCTGGAGTAAGGCAGGGGATCGGGGATGACTAGTGTAAGGGTATGTGTTACAGGTTGGCTTTGAAAAATTTTAGAGTTTAAATTTAAATGTTGTGGGGCAGTCTTAGTGCTGTGAATCGTCTAACAATTGCTATTCGTACATACGAAACATACACGTTGGAATTTTTTGTTGTTAGCGGTCTAGTGGAAAGGGTCAGGGAAGCCACGGCCCTGCATAAGAAAGCTGTAGCCAGTCCCATGCCGATTAGCGAACCATAAGACCCGAAGTTGGACATAAAAAATGATTATTAATAACAAAGAGCCAAAATTAAAGTTAATTTTAATTTCTTACATTTTTAACATATTTTTAAAACTAAATATTTTTTGAAACAATTAAATATTGATTTTATGGAAAAATTAGATTTTACTAAGTTTTGTTGCAATGTGCCATAGCGAAATTCATTAAATAATTTATATTTATTTTCGTTCTTTGGATAACCACAGGAGTCTAAATACTTTGAAGTTACTCACAGCTTATGAGATGTGTCAATTGTCGTTCTTAGCGTCAGCACGACAACTTAGGGTAAAACTAAAGAACGAGTTGTGAGGTAGCAGAACAAATCCGAGTTCGAAATATCATCTCTAATCGCCAGTCATAGAAGAAGCCGAATGCGACGAACAAAATTTTTTTAAGCTCGTAAAATTTTGAATAAATAAACATTTAAATGAATCTTTAAAGCGTGCTAGAAAAACGTGTTTTGACTGTAACATATCCAGGGCTTCAAAATCCTTTAAAAAATCTAACTCAAACTCTCCGTGTGTGACCTTTGGTTGTTAGCCGCGTACGTATTTATTCATACATGAACGAAGAAGTTTCGCTGCATTATCGGACCACATACATATAGACCTCGAAGTTAAATATAAGTGAGTAGTCACCACTAAAAAAACGAATTATACCTACTAAACATATCAAACTTGCTGCGTAATTGACGTGAACAAAAAATACAGCTCCGTTCTTTCTTGTCTAATAAGACTGAAAACTGGCATAGCTTCAACAGAGACAAGAAGAACATAAGTAATAACCATGATATCCCGTGAATACAACCAAATAGAATGCAGTGTATGCAAAAATAATAGTACTTGCAAAGTACTTGCATTGCGATATTTGCATGACGTGGTGACACTTTGACTGCGTTCGAGAAGAGATCACCCAGAATACAAAAGGCACTCGAATTAGTAAGAGATAAGCTTCTGCTTCCAGTTACGGTACCTTACGTCTTAAACACGCTCAAGACGTTTTTCGGACGACCTGATCAGATACTAGACAGCCACGTCCAATAAAGCATGGATGCCTAAGATAGCTCGGAGTACAATCCACCAACGAACAACGCTTCGCAAGGGAAAGCCACCCATTGCAACGCCTGCAAAACTACACTCCAGCCTATCACTGAATGCGAGGCATTCCAAAAGCTCCCTTGCAAAAAGAAACAGGAAATGGTTAGGAAGTACAAGCTTTGCTTCAAATTCTTGAAGATACATGGTCGCAGGTGCTTTTTAACTAAGCTGTGTGGGATCGGAGGATGCGAGTCGAGACACCACCCTCTGTTGCACAAAGGCCGTATGAATCCTAACATCGTCTCTTCGCACCGAACTATTCTACCCGGAGGAGTAAAGTCGCTCCCTTGAAATCGCTCTCGATACCACGAATGGAACTGCTCGCCGCCGTAGCCTGCGTCCGCCTGGCTCATAAAATACAACTCACACGGAACTTGGACAAACTCCAAGACCATCCTGTTATGGTTGACAATGGATCTACGGAAGTTCCATGCTTTCGAGATAGAATTGGTGAAATTATGGAAACAATGAGCGCTGCACAGTGGCGCTAGATTTCTACCCATGAAAACGTTGCGAATATGGCTTCGAAAGTTATCGACAAACCAAACCTGGAGCAGTGGACCAGCGGACCTGCATTCCTGAAAAGGTCCAAAGACCAGTTGCCACATCATTAACAAAGTCTGCCAGCGAAAAACAATAATAACGAGCTCATAAAGGTAGTTTTAGTAACCAAAGTCTAAAGTCAAGTGCTTCTAAAAATAAACATTTAACCGAAGTGGAAACATTTTCTCAAACTGGAAACGTCTTTATCGTGCCACGTGCAACGTTCATCATGTATGGAAAAAGCCTGAAAGGTCGAGGAGGAACCATCACCAAAACTTTGTCAGATGAAATAATTATCCAAGGAAAGAACCTACTTTATAAAGTAGCCCAAAAAGAAGCATTCAAGGACAAATTTGATTCTCTCAAAAAAAAAAAAAAAAACACATCCAAAGAACCAGCGCACTTATTAGGTTAAACATCTAACTAGAAGATTGCGGCATAACCCAAGGAAGGTCACAAACTATAAACCCGAACGACGATCAAATTTACTATTTGTTATTACCTAAACGCCACCCGGTTACACATGTCCTCGTCAAGCACATTCACGAGAGCAACCACCATTTGCTGCATGAGAGAACTATAAACATAATCACGAATCAGTTCTTTATACTCCAGTTACGAGTGGTATACAAGTCCGTTCGAAAAGGGTGCCAGATGGCCTCATCGCCTGCATCAGGATCGCCAGCTTTCAAAGACCATTCACTGGACCATTATACTAGACTTATTTGATCCCATTGCTGTTAACGTAGGCCGACACAACGAGAAAAGGTGGGGCGGGATATTTACATGCCTTACTATACGCGTCGTAAATATCGAGATAGCGTATAGCCTCGATGCAAGCTCATGTGTAATGTGCCTCTTAAACATTATGACCCAACGAGGAACACCAAGAGAATATACGGATAATGGATCCAATATCAAGGCAACTGAGAAAGTTGTTAAGGAAGAGCTGAAAAATGTAGACTTACATAACCTAACCATCAAATTCGACGTGATTAAATGGAATTCAATCCTCCAGGCGCTCCACACATGGGAGGAGCTTGGGAGCGCCTAATACGCTCTATCAAAACTGTATTGAAAAGCATCTCTTCTAATTACAGATTTATCGACGAAAGCCTAAGAAACGCCATGATTAATGCTGAGTACGTGATCAGCTTCTGTCCTCTAACATTCGTATCCTTAGACGCAAAAGATGATGATGCGCTAACTCCAAATCATTTATTGTTAGGATCTACATTCGGTTATAAGCCAATCGTCACCAAGGACTCGGATGCAAGGAAACGCTGGCACCAGGCCAATGAGACAGCAGATCTTTTCTGGAAACGATGGGTTAAGGAGTACATTCCCATAATTACTCGTCGCTCAAAATGGTTTCTAAAGCGTCCACCATTAGCAATCGGAGATGTTGTTATACTCGCGGATGAGAGCCTTCCCAGGAACCTTTGGCTGAAAGGACGTATAATCGCCGTAGCCACAGCCAAAGATGGTTAAATTCGCTCGGCTACAGTGAAAACCCACTATGGAACTATGGTGCGGCCAGCAAAGTAGCAGTGTTGGACGTGAAGAACCCCTGCAGGCGTTTATGGGGGGAGAATATTAGCGTCAACACGACAACATATTTCGTATGCGGTTCCCACTGCATACGTACAGCCCACCTCCCGTCCAACCGACCGAGGCTGCCGCATAACGTACAGCGCATCGCGGGGATAGATCCAAGAGAGTAAAAGAGAGGAATAGGAGTCTGAAATCACGAGGAAGAGTGTTGCAAAGATAAGGCGTTTAGTATAAATGATTTAAGATTGTTAGTAGAGCAAAGGGATAAAACGTGGTAGAAACCATTGTAGTCCAAACATATACCCTGAACGGATCGTGTTGGGCATATGTCGAGCTACAATGGCTAAGGAGTAGAGGACGAAAGTTTCTAGTCCTTCTACTAGGAACGTTGAAATTTAAGCGTGTTAATAAATGCTGGCTGTCTACATTACCATTAATAAGATTAAATAGAAACATGACACCCAGCTCGTTCTACGGTTTGTTAATGGTGGTAAGTTGATTAATAAAAGTCTACTATGATAGGAGGTCAGGTTAAGGCTTGCATTCCAATTTAGTCCCCTAAGCGCGAAAATAAGAAAGTTTTTTTGTGGACTCCGTATTGTCGACTCCAGACACACGATCCATACTCAAGAATCGGACGGACCAATGATGTGCTTAAAGTTTTTGTAATGTATGGGTCGTTGAATTCTTATGACCATCTTTTAATAAAACCAAGCACACCCATAGCTTTATTAACCATGGTGAATATATGGTCGGTAAATTTAAGTTTCAAATCTAATAGGACTCCCAGATCGTTAACCTGAGTTAAACGTTCTAAGGCGATCCCATAGATAAAGTACGTAGCCTGGTGAGGGCTAGATCGATAAAATGACATGAGTTTACATTTCGATCCATTAAGCTTTAAGTCATTTGCTAAGCACCAATTTTGAAATTTATCCAAATCGGATTGAAGTCTAAATTGGGCGCTAGTAAATCTATATTGAAGACAAAACATATGGTAAAACTAACGAACGAGTTGTGAGGTAGCAGAGCAAAACCGAATTCGAAAATATCAATTGTCAGTCACAGAGGGAGCCGAAATTGACGAACAGGATTTTTTACAGCTCGTGACATTTTGATTACATAAACATTTAAATTAATCCTAAAAGCGTACTATAAACACTGGTTTTGATTTTAACACATCCTGGGCTGCAACAGTCGTGACGAATAAATGCAATTCATGTATAAAACAATGCATATTACTGGTATTGTTCCACGTGCCGAATAAGAATATTCTTTATGTATAATTTTGTATAAATTTATTGCATTTATTCGTAAAATTGATACCTGATATTTTGGGCGTGAAATGAAGATCGGTCACCGTCATTTTACCCGGTTTTTTTATTTGATATGAGATAATTTGGGCGTTGCATGGCCGTTTTTCACCTGTATCAATTGTTTGGCGAAAAAATTCCTTGGCGTCCCCCGCGGTGTCCATCCGCAAACCAACACTAGTGTCGATTGACAAGCGGTGAAGAAAAGAATTTGCAGCTTGTTTGTTGGGGATATTTTTTTTTGAGTGCGGTCACCGCCAGTAGCCAATAAATAAGCATTTCTTAATAAAGAAACTCTTATTTAAATAAAATAATTAAAATGCATGTATGTATATAGTTTAGCTTTACAGCCCGCGCTATCGTTAGCTCTACTATATCTTGAGTAAGGGACTTTTCCCAGATATGAACAATATATCCAAAGTTGCGTTATCTCCAGGGCTACCTCCACATTTAATATAAATAGGATCGTTACAACCAATTTAAAAAAAAAAAAAATTTTTTTGAACGGTGTAGCGCTCAGTTTTTTGATAGTGGTCGAATCAAACAATTTCAAATCAATTTCAATATTTATTAATAGATTTGTTGAGCCCCAAAATAAACGAAGCGGCCGGTTCCAAAACTAAAAGCAAAAGCGCATACGCTACAAATAACAACAATAACGTATGCGAAACTGGGAGACTGCCAGACCAGAATGAATTCTGATAACAAGCCGCTGCAGCTAAATATTTTATATTACTGTTGGCTGCTTGGCCCAACAAACGGGTTTTATAGTTTTCTTTTCTTTATTTCTTTTTTTATTTAGACATTTGATCTTAAAGTGAAAAACGATATTGAAAACCCGTTCTAACAAAGTATACCATGTGAAGTTAGCTTCACAAATATAAATTCGATCCTGTAGAGATACCTCTAAGAACACCTTTGTAGCTCAACCATGCTTTTATAAACGTCCTTTATTATAGATGGCCTTTTCAAGGGCCTTTAGAAAGATTTTACTTACACTGACTTTAGTAAATCATTTTTCTCCGTTAATTACTAACTCTTGTTGTGAAAACTAAATCTTTTTGGCTTTCCTTTAGACTGAAGGAGATATCTCCTAAATAGTTAATAAACCTTAAAGTGTTCTTTGCATTATTAAAAGATGGTGAAAATAATTTAATGACCCTTATGCAACTAAAAGCGTATATATCATTGGTTCCTCGATACTTTACGGGATACTTTATAAATCGCAATATGTGATTCACCGATGCCGCATTAAATCTGTACAAAGAATTTATTGTTATTTGCTCGTGGGGGATTCAAGTGGATCTTTATTTCATTTTTAAATCTTTCAAATCTTTATTTTCATTTTTAATTATAGCAGACTCTTACTCACCTTAAAAAAAATTAAGAACGATGTTGGGTGTCATAGGAAACTACATCTAACGTGATCGTCATGATTGTAATTAGTTTTCTATGTAAAAGCGCTGCTAATTCTGCCCTTTAATCTCTAGAGACCGTGTGATGCCGGTGATCTGTAAGCTTGCCATTCTCTATGGAGGCCACGTTTGTTTAAAACTAGTTGTCTATATTTTTGTTTTCGAAGTGGCCACCTTTGCTGATAAAGTAATTAAAGTTTCCAGTAAAGTAATAACGCTGATGTAGTAATTAAAGTATACTGTATTAGTATCTAGGTGTGTAAAAAAAAGTAGTAAACTCCCTTTTACTCATTTGAAATACGAGGTGGTCAATTAATAGCATATATAGACATTGAGTCGCTGACTGATTGAGTTCATACAATTTTCGTTTATAAATAGACACAAACTGGTCATAAGTCGGGTGGAAAAGCGTCAGTGGCTGCCATTCTGTCTTCGTGAGTAAACGTTTGAGTAGTAAAGCGAATCGAGACCGTGTCTTCTACTGAAGCTGGAAGTGTTCAATTGGAGGACCGCCTTTAGAGAGTCCGACATTCAAGCAGAAAAGTTTCCGTGGAGGAATTTTGAGTAATAGGCTAAAGGACCGCCCCTGGGTAAGTCCGACAGTCTCAAGTTCGAAAACTAAATCAAGTGCGGAAGGATCTTTGATTCGTGGATCAAGAACCCCCTGTGGGTAAGTCCGGAAGCCGGACGCGAATCCAAAGCAAGTGTAAAAGAGCGAGTGCGAAAGGGTCCTTGGCGTAACTAAAGCTCAGGGTAAAAAGAGTCGGGTTGATTCATTTCCCAGATACGACCGGTATCTTGGTATCGGGCATTGAGACGGACGGATCTGGCGAACGCCTTATCGCTCCCTGACCGCAATCCGTGAGCCGAGTAGAAGTAGTTGGAGGAGTCAACTCCGGGAGACACACGGTCATAATCTGTAACTTTGTAACCAACCAAGATCAACCAACGCGTTCTCTGGAGCTTTAATTAATGCTCAGAATTAATGCTGATATACAACAAGTTCTTTTAGATTTATATTTAGGAGAAATTTATTTTTCTAACTTGATGATTTTCTTGATGTACAAAATATGGGAGCTGCGTAGGGTTGAAGACCGATCGCTGACGTCACGAGTTCAATAAATTATTGCCGGCCAGAACATCCGGCGGCTGGTTTACTTGACATACTCCCCCCGTTGGAAGATGAGCTTTCAACAGCATCATGAAGGGGCAGGCACAATTTGTTGAGTGCCCGCCTTGTTGCCGTCCTCAGCAGCGCCACCCGACACACTCCGTCATCTCCGACTTCATTGGAGGCAAGTTTTCGTTCCTCACTAGCATGATGTCCTTCACAGCTATGCCTTGACCTGAGACGTGAAATTTAGATTGTTGCTGCAAAAGGGTTAAATTCAATACAAAAACCGGCCCTAAGTGGACGGCCTTCGTCGTGAAACAGATGAAAACGCTGATGTAACATTTTTGGGGCTTTGTTGCGAACCTCCGACTTATAAAAGATCACAAAAATCAATGCCGGTTACATCGAAGACTTGATAACCTTCTAATCTCTCCTTCGGAAGATCGCCCATTACTTGCTCCAACAAACGAGGCTTCGTCCCAAAACATCTGACGCATTTTTTAAGCACAGTGTTTATACCCCAATCGGCCAATACTGAGAACGTATCATCGCCAATAACGATCGAGGTCTAGCGTGCAAGTTCTGTTCATGAAAGCTAATGGTTATGCTTCGCTATGGCTCCTTCCGATCAGCTCAGTAGGAAGGGCTCCACGTGATAAGATGTCAACTGGATTTTGCGGATGGATATAGGCATATAACGCCACTCCATGGAACTCGTCAGATTTTGGATGGTTGACACGTGGTTGGCGACAAAAACGTTAACCTGTCCGGCTCACCTCGAATCGAGGATAACACAACTGAAGAGACGCACCAACAAAAAACTTCCCTTTGTAAGCACCTAATATGAGAATCTCTGCTATCACTCTCGCCAACAACTCAGCTCCAGCCAGCTCTAACATCATCACAGTTAACGTCTAGTAAGAGGCGATACACGATACTTCGCACATAGATGTCGGCTCTCAGCCCCTGGCGACCTGGAAACTATGTACACATGCTCCGTAGGCTTCAACGCTTGCTACAGTTGTTAAGGAAGAGCTGAAAAATGTAGACTTACATAACCTAACCATCAAATTCGACGTGATTAAATGGAATTCAATCCTCCAGGCGCTCCACACATGGGAGGAGCTTGGGAGCGCCTAATACGCTCTATCAAAACTGTATTGAAAAGCATCTCTTCTAATTACAGATTTATCGACGAAAGCCTAAGAAACGCCATGATTAATGCTGAGTACGTGATCAGCTTCTGTCCTCTAACATTCGTATCCTTAGACGCAAAAGATGATGATGCGCTAACTCCAAATCATTTATTGTTAGGATCTACATTCGGTTATAAGCCAATCGTCACCAAGGACTCGGATGCAAGGAAACGCTGGCACCAGGCCAATGAGACAGCAGATCTTTTCTGGAAACGATGGGTTAAGGAGTACATTCCCATAATTACTCGTCGCTCAAAATGGTTTCTAAAGCGTCCACCATTAGCAATCGGAGATGTTGTTATACTCGCGGATGAGAGCCTTCCCAGGAACCTTTGGCTGAAAGGACGTATAATCGCCGTAGCCACAGCCAAAGATGGTTAAATTCGCTCGGCTACAGTGAAAACCCACTATGGAACTATGGTGCGGCCAGCAAAGTAGCAGTGTTGGACGTGAAGAACCCCTGCAGGCGTTTATGGGGGGAGAATATTAGCGTCAACACGACAACATATTTCGTATGCGGTTCCCACTGCATACGTACAGCCCACCTCCCGTCCAACCGACCGAGGCTGCCGCATAACGTACAGCGCATCGCGGGGATAGATCCAAGAGAGTAAAAGAGAGGAATAGGAGTCTGAAATCACGAGGAAGAGTGTTGCAAAGATAAGGCGTTTAGTATAAATGATTTAAGATTGTTAGTAGAGCAAAGGGATAAAACGTGGTAGAAACCATTGTAGTCCAAACATATACCCTGAACGGATCGTGTTGGGCATATGTCGAGCTACAATGGCTAAGGAGTAGAGGACGAAAGTTTCTAGTCCTTCTACTAGGAACGTTGAAATTTAAGCGTGTTAATAAATGCTGGCTGTCTACATTACCATTAATAAGATTAAATAGAAACATGACACCCAGCTCGTTCTACGGTTTGTTAATGGTGGTAAGTTGATTAATAAAAGTCTACTATGATAGGAGGTCAGGTTAAGGCTTGCATTCCAATTTAGTCCCCTAAGCGCGAAAATAAGAAAGTTTTTTTGTGGACTCCGTATTGTCGACTCCAGACACACGATCCATACTCAAGAATCGGACGGACCAATGATGTGCTTAAAGTTTTTGTAATGTATGGGTCGTTGAATTCTTATGACCATCTTTTAATAAAACCAAGCACACCCATAGCTTTATTAACCATGGTGAATATATGGTCGGTAAATTTAAGTTTCAAATCTAATAGGACTCCCAGATCGTTAACCTGAGTTAAACGTTCTAAGGCGATCCCATAGATAAAGTACGTAGCCTGGTGAGGGCTAGATCGATAAAATGACATGAGTTTACATTTCGATCCATTAAGCTTTAAGTCATTTGCTAAGCACCAATTTTGAAATTTATCCAAATCGGATTGAAGTCTAAATTGGGCGCTAGTAAATCTATATTGAAGACAAAACATATGGTAAAACTAACGAACGAGTTGTGAGGTAGCAGAGCAAAACCGAATTCGAAAATATCAATTGTCAGTCACAGAGGGAGCCGAAATTGACGAACAGGATTTTTTACAGCTCGTGACATTTTGATTACATAAACATTTAAATTAATCCTAAAAGCGTACTATAAACACTGGTTTTGATTTTAACACATCCTGGGCTGCAACAGTCGTGACGAATAAATGCAATTCATGTATAAAACAATGCATATTACTGGTATTGTTCCACGTGCCGAATAAGAATATTCTTTATGTATAATTTTGTATAAATTTATTGCATTTATTCGTAAAATTGATACCTGATATTTTGGGCGTGAAATGAAGATCGGTCACCGTCATTTTACCCGGTTTTTTTATTTGATATGAGATAATTTGGGCGTTGCATGGCCGTTTTTCACCTGTATCAATTGTTTGGCGAAAAAATTCCTTGGCGTCCCCCGCGGTGTCCATCCGCAAACCAACACTAGTGTCGATTGACAAGCGGTGAAGAAAAGAATTTGCAGCTTGTTTGTTGGGGATATTTTTTTTTGAGTGCGGTCACCGCCAGTAGCCAATAAATAAGCATTTCTTAATAAAGAAACTCTTATTTAAATAAAATAATTAAAATGCATGTATGTATATAGTTTAGCTTTACAGCCCGCGCTATCGTTAGCTCTACTATATCTTGAGTAAGGGACTTTTCCCAGATATGAACAATATATCCAAAGTTGCGTTATCTCCAGGGCTACCTCCACATTTAATATAAATAGGATCGTTACAACCAATTTAAAAAAAAAAAATTTTTTTGAACGGTGTAGCGCTCAGTTTTTTGATAGTGGTCGAATCAAACAATTTCAAATCAATTTCAATATTTATTAATAGATTTGTTGAGCCCCAAAATAAACGAAGCGGCCGGTTCCAAAACTAAAAGCAAAAGCGCATACGCTACAAATAACAACAATAACGTATGCGAAACTGGGAGACTGCCAGACCAGAATGAATTCTGATAACAAGCCGCTGCAGCTAAATATTTTATATTACTGTTGGCTGCTTGGCCCAACAAACGGGTTTTATAGTTTTCTTTTCTTTATTTCTTTTTTTATTTAGACATTTGATCTTAAAGTGAAAAACGATATTGAAAACCCGTTCTAACAAAGTATACCATGTGAAGTTAGCTTCACAAATATAAATTCGATCCTGTAGAGATACCTCTAAGAACACCTTTGTAGCTCAACCATGCTTTTATAAACGTCCTTTATTATAGATGGCCTTTTCAAGGGCCTTTAGAAAGATTTTACTTACACTGACTTTAGTAAATCATTTTTCTCCGTTAATTACTAACTCTTGTTGTGAAAACTAAATCTTTTTGGCTTTCCTTTAGACTGAAGGAGATATCTCCTAAATAGTTAATAAACCTTAAAGTGTTCTTTGCATTATTAAAAGATGGTGAAAATAATTTAATGACCCTTATGCAACTAAAAGCGTATATATCATTGGTTCCTCGATACTTTACGGGATACTTTATAAATCGCAATATGTGATTCACCGATGCCGCATTAAATCTGTACAAAGAATTTATTGTTATTTGCTCGTGGGGGATTCAAGTGGATCTTTATTTCATTTTTAAATCTTTCAAATCTTTATTTTCATTTTTAATTATAGCAGACTCTTACTCACCTTAAAAAAAATTAAGAACGATGTTGGGTGTCATAGGAAACTACATCTAACGTGATCGTCATGATTGTAATTAGTTTTCTATGTAAAAGCGCTGCTAATTCTGCCCTTTAATCTCTAGAGACCGTGTGATGCCGGTGATCTGTAAGCTTGCCATTCTCTATGGAGGCCACGTTTGTTTAAAACTAGTTGTCTATATTTTTGTTTTCGAAGTGGCCACCTTTGCTGATAAAGTAATTAAAGTTTCCAGTAAAGTAATAACGCTGATGTAGTAATTAAAGTATACTGTATTAGTATCTAGGTGTGTAAAAAAAAGTAGTAAACTCCCTTTTACTCATTTGAAATACGAGGTGGTCAATTAATAGCATATATAGACATTGAGTCGCTGACTGATTGAGTTCATACAATTTTCGTTTATAAATAGACACAAACTGGTCATAAGTCGGGTGGAAAAGCGTCAGTGGCTGCCATTCTGTCTTCGTGAGTAAACGTTTGAGTAGTAAAGCGAATCGAGACCGTGTCTTCTACTGAAGCTGGAAGTGTTCAATTGGAGGACCGCCTTTAGAGAGTCCGACATTCAAGCAGAAAAGTTTCCGTGGAGGAATTTTGAGTAATAGGCTAAAGGACCGCCCCTGGGTAAGTCCGACAGTCTCAAGTTCGAAAACTAAATCAAGTGCGGAAGGATCTTTGATTCGTGGATCAAGAACCCCCTGTGGGTAAGTCCGGAAGCCGGACGCGAATCCAAAGCAAGTGTAAAAGAGCGAGTGCGAAAGGGTCCTTGGCGTAACTAAAGCTCAGGGTAAAAAGAGTCGGGTTGATTCATTTCCCAGATACGACCGGTATCTTGGTATCGGGCATTGAGACGGACGGATCTGGCGAACGCCTTATCGCTCCCTGACCGCAATCCGTGAGCCGAGTAGAAGTAGTTGGAGGAGTCAACTCCGGGAGACACACGGTCATAATCTGTAACTTTGTAACCAACCAAGATCAACCAACGCGTTCTCTGGAGCTTTAATTAATGCTCAGAATTAATGCTGATATACAACAAGTTCTTTTAGATTTATATTTAGGAGAAATTTATTTTTCTAACTTGATGATTTTCTTGATGTACAAAATATGGGAGCTGCGTAGGGTTGAAGACCGATCGCTGACGTCACGAGTTCAATAAATTATTGCCGGCCAGAACATCCGGCGGCTGGTTTACTTGACATACTCCCCCCGTTGGAAGATGAGCTTTCAACAGCATCATGAAGGGGCAGGCACAATTTGTTGAGTGCCCGCCTTGTTGCCGTCCTCAGCAGCGCCACCCGACACACTCCGTCATCTCCGACTTCATTGGAGGCAAGTTTTCGTTCCTCACTAGCATGATGTCCTTCACAGCTATGCCTTGACCTGAGACGTGAAATTTAGATTGTTGCTGCAAAAGGGTTAAATTCAATACAAAAACCGGCCCTAAGTGGACGGCCTTCGTCGTGAAACAGATGAAAACGCTGATGTAACATTTTTGGGGCTTTGTTGCGAACCTCCGACTTATAAAAGATCACAAAAATCAATGCCGGTTACATCGAAGACTTGATAACCTTCTAATCTCTCCTTCGGAAGATCGCCCATTACTTGCTCCAACAAACGAGGCTTCGTCCCAAAACATCTGACGCATTTTTTAAGCACAGTGTTTATACCCCAATCGGCCAATACTGAGAACGTATCATCGCCAATAACGATCGAGGTCTAGCGTGCAAGTTCTGTTCATGAAAGCTAATGGTTATGCTTCGCTATGGCTCCTTCCGATCAGCTCAGTAGGAAGGGCTCCACGTGATAAGATGTCAACTGGATTTTGCGGATGGATATAGGCATATAACGCCACTCCATGGAACTCGTCAGATTTTGGATGGTTGACACGTGGTTGGCGACAAAAACGTTAACCTGTCCGGCTCACCTCGAATCGAGGATAACACAACTGAAGAGACGCACCAACAAAAAACTTCCCTTTGTAAGCACCTAATATGAGAATCTCTGCTATCACTCTCGCCAACAACTCAGCTCCAGCCAGCTCTAACATCATCACAGTTAACGTCTAGTAAGAGGCGATACACGATACTTCGCACATAGATGTCGGCTCTCAGCCCCTGGCGACCTGGAAACTATGTACACATGCTCCGTAGGCTTCAACGCTTGCTACAGCAGTAAGCGCCAACCGAGGAAAGCCTACACGTTGGATATGACTGAAGCTCCGGCAGATCTCCTGCCACTCTGTGTAAAATCTGAGGTAAGCTTTTATCCCAAGAAATCTGCTCCCAGCACAGCTTCTGAAAGAATATTTTCGCCTTAGTAACGACTGGACCATCACTGGCGACTGGCGGATGGCGGATCGTCATACCGTGCTATTGGTGATAATACCGAACATCGATGGATGGCTTCGACGTGGACTGAAGAGCAGAAATCGAAAGCAGCAGCTGATCAGTAGAAGCATCCCATGCAAATTCTAACTTTTTCGTGAAGTTTCTGCTGTCATAAACCGTTAAATATGACTCTCGCTTTTTTTTGGAGCACCACTTCAACAGCTGAAATTTTCCCTTGGGCAGGAGTGCTTAATTCTGCCCTAAAATGCCAACAACCTCCTCCTTAGTGTTGCCACTAGAAATAAGATCATCGACGTAAAAATCTCGAAGCAAAATTTCGGATCACACTGGAAAGTCTTCCACCTCGTCCTTAGCCAATTGGTGCACAGATACCAATACAGAGGTATATGTTCCATATGTAAGAATGTTCAATTTATATGTTTGCAGCTGCTCCAGAGGGGCTTGGTGCATATGATGTCAACGGCAAATCCATGCTCTCCAAAATCCAACGTTGGAATTACATTTATCCGAAAGTTCGCGAAGTCTCATTTCCGATGCGAATTCTACGGCCCTCAGATGCAGTATCTTATTAACATGAGCTTGAAAAGAAACCTGCGATTACTAAACCTTTTGTTTAGCCGTTCCAAGGCGACGTCACAGTTTTTGACCGTCAGCTCCAACGATAGTACAGTCTTGAAAGCACTCACCAAGGCGGGACCCCTGAAGTTTCTCCACCCGACTTTTAAATGGGATTGTGTCCACCATTTATTATTGTCAGCTCACGACACACTATACGACAGATGCAATATGCGTATGTATCATGTCAATAACCCATTTTATAATGTTTTAGTTTTTTGATATTTTAAGCCGCGCAGCTCAAATTTTCAATGGAAAATAATTCAACTAATTATTTTATCAAGCACAGTCACGTCCGGGATCACCAAATGTTAAGCTTTCCGAGCGTTTTCAGGAGCTTTAATTAATATTCAGAATCCAGCCATTAATAAACAACAAGTTCTGTTAGATTTATATACAAGCGCAATTTTTTTTTCTTGATGATTTTGTTGATATACAAAATATGGGAACTGTGCGTATGGTTGAAGATCTAAGATCCCTTGACGCTGATTGAGAGATACCGCGAGAGAGACAAGTATAGGGCACGACGGAAGATGCTGGTGGCCGATCGAATGTACGAGAGCGGTAGACGCGAATAGGGACATAAAGATAAAAAAGAGTGAAGTCGTTCAATAAATTATTGCCGGCCAGACTTTCCGGCCGCTGCTTTATCCGACAGGAAACATATTTGTGGGAAAATGGGGAAATCTGGGCTCGGGAAATCACGTCGAATCAATATTCCAATTCAGTAGAATGATCCCATAACCTTTGTGAGCTAGCCGCGGCAATTGAACCAGCAAAATAGTTGGTTACAAAATAATTAGAACGAACAATGAAAGCCATATCTTGAATAAATTAAATTCGGTGCGTCTTTTTTGTTTTGGTTTTGTGAACTTCTCAAAACATTGAAGCTTTTGACCTATATTGAGCTATTGGATAAAGCTTAACCTTATAAAATATCTGCGGTATGTTTTCCATTTGTAATGAGCTAATTTTTAGTCGTGACAAATGCAGCGCTTTTTACACAGATGTTGTTTCACCGAATTTATAGATTTTCTGAA
Source organism: Drosophila atripex (assembly GCA_035045925.1). Taxonomy (NCBI): domain Eukaryota; kingdom Metazoa; phylum Arthropoda; class Insecta; order Diptera; family Drosophilidae; genus Drosophila; species Drosophila atripex. The sequence goes on along the minus strand of JAWNOP010000041.1, from coordinate 772,253 downwards.
CCCAGACCTAATATTTATTGCTTTGTCCAGTGGAACGTGCTTTGATCGAGGCTGTTGAGCGTTTTTCTTTCACCTCCTTCGGAGATTCTGACTCCCCGTACGCCTGGTTGAATATGTTAGCCCAAATGCCTCTTGAATGGGCACTGAGTTACTGTTACCAAACGAACTCAGCGCCATCAAAAGCAAGATTTATTTTTTCTCTCTCTTCAATGCAAAAAATGCATACATTAGTTACGTTTCTAATCAGACCGCATCTACCAATTCTTCCCGTTCAATTAACCGCAATCCAAGATACGAGTCTTCGCTAACTGTCGATAGCACCGTTGCTACCAACAACTGAATATAAGACTGGTGCGAGCTAGCGGGCAAAATTGTTCTAATGGCCTGTCAGCCAGTACCCTGTAATACCGATGCCTTTAATAATGCCTTAATCGGCTAATAGTCTAGCCGATCTTTTCTCTGAGCGAGTGGTCCAGATCAAAGGCGAGGTGGTTCCCTCGAGGTCCCTATGAGCGGGTACGCATATAAGGCGTAAGTGGTGGGGATTTAAGTGCTTCTCTGCTGCCGTATAACGTACGACTCGATTCGCGGGGATGGATCCGAGTAAGTTTAAGAGAAGAGTAGGAGTAAGATATTATGAGGAAGAGTGCTGCACAGATAAAGCGGTTAGTATAAAGGATTTAAGATTGTTAGTAGGCTAAGTGAGAAGATGCGGTAGAGACCATTGTTGTCCGAACATAATACCCTGAACGGATCATGTTGGGCATATGTCAAACTACAATGGCTAAAGAGTAGAGGGCGAAAGTTTCTAGTCCTTCTACTATGAACTTTTAAATTTAAACGTGTTAGTAAATGCTGGCTGTCTATATAACCATAAATGCAGGTGCAGATTTGCATCCCAATTTAGTCCGCTAAGGGCGAAAGTTTTTATGTACAGATTCTTTGTATTTTGGGGTACTTCGTATTGGGGACTCCAGACACACGTCTGATCCATACTTCATACTCAAGAATCAAACGGACTAATGATGTATATAACGTTTTTGTTATGTACAGGTATTAAATTGTTTTGACCATTTTTTTATATGTTGGGGTGGGGGCCACCACAGATGTGGGAATCCTAAAAGACTGAGTTTGCTTATAAGAAGCAATGGTTAACAGAGTCAAACGCTTTTCTGAAGTCAGTGTTAATGACGTCTGTTTGTACGGCACGGGGATATTATTGAACTACATAGGTGTTGCAAATGTGGAGTGATAAGTTTTTCAAAAAGCTTAAAAATTGCTGACAATTTAGAAATGCCTTCTTAATTTGAAGCATCAGATTTTTTCCCTTTTTTATGCAGAGGGATAATGTAAGATTCCTTCCACATAAGAGGAAAAATCGAGGTCTCCAGCGATAAATTAAAAAGTTTAAGGAGCGGTTTGCACAGAGCCACGGCGCAGTTCTTCAGCACACAGCTTGGTACTCCATCGGAGCCTGGCGAATACACGGGCTTAACCCTAAGAAGGTCCGATAACACACCACTTTGATCAAAAGATGGGCAAAAAATAAGGTTGGCTGATTGGATATTATAAGTGTAAGGCTGAGCTGGAATGGTGCTATGTGAATACGTTGTTTGAAAAAACTTTGCAAAGAGATCGGCCATTGCCAGATCAGTGTTCGCATAAGAGTTTTCAAACGTAAGCACAGGCGGAAAGATACAGATTTGCGCTTAATGTTTACAAAGTTATAAAACAAAGTTATAACTCCTATAACATTCGGCGTTGTGCACGGTGAAATTGGACCGAGCTACTAAGTATCTTGCATATTTTACTGTACAGCCTGATAGTTTATGTTTATTTCAAAGTCTATTAATGACGTTCTTTAAATTTAATCGATGCTTTGTATACCAAGGCGGATTATTTGAAACCGACATATATTTCCACTGCACGCAAGCGTCAAAAAATATATTCAAAGTGTAAATAAATTAATGTATGGCAATGTTTATATCTTTACATGTTAGATCGGACCCATCAAATTCCAAAATTAACTTATTTAATTTTATAAAGTCGAACGATCTTGATGAGATTTAAATGTAGACTTAAGGTCAATTAAGCTATTGTTTTCGATTAAAGCCTCAAGAGTAGTATGATATGGATCTTCAGGGTGAGAAAGGGGTAAAAATCTGGAATGAGTAATTCCAAAAGGATCAAAATCGAAACACAAGTCCAGCAGCCGACCTATAGAAATTCTAACATGGTTAATTTGACCGAGTGACATCTCGAACATGCCCGCTGGGAAGTCATGGTGCGAGTTAAGCAACAAATGCGGTGAATTATCAACGTTAGACCACATGAGTTCTGGAATATTAAAGTCACCCAGACAAATGATCCGAAATGAACCGAATAGCGAACAAATGTTGCCAGTATGTGGGCGTTTCCGATGAAGGTGGTATGTAAGAACAGGTAACATATAAAGAAGATTTTAATACAAAGAAATTCTACGTCACCAAACTTTTGTGATTTTACCTCTTCAGAAGAGAATTTGGAGTCTTCAGAAATTAGCACTCTTCCCCCCCTTCGCAGTTTTTTATTACATCTAAAAGTGGTGTACTTACTTGGGAAAACTTCGGAGCTTAAAATCTCCGGCTTTAACCAAGTTTCTGTAAAGACTATGTCGGGTCAAGCAGCCGCCGGAAAGAAGTTTGGACGGCAATAATTTGTTGAATTCCCGCTCTCGTGCATTCGATCGGCCACCTGCATTTGCCGTCATGCACTAGCGTTTGTCTCGCTCTCTCGCGGTATCTCTCGATCGCTCCGCTGCATCAGGCGTTGAGCCGCGCTCACGCATCATTATTTTAACTCGGTCTATTATTCTAACTCGATACATATATAATTTGTAGAAAAAATAAATTGTATCAATAGCTAGAAATAAAATTGTGCTTGTTTTATTAAAGCTCCCGAAAACGCTCGGTAACTGAACATTGGTGTTCAGGAACCAAATAAAAAACCATATTCGGTTTGGAATTTGTGCGCGAATTATTTGCATCTGTTGACATACATAATACGCTGTTTGCCGAGTGCTACAATCGCTCAGTGCTACAATTGCACAGTGGGTCGTGAGCTGACAATAAATAAACGAACTAAAATAAATTTTTTGTTGCGAAAATGAATCCGTTTTTCGATTGTGCCTCTCCTGGAAGGAAACTAAACTCCTGCCCAAGGCTTTTAAGCTTGTCGCCTGAGGATCGTTTAGGCAAAATTTGGCGATTGGACTTATGTCGTAAGTGCCTTGGATCTGGGCACCTATCTCGGCATTGCAATTCGTCAAGCTGCCGTGCTTGTGGACGCAGGCATCATAGTTTGCTGCATTTTGATGGAAATTCGCCAGCTCAAGGCCAACACCCCTCCCCGCTCCCGTCAATTCTCTTGTCGCCAAGGATCGTTTTGGTGATGTGGTGCTGCTAGCCACTGCCAATATTTTGGTCAGGAACCGCTCCGGAGTTCTACTGCCCTGCCGAGCGCTGCTCAATTCTGGTTCGCAGGTGCATCTGGTCATCTCAAAGCTGGCAAACCAACTGCAGCTACGGAAGATAAGGTCTCCAGTTTCTGTGTCCGGTATAGGTGACGCAGGGTTTTGTACCGATGGGTTTTCAGTGCAAGTCAGCTTGCAATCCCAATGCTCTGACTACTCGGCGCAAGTAATTGCGATCGTAGCCTCCAACATCACTGACCTTCAGCCCAATTTTGCATTGGACGTCAGCTCATGGAAAATTCCCGCCAATGTAAATCTAGCAGATCCTCATTTTCACCAGCCGCATTGGAGCTGGATTATTTTACGAGCTGCTTTGTGTCGGGCCAATTCATTTGTCTCTTGGTTTGCCCTCAATCCAAAAAACTCGGCTCGGTTGGGTTGTTTGTGGAGGCGGAGGTCCTAACAATGGCAATGTTCTCATGGCTGCTGAGCGGTCGGGACTGATCTGCCCAAAGGGGACTTTAGATGAGCGGCTCAATCAACTTCTTCGACAGTTCTGGGAAGTGGAAGCCTGCACCGATCCGACTGTGAAGGCGTCAAAGGAAGAACTGGATTGCGAGAGTCATTTTGTTAAGAACTTAGTGCGGTTAGAAGGTGGCGCCTATACAGTCAGGTTGCCAATTAAACTTAACTCCGGTTTATTGGGTGATTCGTACTCACAGGCTCTTCGTCGTTTCCAGTCGTTGGAGAAGAAACTGTCTCATCAGCCCGAACTGCGCGCTCAGTATTTGGCCATTATAGAGGAGAATCTTAACCTAGGTCATACGTCCCTGGTTCCGCCGGAGTTGCATCGAGATTGCAAATATTTTCTGCCACATCACTGAGTGCTAAAGAAGGACGAGGTGGAAGACTTTCCAGTGGGATCCAGTGGCAGCTCCAAGGAGGAAGTTTTTGGCATTTTAGGGCAGATTTCAGCGCTTTTGTCCAAGGGCGAATTTCAGCTGGGGAAATGGTGCTCCAGTATCCCTAGCGTGATGGTGGCGCTGCTGAGGACGGCGTCCGGAGCTACAAGGCGGGCAGTCAATAAATTGTGCCTGAAATTGAAAGCCCATCTTCCAACGGGGGGAGTATGTCGGGACAAGCAGCCACCGGAAATAAGTTTGGTACGGCAATAATTCGTGACGTCATTTTCTTTTATATATATGTTCGCGTCTCTCGCTCTATTCTCTTCGCCCGCTATTGTGCATTCGATCGGCCCCCTGCATTTGCCGTCATGCGCTAGCGTTTGTCTCGCTCTCTCACGGGATCTCTCGATCGCTCCGCTGCATCAGGCGTTGAGCGGCGCTCCCGTGTCATTATTTTAATTCGGTCGTCAACCCTACTCAGTGCTTATGTACATTTGTAGAAAAATAAATTGTATCAATAGTTATAAATCAAATTGCGCTTGTTTTATTAAAGCTCCCGAAAACGCTCAGTAACTGAACAGACTATAATGTGAGATGCAAAGGAAGAACTATCAGAATACAGTTTGGGAAGTTTACTACGGAACCCTCTAGTATTCTGATAGGTAAGTGTTACGGAAGATATTAGTTTTTTGAAGCTGAGGAAGATGAGGTGGTAGGTTGGTCAATGGCTCTTACATGTGGGAGTTTGACTCCAATAGGTTTGGTAATGTTTTTCTTCGCCGTAATTGGCTGATGTTCTTGGACGAAAACGTTCTCTGACGAAAAGCTGGCGGAACAAATCGTCTGGAATATCTGCACAGGCACACGTATTTTGCAAGATGCTGTAAGATGCTGTCGGCATTTGTTTTGGCTTTGATGTAAGCCGAGATATGAATTTCAGTTCGTACACAGGGGTCCGGAAGGATGATAAACATGTTCGGTAATTGTTACGGGAGCTAGTATTATTGGGTCTGGTGGTATTACTTGGAGCGATGCCACCAGGGCTATGTTGGACAATTGCTTATTTGTGCTGAGATATTCGGAAGCCGAATTATTCCCAGGTATGGCTTTTGGGGTGGCCAGAGATATAAGCAGTTGCGTAATTGTCGGCTGAGTAGGGTGAAGATTATTCGCCACAAGAACATCACTAAAAGCGGATCTCTAGCGCTTTGGGGACTCATTTAGTATTTGGAGACTACAAAACTGTGTATCGAGCGCATAGAGTTGGTCATTGATTTTATGAAAACTACTAATCAACTCTTTGAATCCACTTTTAGTCTGTCTCATGAAAGATCTTATTTCATTCCCAACACCACGACAACCATCATAGCAAAAGTGGAGACTAGACCTACGTGAAATGGCATCCGAAACAGAGGCCGTGAACCCGGCACACTTAGCGGGTAAAACATTTTAACACAGCCAGCAGTGGATGGTAAGCTGGGATGAGGAGATTGTATTATGTAAAGACTTCGAGTCACAGACAAGTTTAGAATCCATGATAATGTTAAGTTAATTTATGAATATTTTTGTTTTATTTTTTTGAGGTACGACCTTGTACCACTGTACCCAGAAAAGGGAGATTAAATAGAACGATTAGTGTGGGTTAGTGTGGTTAAACCGCAAGAATAGAGATAACAATCTCTACTGAGCGACAATAGAAGCCACACCGAAAAATATGAAGAAGCAGAGCAGAGCTATTTTTTAAAGAAATTGAATAAAAATCTTATTTTTCCTCCAAATACACCCCAGCACACGCGAAGCAATACGGATATTCATTTATGAATATAAATAAATAAAAATAATAATAAAAATAAATATGTCCAGCAGCCGGCCTAAAGAATTTCTAATTAATTTAAAAAAGTGGCATGTCAAACATACCCAAAGCAGTAAAGCTAAAAGAGATTTACACCCCAAAAAATAAAAACGTGATGTAGCACCGGAACTACAAAACAGATCATTTTCAAAGGAGTTATGATCTTTTCATACCCTTGCAGAGGGTACTCGTATTATAATTTTGGTCAAAAGTGTGCAACGCAGTGAAGGAAGCATCTCCGACCCTATAAAGTACATATGTGTATTCTTTATCAGAATCTCATTCTGAGTTGATATGAACATGTCCGTCAGTCCGTCTGTCAGTTTATATGAAAACTAGTCATAGGATATAGTCGATTGATCCCGGCCGACTTACATACAGTGTGAAAAAGAAAGAAGAAGGATGTGTGCATACTATAAAGTCGATAGCTGGAAAACTTAGACTAGTTTGCCTAGAAACAGACAGACGGACATGCTTATATATAGGAGGTGATCCTGATCAAGAATTATACGGTCGAAGATGTCTCCTTCACTGCGTTGCACACTTTTGACCAAAATTATAATACCCTCTGCAAGGGTATAAAAAACGAAACGGGTGTTCAATCCTACACACACTTAACTCACTTGTTCTTAGTGTTTACAGACAATTTTAATTTACTCAAACAGTGCATTATTTTTTCGACTAATTATTTTAAAAATGAAAAAATATGAGATATAAACTTTAATGTATAACTACAATTCTCAGCTATAAAGAACCGTGGGGAGTTTGGGGTTGCACATCATCATCATGGCCAGAATTCTGGTTGGGGCTGCCGGCTTCTCTGTCAGCCATACTCAAGCCCTCGGTTTTCTAGGAATCTTGTCCCAATCCACCGCCTTCAATCTGGCATCTGGGTATACCTCTCCCGGCGACACTATCATGCGCTTGTAGAGGCATACTGACCTCGCATCTGGGATGCTATCACCTTGATGCTACCTTGATACCACCCTGCGTCTTCGCAATAAGGAGGAGGTCCTCCGCTCTTGAGCATCTCTTTAATGAAGCGCCTATGCAGCTCTGTCACCGCCCTCCGCCAAAGCTCCTTGGGGATCAGCTCATCTTTGCAGCCATTGTCAATGACTTTAATAATGGTCCTACACTTCGTTACTTCGGCGAAGGATGTGTTTGCCGGATGTGTCTGAACATTTTTTTCTTCACTATGGGTGCTCCATCTGCAGTCCACCTTTGCCTTTTCGTACTTTGTACGATCTCCTTGGCAGAGGCGCCTACTTCTACCGGCTTCTTAGGATCCATTCTGATACCAGTCCGTTTTGGAGGTCTATGCCTTAGCAACCCCCCATACACCGTCGTAGCGCACCTCCGGATGTTGTTCCTCTGTGAGGAACTTCGCAATCTCAGAATCTCTTCAGCCTACCGCTGCCTCGGAGTTCGACGGGTCATTGGACATGCATCCCTCGGTATGCGCTTTTGGAGCATATTCAGTATCCTTGACATGGACATGACCTTACCGGGACCTGTTACCAGCCACCCTCACGTGGAGAGTAATGTCGCACTACCAGCGGTGAACACAATTACGGCACATGGAGGCTTATGTGTTGGTCCCTCTGTAGTATCCGTTGGCTGACGGCCTTTTTCACGTGAATACAGATACATGAATACATAATACATGAATACAGATCATTGATTTTGTTGCTCTACGAGGGCAGTCCGATAAGTATTTAGCCTCACCACCCGATGGCGTCACTATCGCAAGAAAAATTTACTATCATGTAGTGCATTCTCGTAGACGGCTACTGTCGAATTTCAGCCGAATCGGACTCAAAGTTTAATTTTGACTGCGTGTCGAATCGGACGTGTCCGCGAATTTAAAAAAATGGAGAAAGAGCAGCATCGGTCTGTGATTCGATTCTTGTTTTTAGAAGGGAAATCGCGCAGCGGAATCAAAGAGCGCTTGGAATCTGTGTACGGTGACTCTTCTCTTTCGATGGCGACTATCAAAAATTGGTTCAACGATTTTCAACGTGGACGCATGTCGGTTTTTGATGAGCCACGCCCAGTTGCCCCAAGGAGGTCGTCGCCGCCAAAGAGGTGTATTTTGCAGACCTCGAGAAAACGTATTTTTCAGACGGGTTGAAGAAGTTGGAGCATCGCTAGGTCAAGTGTATTGAGCTTAAAGGAGATTGTTTTGAGAAAAGGAGATGTAGTTTAAAAGTCAAGGGAGCCCAAACGAGATGTAGTTTATAAATATAATAAGTAGAAGTGGTCCCAAAGAGCTACCTTGCGGAGGGCCTAAGTACAGAAGGGATTAGAGATGGCAATCTAAGAGGAACGTGGAACGGTCGGTTTGCCAAGTAAGATTCAAACGAACTTAACAAGTAGGAATGTATCAAGTACTTCGGAAAGACCTTGATACATTCAGCACCTGTTGTGAGTGGAAGGGCGGTGTGATCATCGCTATCCGTCGATCCCTGCAGGCCGCGTTGTTTAGCCGTTTGGCGACTCTACTGAATAAACTAAGTGTTTTAATCGAGGGCATTCACGGCCCTTTCACCATCATTGCATCCTATATCGCATATATGGAGCGCATATATCGTCAGTGTCTGTACTAGAATGGAGGACCCTAGCGCTCTGATGGTAGCTGGTGATTTCAAAATGAGCTCCATTTTTTCGTCTCTGAAACCGAAGAATCAAAGTCCTTCTACATGTTATCCAGCAATATTCACCAGTCCCATGAAATCGAGGTCTTTTATGATATTTTTAGCACGGGCCCCTTCCAAATAAAAATTTTTTTTTGATTTATCGAACATCCTGGATCTTATATTTTTAAACAATGTCGTAAATATTAAAGTAGAACTTTGAAATTACCATTAAGTCTGTATGATGGTGATATGAACCATAAGCCATTCTTGATACATATTAAATTTTATAGTTTTTTGCCTTCCGCTTCACCTATTTTTTATTTTCATTTGAATGAGTCTAACCTTTATAACTTATTAACGCCTCTATTGCATTTTTAGATTTGGTTCCCTTTTTTACGGATGGCTCGATTAATGAGTGTTATACTGTTTTTAGATGCTCTGCTCAATATTATTTACAATAATGACTCTGTTTGGGTACAAATGTCGTACAAGCATCCCAGTTACACAAAGATTTATATATGTATACTGATTAAAAAAACTTAAACTCTCCTCTCTTATACTATTGTTACCATATATTGCATTCCCTAACATTATGGGCAACTGTGTAAATTCACAAATAGATTTAAATACTTTAAGGCAGTTCGAAGCCACACATCAAGATGAACGCACATATCTCTCTCATATGGACATAATATTTTTGTGAAGAGAAAAAAACAATCGTACCACGTATTCGTTGATATTCATCAAGATTCCGACATATGCTAACATTATAGAAGCAATCCTTATCAACAGCAAGAACTTACCACAAATTTAATGGAGCAGGGACGAAACTGGATACACGAAATATTAAGCAAAAATGCCGCCGCAGGTGTGAGTGAATCGGTTCGCGCGGGTTAATCTATATGCCCTCCGTTTTACGTTTTTGACAAAGATGTACCAATCTGGGTGTCACATCTCGAACAATTATCGCAACATTTTAACGCATATTCAGTCAGTGCCGATATAAAAAAAAAGCTTACTTCTAAGCTAATAGAGTATTTCACAAACAAGCGTCACATTGTTGTAGCTCGCTACGAGTTCTTCAAAAGAGAGATGAAGCATTCACAAACGCATTGAGAGTGTGTAGCCGACATGCGCGGGATCACTCGTGAAATCAACGCAGAACGTGGTTTCTCAAACTATGGAGATAAAATGATCCGGGATCAAATCATAGTACATTATACTCATCATATGGCTGATGAGGCTCACGCATCTGCTCTTCAAAAGATGCAACCAACGCTTCAAGATGTGCTTATAATAGCAGAAACCTATGAGACAACAACAAAAACCGTAGCAACGCTAAAAGAAAATGTAGGAAAACATTGTCCACTTAATGCTATTAACAGTTATCCAAAAGACTCGGCAGTAGCAAAATCAAACAAAAACGCATTCAAATCGTGCTCTGGCTGTGGTCATTTTCACGCAAAAGTGCAAGTTTTGGGATGCCAAATGCTAAAAATGCGGTAGAAATGGACATATATCCGTCGTATTTGACATACATACGAAGAAGATAAACATACATACAGAAGACAAAAGTAATTGGCGAAATCAAGACCAAGTTAAAAAGCAAGACAAAAACGAAGCAAACGAAATAGAAATGATTGAAGCAGTTTACAGTGTGAGAGGCTTAATGAAAAATGAAAGAAACAACAAAGTCATTGATCTGGAAATCTTGAATAAAGAGGATTCATTTCAAATGGACTCAGGAGCAACCGCATCCGTAATAAACTCAAATACATAAGTGCTCCTAAATAAACCTAAATATTACACAAGTGCTCACAAGTGTTATACGCATTTGGTCGGACACCAATTCAATTGCTTGGGGAACTGCATACAGTTGCGAAATGTGGTGAAATAGAAAGATAAATTAAATTAATAGTGGCAAACGTAGAAAATTCAAACAATCTCGTTGGTCTCGATTTAATCAAAACATTCTGGTTTGATATAATGCCAGTGTCGAACATTAACGAAGTGCACAGTGTCAATGTTACTGACATACACAACAAATATAAAAACGTTTTTGAGGCCGTAATGGGAGAGATAAAAGACTTCAAAGCCAGCATAGTTTTAAAATCGTCAGCAACACCAAAGTTTTATAAAGGCTGCCAAATTCTTTTTACACAAATAGAAAAATATAAGGCAGAGGCAGACAGTTCAAGGAACTTGGAAAACAGTGAAGTTTGGCAACTGGGCATCCCCATTGTTCTCGTACCTAAGCCAGGTGGAGCCATTCGAATTTGTGGTGACTTTAAGCAAACAGTCAACTCCCAAATTGACATCGGGCAGCACGCAGTAGCAGTACATACCTCTGGGCTTTTTTCAATATCAAGGTCTTCCAAATGGAATAGCCAGCGCCCCGGCGATCTTCCAAAGATATCTAAAACAACTGAAAGGAATAGAAGGTTGTGGAAACTATCTTAATGACATCATCATCTCAGCACCGACATGGGAAGAATATTTAAAGAGACTTGATCAAGTTCTTGGCATTATTTAGGACAATGGTATTAGATGCAAAATTGAGAAATGTTTTTTCCTCAAGGATGAAATTGAACATTTGGAAAGAGGAAAAAGTGCAAACGGTGCTCTTCCAGATAATTCAGGACTAAAAGCTATACAACTGCTGAAGCCTCCTGAGAATTTGAGTAAGCTACTACTGTAATTTTATCCCAAATTATAACGATTTCCCAATATTTACACAGGAAAAAACTTATTTTGATAACTGATCACAAGCCGCTTGTAACAATTTTCAATCCAAGCAAGCACCTCCCTCTGGTGACATCAAACAGGCCTACATCTCATGACCTACATCTTCGACATAAAGTATCTTACCACAGCAGCGCATGGAAACGCCGATGCTCCGTCACATCTTCCAGTAGGTGTGGATCCAGATTTTGACCAACAAGAGGAAGCTTCCAACCCTATCCTGGAATGGAATCTTGCGGTATCAACAGTTAGCCAGCCAACATGTTTGGTGGCCTACCATTAATCACGATATCAATAATCTTGCGAACTTTTGCGTTAACTGCAAATGCAATAATCCAGCACCGCCGAAAGAGTACCACAGTTGGCTTGTAGAAATATCAGCGTATACACATTAATTTCGTTGGCCCCATATTTGACCTCATGTGGCTAATCTGCGTAGACGCCTTTTCTCAATTTCCATTTGCTTTTCAAATGTCGTCTACAACAACCAGCAATACGATTGCTGCATTATCATCAATTTTCGCTATTGAAGCGAAAATTCAGCCAATCAACCTTCTCCACGCGGAATTATTCGAAGGGAGAAAAGTGGATCAAAGGAATAATTGATCGTACCTAGTTCGTAACAAATATTGGTTACGAACTATATATATGTTAAGCGCTATTTAAATCAGCTCCTCAGGTCCTCAGCTGACCATTACGATGAAAAATCCACAGAGATCTGGTTTGTACCTGAAATCCCGAAACCTGCCGTCAGTCATCACACTCAGAGCCAAGATTTTTTCATCTATTCAGAAACGTGTTCCTGTTACACCAAAGTAACACCAGAGTCTCTAATATAAGAGTCCCTAACATAATGAGCAGAGGTGCTCATTCACAAAAAGATATACATACTTTAATAAAGGCAGTTCGGATTAACACAGAGGGTCTAAAAAACTTAAAGAATAAAAGAATTGCTGACAATTTGGAAATAACTCTTTAACTGCCAGCGACGGATATTTTCCCTTTTTATCCACATAAGGGGAAAGATCAAGTCTCCAACCATAGATTAAAGTAGGTAGAAATAAATAGATCAAACTCTTCCAAATAGATTAATAAGTTGCACAATGCCCCAGCGCAATTCTTCAGATTACAGCCTGATACTCCATCCGGGCGAGTATACGGGCCGAAACTCGCCAGGCCCGCCAGGCCCGATAACACACAACTTTGATCAAAAGATGGGAAAAATACAGATAGGCAAAAGGTTGGCTGTTTGGATATTACAAGTGTAAGGCTGAACTGGATTGTTTGAAAAAAATTTTGAAAAAAATCGGCCATTGCCTGAAACGTAAGCCTACGTAATGGTACATGTTTGCGCTTAGTGTTTACAAGGTTCTAAAACTGCTTCGGATCGAATAACTAATTAATGGCGTTCTTCAAATTCAATAGTGTTTTGTATACCAAGGCGGATTAGTTGATGCGGACGGATATTTCCATGCGAGCGGCGAAAAATATATTCCAAGTGAACCAGAACCACATCAAATTCCAAAATTAACTTATGAAACTCAATAAGTAAAATCAGCTTAACCAAAAAACGAACTTTATGAGATTTATGTGTATACTTAACGCCCATTAAATTATTGTTATCGATCAAAACCTCAAGAATGGAATGGATCCTCAGGGTTAGTAAGCGGCAAAGTTCTGAAAAGTTTAATTCCATCAGGATCAGATACGAAACACAAGTCCAGCAGCCGAACTAAGGAAATTCTAACGTCGAACATACCCGTGTCTCTAAACATTAGACCACATGAGTTCTGAGATAATAAAGTCATCCTAAGCTACCAGCTGGTCACCATTAGACAAAAGAATAGAAACGAATCGAATTGCGGAAAAATGGTGTCAGTATGTGGGCTGTTTGGAAGAAGATGTTATATAAGAATAGGAAACGAATAAAAATTGATTCGACAAAAAATTGTATGCAACCAAATTCTTGTCATTTTACCTTTTCAAAAGAATTCGGTGTGTAAAGAATAAACTGTCTTCCTCCCTTTCGCAGTGATCTATCACGCCTAAAAGTGGTGTACTTGCTTGGAAAAACTTCGTTGTTTCAAATCTCCGGCTTTAACAAAGTTTCTGTAAAGACTATAATATTGGATGCCAAGAAAGAACTATTAGAATATAGTTTGGGAAGTTTGCTACGTACCTTCTACTCTCCCACAGGTTTGGTAATTTGGTAATTTTTTAATCAATTCGTCTTGAACATGTCACGGGCACACGGATTTTGAAATATAACGTTTTCTAGTATAGGTAGAATTAAATTTAGTGATATCCGCCACCTTTATGACAGATTTTGTTTTGGCTTTGATGTGGGCCGAGACATCAATCTCTGAAAGCAAGCCGGGAAATAAATATGTGTTTCGATGGTGGGATGTCGTAGTTACTAATACTGCAGGTTCAGATGGTACTTTGGGTCCGGACTGTTGATTACCCTGTTTGCTGACTCGTAAGGGTCAATGCCCTCGATTAAAACAAATAGTTTATCCAGTAGAGACAACGCTAAACAACGTGGCCTGCAGGGATCGACGGATAGCGATGATCACACCGCCTTCCCACTCACAACGGGTGCTGATACATTCCTACTTCTTAAGTTCGTTGGAATCTTACTTGGCAAACCGACCGTGCCACGTGTCTTTTAGATGCCATCTCTAATCCCTTCTGGACTTAGTCTTTCCGCAAGGTAGCTCTTTGGGACCACTTCTACTTATCATATTTATAAACTACATCTCCTTTTGCTTCTTTATTCCAACTTCCTGTTGGCGAACGACCCCAAAGACTATAAAACCATTAGAGAGTCTCATCTAATCTTCTTTAACTAAACTTTTTGAAACGTCACTTTATTCGTTAAAGTTTGCGTTCGCTTGATATTTTTACTGCCTATGCAATTGACAAGGCGTCCTTTTTAATACTTTTTTTTCAAATTACAATTTTAATTTGTTATCAAAAAGGACGCCTAGATCTGTCGGGCCCATGCTGGGCTCAGAAAAATATGCTTTAAGGGGCTTGGTTAGGCATTTCTTAAGTAGTATGTAAGTTAGATTGAAAAGTAGCCATGTAAGAATAAAAGTTTATTGGCGAAAAAATGAAATACTCCAGAGACTGAAGGCGGGGAACTTGAGGATAAAAATGGGCCACCTGGGCCACCAAATAACGGGACGGGACGAAATGGGGACGAAAGGAACGAAATATTCAAGTGCTGGCATGCACCGATTTTCCGAAGAGATCCGCGCTGCAAACAGAGGCCAGTGTACTAATGCCACTAGAAGTAATTGCCAACGCAAGTCGGACTTTGCTCGGGGCGGCCAAAAGTTCTTGACTCGGCGACTAGAAAAGTGCCTAGCTGTAGTATGGACCTATCTAAAGACCCTCCCTAGAAGGGTATCAATTCAACGTAATCACGAACCAAGTGGCTTAACAATACAGAGAGACCGATGGGACAGCATGTCCTGATAAAGAACCGCCCAGGATGACGAAACATAGAGCAGGTAGCACAGGACCAGGCTGGGCACTACCAGCTGACGAGACGGGAATAAAGTCCAAAAGTTGGCGACATGGTGTGAGCAAAAAAACACCATTTGTCCAAGGCGGCCAAAGAATTCGCGGCAAAAGCAGCGACACGATACGACGGGCCGTACAAGATTGTGGATTTTGTATCCCCAGGGCTCCGGGGCGAGTTCTATGTGGGCACTCACGTACTTTTTGTATTTAATCCAGTTCGTTTTTGGCGACGTCAGACTTAAGGGGTATTCGGTCATTTCTGGGCTTTGATAATGATAAGTCCGAGACTTCTTTGGCACTTATTAGTTTGCTAGGTATGTTTGTTGTCACCGCAAAATCAATAAGGTCTGGAAGCTTGCGTGGGTCGGATGGCCAGTATGTGGGGCTTCCAGGGAACACATAGTCCAGTTTCTCAAATTTCTCAAATTTATAATTGCTTTGTACAATTGCCTTCCTTTGGGACTCACTAGACGTGATCCCCAATGCGTATGTTTGGCGTTTTAGTCTCCTGCGGCTATAAAACAATCCCCAAGTGAATTGTAGAAGTCCATAAATTGTCCTTCCGAGATTGAGAAACGAGAAGGGGAGTAAACGGCAGTGATTTAAAGGCTTCTGTTACTTAACTGAATTTGTATCGATGTGGCCTGCAGGAAGTTTGTTGCAAACCTTCTGAAAATGGTGTTTAATGCGTTCTCTGATTAGAACTCCAGTTCCGCCGTGGGCTTTCCCATCTGGATGATCTGTGCGGAAGATTGTATAGGCTCTTATTTGAAAGTTGTATTTGCTTATAAGATGCATTTCCACCAATAGCATAACGTCAATATGGGTTTCGGTCAAGAATTGTGACAATTCTAGTTTATGCCGTGAGTCACCATTGGCGTTTCACATTGATTTTCGTAGTCTTCATGGATTATATAGACTGTTGTCCTACGAGGAGCTGTAATACCATGTTCTGTTTTTGAACAAGTGTTTGCATGGTCGTTTTTATGAATGACATAAGCTCTATCATACTTTACTGGAGGGAAAGCATCATAGTTTCCGTTTTGCTAGTGCCTGTTTTGGGGCCTGAATTGGATTTTCCAATCCAGATCGTAGAGCATCGGCTTAGGAGAAGCCGTTGGTGGTGTTTACTGAATGAGTACTTCGCAGCTTTGGCGAAGAAGACGTCTGGCGTTGCGGGCGCTTGACGCATGCGACTCTTCAACTCCTTGAACACCATACATCCTCTATAGTTTCCCGAATGGTTGCCTTCACAGTTTCCACATTTCTTCACGGTGCTGTCCTTTGTATTTAGTGCAGTGAACGGAGCAACTACACAGACAGCCCGAAGTGGCTTGAAGAGGGATTGTGGCTTTTTATCTTAATTTAGAATGTTAATAACATTCTTTGCGGCGAAGCCCTTTTCTTTAAGAGCGGTTTTTATTTCCGCGGGCGTAATATCGGGTTCGATTCCTTTTACTACCACTTGAAGGCTCTTGCTGCTTTTCAGCTGGTTCGTGTAATAGTTTTTCTGGGCATTGTCCAGATATTTGGATACGATTCGAAAGTGCTCTTCAGTCTTAGTTTGCACCTTTGTTTCATGGATGTTCCCTTTGGTAAGCGGGACAACATGAAAGTTGTCACCGTTCCCGACAAACGCCGCAATTCGGTTGACCAGGGCACTCGAGCTTTTCTCCCTGATATAGATTGGGGGCGGCTTGGGTCGCTGTGGTTGCATAAATTGTAGCACTGCTTGTTGTTGGTGAGAAATTTGTTTCCGCCCTTGGAGGGGGGTTTTACACTGTGAACTCTATAACGCGAGAGTCGGAGTGAGCAGAGCGGGTGAGCAAGACCGTGCCCTTTGGCTTTCAGCGGTCAGTAGAGCCGGGTTGCTCTTAATCGCCGATTTTTCCATTTCGGTATCTCGGGTTGAAAGTATGAGTAGAATTCGTTTCCTTTGTTCACTGAGCTCCTACGCTCGTTCTTTTGAATGAGCTCATTGCGTGGCACTTATTTATTTTAAAGAAAAAACTAGTTTTTGGTTTAGCACATCACAACTTTTATAAAAAGCTTGTCTATTGATTTTAATAAATTGAGGGTCAGCGTATTTTCGCTTATTATGGTTATTTGGTTACGGCAGATTTTTATTTTTTGTTTTGTTACAGTTTTCCCGCGGCAGCGCACGTCCGCTCAGTTCGGTAGTTCTATTGATTATGAAAATCTTGATTAAAGCCTGATGCTTGAGTTCAAGCATCAAAATGTGCTATCCAGGCGACAGCCAACCAGTGCTAGCACCGAAAAGTCTGACTGTGATGCATCTCTCCTATTGGCAGGTTTCCTCTCACAACCCCTTGCCCCTCCTCGGTTCACGACTTTAGGTGCCCGAATACAGCAGGTAACCTGATATTAAAGCGTGTAAACGGGCCGTTCTTAAGGATGCCTTATTGCATTCTTACCCCAACGACCAGGTGTCCTGCAAAGCGAGGAGTTTCCAGTTCGGAAAATCAAGCCCGTTGGAGAAACCAATCGGGGACCCCACGTTCCAGTCAGGAGACTCCTGATCCAGACTCGCTGGGGCGTATGCACAGTGACTACCTGATGTTAAGAAGGCGCGACGCTCAATATCTGGTAGGAAGGTAGGAAGGCCTTTCGTGCCCTTGTTCGGCTGCCAGGCATTAACACTTTATTTTACATTAACAAAATTTTAAAGTTCATTTCTCTTTGACATTTTGCTATCAGGATTTTTACATACAAGATGAAAGTCGCTGGAGCACCGTAAAGAAGTTTCTAGTTTCAGAACGGTTCAATATTTAGTTTTAGAAGTTCTGGAATGTATACACTGGATATTCAAGTATATTTTTGAGCTCGTTTTACAGTGGTGATGACTTGGCCACTGGTCTTTTCAGGATTGCCGGTCCACTGGTGCAGGTTTGGCGATGACTTTTGAAGCCATATTTGCGACGTTCTCATGTGAAGCCACTGTGCGGCTTTTGTATTTTCTATGATCTCTCTAATTGGATGCATCACAAAAGCGAGAGAACGGCAAAGTTACAAATTATAAGACAAGTTTATTTCTCATATGCGTCCCTTATTCAGCATGGGTAACACGAGCCAAACTGCAAGCTGCCTCCTTGCCTCCTTGAATTAATAATGCTCAGAGAACTCGTATTGGTAAGTTAGTCTGGCAAGGACCTTATGACAACGAAGCACTCACATTCATTCAATAAGGGCACGGCACGACGGCCATATGTTAGAATTCTGAAAAATCGAGAATTTTATCCAATTTTGACGGCTTCCAACTAGGAGAAAACTTGATTGCGCGGCTCATTTTTCTAAAAACTTTGTTAGACCGTCAGTCTTCCAGTTAAGTGCTATTTAGCATGCCCTCTGATGCCCAATGTTGAGAAATCATCTTCAGCCAGAAATAGGGAATCAGAATTCTACCTTTGTAAAGGAATATAATAATCCCTTTATAAGGAACGTTAAAATGTAGGTAATCAATCAATTGCCGCCATAAAAAATTGGTATAAGACCACGTGTGATGACGATGGAGAAAGAAGTTTTAAGGCATTTTAGCCAAATTCACTATTGACTTGTATTTGTGTAGCCTGCAGAATAGAAACAAAAAATGTCTATTTGTCCCATGTATAGACTGGAATAGTCGACTTCACTATCTCACTATCGATGTTTTTTCCACTATCGATAATTTTATCACTTAACACTCATCTTTACTGGAATCATTACCGTAAATCTTAAGCTCATTAACGAGATATTTTTAAAAAGAATGGACAAATTTTCAAAAAAAGATTCAAGTCTTAAAGATATCGTGTAGATATAATGTGACGATATCCTTTTAATTCCAAGTATCTAAACTTAATATTAATTAATAGATTCCAGTGCCAATGATAGCATAGAAAACGTGGGGCATTCCCCTAAAAGGCAACGGATTGGAAAATCCAAGATTTGTCAATTTTCTATTAAATCGACAGATGGTACAAAATGCCAACTTTTCGATAAGAAGTACAGGACAAGTGGAAACGCCTCCATTTTGTACGATCAAAGTAAGCGGGCGCACCCCAAATATATTGGAAATATTGCGACTCTGTTTATTTATAAACAGAGTTTACGACACTACATCACCCCGAAAAAAAACTAATGAGAAAGCCATAAGTCGCTTTATTGCTTGTGACTGTGGACGACTCGCCCTCGATCCAATGTACATATGGCCCTCTATAACAACGCAGCAAGACGCACGATGGCAAACTAAAATCAATTATAAATAAAAACAAGAAAGGAAAGCTAACTTCGGACAGAGCCGAAGTTGATATACCCTTTCAGTTGAGAGGCAGTCCGCTAGGTGGCGACACGCATCTTTATTATAAGATATATATCGGATCGTATACAGTCGGCCGATCCTGAAATTGGGAAGATCGGATTAGTTTGCCCAAAGTAGAATCCATAGAAAATCCCATTCTTCTAACTTCAAAAACAACGAAGTTATGGCATTCCCGACCAATCAGTTATATGGCGGCTATAGGATATAGTCGGCCGATCCTAATGAAATTTAACATGTAATTATTTCACCCAAAGTGGAATCCTTACAAAGTTCCATCTATCTAACTTAAAAAACAACGAAGTTATGCCATTTCCGATCAATCACGTTTATGGCAGCTATAGGATATAGTCGACCGATCCCGGCCGTTCCGACTTATATATTGCAAAGGAAAGAAGGGTGTGTGCAAAGTTTGAAGACGATAGCTTTAAAACAGAGAGACTAGTTTGCGTAGAAACAGACAGACGGAAAGACGGACATGCTTATATCAACTCAGGAGGTGATCCTGATCAAGCCTATATAAGTTATTAATAGAAGTGGGCTGTTGTATTTTGATTATTTCCCTTAAGCCTGTTTAGGTAAAGGTTAAATAATAAATCAACTGGGTTATTTTGTTATTATTTTATTTCCTTTATACCTGTTAAGGTAAAGGTTAATATCATTTTTACAATTATTAATTAACACAACTATGGTTGTGGAATACAGATTTTAGACTAACTTAAGGGTCTGATCCGGCTGCAGCTCCAGGCCTTTGCCTGGTCGCAGCGCTGTCGCTAAAGGTGCCGGGTCAGCAGTTGGTATCCGGTGACGATTACTCGTTGCACGAGTGTTTGGCCGGGCTCCGGGCGATTGCCCCCAGAGTGCGGATTCGGCAGTTTCTTTACTGCGCGTGTTGCCCACCGGATAGGGCCTGCAATTTGGCAATTTCTCTTTGTGGGAACTGGGTGAGTTAACTTCTCCTCCCTTTAAGTGGTTGCCGTCCCGGTGACCCGCTAGTTCAATGTCTTCATTAGTTCCTGGTTCGGGGTGACCTCTGATCTTTAGGTAATGGTAGCCGAGCCAAACGGTGGAGCATAGTAGGAAGAGAGGGAGACTTAGCCGGTTTTGGTGAGTCGTGATGTTGACCACGGTCATGGCCGACACAGCGGGTTTTTTCATCGAACTTCCCAGCTGATTTACGAACCAAGTTCCGTTGAGGCCTATCCTGTCAGAATAGATTACCAAGTAGGTTCCAGATATTTTTTGGTCCCGTCCCTGGTCGTCGGTTATGGTCATGTTGGCCTCGTTTATTATGAGGGTGCCGTGATCTATAACTGTAACTGGATCCAGATGACCTGGGAGCGTAGAGCATTGCGCAATAGCTCCAGAAACTTTGAGCTGCCATTTTTGAGCTCCTTGCATATGGTGGCTCCGACCGTCGTCTTGCAGTACCCGATGTTGATGTTTCGTCTTGGGCACTCAGCGACCAAATTTCCACTTTCGAAGTCTAGAATCTTGTTGTGGTGCTGAACCGGATAGACCGTTATTTTTTTACATACGAGCTTAGGGATAAGGAATTTAATGAGAAATTTAATGATATCGGAATTTTGGAAAACACTTATACTAGATACTTCTAATATTTCTATTAAACTAATGTTAATAGGCTGCTTGTCTTTAAATTCGCCAATGTCAGAGCTATCTAGAATTGCCGGGCTTACAATATTTAGTTTTGCTAGGGCTAGGCCCATAAGGATATTTTCTAAGTCCGTGATTATGATTCTGTTTTTAGCCCAAATAATTTCCAAAAGGTGTGTTTCTTTATTTGTTTCAAATTTTTGAATTTGGTTCATTGCGTTTACAAGTTTGTTCAAACGCTCTTAGAATTTGATATTTAATTCAATTTGTCCTTCATCTGTTCTCATTAGTTGATCTTGATTGAATTTTATTTGCTTCCAATCATTAAAGTCGGGTGTGCCTGCAATAACTTTTAAAGCTGTCCCTATTAAGTTTATACTTCTAGCGGCCTATGATGAATTTTTAGAGTTGCTACTAACTTACGAATGTGTGTGAGGTCTGTCATTATAACCAGTATCCTGTGGTCTTCAGTAAATGTTCTTGTCAACGTTTCGGTCTGGTCAGCGTAGTCCTCGTAAGTTGTCATGTTCGTCGCGTGTTGTAAGATTCCAAAACTACAATTTCACCGTCCTCTATAGGAATATAGACTGCGTTCGTATAGTCACTCAGTTTCACCGTTGCGTCTGTTCTAGCAGCCGTTAGTGTCCATACTAAAATGTATTTTCCTATCCTAGAAAGATATGAATGAATAAAAAATGTAAAATTTGTAAAAAGGGTGAGCAGTCTAGCAAGGGTTATTAGCGTAGGTTGTCCTTGTGGACCACCCTCCCTTTAATTAGGACCGTGGTCCCCAGGTCTGCTTTAATAACTTCTTCCGAACATAGCGGTGATAGCTTGTTTCCTAGTCGCTTATTTCCTTTTAGAAAAACTTTTTCGCCGAATTGATAGTCCTTATAGGTCCTATTCTTATTTACTTGGTCAAGTGCCTTTTTTTGGGCTTCTTGAATTTTCTTACTTATTTTTTCCTCTAATTCTGCGGAATTAATTCTACAGTGTCATTAAGATTGCGTCCCAGTTTCAGAAATCTGGCTATTTCAGCTAGAGTGCTATGAAACCTCTCTACCTGACCATTTGAGGTGCTGTGTAGAGGTGGGGCATTGGAAATGGTGATATTGAAGTGATTTAGCAAAATTGATTTAATGGTCTCGGAATTTAGTAATTTTTCATTATCGCAGTAGATTGTTTTTGTTTTTGGGAAAAAATTTATAATGTGTAACAGAGGGGCTTTTATGTCTATGACAGCCCTCGATGCGATGGATTGCACCGTGGCGAATTTCGAGATCTTTTTTTTATTAGTGCTACAAAATTCAATTATGAGCTTGATGAATATTTATTATTAAAAATTAAATACCAAAATATTAAAAAAGATTTAGTATTAAAAAGATTTGTATCCTACAAAGAATATTTTTTAGTTGATGATAGTTTTTTATAAGGGAATTAATAATGTTCCCTTTATTAGATACTGGGCAATTTATTCTCTGAATGTTTTATTTATTATTAAAAAATTTATTTCCTACAAAATGGTATTTTTTTATATCTGAACGTTTTGTGTAGGGGAATTAATAATGTTTTGTACTGGCCAAAATTTATCTCTGAATACTTTCAATGTTGGCGAAGAATTTAGACAAGAAGCCTACTCACATTTCTTATTAATATTGTGTGGTCGCTGCTACTGTTGCCGTCGCTGCTGTTGTTGCCGTCGCTGGTACTGTTGCCGTCGCTGTTGCTGCTGCCGTCGCTGCTACTGCTGCTGCTGCCGTCTCTGTTGTCTCGGGCGAGGCGGGGGTAACTTAATAGTAACTTTTCTTCGGAACAAACTGCAAGCACGATGGAATTGCAGCTTTTTTTATTTTTATTTTATTGTTTGCAATTTTATTTATCTGATAATTGCACTGCACTCGAGTATTTGGAACTCAGAATTTTTAATTTCCTTGTAGAATTATTGAACCGTGTATCGGTTCGGTTTGTTGAGTTTTTTTTTTTTTTACTTTGAATGTATATTTCACTTTTTCCGGCTTTTTTTTTTTCGTCGCCGATTCTTGCAATTGTCTTTATTTTATTTTTATGCCGTTTTTATTAACGAGATTCTTTTATTTGGGTGCGGGTTTTTAATTACGTTTGGGTGCCAGATATTAATAGAAGTGGGCTGTTATATTTTGATTATTTCCCTTAAGCCTGTTTAGGTAAAGGTGAAATAATAAATCAACTGGGTTATTTTGTTATTACTTTATTTCCTTTATACCTGTTAAGGTAAAGGTTGATATCGTTTTTACAATTATTAATTAACACAACTATGGTTGTGGAATACAGATTTTAGACTAACTTAAGGGTCTGATCCGGCTGCAGCTCGAGGACTTTGCCTGGTCGCAGCGCTGTCGCTAAAGGTGCCGGGTCAGCAGTTGGTATCCGGTGACGATCACTTGTTGCACGAGTGTTTGGCCGGGCTCCGGGCGATTGCACCCAGAGTGCGGATTCGGCAGTTTCTTTACTGCGCGTGTTGCCCACCGGATAGGGCCTGCAATTTGGCAATTTTTCTTTGTGGAAACTGGGTGTGTTAACTTATATAGTTTATAGGGTCGGAGATGTCTCCTTCACTCCGTTGCACACTTTTGACCAAAATTATAATACCCTCTGCAAGGGTATAATAAAATTGAACTCTGTGCTAACCACAGATTCGTACCACACATAGCCACAGATTCGTGTAATTAAAGAGTCTCAGATAATTTTAACGGTGAAATGCTATTTCATTACTAGGCATTTTTGCTTGCGTACAGCGGTTTTATGCACAACAAAATAGGTAGACTCAACAAATAATTTGGCGCAGAATATTTGCGAAACATTGGAGTAGGTTTTTTTTTGGCACATTGAGGACAAAATTACAGCAATTATTACTGACATAGCCAGCGTAATGTTAAAATCATGTGAACTATTATGCAAAAACCATTTACCTTACTTTGCGCACACAATTAACTTAAGATTGTTGGCTCCTTAATACCTCAAAAGCTTCACCGCCTTTAAGACCACATGACATTCTGCTGCTTGAGGATCTTGTGATCCTTTTATTACCTTTCGACATTGGAATGTGGGTCGGCTATTATACCTATAATTTCTGGGCTTCCTCACAATCTGAAAGATTTCAAAACGAAATTAAAAGCTTTTGAAGTTACCAGCTTAAACCAAATTAAAAAACTGTATTTTTATTATAGGAAAGACTGTTAGACCCTAGGTAAAAAAAAACCTTTTATTTAATGTTTTAATGCTTTACAAGCTATAAAGGCATTAAATCAGGCAAACAGTCACTGAAACTACATCGTCGTGAATACCTCTGTGTTTTTTTTTTAAACAGCATATTGCCAGCAAGTCAAGAATAAATCGAGAAGATTCCATCATGGAAATAAGATAATATTTTGAAAAATCTTATTTCCCTAAAGGATTTTATCCTTTGGACATTTGGAATGTAATTATTTTTATCATTGACCCAAATACATGTACATATATGTATTACTGTTAAATATTTCAGAGTGCTGCAAAAGAGGATGCCCTCAAAGGATGCGTAAAGCAGTTTTTGTATGTACCGGCAAATTCAACGGGATCTGAATGGGATGTTCAGCAAAGCTGGGCTCCTTGTTAGTGAGAGCCAGGAGATTGGCCCATCTTCTATTGCGCATTTACGGAAACGAGGCAAGTGAGGTTGCACGGACTTGGAGAACATCCAGAGGTTACTGAAGGTGTTAAAGGATAACCTGCGTGAAACGGTGAAGTTGTTGTTGAATGCAATGTGAATTTAGTGATGGAGCAGCTCCGTTTCAAATTTGGCCGACCGAAACAACTAATACGCAGCCGGCTCAATAGCATCCGAGATGTGCCCGCAATTACGGAACATGATCTGGGAAAGCTCGTTGCATTCGCCACGCATGTGAGTAACCTCAAGGCCTTCTTGCAGTCAGCGAATGCAGAGCAGCATCTGGGTAATCCTACCCTGATGGAAGTCCTTGTGGCCAAGCTCGCGATAAGTAAACGAGTGGAGTGGGAAAGCTTCGCTGCAACTACTTAGCCCTTTACGACGATTGTGGACTTTAGTTCGTGGCTGACGGACTTATCGAATATGGTCTGCGTAGTGGCGGACATCGATGGAAAGGAGCCGAGGCGTCGATTGGATTAATGGAGGTCTTGGATCTGGACAACATGCAGCTAGGGACTGCCAATGATTCATTAGAGTCACACCTTCAGAGAGGTGGAGGCTCCCTAGCAGACATGGCTTATGTTTTATGTACTTGCGATATGACTGGATCCTGTGCTGTGTCAGGAGAGTGCCTCGTGAATAGATGCTGGAGGAAGCATCACCGTCTTCTTCATGAAGCAAGAAATGAAGGCTTCAGGAGACTGCCACAGCGAGGCGGCAATTGGAGAAACTACAACCGGGTCCGAAGCACCCGGGACCGGGAGCTACGGTGAGTGTCACGTTAGAGTGCGAACCCAAGGTGCTGGATCTGCTGGAAAGTGGACAGATCTACATTAAGTGGTTCTCCTACCGATGCAGGGCCCTTGTGCGGACGTACGCGTGCCACAGGTGTGTTGGCTTCAACCACAAGGTGGCAGAGTACAAGCAGAAGGACAATGTGTGCAGGCAATGCGGACAGTCCGGCCACAGTGCGCGAAGCTGCACCAATCCGGTGGACTGCCGGAACTCCCGTTTCTACGGGCACCCCTCAGGGCACAGAACTGGTATACTGCCAGTTCGACACCGAGCTTGTGCCGTACCTCAGGTACATGGATGCGGTCCTGCTGCAGGCCAGCAAAACCCCCGCAATCGTGGGACTCGAAGCGAATGCAGCATCCCCCCAATGGTTTAGCAAACTCCCTCGGAATTCCGAGGGACAAGCAAACTTTAGCCGGGAAAGCTGCTGTCTGAGTGGATGCTGGAGAATGGAGCCGTTGCCCTCAACCAGCCTAGCCCGGTGTTCACGTTCGAAAACTACCGTGCGCGTAGTGATATCGACGTGACGATCGCCAACAATGCAGCATCGATGTGGGCCACATTCGAGTGGAGAGTGGACGAATGGGAGTTGAGTGATCATAATATGATCACTGTTGTGGCAGCACCAAGAATTCTCACAGTCGCCGTTGGACAAGCAAGTCTCTTCCCTGCGCGGCATGGTCCACGATGAGTGTGACCTTGACACGCCAGCCTGAACACGGAGAGATGCGAAGTCAGGAGACTTTGCCGCCGGCTTCAAAACGCTCGTCGTCGAGGAGACGGCGATGCGGCTGAGCTGCTTGCAGCCGAGCTGAGGCAAGCCTCAGTCGATTGTAAGAAGCATATCCTAAGGGCGAAGGAGGATAGTTGGAGACGCTTCGTGGGAGAAAACGCACACGATCCCTGGGGGCGCATCTTCAAGATCTGCCGAGGACGCAGAAAGTGCACGGAGATTGGGTGCCTCCGCGTTTATGGCGAGCTAATCACAGATTGGGGTGATTGTGCGCGTGTGCTCCTCCGCAACTTTTTCCCAGTTGCGGAGTCTGATGCACCGATTGCCGGAGCGGAGGAGGTCCCACCGACTTTCAAGGAAGTAGAGGTTGACGCTCTCCTGGCATAAAGGGCATCAATGGCACTATCTGCAAAGCAGTGTGGCGAGCCATACCTCAGTATCTGGCGGCACTATATTCCCGTTGCATCCAGTCGGGTTACATCCCCCGAGAGTGGAAGTTTCCACGTGTAGTGGCGCTACTCAAGGAGCCTGACAAGGAGAGGTGCGAACCCTTGCCAGTATTTGGCAAGGTGCTAGAGGCCATCATGGTTGATCGTGTGAGAGAAGTTCTTCCGGAAGGATGCAGATGGCAGCTCGGATTTCGCCAAGGACGATGTGTTGACGACGCTTGAAGGCACTTGAAGAGCAGTGTCGCCGCCAGCCCGGCGCGATACGTGCTCGGGATCTTCGTCGACTTCAAGGGTGCGTTCGACAACGTCGAATGGAGTGCTGCTCTGCGCCGGCTCGCCGACTTGGGATGCTGAGAGATGAGCTTGTGGCAAAGATTCTTCTCAGACAGAAGAGCAGAGATCCGAAGCAGTTCTGGAACCGTGAGCGTTTCCATTTATTTGGAATCTACTGATGGATGTCCTGCTCCGGCGCCTCCAGCCATACTGCGCTTTCAGCGCGTATGCGGATCACCTGCTTCTTCTCGTCGAAGGAAATTCCCGAGCCGTGCTGGAGAGTAAAGGAGCGCAACTGATGTCCATCGTTGAAGCGTGGGGTACGAAAATCGGTGTCACCATTTCCACCAGCAAGACGGTGATTATGCTGCTGAAGGGTGCCCTATGCTGCATGGGCACCCCGTTGGTGAGATCTGCTGGAGCATTTCTCCCATACGTCAGCAACTGCCGGTACCTTGGCATCACGGTCAGCGAGTGCATGAATTTCCTCATGCACATCGCATCGCTGCGTCAGCGAATGACCGGAGTCGTAGGAGCATTGGCGCGTGTGCTGCGAGTTGACTGGGGATTCAGTCCTCGGGCCAGGCAGACCACATATGCCGGACTCATGGTGCCTTGTGAACTGTTTGGTGCCTCGGTATGGTATGTCGTGACGACGAGGCAAGTTGTAGCTGCAGCATGCTCATGCGGCGATCCTAACAAGGACTGGGAGCACATCTTATGTGCCTGCCCCCTCTATGCAGACTTGCGAGACCTCGATGGACTCGGTCTGCAGCGCGTTGGCGAATATTGGACATTTGGAATGATTTTGGAAAGCAACGACAGGACCAAAAGACTTACCGAATTTGCTGAGGAGGTGTTTCGGAGGAGGAGGGGCTTTTAAAGCCCACTATTTTTCGTGCCGTGTGGTTAGTGGCCGAATACTGCCACAGCTCGCCATAGCTTGTCGTAAGAGGCGACTAACATGGCAGGGCCCCCCATCCGAGCTTGTCGGAGCTAAAGGGGTGGGTCACCGAGCCCACAAACTTTGGAACCACGGGTTGGATATTGTGTCAAAGCACTACCATTGAGGTAGGCCTCCTAGTGGGAGTATCGTGGTGGCTGTGGTTGATACCCAAATCGCGGGTAGAATCTTCGGGTTCGACGTGGAGTTGCGTTATACAACTCGGGTGCTGTGACCCATAGATCAGCAGAGGTGATAGATACACCTCGCCTCTTATCCAGAGGGAATATGTTGCCCGGCAAGCGCATGTACGAAAGGTACCAGGATGGTTGCTATGTATATAGCTATAGCTTCTAATCTGGGGCGCTGGCAGGCGTATCATCCGTGCCCATGCACTAAATGCCTACTTGTATATTCGAGTGCCGTGGTTGTAATCCCTTCAGTGTGGAACACGCCACGTAAAACAAGATCGGACAGATCCGAGACACACGCCTGTAGCTGAGTGTGAGGCAGCTGAGAATTTGTTGGTCGTAGAGCACAACGTGAGGAGTTCCCAAACGCGATGCGGGCCGCAGAAAATGGCTTGAACGTCGCGAAAGGACGCGATATATGTGGGCTGGTGCCATACTTAGATGGCAATGGAGTCCAGCGAATGTTCGGCAGGATTGATGCGGCGCTATGTATACCCTACAGCGCCAAGAGGCCTGTAATCCTTTCACACCGGCCTAGTCTCACGGAGATTGTGCGCGATGCCCATGTGAGGATGAAGCATCAAAACGTGGATGCTACAATGACGGAAATCCTGACCACGTTCTGGATTACGAGGCTGCTCAGGATGCAGCGAGTGTAAGCTGCACAGAGCGCGGCCGATGCCGGCGATTATGGGATCCCTGCCAGATGATCGTCGTTGTGCACGCATTCCGGCATAATTGAAATCAGGAATTTCATCTGCCGTCGTGGGCCAGTACATATACTGCGCAGCGACAACAGCAAGAACTTTGTAGCAGCGGAAAGGGAGGCTATTGGGTGAATATACACTGTTGACTTGTGTATTGAAGGAGGGTTAACATATCGCCACCTGTAATTGTAGGCAACTCCCACCCAATTATTTATTAAATCTTCTCTTAATTATGAGACTAAAAATAAGTTTTCGAATCTGAACATTAAAATTTATCTAACAGTAAACTTAGACTGCACTTTGGTTGAGCGTCCCTCAAGTCGGTCGCTGAATGGATAAGTCGTTGCGACGAAGACGTGATTGGTTGCTCAACCTTGTTAGACCTCTAGCACGTAGTTAGGGTGCAACAATAGCTTGGAAAAGTACTATTCCTTCTGTTCTGCGATCACTTCTTTGACTGGTAAAATGTTTAAGTCGATGTATGTTTTCGTTGCGAACGTTCCACGGTGCCCGGGTGATCATTCTCAAGATTTTCGACTGAGCTCGCTGGATTATGCCAATATTGCTATTGCTTGCATTCCCCCATAACTGGGAGCCGTACATCCAAATAGTTTTAGTACTGAGTTATACAGCAGGACTTTATATTCAAAGCTAAAGGGAGACCAAGCATTGATAAGACAATGCTTCGTGCTTGCATTTTTGTTCGATCACTTTAATTCGCCATTCTGATAGCCATTTTTGAACATCGACCAAATGTGAAGCTAGCTGCGCAGTTGCTTTCAACGGGCATTTTGAGCGACTATCGTGTGCCTGTCGGGATGTCTGTTGTGAAGAGGACATATAATATTGGCCTTAGCACGCTGCCTTGGGGAACTCCAGCTCCTATAGTGAAATCATCAGTTATAGAAGTGTTGCAACTCACAGCAAATTTTCTGTCATTAAGGTCAGACTCTTGCGGGTGTTGTAAGGGAGTTTTGATCTTGTATATTAGACCTTCTAACCAGTCTCTATTAAATGCTTGAGAGACGTCTAAAATATGGCAGTACAATTCTCGCGTTTTTCGAAAGCGTTACGAATTTTTGATGTTTAACCCGGTTGACCTGCTCAATTCTTCCGATTTTTTTTTTCAAAAAACCCAAACTGATGTGACGGGATTCCTTTCTGGATTCTAAAGTATGTGATTATCCGTGTCAATACGCATTTTTCAAAGAGTTAAGATAAGCAAGAAAGTAGGCTTATAGGTCTATACGACGTTGAGATACGTAAATGCTGGGGGGCAAACGTGCTGGGGATTTTTTATAGTCATCACATTTTCTTTCGGTGAGCTCAGAGTTGGGTGAGCTCTCCATCGTGAATGATTTGTACCATAAATTGAAAATTTCATGGACATATGGTTCTGCTTTCTTTAAAGCTTTAGTAAGTTGGCGTGAGGCATGTCTTAAGCTTTGTTTAGCAGATGGCGATCTGTGGAATTGCCACTACGTAAGCATCGCGTTTCGAGGATGTTATTTGTTATTCTATTTGTATATAGGCTATTCGATTTGTAGATTTGTCTTCTTTTGGTTGCATTGTGTATTTTTAATTTAAGGTGTTGAAGCTTGGGCTGCAGAGATGAGTACAGACTCCGGTGAATTAACAAAGTTGTCTACGTTGGCTTCATCGTTGAGGTGAGGACTTAGCTCCATGTGTGAGTTAACATGCTTTCTATACTTAACCCAGTTTGTTTTCTGTGATGTCAATTTTAATGATTGTTCCAATGATCATGGATGTCGGAGTAGAAAAAGCAGTACAGGCGAGTGATCAGATGAAAGATTCGAAAGCGCTTATCAGATTTTTGGGGATGTTTTTGGTAATCGCAAAGTCTATTAATTTAGGTAGTTTCTTTGGGTCTGCCGGCCAATATGTTTGACTGACAGGAGAAACGTAGTTGAGCTTGTTCTTGGCTTTGATGAATGCGTTATAATGCTGCTTTTCTTTTGGAGTCACCAGATGAGATGCCCTGTGTGTGCTTGGTATTGTAGTCTCCTGCTGCTATGAAGTGATCTTCTAGTGAATTGAAAAACTTCATAAACTCATCTTCAGCTATTGTAGAGCGAGATGGGCAACATACGGCGGCTAGTTTAAGTTGGTTGCCAGTATTTAATAGTTTATTTATAGATCTGGCCTGTAGGTAGTGTGGCCTGTAGTTTAGCAAAGATATTATGATAGTGGGTCTTAATACATCTTCTGATTAGAATTCCAGTCCCACCATGTGTTTTACCATCTGGATGATTTGTTCCGTAAAATGTATAGCCTGGTAGTTGACAATTGTATTTGTGTGTAAAGCGTGTTTCTGAAAGCAACATTACATTTTTATGATTGTCGAGTAGGAATTAAGCAAACTCAAGTTTATGCTGTGAAACACCGTTATCGTTTCACGTAGATATCCGTAAGGATGTCATTATTTTGATTGTTGTGAAACCAGAATTTGAATCAATACATTTTGGTTTCGCATTAAATCTTGCATAGTTGTGCGCATAAACGACATAAATTCAGTAAGGCTTTGTTGTAGGCTGCACAGCCGGCTTAACATGTTCTTTGTTTTTGTTCTCTTTGTTTTGTTTTTCGGCCAGCAAAGCGGCAGACACATTTGCGCTGCTAGCTGATGATGTCGTTAAGCGCGCTGACGATACAGTTGCGTTTGTTGTTGTTGTTACGGTAGACGTTGCAGTACTAGTTACTGGGGGAGCGCTCTTTGGCTGCAGAGACATCGATGGTATCGAGCGTGAGCAAGACCGCACTCTCTCGCTCATTACGTTTAAGAGTTCGGTCAAGTTCGAGGTAATTGGCCGCGCTTGTTTAGATCTCGCATTATTTTCGGTTGCTTTATAAGAGAACTACGCGTTGTTTCTTTTTACTGAGAGCCGTCTCTCGTCTTGCTCACGTTGACTTTGCGTGCGAACGTCGTTTCAACTCATTGTCGAGGTTGAGTTAACTAGTTAATTTCAGTTGTTGGGTTTTATATTAATTGATTGACTAATCAATATAAACATTGGCGATTTCATCGCAGAAAGCGTCTTTTTGCGTTATTGTAGATATGTTAAACCTGCACTGGTTTAACCAGTGTCACTGCACTTTTATGATGTTATTGTATAATTTTTTTCAGGAGCACAATATATACACATATGTATGCGACGACACTTAAAGTGCAATTGACTATCCTATCAAAGTAAAAATCAGAAAAAAAGGTACAAATCAAATTGACACTCATATTCATATTCATTTATATTAAATAATAAATAAGTGTTTTATTTTTATAGAAAAACTTGGGATTTTTGTATATATATTATTATATTATATAGCATATTAGGAACTTCGCCTAGAACATAAAATCTTTGAACAGTTATAATATTAGAAGATAAGGTCAATTTTATAATTTTGTTTTAACTAATTATACCTTCCGGAGTATGGCGCACTTCAAAAAACTCGGTCAGAAACTTCTGTGTGAGCCTGCCATATCTTGAAAGTCCGAAAGAGCCTTCAGTAAAGCTAATGTTTATCAAAGTAATCACAAAATTTTTAATAATGTTTAAGACCTTTATATAAAAAAATCTCAGTCAAAAGTTTTTAAAATTTTTTTTTATGAGGCCAAGTGAATAAATAATTTGTTTTTAATATAAAAATATTGAAATTATTTTAAATATTTTTCATCGATGTTTTAAGTGAAAAAAAATCGATGTGTCATACATCGATGTTTTCGCACATCTATGGTCTACGTGAAAAATGTAAGACTTAAATATTGAAAAATGTTATATGTTTTTAAAGTCAATGTTCATACAATGTAAAGACCTGCGTTAAATATGAAGTGTAACCTCAAAATTCCTGTCAAATTTTGAATAAAAAATTAAAACAAATTAAAAAATACCAAAAATGTTCATTAAATTTCTTTGACTTTTTTTGTCTTCAAGCGAGTGTGGTCACACATCCACACTAATGCCCGATGGAAAATCATACATTAATTAAATTGATTGAGCTCGTCTTACTGTGTTCCTTTTTTTTTTTTTTACTTTTGCACAAACATTATTAATCGCTATTGTGTCTAGCTTCTTGTTACTACCTGTAAGTCGCTGAAAAGAAAATAGTTCAAACTGCGGTTAAACTAGGTTCACGGGAAAATATTACTTTTCCACAATTTACATTTAGCTCCATCAACCTACTGCAAATTTTTTTTTCATTGGTTGTTTTTTATATTATTTATATTGTATATGGTGCAGCTGGTAATGGAAACCACGAATATAGTTACAAGTAACATAAATCAATCAAAGAGAATTTTTTTAAACTGCTGTGTTGGCTTACCGGAACTTTGATGATTTCTTTTCTAGAAAAGGTAAGCCCTTAAATATAAGTTTACCAACAAGGCACATTGTTAGTATATATGTAAACTACTAGGAACACTTTCCGAAATCTGTTTTTTTTTACTATCGATATAAAAAAAACGTCGGTAAATTGGTTTGTTCTTAGAAAATTAAAACTTTACATTGGCACAATATCAAATCTTTTCTCTTATTCATTTTATCATATTTTAATAATTTTATACATAATTTTTACCTTACTGGTTAATTAGGGCACATGAATTAATACACCTATGTATACTTACAACGGCCGGCATGATTGATAAAGACGATGCTACGCGATGGTTGAATTTTAGACGTAAAAAAAAAAAAACGTAACATAGACTAGGTGTCCACGATTTCTGAGAATCTGATGATTGAAAATTACTTTTAAATGGAAGATAGATACATATTGTAAGATAGTAAGATTTTAACCTTAAAAACAAGTAATTACATATGGGCATGGGTTTTGAGTTTTCATAAACTTTATTTTATTTATGTTAAACAAAAAAATGTATTTTTCCAATGCTCATACTAGAATGTTTGCAAAAAATTTGCAATCGATCCAAGCAATATTTTAAGAGAAAATGCCTAAAGAAACGGCACTTTTCAGTCCAGCTTCCTTGTTACTCAAACCTTTAAAAGAGTTTTTCTCACAAGAGTTTTGAAAATCGGTTTTCCCAATTTCTGGTCAACCTATACTAAAATATATTTTTTAATAATTTATTTTTTGGGGCGTGTAAATCTCTTTTAGATATACTTCTTTGGGTATGTTTGACATGTCACTTTTAAATTAATTAGGAATTCTTTAGGCCGGCTGCTGAACTGGTTTATTTTATTTTTATTATTATTTTTGTTTATTTATATTCATAAAAAACAATTTCTACATTTTAAACATCCGTATCGCTTCGCGTCTGCAGTAGTATATTTGGAGGCAAAATAAGAATTTTATATATTTTTTTCCAAACATAACTCTGCTCTGCTTTATCTTTTACGGTACGTACAGTGGTTCAAGCTAAGTTGCGCACCTAATATTTCTGTGACTGCGAAATATACAAAAAAAGATCATTTAAATATTTAATTAAAATTTACGGAGAATTGACAAAAAACAACACACAAATGTAAGGGTTATACTGAGGGATTACGTAATTTAACATTGGGGTTTGGGTAACTAACCTTGCACAACAAAACAATTAAAAGAACATTATAGATACATAAAATAGAAATAACATAAGCTAACATACAACACATAGAAGGACTCAAAGGAGTCAATGATTTTAAGAAATATTAAAACCGCAGAACGGTGATACGAAATGTATATATTTACCGGAAACTCGTAATGGTATCTGTCTATGAATATGCAACTTAGCTTCACAGCCAGTACCATGGGTTGCTTTACTTATCGAACTATATCTTGAGTATTCGACTTATCCCAGATATAAACAATGTATCAAAAGTTGCGTTATCTCAAAGGCTATCTCCTCATCTAAAAAGGATCGTTGAAGCCAATATAAAAAAAATTTTTCTGTTTTTTTATTTTTATTTTTTTCAGTGTGTTTCTTTTTCTTTAAGATTTAGACATTTGGTCTTAAAGAAAGTGAATGATATTTAAAAATCCGTTCTATCGAAGTTATGCGTTTTTTAAATTAAAAGGAATCTTCTCTAATGAAAACAACACCTTTCATTTGGTATATCACTCAGTCAGATTGAAAGCACACATAAAATTTTTAATTCTTCGGCTATATGTACGGCTATATATAGTGCCTTCCGCGCCTGCTACAACGAAGGCATGCGTGTTGCCACCTAGCGGACTTCCGTCCGTTGTGATACCAAGAACCTAACTCGAAATACGAAGACTAAATCGCAAAACACAAACGTCTACAATATTTACATAGATAAAAATGTAAAATAAAATTTCCTATTTAAAAATTATTAAATTTAATTAAAAATTTAATTTTCAATCATTCACCCACACTCGGTTAAATTCCTGGGAGACGTCTGGGAAGATAACAAACAGTCCACACTCTTGTTCGAATGCTTAGTGTATTGATAGTGAACGTTTGCTTTTGCATATGCTAAACCCAAATGAAAAGTTATTATTTTCCAGAATCATGAAAGAGTCCTTTGAAAATGTAGATGTAAAAAACATTTGAAACAAAACTTAATAACCGAAACTTAAGTAAATTATATTAAAAGTATTCAAAACTAAGGATTTTGCGAAATATGGCCAGAACCTTGTAAATTAAACCCATGTAAATAAAATGGCTTTGTATCAACTTTTTAACCTTTCTTTCAGAATGGAAGTACATACAGTGGAAATGAATAATTTACATTGCACTGCCGCTTTACTCTCCCCTATTCAATCAGCGCCGGTACCTACGAACGCTACGCCCAATAAATCTGAGATAAAAAATTCATCCATTGATACAGATTTCGTTGAGAAATTAAACCATCAAAATGACAATAGGATCTACGACAGTCCCGGCAGCTCCAATTCTGAATTGGAAAAAGAGTGTAATGTTATCAAAAACTTAAATTGTTCATTAACTGGCAGTGACAGTTTGGAAAAATCATGTGGGTCTCTAAGTGGCGCCTCTCCAACAACCTCAGCATTTCAGGGAAGTAACACGGTTGAACCTGGCAAAGCTAATGGGTCAGTTAGCGGGGATTCTTCTGCAGGAGTAGTATCCGCATCCGCTCATATTAAAAAACGAATTTCGAGCAGTCGCACACCCACTCGAAAAGCTCATCGGATAAAGTTTTACCGAAATGGAGATAGATTTTATCCAGGTATAACCATTCCAGTCTCAAATGAACGCTATCGATCTTTTGAGAGCCTCTACGAAGATCTGACTCGCCTGCTTGAGGAAAACGTGAAAATACCCGGGGCCGTACGCACCATTTACAGTATGTGTGGAAAGAAAGTAAGTATATCCGAATTTAGAGTATATATATATCACTGATAAGCGAAACGCGGAGCCAATAAAATGTACGATTGCTCCTTTTTATCACTTTTTAAATATAAATTTGCACCTGAAAATTTTTCTTAACCCTCTCGACCCCATCCTTTTCCCTGTAGATTTAAAAATATTTTGTTTATTCTATTCGTTTTTTATTTACAAATATTTGAGCAAAAATTTAAAGCCGCCAGTTTTGGCTATACCGGAAGTTGCTTGCCAGCAACGTTGGGCAGTGGTGGTAATCTTAGTTCACTTTAAAAATTGAAGTGTGGTATCTTATAAAACAGTTTTTATTGTTGTTGCATCAAAAGTGGACTGACATTGGAGTACCTTGCACAATCTGCAACGTCCTTTTTCATCAAATACCACCCAATGTTCTAATTTGATATATATAAGCTGAAACCTATATTTTTTTGATTGATTCGAAGACACACTGCATTATTAAGACACCAAGGATATGACTGAGCTTTTTTTCGAACAAAGTAGAGTCAGTACATCGTAGCAGCTCATGAGCAACTTCCATTTGAAATTTTATAAGCGGCATATACTTTTGGTTCGGGTTTTTCATTTGAAAATGCTTTCTGTACAGTAACCATGCATTTGTCATTGATGTTCCCAAGCACCAATAAAAAATTCTCATGTACCACTTTCTGAAACGGTGGTTGACTTTGTACAACTCCATGAGCATGTATATAAGCATATGAGCATGTATGTCCGCTAAATCGACTTCTGCCATACCCTTATTATACGAAGCTACAATAGCAGGCCTTGCTACATCAATGTCAGCTTTATCTTTCGGACTCCATCGTTTGCATGTTCCAACTGGTTGATGATCTTCACCCGAAGATAGAATTTGAACTGACTTTGTGAACCATTTTACACATACAAGATTTTTGTTACCTTCGAATTTGGTATCAAAAGATTCTCTTCCACGTTTTTTCAATTCTGCATCTGAAAGAAGTTGGCAATGGCTTATGCGATTTTTGCGGATAGTGCCAGGTGCAAATATGCCCTAACTAACTGACGTAAACCAATTGTCAAAATAAAGCTTGAAAGGTTTGCCTTCGGGAAGCCCTTTTGCTAAATATAATACTACATCCGATGATATTCCCAATCCAAAACAAGGGCAGGTGCCTTCACCAACATACAGCGTAAAGTTGAAAACTAATCAGCACAGGTAAATATTTTCAAACCCCATTTGTGAGGCTTAGCTGGATTGTATTGCTTATATGATGATTGACCTGGAAACAAAATTTAAATTGAAACTACATTTTCCAATTAAATTTAAATTTGAATACCTTTGTACGCAATGATTTGCTCATCAACGCTTTGATGCTCTTCTTGGGGTAGTTTACCAACTTTCATTGAGAAGGTCTAGTAAACGGCGTATCTTGTAAAGCTTATCATAATTCACATCTCATTTTTTTGGATTGTTTAGTGTTATCGTTGAAATATAAACATTGTTTGATTTTTTCAAACCTTCCTCGTGTCATTGAATCTGATATAGCAGTAAGCTTAACTCTTTTTACCAAGCCATTTTCAGTTGCGGAATTTTTATTACTCCCAAGTATAACAAAACTCCAATATATCGCTCGATAATATCTCCGGTGCATTGAAGCTCTATGCCGTGCTCTTGCAACCAATACAAATTAGTTTGATTTGTTATCAAGTCAATTACTTTGATATCAAACAACAAAGGAAAGCAAACTTCGGGCGGACCCGAAGTTTATATACCCTTGCAGTGGCAGCTTTTATTATTAGATAAATATCGGATCAAATATAGTCGGCCGATCCTTATGAAATTTGGCAGATCGTATTAGTTTGCCCAAAGTAGAACTCATAGAAAGTCTCATCCTTCTAACTTAAAAAAAAAAGTTATGCCATTTCCGATCTATCAGTTATATGGCAGCTATAGCATATAGTCGACCGATCCCGGCCGATCCGACTTATATATTGCCTGCAAAGGAAAGAAGGGTGTGTGCAAAGTTTGGAGACGATAGCTTTAAAACTGAGAGACTAATTTGCGTAGAAACAGACAGCTAGACGGACAGAAGGACATGCTTATATCGACTCAGGAGGTCATCTTGATCAAGAATATATATACTTTATAGGGTCGGAGATGTCTCCTTCACTGCGTTGCACACTTTTGACCAAAATTATAATACCCTCTGCAAGGCTATAAAAAGGTGCAGAAATATTCTACAGGTGTCATCATGCTACCGAATTGGAGTTTATCGTCTGCTTCCCAAATACTTTTTGGAGCATCAAATGGCCTTGTTCTTCATTTTAATGTCCTGGGATCAACTTTTTCAAAGCAACTCTTAGCCACAGCACTATGTTCCTGGTTACATTGTTATTTGATAAAGTTGTCAATATTTTCATTCTCTATTGATTCTCCTTTGTCCACGATATCTTTTAAACTCTTCTCCAGCACTGCAGAGATATCTACCATTTCATCACCACTTTCTTCGTCAGTGGAGGCATCCCAATCGAAGTTGATAATCCTTTCTCTTTCGGTCTCATACTATGGTGTATATATATTGTGTATTGCAATGGCACTTTACAAGCAACTTTACAACTTTGAAAATTCGTCACCTCGTTTTTATTGAAAATTAATTAAATTAAATCTTAGCAATCTTTTGTTGATTGTTTATTATTTTGTTGATTAACAATATTTCATGTAAATTATATGTTTTAATTCCCGATTTAAAATAAAAAAATAAAAATTAGGATTTTTATTTTATAAGTTTTATTATTAAATTCAAGAATGAGTTATAAAGATATCCTATTGGATTGATCGTTGATTATATACTGATTTTACAAATTCAATTTTCTTATAACTATAGCTTTTATCGGTGACAGCGACGCTGGCAGCATAGATGGACTTTGGTTGAATAGTTTTGATTGGTCAGAGTTTTATGCTGACATGTAGGTTCCCAGGATGGGCACTTGTTTATGAATTTGGAGCAAAAGGGGTTTGATGTTTACGTCTACTGTCGTCGATAAAGGCGTGTGAATGGTTTATGTCTGGATGCCAATGATAATGCTATGGGAAAGGGTTTGTGTCTAGCCTATTTGAATTATTCCCACAGTAGGCTCTGGAATGTTGTTTATATATGATTTGATAGGTATGGCAGGGTATACTGGTTTTATGGAGGATTCGTTATCTAGGGTATTTGCAGATACATTAAGTATATCTGTGGATACACTACTCGCCCCTCCTTTAGAAATTTCAACATCCTTGTTGAATTCGACAACAATTTCTTTGTGGTTGGCTAAACGCTTATAAGTGAATATTATATAAATTGTTATGCTTATAACTATAAGTATTAGGCTTATAAATACAATCCATTTGTAGACAATATCTTGTTTTTGTTGTTTGATTAATGATTCTTTAAGTTTTAAAATTGGTGTTGGTTCATGTAGAGTTACATTGGTACTTGACAATATTATTTTATATTCATTTATATTCTTTGAAGTAGTGAATTTGATATTTCTTATTTCAAGTGTACATTGGCTTAATTGTATAATATTATTTCCTTCAATTGTTTTATTAAATAATTCACAATTTTGGTTAATTTGCGTTTTACTTAAATTATATGTTATTATAATATTTGGTTCAATGTATTTTATAAATTCTTTTTCTGAAATAAAAGTGTGTTGACAAATTGCTAATTGATTTGTAAGGATCTTTGAAATACATTGGTCAGTTACTAAATATTTTTGATCCATTACATCCGCTAAAGGATTTGCAGAATTTTCCAAATAATAAACACTTTTATTATTATTCATAAAATATTCAAATTTATCATTTATGTCAATTTGGCGGCCTAAATTATCTGGATATTTAATTATTCTGTATTTTTGAGTTTCATTAAAAGATGTTGGTATATGGGCTAAAATAAAAGTATTTTTGGTTTGACTGCATATCCAAGCTGAAGTCTTTATTGATAATAATTTTTCTTCATTAATGTCATCTAACTCTTCATGTTTTAATATTTTAGGATTAAATATTCCAATTCTTGTTAACTGAATCCCCATTTGTAAATCTTCAATGTATTCTAGAAAAATGTGTAAAGAATATCTAAAAAGGTGCAAGGCCTCATTTTCCTCTTCTTCCCGTATTAATTTATTTATGTCTTCTGTATGTTTATTTATTATACCAATGATTTCATTAAATTCTGAATTTTCTATCATATTTTCTTTTATATTATTTAATTTTATTTCTAACTCTTTTTTATCTTCTTCTGTTAGTGTACCAAACAAATATTTGTGAGCTGATCCTACAATATTTACTAGTCCCCGTTTTTGTCTATTTGATGGGATAATCCCTTTTATTTCATGTTTTAATTGTTTAAGTGCTAAAGCTATATCTGGAATTGTTTTATATAAATTTTCATATTTTATAAATTCTTGGTATGTATTTAATATTTTTGTTTGATTTATTTCTATCATGTGGTGTTCGTAATTAAGAGGTATTTTTATAGTTCCTGTATTCAATAGTAAATAGCCATTTTTTGAAGTAATTGGGACAATACTAATTTGTTGAGCCGTTATTAATGGTAACGTTGTCCATGGTACTATTATTATCGCTTTCAATATCAAAGTCAGAATTTTCAACATTTCTGGAATAACGAGAAAAATTGCGTTTTTTAAGTTTTTTAAATTTACTTTTGTGTTTTATTACTTTGTGACCCCTATTTATTTCCTGCCAGTGTTTTTCATCTTCTTGTATAATTTTTCCTGTTTTCTTAAATGGATTAACAAGTTTCGGCTTACGTTTCATATCTTTTTCAACTTTTGCATAATTTAAATCTACCTCATACTCTTCCCGTTTTTCATTAATTTTATCAATTTTTGATTCTTTTATTTTTTGGACATTTTTATTAGGTTTCATACCGAAAATAAATATTTCAGCAGGTGTTCTACCTGTAGTGTCATGTGTTATTTCATGATTATAAACATATGTAGCTTTTTCGATATTCATGAGCTTGTCTTCAGCATCATTAAGTGTATTTATGATTCGTAATTTTTCATTAATTGTTTTGTGAACTCTTTCCATATCAGCTATACCATTCTTGCTACTAGTAATTTCGATCTCAATATTTTCTTTTTCTAACCAATTTTGTAATGATTTGCATACTAATCCGGGATCTTGATCCATTTTTATTATTTTTGGTTTACCTAACATATTAAATATTTTAAGTAATGCTTTTTTACTTTCGATCCAATCTGTGGTATGAGTTTCTATAATTGAAACAAATTTTGAATAGATATCAATACAAGTTAAAAATTTTCTTTGATCAATAAAATAATAGTCAATTACATATTTTTCACGTATATTTTTACTTTCAGGTGTTTTTTCAAATGTTAATGCTACTTTTCTATGTTCTGCCTTGCATAAATTACAAATATCGCATTTATTAATTATATTTTGGATTAATTTTTGTGCATCTGGAAAATAGTATTTAGCTTTAAAATCGTCATATGTTTTTTTAATACCTTGATGAATAGTTTTCTCATGAATATTAATTATCTTTTCGTGAAACTCTGCGTAGGTAGATATATTAGGAAGTATTACTGATGTTTTCATTAATTTTGTTCCCAAATTTGGTTTAATTAATTCCATGAAAGCCCTTTGAAATATTGCGAAATCTTCGTCATTATTTATGTACATTACAAAATTGTGTCCACATATAAATTTAAGAATAATGTCTTTTGCTATACGTTCCGTCATGTTACTATATTTTATTGTATTAATTGTTTTATTAAAATACCGGACTAATTCATTACTATCTTCATTTCCCTTTTCAAATATTAATTGATGACTGAAAACATTAATGGGACGCTCTGTAATCTGAATACAATTGCCATTGTCTTCCTGGGCGCTATGTATAGTAGCTCCTGTGCTTTGTAAATCATCTTCGTTTTGAAATGTTTCTTCTAGATGTTCATTATTTGATTCTTTTTTTAGGTAGCCTAGATAAGGCGTCTGCTACATAATTTTCCTTTCCTTTAATGTAATTCATACCACAATCATATTGACTAAGAT
Source organism: Drosophila atripex (assembly GCA_035045925.1). Lineage (NCBI taxonomy): Eukaryota > Metazoa > Arthropoda > Insecta > Diptera > Drosophilidae > Drosophila > Drosophila atripex. The sequence goes on along the minus strand of JAWNOP010000041.1, from coordinate 730,052 downwards.
ATATTTTCCATTTTTGCAATTTCATATTAGGTTCTTTAATATTGTGTAACCAAACTAGTGGTTTATGATCGGATGTAATTTTAAATTTTCTTCCAAATAGATAGGGTCGGAAGTACTTAGTTGCCCAGACTACGGCTAATAACTCTTTTTCGATAGTTGAATAATTTATTTCATGATCATTTAATGTTCTACTTGCATAGCAGACTGGTCTACCTTCTTGAGCTAGGACAGCTCCTAAAGCATAATTACTAGCATCAGCAGTTAATTCAAATGTTTTTTCAAAATCTGGATATCTAAGGATTGGATCATTTGTTATTAGTGTTTTTAATTTTTCAAATGCTTCAACGTAATTATTATCTTTGACATTTATTTTTGAACCCTTCTTAAGGCACTGGGTCATTGGTTTAGCAATTTTTGCAAATTCTCTAACAAACTTTCGGTAAAATCCACAAAGACCAATAAATGATTTAATTTGTTTAGGAGTACTTGGAATTTTAAAATCGTGAATAGCTTGAATTTTATTTGGGTTTGTTTTAATTCCTTCAGTAGTAATTATATGGCCTAAAAATTCTGTTTCTCTTTTCATGAATTCGCATTTATCTAATTGAAGTTTAAGATTGGATTTTCTTAATCGGACGAAGACTTTTTGAAGGGACTGAATATGTTCTTGTAAGGAGGTCGAAAATATAATAATATCATCTAAATATACTAGGCAATGAGTTCCTATTATATCGTGAAGAATATTATTCATACATCGCTGGAATGTAGCAGGAGCATTTTTTAGACCGAAAGGCATTCTAGTATATTCATAGTGTCCTTTCTTGGTGGAAAAGGCTGTTTTTTGAATTGATCTTGGGTCCATTTCAATTTGATAGAATCCCTTTGCCAGATCTAACGTTGTAAAATATTGACATTTTCCTAACTTATCTAGTATTTCATCCATATTGGGAATGGGGAATTTATCGTCAATAGTTATCTCGTTAAGTCCTCTGTAATCAATAGCCATACGAAATTTTGGAATGCCCGATGCATCCATTTTCTTGGGTACTATTACTATAGGACTACAATAAGGAGATTTAGATTTGCGGACAATACCTTGTTTAATCATATCTGCTATTTGATTTTCTACTTCATTGTCATAAATATAGGGATAAGTATATGGTCTTCTATAAATGGGATCTTCATGTTTAGTTTTTATTTTATGTTTGATTTCATTTGTGAAGGTCAAATTGTCACCCTCATGATACTGAATATCAAAGAATTTGGACATTAGAGAATGTAGTGCCGATTTTTCCTCACTGTTGAGATGATCATCTCGAATATAACTAGTTTTTAGTTCTGTTTCCAATGCGTAAATGTGTTCTTCATCCTCTAACATGTTTGTATAATTTTTGTTATGTTCCTTTATTATATTGATCATTGGAAATTCGTAATTATTTAGTTTAACAGTATTCTTTCCAAAATCTATTTGGGCTGATGTAAGGTTTAAAATATTACGTCCTAAAAGAAAATCGTAATGATTGGAAAATTCTTTGACAAAAAATTTTTGTTTTGATTTAAATAATTTTGGAATTATAAATTCAATAGATTTATTCAAAGTGACTGAATTTCCTACTGTTTGAACTTTTATATTATTCTCTTTAATTGGATATTTTAAAAAATTTTCATTTATTAAACTTATACTGGAACCTGTGTCAATAAGGCAAATGCATGGTCTATTATCAATTTTTATTTTTATTGCTGTTGTGTTTCTTCCGAGGCTTGTGTCTGAAAATTTTCAACTATTTCCATTGGTTCTGGTCTATTCTGTTGGTCTAATTGTTTTTGAGGAACATTAACAGACCGATTATAATTTAGAGAGTTTTGACCTGAAGGATTTTGAGAGTATCTATAATTATTATTATAGTTTGGATTAAAATTTCTATTTGAATCAAAAGTATTTTGTCTTTGTTGATAATTATATGTCCCACGATTATTATAATTTTGACTCCTATTGTTTCCCACATTCTGATTGAAATTTTGGTTTCTGTCCCTTTGATTATTATTAGAATTATTAGTATTAGAAGTATTAGATGTGGAGACCATTGGTATATTATATCGATTTTCAACACTTCGGGAAAAATTATATATATCATCATCATCATAAAGACCTACAGCTTGAGCAGCTTGTTTTAATTTAGTTGGAGTTGATATATCGTATTTGCATATAGATATGTACACTCGTAATGGTAATTTTTCACGAATTACTTCTGCTATATGATCACCTAATATTCTTGAAAATATAACAGTGTTTGCTGCATTATTATCCAGACTTAACTTATTACAAATTTTACTTGTCTGTTTGTCTAAATCATCAATAAACTTACGTAAACTATTTTGATATTTAATTTTATGTAAATCCATGATCATGAGATGTGGGGGTTTTGATGAGTTGAATTCACTGATGAGTAAGGTTCTTAATTCATTCCAGTCTTGGGTTGAATTCCTAAGAAGAATTGTACGTGCAGGTCCAACGATGAGGTTTAGGATAGCTCCTTGAATGATTTCATTCTGAGTAGACGATGTTGTTTTGTATTGGGTAATCAAGTTATCAACACTTTTTATAAATAGTGCTAAATACATTGTATCACCATCAAATTTGTCAATTTGTTTTAGTTGCATGAAGAAATGATTCATATTGCTGTCAGACAGGATGTGCCTTGCTGCAGCTGATGTAGATGCTTGTTCAGATTGCATTTTAAAGTTTATTTATTTAATTTGGTATATATATGTTTTTTATGTAATGTTTGTTGCACTTCACACTAGAAATCCTCATTCGTGATTTCACTAATGTTTAGAAATGTTTATAGATTCGTTTTGCGGATACAATAAATTCGCGATGTATTTAGTTCGATACTTAAACACGCGAGGATAATTGTATCCTACCGACTGCGCCAATTATATGTTTTAATTCCCGATTTAAAATAAAAAAATAAAAATTAGGATTTTTATTTTATAAGTTTTATTATTAAATTCAAGAATGAGTTATAAAGATATCCTATTGGATTGATCGTTGATTATATACTGATTTTACAAATTCAATTTTCTTATAACTATAGCTTTTATCGGTGACAGCGACGCTGGCAGCATAGATGGACTTTGGTTGAATAGTTTTGATTGGTCAGAGTTTTATGCTGACATGTAGGTTCCCAGGATGGGCACTTGTTTATGAATTTGGAGCAAAAGGGGTTTGATGTTTACGTCTACTGTCGTCGATAAAGGCGTGTGAATGGTTTATGTCTGGATGCCAATGATAATGCTATGGGAAAGGGTTTGTGTCTAGCCTATTTGAATTATTCCCACAGTAGGCTCTGGAATGTTGTTTATATATGATTTGATAGGTATGGCAGGGTATACTGGTTTTATGGAGGATTCGTTATCTAGGGTATTTGCAGATACATTAAGTATATCTGTGGATACACTACTTGTATACTTTTAGCCTTTTTATGTATATTTTATGAGTAAATCAGTCACTTTAAATGTTCTTCAGAATTTCACAAAAATTTTTTTCACGACGCACGTGTAGTCTTATGAAAACAATTTCATCAAATGATGTGAAAATTCGATTTTTATACCCTTGTAGAGGGTATTATAATTTTGGTCAAAAGTGTGCTACGCAGTGAAGGAGACATCTCCGACCCTATAAAATATATATATTCTTGATCAGAATCACCTCCTGAGTCGATATAAGCATTTCCTTCTGTCCGTCTAGCTGTCTAGCTTTCTTAAGATAGAAGGATGGGACTTTGTATGGATTTCACTTTAAGTAAAGTAATTCGACATGCCAAATTTCATAAGGATCGGCCGACTATATACGATACGATATATATCTAATAATATAAGATGCGTGTCGCCACCTAGCGGACTGCCACTCAACTGCAAGGGTATATCAACTTCGGCTCCGCCCAAAGTTAGCTTTCCTTTCTTGTTTTTTATCATATTATGAATACACACATATAAGCACCAAAAATATCAAGGCTATTTATAAAATCGGTTATGCTATACTGATCCAGCTTTCATAAGCCATGAATAAAAAAAAGGAATTTATATACATTATGGGGTCGGAGATGATTCCTTCAAGTGTTACAAAAATTTGGACAAATTTAATATATCCTGCAAGGGATAATGGTCAACACTCAGACACACACATTTTTTTAAGTGCTTTTGTGTCCGCCAAAGTCAAAAGACCTGGTCTTAGTCGCCTCTTATTAACATTTTGTTTCTATGTAAGGTATAATCGTTGATAAAAGTCGCTTATTTTTGTGAGCAAAACTATACTTTGATACGACGCATCTTTTTCGAGTCACATCTCGCATGTCACATGCGCTTCGGTATGTTCCGATAAACTTTAATGTTCCGTTTCATTGGTTTTACCAAAAAACGTTATATTTTTAGAAATTAAAAAAAATATCTTTGTGTTTTTGTTGTTTTGTGGGATCCCTAAAACCAAAAATTCAAACGGGATTAAAAAGTATACATGTTTGGCTCATGTATTAATTATAAATTAATTAGAACTTATTAATATCGCACAAAAATTAACAAAGTGGCTGACCTTTGATATATATTTTTTTTATTACGCCTATTTTTCAGCCACTAGTTTCCTAGTTCATATCATAGCTACAGCTGCGAAAAAATAGCACCACCACCAAATACAATTTTTCAATAGTCACCATAATCATATTTTGAGCTTTAGGAAAACGTTTTATACGTTTTACAAAATCGAAGACCCTAACGAAAATACAAATGAACAAACAAACAAAAAATTTTTAAATTTTCGTATGGTCCTTAACAAAATTTATTAATGTCTATAAAATTTAACGAAAAAAAAAGCACCACCTTTCAAAAATGGATTTTAAATTATAATAATTTGTAAACAATATTGATTTATTAAAAATGCATGTATTAATATTTGGAAGCGCATCCTTTGTTGGCTAAAACAGCTGCACAACGTCTTGGCATTGAATCTACTAAGTCTTGGCAGCGTTTTTTGAGTATATTAGTCCATAACTCTTTAATAAAACCCCATAGGCAACCATCTATAGTCGATGGTTTGGTATCAGCAACTGCCTTCTTAACGTCGGACCACAGATTATTTATTGAGCTTAGATCCAGGAACTGCACAGGAAACTCCAAAACTTAAACTCAATTTTTGGAGAACCACTCTTTTGGCTTTCTGCTGGGTGACCCAAACAGTTAACAGGGTAACATTCTAGTTTGTAAGATATCACGTCATATCACAAAATATTTCTCCATTGCTGGGGTGCCGAATTTTTATGCTCCTTAGCAAGCTTGATACGGTAAGCAATATGTTTGGCACATAAAAGTGGGACTTTTCTTGGGCTGCAGGCTTTCAGATTATGATGTCTGAGATATGGTCCTTTTTCAGTTCTGCCTTCCCTTTTGCTGTGGCGAACCAACCTTTTGACCTCTAAAAGAGCCAGGGAACGCTTTCTACCGCGTGTTTCTTTACTTTTGTTATAGATAATGGCGATTCTTATAATCTTATTTGAGCATCCAACTAGTCGACCCACTTTTTTCGAAAGGATTTTCCATCCTTGATCAACTTTTTGATGAGTTCACACTTCATCACTGCAGAGTTTTCTTCGACTCATTTGAATGTTTTTTTATTTTATAACGTCCTTTAAGTCGGAACGGTACGACCAGTTTACTTCTTTTAGGTAAACTGAGTTTTTTGAGATTCTCTACTGATCTCCTGATATGTATTTCGAGCTACTTACATCTGGTGTGCCCCAAGGATGGTAGCTTGGACCTTTATTTTTAAACTTTTTATTAACGACTTATATTATTTTATTTACCCTTGCCTTAACTGATTCACTTAAACTTATGTACGCGGATGAAGTTAAGCTTTGTCTTGATTATATATTCACTAGGGCTCACTGGTGTTTAGCAAATAATCTAAAGGAGTTTAATCTGGAGTACCTGGAATACGGGGTATACCGCGTTCACATAGAATCTTTACTTGAGAAGACTTTTATTAATTAACTTACATAGAAGACTTTTTTTATTATTATTTACCTGTACTACTAACTATTAACTTAACCTTCACTATTACCTTACCTTCACTTACAATCCGTAGAACGATGCTGGGTGTCGTGATTCAATATATACTTATCAATGGTTATGTAAACAACCAGTATCTACTAACACAAGTAATATTTTAAGTTCCTTGTCGACCAATGTTAATCTGTAATGATTAGGTTTGAGTAAAGGGTACATAAACCGATTGCTAGGTTGTTGTCGCAACTTGCTCTTCAACAAATTGGACGTGGAGAGGTAAATAAGTTCAGAATAGGTTTCTCTGAGACTGACTTTATTAGAATAAAAGTTCAATATTTATAGCCTATTTGATACATGGATATTGCTAAGGTGGTAAATTATTGAAAATGTAGCAAAACATAAAATGATAAATCAACAATTCAAAAGTGTAATATTTAACAATATTTTGTCGATTGCATTAAATTGGAATGTCAGCAATTTTTGTTGCCGTTTCAGTTTGATATTTCTGTAGTGTTTAAGTCGTCGTTTTTTATGTTGGCTATGACCTAATATTTTTATATCCTTGCAGACGGTATTATAAATTTGGTCAAAACTGTGCAACGCAGTAAAGGAGACATCTCCGACCCTATAAAGTATATAGACTCTTGATCACCTTCTGAGTCTATATAAGTATTTTCGTCTGTCCGTCCGTCCCTCTGTCCGCCGGTCTGTCTGTTTCTACGCAAACTAGTCTCTCAGTTTTAAAGCCATCGTCTCCAAACTTTGCACACACCCTTCTTTCCTTGCAGGCAGTATATAACTCGGAACGGTCGAAATGGCATAACTTCGTTGTTTTTGAAGTTAGAAAAATGGGATTTTCTATGGATTCTACTTTGGGCAAACTAATCCGATCTGCCGAATGTCATTAGGATCGGCCGATTATATACGATCCGATATATATCTAATAATATAAGATTCAAGTCGCCACCTAGCGGACTGCCACTCAACTGCAAGAGTACTCCGCTAACTCCGCCCGAAGTTAGCTTTCCTTTTTTGTTGTGTATTCTTTTGACTTAATATTAAATGCTCATGACTTAACGTTCTCCCGGCCGTTGAACAGGTGTTCAACCGTCGCCTAGCTCTATAGTAAACTGTCTTGGGGTAGGTTCTAGAGTTGATCTTGTGGCGCCTTTAGTTTTTGGAGTCCAAATAGTGGAGTCAGTGTCGCATGAGGAGGATACTATCAGTATCAGTATGATGTCTGAAATGGCCAATGCTATGTACGACATAGTTGTGCGGTGGTCCTGTTGGTACGGTGCATTTCTTATTTTTATATCGGCCAACCGGTGATTGTGGTGATTTGGTGATTGTGTGTGAGCCTCAGACGGATTCTAATGTTTTCTCTATGAGCTCTATGGTATCGACGATATTTCCGAATCGACTGAACTTCAGAGGTCTGAAAGTAGTTAAGCTTATATTGACATTGCGGGCTGTGCAACCAGCGGGCAAATTCAGCATGCCAGTCGCCTTTATGTTGACAGTTGATGAAACCCCATTGCATACAGCCTGAAGTTCCATTGGGTCCTTTGTTTCAAAGATCCATTGGTTGGATTGATGAGTTTTTAACCATACCATGCTAGAGTGTACACGATTGCTGTGACATTCTGTTCCAGTCTTGTTATTAAATAACTGAAATTCGCATCTATTGTCAACATTGTATGCCGTTATGTGATTGAAAGAAATATGTTGCTCAATTTTTATAGGTGTGCATTTTCTGAATGCTGATCACATCCAATAACTCTGACACCAGTGGTATTGTTATTCGAAAAATGGCGCGAGTATCAGTTTTACTGCCTTGCGCATTTATTATTTTGCTGAAGGACATAACTGGTGGCGACTGGCAAGATCTAGTTGGGTGGTAAGTGATCCTGAATTTGGTCGAGTTGGTTTCGTAGCTGTGTAGGTGATATTAACATTGGGCTGATTGTTCGATGGCGAACATCAGTTAATACATTGGATATCTGCCTCTGCATTCGCTGTAAACCCTTTGCAAGTAGATTTATTTGTGCCGTGAGGATCACGAATGCTTACTTCAAATGTGCGCTTTGGTACTGTCCTCGTTGCTTATTAATGAGAGTCATCTGTTTTTCCAGAGATTTTTTCGCACCGAATTGATGGTATCAACAATGGATGTTTGTTTCTGAAGCAGCTGTAGGAGTAAGTCCTCATTATCTTTAACCTTTGAGACAATTTTGGCCATATCTTCTGCGTATGTAGAATCACGTATACCGAACATTGAATTGGCTATGGTTCGAACAATATTAAACGGTGATCTACGTTGCCGAGGGTGATGCATTAGATTATTTCCTGCCTCAATCTCTGCAAACAGATCTTTAAAATGGTCCAGAATGGAATTGCATGCTGCTAGGTTTGTCAATTTCTGGCATATGTGTGAGAGCTCTGTTAGCTCAACTGAAGGTACCTTCATATCATACCAGTAGGGATCCAAGTCGTAATGTACTATCATTGTCCATTCTGAAACTACCATTCTTGTGGTTCCCAGATGTTCGTAGAATATTTCTGGCTTGTTACTGAGCTCCGTCACTTTAATTGGCGTTGCCATTGCTAGTAGAAGTAGTACCATGAGTGCTAGAATTACAGGTGCTGATGAGAGGCTTCTCTTTCTGCGTTGTACAGGGGGCTCATCAGACTGTTCCGCGTTGAGGGTGACGTCCAATGGGTGACGTTTTGATGTCTACTACCCGAACGAGGTTGTCCGGTCCAGGATACGTTTGGAGGACTCTTCCTATAGGCCAACTCATTACAGGCACATTGTCTTCCTTTATAAGGACTTGCAATCCCTCTTTAATATTTAGGGATGCATGCTTCTATTTGTATCGATTCCAGAGTTCTTGCAGGTACTCACACGAGCATTGTCAAAAGGCGTGCTTCAGTCGTGATACCTGTTCCCATCTTTTTATTAATGGTTTGTAGCACGGAATGATGTTGGTATCAGGGGGCGTTAAAGCTGATTCGTCAGTGGGATCTGATGACATGGGAGTGATAGGACGTGAATTGAGGATCGCCTCGACTTCAACGACCACAGTTTTGAGTTCTTCAAACGTTTCCTCCGAATGTGTCCTTGGAGGCCGTCATGCTGACGAATTTTGTTTGTTTTCTAAATACGTCGAAATAATGACTGGCATCTTTGTCTAGTTCTCCCTTGATCCATGTAATAATAACCACATACTGTTGCTCAAAATCTTTCTAGCTGTTGTTCCTCTGGACAAGACGTCAGCTGCATTGTAGTTTCAAACATGTCCAACGAAATCCTTTTAGGGTATTATGCTCGGACTACAACGATCTCTACCACATTTTGTCGATTTTTTCTAATTATAACCTTAAATCCTTATTCCTACCGCTTTACCTGAGCATCACTCTTCCTCATAAAATTATACACGATCGTACTCTACCCTTACTCCTATATTGGTTCTATCCCCGCAATTCGAAAAATAGGACTTCATTTTTTTTATAGAAAAAGCACTTTCACTCCATTGCGCCATGCTTCATCATTTTGGGGTGTATATAGGGTTGTATTCTAGGTCATTTGAATCTTATATACCATAAAGAGAAACACTTACCTGAACAGCGCCTACCTGAACATAAAATGTTCTTTCGTAGGATTTGGAGTCCCTTATTAAACTGTATTCTTTGGTAAGGTAGGACTTATGCTGGGATGAAGACTTTTAGATTAAGTTATTTTGGATAGAAGTGAAGTGGTCGATCTGTTATGTTTTATTTAAAGCCTTTTTAAGGTTTGTAGCACACTTTGGAATTTGAAGCCGACTAGAAATAGTTTTTCTGATGCCCGCATGCAATTTTCGGTACTTATCGAACAATTCCCTACACTTGAAGCAGAATTTCTTGGTCTTAAGTTGTTGGGCGAATACCCGAGGCAATCTGCTCACGGTCCATCATAAGGAAGCATCAAATTAGTTAACTGTTTTTATGTTTATCTTTAAATAGGGGCGTAGTATAACCTGGGCTCAGCACAGTATCATTCATGAATTTCTACTCAAAGACCCAGTTTCGCAGTAGTTGTTACTGAATTGAAGAATCTTAAGTGAAGAAATAAACTGAAATATTCGTGTTGCTACCTTAGAAGAATATTTTGTACATTATTTTGTAATAATAGTGCTTATTTTGAATTTTTTTCTTTTGGTTTACTGAATTCTGGCATAATTTTTCTGCCTCTGATCATACAATTTTTGTTCCGAGATAAACAGTGTTTCAATGGATAATCTTTTGCAGGCGATATTCTCATTGCTTTTGATAATAAGTACTCATCTATTATTAGATTTCCCCTATTTCATGAATCCTATGTGAGGATGTCTTTTCCCTGCTATCCAGTGGTGAAAAAGACTTCTTTTATGGCTTAATTATTATTGAACTTTTCCAACATTAACCTTTATATTCTCTAAGGCTCGGATGCCCCAGCACTGCTTATGACAGATCAAATTCAAATACCAGTGCACAAAACCATCAATACATATGTGCGATCGATTTTTTTATTTCGTGTCGTAGCACTGAAAAAAATTATTGTACATTTTCAAGGAAGAAAAAAAAATTACAAAAATAAATTTTTTGTTTCCTTATTATTATGGTTTTGATTATTATGATATTAAAACTAATATAAGAAAAAATTCATCGGTTCGAAATCAACCATTCTGTCAATGACCACAATATGAAATGATTTTTTGCAGTGAACATTTTTCGGGAATGCATCAACAAAATTCTTTTGCATTTGGCCGAAATGTGTTTAAACAATGTGTTGCAAAACTAAGAAAATTTTGTATTGTGGTTTGCCTTGCCTGTGCTAGGAGTAGCACACGTATATGACTTTGCTTTTCCCATGTGACAGAAAAATCTAACAACAAAGGAGGACATTATCGGAGGACTTAAATCACCTAATCTATTGGTTTCTGTGTATATCACCGTGCTTATTGACTCGAAATGCAATTACATACAATGACATACCATGTGCAACGACATATGGTTCTTCAAAATCATTTGTCTGAAATTATTTTGAATTTTCGTTTATCTTTTTAATCTATCAAAGCTACTACGGATTGATGGTTATATAAGTTAACTGAAGTTAACCGCGCAACGGCAATGTCCGACTATTTAAGAGCTCGCTCTGGCCAAACGGCTGACACAGCGTCTGGCCTCTATTTGGCCTATATTTGCGTGGCCTCTATGAAATACATTTTTGTTAGCTTTAAGTTTCAGTTTGTATCCGAGCTTCACTCAATAAAGAAGACTCAAATTCAATACTCCGGCACAGCCGTTAAAGTCAATTCATTTATAAAAAATTGGTTTCCGTGCCTTAAGGGCAGTAACATCGGAGTTAGTAACTCCCACCATAACTTCTTGTTAAGAAGGAAGAAACTCCTCGGCATTCGCCAAGCCCCATACTCATCTCCTACGCCGGTGACGTCACCGCCATCCGCGAGGAATACCCGAATACACCATAATACCACCATTTGAACTTCATAAGATTTGAACTTTGATAAGAATAAAAATCTAATTTTCAGCTGTGTTACAAATATCAAATGTTCAGCGTCTGATAGAAGAAATTAAAGAATTTTTAGTGTAATATGCCCTTGAGCACACAAGACACAAGTGATCAATTTCACAGTGCTCCATAAGCAAAAACAAAAACAAATGAGAACTGTGTGTAACCGTCACACTCGGTCCCTTGTGATACCGAGGGCCGAATCTAAATTCCCTTATTCGCAGAAAAAAGGTCTTATGGTCTGCCAGTTCCTCCATGGATCCGGATTTTTCCAGCTTCTTAAAGGGTTTTATTCATTAGAAGCTGGAACATTTCTCCAGCTTCTTTTTGAGGAGTGGCCACCATACCAGTACTCCATACGGATATGGGTCTGACTGTCTGAATGTAGGTTGACTTGTCCCATTTGGTTCATAGGGATTTTTGCAGGTAAAAAGAACTACAGCAGCCTTTTTTGACCTTTCATGTTGGGGTTCTAGTTCACCCTTCTATTCAATATAAGCACTAGGTATTTGGCGCTATTGCTAAAGGAGAGCTTTTGGTTGTTTCTTCTTGGGGGATGACAGGCGAATTTGTATTTCCTGCGGAAAAAACTAACTCTGTTTTCTGCGCATTTAGCTTGTAATATTTCTGCTTGTACATTCGGCTATGGTTTGCAATTTAGCGGTCAAAAAATCGTAGAGCGTCTGTGGGTATTTGCCTGTGAAAAGGATTGCGACGGCGCCCGCGTATGCATTATCCTGCAGCCTTCCTTTTCCATCTTGCCTAGAATCGAGTTGCCAGCTGTGTTCCATAGGACAGAGGAGAGGACTCCACCTTGCGGTGTGCCTGCCCTTGTTGGGGAATATGTGTCTACATGTTAGCAGCTGACCTGAACCCAAGAGTCCTCAGGGCGCAGGTTATGGTGTTCGGGTAAAGTTGTTAAGGCCCCTTCTATGTCCAGAAAATGCTTTCTCTATTTTGGAGATGAGCGCGTGGAGGGCAGTCTCGGTAGACTTACCCTTTTAGAAAGATGCTGTGCGTTAGAGATTTTGATGGGGCTAAGTGTGGATCTTATGTATAGTCCTATGGCTCCTAAGGGTTAGAGACTGATGGGTTTGAAATATTTTGGGATCGTATGCGATATTCGGTCCAGAGTGTCTCCTCGTTTCCGCCTTAAACTCTATCAAACAGGGCTCTGCCTGCCGTCTGGCATATTTCACGGTTTGAGGATGGTCTGGTGGCTTAGGTGCAATGGAGCACCTTATTGCAAAGGAGAAGATTTGACCTAAGAATAAAATTGAAAAGAGACTCACCGCGGTTTGTGTTGGAGCTCGACCATTGTGTGTGGTGAGTATTGGAGTCACATCCTATAAGGAGGCCTATGTTTAGCCTTTTGCTGTCCTGTGCTATCTTTTCTACTAGCTCGACTGCTGGTTCCGGCCTTTCGTAGGCCATGTAGGACGACAGTACCCGGATAGGAGTCGTCTGGTACTCCACGGCACCTGCCGCGGTGTAAGGTGCTTTTTAGCTAAAATGCAGGCTCTAATTTTATCTTCTGTGTTAGCTATTAATATTTTATTCTCCCTGGTCGCTAGTCCAGAAACCCTTCCTACTGGTATCCATGGTTCCTGAAGTAGGACTATATCGATTTCATACTCAACCAAATGAAGCAGCAGTGCAGCTGAGGCTGCCTTACAATGGTAGAGCTCTATCTACACAATCCGTAAAGAACAGCTTCCCCTCCACCATTGCGATCTCCGCCTCTTCATCACCGGCGATGTCTTCCTTGATTACCCGACTCGCAGTCATCCTGCGCAGCATCGACGCATCGGTGCTGTGGCCGTCCTCGATATCTGAGACCTCTAACTCTGAGGACAGTTCCTACTTAGTAGTGGCTGGGTTCGCTCCATCGCTCGAGCCCGATTTGTAAACCTTAATGGTTATGGAGCTGAAACCTAAGTTTAGCTCCCCATGAGCAACCTTTATTTTCTTTGTTGATGATTAGGACTGCCTGATTTGTCGGTCCTTCCATATCTTCTACCTTCGCCACACCCCAATTCGTCGGGGGAAGAAGTGGGTTGCATCTTTGCAGCATCGTTAGAATCTGGATGGGTTACTTTTATGGATGCCGGGATTCAGATCCTTGCTCTGGGTCTACATAGGATGTCTTGCCAGCTTATCCCTTAGCTCGTTATCACCTATACACTGCCTTCGCACCTCCGTACGCCTCTGCAGACAGGAGGAGGCCTGATTCCTTGGCCATGAACTCGGAGCGTTTTGCTGCTCGGGCTGCCTCTACCCATCTCCACTTATCTCTTGGGACTTGGCCGTCGGGGTTACCCCTGTCGATAACCCCGGGCAGGATGCGGCTTTTGGCAATCTCTGCGATGGACCGCTTTGGCTGTGTGCGCAACCGGGTCCTCCTGGCACATTCTGGGATCGGTGCCTTTTGGGCTTTGGTTTTGGCACCTGTTCGGAGCTGAAAGTCTTGGCGTCGTGCCATATTCTGGAAGGACTCCTTTAGCCCATTTCACCTTCTTGAACCACTCCGCCGAAGTTTTTCCGATTTGGCCCTTCCATGGCTAGCCGCTTCAGATTCGCTACCCATTCCCGCACCGGTAGGAGGCATCAAGACACTTGGGCCGGGAGACGCCACCATGGTGGCGGTAGTGTGTGGCCGAGCGATGGCCACCCCTAGTTTAGGACGGGGTCCAGCCGGTCTCTGCCTAGCTTGCTTGGCCGGACGGGTGGGCTCGCTCGCCATCTGCACCGTCTACGGCTTTTGACCAGACTCACTCGTCACTATCAGTTTTGTGGGTTTTTTTTTTGGGAAATCCCTACTCCTTGTTTGTGTATGTGTTGTTTAATTTAGTTTGTTCCATATTGTGGTGCCGCAGATGGGGTCGCCAGGTACCCTGAGCCGTCCGTAACAGACTGGGCAGAGGTTGTATACCGGACCAGGCTGACTCTCGGCACGGGTCGACACCTTAGTCCGGTCCGGTGTGAGATGGTGTTTTGGGATGGGAGGTGGGTAGGTACAGTAGGCTACTTTTAGTAGGCTACTTTGTGAGGCTACTTTTAGTAGGCTACTTTGTGAGGCTACTTTTAGAGACGGCAATACAAGCGTATCGTCGGCACATCTTACGGCGCGGATACCCGCTAGCTGTCTGGGCCTGTTTATTTGCGAGGAGGATCCCCCGAAGAGGGTCGTGCTATGAGATCCTTCGCTTTATTCATGGTGGGCTCAAGAAATCCATTGATTGTGAAATCGATCCGAAGTTTGATATACCCTTGCATTTAAGTGGCAGCTTAAATTATTAGATATATAATATATCGGATCGTATATAGTAATATTGAACAAACAAAATTTTAATCGAATTATAATCAAATAATTTAATGTTGTTCTTATTACTTGAAAGTTAAAGAAAAAACGTAAAAATTATGATTATAGAAAATAAGATATGGGCTAAGTTAGATTTGCACAATTTTTATAAAATTAAAAAAAAAACTGTACTCATGCGTAAGTAAAACACAAATAAATTTGAAAAATAATTAACATTTAATTAGCACTAACATTTAAAGAAATAACATTTTAAAATTGATTTCCTAAAAATTTTCGTTAAAATCAGTTTTTGAATTGAGTTTTGAAAAAGTTTGACCTGTTTTTGTCGCGTGCGATTTCGTTTTTTGTGTACTTACCACTAATTATACTGCTTATCAAGAGCTATAAGATTTGTTCTTAATTAGTTGAATTGCATACGAATGCCGCGTTGTATATTCAGGAATTGCCCTGAAATATGTGTAAAAACTGTCAATTCTTTGTAACTTTATAATTTAAGAACAGACTTACATTATACAAACCACAGTTTTTAAGCTTTGTTAGAATTAGTGAGTAGATAGTTTATGTGAAGGTCACAACTCTACAACTCTTTTTGTTAACCTGTGTAATTTTAGTTTGTTCAAAATTAAGCAACTCATATTAAACATTTTTTTTTCCTTTTAAGATAAACACACTGGATGAGTTTGAAGATGGCCAGAGTTACGTTTGTTCCTGTAATAATGAGAATTTCAAAAAGGTGGACTATAATAACAGCTCTCAAACGCTTGCTAATCTGACTCTGGCCACCAACGGACGTTGCAACAATCAGAGATTGACAAAACTACAGCGGCCCGCTTCTCCCCTTAAAAACGTCAGTGGAATCATTTCTGCTCCCTTAGTTTCTGTAAATTCAGCAAACGGAAGTTCGTTAAACACAGCCAGGTTTAGCGAACGTGACAGTGTTGTTTACCCTCGTATTGTGACACTAATTCGCAATGGAACAAAACCACGACGAATAGTTCGCCTATTATTGAATAAACGAAACAGTCCAAGCTTTGATCATGTATTGACTGCTATCACACAAGTCGTCCGCTTGGACACAGGTTATGTAAGAAAAGTTTTTACACTCGGCGGAGCATCCGTAACTCAGCTTGCCAGTTTTTTTGGACCAGATGATGTTTTCTTTGTGTATGGCACAGAACGCATTAATACTGCAGAGGATTTTAAATTAGAGGCAGAAGAGCAACGATCCATCAATGCCATACGAAAAACATTCAGAACTGCGGGAACTACTTGCAAGGGACCCAAGCCTAAAATGCCTGTGAAGAGCAAAAACGTTTATCCGCCTTTAATAGAACCTGATATTAAAGAGCCGCAAATCTCTTTAGGTGATGAGAAAGTCGACTGTCTTAAGAGTACAGGAATTGAGATTCATGATTTGCCTTTTGGAATTCGGGAGAACTACGATATAGGCCGTATTATCGGTGATGGAAACTTTGCTATAGTTCTTAAAATCAAACATCGTGTAACTAGCAAAGCTTATGCTTTGAAAATAATCGATAAAAGCAAATGCAAAGGGAAAGAGCATTATATTGATGCAGAAGTACGAGTCATGAAAAAATTGGATCATCCGCACATTATATCACTTATCATGGATGTCGATCAAGAGACCAATATGTATTTGGTACTAGAGTATGTAAGCGGTAAGGTCTTATTAAATTTTTAAATTCTATCTTATTTGAAATGTAACAAAATTGATTTTTCTTTTATTAGGTGGTGATCTATTTGATGCAATTACACAGGTCACTCGCTTCTCTGAAGGGCAGTCGCGGATTATGATTAGGCATTTAGGCTCCGCCATGTCTTACTTACATTCCATGGGCATTGTGCACAGAGATATTAAACCAGAGAACCTCCTTGTAAGAAATTTAAAAAATATAACGAATGTATTTATGTTAACTAATTTTATTTAAGTAAGGTTTCTAATTTGTGGATCTTTTAATTACTAGAGAGAGAGATTTCTGTGAAGTAAGTCAGGACCGTTTACCGTGTAGCGGCTCCAAAGAGCTTAAGTCGTTTTCGCTCATGTGCCGGGAAGTAGCATAGGAGGTGTGCAACCGACTCCTCTTCCTCCTCGTCCTTGCAGCTCCTACAGTTATTGTTTTGAAGCACCGATAGCATAGCTGCGTGTGCCCTGTTAAGGGGAGTATGTCTCGTGGATCTTTCCCTAGAACGAGTGGGTTAGATTGTGCGTGGGGTTCAAGATGTCGAAATACTCCCTGGATTTAAGCCTGCAAGTTCCTACTACTAGTTCTTTACCTACTACTAGTTCTCTCTGAAGGAGAGGGTTGGTAGTCCCTGCTTTTGCTAATTGGTCTGCGATACAACTTCCGTCGTAGTCCCTGTGACTGTTACCTATATAAGGCGTATGTCATGCTGCTCCGTCATCTCGTCAAGAGATCTGTTACAGTCATATACAGTCCTAGAGTTTGATGAGAAGCCTTCAAGTGCCTTAAGTGCAGCCTAGCTATCCAAAAAGATGCATATTGTATCCTGATTGCCTGACTGTTGGGGCTTTAAATGCTTCCCTAATAGCTTTGACTTCAGATTGGAAAACATCTGGGATTCTGAATCACTCGATGAGACAAAGCCGCTCGTAGTAGATACCGCCACCCAGCTGGCCATTCGGCTTCGAACTATCTGTGTAGATGTGTAGGGAGCCCACTGGTGGAGTAGTTTGCGGTGGGATGCTCGATGGGTATACTGTAGTCCTTACGTCCATTTGGCGTGAAATCCTGTAATCCAGCTTGTTGTGACCATACCCAGTAGTTGTCTATAATTTCACCTTCCGTAGCTTTTATTGCCGATAGTGTGGCTACCCTTACCCCCACTAGTAAGATCTACTACTAAGTCAAGGATGAAGTCTCGGGCGTCACTAGGCCTAGTGTACGGACATTATGTATTGCAAACCTTCGCGATACGTTGTGTCTTCCCAAATTTTTCCCTGCTACAAAATGGGCCACCAGACCACAACCCCGGACAACAAAATTGGTCTAATCATCGCCGTGTATAGCAATCTAACTATTTTTGTACACCATCTTGGGCAGTGCTCTAACGTATCCCTGAATAGACGATACCCCTAATGTCGCCACGGGGAGTAATCTCCCCCATAATCTATGGGGAGCAGTGAGATTTCTTGCTTTAGGTATAAAGACAACCTTAGAGATCAGCCACGCCTCTGCCATGATGCCAGTTCTGAAGAGTGTAGATTTTACTGATTTTAGGTTGATCCTGGCTTTGATTGGGTTAGCCGAAAAGATACCATCTGTGCTAGAAGAGTTTGATTGCCCAATTTAGCAACTTGGGAAGTGCGCGTTGATAATGGCCTCTAAGGATTCCTTGCTAGACATCGTTCTTTGCCCGCCCGCAGTTTTGATGTAGCCTACATTAGGCGCCGTATTTGAAAGGATCTTTCTCAAGCAAGAGACCTCTGAGGTCCCCTAAATGATCGAGCAGAAACTCGACCAGGGAATGCCTGCTTTGCCCTGCATAGTATCCTTATTGTGCTGCCGGTGGTCTGTGTTTTATGCCGCCCAAGTTTCTTCTGTGTTCGTTTTGAATCCGAAATTAAGGCTCTGCGGGTTGTTGCCTTGAAGGGTGCCAGCGCCGAGGACCATTGTGGCTTATTCGATCTGCTGCTGCTCATTCTCTTTTTAGGACAGGCCTTATGATAGGCCCTGGCGCAGGTCGCAGTGGGCGGCTTCCTTATGGCGTTAGATCTTCCTTACTGAAATTTGGTAGAAAAAAGAGGTTAAGGTTTTTTGTGGCCAACTATAGCTGCCACTTAACTAGGGTAGTAAGTGTAAGTAAGCTTTCCTTTCATGTTTTTAATCTTTATTATTTATATATATATTTTACAAAAAGAATAGCATTCCTAATCTCTGTTGTCATTTTTCTTATTATAAATTTTTTTGTTTTCAAGTATTCTGTAATATTTCTGTATTGCTAGGATTTGAACCCTCGAGTGAAGCGTGTATCTCCCATCGCATGCCTTACCCATTCCGACACGCAAGCATCAGTAAAAGAAAAAAAAAGGGCATTAATTTTTCTGTGGCGTTAGTTCGGGAAACTATTTTGAAAAAGATTTGAAGCTCTAGTGGGGCTTTTATCGCGCAGTTCCAACTGCATACGTACAGCCCACATCCCGTCCAACCGACCGAGGGACGCTAACGTACGCCGCGGGGATAGAACCGAGAGAGTAAAAGAGAGGAATAGGAGTATGAAATCACGAGGAAGAGTGTTGCAAAGATAAGGCGTTTAGTATAAAGGATTGAAGATTGTTAGTAGAGCAAAGTGACAAAACGTGGTAGAGACCATTGTAGTCCGAACATAATACCCTGAACGGATCGTGTTGGGCATATGTCGAGCTACAATGGCTAAGGAGTAGAGGACGAAAGTTTCTAGTTCTTCTACTAGGAACGTTTCAAATTTAAGCGTGTTAATAAATGCTGGCTCTCTACATTACCATTAATAAGATTAAATAGAAACATGACACCCAACATCGTTCTACGGTTTGTTAATGGTAGATATGGCAGTTTTTTTGAACAGATTCTATGTGATCTCGATGTACTCCGTATTGAGGAGTCCAGACACACGATCCATTCTCAAAAATCGGACGGATAAATGCTGGCTCTCTACATTACCATTAATAAGATTAAATAGAAACATGACACCCAACATCGTTCTACGGTTTGTTAATGGTAGATATGGCAGTTTTTTTGAACAGATTCTATGTGATCTCGATGTACTCCGTATTGAGGAGTCCAGACACACGATCCATACTCAAAAATACCAATGATGTGTATAAAGTTTTAGTAATGTGTGGGTCGTTGCAAGTCATTAATAAACAAAGTAAAAAGTAGGGGTCCAAGATGGCTTCCTTGAGGCACCCCAGATGTGACGCGGACTGTACGCAAGGTAACATCTTTAAAGAAGACACGTTGGGTTCTTCCAGATAAGTAGCTCGAAATCCAGATAAGGAAATCAGTTGGGAATCCCAAAAGACTGAGTTTACTTATAAGAAGCGAATAGTTAACAGAATCAAATGCTTTACTGAAGTCAGTGTAAATGACGCCTGTTTGTAAGCCATTCCGGAACCCATACGTGACAAAAGATGCAAAAATCAAAAGCAAATCAAAGGCAAAAAATAAGGTTGGCTGATTGGATATTATAAGTGTAAGGCTTAGCTGGAGTGGTGCTATGTGAATACGTTGTTTGAAAAAACTTTGTAAAGAGATCGGCCATTGCCAGATCATTGTTCGCATAAAAGTTCTCAAACGTAAGCAGAGGCGGAAAAGATACAAATTTGCGCTTAGTGTTTACATAGTTATAAAACTGCTTCGGGTTCTGAGTAAACTGAATCCGGCAGCGGCAAATATAACTCTTATAACATTCGGCGTTATGCACGGTGAAATTAGACCGAGCTACTAAGTATCTTGAATAACTAACTGTACAGCCAGATAATTTATGTTTATTTAAAAGTCTATTCATAACGTTCTTTAAATTTAATATGCTTTGTATACCAAGGCGGATTAATTGAAACAGACGGATATTTCCATGGCACGCAAGCGTCGAAAAATAAATTCAAAGTGTGATAAAATTTATTTAAGGCAATATTAATATCTTTACATGCCAGTAAATCGGACCAATCAAATTCAAGAATTAACTTGTTTAGTTCAGCCTTACGGATCGTTTCTTCCGTTTATGAGATTTAAATTTAGACTTAAGGTCAATTAAGCTATTGTTTTTGATTAAAACTTCAAGAGTGGGTTGATACGGATCCTCAGGGTTAGAAAGGGGAAAAGTTCTGGAAAGAGCAATTCCATCAGGATCAGAAACGAAACACAAGTCTAGCAGCCGACCTAAGGAATTTCTAACGTGGTTAATTTGCCCGAGTGACATGTCGAACATACCCGCAGGGAAGTCGTGGTGCGAGTTAAGCATTAAGGACGGTGAATTCTCAACATTCTCAACATATATAGCTATAACTTTTTTAGCTAATTCTTATCTGAAAAACATCTTTCAGCTAAATCGGTTCAATCGATTTTTAGAGGACTTATAGATATTTTTATTCTTATTTCCATCTTGGCTTGCAATATTTTTGAACACGTGAATATCAGAGACCATATGTATGTGATAGAGCTATCATAGACGTAGGATGTAGGATAGGTGCGGCGGTACCACTCTTTCTGGTCGGCCTTACCTACCAAAATGACATGTGACCACCAGAGCTTGCAAATAACAGTTAATCGTTTGTACTTAATAAAAAATAAGTGTCATTTATGGATCCTTTGAACTAAAGGTCAGAAAAAATCTTAAGCTTCGGTTTTTGAGTTATAATGGTTATTTTGTGATAAAATTTGATCAGGTTATTTGACTGAGAGTTTGAAAAATGAAAGTCTTTTGGACATTTGTCAATTTGATTTTTTACTTTGATTTTGGGTGTTGTTCGTCTTACGACACATTCGATTTTTATAACAAGCGTACGCTGTGATCGTTATAAATGCAGTCGCACAGGTGGAGCTAGCTGCACCTTAGGTGTCTGTCGAAAGAGACTTTTCAGCACGTCATTTTTTACTATCTGAAAGACTGAAACATTAAACTCCTATTATGCGTCATGCTCAACGATTAATGAAATAGTTTTTTTTTCCATCTTCAAAACTAGTTCCTCTTTTGAAAACTTCAAAAGAGGAACTAATATAAATACATTTTTATATTTCATCATATAAATCATATCATATAAATATCGAATACTTGAAAATATAAATAAGTAAAGTATTAAAACTAAAAAACCCAATAAGTAAAAAAAAAGTCAACCTTCTAAGTTGTATTCGAACTCAGGTTCCTTCAATTCTTAGGCGAAAACGTTACCACTCGGCTATCACCAAGTCTATTTATTTAGGAATATATTTAAAAATAGGGTTGAGGCACTAATCATACAGCATATGCTGTAAAATGCGTTACTTACCTTTGCTGTTGAGGCAAAGTTTGTTGTTTTTGAGTCAAATTTTTTCACTCAAAACAGAAAAGACCGTTAAACTTAGATTTTATTTTTTAAACCTAAACTAAGTTTCTTTATGGTAAGGTTACAATCCCTTGATGATTGCTCTTTACCTTTAGGAAGGGTACATAGTTGGAGGTAACAAGATGAAAAGTTGGCCCTACCTAACCTTGCCCTTGGTCGTCCCCTACGGTGTCAAATCCTTCGATAAACAATATGAAGTCCCTAAAGCCGATAGGGGAAACCGGGTGGTCGGGCCATGCCATCCTATCGTTTGATCAATTCGCAAATCGTCTCTTGCTCGTGTCGGACATCTGGGTGCGCTTAAAACTTGCCGAAACCAAATCCGATTTCAAGGGAGCAATTTAAAATTTAGATGTCAAACATCTCAAGAATAATTTTAAGTTATGAGGTGTTGCTCGTTCGTTGGTCGAAGCCGGGTCCATACTACCGTGGGCAAAAAATAAGCGGAACTCGTCTGTAAAATGAACAATCTAGATTTATTCTCTGAAATCATTTGCATCTCTTTAGCAGTAATCCTCAAAATATGCCAAATAGTTTATTTTTGGTATGGACATTGAGCACCGATATATACGATCCATACGATAAATATCTAACAATATAAGCTACCTGCAAGGATATATCAACTTCGGCTCCACCCAAAGTTAGCTTTCCTTTCTTGTTATTTTTACGAATAGCTAGGAGTCACACATAGCCAAATCAAGAGAATACGGTAGAATTCTGTTGGAACGATATGTGTTACATTCTTGGCGATCAAGCGAAAGTATATTACTAATAATAAGATGCATTTTTGCATAATGTTGCATAATGCATAATGCATAATGTTACGTAAAAATAATGTTATAAGAAACATTAAAAATAATCTGATTCAATCTACAAACTTTCAAGATGGGCCGACTATATCCCCATAGTTGCCATAGAAGCTGGCGACTTTTATCACAATTTTTATTAAGAAAATGGTTTTATAATAAAATTCTCATAGGGATCGACCCACTATATCCGATATGTGCAATATATATCCTATATATATCGAATACATTTCTTATGATATAAACTGCCACTTAACTGTAAAGGTATATACAATTCGGCCCAAAGCCCAAAGCTAACTCGCCATTATTTCTTTTTCCATTGACACTTTTAATATAATTTGTTTTTTTAACTAATCTACACTGACATGTATAACAGTTGGACATATATTGTATATATTTTATTCATTGCCCAACATTTTTTTTGAAAAAATTTTAGATATAAAATTAACATAATTATAAACCAAATAAAAATGTATTTATAATATTTTTTATATGTGTATTCTACATCAGCATCAACAGCAGAGTCTATATAGCCATGTCCGTCTGCCCGTATTACTATCTATCCGTCTGTCTTATTTGAATGAAGCGCAAATCAAATTTGTGTCACTTTCAAAAAGTTCTTTGAAAAAATTTAAATCTTAAACTATTCCAAAACCTGATTTATAAATGCAAATTTTACTGTTTAAGGAGTAACGTGTATCATATAGTCTGGAAACTCGACTATGTTTTTCTTACTTATTTTGGAAATCGTCTTTTGGTGGAAGATTACAGATATTTTTATACCTTTGCAGATCTATAGCCATATAACCATAGAACTGATTAATCGGAAATGCCATAACTTCGTTGTTTTTTAAGTTAGAAGGATGGGATGGGATTTCTATGGATGCTACTTTAGGCCAATTAATACGATCTGCCAAATTTCATAATGATCGGCCAACTATATACGATCCGATATATATCTAATAATATAAACTGTTACTTAACTGCAAGGGTGTATCAACTTGTTTTATCCCCGAATTATTTGCTTCAAACCTAAAAAAAAAAAACATTTAAAAATGAACGAGAAAGTCAATAGTGCGTTTTTCCTTTTATAAGTTTGATACCCTTTTATGATTTTATTAGAAATGATTCGGCTCTTTTAGAAAATATAAACCTTTTAGAGGATTAATTATTTAATTTTATCTTTTGTTTTAGGTTGAACTGGATGAACATGGAAATGTTCTTGAGCTTAAATTAGCAGACTTTGGTCTAGCCTGTGAAGTTACTGAACCACTTTATGCCGTTTGTGGAACTCCCACGTATGTGGCACCGGAAATATTGCTGGAAGTGGGGTATGGGTTAAAGGTGTGAAAACCATAAACTATCGAAGTTTTTTTCCCTTACCTTTTCTTTTTTCCCTAAAGATTGATGTTTGGGCCGCTGGTGTTATTTTGTACATACTTTTATGTGGATTCCCGCCGTTTGTAGCACCAGATAACCAACAAGAGCCTCTTTTTGACGCTATCATATCGGGCGTCTACGAGTTTCCCGACCCATATTGGTCAGACATTGGTGATGCAGTTCGCGATCTTATCACTAATATGTTGCAATCCGATCCTGCAGTTCGTTTTACGAGCGAAGATATCTTGGATCACTATTGGACTATGGACAACAAGAATAACAGTTCAGATTTCAGAAGATGAATTATGGCCGTTTCGGGTGTTTAAGAAACTTCACTACCACTCTCGACCAATTAGATGCTGCAGTCCAGTAGTTTTTGTGTTATGTATATTATAACGCTATTATTTGTAACTTTATTTATTTATGTTTTTTTATAAAAACAAGAAGAAACGTAGTTATCTGTTGATAACTAATTATACATGTTTATCAGAAAACCTCAGCAGCCTAAAACTTGTATAAGCTACCATAAAATTTCTTAAAATTCCAATGTTCAAGTCGATAAACATTGGCTTGAGGTGTTAAAGTTACTTTTTTTATATGGCTATATTTATATAAAACTGTTTATTTTGAATATTAAGGATTCTATCAAGAACAATTCACAATTACAATTTAAAAGTCTTGAGTTTCGATTCAGATTATTCTATTGATTTATCTGTGAAATAGATCGGATAAACTATATTTGGCATATAAATAAAGACGACCGAATTAAAGTATTTTAACTTTGTTTAACATAATCTGAAGAATTCTATGTGTATATTCTATATCAATATTTTATAGAAATTTATATATAGACAAAATAGTTTTTTCAATATAAAAAAAGCACAAGCACTAAAAAAGTAGCATTCATATTGATAGCATATATTCTAGACAGATTGTTTCAAAATTGAAATAAAATAAGTTGCAGTTAACAATTGAAACAAATAAGTAAGTAGTTATAAATAGGTTCCATATGGTATGTTAAGATAGCTTCATTGCACACTGGTTCAGTGTGGAGTTGCTATGCGGAGCGACCGAGTTAGAAAAAACGCGGGACAGCGCGAAAAACACCGACCGCTCTAATGCACGTAAGCGGGTGAGAAGGGAGAAGAAGCGAAGAATGCTACCAAAAGTGTCGAAACATGAGCTGCATGACCCGACATACTTTCCTGTTTGAAGATGTGCTTTCAACAGCATCTTGAAGGGGCAGCAGCAAAAATTTGATTACGACTGCACACTCTGCCATCTAGCACCATCAGCTCCGTAACTATTGAAACACGTACTTTCATTGGCGGCAAGTTCTCATCCTTTACCACCACGTTATCATTTAGGGGGATTTTTACTAAAAATGAGCTATTGAGCTGCTGGAATAGGGTAAGGTACTTACATATAAGGAATGGGGAAGCCCATTCCTTATAAGGAATGGGGAAGCCCATTCATTTTTGACCCCTCCATGTCAAAAATGACCAATAGTGAGGACGGAAAAATCAGCCAAAATGAACAATCAAATCATGCCCAACAGCCTATTTCCTTGATATGCACTTAAAATAAAGACCTAGGACACCTTTCCAACACATCGGGTCCAGTAAGTTCTAGATTGGGAACAGTTAATTTCTCAAGAGGAGCTACAAGGTACTTGGAGCATAGGAGCTGTAACATCACATAAATGCAAGCTACATAAGCCTCCATGCGCAATATCCTTTGACTGGCATGTAACCAAGCTGCGCCTCCTTGAAAGAATGGCATATTTCATTCCGAGTCCAACTCCTAGAAAAGGCCCTCGTCCTAGGAAATCCGCTTCACAGTCGATGTTGAAATATTTTAGCCAACAAGGCCAAGAGTTTCGTAGAATCAAGCGATAGCAGAGAGCAGCTGCATGGTTTAGAGGACGATTTACACGTTGAAGGTTTTGCTAAAACAGCGACCTTTCTTTTCAGAGCATATTGGCGTTCCAACATCCGACAACAGACGACAGGCTAAATGGAATTTAGCTGGAAAACTGACGGTCTAACAAATAGCTAGAAGAGGAGGCTAGTGGTAAACATTTTTTTAAATTAAATTAAGAGAAGCTATTGCAGGATGAAGAGGGGTATCATGTAAAAAGACCCTTTCTGGTTATCACGATTCCCCGAAACGGTGGTGATCGGAAAATAAAAAATGAAAATTTTTAAATTATTGCTTTGACGTGAACTAAAAACGATTCGTGTCATCGTGACGAGTAAAGGAATTTAATACATACAAACTATACAAGTTTTTTCAATTCTGTTAGTTCCCACATTAGCCACTGATATCCTAAGCTTTACAGGCCGATCAAATGAATTTCTTCTCAGCGATATGTTTTTGTAACGAAATCGATTGTTGAAATATTTATTGTCCCACTTAATCTATCAAATTTTACATAAAAATATTTATTTTTTGTGCACGATTTTTGGGAGAGTGATCACACACATCCCCGCCGAGGTACCGAATATTTATGAACTGAGCGTTTTCAAATCAGCATCTGCTTAGAAAGATTTAGGAAAAAAAATTTATTTGTTGGAACGCTCCTTTAGGGTTTCTCCATTTTTTTGTCTAGAAAAATATTTTAAAGTTTATTTGATGTATTGTTTTATGTTTTTAAAGCCAAACAACATAAGAAAGACCGTTTAAACTAAGAATTCTTCTGTCTTTTGTAAATTGCCAGTGCGTGAGCAGTCAATCGAATTGACCTCTGTACTCATCTGAGAAAGCCCAACCGAATATCTAAATTTGGGTAATTCTCCAGAAAGGTCCAAAAAGCAAAAATTCTAATTCAATAAAAGTATGTTTTTTTTGGATTTTGTTATAGGAAAAATTTAAAAATAATTTAACTTTCACAAATTCAATAATATATAACATTTAGTTATAACTTAAGCTATATACTTATAACTTTATATACTTACTTTACTTATAATTATTGTTTTGTTTTAAACAGTGTTTAAAAAGCTTAAGTCGATACGTTCGACTTTTTCCTACATTTGATTTTGCTCGCTTTTGCTTCCGATCGGCAGCGTAAGTTAAAATTAGCAAGAAAATGCAGATCGTGGATGTCGCCAGCAGCTGCCGTTGTTTTCGATCGTCGCGACTTTTTATTTATGACCTATGAGTTTGATTAATTTTTTGGCACTTAATTATTTCGTACTTCTTGTAACTTTTCATTCAAGTTTTGTATCTTATTTTTTAATCTTAACGAAAAATAACACAATAAATCAAAAATGCGAGTAATTCAATATCAATAAAAACAAAATTAATTAAAATAAAAACATAAAAACGGTTTAAGTGTTAAAAACTTATTCATTTTCATTTTCAAACATTGGCAGTGTCAATGGCCACAATGGCTAAAATTCCAATACGATAGCACGTCTATATTAATCCTTTGATACGAAAGTTGATGATTTTCCATTTGTGTATATATGTACGTCCATGGAACAGTTCACTTCCGAATAAACGCCTTGCGAAAAATATGCTTTTAACAACTCATCCATTTGATTAAAACTGGAATTCGGATTTGAGCTCATATAGCCAAGAGGGTTTAGATTATATAATCTGTCCCAAATAGATTTCAAATGATTTAAAGCATAATTTTTTTGTTGCAATGACAATATACATATGTTGAAAGCGAGGATCCAGAAACAAGCATGAAACTACGAATTTATTATTCAACAATGTTTTTTTTCGTATTTTTATAGAATTTAAAATTTTTTTTCCTATAGTGGTTAAATCCTGACTTGAATCCTTTACCATTTTTTCTGTTGATATTTTAATCTTTAGCCATTGGGCGTAAAAATTACTGTAATGTAATTGCTCCTCTTGAAATTTTTGTATTGTTTTTTGCCAAGGGACTAAAAACATTGCAATACGTCTCAATAAAATTCCAAAACGAATCTATGTCAAAATTATCTTCATCTGTTTTGTTTTGAACCGATTCAATTTTTCTTAATAAGTCCTTAGCTTTCAACAAGTTTTGTAAGTTGTGTAGGTAGATCCCCACCTGGTTGGACAATCTAGTTGTAGCACTTTAAATTTTTAGAGCTCAAAAGTGGCGCGATATCCATTCGATGCTTTTCTTATATATTTTGTCAAATTTCGACAATTGAGTAAGAACTTAAGTATGTCCGATGATTTATTTACATCGGGTCCCGCAGCAAACTAACTACAAGTTAAATCAAAAGAAGCAAACTAGAGCGACGGCGGCTGCGGGCGACT
Source organism: Drosophila atripex (assembly GCA_035045925.1). NCBI lineage: Eukaryota > Metazoa > Arthropoda > Insecta > Diptera > Drosophilidae > Drosophila > Drosophila atripex. The sequence goes on along the minus strand of JAWNOP010000041.1, from coordinate 701,613 downwards.
TCCACGATCTGCATTTTCTTGCTAATTTTGACTTACGCTGCCGATCGAAAGCAAAAGCGACCAAAATCAAAAGTAGGAAAAAGTCGAACGCATCGACTTATGCGACTGTAACTGCCGACGATTCCCATAGGCGATTGCTAGTTTATGCGAATTCCTTATCAGATTACACAGTGCGACACAAAAAAAACAAAAGTGAACTTTTGGAATTGTTAATCAGGTCGAGAACAACACAAAACCCTCAAAATATGAAGTTATTGTTAAAAACCCGATATTTGTGCCGTTTTTGCGCTTAAAAATTCCAGAACGCGTTTAAATAAACCGATTTTAAAATTTCATGCGTTTTTCAATAGTTAAGGAATGGAGCTCTTGGGAAAAAATTTGATCTTCCATTTTGTTAACCCAAAAAAATAACCATTTTACATAAGATAGTGACTTCTTATGACTTTTTTCGGTACAACTTACAAGATTGTCATTCATTTATAGCACATAGAAATGTCTCATTTGTACTGAATAAAACGAGACTTCATTGAAAAATTATGAAAATTGTTAAGTTATAACACTTTTCCCAAAAAAAGTCCCAAGCGCAACAGAGTAAAAGTTTTTTTTGTTTTTCTTTAAGAGTCTTTTTCTTTTATCTACTGTTACTCTGGAGCGCCTGCAAAGTTGAATTGACTTTTTTTTAGGAAAAGCGTTATAACTTAAACTCTGATCAAATAGGGTCTAGATTCGACAAGTCCGACTAGGTTTCTTTACCATCAAAATAATACCACCGTAAATATAAATAATACATAATAACAATACAAATAATACATACCAAAATAAAATGCTGAAACTGATTTCTTTTCTTTTGCGTTTTTATCACGGCGGGCGGCAGTCCGCTGGGTGGCGACACGCATGCCCTTGCTGTAGCAGGCGTAAAGACACTATATACAGGCGAAGAATTAAAAATTGTTTGTGTGCGTTCAATCTATATCAATGTATCAATGAATGATATACCAAATGAAACGTATTGTTTTCATTGGAGGGATTTTATGCTTACAGTAGCCAAAAGTAGTTTCGCTTGGGAGTAATATGCTTAAATGTAAAACCCTTTTGATTCACTAGATTGGGCATTGTGGGGACATTGGTGTCACCAATCAAAATATTTTTTTTACATAGATTCCGATCCAAATTACACGTCGATTGGTACCTTAACTATCACGAAAAACGATTTTTAAAGATTTTCCCAAATGACGATGTTTCAAAAATTTTGCTCCGAAAAAATGTAACATCCGCGTTTGTCTTCTTTTATTTTTTTTTTTTTAATTTTGAATCCAAAATATCTGATATCAATTTTTGTCACGAACAAATGCAATGTACATATGTATAAAAAATTATACATTAAAGATATTCTTATTCGGCACGCGGAACCATAACAATAACCGATATAAACACATACCGGGTAAGAATATTTTTAATGTATAATTTTGTTTATTGCATTTGTTCGTCACAAAAAATGTATATCAGATATTTCGGACGTGGCATGCGAGTTCGCCACCGTTATTTTACCTCTTCAAGAGTTTTTTTTATTTGATCAAGAGATAGTATCAAATGAATCAATAGTAATAAGACATATGTATTATGTGTAACGCTACCAGCTTTTTAGTAGCAGCCGAATTAAACAAATTCAATTAATGTTCCAATATTTTATTGCGGTTTCAATTTAACCCCAATATATGTAGCCGCTCCAATCAATACCGAAATGCAAATGACAACTAAGAGCTTGCGCAGAAGCTCTACAAAAGCTCCCAAAGTGCATGCGCTACAAAGAACAACCAAACGCAACATAACCATCCCCAACATAATGCTAAGATGGTACCTAAAAAAAATCGCCCTATGAGCTCAGGTTTTTCCTGTCTCAACAATAACGAACCAACTGCTTAACCCTTCATATAGCTCAAGTCTTGATGTCACAAACAGTAACCATCTAGGCTTAAAATGGTCTTCCGTTAATTCTAACATTTCAAAATGTAATCACTGTTCTGTTTTTATTGAAGGTAATCAAATATCTGCTGCTTTCAGCTCTTATAAACTTAACCACCCAAAGATTATTCAAGATTTTTCAAAAATACGAATTCCCCTTAAATGATAAATTTGTTTCGCATTCGTTAATCATCTAGTTTTGAAGTTTTGCTATTTTATACCCGTGCAGAGGGCTTTATAATTTTTGTCAAAAGTATGCAACGCAGTAAAGCAGACCTATCCGACATCCACTCTATAGTATACAACAGCTTGAAGTCAGAATGTATCCACATGTACTCGCCACTGTATATAGTATATATTGGTGATTAGGATCACCACCTGGGTTGATATAAGCAAATTCGGTTGTCTGTTTTTACTGAAACTACTCTCTGAGTTTTAAAGCTATCAAGTTCCTTTTTTCGTTTGCACGCAGTATATATGTTGGAACGGCCGGTATCGGTCGACTATATCATAGGCAGAGCCGGATTTAAGGGTGTGGGGGCACTGGGGCAAAAGACTTGTGAGGGCCCTTTATGTAGTACAAAATTCGATTTGTTAAATCGACTCCAAGATCAGATTTCTCGGTAATAGTGCTTCCGGCACAGCGTTTTGATTACTAGAAACCGAACTCATTTTTTTTAAGATTAAAAATAACGGAATATGCTTGGATTGGATAAAAGATGATGCACACCGTTTTTTTTTTTTTCATTTTCGGTTTTTTTTGTCCTTGCATTCGGAATTTTTCAAATTCTTAAAAAAAAAATATTTTTGGATCAATTTGTAGAGGCCCCCGTAGTAGAGTTTGTGGGGCACGGGCCAGTTTCCCCGTGGTAAATCCGGGCCTGATCATTGGATAGGGTATAAAATTTATTTGATAGTGAAATTCTTATAAGAGTTTAATGTATTTAATTTCATTATTTTGCCATCCGCAGTCTTCAGGCCTTCGCATATTGGATCGAGAATATTCCTCATATTTGGCGAATTTAAGACATTAAAAGGGATTCTGTCTTCTGTTACCAGTCCTATATAGGATCTTATTAGTTGTTTTTTATTTACTTATATTTTAATTTTTTTTTTCTGATTGTTTTAACTGAGGAACTCGTTGATGACGTTTCAATATTTTCAAGATTTTGCACGTTTAAATTTTCACGATCTACATTTTCTTGCTAATTTTGACTTACGCTGCCGATCGAAAGCAAAAGCGGCCAAAATCAAAAGTAGGAAAAAGTCGATCGCATCGACTTATGCTACTGTAACTGCCGACGATTCCCATAAGGCAAGAAAACGAAAAGCGGCGACTGCTGCTGATTTTTGATTTTGGTCGCTGTTTGATTTTGTTTGATGTTATTGTTAAAAACCCGATATTTGTGCCGTTTTTGCACTTAAAAATTCCTGAACGCGTTTGAATAAACCGATTTTCAAATTTCATGCGTTTTTCAATAGTTAAGGAATGGAGCTCTTGGGAAAAAATTTGATCTTCCATATTGTTAACCCAAAAAAATAACCATTTTACATAAGATAGTGACTTTTTATGACTTTTTTCGGTACAACTTACAAGAATGTCATTTATAGCACATAGAAATGTCTCATTTGTACTGAATAAAACGAGACTTCATTGAAAAATTATGAAAATTGTTAAGTTATAACACTTTTCCCAAAAAAAAGTCCCAAGCGCAACAGAGTAAAAGTTTTTTTTTGTTTTTCTTTAAGAGTCTTCTTCTTTCTTCTTCTTTTTTCTTGTTACTCTGGAGCGCCTGCAAAGTTGAATTGACTTTTTTTAGGAAAAGCGTTATAACTTAAACTCTGATCAAATAGGGTCTAGATTCGACAAGTCCGACTAGGTTTCTTTACCATCAAAATAATACCACCGTAAATATAAATAATACATAATAACAATACAAATAATACATATCAAAATAAAATGCTGAAACTGATCTCTTTTCTTTTGCGTTTTTATCACGGCGGGCGGCAGTCCGCTAGGTGGCGACACGCATGCCCTTGCTGTAGCAGGCGTGAAGACACTATATACAGGCGAAGAATTAAAAATTGTTTGTGTGCGTTCAATCTATATCAATGTATCAATGAATGATATACCAAATGAAACGTATTGTTTTAATTGGAGGGATTTTATGCATACATTAGCCAAAAGTAGTTTCGCTTGGGAGTAATATGCTTAAATGTAAAACCCTTTTGATTCACTAGATTGGGCATTGTGGGGACATTGGTGTCACCAATCAAAATATTTTTTTTACATAGATTCCGATCCAAATTACACGTCGATTGGTACCTTAACTATCACGAAAAACGATTTTTAAAGATTTTCCCAAATGACGATGTTTCAAAAATTTTGCTCCGAAAAAATGTAACATCCGCGTTTGTCTTCTTTTATTTTTTTTTTTTTAATTTTGAATCCAAAATATCTGATATCAATTTTTTGTCACGAACAAATGCAATGTACATATGTATAAAAAATTATACATTAAAGATATTCTTATTCGGCACGCGGAACCATAACAATAACCGATATAAACGCGTACCGGGTAAGAATATTTTTAATGTATAATTTTGTTTATTGCATTTTTTCGTCACAAAAAATGTATATCAGATATTTCGGACGTGGCATGCGAGTTCGCCACCGTTATTTTACCTCTTCAAGAGTTTTTTTTATTTGATCAAGAGATAGTAATAAGACAATAGTAATAAGTAACAAATAAGTAACAATAAGTAACAAACAAATAGTAATAAGACATATGTATTATGTGTAACGCTACCAGCTTTTTAGTAGCAGCCGAATTAAACAAATTCAATTAATGTTCCAATATTTTATTGCGGTTTCAATTTAACCCCAATATATGTAGCCGCTCCAATCAATACCGAAATGCAAATGACAACTAAGAGCTTGCGCAGAAGCTCTACAAAAGCTCCCAAAGTGCATGCGCTACAAAGAACAACCAAACGCAACATAACCATCCCCAACATAATGCTAAGATGGTACCTTAAAAAAATCGCCCTATGAGCTCAGGTTTTTCCTGTCTCAACAATAACGAACCAACTGCTTAACCCTTCATATAGCTCAAGTCTTGATGTCACAAACAGTAACCATCTAGGCTTAAAATGGTCTTCCGTTAATTCTAACATTTCAAAATGTAATCACTGTTCTGTTTTTATTGAAGGTAATCAAATATCTGCTGCTTTCAGCTCTTATAAACTTAACCACCCAAAGATTATTCAAGATTTTTCAAAAATACGAATTCCCCTTAAATGATAAATTTGTTTCGCATTCGTTAATCATCTAGTTTTGAAGTTTTGCTATTTTATACCCGTGCAGAGGGCTTTATAATTTTTGTCAAAAGTATGCAACGCAGTAAAGCAGACCTATCCGACATCCACTCTATAGTATACAACAGCTTGAAGTCAGAATGTATCCACATGTACTCGCCACTGTATATAGTATATATTGGTGATTAGGATCACCACCTGGGTTGATATAAGCAAATTCGGTTGTCTGTTTTTACTGAAACTACTCTCTGAGTTTTAAAGCTATCAAGTTCCTTTTTTCGTTTGCACGCAGTATATATGTTGGAACGGCCGGTATCGGTCGACTATATCATAGGCAGAGCCGGATTTAAGGGTGTGGGGGCACTGGGGCAAAAGACTTGTGAGGGCCCTTTATGTAGTACAAAATTCGATTTGTTAAATCGACTCCAAGATCAGATTTCTCGGTAATAGTGCTTCCGGCACAGCGTTTTGATTACTAGAAACCGAACTCATTTTTTTTAAGATTAAAAATAACGGAATATGCTTGGATTGGATAAAAGATGATGCACACCGTTTTTTTTTTTTCATTTTCGGTTTTTTTTGTCCTTGCATTCGGAATTTTTCAAATTCTTAAAAAAAAAATATTTTTGGATCAATTTGTAGAGGCCCCCGTAGTAGAGTTTGTGGGGCACGGGCCAGTTTCCCCGTGGTAAATCCGGGCCTGATCATTGGATAGGGTATAAAATTTATTTGATAGTGAAATTCTTATAAGAGTTTAATGTATTTAATTTCATTATTTTGCCATCCGCAGTCTTCAGGCCTTCGCATATTGGATCGAGAATATTCCTCATATTTGGCGAATTTAAGACATTAAAAGGGATTCTGTCTTCTGTTACCAGTCCTATATAGGATCTTATTAGTTGTTTTTTATTTACTTATATTTTAATTTTTTTTTTCTGATTGTTTTAACTGAGGAACTCGTTGATGACGTTTCAATATTTTCAAGATTTTGCACGTTTAAATTTCCACGATCTGCATTTTCTTGCTAATTTTGACTTATTTGAAAATCGGCAGCGATCGAAAGCAAAAGCGGCCAAAATCAAAAGTAGGAAAAAGTCGATCGCATCGACTTATGCGACTGTAACTGCCGACGATTCCCATAAGGCAAGAAAACGAAAAGCGGCGACTGCTGCTGATTTTTGATTTTGGTCGCTGTTTGATTTTGTCTATGCTTTGATTGCGACTTGCAGAAGCAGAATCAAATTCATGCAAAATGAAACTTACTACAGTTTTTTAAACACTGGTTTTAAATATATTTATAAATTAAATGTATTCGAAAAGAGAGTTCAAATGCGTTGATGTTCAATATTTTGTATATCTGCTTGTAACCAAAGATTTAAAAAAAATGCAAAAGAAACGATGCGATTGCTAGTTTATGCGAATTCCTTATCAGATTACACAGTGCGACACCAAAGAAACAAAAGTTAATTTTTGGAATTGTTAATCAGGTCGAGAACAACACAAAACCCTCAAAATATGAAGTTATTGTTAAAAACCCGATATTTGTGCCGTTTTTGCACTTAAAAATTCCTGAACGCGTTTGAATAAACCGATTTTCAAATTTCATGCGTTTTTCAATAATGGAATGGTTAAGGAATGGAGCTCTTGGGAAAAAATTTGATCTTCCATTTTGTTAACCCAAAAAAATAACCATTTTACATAAGATAGTGACTTTTTATGACTTTTTTCGGTACAACTTACAAGAATGTCATTCATTTATAGCACATAGAAATGTCTCATTTGTACTGAATAAAACGAGACTTCATTGAAAAATTATGAAAATTGTTAAGTTATAACACTTTTCCCAAAAAAAAGTCCCAAGCGCAACAGAGTAAAAGTTTTTTTTTGTTTTTCTTTAAGAGTCTTTTTCTTTTATCTACTGTTACTCTGGAGCGCCTGCAAAGTTGAATTGACTTTTTTTAGGAAAAGCGTTATAACTTAAACTCTGATCAAATAGGGTCTAGATTCGACAAGTCCGACTAGGTTTCTTTACCACCAAAATAATACCACCGTAAATATAAATAATACATAATAACAATACAAATAATACATATCAAAATAAAATGCTGAAACTGATCTCTTTTCTTTTGCGTTTTTATCACGGCGGGCGGCAGTCCGCTAGGTGGCGACATGCATGCCCTTGCTGTAGCAGGCGTGAAGACACTATATACAGGCGAAGTAGAGTTTGTGGGGCACGGGCCAGTTTCCCCGTGGTAAATCCGGGCCTGATCATTGGATAGGGTATAAAATTTATTTGATAGTGAAATTCTTATAAGAGTTTAATGTATTTAATTTCATTATTTTGCCATCCGCAGTCTTCAGGCCTTCGCATATTGGATCGAGAATATTCCTCATATTTGGCGAATTTAAGACATTAAAAGGGATTCTGTCTTCTGTTACCAGTCCTATATAGGATCTTATTAGTTGTTTTTTATTTACTTATATTTTAATTTTTTTTTTTCTGATTGTTTTAACTGAGGAACTCGTTGATGACGTTTCAATATTTTCAAGATTTTGCACGTTTAAATTTCCACGATCTGCATTTTCTTGCTAATTTTGACTTATTTGAAAATCGGCAGCGATCGAAAGCAAAAGCGGCCAAAATCAAAAGTAGGAAAAAGTCGATCGCATCGACTTATGCGACTGTAACTGCCGACGATTCCCATAAGGCAAGAAAACGAAAAGCGGCGACTGCTGCTGATTTTTGATTTTGGTCGCTGTTTGATTTTGTCTATGCTTTGATTGCGACTTGCAGAAGCAGAATCAAATTCATGCAAAATGAAACTTACTACAGTTTTTTAAACACTGGTTTTAAATATATTTATAAATTAAATGTATTCGAAAAGAGAGTTCAAATGCGTTGATGTTCAATATTTTGTATATCTGCTTGTAACCAAAGATTTAAAAAAAAATGCAAAAGAAACGATGCGATTGCTAGTTTATGCGAATTCCTTATCAGATTACACAGTGCGACACCAAAGAAACAAAAGTTAATTTTTGGAATTGTTAATCAGGTCGAGAACAACACAAAACCCTCAAAATATGAAGTTATTGTTAAAAACCCGATATTTGTGCCGTTTTTGCACTTAAAAATTCCTGAACGCGTTTGAATAAACCGATTTTCAAATTTCATGCGTTTTTCAATAATGGAATGGTTAAGGAATGGAGCTCTTGGGAAAAAATTTGATCTTCCATTTTGTTAACCCAAAAAAATAACCATTTTACATAAGATAGTGACTTTTTATGACTTTTTTCGGTACAACTTACAAGAATGTCATTCATTTATAGCACATAGAAATGTCTCATTTGTACTGAATAAAACGAGACTTCATTGAAAAATTATGAAAATTGTTAAGTTATAACACTTTTCCCAAAAAAAAGTCCCAAGCGCAACAGAGTAAAAGTTTTTTTTTGTTTTTCTTTAAGAGTCTTTTTCTTTTATCTACTGTTACTCTGGAGCGCCTGCAAAGTTGAATTGACTTTTTTTAGGAAAAGCGTTATAACTTAAACTCTGATCAAATAGGGTCTAGATTCGACAAGTCCGACTAGGTTTCTTTACCATCAAAATAATACCACCGTAAATATAAATAATACATAATAACAATACAAATAATACATATCAAAATAAAATGCTGAAACTGATCTCTTTTCTTTTGCGTTTTTATCACGGCGGGCGGCAGTCCGCTAGGTGGCGACATGCATGCCCTTGCTGTAGCAGGCGTGAAGACACTATATACAGGCGAAGAATTAAAAATTGTTTGTGTGCGTTCAATCTATATCAATGTATGAATGAATGATATACCAAATGAAACGTATTGTTTTCATTGGAGGGATTTTATGCAAACATTAGCCAAATCTTGATGTCACAAACAGTAACCATCTAGGCTTAAAATGGTCTTCCGTTAATTCTAACATTTCAAAACAGTGATTAGTTCTGTTTTTATTGAAGGTAATCAAATATCTGCTGCTTTCAGCTCTTATAAACTTAACCACCCAAAGATTATTCTAGATTTTTCAAAAATACGAATTCCCCTTAAATGATAAATTTGTTTCGCATTCGTTAATCATCTAGTTTTGAAGTTTTGCTATTTTATACCCGTGCAGAGGGCTTTATAATTTTTGTCAAAAGTATGCAACGCAGTAAAGCAGACCTATCCGACATCCACTCTAAAGTATACAACAGCTTGAAGTCAGAATGTATCCACATGTACTCGCCACTGTATATAGTATATATTGGTGATTAGGATCACCACCTGGGTTGATATAAGCAAATTCGGTTGTCTGTTTTTACTGAAACTACTCTCTGAGTTTTAAAGCTATCAAGTTCCTTTTTTCGTTTGCACGCAGTATATATGTTGGGACGGCCGGTATCGGTCGACTATATCATAGGCAGAGCCGGATTTAAGGGTGTGGGGGCACTGGGGCAAAAGACTTGTGAGGGCCCTTTATGTAGTACAAAATTCGATTTGTTAAATCGACTCCAAGATCAGATTTCTCGGTAATAGTGCTTCCGGCACAGCGTTTTGATTACTAGAAACCGAACTCATTTTTTTTAAGATTAAAAATAACGGAATATGCTTGGATTGGATAAAAGATGATGCACACCGTTTTTTTTTTTTCATTTTCGGTTTTTTTTGTCCTTGCATTCGGAATTTTTCAAATTCTTAAAAAAAAAAATATTTTTGGATCAATTTGTAGAGGCCCCCGTAGTAGAGTTTGTGGGGCACGGGCCAGTTTCCCCGTGGTAAATCCGGGCCTGATCATTGGATAGGGTATAAAATTTATTTGATAGTGAAATTCTTATAAGAGTTTAATGTATTTAATTTCATTATTTTGCCATCCGCAGTCTTCAGGCCTTCGCATATTGGATCGAGAATATTCCTCATATTTGGCGAATTTAAGACATTAAAAGGGATTCTGTCTTCTGTTACCAGTCCTATATAGGATCTTATTAGTTGTTTTTTATTTACTTATATTTTAATTTTTTTTTTCTGATTGTTTTAACTGAGGAACTCGTTGATGACGTTTCAATATTTTCAAGATTTTGCACGTTTAAATTTCCACGATCTGCATTTTCTTGCTAATTTTGACTTATTTGAAAATCGGCAGCGATCGAAAGCAAAAGCGGCCAAAATCAAAAGTAGGAAAAAGTCGATCGCATCGACTTATGCGACTGTAACTGCCGACGATTCCCATAAGGCAAGAAAACGAAAAGCGGCGACTGCTGCTGATTTTTGATTTTGGTCGCTGTTTGATTTTGTCTATGCTTTGATTGCGACTTGCAGAAGCAGAATCAAATTCATGCAAAATGAAACTTACTACAGTTTTTTAAACACTGGTTTTAAATATATTTATAAATTAAATGTATTCGAAAAGAGAGTTCAAATGCGTTGATGTTCAATATTTTGTATATCTGCTTGTAACCAAAGATTTAAAAAAAATGCAAAAGAAACGATGCGATTGCTAGTTTATGCGAATTCCTTATCAGATTACACAGTGCGACACAAAAGAAACAAAAGTTAATTTTTGGAATTGTTAATCAGGTCGAGAACAACACAAAACCCTCAAAATATGAAGTTATTGTTAAAAACCCGATATTTGTGCCGTTTTTGCACTTAAAAATTCCTGAACGCGTTTGAATAAACCGATTTTCAAATTTCATGCGTTTTTCAATAATGGAATGGTTAAGGAATGGAGCTCTTGGGAAAAAATTTGATCTTCCATTTTGTTAACCCAAAAAAATAACCATTTTACATAAGATAGTGACTTTTTATGACTTTTTTCGGTACAACTTACAAGAATGTCATTCATTTATAGCACATAGAAATGTCTCATTTGTACTGAATAAAACGAGACTTCATTGAAAAATTATGAAAATTGTTAAGTTATAACACTTTTCCCAAAAAAAAGTCCCAAGCGCAACAGAGTAAAAGTTTTTTTTTGTTTTTCTTTAAGAGTCTTTTTCTTTTATCTACTGTTACTCTGGAGCGCCTGCAAAGTTGAATTGACTTTTTTTAGGAAAAGCGTTATAACTTAAACTCTGATCAAATAGGGTCTAGATTCGACAAGTCCGACTAGGTTTCTTTACCATCAAAATAATACCACCGTAAATATAAATAATACATAATAACAATACAAATAATACATATCAAAATAAAATGCTGAAACTGATCTCTTTTCTTTTGCGTTTTTATCACGGCGGGCGGCAGTCCGCTAGGTGGCGACATGCATGCCCTTGCTGTAGCAGGCGTGAAGACACTATATACAGGCGAAGAATTAAAAATTGTTTGTGTGCGTTCAATCTATATCAATGTATGAATGAATGATATACCAAATGAAACGTATTGTTTTCATTGGAGGGATTTTATGCAAACATTAGCCAAATCTTGATGTCACAAACAGTAACCATCTAGGCTTAAAATGGTCTTCCGTTAATTCTAACATTTCAAAACAGTGATTAGTTCTGTTTTTATTGAAGGTAATCAAATATCTGCTGCTTTCAGCTCTTATAAACTTAACCACCCAAAGATTATTCTAGATTTTTCAAAAATACGAATTCCCCTTAAATGATAAATTTGTTTCGCATTCGTTAATCATCTAGTTTTGAAGTTTTGCTATTTTATACCCGTGCAGAGGGCTTTATAATTTTTGTCAAAAGTATGCAACGCAGTAAAGCAGACCTATCCGACATCCACTCTAAAGTATACAACAGCTTGAAGTCAGAATGTATCCACATGTACTCGCCACTGCATATAGTATATATTGGTGATTAGGATCACCACCTGGGTTGATATAAGCAAATTCGGTTGTCTGTTTTTACTGAAACCACTCTCTGAGTTTTAAAGCTATCAAGTTCCTTTTTTCGTTTGCACGCAGTATATATGTTGGGACGGCCGGTATCGGTCGACTATATCATAGGCAGAGCCGGATTTAAGGGTGTGGGGGCACTGGGGCAAAAGACTTGTGAGGGCCCTTTATGTAGTACAAAATTCGATTTGTTAAATCGACTCCAAGATCAGATTTCTCGGTAATAGTGCCTCCGGCACAGCGTTTTGATTACTAGAAACCGAACTCATTTTTTTTAAGATTAAAAATAACGGAATATGCTTGGATTGGATAAAAGATGATGCACACCGGTTTTTTTTTTCATTTTCGGTTTTTTTTGTCCTTGCATTCGGAATTTTTCAAATTCTTAAAAAAAAATATTTTTGGATCAATTTGTAAAGGCCCCCGTAGTAGAGTTTGTGGGGCACGGGCCAGTTTCCCCGTGGTAAATCCGGGCCTGATCATTGGATAGGGTATAAAATTTATTTGATAGTGAAATTCTTATAAGAGTTTAATGTATTTAATTTCATTATTTTGCCATCCGCAGTCTTCAGGCCTTCGCATATTGGATCGAGAATATTCCTCATATTTGGCGAATTTAAGACATTAAAAGGGATTCTGTCTTCTGTTACCAGTCCTATATAGGATCTTATTAGTTGTTTTTTATTTACTTATATTTTAATTTTTTTTTTCTGATTGTTTTAACTGAGGAACTCGTTGATGACGTTTCAATATTTTCAAGATTTTGCACGTTTAAATTTTCACGATCTGCATTTTCTTGCTAATTTTGACTTACGCTGCCGATCGAAAGCAAAAGCGGCCAAAATCAAAAGTAGGAAAAAGTCGATCGCATCGACTTATGCGACTGTAACTGCCGACGATTCCCATAAGGCAAGAAAACGAAAAGCGGCGACTGCTGCTGATTTTTGATTTTGGTCGCTGTTTGATTTTGTCTATGCTTTGATTGCGACTTGCAGAAGCAGAATCAAATTCATGCAAAATGAAACTTACTACAGTTTTTTAAACACTGGTTTTAAATATATTTATAAATTAAATGTATTCGAAAAGAGAGTTCAAATGCGTTGATGTTCAATATTTTGTATATCTGCTTGTAACCAAAGATTTAAAAAAAAATGCAAAAGAAACGATGCGATTGCTAGTTTATGCGAATTCCTTATCAGATTACACAGTGCGACACAAAAGAAACAAAAGTTAATTTTTGGAATTGTTAATCAGGTCGAGAACAACACAAAACCCTCAAAATATGAAGTTATTGTTAAAAACCCGATATTTGTGCCGTTTTTGCACTTAAAAATTCCTGAACGCGTTTGATTAAACCGATTTTCAAATTTCATGCGTTTTTCAATAATGGAATGGTTAAGGAATGGAGCTCTTGGGAAAAAATTTGATCTTCCATTTTGTTAACCCAAAAAAATAACCATTTTACATAAGATAGTGACTTTTTATGACTTTTTTCGGTACAACTTACAAGAATGTCATTCATTTATAGCACATAGAAATGTCTCATTTGTACTGAATAAAACGAGACTTCATTGAAAAATTATGAAAATTGTTAAGTTATAACACTTTTCCCAAAAAAAAGTCCCAAGCGCAACAGAGTAAAAGTTTTTTTTTGTTTTTCTTTAAGAGTCTTTTTCTTTTATCTACTGTTACTCTGGAGCGCCTGCAAAGTTGAATTGACTTTTTTAGGAAAAGCGTTATAACTTAAACTCTGATCAAATAGGGTCTAGATTCGACAAGTCCGACTAGGTTTCTTTACCATCAAAATAATACCACCGTAAATATAAATAATACATAATAACAATACAAATAATACATATCAAAATAAAATGCTGAAACTGATCTCTTTTCTTTTGCGTTTTTATCACGGCGGGCGGCAGTCCGCTAGGTGGCGACATGCATGCCCTTGCTGTAGCAGGCGTGAAGACACTATATACAGGCGAAGAATTAAAAATTGTTTGTGTGCGTTCAATCTATATCAATGTATGAATGAATGATATACCAAATGAAACGTATTGTTTTCATTGGAGGGATTTTATGCAAACATTAGCCAAATCTTGATGTCACAAACAGTAACCATCTAGGCTTAAAATGGTCTTCCGTTAATTCTAACATTTCAAAACAGTGATTAGTTCTGTTTTTATTGAAGGTAATCAAATATCTGCTGCTTTCAGCTCTTATAAACTTAACCACCCAAAGATTATTCTAGATTTTTCAAAAATACGAATTCCCCTTAAATGATAAATTTGTTTCGCATTCGTTAATCATCTAGTTTTGAAGTTTTGCTATTTTATACCCGTGCAGAGGGCTTTATAATTTTTGTCAAAAGTATGCAACGCAGTAAAGCAGACCTATCCGACATCCACTCTAAAGTATACAACAGCTTGAAGTCAGAATGTATCCACATGTACTCGCCACTGCATATAGTATATATTGGTGATTAGGATCACCACCTGGGTTGATATAAGCAAATTCGGTTGTCTGTTTTTACTGAAACCACTCTCTGAGTTTTAAAGCTATCAAGTTCCTTTTTTCGTTTGCACGCAGTATATATGTTGGGACGGCCGGTATCGGTCGACTATATCATAGGCAGAGCCGGATTTAAGGGTGTGGGGGCACTGGGGCAAAAGACTTGTGAGGGCCCTTTATGTAGTACAAAATTCGATTTGTTAAATCGACTCCAAGATCAGATTTCTCGGTAATAGTGCCTCCGGCACAGCGTTTTGATTACTAGAAACCGAACTCATTTTTTTTAAGATTAAAAATAACGGAATATGCTTGGATTGGATAAAAGATGATGCACACCGGTTTTTTTTTTCATTTTCGGTTTTTTTTGTCCTTGCATTCGGAATTTTTCAAATTCTTAAAAAAAAAATATTTTTGGATCAATTTGTAGAGGCCCCCGTAGTAGAGTTTGTGGGGCACGGGCCAGTTTCCCCGTGGTAAATCCGGGCCTGATCATTGGATAGGGTATAAAATTTATTTGATAGTGAAATTCTTATAAGAGTTTAATGTATTTAATTTCATTATTTTGCCATCCGCAGTCTTCAGGCCTTCGCATATTGGATCGAGAATATTCCTCATATTTGGCGAATTTAAGACATTAAAAGAGATTCTGTCTTCTGTTACCAGTCCTATATAGGATCTTATTAGTTGTTTTTTATTTACTTATATTTTAATTTTTTTTTTCTGATTGTTTTAACTGAGGAACTCGTTGATGACGTTTCAATATTTTCAAGATTTTGCACGTTTAAATTTTCACGATCTGCATTTTCTTGCTAATTTTGACTTACGCTGCCGATCGAAAGCAAAAGCGGCCAAAATCAAAAGTAGGAAAAAGTCGATCGCATCGACTTATGCGACTGTAACTGCCGACGATTCCCATAAGGCAAGAAAACGAAAAGCGGCGACTGCTGCTGATTTTTGATTTTGGTCGCTGTTTGATTTTGTCTATGCTTTGATTGCGACTTGCAGAAGCAGAATCAAATTCATGCAAAATGAAACTTACTACAGTTTTTTAAACACTGGTTTTAAATATATTTATATATTAAATGTATTCGAAAAGAGAGTTCAAATGCGTTGATGTTCAATATTTTGTATATCTGCTTGTAACCAAAGATTTAAAAAAAAAATGCAAAAGAAACGATGCGATTGCTAGTTTATGCGAATTCCTTATCAGATTACACAGTGCGACACAAAAGAAACAAAAGTTAACTTTTGGAATTGTTAATCAGGTCGAGAACAACACAAAACCCTCAAAATATGAAGTTATTGTTAAAAACCCGATATTTGTGCCGTTTTTGCACTTAAAAATTCCTGAACGCGTTTGAATAAACCGATTTTCAAATTTCATGCGTTTTTCAATAGTTAAGGAATGGAGCTCTTGGGAAAAAATTTGATCTTCCATTTTGTTAACCCAAAAAAATAACCATTTTACATAAGATAGTGACTTTTTATGACTTTTTTCGGTACAACTTACAAGAATGTCATTCATTTATAGCACATAGAAATGTCTCATTTGTACTGAATAAAACGAGACTTCATTGAAAAATTATGAAAATTGTTAAGTTATAACACTTTTCCCAAAAAAAAGTCCCAAGCGCAACAGAGTAAAAGTTTTTTTTTGTTTTTCTTTAAGAGTCTTTTTCTTTTATCTACTGTTACTCTGGAGCGCCTGCAAAGTTGAATTGACTTTTTTTAGGAAAAGCGTTATAACTTAAACTCTGATCAAATAGGGTCTAGATTCGACAAGTCCGACTAGGTTTCTTTACCATCAAAATAATACCACCGTAAATATAAATAATACATAATAACAATACAAATAATACATATCAAAATAAAATGCTGAAACTGATCTCTTTTCTTTTGCGTTTTTATCACGGCGGGCGGCAGTCCGCTAGGTGGCGACATGCATGCCCTTGCTGTAGCAGGCGTGAAGACACTATATACAGGCGAAGAATTAAAAATTGTTTGTGTGCGTTCAATCTATATCAATGTATGAATGAATGATATACCAAATGAAACGTATTGTTTTCATTGGAGGGATTTTATGCAAACATTAGCCAAATCTTGATGTCACAAACAGTAACCATCTAGGCTTAAAATGGTCTTCCGTTAATTCTAACATTTCAAAACAGTGATTAGTTCTGTTTTTATTGAAGGTAATCAAATATCTGCTGCTTTCAGCTCTTATAAACTTAACCACCCAAAGATTATTCTAGATTTTTCAAAAATACGAATTCCCCTTAAATGATAAATTTGTTTCGCATTCGTTAATCATCTAGTTTTGAAGTTTTGCTATTTTATACCCGTGCAGAGGGCTTTATAATTTTTGTCAAAAGTATGCAACGCAGTAAAGCAGACCTATCCGACATCCACTCTAAAGTATACAACAGCTTGAAGTCAGAATGTATCCACATGTACTCGCCACTGCATATAGTATATATTGGTGATTAGGATCACCACCTGGGTTGATATAAGCAAATTCGGTTGTCTGTTTTTACTGAAACCACTCTCTGAGTTTTAAAGCTATCAAGTTCCTTTTTTCGTTTGCACGCAGTATATATGTTGGGACGGCCGGTATCGGTCGACTATATCATAGGCAGAGCCGGATTTAAGGGTGTGGGGGCACTGGGGCAAAAGACTTGTGAGGGCCCTTTATGTAGTACAAAATTCGATTTGTTAAATCGACTCCAAGATCAGATTTCTCGGTAATAGTGCCTCCGGCACAGCGTTTTGATTACTAGAAACCGAACTCATTTTTTTTAAGATTAAAAATAACGGAATATGCTTGGATTGGATAAAAGATGATGCACACCGGTTTTTTTTTTTCATTTTCGGTTTTTTTTGTCCTTGCATTCGGAATTTTTCAAATTCTTAAAAAAAAAATATTTTTGGATCAATTTGTAGAGGCCCCCGTAGTAGAGTTTGTGGGGCACGGGCCAGTTTCCCCGTGGTAAATCCGGGCCTGATCATTGGATAGGGTATAAAATTTATTTGATAGTGAAATTCTTATAAGAGTTTAATGTATTTAATTTCATTATTTTGCCATCCGCAGTCTTCAGGCCTTCGCATATTGGATCGAGAATATTCCTCATATTTGGCGAATTTAAGACATTAAAAGGGATTCTGTCTTCTGTTACCAGTCCTATATAGGATCTTATTAGTTGTTTTTTATTTACTTATATTTTAATTTTTTTTTCTGATTGTTTTAACTGAGGAACTCGTTGATGACGTTTCAATATTTTCAAGATTTTGCACGTTTAAATTTTCACGATCTGCATTTTCTTGCTAATTTTGACTTACGCTGCCGATCGAAAGCAAAAGCGGCCAAAATCAAAAGTAGGAAAAAGTCGATCGCATCGACTTATGCGACTGTAACTGCCGACGATTCCCATAAGGCAAGAAAACGAAAAGCGGCGACTGCTGCTGATTTTTGATTTTGGTCGCTGTTTGATTCTGTCTATGCTTTGATTGCGACTTGCAGAAGCAGAATCAAATTCATGCAAAATGAAACTTACTACAGTTTTTTAAACACTGGTTTTAAATATATTTATATATTAAATGTATTCGAAAAGAGAGTTCAAATGCGTTGATGTTCAATATTTTGTATATCTGCTTGTAACCAAAGATTTAAAAAAAAAATGCAAAAGAAACGATGCGATTGCTAGTTTATGCGAATTCCTTATCAGATTACACAGTGCGACACAAAAGAAACAAAAGTTAACTTTTGGAATTGTTAATCAGGTCGAGAACAACACAAAACCCTCAAAATATGAAGTTATTGTTAAAAACCCGATATTTGTGCCGTTTTTGCACTTAAAAATTCCTGAACGCGTTTGAATAAACCGATTTTCAAATTTCATGCGTTTTTCAATAATGGAATGGTTAAGGAATGGAGCTCTTGGGAAAAAATTTGATCTTCCATTTTGTTAACCCAAAAAAATAACCATTTTACATAAGATAGTGACTTTTTATGACTTTTTTCGGTACAACTTACAAGAATGTCATTCATTTATAGCACATAGAAATGTCTCATTTGTACTGAATAAAACGAGACTTCATTGAAAAATTATGAAAATTGTTAAGTTATAACACTTTTCCCAAAAAAAAGTCCCAAGCGCAACAGAGTAAAAGTTTTTTTTTGTTTTTCTTTAAGAGTCTTTTTCTTTTATCTACTGTTACTCTGGAGCGCCTGCAAAGTTGAATTGACTTTTTTTAGGAAAAGCGTTATAACTTAAACTCTGATCAAATAGGGTCTAGATTCGACAAGTCCGACTAGGTTTCTTTACCATCAAAATAATACCACCGTAAATATAAATAATACATAATAACAATACAAATAATACATATCAAAATAAAATGCTGAAACTGATCTCTTTTCTTTTGCGTTTTTATCACGGCGGGCGGCAGTCCGCTAGGTGGCGACATGCATGCCCTTGCTGTAGCAGGCGTGAAGACACTATATACAGGCGAAGAATTAAAAATTGTTTGTGTGCGTTCAATCTATATCAATGTATGAATGAATGATATACCAAATGAAACGTATTGTTTTCATTGGAGGGATTTTATGCAAACATTAGCCAAATCTTGATGTCACAAACAGTAACCATCTAGGCTTAAAATGGTCTTCCGTTAATTCTAACATTTCAAAACAGTGATTAGTTCTGTTTTTATTGAAGGTAATCAAATATCTGCTGCTTTCAGCTCTTATAAACTTAACCACCCAAAGATTATTCTAGATTTTTCAAAAATACGAATTCCCCTTAAATGATAAATTTGTTTCGCATTCGTTAATCATCTAGTTTTGAAGTTTTGCTATTTTATACCCGTGCAGAGGGCTTTATAATTTTTGTCAAAAGTATGCAACGCAGTAAAGCAGACCTATCCGACATCCACTCTAAAGTATACAACAGCTTGAAGTCAGAATGTATCCACATGTACTCGCCACTGCATATAGTATATATTGGATCACCACCTGGGTTGATATAAGCAAATTCGGTTGTCTGTTTTTACTGAAACCACTCTCTGAGTTTTAAAGCTATCAAGTTCCTTTTTTCGTTTGCACGCAGTATATATGTTGGGACGGCCGGTATCGGTCGACTATATCATAGGCAGAGCCGGATTTAAGGGTGTGGGGGCACTGGGGCAAAAGACTTGTGAGGGCCCTTTATGTAGTACAAAATTCGATTTGTTAAATCGACTCCAAGATCAGATTTCTCGGTAATAGTGCCTCCGGCACAGCGTTTTGATTACTAGAAACCGAACTCATTTTTTTTAAGATTAAAAATAACGGAATATGCTTGGATTGGATAAAAGATGATGCACACCGGTTTTTTTTTTCATTTTCGGTTTTTTTTGTCCTTGCATTCGGAATTTTTCAAATTCTTAAAAAAAAAATATTTTTGGATCAATTTGTAGAGGCCCCCGTAGTAGAGTTTGTGGGGCACGGCCCAGTTTCCCCGTGGTAAATCCGGGCCTGATCATTGGATAGGGTATAAAATTTATTTGATAGTGAAATTCTTATAAGAGTTTAATGTATTTAATTTCATTATTTTGCCATCCGCAGTCCTCAGGCCTTCGCATATTGGATCGAGAATATTCCTCATATTTGGCGAATTTAAGACATTAAAAGGGATTCTGTCTTCTGTTACCAGTCCTATATAGGATCTTATTAGTTGTTTTTTATTTACTTATATTTTAATTTTTTTTTTCTGATTGTTTTAACTGAGGAACTCGTTGATGACGTTTCAATATGTTCAAGATTTTGCACGTTTAAATTTTCACGATCTGCATTTTCTTGCTAATTTTGACTTACGCTGCCGATCGAAAGCAAAAGCGGCCAAAATCAAAAGTAGGAAAAAGTCGATCGCATCGACTTATGCGACTGTAACTGCCGACGATTCCCATAAGGCAAGAAAACGAAAAGCGGCGACTGCTGCTGATTTTTGATTTTGGTCGCTGTTTGATTTTGTCTATGCTTTGATTGCGACTTGCAGAAGCAGAATCAAATTCAGGCAAAATGAAACTTACTACAGTTTTTTAAACACTGGTTTTAAATATATTTATATATTAAATGTATTCGAAAAGAGAGTTCAAATGCGTTGATGTTCAATATTTTGTATATCCGCTTGTAACCAAAGATTTAAAAAAAAATGCAAAATATGCGAATTCCTTATCAGATTACACAGTGCGACACAAAAGAAACAAAAGTTAACTTTTGGAATTGTTAATCAGGTCGAGAACAACACAAAACCCTCAAAATATGAAGTTATTGTTAAAAACCCGATATTTGTGCCGTTTTTGCACTTAAAAATTCCTGAACGCGTTTGAATAAACCGATTTTCAAATTTCATGCGTTTTTCAATAATGGAATGGTTAAGGAATGGAGCTCTTGGGAAAAAATTTGATCTTCCATTTTGTTAACCCAAAAAAATAACCATTTTACATAAGATAGTGACTTTTTATGACTTTTTTCGGTACAACTTACAAGAATGTCATTCATTTATAGCACATAGAAATGTCTCATTTGTACTGAATAAAACGAGACTTCATTGAAAAATTATGAAAATTGTTAAGTTATAAGACTTTTCCCAAAAAAAAGTCCCAAGCGCAACAGAGTAAAAGTTTTTTTTTGTTTTTCTTTAAGAGTCTTTTTCTTTTATCTACTGTTACTCTGGAGCGCCTGCAAAGTTGAATTGACTTTTTTTAGGAAAAGCGTTATAACTTAAACTCTGATCAAATAGGGTCTAGATTCGACAAGTCCGACTAGGTTTCTTTACCATCAAAATAATACCACCGTAAATATAAATAATACATAATAACAATACAAATAATACATATCAAAATAAAATGCTGAAACTGATCTCTTTTCTTTTGCGTTTTTATCACGGCGGGCGGCAGTCCGCTAGGTGGCGACACGCATGCCCTTGCTGTAGCAGGCGTGAAGACACTATATACAGGCGAAGAATTAAAAATTGTTTGTGTGCGTTCAATCTATATCAATGTATGAATGAATGATATACCAAATGAAACGTATTGTTTTCATTGGAGGGATTTTATGCAAACATTAGCCAAAAGTAGGTTCGCTTGGGAGTAATATGCGTAAATGTAAAACCCTTTTGATTCACTAGATTGGGCATTGTGGGGACATTGGTGTCACCAATCAAAATATTTTTTTACGTAGATTCCGATCCAAATTACACGTCGATTGGTACCTTAACCATCACGAAAAACGATTTTTAAAGATTTTCCCAAATGACGATGTTTGAAAAATTTTTTTTTTAATTTTGAATCCAAAATATCTGACATCAATTTTTTGTCACGAACAAATGCAATGTACATATGTATAAAAAATTATACATTAAAGATATTCTTATTCGGCACGCGGAACCATAACAATAACCGATATAAACACATACCGGGTAAGAATATTTTTAATGTATAATTTTGTTTATTGCATTTGTTCGTCACAAAAAATTTATATCAGATATTTCGGACGTGGCAGGCGAGTTCGCCACCGTTATTTTACCTCTTTAAGAGTTTTTTTTATTTGATCAAGAGATAGTATCAAATGGATCAATAGTAATAAGACATATGTATTATGTGTAACGCTACCAGCTTTTTAGTAGCAGCCGAATTAAACAAATTCAATTAATGTTCCAATATTTTATTGCGGTTTCAATTTAACCCCAATATATGTAGCCGCTCCAATCAATACCGAAATGCAAATGACAACTAAGAGCTTGCGCAGAAGCTCTACAAAAGCTCCCAAAGTGCATGCGCTACAAAGAACAACCAAGCGCATGCAAAGCTGGAAGAATCAAAGATGGAACTGCTGATAACTGTCAATTAGTGGACATAATTACAATAATTGATGCTGGGACAAGTCCCTTATATAACA
Source organism: Drosophila atripex (assembly GCA_035045925.1). NCBI lineage: Eukaryota > Metazoa > Arthropoda > Insecta > Diptera > Drosophilidae > Drosophila > Drosophila atripex. Next base: position 679,046 of record JAWNOP010000041.1, on the reverse strand, counting down.
TAATGCCAAGATGGTACCTTAATAAAATCGCCCTATGAGCTCAGGTTTTTCCTGTCTCAACAATACCGAACCAACTGCTTAACCCTTCATATAGCTCAAGTCTTGATGTCACAAACAGTAACCATCTAGGCTTAAAATGGTCTTCCGTTAATTCTACCATTTCAAAATGTAATCACTGTTCTGTTTTTATTGAAGGTAATCAAATATCTGCTGCTTTCAGATCTTATAAACTTAACCACCCAAAGATTATTCTAGATTTTTCAAAAATACGAATTCCCCTTAAATGATAAATTTGTTTCGCATTCGTTAATCATCTAGTTTTGAAGTTTTGCTATTTTATACCCGTGCAGAGGGCTTTATAATTTTTGTCAAAAGTATGCAACGCAGTAAAGCAGACCTATCCGACATCCACTCTAAAGTATACAACAGCTTGAAGTCAGAATGTATCCACATGTACTCGCCACTGCATATAGTATATATTGGATCACCACCTGGGTTGATATAAGCAAATTCGGTTGTCTGTTTTTACTGAAACTACTCTCTGAGTTTTAAAGCTATCAAGTTCCTTTTTTCGTTTGCACGCAGTATATATGTTGGAACGGCCGGTATCGGTCGACTATATCATAGGCAGAGCCGGATTTAAGGGTGTGGGGGCACTGGGGCAAAAGACTTGTGAGGGCCCTTTATGTAGTACAAAATTCGATTTGTTAAATCGACTCCAAGATCAGATTTCTCGGTAATAGTGCCTCCGGCACAGCGTTTTGATTACTAGAAACCGAACTCATTTTTTTTAAGATTAAAAATAACGGAATATGCTTGGATTGGATAAAAGATGATGCACACCGGTTTTTTTTTTTCATTTTCGGTTTTTTTTGTCCTTGCATTCGGAATTTTTCAAATTCTTAAAAAAAAAAAATATTTTTGGATCAATTTGTAGAGGCCCCCGTAGTAGAGTTTGTGGGGCACGGGCCAGTTTCCCCGTGGTAAATCCGGGCCTGATCATTGGATAGGGTATAAAATTTATTTGATAGTGAAATTCTTATAAGAGTTTAATGTATTTAATTTCATTATTTTGCCATCCGCAGTCTTCAGGCCTTCGCATATTGGATCGAGAATATTCCTCATATTTGGCGAATTTAAGACATTAAAAGGGATTCTGTCTTCTGTTACCAGTCCTATATAGGATCTTATTAGTTGTTTTTTATTTACTTATATTTTAATTTTTTTTTTCTGATTGTTTTAACTGAGGAACTCGTTGATGACGTTTCAATATTTTCAAGATTTTGCACGTTTAAATTTTCACGATCTGCATTTTCTTGCTAATTTTGACTTACGCTGCCGATCGAAAGCAAAAGCGGCCAAAATCAAAAGTAGGAAAAAGTCGATCGCATCGACTTATGCGACTGTAACTGCCGACGATTCCCATAAGGCAAGAAAACGAAAAACGGCGACTGCTGCTGATTTTTGATTTTGGTCGCTGTTTGATTTTGTCTATGCTTTGATTGCGACTTGCAGAAGCAGAATCAAATTCAGGCAAAATGAAACTTACTACAGTTTTTTAAACACTGGTTTTAAATATATTTATATATTAAATGTATTCGAAAAGAGAGTTCAAATGCGTTGATGTTCAATATTTTGTATATCCGCTTGTAACCAAAGATTTAAAAAAAAATGCAAAATATGCGAATTCCTTATCAGATTACACAGTGCGACACAAAAGAAACAAAAGTTAACTTTTGGAATTGTTAATCAGGTCGAGAACAACACAAAACCCTCAAAATATGAAGTTATTGTTAAAAACCCGATATTTGTGCCGTTTTTGCACTTAAAAATTCCTGAACGCGTTTGAATAAACCGATTTTCAAATTTCATGCGTTTTTCAATAATGGAATGGTTAAGGAATGGAGCTCTTGGGAAAAAATTTGATCTTCCATTTTGTTAACCCAAAAAAATAACCATTTTACATAAGATAGTGACTTTTTATGACTTTTTTCGGTACAACTTACAAGAATGTCATTCATTTATAGCACATAGAAATGTCTCATTTGTACTGAATAAAACGAGACTTCATTGAAAAATTATGAAAATTGTTAAGTTATAAGACTTTTCCCAAAAAAAAGTCCCAAGCGCAACAGAGTAAAAGTTTTTTTTTGTTTTTCTTTAAGAGTCTTTTTCTTTTATCTACTGTTACTCTGGAGCGCCTGCAAAGTTGAATTGACTTTTTTTAGGAAAAGCGTTATAACTTAAACTCTGATCAAATAGGGTCTAGATTCGACAAGTCCGACTAGGTTTCTTTACCATCAAAATAATACCACCGTAAATATAAATAATACATAATAACAATACAAATAATACATATCAAAATAAAATGCTGAAACTGATCTCTTTTCTTTTGCGTTTTTATCACGGCGGGCGGCAGTCCGCTAGGTGGCGACACGCATGCCCTTGCTGTAGCAGGCGTGAAGACACTATATACAGGCGAAGAATTAAAAATTGTTTGTGTGCGTTCAATCTATATCAATGTATGAATGAATGATATACCAAATGAAACGTATTGTTTTCATTGGAGGGATTTTATGCAAACATTAGCCAAAAGTAGGTTCGCTTGGGAGTAATATGCGTAAATGTAAAACCCTTTTGATTCACTAGATTGGGCATTGTGGGGACATTGGTGTCACCAATCAAAATATTTTTTTACGTAGATTCCGATCCAAATTACACGTCGATTGGTACCTTAACCATCACGAAAAACGATTTTTAAAGATTTTCCCAAATGACGATGTTTGAAAAATTTTTTTTTTTAATTTTGAATCCAAAATATCTGACATCAATTTTTTGTCACGAACAAATGCAATGTACATATGTATAAAAAATTATACATTAAAGATATTCTTATTCGGCACGCGGAACCATAACAATAACCGATATAAACACATACCGGGTAAGAATATTTTTAATGTATAATTTTGTTTATTGCATTTGTTCGTCACAAAAAATTTATATCAGATATTTCGGACGTGGCAGGCGAGTTCGCCACCGTTATTTTACCTCTTTAAGAGTTTTTTTTATTTGATCAAGAGATAGTATCAAATGGATCAATAGTAATAAGACATATGTATTATGTGTAACGCTACCAGCTTTTTAGTAGCAGCCGAATTAAACAAATTCAATTAATGTTCCAATATTTTATTGCGGTTTCAATTTAACCCCAATATATGTAGCCGCTCCAATCAATACCGAAATGCAAATGACAACTAAGAGCTTGCGCAGAAGCTCTACAAAAGCTCCCAAAGTGCATGCGCTACAAAGAACAACCAAGCGCATGCAAAGCTGGAAGAATCAAAGATGGAACTGCTGATAACTGTCAATTAGTGGACATAATTACAATAATTGATGCTGGGACAAGTCCCTTATATAACATAATGCCAAGATGGTACCTTAATAAAATCGCCCTATGAGCTCAGGTTTTTCCTGTCTCAACAATACCGAACCAACTGCTTAACCCTTCATATAGCTCAAGTCTTGATGTCACAAACAGTAACCATCTAGGCTTAAAATGGTCTTCCGTTAATTCTACCATTTCAAAATGTAATCACTGTTCTGTTTTTATTGAAGGTAATCAAATATCTGCTGCTTTCAGATCTTATAAACTTAACCACCCAAAGATTATTCTAGATTTTTCAAAAATACGAATTCCCCTTAAATGATAAATTTGTTTCGCATTCGTTAATCATCTAGTTTTGAAGTTTTGCTATTTTATACCCGTGCAGAGGGCTTTATAATTTTTGTCAAAAGTATGCAACGCAGTAAAGCAGACCTATCCGACATCCACTCTATAGTATACAACAGCTTGAAGTCAGAATGTATCCACATGTACTCGCCACTGTATATAGTATATATTGGTGATTAGGATCACCACCTGGGTTGATATAAGCAAATTCGGTTGTCTGTTTTTACTGAAACTACTCTCTGAGTTTTAAAGCTATCAAGTTCCTTTTTTCGTTTGCACGCAGTATATATGTTGGAACGGCCGGTATCGGTCGACTATATCATAGGCAGAGCCGGATTTAAGGGTGTGGGGGCACTGGGGCAAAAGACTTGTGAGGGCCCTTTATGTAGTACAAAATTCGATTTGTTAAATCGACTCCAAGATCAGATTTCTCGGTAATAGTGCCTCCGGCACAGCGTTTTGATTACTAGAAACCGAACTCATTTTTTTTAAGATTAAAAATAACGGAATATGCTTGGATTGGATAAAAGATGATGCACACCGGTTTTTTTCTCATTTTCGGTTTTTTTTGTCTTTGTATTCGGAATTTTTCAAATTCTTTAAAAAAAAATATTTTCAATCAATCAATTTGTAGAGGCCCCCGTAGTAGAGTTTGTGGGGGCACGGGCCAGTTGCCCCGTGGTAAATCCGGGCCTGATCATTGGATAGGGTATCCAATTTATTTGATAGTGAAATTCTAATAAGAATTGGCCAACTATATTTGATCCGACATACATATAATAGTATAAGGTGCCCCTTAATTGCAAGGTTTTATAAACATTTGCTGCGCCCGAAGTTAGCTTTACTACCTTGTTTTTTCTATAATTTGCTTCCTTTTCATACATTTTTCTAAATGCATTAAAACATTATGCACATTTTATTGTGTTTTGTAAAAAGTGGATTGTAGTCATTGACCGCCTCGAATCAGAAATTGCAAAGCGGTGATAGTTGGGACTGAAGTATGCCATTGACAAATAAACTGATAGTAAGACGATAGTAAGAACTGACAAACAAGGCACACCAAAAACAGACTGAACTTCATGACCACGCAAATGGTAAAAGAGCAAGGGAAGCCCTGATATTGATAAACCGCCAATAAAATACCAACTCTTTGGTATATTACCCATATCTGAAAGGGCTGAATCTCCTATACGACCAATGAGTCGCTGACACAACGGACAATAGATAGGAAGCTAGTTTTTTATCAAATCCTCTGGCTTCAAAACTTTGCGGCTAAATGTAATTTACGGCTAAATATTTTTAAGTGTTGGAATACTACCATATATCTTTCTTGCCCTTGTTAAATTATCAATAAGGAAATTGTATTTGTGGGTGATGAAACCTTAGCTAATAGCTCTAAATTTGTTCAAGGGGTTATGTACATATATACCGTACGGGGGTTGAAAAAAGGCATTTTTCAAGAAAAAAAATTAAAGGGAAAGTATTTGGTTTATTGATTTGAAACTTGGCAGGTATATTATGACAACCTATAATCACATACTTTTTATTACCGAATAATTATCGGAAACGTTGATATGGCCAACTTTGCAGAGGCTTGCAAAAAAAAAAGAAAAACTCTTGCGGTGAACAAGATATCTCTGGGCAGGATCATCGAAAATGCAAAATAATTTTCATAAATAAATTGAATACTCATATTTGACAAAATGCCAAAATTCGATTTTTGACCAAAATTCGACTCTTATTGTTTAAACAAGTATAGTATATCGAATAGCCATTTATTTACTTCCTTAAGTTCCTTGATCGATGTCTATACCTTCTCTTCCTCCTCCTTCAATTAATACAACAATTTACAATTTACGTCAGCTGTTTGTATAAGAAGTATAAAGTATAGAACAACAAGAAAGGAAAGCTAACTTCCGACTGAGCCGAAGTTGATATACTTTTGCAGTTGACCGCTAGGTGGCGACACGCATCTTATATTATTAGATAAATATCGGATCGATATAGTCGGACGATCCTTATGAAATTTGTCAGATCGGATTAGTTTGCCCAATGTAGAATCCATAGAAATCCCATCCTTCTAACTTCAAAAACAACGAAGTTATGCCATTTCCGATCAATCAGTTATATGGCAGCTATAGGATATATAGCTATATATATAGTCGACCGATCCCGGACGTTCCGATTTATATACTGCCTCCAAAGGAAAGAAGGGTGTGTGCAAAGTTTGAAGACGATAGCTTTAAAACTGAGACTATAGTTTGCGTAGAAACAGACAGACGGACATGCTTATATCAACTCAGGAGGTGATCCTGATCAGGAATATATATACTTTATAGGGTCAGAGATTTTTATCGGATGGGGAAATCCTTCGAGGAAGTGGTTACTTTGGTTTCCGTGGAAAAAAACGGAATTTTTTCAATAATATTTTTCCATATAAAAAATGAAATATTTTCATTTTTAAAACTTGATGGACTCAATCCCTCAAAATTCCAGAAGCGCTCGCTGATGCTTATGAAGAGTTGGAGCAGCTCCTTCAGCTCGTTTTTAGCTCCAACAAAATTGGTTGCATTGTCAGACCAAATGTGCTGCGGCTTTCGACGAGTGCATATGCATTTGTCACCATTTTCCTCCCCCCGGTGGTCAGTATTGGGATCGAATAATAGTTAACAGAGCACGAGGCCCCGTGTGTAGATTTCGCTAATGGAAATCAACAATTATAGCCTGGATGTCTGTAAGTGACTGGATGGCTTCTAGGCAATATAATTGGATGCGACTATCAAAATCCAACGACTTTTTTAAACGACCGTCCGCTTCCCCGTCTGGGAAGAGCACTACACGTCATGAATCTCACCTTCAGACTGTGATGATAATGACCATCGAGGGAATTCAGACGCAGCGCCATGGCGAAGCTACAACAAATCATACCCAATCGATGTAAAGAGCATGGGGCAGACTTTTATCACAGGACAACTTCTCACGGCATAGCTTCTGAAGAAAGATCTTTGCCTTCGTTATGACAAGTCCAACAATACTTATCGGATCATAGAGCCGGACGATTCAGGAAAGGATAATGCGCCTAGGGGGCTTTGAGACTGACTGAAGCCCTTCAAACGAAAATAGCCAAGAGGCCAAGAGTCTTCGTAAATTTGCTGCCATCATCAAACCTTAAGAACGACTCCCGATTTTCTTCCGGCACGTCAGAAAGCACTTTAGGAAAATTGGAGCACCACTTTCTCAACCAAAATTGGCCCTTGGCGAGAATCTGTGATGTTTGCTGCATTATGCTGATAGCCTCATCTATAGAACCGCCTCCGGAAATCAAATCATCAACATAAAAATCGCGACGCAGAATTTTGGCACCCTTTGGAAACACAGACTGCTCATCCTCCGCCAACTTATGCATTGCACAAACTGATTAAAATGAGGCCGGCTTTGTCCCATAAGTGACAGTGTCTTGTTTGAAAACCTGCAAGTCATCCTGGGTGGAATTTCGCCAAAGAATGCACTGCAGATAGCTGTCCTCGAGAGAAATTCTAACGCATCGGTACATTTTGCCAATATCTCCTGTAATGACCACTCGATGGTAACGGAACCTTAAAAGAATGTGCAGCAGCTTTGGTTGAATGACTGGACCAGACATTAAAAGTCATTCAAGGCATACCCAGAGGTGATGGCAGCCGAACCATCAAAAGCAACCCTGAGCTTTGTTGTTGAACTGTCCTCCTTCAAAACACAGTGATGCGGTAAGAAATACTGTCTGGCGGGTCGTGCACTAGGCGGGACTGGAGACATATGCCCAAAATCTAAATACTCCATTATGAACGCAGCATACTGACTCTTCAATTGAGGCTGACGCAAAGTTTCCGTTCGAGGGAGAGAAATCGCCGCACGGCTTGGGTTCACCTAGCAACTCAGAGCTGCCCTTCAACGGAAGCCTCACCGAGTACGCGCCTGATTCGAGCCGAGCAGAATGTTGAACGAAATGCGTCTCTCAATCCAGCTCCTCCTTCGTCCACTTTACAATGGGCTCGGCGCAGTCTTCGATTTCCCAAAATTTACGGAGCAGACACTCTAAGCGCTCGTCCAACTGGCTTGGGCTCTTCACGACGTCCTTGCTGGCTGTGGCTACGAACGACTCTTTCTCCAGATGTAAACCACGCCCACACACAACCCATCCAAGCTGAGTTTTTTTGAAAGCTGGATTTGCCCTACAAACAGCAGCTTATAAAAAAGACTGGCTCCGATAAGTAAATCGATACGTTGCGGTCGGAAGAACTTGGGATCAGCCAAAATGAGGTTGGACGGAATATTCCAGCTGGAGACATCCAAGCTAAAACTAGGCTGAAGATCTGTGATGTTAGCGGCGATGACAGCTTTGACAAGGGCCGAATATTCGGAGCAATGGGATCGAAGAAGCACATCAACAGATAACCCGTCTTTCGCGAAGCCAGTATGCCGGATACTGCCATGTTCGATTTGCGGATACGAAGCTGCAGTTGACTAGCCAGACGGGACGTAATCACGTGCACCTGCGATCCGGAATCCAATAGTGCTCGGCAAGAAACAAAAACCCCAGCACGACTCCGATCGAAAATGTTCGCTGTAGCCATTAAGGTTATCTCATCGCCGCGACCCTGGGCAACTAGTGCATTAGCCGTGGATGATGAAGCGCCTATTGGCTCGGCGCACTCAGCTGGCACAACACCGCACAAATCTGGGCATGCAGAAATTACATGGGACCACCGCATAGTGTACAGGCAGTGGAATGCAAATTAGTAATGATAAAGGACGATCTACTGTTATTTGCGACTCTACGTCTTCCCACCTGAGTGCCAGGGGCGTAAGCGGCCCTGGCCACATCCATAGCCTCCAGAGTCCTGCGAAGCTGCTCCAAAAATTCTGCCATCGACTCCCAAGTAGGGATGAGATCCGAGTTCGAGGCATTTTGACCTTCCTTTTGGCCTGAGTTGCTGGGTCCAACCTTTGAAGGAGCACCTGGACAATGATGCAGCCGGCTATCTGAACTGTCGTCCCCAAATTTTTCAAGACCTGCATATGGGCATTGAACTCATCTGAAAGGCCCCGAAGCGCTGCCACTTCGCCACCTTCCAATAGATTGAGGCCCAGAATCTTGTTCACATGAGCCTGAAATATCAACCAACGGTTATTAAATCGTTTCTCCAAAAGATGCACTGCGATGAATGGTTGAATGCGATGAGTTCCATTAAGCATGTCCGTCTGTCTGTTTCTACGCAAACTATAGTCTCAGTTTTAAAGCTATCGTCTTCAAACTTTGCACACACCCTTCTTTCCTTTGGAGGCAGTATATAAATCGGAACGTCCGGGATCGGTCGACTATATATATAGCTATATATCCTATAGCTGCCATATAACTGATTGATCGGAAATGGCATAACTTCGTTGTTTTTGAAGTTAGAAGGATGGGATTTCTATGGATTCTACATTGGGCAAACTAATCCGATCTGACAAATTTCATAAGGATCGTCCGACTATATCGATCCGATATTTATCTAATAATATAAGATGCGTGTCGCCACCTAGCGGTCAACTGCAAAAGTATATCAACTTCGGCTCAGTCCGAAGTTAGCTTTCCTTTCTTGTTGTTCTATACTTTATACTTCTTATACAAACAGCTGACGTAAATTGTAAATTGTTGTATTAATTGAAGGAGGAGGAAGAGAAGGTATAGACATCGATCAAGGAACTTAAGGAAGTAAATAAATGGCTATTCGATATACTATACTTGTTTAAACAATAAGAGTCGAATTTTGGTCAAAAATCGAATTTTGGCATTTTGTCAAATATGAGTATTCAATTTATTTATGAAAATTATTTTGCATTTTCGATGATCCTGCCCAGAGATATCTTGTTCACCGCAAGAGTTTTTCTTTTTTTTTTTGCAAGCCTCTGCAAAGTTGGCCATATCAACGTTTCCGATAATTATTCGGTAATAAAAAGTATGTGATTATAGGTTGTCATAATATACCTGCCAAGTTTCAAATCAATAAACCAAATACTTTCCCTTTAATTTTTTTTCTTGAAAAATGCCTTTTTTCAACCACCGTACGGTATATATGTACATAACCCCTTGAACAAATTTAGAGCTATTAGCTAAGGTTTCATCACCCACAAATACAATTTCCTTATTGATAATTTAACAAGGGCAAGAAAGATATATGGTAGTATTCCAACACTTAAAAATATTTAGCCGTAAATTACATTTAGCCGTAAATTTTTGAAGCCAGAGGATTTGATAAAAAAACTAGCTTCCTATCTATTGTCCGTTGTGTCAGCGACTCATTGGTCGTATAGGAGATTCAGCCCTTTCAAATATGGGTAATATACCAAAGAGTTGGTATTTTATTGGCGGTTTATCAATATCAGGGCTTCCCTTGCTCTTTTACCATTTGCGTGGTCATGAAGTTCAGTCTGTTTTTGGTGTGCCTTGTTTGTCAGTTCTTACTATCGTCTTACTATCAGTTTATTTGTCAATGGCATACTTCAGTCCCAACTATCACCGCTTTGCAATTTCTGATTCGAGGCGGTCAATGACTACAATCCACTTTTTACAAAACACAATAAAATGTGCATAATGTTTTAATGCATTTAGAAAAATGTATGAAAAGGAAGCAAATTATAGAAAAAACAAGGTAGTAAAGCTAACTTCGGGCGCAGCAAATGTTTATAAAACCTTGCAATTAAGGGGCACCTTATACTATTATATGTATGTCGGATCAAATATAGTTGGCCAATTCTTATTAAAATTTCACTATCAAATAAATTGGGCAACTGGCCCGTGCCCCCACAAACTCTACTACGGGGGCCTCTACAAATTGATTGATTGAAAATATTTTTTTTTAAAGAATTTGAAAAATTCCGAATACAAAGACAAAAAAAACCGAAAATGAGAAAAAAACCGGTGTGCATCATCTTTTATCCAATCCAAGCATATTCCGTTATTTTTAATCTTAAAAAAAATGAGTTCGGTTTCTAGTAATCAAAACGCTGTGCCGGAGGCACTATTACCGAGAAATCTGATCTTGGAGTCGATTTAACAAATCGAATTTTGTACTACATAAAGGGCCCTCACAAGTCTTTTGCCCCAGTGCCCCCACACCCTTAAATCCGGCTCTGCCTATGATATAGTCGACCGATACCGGCCGTTCCAACATATATACTGCGTGCAAACGAAAAAAGGAACTTGATAGCTTTAAAACTCAGAGAGTAGTTTCAGTAAAAACAGACAACCGAATTTGCTTATATCAACCCAGGTGGTGATCCTAATCACCAATATATACTATATACAGTGGCGAGTACATGTGGATACATTCTGACTTCAAGCTGTTGTATACTATAGAGTGGATGTCGGATAGGTCTGCTTTACTGCGTTGCATACTTTTGACAAAAATTATAAAGCCCTCTGCACGGGTATAAAATAGCAAAACTTCAAAACTAGATGATTAACGAATGCGAAACAAATTTATCATTTAAGGGGAATTCGTATTTTTGAAAAATCTAGAATAATCTTTGGGTGGTTAAGTTTATAAGATCTGAAAGCAGCAGATATTTGATTACCTTCAATAAAAACAGAACAGTGATTACATTTTGAAATGGTAGAATTAACGGAAGACCATTTTAAGCCTAGATGGTTACTGTTTGTGACATCAAGACTTGAGCTATATGAAGGGTTAAGCAGTTGGTTCGGTATTGTTGAGACAGGAAAAACCTGAGCTCATAGGGCGATTTTATTAAGGTACCATCTTGGCATTATGTTATATAAGGGACTTGTCCCAGCATCAATTATTGTAATTATGTCCACTAATTGACAGTTATCAGCAGTTCCATCTTTGATTCTTCCAGCTTTGCATGCGCTTGGTTGTTCTTTGTAGCGCATGCACTTTGGGAGCTTTTGTAGAGCTTCTGCGCAAGCTCTTAGTTGTCATTTGCATTTCGGTATTGATTGGAGCGGCTACATATATTGGGGTTAAATTGAAACCGCAATAAAATATTGGAACATTAATTGAATTTGTTTAATTCGGCTGCTACTAAAAAGCTGGTAGCGTTACACATAATACATATGTCTTATTACTATTGATCCATTTGATACTATCTCTTGATCAAATAAAAAAAACTCTTAAAGAGGTAAAATAACGGTGGCGAACTCGCCTGCCACGTCCGAAATATCTGATATAAATTTTTTGTGACGAACAAATGCAATAAACAAAATTATACATTAAAAATATTCTTACCCGGTATGTGTTTATATCGGTTATTGTTATGGTTCCGCGTGCCGAATAAGAATATCTTTAATGTATAATTTTTTATACATATGTACATTGCATTTGTTCGTGACAAAAAATTGATATCAGATATTTTGGATTCAAAATTAAAAAAAAAAATTTTTCAAACATCGTCATTTGGGAAAATCTTTAAAAATCGTTTTTCGTGATGGTTAAGGTACCAATCGACGTGTAATTTGGATCGGAATCTACGTAAAAAAATATTTTGATTGGTGACACCAATGTCCCCACAATGCCCAATCTAGTGAATCAAAAGGGTTTTACATTTACGCATATTACTCCCAAGCGAACCTACTTTTGGCTAATGTTTGCATAAAATCCCTCCAATGAAAACAATACGTTTCATTTGGTATATCATTCATTCATACATTGATATAGATTGAACGCACACAAACAATTTTTAATTCTTCGCCTGTATATAGTGTCTTCACGCCTGCTACAGCAAGGGCATGCATGTCGCCACCTAGCGGACTGCCGCCCGCCGTGATAAAAACGCAAAAGAAAAGAGATCAGTTTCAGCATTTTATTTTGATATGTATTATTTGTATTGTTATTATGTATTATTTATATTTACGGTGGTATTATTTTGATGGTAAAGAAACCTAGTCGGACTTGTCGAATCTAGACCCTATTTGATCAGAGTTTAAGTTATAACGCTTTTCCTAAAAAAAGTCAATTCAACTTTGCAGGCGCTCCAGAGTAACAAGAAAAAAGAAGATGAAAGAAGAAGACTCTTAAAGAAAAACAAAAAAAAACTTTTACTCTGTTGCGCTTGGGACTTTTTTTTGGGAAAAGTCTTATAACTTAACAATTTTCATAATTTTTCAATGAAGTCTCGTTTTATTCAGTACAAATGAGACATTTCTATGTGCTATAAATGAATGACATTCTTGTAAGTTGTACCGAAAAAAGTCATAAAAAGTCACTATCTTATGTAAAATGGTTATTTTTTTGGGTTAACAAAATGGAAGATCAAATTTTTTCCCAAGAGCTCCATTCCTTAACCATTCCATTCTTAAAACAATCAGAAAAAAAAAATTAAAATATAAGTAAATAAAAAACAACTAATAAGATCCTATATAGGACTGGTAACAGAAGACAGAATCCCTTTTAATGTCTTAAATTCGCCAAATATGAGGAATAATAAATATGAGGAAAAATAAATTAAAAACCCGATATTTGTGCCGTTTTTGCACTTAAAAATTCCTGAACGCGTTTGAATAAACCGATTTTCAAATTTCATGCGTTTTTCAATAATGGAATGGTTAAGGAATGGAGCTCTTGGGAAAAAATTTGATCTTCCATTTTGTTAACCCAAAAAAATAACCATTTTACATAAGATAGTGACTTTTTATGACTTTTTTCGGTACAACTTACAAGAATGTCATTCATTTATAGCACATAGAAATGTCTCATTTGTACTGAATAAAACGAGACTTCATTGAAAAATTATGAAAATTGTTAAGTTATAACACTTTTCCCAAAAAAAAGTCCCAAGCGCAACAGAGTAAAAGTTTTTTTTTGTTTTTCTTTAAGAGTCTTTTTCTTTTATCTACTGTTACTCTGGAGCGCCTGCAAAGTTGAATTGACTTTTTTTAGGAAAAGCGTTATAACTTAAACTCTGATCAAATAGGGTCTAGATTCGACAAGTCCGACTAGGTTTCTTTACCATCAAAATAATACCACCGTAAATATAAATAATACATAATAACAATACAAATAATACATATCAAAATAAAATGCTGAAACTGATCTCTTTTCTTTTGCGTTTTTATCACGGCGGGCGGCAGTCCGCTAGGTGGCGACATGCATGCCCTTGCTGTAGCAGGCGTGAAGACACTATATACAGGCGAAGAATTAAAAATTGTTTGTGTGCGTTCAATCTATATCAATGTATGAATGAATGATATACCAAATGAAACGTATTGTTTTCATTGGAGGGATTTTATGCAAACATTAGCCAAAAGTAGGTTCGCTTGGGAGTAATATGCGTAAATGTAAAACCCTTTTGATTCACTAGATTGGGCATTGTGGGGACATTGGTGTCACCAATCAAAATATTTTTTTACGTAGATTCCGATCCAAATTACACGTCGATTGGTACCTTAACCATCACGAAAAACGATTTTTAAAGATTTTCCCAAATGACGATGTTTGAAAAATTTTTTTTTTTAATTTTGAATCCAAAATATCTGATATCAATTTTTTGTCACGAACAAATGCAATGTACATATGTATAAAAAATTATACATTAAAGATATTCTTATTCGGCACGCGGAACCATAACAATAACCGATATAAACACATACCGGGTAAGAATATTTTTATTGTATAATTTTGTTTATTGCATTTGCTCGTCACAAAAAATTTATATCAGATATTTCGGACGTGGCAGGCGAGTTCGCCACCGTTATTTTACCTCTTTAAGAGTTTTTTTTATTTGATCAAGAGATAGTATCAAATGGATCAATAGTAATAAGACATATGTATTATGTGTAACGCTACCAGCTTTTTAGTAGCAGCCGAATTAAACAAATTCAATTAATGTTCCAATATTTTATTGCGGTTTCAATTTAACCCCAATATATGTAGCCGCTCCAATCAATACCGAAATGCAAATGACAACTAAGAGCTTGCGCAGAAGCTCTACAAAAGCTCCCAAAGTGCATGCGCTACAAAGAACAACCAAGCGCATGCAAAGCTGGAAGAATCAAAGATGGAACTGCTGATAACTGTCAATTAGTGGACATAATTACAATAATTGATGCTGGGACAAGTCCCTTATATAACATAATGCCAAGATGGTACCTTAATAAAATCGCCCTATGAGCTCAGGTTTTTCCTGTCTCAACAATACCGAACCAACTGCTTAACCCTTCATATAGCTCAAGTCTTGATGTCACAAACAGTAACCATCTAGGCTTAAAATGGTCTTCCGTTAATTCTACCATTTCAAAATGTAATCACTGTTCTGTTTTTATTGAAGGTAATCAAATATCTGCTGCTTTCAGCTCTTATAAACTTAACCACCCAAAGATTATTCTAGATTTTTCAAAAATACGAATTCCCCTTAAATGATAAATTTGTTTCGCATTCGTTAATCATCTAGTTTTGAAGTTTTGCTATTTTATACCCGTGCAGAGGGCTTTATAATTTTTGTCAAAAGTATGCAACGCAGTAAAGCAGACCTATCCGACATCCACTCTATAGTATACAACAGCTTGAAGTCAGAATGTATCCACATGTACTCGCCACTGTATATAGTATATATTGGTGATTAGGATCACCACCTGGGTTGATATAAGCAAATTCGGTTGTCTGTTTTTACTGAAACTACTCTCTGAGTTTTAAAGCTATCAAGTTCCTTTTTTCGTTTGCACGCAGTATATATGTTGGAACGGCCGGTATCGGTCGACTATATCATAGGCAGAGCCGGATTTAAGGGTGTGGGGGCACTGGGGCAAAAGACTTGTGAGGGCCCTTTATGTAGTACAAAATTCGATTTGTTAAATCGACTCCAAGATCAGATTTCTCGGTAATAGTGCCTCCGGCACAGCGTTTTGATTACTAGAAACCGAACTCATTTTTTTTAAGATTAAAAATAACGGAATATGCTTGGATTGGATAAAAGATGATGCACACCGGTTTTTTTCTCATTTTCGGTTTTTTTTGTCTTTGTATTCGGAATTTTTCAAATTCTTTAAAAAAAAATATTTTCAATCAATCAATTTGTAGAGGCCCCCGTAGTAGAGTTTGTGGGGGCACGGGCCAGTTGCCCCGTGGTAAATCCGGGCCTGATCATTGGATAGGGTATCCAATTTATTTGATAGTGAAATTCTAATAAGAATTGGCCAACTATATTTGATCCGACATACATATAATAGTATAAGGTGCCCCTTAATTGCAAGGTTTTATAAACATTTGCTGGGCCCGAAGTTAGCTTTACTACCTTGTTTTTTCTATAATTTGCTTCCTTTTCATACATTTTTCTAAATGCATTAAAACATTATGCACATTTTATTGTGTTTTGTAAAAAGTGGATTGTAGTCATTGACCGCCTCGAATCAGAAATTGCAAAGCGGTGATAGTTGGGACTGAAGTATGCCATTGACAAATAAACTGATAGTAAGACGATAGTAAGAACTGACAAACAAGGCACACCAAAAACAGACTGAACTTCATGACCACGCAAATGGTAAAAGAGCAAGGGAAGCCCTGATATTGATAAACCGCCAATAAAATACCAACTCTTTGGTATATTACCCATATCTGAAAGGGCTGAATCTCCTATACGACCAATGAGTCGCTGACACAACGGACAATAGATAGGAAGCTAGTTTTTTATCAAATCCTCTGGCTTCAAAAATTTACGGCTAAATGTAATTTACGGCTAAATATTTTTAAGTGTTGGAATACTACCATATATCTTTCTTGCCCTTGTTAAATTATCAATAAGGAAATTGTATTTGTGGGTGATGAAACCTTAGCTAATAGCTCTAAATTTGTTCAAGGGGTTATGTACATATATACCGTACGGGGGTTGAAAAAAGGCATTTTTCAAGAAAAAAAATTAAAGGGAAAGTATTTGGTTTATTGATTTGAAACTTGGCAGGTATATTATGACAACCTATAATCACATACTTTTTATTACCGAATAATTATCGGAAACGTTGATATGGCCAACTTTGCAGAGGCTTGCAAAAAAAAAAAGAAAAACTCTTGCGGTGAACAAGATATCTCTGGGCAGGATCATCGAAAATGCAAAATAATTTTCATAAATAAATTGAATACTCATATTTGACAAAATGCCAAAATTCGATTTTTGACCAAAATTCGACTCTTATTGTTTAAACAAGTATAGTATATCGAATAGCCATTTATTTACTTCCTTAAGTTCCTTGATCGATGTCTATACCTTCTCTTCCTCCTCCTTCAATTAATACAACAATTTACAATTTACGTCAGCTGTTTGTATAAGAAGTATAAAGTATAGAACAACAAGAAAGGAAAGCTAACTTCGGACTGAGCCGAAGTTGATATACTTTTGCAGTTGACCGCTAGGTGGCGACATGCATCTTATATTATTAGATAAATATCGGATCGATATAGTCGGACGATCCTTATGAAATTTGTCAGATCGGATTAGTTTGCCCAATGTAGAATCCATAGAAATCCCATCCTTCTAACTTCAAAAACAACGAAGTTATGCCATTTCCGATCAATCAGTTATATGGCAGCTATAGGATATATAGCTATATATATAGTCGACCGATCCCGGACGTTCCGACTTATATACTGCCTCCAAAGGAAAGAAGGGTGTGTGCAAAGTTTGAAGACGATAGCTTTAAAACTGAGACTATAGTTTGCGTAGAAACAGACAGACGGACATGCTTATATCAACTCAGGAGGTGATCCTGATCAGGAATATGAATCGGATGGGGAAATC
Source organism: Drosophila atripex (assembly GCA_035045925.1). Classification (NCBI taxonomy): domain Eukaryota; kingdom Metazoa; phylum Arthropoda; class Insecta; order Diptera; family Drosophilidae; genus Drosophila; species Drosophila atripex. Next base: position 661,546 of record JAWNOP010000041.1, on the reverse strand, counting down.
CTTCGAGGAAGTGGTTACTTTGGTTTCCGTGGAAAAAAACGGAATTTTTTCAATAATATTTTTCCATATAAAAAATGAAATATTTTCATTTTTAAAACTTGATGGACTCAATCCCTCAAAATTCCAGAAGCGCTCGCTGATGCTTATGAAGAGTTGGAGCAGCTCCTTCAGCTCGTTTTTAGCTCCAACAAAATTGGTTGCATTGTCAGACCAAATGTGCTGCGGCTTTCGACGAGTGCATATGCATTTGTCACCATTTTCCTCCCCCCGGTGGTCAGTATTGGGATCGAATAATAGTTAACAGAGCACGAGGCCCCGTGTGTAGATTTCGCTAATGGAAATCAACAATTATAGCCTGGATGTCTGTAAGTGACTGGATGGCTTCTAGGCAATATAATTGGATGCGACTATCAAAATCCAACGACTTTTTTAAACGACCGTCCGCTTCCCCGTCTGGGAAGAGCACTACACGTCATGAATCTCACCTTCAGACTGTGATGATAATGACCATCGAGGGAATTCAGACGCAGCGCCATGGCGAAGCTACAACAAATCATACCCAATCGATGTAAAGAGCATGGGGCAGACTTTTATCACAGGACAACTTCTCACGGCATAGCTTCTGAAGAAAGATCTTTGCCTTCGTTATGACAAGTCCAACAATACTTATCGGATCATAGAGCCGGACGATTCAGGAAAGGATAATGCGCCTAGGGGGCTTTGAGACTGACTGAAGCCCTTCAAACGAAAATAGCCAAGAGGCCAAGAGTCTTCGTAAATTTGCTGCCATCATCAAACCTTAAGAACGACTCCCGATTTTCTTCCGGCACGTCAGAAAGCACTTTAGGAAAATTGGAGCACCACTTTCTCAACCAAAATTGGCCCTTGGCGAGAATCTGTGATGTTTGCTGCATTATGCTGATAGCCTCATCTATAGAACCGCCTCCGGAAATCAAATCATCAACATAAAAATCGCGACGCAGAATTTTGGCACCCTTTGGAAACACAGACTGCTCATCCTCCGCCAACTTATGCATTGCTCAAACTGATTAAAATGAGGCCGGCTTTGTCCCATAAGTGACAGTGTCTTGTTTGAAAACCTGCAAGTCATCCTGGGTGGAATTTCGCCAAAGAATGCACTCCAGATAGCTGTCCTCGAGAGAAATTCTAACGCATCGGTACATTTTGCCAATATCTCCTGTAATGGCCACTCGATGGTAACGGAACCTTAAAAGAATGTGCAGCAGCTTTGGTTGAATGACTGGACCAGACATTAAAAGTCATTCAAGGCATACCCAGAGGTGATGGCAGCCGAACCATCAAAAGCAACCCTGAGCTTTGTTGTTGAACTGTCCTCCTTCAAAACACAGTGATGCGGTAAGAAATACTGTCTGGCGGGTCGTGCACTAGGCGGGACTGGAGACATATGCCCAAAATCTAAATACTCCATTATGAACGCAGCATACTGACTCTTCAATTGAGGCTGACGCAAAGTTTCCGTTCGAGGGAGAGAAATCGCCGCACGGCTTGGGTTCACCTAGCAACTCAGAGCTGCCCTTCAACGGAAGCCTCACCGAGTACGCGCCTGATTCGAGCCGAGCAGAATGTTGAACGAAATGCGTCTCTCAATCCAGCTCCTCCTTCGTCCACTTTACAATGGGCTCGGCGCAGTCTTCGATTTCCCAAAATTTACGGAGCAGACACTCTAAGCGCTCGTCCAACTGGCTTGGGCTCTTCACGACGTCCTTGCTGGCTGTGGCTACGAACGACTCTTTCTCCAGATGTAAACCACGCCCACACACAACCCATCCAAGCTGAGTTTTTTTGAAAGCTGGATTTGCCCTACAAACAGCAGCTTATAGAAAAGACTGGCTCCGATAAGTAAATCGATACGTTGCGGTCGGAAGAACTTGGGATCAGCCAAAATGAGGTTGGACGGAATATTCCAGCTGGAGACATCCAAGCTAAAACTAGGCTGAAGATCTGTGATGTTAGCGGCGATGACAGCTTTGACAAGGGCCGAATATTCAGAGCAATGGGATCGAAGAAGCACATCAACAGATAACCCGTCTGTCGCGAAGCCAGTATGCCGGATACTGCCATGTTCGATTTGCGGATACGAAGCTGCAGTTGACTAGCCAGACGGGACGTAATCACGTGCACCTGCGATCCGGAATCCAATAGTGCTCGGCAAGAAACAAAAACCCCAGCACGACTCCGATCGAAAATGTTCGCTGTAGCCAGTAAGGTTATCTCATCGCCGCGACCCTGGGCAACTAGTGCATTAGCCGTGGATGATGAAGCGCCTATTGGCTCGGCGCACTCAGCTGGCACAACACCGCACAAATCTGGGCATGCAGAAATTACATGGGACCACCGCATAGTGTACAGGCAGTGGAATGCAAATTAGTAATGATAAAGGACGATCTACTGTTATTTGCGACTCTACGTCTTCCCACCTGAGTGCCAGGGGCGTAAGCGGCCCTGGCCACATCCATAGCCTCCAGAGTCCTGCGAAGCTGCTCCAAAAATTCTGCCATCGACTCCCAAGTAGGGATGAGATCCGAGTTCGAGGCATTTTGACCTTCCTTTTGGCCTGAGTTGCTGGGTCCAACCTTTGAAGGAGCACCTGGACAATGATGCAGCCGGCTATCTGAACTGTCGTCCCCAAATTTTTCAAGACCTGCATATGGGCATTGAACTCATCTGAAAGGCCCCGAAGCGCTGCCACTTCGCCACCTTCCAATAGATTGAGGCCCAGAATCTTGTTCACATGAGCCTGAAATATCAACCAACGGTTATTAAATCGTTTCTCCAAAAGATGCACTGCGACATCATTACTGCCTCTAAAGCTGAGTCCCGAAGACCTCCAAGACCCCAAGTTTCATAAGGATCGTCTGACTATATACGATCCGAAATATATCTAATAATATAAGATGCGTGTCGCCACCTAGCGGACTACCACTCAACTGCAAGTGTATATCTTTGAGTACTTTGAGGAAAATAATTCGACATGATAAATTTCATAATGATCGGCCGATTTATATAGCCTATAGCTGCCATATAACTCATTGATCGGGAATGCCATAACTTGGTTATTTTTGAAGTTAGAAGAATGGGATTTTCTGTGGATTCTACTTTGGGCAAACTAATCCTGCCAAGTTTCATAAGGATCGGCTGACTATATACGATCCAAAATATATCTAATTATATAAGATGCGTGTCACCACCTAGCGGACTACCAGTCAACTGCAAGGGTATATCAACTTCGGCTCCGTCCGAAGATAGCTTTCCTTTCTTGTTTTATATGATTTTATATGTGGGAAAGAGATAATTAGCGGATATTATATAGTCGCAGAGTCAAAGACCCAAATCCGTCTCTCACATGTTGTTCTTAAGCGTTGTACATCTCTGGGACGTCGTTGAAGCGAATTTTTGGGAAAATATCTTGACCTACATCCCCTTACAAGATCAAAGTGATGCAAGAACTAAAACCACCAGAATCGTCGTATTTTCGTGAATTGGGCGAGAAACACGAAAAATAGTCCGCAACGACTAATGTTTTTTTGGTAGAATACCTTCGGCAACAACTTATTGACAATAAGCAAAATATGCCTTATTGGTCAGACATCATTCACGGATAGTTGAGTCCCCATTGCTTTCCGAAAAAATTAGATTTTGGTGTGGTTTATGGGTCGGTGGCATCATTGGGTAGTCCTTCCTTGATGATCAAGACCGTCACGTTACTGTTATTAGGCACCGCTATCGCACAATGATAGCTGATTATTTTTGACCCGATTGGTGATGTGGACTTGGACAATAAATAGTTCCAACAGGACAGGGCCATAAGCCCACAACGATTGTCGCACTCTCCGTATTATATACAGTTATACTATTTCCTGTAGGCTACGCGAAACCACAATTAAATACAAATACGAAACCTATTCTGTAAACGGCAGTTTTTTCAAGCTTATTCCCAAATTAACACCTCCTGGTCTTCCTGGGTTTGCGTTTTGTGTTGTTTTCAAGAGTTTCTTTGTGTTCTATACATTTTTTTTGATATATCATCAATACGCATTGGATTCCGAAGATCATCAGCAGAGTTTTGGCTGGAATAATTCTTGTTTTTGTGAAATGCCGGAGACCTGTAGTCCGTGTCTCTAAGGGGAAGCAATTAAAACTTGTTGAGTTTACGAAGATCTTAAACTTTTGCTTTGATGATGGAAATTTCGTGTCTCAATGCAGCTTGTCATTTACACCATTTCATTTCATATATTTCTACGGTTGGCCTGTTCTTGGTCCAGCAGAAATACTCCAAGGCACGATTGATTTTAAATATTTGTACGTCGGCGTTGTGTGGTCGCTGCCGACGAGTTTGGATTCGTGATAAAAAAAAGTCCCGGAATTTGCCTCAAATCTTGTTGAAATCTGTCTAATGTGTTTACTTATTAGGTCCTGCTGGGTGCCCTGGTACAGAAGCCCCACGATAATGACAGTAGGTTGTTTGAGGGACCCTGTTATCGTACTGAGTAACGATACTCTGTTGCTGTTTGAGGTTGACTATATTCTAGAAGTGTGGTTCAATTATAGTTTCTTACACAGCAATTAGCAAGTCAGTGTCAAATCGGACAGCCAAGAATAAAAACTGTATGCTAAATTCGACGTATGCAAGTTTTAAGATTTTGCCAAATTTAAAAAATATATTTTAATTATTATTATATTTATTATAATTATATTTATAAAATATAAATAAAAATAAAATTGTATTCGTAAAAAGACGTATTTCACTTATTTTTATTGTTTATGGAAGCATTCTAGCCTCACCACTAAGAAATAGTCATTTAAAAGCTTGCACCCATCAACACATGTGATGGGACATTCAGTGACTTAATGTGGTTCAAAATTTATATATCCATAACTTGACAACATCCCGTCCTTGACAACAATCCTGAATAAAAACGACTTACATTTTTTTAATAAAAAATTATTCATTTCTTAATTATTTATTACATAAGTTATAATACAATCCATAGAATGTCAACACATAAAATAACTTAATACTTCCCACTTTAAAAACATTTAAGTTATGGCATTTCCAATTAATCAATTACTTGGCAGCTTTAAGATATAGTCGATCAAACCTGACTTATATAAAGAAAAAAAGGATTTAAACGCACATAAGTTGAAAGCTTTAAAACTGAAGGATTATTTTGCTTGGAAACACGAAATACATGCTTATATCGACTGAGGAGGTAATCCCAATCAAGAATATATATACTTTATAGGGTCCATAATGTCTCCTTCAAGGCGTTGCATCAAATCCAAGCGACAGAAAAATTCTAAAATTTTCGAAAATTCGAGAGTACCTAAAGATAATTATGCATCCTTATCGGTGGATGCATCCATCCTTATTGCTTTATGCAAATCTACCATCAATCATAAGTATCGAAATGTTCATCATCAACCATGAAAGTTGGTTCGCCCTACAAAAGCTTTGAAAAGGAGAAATACACAGCAGTTATTGCCTACGCAGATATGAAGTACCTGGAAAAACGTCAATAATCTTTTATAATAATTTTTTAGCTTCGTGAGACACCTTGTAAACCAGAGAGGAATATTTGAAGCGGACGGATATTTCCACGGCCCACATCAGTGATAAAATGTAAAGTATAATACAATTTTCCTAAGGTGGATTTTACGTCGGTGCATTCCAGAATATCAGACCAATCATTTCTAATAATTAAGTTCGTGTAAGTCAGAATGGATCTGATATAGATCTTCAGGGGTTGAGAGGGGTAAAGCACTAGAAAGAGTGGTACTTTAATGTTCGTTTATTCATATAACACTTAATTCATTTACTTAAAACTAAAGAATGATAAAGATGCGAAAATGACACAGACGTAGCAGTAGCGGCGGATGAAGCTGTCGTAGTAGTTAGGCGAATGTGTGTTTTTACTGGAGATGGCCTTCAGCAATATCGATATGGGTTGCCACAGTACCCCCCTCCTAGAGTTCCGGTTAGGAAAGATACTTTGCTGGGAATCTGACTCGTCGTCCTGATCTTGATAACTGCTCGGTTGGCTAGGCAGTTGGGGCTGTTGTTTTTTCTTGAGTCGGAGGTGTTTCGTTTTGGAAGATGTATGCTGGCTTAAATCTTTTTGTTCCTTGTGTGTCCTTTGAGCGTAAAGTACTTGTCGTGCTTTTCTAACACTTCGAACGGACCCTTGTAGTTTGCTTCCAGTGGGGTTTTGACTCGATTCACTCTGACGAAGACGTGGGTACAATAGTTTAAATCCGGGTGCACAAATTCATGCGGTGTATGATGGTGCACTGGCTTAGTGGTTGGTAGCTGGGATATGGTTTTTTGAAGAGCCTCGGCGAACTCAGACTCGGTATGTTTTTGTGTGTTCGGTGTAAAAAAAACCGGGACCCGTAGTGCGGTGCCATAAACAATTTCAGCTGGGCTCAGTCCGACGTCGCTTTTAACTGTTATACGTAGGCCTAGGAGGATTAAGTGCAGTGAACTGCTCCAGTTGATAGGAGCGGCGGATTTTAAGGCAGTTTTTAATGTTCTGTTCCAGCGTTCGATCATCCCGTTTGCTTGTGGGTGGCAAACCGCAAATTTTGGCGAGCTCTTGGAACAGTGTTGACTCGAATTGTCGGCCAAAATTCATTTTGATGTGGAGAGGGATTCCGTACTGAGCGAATCAGACTGAAATCAGTGCGTTGGGTACAGATTGTGCTGTGAAGTCGACTAAGGGAATTGCTGCGGGCCATCTTGAGAAGCGATCGATACACGTAAGGCAGTATCGGTATCCGTTCGATGATGGCAGTGGGCCAACGATGTCGATGTTGATGTGTTCGAAACGGGCGTCACTGGCGGCATACTCTCCCAGTGGCGATTTGGTGTGTCGTTGAATTTAAGTTTTTTGACACGGGATGCAAGAGTGTACGGTTTTAGCGACATCCTTCGCCATGCGGGGCCAAACGTAATGTCGTAATGAAGTGCGAGGTCGAGATGAAGTGCGATACTTCGGACTTTGCTGGCAGCCGGTTCGAGTTGATCGTTGCGAGATCGCGGTATTCGTGAAGCAACCTAGCGTATTGGTTGCTCGTGTTGTAGGACAAAATCTCGTTGATTTTACGTTGAGGCGCGTGACATGTTGATTCGAGCAGCGTAGCTCATTCGATGAGTTTGCGTCGTTTCATATCGACAAGTAAGTCGAAATTTTGAAGGAAATCGGCTCCAATGATAGCACAGTTGACATCAGCTACTACGAAGGTCCAAACAAAGTTTCGTCTCAGTCCCAGTGACAAAGTTATGCTTTTTTCTCCATAGGTTTGAATCTTCCTACCATTGGCGGCGAAAAGAAGCTTTGGAGTAAGCATAGTTTTAGCGTTTTAGCAGGGTGGCATCACTAAAATGTCGGCGCCGGTGTCGATGATAAATTGAGTTTTGGAGAAATTATCGTTGATGGCGAGGCGGGCCATTGTGTTGTGGTCTTCTCCGAATTTGTCCGCCGAATCCGAAGACTGTTTTAGTTTTTTGGTTCAGATAAAACGAGCATGGTTGGCGACATTTCTTGGCGGCGTTGCCAAATTTGCTGTGGTACCAACACAAGCATGAAGTCGTAACGCTGTTGCGATCCGTTAATGTGGATGAACTGTTCTTGCCGTAACGGTTTTTGAACAGCGCTTTGATTTGTTGCTCGATGCGAAACGATGTCGAAAACGGAGCTGCTGGTTGGCGCCGATTTGGCGTCGACGGTGCTTATATAATGAAAATCGCCGACTTTCATCACTTAGTCTGCCAACTTAGCTAAGTCTGCTAGGCAGGCGTCCGATGCTTTCAAAATCGCTCTCACTTGTGTTGGTAGGCGCTGCAGCCACAGTGTTTTTAAGAATGTTTCGTCAACTTTGTTTGCGGCGAGTGCGTTTAACTCATTTAGCAGGTGTGTGGGGCGCTTGTCACCCAGGTCAGTCTCCGAAATCATCTTCTGGATTTTCTTCTGCTCGCTTTTGCAGAACCGTTCCAAAATGCGCGACTTTAAGTTTTCGTACATGCCTGTGCCTGGTGGGTTGACGATAGCGTCGGCAATTCGGGTCAGTACCGGTTTTTCGATTGACGCCAGGATCGTGTTGAATTTCTTGTCGTCTGCAGTTATTCCTGCCAGAACGAATGGGCTTCGATTTGCGACAGCCATAATTCTGGGTGCCCGGGCCAAAACGGGGGAATTTGAACAGCTTCGCGGTTAATAACTGCGTCGAAACCGCGAGTAACGGTATCGTGAAAGACGTCGGCGTCGTCTTGTGTGATAGTAGTGTGTCGTAGTAGTTAGGCGAATGTGTGTTTTTACTGGAGATGGCCTCCAGCAATATCGATATGGGTTGCCACAGTACCCCCCTCCTAGAGTTCCGGTTAGGAAAGATACTTTGCTGGGAATCTGACTCGTCGTCCTGATCTTGATAACTGCTTGGTTGGCTGGGCAGTTGGCACTGTTGTTTTTTCTTGAGTCTGATGTGATTCGTTTTGGAAGATGTATGCTGGTTTAAATCTTGTTGCCCCTTGTGTGGCCTTTGAGCGTAAAGTACTTGTCGTTGTGGCCACCACCTACTTGACGCACTGGACCATCCTTTTCCAGGCGTCACCCTCAGCTGCGTTCGCCGGACAGTTGAAGATCCATTCGATTCCTTTGGACGACAGCTCGCCCTCTTTCCTTTCTGACTCGAAGACCTCGTTGATTCATCTGGTTCCTCGATCATGAAGTTCCTCATAGCGATGATGCAGGAATCTGTAGATAAATCATGAGTCATCTCCAAATGGATGGCCGTCGTGGTTAAACAGGTGAACAGTGCCACCCACTTTTTCTCGACGCGACGTCCAACTGTCACGTGCAACGGTCCAAAATAATTTAACCCCGTGTACTTGAATGGCCACCCGTTGGCTGCATCGGTTGGATTCTTCGCAACTTGCAAATGGGGCACTCAGCCACATCTTTCTGTAGCAGCCTTCGTAAGCTCGTTATCCAGAACTTCTTCCGTATCTCGCCTATGGTTGCATCCTGGTTTTGATGCCCCATCGTCCCATCGGCCAATTCTCTTCTGGCTCCCGTAGGAACGTCGGCCCACGCAGCCATCGTGACCCTTGCCTGAGGTCCACATGGCGTTGCGGCCTGGTTGCGTCATCTGCAGCGAACGCCGACTGGCTGGAGTCGTACTCGTCCAGTACCAAAATAGTAGCGTGGACATCGGAACTCTCTTACGTATCTCATCTCTTGCCGCCAACTCTCGAATGCGGTGTCTAGCTCGCCTGGCAACGGATCGTCCCATGAGACTCCTTTCCGGCAAATCTCTCGCATAAGTAGCTTGGCGGTTACCTTGCTCAGGCAGCTCAGGAACTCAATTGAATCAAACGTGGACATCACTAAGCTAAGGTACTCCCTCTTGGTAGTTTGGATTCGGTCCACTCGATGCTCTAGTTGGTGCCTAACGGATTTAATGCTCTGATAAATCTCGTCGAGCTAGAAGAAAACCGACACAGGTCGAACCTGGCACTTTCATGTATCTCTCTTACTCATTTTGAGACGGCAATAGCTTCATCCTCGTCTGCGCAGCTGTCTACGTAATCGTCCACGTAGTGGTATTCATTAGTGGCCAGGACCGCCCGGGGATCAGTGGGCACGTGCCTTGTAGCCTTTACGGTCTTCACGTGCTGCGCTGTGCATGGCGAGCAAGCTTCTCTATCACTGTCATCTTGTAGATCTGCGGGTCCTTTCAGTCGTCTCCATGCTTCCACAAGAATCTCTGTGCGCATCTGTCTTATGACTGTATCAATACCTGGTGGAACATCTTTTTGATGTCCGCACAGAATTCCACGGCGCCTTCCCTAAAGTGGAAGAGGACAGCTAGTAGTGACTTGTAGTTCTGGGGGTCTTTCAGCAGTGCTGAATTTAGGGGTACGTGGTTCAATTCGGCCGCTGCATCGAAGATTGGACGGATCTTCCTAGGCTTGTTTGGGTTCTTGACCCCGAAGTGCGGCAGATACCACAACTTTGCCATTATTGCCATAAGTGACCTCCTGCTGTTCTAGTCGTCGTGCGTATTCCTTCTTGACGTAGTCTTCCACAATTCCATTGTGGGCCCGCGCGACGTGTTCGTGTCTTCATTTTCCGTTCGATGTTGACGAGGCGCTTCGCGATGTTAACGAGGCGAGGAAAACTTCGAAGTTTTCTACTTCGAAATAATCGCTGACTATCTTCTCCAGAGTGTCATCCTGGGTAACGGCTAGAAGGCACGATCTCTCCATCAGTGGGCTCGCTTGACGCCATACTGGTCCATATATTACCCATCCTAGTTTGGCAGCTGCTGCGTATGGTCCTCCAGTACCGGAGCTTCTGGTCTGCAGAGGTCTTCCTAGGTGCGCGTGATCCAGTCCAATAAGGATCCTTGGCGCTGCGTTACTGTACGCCCTTGCCGTTTTGACATCTTCCCGTTGTAAACTGTGCATCGGAAGACTTAGGTTGCTTATTGCGTACACGTTCCCTAGTCCGTGTCGTTTCGGTTTGCCCGCTCCGCTGATCTGCAGGCTGACCATCCTCGTAGGTTCTCTGGCGGTCTTACCACTGTACGTTTAGTTGTCAACTCACACTCTTTAGGCTTTGGACGAGCTCGTCGTTTATGAGCGTCACAGACGATCCCTCGCTAAGCAGAGCGTACGTGTCCAGCTGTTGCTTCTCCCCGTACAGCGTCACGGGCAGAACTCGGAAACGCAGGTGGCCTCCATCCGAATTGACACAGGTAAGGTTTCGATGCGGCATCTCCCTCCTTTACCATACGCCCGGAAATGTTGCTTGCTGTTGGATCCGCTGACTGCGGCATCTTCTGGCTGATGACCTCGTGCAGTTCCCGCCTGTGGCTGCTCCGTAGCTCCCTCCTGTGGCCACCGTCTGACTGTTGTGACCGTCTGGAGCTATCGGTAGTGATGCTTCCTCTGGCATCCGTAGATATTGCATTTACGGCTCCTCTTGCAGAACCGTGCCATGTGTCCGGTTTCAAGGCATGCAAAAGAAATCCGATGCTTCTTGACGAACTGCATCCGCGTCCTGACAGGGGCGTTGTTGAACTCCTTGCAATCCTTGATGGCGTGTTGCCCTTTACACATAAGGCAACCTCTGGGGATTATACGCCTTTCGTTCCATGTCTTCCTGATACTCGTCTTGCATCGGAAGCTCCAGATTTGCATTTGTATGTAACATCCTTTGCTTTGGGTCCATACTGCTCACGTCCGTAATGGTACATACCAGCTTGGCGAGCTCGTTTAGCCACTCGCTCACGCGCACAATTGTCGGATACTGTTCTATCGTGGCCGCGTACCTGGCTCAGTCCAGCCTCTTATTTAGGGGCAATTTGGCGATCAGCTCCTCCATCAGGGTAGGATTTCCTATGTGCTGGTCGCCGCTGTCGGATGACTTTAAAACGCTGGAAGATTCCTCACCCTCGTGGCGAACGTTACAATCCTGCCAATGTTGTGGTCCTGAATTAACTGCAGATCCCGCACGATCTCCAATTACTCCGGACGCCCATATCGAAAGCATAGCTGTTATTACAGCCTGTACGTTGCTGGGATGAATAAGCATTGACTTGACTACCGTCCTGGGATCACCCTTCAGAGCCTTCACTAGCCTTTGGTTATTCTCCAATGCTGTACACTGATACGCCGCCGTCGTCTCCAGGAACGCACATTGGAATATTGGACATTCCTCTGGCTGACCCTCAAACTCTGGAAAATCAGGCAATCTACGTGGCGTCCATCCATTCGCCACACCCGCTGCTCCATAGGATCCAGGTGATGGCTGCACCGTAGCTGTGACACTGTTATATCTTCCTTAAGATATTTGTGAGGAACTGAAATATGCAGTTTAAATTCGATTGAATTTTATTTGATTGGATCGAAGTGTCTCTGATTCTACAATATTCTTTGAGTCTAATTAAGGCTAAGTCTCGTAGCTGTGCTGCTCGCAGGCGGCGGCAGAGAGACGGCTATGTATCTATATACTTATGTATATTGCTATGCGCTCTCAAGTGGAGGCGCGAGGGGTATGCATATGCTGTCCGTTCGCTGCAGTTATGCCGACGCTAGCACTTCCCGTGTGTGGGCTAAGCCATAGCGATCGGTTCATATTTCGGCCACTTAGGGTTTATGACCGGGATTTTGAAATATGTAAACATTGCAACAAAGTGTTACAGTGCGTACCCTTTAAGTATTTTCAGTACAGTGGGTATTCAATATATGTGCATACTACAACACAACATGGCGGACAGTTGTACAGCCTGTCCGTGTGAGTTGTTGCCCTATTAGCGCATTACGGTTCATCATAAGATGTCGTCACTGACTCTAGTGGTCCCGTTGACAGATTTTCACCCAAGAACTGCCTCATCGTTCCGCTCAAACATGGCGCCTTTCCTAGCGGTGTATTCGCTTCACCGCTGACTCCGACGCCACTCGACCCTGTTCAAACGGGCTTCCTGTCGCCCAATATCGAACATAAAATTAAAATTTATTTTAATTCAACTAACTAGAAATATTTAAATAAATAATATTTAATATTGCTATTTTTTTCGTTTTCGCTTGTTTATTAAAAAATAAAAAAAATGTTGAATAAAACGAATAATAATAATACAGTAAATATTAATACGTATAAATATTACAGTTAAAGGCATTCGCCGGTTAGAGAAACGTTTGGAAGCTGGGTAACTTCCTCTAGTAAAGACCGAGCTAGAGTACAGTTAATAGGTTTTAAATGATACCATTTCTAAGGCAAATGAGTTGTACAACCAGATCGAGTAATAAGATGGGGAAGATGGATTTGGAGCTGAATTGGAAGAATTGGCAAAAACGACCAATACCAGGTTATGTCGATATTTAATTCCCTCAATGCGCTGCACTTCCCTTCCAGCTACTGCAATTTCTACAGTCCCAACTCGAGGTTCCGAGTTCCCCCTTTGTGAACCAAATAAATACTTTTTTCAGACGAAAGATATCCGTTGGGAATAACACAAAAACTGCAAACTCAATGATTATTCAGTTAATTTTGAGTTGAGTGTATCCAGTAATCAGGCAAAAATGGGAAGAGTCACTAGATTATGCGGAATCGGCACTATAGACCGAACTCATTGACTTCAACAACTGTCGACGAATTACCATTGTAAATAATAGCTAAAAAAAACTTAACTAAACTTCTGAAAAGATTGAACCTACATTAAGTGAAAAGGATGATTCAAGGCAATGGGACTCATTATTAACGCATCCAAGACTAAGGCAATGTGGACCAACACTTCCAATGAAGGCAGCGACATGGGCGGTAAAATTGTCGAGTTAGTCGACCTACCTTCTCACCATCATAACATCAAACTGTGGAGTGGAAAAAGACGTGGAGAGCCGACTGTGCAAAGCAAGATCTGCATTTGAGAAACCAGCAAATAACTAGAAAGTCAAAGATCTGTTTAATAGTGCTTACGCCTAGGACATTTGCTTATCACATGGAAAGAGCTAAAATTACCATGGCGTATAAGGTATTAAGAAGTAATATTGATAATAAGGTTGTAATGAACTGTTTTTCTGTGTTTGTAGTTTTTATACGTTGCACTGAATTTATTGGTTCGACTTAATTACCTGATCCCAGAAATAAGGCAAATATCTTTTCTTACTTCATGTTTTTTTTATACGATATCCTATATATTAAAACTATATGATGACTCCTTGGTTTTTGGGGGCTAAAATGAAAAAACACCAGGCTAGTATGACAGGCAATATATCAGTCTAGTGAATGGAAGCCGATTTTGTTCGTGGACTCCTTTATTTTTGTGGATTTCCGCTCTATTGTGCCGCTTTCTCGTTACCCATCCACAAATCCTTTGTGCTTTCGTCAGCTGCTTCAACTGCTTGCTGATGTCGTTCCTCCGCCTAATTTTGTTGTCGCTTATGCCCTTACGCTCTAGCTTTCCATACAGGGGGGCTTTCGCCACTGACTCCCTCGCTCACGCAGTGCGGAATTTGTGGCTGACCTGAGGCTTGGCGCGGCGCCAGGTTACTACTGTGCACCCCCGAATTGCTCTGAATTAGGAGCCATCTGGTCCGGATTGAACCCGTGCATTCACCCATTTACGGTTTCTTCTGTGATCCCATATAAACAAGCCATCAATTCCTTGTTTCTATCTCCTACCTCACTCTCACTTCGATATACGAGTGCATTTATTAGAGATTGAGACAATAGAGACAATGAGCTCTTTAAGTACTGGTACGACTACATGTACACGCGCTTGCCTTTCTTTTTGCACTGTACATGGACTGTAACTTCGACTTAGACTGTCGGCCTCCCCAAGGCGGTTCTTCAACCTTACACTTCCAGCTTTCTAAGATCAGACTTCTTTCCTTAACTCCCTGGGCACGCTTTGCGTCGCTTTACAAAACCAATCCCGCTGTCCCTCCTCATTTTTCTATAGGTCTCCTCCTTTTCGATCCTGGCAATTGTTCGTTAAGTTTCATGTTCCATTTACTTTCCCCGGTAGCTCTCGTTCTTTGGTCTTTCGTTGTCGCTAGTCACGACTTTAGCGCCACTTTCGATCCACCTTTCGAGATTCAAAGTCTTGTACAGCCTCTGGTTGTTATCTCCTCCTTGATACTCGCTCTTATACTTTCATGGGTCCAACAACTTCCCATTTCTTACCCTCGATCAATTTACTCAGTCTTGGCGTTTGCAGAGATTTAATCACCTCACAATGTAAATACGGTATGGTACATATATATTGTATATGGTATTTATAATATATGTAAACACCCACAATGTAAACTCAAATGTAACATATCTCATGTATACTGGGAACTTGGTGTACTTCTTATGGCGGATTCTATAAGCATAAAAGCAACTCGATAGATGTCACTCTAATGCATTTTTCACATCCTGGAGTGGTGAACGATGTAAGGGCAAGGCGCCGACGGCTATAATAAGCAAGATAGTGAGAATCCGGACGAGGAGCATTATCGGCGACAATGAAACAGGATTATCATCCACATTGTAAAAACCTAGACAGTCGAATAAAGAAGATATTGATAAAGTATTTATATTTTTAATTTTCATGGGATCGGGCAATCACGTCGAATTAATATGCTCGGTGAAACGTACGTTGCGAACTGATCCACAATAACAGTTTGTAACAATACTGCACTACATCTAAAACGATCATTAAAAGCTTATAAAAGCAATACGTTTGAAAAAAGATTATCCCAATTAAATCCCAAAGCGTTTCCGTTCGAAAACGCTCAAATTTTATTTAGCTCCGACACAGCTTATTCCCCCCAAAATTTTTAGCTGAATGATTCCGTTGTGATTTAGTTTATATCGTCCAAATATCGTTCGAATAATAAATTTGCAATAGTTTTCTGAACTAGCGTTTCAGAAAGATAACTTCAGTAAAGGGTAGGTAACCAGTAGTGATATTGAAAACCCTAAGAACAATAAGATAGTTATTATCGTTTAGATATGATTGAATTCTAATTTTGGCAGCTTAAAAATTCATAGCAATAATTAAAAATAAAAATCAGAGCGGTACCGAATAAAGGAACATAAAATATAGGCAATAAGGAGTTTTCAGGTAACATTCACTGTCAGGGCTCCAATAAGAGTATCGCTCCCATGGCGAGAGGAACGGTCGTACGCATAGACAACAAAATATAAAAATCTCTCATTTAAAAGTATTAAAATAATGGCTTTAGCCTCTGTTTCAGAAAAATCGGTACCAAAACCGCACTTTGAGACAACGAACACTCTGGTGCTGGTTGTTTTTTTGCTCCCTTTAAATGTTCCTGTTTGAACATAATTCCAAAATTCCAATAAACAACAGGGGCCGCAGCAACTAGGATGATCGGAAAAAAGCATGATCCAGAAACGAAATCAGCAATTTCTACAAAAAAACAGAAGAAACCTTAGCGGTCAAGAAGGGTTATTAGAAAAGGACATCTATGGAAATCTACAACCAATCCGCAATTTTGTTTTGAAAATCTCTGAAACAATTTATGTATCATTAGAGTTGTATAATAGAGTTTTACCAAATTTCAATATTTATACCCTTGCAGAGGGTATTATAATGTTGGTCAAAAATGTGCAACGCAGTGAAGGAGACATCTCCGACCTTATAAAGTATATATATTCTTGACCAGGAGCACCTCCTGAGTCAATATAAGCATGTCTGTCTATCTGTTTCTACGCAAAGTAGTCCCTCAGTTTTAAAGCTATCGTCTTCAAACCCTTCTTTCCTTTGCAGGCAGTATATAAGTCGGAACGGCTATGCGGTCGACCATATCTTATAGCTGCCATATAACTGATTGATCGGAAATGCCATAACTTTGTTATTTTTGAAGTTAGAAGAATGGGATTTTCTATAGATTCTACTTGGGCAAACTAATCCGGTCTGCCAAATTTCATAGGGATCGGCCGACTACGATATACGATCCGATATATATCTAATAATATAATATGCATGACGCCACGTAGCGGACTGCCACTTAACTGCAAGGGTATACACATTAACTTTGGCTCCGCCAGAAGATAGTTTTTCTTTCTTATTTTATATTTAATATGGAATTTTTTGGCTTCTGGTTGACCTTTCTGGAGAATTACTACCTATATAAATAATGCACTGCATCACTGGAATTTCAGTCACTGCTGTTTTTGGGTCTTAACCACACATTTGGCTTAAAAATTACTACCAAATCATAGATTTGATACTATTCACTAAAATTTTGTACGCATTCCAAATATTTTTCGCGGAAAACTTAAGCGAAGAGGATCAATAGTCGAGATGTCTGCCTGAAAATCTTGAGACATTGGGTTCGATTTCGATGGGTTCGATAAATATCTCATAATACACCTTTTCTATTATGAGATATTTATTTCTTAATATCGCAGTTTATATATAATGTGTCATATTCAAAAATTGTGTTTAACGTGAAAAGATACAAACTGAATATGCTCCGTATGTGCTCAAGATGCTTCGGGTTCAAGATTGCCAGCACGATTGCGGCAGGCAGCCACCCTGCTTGCGTGCGATTGACGGGCGCAGGTGTCGTATTCATGCAGAAAGTGGCCAGACTGGTAGATTGCACTATGGTGTAAAAATGCGCGACCAGGAAGAGCAGGACGTACGTAACAATAGATTCAACTTTAGGATACACTTACTTTTTTATCTTTAAGCGTTTTTACGATGTTGCTCTATTTTCGCTCAGTAGAAATTTTTATCTCTATTCTTGCATTTTACTAACCCACAAGAATCGCTCTCTTTAATCTCCATTTTTCGTTTCCCTGGTACAGTGGTTAAAGGTCGTGCTGACTCTGTGAAAACGTTTAAACGCTAAGTGTGCCGGGTTCACGGCCTCAGTTTCGGATGCCATTTCACGTAGGTTAGGTCTCCTCTTTTGCTGTAATGGTTGTCGTGCTGTTGGGGACGAAATAAGATCTTTCATGAGACAGACTAAAAGTGGATTCAAAGAGTTGATTAGTGGTTTTCGTAAAATCAATGACCAACTCTATGCGCTCGATACACAGTTTTGTAGTCTCCAACTACTAAATGAGTCCCCAAAGCGCTAGAGATCCGCTTTTAGTGATGTTCTTGTGGCGAATAATCTTCAGCCTACTCAGCCGACAATTACGCAGCTGCTTATATCTCTGGCCACCCCAAGAGCCGGACCTGGGAATAATTCGGCTTCCTAATATCTCAGCACAAATAAGCAATTGTCCAACATGTCCCTGGTGGCATCGCTCCAAGTAATACCACCAGACCCACTAATACTAACCCCCGTAACAATCACCGAACATGTTAATCAACCTTCCGGACCCCTGGGTACGAACTGATGCCGTTGTACTAGTTCCGGCGGCACCAAAACCCTTACAGGTGATCCCACCATCGAAAGTTACCGCGGCACCAAAATCCTTGCAGGTGGTCCCACCATAGTTTCCCGGCTTGCCCCTGACATTTTTGAAATTCGTATCTCGGCTTACATCAAAGCCAAAACAAAAGCCGACATTCACCAGGTATACGTCATCTTTCAAAATACGTGTGCCAGTGCAGATGTTCAAGATGATTTGTTCCGTCAGCATTTGGTCAGAGAACACATTCGTCGAAGAACATGAGCCAAGTACTGTGAAGAAAAAAATGATCAATCCTGTGGGAGTCAATCTCCCACATGTTAGAGCCACTGATCAACCTTCCACCTCATTTTCCTCAGCTTCAAAAAACTAATCTCTTCACTAAAACTTACCCATCAGAATTAACGAAGGGTTACGTAGTAAACCCAAAATGTACTCTGATAGTTCTTCCTTTGCATCTCACATTAAAGTCTTTACAGAAACTGGGATAAAGCCGGAGATCTTAAGCACAACAGTTTTTCCAAACAAGTAGACACCCTTTTGACTCCAAATACGCTTCTCAAGAGGAAAAATCTCACGTGTTTGGTGACATCGAATAGCTTAACATTTATATCATTTCGTCCGGTTAATCTTTATATGTTACCTGCTCCTATATACCAATTTCGTCCGAACCGCCCACAAACCGGTAATCTTCTGTCTGATTGTGACCAGCTGGACTTAAATATCCCAGAACTCATGTGGTCTAATGTTAATAGTTCACCATCTTTATTGCTTAACACGCACCGGGACTTCCCCGTAGGCATGTTCGTCATGTCACTCGGGAAAATTCAACACGGTAAAAATTCATTAGGTCGGCTTCTGGACTTGTGTTTCGTTTCAAATTCTGATGGAATTGCTCTGTACTCCTTCTTGCACCTTTCCATCCCTGAGGATCCATATCATCCCATTATTGAAGTTGTATTTGAAATTTTATATTTTAAAGTTTGTATTTTAAAGTTTTATTTTAAATAAATATTTAAAATATTTTATCCCGTAAGGCCTTTATTAAACTAAATAAGTTAATTTTTGTATTTTATAACACTTTTTGTCACGGATGGATTCCGGAATGACTTATAAACAGACGTCATTTACACTGCATTCAGAAAAGCATTTGACTCTGCTTACAATTCGTATCTTATAGGTAAACTCAGAATTCCCACGGTCTTTTGGAATTCCCACGGATCTCCTTATCTGGATTTCGAGCTACAAATTTGGAAGAACCCGACGTGTATTCTTTAAAGATGTTACCTCGTGATTAGTCAGCGTCACATCTGGGTTGCCTCAAGGAAGCCATCTTGGACCCTTACTGTTGGCACTGCTTATTAACGACTTGCCCCGACAAAATCCGTTCAGGGTATTATGTTCGGACTACAATTGTCTCTAAAATCTAAAATTCTTTATACTTTACGCCTTTTCTGTGAAAAACTCATCTTCGTGATTTCTTACTCCTACTCTTTAATTCTCTCAGATCCATCCCTGCGATTATGCGGCACGTACGTTATGCGTCCCTCGATCGGTTTGACGGGAGCTAGGCTGTACGTATGCAGTGGGAACCGCGCGATACTACACTTCAATATAAATAATAAGGTTATATTGAAAAATTTTAATTCAAGAAAAATGCACGCGACTAACTATTAGGGACCTCAGTAAACTGCTTGTCAAAGATAGTCTTTAGGTCTTTATGATTGAATATGATAGTATTTATTATATTGTTTTTGGCGAGGGTAATAATGAGCATAAGATTTTGGATTTCGGAAATAAGTATTGCATTTCTGGCGAGAAGTGTTTCGAACAAATGGGCGTTTCGTGGGTGTACCCGCCACGACCATGAGGACTGTGCCCAACACCAGTGCCCACACCTAGTGTATTTTTATCTCATCCAGAATATTCTAGGCATGGCTGATGTCGACTTCCAGTAGTTTCTTCATGTGCGATTGTGTGAACAATTAAAGCATTCTCTGCAAATATGCTGAGAAACTTGGACAAATTGGTCTAGTGCCTAATCAGGTCCAAATGTTCCCACACTAAAACGTTCCCGTCTAACACCAGGATGTACTTCGCATGTGAGAAGTTGGTGATCCGCCCGCTTCCGGTGGTCAGTATTTTAGCATGTATTAATTTTAGCATGTATTGAGTGATTTTTATTATAGCGAAAACGGAAGATAAAATGTCTCTCTGATGTTGTCCTTTTGGAGCACCGAATAACCCCCACTGGCCTTAACTCTGTGACCGAATGTAACGGTCTATTGTACGCCACAGTATTATAGACCGCACTCACAGTATTGTAGACCGCAGTATTAGCTCAATGGTATCCTAGATTTTTTATCAATTTTTTATCAATTCTGAGACGCATGGCGATTTCCGCCAGGGTACTGTGGAATCTTTTCACTTGGCCATTGGAGCTACTGTGTAGCGTTGGTGCATTGACAATACCAATGCTGTATTGGTTTTTCGACAAGGTGTGATATTTCGGAGTTGATAGAAGCTTCTTTGTCGCAGTATATGGTTTTAATACTTTGGTAAAAATTTACAAATTGGAGACGAACGTGCTCGTCTATTATTGCCTTCGATGCTAAAAATTGTACGATGGCAAATTTGGACGATTTGTCAATACAAGTTATAAAGATTTTTTTGTCAGTTGAAAAAATTTCGATATGCTACATTTATACTACGTATGAAATATTGGCGTAGTTCCAATTCCTGCATCATAGGATGACGGTCGTACTTGGCCTTGTTACAGTCTGTGCAGATTGCAACAGCTTTGCTTGCCAGTTTAGACATTTTTTGGAAATAATAGCCCCGGAGTATTTGTTTGGTATTCTCCTGCGTGGTTCGGTGGGCACGACTATGCTCGGTGTTAGTTATTTCGATTATTTACTGTTCATTGGCATTAGTGATATCGCTCACAATGTTTTTACAATGTCAGAATTTTGTTGCAAAAAACTCTTGCTTCAAGGATGAAAAATAGACCCGGACCGACTGCAAAACAATCCTTGCAGCGGAAGGGATCCTTCGTTTTAATGAGGGCAACCCATCGGCGGAATCCAACCCGCACTAGGCCGAGATTATCAGATGGGCAAGAGAAATCTTGCCCGATTTTCAGCCGGCAAAGGCTGGAATCATACATAATATCATACGACTGAAGGTGGAGCGCCCGTAGCGAAGAAAAAAGGTGGCAGACACAACCGGCAAATAGATCCTTCGCTGAGATAACGAAGGACAGGACCATCATTGGGTTCATTGTCAATGGCTCCAAAAACTTTGGTGGAGGGTGGTGAATTTGCTGCATGGGCGCTTTATTGAGAAGATTCTCAAGAGCGGAGGACCTCAATCTAATTGCACAGACGCAAGGTGGTAACCCTGCAATCGGGTTAAGTACGGTTTCGAGCACGTAGCAGTGAGGATCTACAAGTCGGATGCGAGGAGAAAGTTAGGAGGCATCGACTTGGAGATAGAAGTCCAGGAGCCAGACTTGGAGGAATCGACCTAAATGGGGCGCCATGAGGGAATGTCGAATGGGAAGGAGGACATTCTGGAAGGGTACACCTCAGAGTAAAGTGCCTTGGCAAGGGCTCTCTGAGGCGTCGAAATGGAGGAGGCCTCGCTGCTGGGCTCCGATACCGAGGTGGAGGTTACTGTACTGGAAACTCTCAAAGATGTCTATGATACTCCTGCAGATGAATCTTCACCACATTAAGTAGTTATCCGCCGCCCTCATGCTCTGCCTCGCTGAGAGTGGAACTGATGTAGCCCATGGATCCATGGAGACAGGACTTGGTTTGTGGGCGTCGAAGTTCTGGCTCTGTAAAGCCAATGTAACAGGTAAAAAGCGAGATGCATTCTCACTACCAAATTTAAGCAACGTAGGCGGGCGGCCAACGAGGGCAACGAGGCGACCCTCTCAGAATATGCTCGGCGTATATGGGCCACGACCATGTTGGACCACCCCCACATACTGCTTAGCCGGCTTGTAGAAGTCAACGAAAGGAGAATATTCGGCCCACTAATAGGATGCGACGCCAAAGCTCAACATCTTCAGTGGGAAAGCACTGTCACATATGAGAGGGGTGAGTCGATTTTTGATTTCATCCTCAGCTCTAAGCTCTTAGTAGGAAACAAGGGCCCGAAAACCCACCCTTGTCGTCAAGAAGAGAAGTCCTTGACATTACCTAATATTCGTACTACCTGGTTGATGTAGTCATCAGCTGGAGGGTCCTGGATAAGCACTCATTTTCTGACCACCACTACATTGAGACAGCTGTTAACTTTGACTTAGGGACTTAATGGTACGCCATGGTAGAACACTTAAAGTGCCAAGGCGTACCATAAGGTCTTTCGCAAAAGAGAATGGGTAACAGCAAATCGAAAAAGCCACTTTGGTAGATCTCGGCGCTCGCGCCCTTCAAGAAAAATGAACGTAGGTCTTTCAACCTCGCCTATGGCTGCAATACGGACGAGGCGCGGGAGATCTATAAAACTGACCTTACGCGCTACATCAAGGAACTGCGAAAGGCAAAAGAGCCGCCTGGGCTAGTTTCTGCAAAAATATCCAGGGGAGGCCTCTCGCCTTAGAAAGATCCTCTTTAATACGGCCCCCAACGTAGTCTACATGAAGACACAGGATGGGCTGTGGACTACGTCAGGCCAGGAATCCTTAAAGGTTCTTACCCACGCAGACTTCCCAGGCTGTTCCGTGGAAAGGACAACCCACCTCCTTAGCAATAGGAAACTCAAATGGGCGATAAACTGTTTTAAACCCTTCAAATCTCCGGACCCGGTCGGCATTTTACCAACTCAGCTATAAATGGCCGGGGCTAACTTAGAGACATGAATAAAGAAGATTTTCAACACAGTCCTCACTACTAGCATGGTACCAGAGACTACGCACAAAGGTTGTTTTCATACCCAAGGCAGGAATCCTTCCCAATGCACCCCTAAGGACTATACACCTATAAGGCTCTCGTCCTTTTTCGCGCGGTTCCCACTCCATACGTACAGCCCACCTCCCGTCCAACCGACCGAGGGACGCTGCCGCATAACGTACGTCTCGAATCCCGGGGATAGATCCGAGAAAGTCAATGAGAAGAATAAGAGTATGAAATCACGAGGAAGAGTGTTGCAGAGATAAGGCGATTAGTGTAAAGGATTTAAGATTGTCAGTAGAGCAAAGTGATAAAGTGTAGAAGAGACCATTGTAGTCCGAAAATAGTACCCTGAACGGATCGTGTTAGGCATATGTCGAACTACAATGGCTAAGGAGTAGAGGACGAAAGTTTCTAGTCTTTCTACTAGGAACGTTAAAATTTAAGCATGTTAATAAATGCTGGCTGTCTACAGTACCATTAATAAGATTAAATAGAAACATGACACCCAGAATCGTTCTACGGTTTGTTAATGATGGTAAGTTGATTAATAAAAGTCTACTATGATAGGAGGGAATGCAAGGCTTGAATCCCAATTTAGTCCCTTAAGTGCGAAAATAAGGAAGATTTTTTGTACAGATTCTATTTGATCTCGATGTACTCCGTATTGAGGACTCCAGACACACGATCCATACTCAAGAATCGGATGGACCAATGATGTGTATATATGTGTGTGTCGTTGAATTTGTTTGACCATCTTTGAATAAAACTAAGCTCACCAATAGCTTTGTTATCCATGTTTATTTAAGTTAAATTATGTTAAATTTAAGTTTCAAATCTAATAGGACTCCCAGATCGTTACCCTGTGTTAAACTTTTTAAGGCGTTCCCATAGAAAAAGTACGTAGCCTGGTGAGGGCTAGATCGATATAATCACATGAGTTTACATTTCGATCCATTAAGCTTTATGTTATTTGTTAAACACCAATTTTGAAATTTATTCAAATCGGATTGAAGTCTATATTGGACGCTAGTAAATCTATACTAAAGACAAAGCTTAACATCATCAGCGTACATAAGTTCTAGTGAGTTAGTTAAGGCAAATGGCAAGTCGTTAAAAAAAAGAGTGAAAAGTAAGGGTCCAAGATGGCTTCCTTGGGGCACATCATATGTGACGCGAACTAAACGCGAGGTAACAACTTTAAAGAAGACACGTTGGGTTCTTCCAGATAAATAGCTCAATATTCAGATAAGGAAATCAGTTAGGAATCCCAAAAGACTAAGTTTATTGCTTCATTGCAGTCAGTGTAAATGACGTCTGTATCTCCAATAAGTTGGTAGTGGTGGGGCGGCGCTTATTAAAGCCATGCTGGCATGGAGATATTATTGAACTATATAGGTGCTTTGGAATTGCTGACAATTTACAAATGCGTCAAGATTCCTTCCTTAAAAAGTTTAAGGAGCGAGAGATTAAAGAGTTTCAGAACAAGCCTGGTACTCCATCGGGGCATAGCGAATACACGGACTTGCCTTAAGAAAATCCGATAACATACACTTTGATCAAAAGATGGGCAAAATATAAGGTTGGCTGATTGGATATTATAAGTGTACGGCTGAGCTGGAATGGTGGTATGTGAATACGTTGTTTGAAAAAACTTTGCCAAGAGATCGGCCATTGCCAGATCAGTGTTCGCATAAGAGTTCTCAAACGTAAGCAAAGGAGGAAAAGATACAGATTTGCGCTTAGTGTTGACAAAGGTATAGAACTGCTTCCGGTCCTGAGTCCGATAACATTCGGCGTTATGCACGGTGAAATTAGACCGAGCTACTAAGTATCTTGAATAACTAACTGTACAGCCAGATAATTTATGTTTATTTAAAATTCTATTCATTACGTTCTTTTAATTTAATAGATGCCTTGTATACCAAGGCGGATTATTTGAAACTGACGGATATTTCCAAGGCACGCAAGCGTCGAAAACAAATTCAAAGTGTAATCAAATTTTTTTATTTTAAAATTTTTTCTTAAGACTTTGTAGAGGCTCTTTAGTCTCCATCTACTCCTTTCCATAAACCCAACTGATATATCATGCTCACAGCATTCCTATAACAAGGGCCAATGCACAGAAACACCCATTACTAAGACTACCATGATCGCCGAAAAAGCGCTCAACTACAAAGAATATGCACTTATAGCCTTTTTAGACATTGAAAGTGCCTTCAACAATATCCTGCCATGTTCAATCATCGATCGCTGGACTGACTGGACTTGGAATAGATGATCGATCTGTTTACCTAATACGGCAGATAATGGTCAACAGGAGTATCGAGGCGACTCTTGGAGAATCATCTATTCGAAGAAACGTCAAGAGGGGCACCCCGCTAGGAGGTGTACTCTCCCCACTACTCTGGAACGTGGAGATGAACAACCTACTATTAGAGGGTGGCGGATGCAAAATCATTGCGTACGCGCTACGCAAACGCTGTGCGACAGTGAAGCTGGGTGTGCTCTCATCATGGTCACACAAGAACGGCCTTGGAGTTAATCCGCCCAAGACAGAGCTCGTTCTGTTTAATAGGAAGTACAAAATACCAAGTCTTAAGCAACAGAAACTCCTAGCGCAAACTCGTAGTGAGTGAGTAGTACACTGTGTGAAGCGAACCTATGGGCTAAGACTAGTTTTGGGAGTACTAGGCTGGACCTACATCACTTCCTGCCAGAGGGCGGCACGGACTACTGCATCCCTGTCGATCAAACTACAATAAATTACAAAGTCGCCATCCCATTTGAGGAGCAATGGGACCAACGGGTTCTCTTCATATCTACACAGACGGATTAAAACTCAATGGCAAGGTGGGAGGTGGTATCTTTTGTGAACGTCTGTGTCTAAATGAGTCCTTTCAGGCTGAAGTAATAGCCATTAAAGAAGTACTTAAATCCCCGGGAAACCAGGATACCATATGTATCTTTTCGGACAGTCAAGCAGCTTTTAAGGCACTTGACGCCTTTTCATCCAATTCTAGGACAGTTAACGTCTGTCGCAGATCTCTTAACGAAATGGAAGAGCAGCATGACATTCATTTTCCTTGTTGAATCCCCAAACCCGTTTTGCCCTCATTTGAATAGGACTTATCCCTTGATCGCTGTAGCATGCTGCTTCTCTTAATGCTGTTTTCGGCCTCTCGCGCTAGTGCTCGGTAGTGTTGTTACGATGTCCAATTTGACTTCGCATCTTATATCGGGGTTAGGTACCAACCTTTTGACCTCAGCCTGAGGCGCTTGTACCGTTAGCGCGCTAACTTGGATTCTAACCGACTCTAATTCTGAGGCAAAGACGCTTCTTAAGCGCTGTTCCTGATCGGCGAGAGCGATACCAACAGCATTCGCGACAAGCGCTTGGATCATGTCCGCGTTCATTTCTGGTTGGTCTGCGTTCCTTACCACAGGGCAGAATCCTACTTCTTCACTGTCGTCACTATCGATTTCTTGTATTTTCCGTATTCCACATATATTCTTGTTATTCTCAATTCATTGGCAGCAAAGGGGAGCTGAGTTCGTTATAGTGCAATACGCGAGCAAATGCGGAGTATGGAAATGAATAGTGAACAATTAATTTGTTTTGGTGGGTCCGCTTATTTACAATATCAACACAGGAATGGATAAAATTTCAAAATATTTGAGAAGGTTAAGACTTCGATCAAGGGCATTTCTTGCGGCTATATTTAAACGTCCCTTGAAATATGATAGTTTTGGATTTATATAGTCCACGAACAAATTCAAGCTATGGAACAATTGCAGAGCGAGGCGACAGATACCAATCAAATCGACTGGTTGCAATACCAATACCAAACACACTTGACTAATTTGGTACAAAATTATTATTAATTTGGACATAGTGCTCAGTAATTACATGTTATATTTTTTTGTGGGTGGGTTTGAAATACTTATAATATTTAATCAAATAAATAAACCTCTTTACGAAATAAAACAACGGTGGCGAACGAGGGCCATACGATGGTCCGTTCATGGGAGCGCGCTCGAAGGCGATACACTTGGTCATGCGTTTCATATTTCATGATTCCGCTGGTGTTGACAATGCTGCTTGCTGGTGGCGCCGTCTGTACTCAGTACTGGGTCAGTCGATCGCCGTCTGTACTTAGTACTGGGTCAGTCGATCGGCATAAAGTTATTATTTGATTAGTTAAATTCATATTACTATTCACACTACTATTGGCATTCGGTGCCAAGATATTAGGTCTTGGCACAAGGTGCCAACATTCTCCCCCCCATTGAGGTACTCAATCCAATGCGAATGTGCGTTGTTGTGGGATCGTCTTAGTGAACCGTGGTGTACCCTTTCACTAGGAAATATTGTGACTCTTACCTAATAACTACAACTAATGTTAATACCAAAAAATATTTGAATCATGTGAGTGAAACATCTCATATTGGTACGATACCCAAGATATTTCTATTCTCCTTGTTGTCTTCTTCGTCTTGTTGCGCGCCCTCGTAACCATTCTCCTTGGAGATCCCACGTAGTATCAAACGTTTCTTCTGGTTGGTCAGTGCGCCTACAGGACTCTCGGTCTTTCCTTGGCTTTGCTACTTGGTCCTTTTTAGAAATGTCTGTGACCCATGCCGGGTGAGAAGTCTCCCCCCTACATAATTTAGAATTGGTGGTGACTTCAAATCCTTGAATTCCCTTGTTTACTAGCAATCATGAATCATGAACTGATTCCGGTCGTACTGGCCCCATCACAATCCATTCAAATTTCATCTTCTGAAGCAATGGCTGGCCCTGCCCTAGGTTTATTAGTCGTGGCTCAAGCAGTTGTGGGATGTTTTCGGCTCCGAGCAGAAGATCAATGCCTTGTGGCTCCGTGAACGTGGGATCTGCCAACCAAATTCCTGATGGAATGTTTTTTAGGCGCTCAATTGGTTGCGATGGTTGGTTTGGCAATAGCTCTGGTAAGATATATGAAATTACTTGTGTTTTGATATTCGTATTTAACGACATTATGTTCAATACTGCTCGGGCTGTCACTTTCTGCATCCCTCGAATACCCCTGATGTTCATGTCGGCGGGTGCTGATTGTACTCTTAACTTGGTTGCCAATTCCTGAGACATTATGTTTACTTGTGATCCTGAATCTAGGAGTGCGCGGCATTGCAGAGGGGGTCCGACTGGTCCACGTATTGCCATTTGGGCGGTTGGTAAAAGCACGGAAGTTTCATTTTTAAGAAGGGCTGTGGCTAAACCCACCACTCGTGATGAGCTGGCTTGAAGTGGACCGGTAGACTTATTTTTTAGCATTGGTACTTGACGGGTTGCCTGACGCTGAAGGTGTTCTAACATCTGCTTCAGAGGCTGTCGCGTGGTTGGATCGGAGACGGCTAGTTCTAGAGATGACAGCGTGTATGGGTCTTATCTTTCTTCAATGATATGTATCAAGATTGGATCCCAGTTGTCTGTTGACAGCTTGAGAGCGTTGAGAGTGGCGACCGTTCGGAGCACGGTATCATGTAAGCTGCGCAGCTGATCCGCTGATCCATCTGTTCTGAGGTGTACGAAAAGCCCTTGGATCGCGGACTTGATCAACAACCTTTGATTATGGTATCGATTCGTTAGCCGTTGCCAGGCATCCTTGTAACTGGTCTGTCCGCCAATTGCTGTTGAGATTAGGTTTTTAACTTCACCTGTAACATGATTCTCCAAATGCCGGAATTTCACTGCATCGCTATAGTCTTGATTGTGGATGAACTCCATGAAAATTTTGCAAAATCGTAGCCAATGCCGGTAATCTCCGTCAAAACTTGGAATTTCGACCGGCGGAGCCACGAACGTTGAAGCGGTCGACCGCCTGTGTGTGGCTCCCTGTCCTTCTTGTGGTTCCTCGTTTAAAAAAGCAAAATATTCCGCTCGCATGACCTGGAATCGATCGCTAATATGTCCATCTGTAGTAATTTTTGGATCCAATTCAAGAAGGTCATGATGGCCGTCCACAATCTGTTTCCATAACTCTTTCATATGGTGCCTGGTGTAAGACGATACCTTCTTTCCTTTAGTATGATTACATAGGAAGTCTTCGAGATCGTCGAGCCGTCCTTCTTGTTTTCGTTTCAGTGAAGTGATCTTTAGGTCCTCTGAAAGAACTTGTTCGCTAGTCCTAGACTGTGTCTTGGGCTCGAGGTTTTCTGCAGTTTTTCAGGGACGCTGTGATGCGCCTGATCCTGATGGTATTCCGTCCGAAAATAAAGCTTCATATTTATTTACCAGATTCTTCAGTGCCTTGGATTTAGAAAAGTATTCATCATCAGAGCTTAGTGCCAACTCGTGGAGCTTGGCATCATGCCTTTCAAATTGGGCACACCAATGCGTGAGCTGTCTTAACCGTTCCTCAAAGTAACCTTCCTTGAGTCGTCGCTCTACTGAATCTTTCGTGAAGTTTCTTATCAACTTTTGGATAGCTGTGCTGCTTTCAATCTGCTCCTCAATGGGCATCTGTATTACTGATTCTGATCTGAACCCATGGTTGGGTGTGTGTTTTTTTGTTTTGTTGAGGTTGAATTGCCTTGCGGACCGTGTTCATGTTGTGATCCTATAGAAAAGGATCGCCATGTTGGGGTCACCAAATGTTGGTACGCAGTGCGTTATGCGATTTTCGAACGTCGGCGAGTGCAGACGTTTTATTGTTTCTCTTGTGCTCCGGAAGACAATCGATATAAAATAAGAAAATAAACGGCGAAAAGACGCTTATTGCGACGAAAAGTCGTATGTTACTGGATTTTGTTTTTTTTTTTTGATTAGTGCTTATTATACAAAAATACAAGAAACAAACCAATAAGGCGATGAACCCAAACGAAATTAGGGCGCAGCGCCAGCGTCAACAAGACGAACGTCGGCTCTCG
Organism: Drosophila atripex; assembly: GCA_035045925.1. Classification (NCBI taxonomy): domain Eukaryota; kingdom Metazoa; phylum Arthropoda; class Insecta; order Diptera; family Drosophilidae; genus Drosophila; species Drosophila atripex. Next base: position 631,812 of record JAWNOP010000041.1, on the reverse strand, counting down.
CTGCAAAAGAGCAATGCATACTTCTCTTTCGTATCGACTGATGTAGCCGAAGCAGCAACAACAAAAGCTTCTGCAGTAGCCAATTTACCGCGATCGCTAACCCCAACACCGTCCACCGTACTCAAGCCTATTCACGACGTAAGGGCGCGCTCTCTCTCTCCGTCTATGCCGGTGCAAAGCGGAGTAAGCGATAAATGCGATTCCCCTCTCCCTTGCCTTGCCTCGCCCCAACTGCCCACATGTTTGGCCACGGTCACCAGCACAGTGACGTCATTAGCAACTGTAAATGCAATGACAACAACAACAACATCAGTTTCGTCTGTATGCCCGATACAGTCGATCGTTCTACCTGCTGTGCCAGCGGATTTACCTACTGCAGCGACAAACGCTCCAATTAAAAAGCAAGGTTCGACCATACAGACTGGCATGGATCGCTACATAAACATTAAAAGAAAACTAAGTCCTCAAGACACGAAAATGGGTAACGTCGCAAAAATCAATCGGGGTCCCTCAAGCCAAGGTACTCTGCTAAACTCTAATACAGCAAATAGATTCGAAATTTTGGCTGACACGTCAGACGAAACTCCTGCTACAGACATAGACACGGACAAAAAGAAAGCGAAGCCGCCTCCGCTTTATATTCGAGAGAAAACCTCAAACAACCTCGTTAATATAATAATAGATCTGATTGGTAAAGACAGCTTCCATGTAATCCCCTTGACTAAAGGAGACATACATGAAACAAAGGTCCAAGTTAAAAGTGAAGAAAGCTATAGAGAATTGACGGAGCTCTTAGATTCTAAGAAAATGAACTACTACACCTACCAGCTAAAAAGTAGTAAAGGTCAACAAGCCGTCATAAAAGGAATCGAACCAGACGTAAGCACTGCAGAAGTCGAACAGGCACTAAAAGACAAAGGCTTTAATGTAAAAACCGTTTCAAATATACGTAACCGAAACAAACAACCGCAACCTCTCTTTAAAGTGGAACTTGTACCTGACTCTAAGGCCATCAAGAAAAACGAAGTCCATCCCATCTACAAACTCCAGTATCTATTGCATCGCAGAATCACGGTTGAAGAGCCGCACAAACGCAATGGCCCAGTCCAGTGTGCAAACTGCCAGGAATACGGACACACCAAATCTTACTGCACACTACGCTCTGTATGCGTCGCTTGCGGAGGGCTGCATACCTCTGCTGAGTGCGAACTCAAAAACGTGCCAAATAGCAAAAAGTGTAGTAACTGTGGAGGAGACCACACAGCAAACTACCGAGGCTGTCCAGTATACAAGGAGCTAAAAAGTCGGATCAACCAAAGAGTGTCATCAGCACGATCTCATCATACACCATTGATACCCTCCAAATCCACACCTGAAGTTTTCTTTTCGTCAGCAGCCCGATCTTCACTCGGCAGCTCCACTATATCCAAAAACGTAAGCTTTGCAAGCGTTATAAAATCGGGACATGCGAGCCCTGCCTACAACGCCCAACCCCCACCTACAGTCTCTTACCAACCTGCAGAGCACACAGAAAATAAAATGGAAACAATGATACTCACATTGCAAAAAAGTATGGATGAATTCATTTCTTTTATGCGAACGACCATGCAAAGTATGTTGACAAATCAAAACATTTTGATTCAGTTGCTCCAAAACACCTTATCAAAATAATTAATGGCTCCCTTGCGCATTGTACTGTGGAATGCCAACGGCGTTTCACGTCACAAACTTGAGCTATCACAATTTATGAATGACAATGAAATCGACGTAATGTTACTTGCCGAAACCCACCTTACCAACAAATACAACTTCCAAATTCGAGGGTATACGTTTTACAATACTAATCATCCCGATGGAAAGGCCCATGGAGGCACCGGAATCCTGATTAAAAACCGCATCAAGCACCACTTCCACAACACGTTTGCTACTAGTTACCTGCAAGCCACATCTATCAACATACAGTTGGGTTGCCACAATCTAGCTCTAGCAGCGGTATACTGTCCTCCCCGATTCAAGATATCCGAAGCCCAATTTATCGACTACTTCAACTCGCTAGGCAAATACTTTATAGCAGCAGGAGACTATAACGCCAAGCATACGCACTGGGGATCTCGCCTCGTGACGCCGAAAGGTAGGCAATTGTACTACGCAATCATAAAACCGAGCAATAAACTTGACTGCGTTTCCCCGGGTTCACCTACACACTGGCCTAGTAACCCCAGAAAACTGCCCGACCTGATTGACTTCGCAATTACAAAAAACATCCCTCGAAATCTGATCAGCGCCAGTTCTCTCTCGGATCTATCATCAGACCACTCGCCAGTACTCTTCAGTCTAAGCCAACAGCCAGTTAGTAATGTCAACCCCGTTATGTTGACCTCTAACAGCACAAACTGGCTCAAATTCAAAAAATACGTAAGTTCGCACATCGAACTTACACCACAGCTAACCGGCGAAGATGACATCAACAGAACAGTAAGCATGCTAGAGTCAGTCTTGGCTTCAGCGGCTCGTATCGCAACACCACGAAGGGAAAATAAAACAAATAACACCAAGCACACGAATGCAGAAATAGAGCAGCTAGTTCTGGCAAAGCGTCGTTCCCGGCGCGAATGGCAATTACTTCGATCGCCAGCTGCAAAGCAACAGTTAAAAGAAGCTTCACGTCGACTCACCAAGGCACTACGACAAGAAGAAGACAGATCCCAACAGCGCTATATAGAGCAACTATCACCATCCAGCTCAAAATTCCCACTATGGAAAGCACACTCAACACTGAGCCCTCCAACAATAACAGTTACGCCAATAAAGACACCCGCAGGTTGCTGGGCCCGAAGCGACAAAGACAGAGCCAACACATTCGCTGCCCACCTTGAAAACGTGTTCCAGCCTAATCCAGCAACAAACGAGTGTAATATAAGATCACCAACAGAGAACGACCTTCCTATTGTCGAACCAATCGTATTTCGACCATGCGAAGTCATAAAAATTATAAAAGAGCAGTTACAACCAAGAAAATCTCCAGGCTGCGATCTAATCACTCCAAAAATGCTTATTGAACTTCCATTATGCGCTGTTGGTACCATATGCCAGTTGTTCAACGCAATGACAAGACTGGGTTACTTCCCAAAGAGGTGGAAAAAGTCAATCATCATTATGATACCAAAACCTGGTAAAGACCACACGCTCACCTCTTCATACAGACCAATAAGTTTACTTTCGTGTCTATCAAAACTATTTGAAAAATGCCTTTTAACCCGTATCATACCACACTTTAGAAGACATAATAGTATCCCAGCACACCAATTCGGCTTTCGCGAAAAACATGGAACTATCGAGCAGGTGAACCGCATAACATCGGAAATTCGAAGTGCATTTGAAAATAGGGAATACTGCACTGCGGTATTCTTGGACGTCTCTCAAGCATTCGACAGAGTATGGCTTGATGGCCTAATGCATAAAATCAAAATAATGCTCCCTAACAACACGCATAAACTCTTAAAGTCTTACCTCTACAACAGGACATTTGTTGTGAGATGCAATACTTCCATGTCAGCTGAACATAACATCGAAGCTGGAGTTCCACAAGGCAGCGTTCTCGGGCCAACTTTATACCTACTCTACACTTCCGATATCCCTACGAGTAGGCAACTAACTATGTCTACGTTTGCTGACGACACCGCGATCCTCAGCCGATCTAAATGTCCACAACAAGCTTCAGCGCAACTTGCGACCCACCTAGATGCAGTAGAGAAATGGCTCTCAGACTGGCGTATAAAAGTAAATGAACAAAAATGTAAACACGTAACCTTTACCTTAAACAGACGTAATTGCCCAAACGTTACACTAAACAACACCGTGCTTCCTCAGTCAGATGAAGTAACATATCTTGGCGTACATCTCGATAGACGGCTTACCTGGCGCACGCACATTGAAGCCAAACGAACTCACCTAAAGCTGAAGGCAAACAGTCTGCATTGGCTTATAAACTTCCGCTCCCCCCTCAGTCTGGAGTATAAGGTTCTTCTCTATAACTCCGTTTTGAAACCAATCTGGACTTATGGCTCCCAGTTGTGGGGGAGCGCCAGCAACAGCAACGTAGAAATCGTGCAGAGAGCCCAATCATAGATCTTGAGAACTATCACCGGGGCACGGTGGTACGTTCGGAGTGAAAACATTCATAGAGACTTGAATATTCTCCCCGTCCGAGATGTAATAGCACAACACATGGAAAATTACTACACAAAGCTGTTAACCCATCCAAACCACCTCGCTAGAGCATTAACGTTGGTGTGTAGCCGTTCCCGCCTTCGTCGTAATGACCGTCCCATCCAGCGACAATTATTAGGACAGCCTAACACAAACATAGTTTAATAAACTGTTAGAATAATGTAGTACTTTAAGATTTTAACACATTTTGTTAGTCTCGTAAGAGAAGATTCAAAATAAACAACCAAAGTCTAAAAAAAAAAAAAAAAAAAGTGCGTTATGCGGCCACTAACATCGAAATTGAACTCACGGGAGTAACGATAGGTCCCGGAGTCGTAGTCAAACCTACTGAACGTCTGACTAAAAACTACCTGGATGATCCAGGCAGTGGGTGAGATGCGGGGATGGTCGGGGGTTCTTTGACGCACCTCAGCTGTGGTGGGGAAGGGAGCTTCCTCCGTTGATCCTTTATCTGAGGTAACACACGGAGGTACAAGGGGGTTCCTGCCGACGGTCCGTTTTACGGATTACTTACGGCGGTTCTGCTGGCGGTCCGTTTCACGGGAGCAACACTCAGCGACGCGTACGTATGGGGCTTGCTGGCTGGCGGTCCGTTCCACGGGAGCAACACTGAGCGGCAAGTGACGTCACTTCGAGGGTCCTACGATGGTCCGTTCATGGGAGCGATGGTCCGTATAGTTAGCACTGAGTAACGAGACGATTGATTCTGTATTCGCAACCATCTTTATTTCAGAATAACCGCTTTTATATATGATGCTAAGTATATCTATATCTAAAGGTGTTATTGAACAAAGGCCTAGGTCTAGGGTTAGTAGGTCAATGTTATCGAAGTGCTTCCGTAATGGTTAACCCGGTCAACTGCTGACTCTGACTGCTGACTCGGACCACTTGGTCATGCGTTTCATATTTCATGATTCCGCTGGTGTTGACAATGCTCCTTGCTGGCGGCGCCGTCTGTACTCAGTACTAAGTTAGTCGATCGCCGTCTGTACTTAGTACTGGGTCAGTCTGTCAATTATTATTTGATTAGTTAAATTCATATTACTATTCATACTACTATATTGGCATTCGGTATTGTATTATTTCAGAAATTGTACAGGCCCTGAAGCATCGTTACCAGTCGGCACCCTCCAAAATATTTTTCCAAACAAAATATAATTTTTAGTTATTTTTTGGAGTACAAAATAATATGTAAAGATATTTGCTATTACGGGGCCCACCATGTTTGAAGATCGTGGCATCATTGGCTTTGAAAAGGAATTGGTCTTTACGTTTAACTCCTGTCAAATGGCCTTAATTAAATCCTTGCCCAAAACGATATATACTGCTTGATTGACTGAACTGACTCGGCTGGAACTGGAAGATTAACGGCTCAACAACGGCGGTTTTTAATATTGTTCCATTGTCGAAAGTTATAGCTTATTAACTTATTAATTGTATATATTCTTTCTTGATGAATATGTAATTTGAATATTACGTTTTTTTTCTCTTGTTTAAATATCTATTCTTTTATTTAATGAAAGTTTTATAAAAACGAAAATTCAATTCAAGCTTATAAATCTAGATACTTAAACTATTAGAGTAGGAGAAGTGCCAGGCCGTCACGCGACCGCTTCCTCGGTGGCTACACTGCTGCAGTTGGCTTTTCTGATATTTGTGTATTATATCGATAATCACAATTTGTGTTTTTAATATTTTCGACATAATAAATAATTTTCGACATTCTGTTTAAACATTGATTTAATGTATATGAAACAAAAAACAAGAGGGGAAAGGAAAACTTTACAGAATAATAACGGAAAATGAGAAACGAATTTCAGCTGTAGTAGCAGCCGGCAGAGTCGGAACACCTAATTAGTTCAGCATTTTAACTACTTATTTTTACTTCTAAGTAACGCCAGATGGACAGGTGGCTGAACAAAATTTGTAGCTCCACTTATTGGACTATATCTTGAGATAACGAATTTTACCAGATATAAGCGATATGTAAGTAGCTGCGTCATCTAAACGGCTATCTCCCCGTGCAATATAAATAAAATCAAATGAGACAATAAAAAAAAACAATTCTATTTCATTTTCAAAGGCACTTTGTTGGAGAAAACAATATATATAAAAAAAAAATGAAAAATATAAAAAAAATAAAAAAAAATTTAAAATAAAATAAATGAAACAATACACTACCTTTTTTCGGTCAGTAAATGGAATATTATCTTTGTTTTTCGCTGCATACGCACACATATAAAAGTTAACATGTGTGCATTTGGCCCACCACTGACGTAAAGCCTCCTCGCGCAAGATAAGGCATACAGTTTATCACCTCGTGTACTGCCGTTCACAGTGATTATCATTGGTTGTTTGAGCGCCAGTGATTGATTTATGTATGGTATAGTCCAACGTTGCAGACTGCGACGTCAGTAGGGGATCGATCGCTGGCGGCCTTTAAGGCGCGTTAGCCAATTTGTAGTAGCGAATTGAATATTAACGGCAAGGCCGAAGTATCGTTTCGAGTAAGTGCTTTATTGCATATAAAATCGAACTGAACTTAAATCTACATAAAGTCAATGCATGGCCGGATGCGCGTCGCAGTTTTCTGACCAAGCACAAGCCGCCAAAGTCTTACGATCGCAGGCCACAACCAAGACGAGGCACCGCCCATAACGGCGCACCTGCTGACTCAGCTCTCGACCACCATAAGGGTGGTACAATATTAGGACGGCCCATGCATGAGTGAATAAAAGATATAAACATGTCGAAGTTGGTGTGAGTGTATGGGAATGCTGTCGTGGGATTTTCACCAGACGCTTAATTTCATAATTATATAGGAATACGTGGGATTTTCACCAGACGCTTAATTTCATCATTATATAGGAATATTGCATACAGTCACTAATTGAGCTGTGTTTGCTTGTGTGTATGTTGTCGCTATAAGAAGTGTGGTTTTAGCAGGACGACAGCGTAGTGTCGCTGTCCGATGGCGAATGCCTCTCCAATTATGCTAGTCGTATGGTGACGTCACTTACGACGAAATGGCGTGACATGAACTTACAGGAAATGGCAGTTTCTGTGACGCTTGCGAGATGGCTCATGTTGATAACAGATTGCAGCGTTTAACCTTTACTTTAAATATGCGCACCAGAAGAGAATTGCAAACCAAGCTTAATGCATTCGCGTTCAACTAGATAAAGAAAAATATACAAGAGGAAATATCGTCATCTGACATAAAGTGTTCGAAACTTTCAACAATAAAATGTCATTTTTGTGGAAAATTAGGTCAAAAGATGATGGGATGCCGAGCTAAATAGCAGAAAAATCATCCTTCGTCTTATGTTACAAACAGCAGTGACAGGTGTGTATCTGACTATCATCAAAAAGCGAATGTAACCAGTTTTAAGTGTGCTGAACTTGGTCATATTTCAACACATTGCAGTGAACCCAAAGTGGTCAAGGTCAAGGATACCTGTTTATCCTGCACACCAGATGTAAAGAGTCTTCGACTCTGGAGCGGAATGTTCATTAATTAAACAAAAGATAAGTGACAAATTAGTTGGTAAAAGAATTAAAAATGTAGTGATGTTGAAGGGTATTGGTAATGGCGGCGTATGTAGCACATTGCAAATACTTAGCAATGTAAAAATTAACCAACATTGTATTGAAATTTTGTGAATTAAATACTGATCTGGTTGGGGAAGATAAAGATAAAATACAAGATTTATTGGAAAAATATTCAAAATCTTTCATTAATGGAATTCCTTTGACTTAAGTTAGTTCGCGGAAAATGAAAATTAAATTATTAGACCCAAGAAAAATTGTTCAAAGAAGACCATATCGGCTTAGCCCAAACGAAAGAGAATTGGTACGAGACAAGGTTAATGAATTATTACAATGTAAACTTATACAGCCAAGTTGCTCACCATACACAAGTCCCATAATGTTGGTTAACAAAAGAGACGGTACTCATCCTTGTTGATCATACCTTGTTGATTACCGTTAATTAAATTCTAATACAGTTGCAGATAGATATCCCTTGCCCCTCATATCGGATAGCCAGACTTTATGGAGTGAAATATTTCACATGCTTAGACATGGCAAGTGGGTATTACCAAGTTCCCATGCATAAAGAATTGGTAGAGTGTACAGCATTTGTCACTCCAGACGGGCAATAGGAATTTTTTGGCATTGCCTTTTGGTCTCAGAAACGCACCTTCAGTATTTCAACGCACAGTCATGCAAGCACTGGGAGACCTTGGAAATACGTTTGTTGTCGTTTATATAGATGACGTAATGGTGGCTGCTGCAACAAAAAGTTAGGCCTTGGAAAGGTTGTAAATTACTCTTGATTGTCTGAAAAACGCTGGATTCTCATGCAATATAAAAAAAATTGTTCTTTCCTTAAGTCAACAGTTCAATATCTAGGATATGAAGTGAGTGCAGGTGAAATCCGTCCGATCTCGTTTAAAGTTATAGCGTTAACTACCTTGACAGCTCCTCAGTCAGTTTCTGCTTTACGCCAATTTATTGGATTAGCGTCTTATTTCAGGCAATTTATGCAAGGTTGGAGATTTCGTATTGTTAAAAAATATTGTTAATCAAACAAAGTTAGGGGGGGATATATATATGCTCAGGTCTTTGACAGATAATAGAAAATAGAAATATGCTCATGATGACTTAGAAAAATGTCAGATGGACAAATACCAGTTGAATTTGAAAGTTTTAATAAGAATTTATATAATGAAAAAATTGGAACAGAAACTGTTGAAAGAGGCAGTAATGGAAAAGAAACTTTTGAAAGAGACAGTAATGAATAAGACACTGTTGAAAGAGACAGTAATGAAATTATGTAAAGAGAAACTGTTGAAAGAGACAGTTGTCACCGCTTGGCCGATAACGGGGAATGCCTTTAAACAAACTCTAGTGCTGGACAATAGTTGGAGTTCGGTTCATTTGCACAATGGTTTAGTTCATTGTGCACATTTGGTTTGTTTGTTTCATTTTGAAAGAATTACATCAGCTACTTTGCCGTTACAGTTACTTAGTTAGTTATCTAATTGATCCGCCAAATATCGTTTCTCTTTTTACCCGATTAAGTGAGACCGAATAACGTAAGCTTTAATCCCTAAGCTACTGCTGAATATAATACTCGCATATATAATAATCGCGCCCTTCGCAGTTTTTTATCTTTGGATTGCGCCATTACCTCAATGTCTAAGTGGTAGTCTATGTGGTAGTAGATAGTGGAAGCCTATCCTAGATACTATTGGCCCGTACCAATAGCATGGACGTTTCACCGGCGTGTCTAGCCAGCGCCTACGTACTAAAACCACCCCCGCACACACCACAGACCCAGCGGAACCACAGTTGTTAATCTGTAATAAAGGGTTTGAGCAAAGGGTACATGAACCGATTGCTGGTTTGTTGCCGCAACTTGCACTTGAACAAATTGGACGTGGAGAAAGAATTGAGTTCAGATTGAGTTTGTCTGAGTTTGACTTTATTAGTATAAAAGTTCAATATTTATAGCTACTTTGATACATGGATATTGCTTAGGTGGTAAATTAAAGGAAATATAGCAAAAACATAAAAATGATAAATTAACAATTTCACAATGTACTATTCTGCACTAATTTGTCGGTTGCATTGACTTGCACTGTCAGCAGTTCGTTGTTTCTGAAAGGTTTGGTTTTTAATGTTCATCGCTCTTTATTTAGGCTATGACCTAATATTGTCTTTATTATATACTTATGGTGCTTGTGTTTATTGTGTCTTAATATTAAATGCACATGACTTAACATTCTCCCGGCCGTTGAACAGGTGTTCAACCATCGTCCAGCTCTATGGTAAACTGTCTTGGGGTAGGTTCCGGAGTTGGTCTTTTAGGTTTTGGAGTCCAAATGGTCCGCCTGTGTCGCAAGATGAGGGTGCCTATTAGTATCAGTATGATGACCGAAATGACCAATGCTGTGTACGACATGGTTGTCTGGTGGTCCAATTGGTACGGTGCATCCTTTCTTTTTATATCGGCTAACTGATGTTGTAAGATCTCTAAATCTATGTCGTCTATACTTGGTGATTGGGTGGAAGTCCTTGACGCGGAGTCCGAGACTTCTTCTATGGAATTTCTGGGTTTGGAGATATCTCCGAATCGACTGAACGATGTTTGTACTTCAGTGGTCATGGTGCCGAATGTAGTCAAACTTATATTGACATTGCGTGCAGTGCAACCAATGGGCAAGTTCAGCATGCCAGTCGCCCTTATGTTGATAGTTGATGAAACTCCATTGCATACCGCCTGCAGTTCCATTGGTTCTTTGGTTTCGAAGATCCATTGGTTGATTGGAGAGTTTTTATCCATACCATGCTGGAGTGCACAAGATTGCTGTGGCATTCTGTTCCAGTCTTGTTATTAAATAACTGGAATTCGCATCTACTATCTACATTGTATGCCGTTAAGTGATTGAAACAAATATGTTGGTCAAGTTTCATAGGTGTGCATCTTCTGAATTCGTCCTCATTAAAACCTATAAAGCGATCTCTATGGGCATTGACACCTATGATCGTTGTCTGAAGATTGTACAATGTCCAGCCTTTCGATTCCCATATTGGGATGGGCACAATGCTAAAGACATACAATAACTCTGACGATACCAGTGGTATTGTTATTCGAAAGATGGCGTGAGTATCAGTTGTACTGCCTTGCGCATACATTATTTTGTAGAGCTGCAGAACATCAGTAGTGGCGACTGGCAAGATTTGGTTGGGTGGTAGATGATCCCGAATTTGATCGAGTTGATCTCGTAACTGTGTAGGTGATATTAAAATTGGACTGATTGTTCTATGGCGAACATCAGTTAACACATCAGTTATCACACTCTGCACTCGCTGTAACCCAGTTGCAAGTAGATTTATTTGTGTTGTGAGAATCATAAATGCTTGCTCCAAATGTGCTCCTTGGTACTGTCCTCGTTGCTTATTTATGAGGGTCATCTGTTGTTCCAAAGATCTCAAGCGGTTATTGGTCGCCAAACTTCCTTTTCGCACCAAATTAATGGTGGAGTCAACCATGGATGTCTGGTTCTGAAGTAGCTGTAAGAGGAATCCTCGTTGCCTTTAACCTTTGTTATAGTTTTGGCCATATCTTCTGCGTTTGTGGAGTCAAGCACGCCGAATAATGAATTGGCTATGGTTCCAATAACATTAAACGGTGATCTACGTTGCCGAGAATGATGCATAAGGTTGTTTCCTGACTCAAGCTCTGCAACTAGATGTCTAAAATGGTCTAGAATGGAATTGCATGCTGCTACGTTTGTCATTTCCTGGCACTTATGTGAGAGTTCCGATAATGCAACTGAAAGTATCTTCATATCACTCCAGTAGGGATTCAAGTCGTAATATACTATCATTGTCCATTCGGAAACTACCATTCTCGTGGTTCCCAACCGTTCGTAGAATATTCCTGGCTTGTTACTGAACTTCGTCACTTTGATTGGAGTTGCCATCGCTAGTGGAAGTAGCAACATAAGTGCTAAAATTACAGGCATTGAACAGTGGAACTAACCGAGTCACTGGTCTCTTGAATATTCCCGAAGACGTTTTGATGTCCACTACCCGAACGTGGTTGTCCGGTCCTGGATACGTTTGTAAAACTCTTCCCATAGGCCAGCTCATTACAGGCACATTGTCTTCCTTTATAAGGACTAGCAATCCCTCATGAATATTTGGAGACGCCGTTTTCCATTTGGGTCGATTTTGGAGTTCTTGCAGATACTCGCTCGACCATTGTTTCCAAAAGGCATGCTTTAGTCGTGATACCAGTTCCCATCTTTTTACTAATGGTTTTCCGTGCGCAATGTTGGTATCGGGAGGAGCAGTTAATGGTTCTCCAATCAGGAAGTGTCGTGGCGTTAAAGCTGCTTCGTCAGTGGGGTCTGATGACATGAGAGTGATAGGCCGTGAATTGAGGATCGCCTCGACTTCAATGACCACAGTGTTGAGTTCTTCGAAGGCTAACGATGCCGTGGCTGTAACTGAAACAAGCAGCCGTTTTGCGGATTTTACCGCAGCCTCCCATAGGCCACCGAATGATGGTGCTCGTGGGGGAATGAATTTGAAGTCTACTTCTCTTTTGTTGCAATGTTGAACTATGGCGTCCTTCGCATTGGTAGAAAAAATAGCGGTTTCGAGCTCTTTTAATTTATTGTTGGCTCCCACAAAATTTGTTGCATTATCACAATGGATCGTCTGGCACTTTCCTCGGCGTCCGCGAAACCGGCGGAGAGCGGCCAAAAAGGCGTCTGTTGTGAGATCGCTTACCAACTCCAAATGCACTGCCTTCGTGGAGAAACAACAGAACACTGCGATATAGGCCTTGTCAGGACGTTTGCCTCGGATCTTGTGATGAATCCATATGGGGCCACAGTAATCTACTCCAGAGTTAAAGAATGGGCGAGCCTGCGTGACTCTTTCGACTGGTATATTTCCCATAATTTGATTCATTAATTTGGGCTTCATTCTGGTACACCGCACGCAATTGTGTACATTGTTTCTCGCCATTGTTTTGTTATTGATGATCCAATATTGTTGCCGAGCGATAGCACGCAAGGCTTGGGCACCGCAATGCATGTTGGTCTCATGTATCTCCCTTAGGATCATTTTTACAACTGTGTCATTGTAGGGGAGCACGACTGGATGTTTTGCGCCCTCGGATAGGTTTGAGTGTTCGAGTCTGCCTCCTACTCGAACTAATCCATCAGGTCCAAGGATGGGAGCCAATGACACAAGGGAACTCTTTTTGTCCACTGTTTTATAACGTTTGAGCTGTTTGCACTCTGCATAAAATTCGATTTGCTGAATTGTGCGTAGGATCATTGTGCGTGCCTGGTTTAGCTCGCCTAGACATAGTGCCTTCGTTGGCGCTCTATTTGCCTTATAACAGAACCGCAGCATGTACGCAACAATCCGTTGTAATTTGTAAAAAGAGTTACTGTGCCTACAGTTGTAAACCTCCCCTCCGAATGGGTCCTTAGCAGCCGCCATGCTGACGAATTTGGTTTTTTGCTCTAAATTCGTCGAAATAATGGCTGGCATCTTTGTCCAGTTCTCCCTGGGTCCATATAAAAACAGGGGACCATAAAACCACATACTGTTGCTTGAAAGTTTGCTAGCTGCTATTCCTCTGGACAAGACGTCGGCTGCATTATTGGCGGATGATACGTGACGCCATTGAGACTGTTCCGTCACTTGTTGAATCTTGGCTATCCGATTTGCCACAAACTTGTGGTAAGTGGAAGCCGTTGCATTGATCCACCCTAACACGATGGATGAATCAGTCCAAAAGAACTCAGAAACCTTGTCCACAGACAAGCGTAAATCTTGTCTGACTCTGTGCGTCAGCTCTGCGCCGAGGACTGCTACTCTAGTCTGGGCAAGGATTGCTTCGCTGTGGGTGCTACTCTGGATTTGGAACATAGCAGCCTTACTGAGGTTTGCTTATTTTTATAGGTTGCTCGTACTTATATTGCTGCGCCATATGCTTTTTCTGAGGCGTCCACGAAGGTGTGTAACTCTTGCGTGACTGGTACCTTTCCGTCAAATATGTGTCTTGGAATTTGCAGTTCATTCAGACTTTGCAGGTCAGAGCGATAGTTTTTCCAATCGGACTGAAGTTCCAAGGGCAATTCCTCATCCCAAGCCAATTTCAATTCCCAGAGGTGTTGCATAAATATCTTTGCCTTTACTACAACTGGCGCAAATAAACCTATAGGGTCAAAAATTTGTGACAACTCCGAGCAAACCACTCGTTTTGTGATGACCAACGCTTCGCCTTGCTGCGATCTTCCGCAAAGTTGGTCTTTATTGGGCATCCATATCAGGCCGAGGGTTTTAACACTGTATTGGTCCAAGGTCTCACCCAATTTTACATCGCTCACGGTATCCTCTTTGGGTATTCCTTGCAATATTCCTGCATTATTTGAGCACCACTTTCGTAAAAACTTTTGAACTGCTTCTGCCACTGAGTCAGCACCCGTCAAGCAATCGTCTACGTAGAAGTCGTTCTCAAGCGTCGCAGACCCCAACGGGTAGCTGTCTCGTGACCGGATTGCTAAATGATTTAGGCATTTGGTGGCCAAAAATGGGGCTGTTTTGGTTCCATACGTGACGGTTTTAAGTCTATAGTACTTAAGATCCTCGGATGGATCGTTTCTCCAGACTATAAGCTGATGGAACTGATTATCTGGATTGATCCATACTTGACGGTACATCTTTTCTATGTCCGCCGTGAACACATATTTGTGTGTTCTGAAGCGTAGTAGTATGGACAATAGCTCGCTCTGAACCGTGGGTCCTGTATGAAGCATGTCGTTCAAGGATTTTCCACTTGATGTTTTGCATGAAGCATCGAAAACCACTCGTAGTTTTGTGCTGCTGCTGTCTGGTTTCAGAACACAGTGATGTGGTATGAAATAATGATTCTTGGGTATATGTGTCGTTGGAACAGCCTTCATATGTCCCAAAGCTTCATATTCTTTCATGAAGTCGGAATATCCATTCCGAACATCACCCTCTAATCGTCGCTCTATGGCTAAGAACCTTTTGATAGCAATATCTTTTGACTCCCCCAGGGCTGAAGGGTGTTCGGAGAATGGTAGTTTCACAATAAATCTTCCGTCTTCCGCTCTTTTTAGAGTTTCTACAAAGAATTTCTCGCAATGTACTTCTGACGGAGATCGATGTTTTGATTGGTTGTCCAAATTGTCTAGTTTCCAAAACCTTTCAATTAATGCGTCAGTTTCTTCACCGATGCTGACACAACAGGCTATGGCGGATTGCGCTATGGATTTAATTCCACCTGCTACAATCCATCCTAGTTTCGTATTTTGTAGCATGGCACCAGCTCTTCCGATCTTCTGCTGATTTGGAAGGAGTAACGAGTAATAGTGCTCGGCGCCGATTAGTAGATCTATCCTGCCAGGTTTATCAAACTGGGGATCTGCTAACTGACACTCATTGGGTATTTTTAACGCACAATGAGTAAGTGGTTGAGCTGGCTGGTCAGCTATGATGTGAGGAAGGACAAAGGCTTCTATGCGCTGGCTGAAATCCCCGTGAAGAGAGCTAACGAAGATAGTTACTCTAGCTCTGCTCATTCTTGGTTGTCCTCCAATTCCTTCGATCCGGAGCTTTGTATTGTGCCGCGTTAATGACAACATTGATGCCAATCGCTCAGTGATCAAATTGATCTGTGATCCTGAGTCTAGCAAGGCTCGAAATTTGGCTGCTTGGCCGTTCTCTGCCTGGACCGCTACTTTTGCTGTTGCAAGAAGGTTGTAATTTTTGTTAACCGCGGCACCGACAGTTGGGGAATGAAGGCTTGTGGA
Source organism: Drosophila atripex (assembly GCA_035045925.1). NCBI lineage: Eukaryota > Metazoa > Arthropoda > Insecta > Diptera > Drosophilidae > Drosophila > Drosophila atripex. The sequence goes on along the minus strand of JAWNOP010000041.1, from coordinate 616,210 downwards.
TTCCAGGTGTAACAAGGTGTGATGTTTTTTGTCGCACTTGAAACAATTCCTTCCTTTACATTCCTTTGATTTGTGGTCAGTCTTGAAACAGTTGGCACACATTCTTTGTTTTTGTACCCAGTTTAACCTTTCTGATACTGTTCTTGCACGGAACTCCTCACATTTATATAATGCGTGATTTGGAGCCTTGCAATAGTAGCATGATGATTGTCTGTCTGACGTACTGAATGCGCACGCCAGATTTTTTGACTCTTTTTTCAATGATGCCGTTGTCTTTCCAGAGCTCAAGACTCTGATTCTTTGCTCTAAGAATGTCAAGCTTATCGGTAAGCAAGACCACAAGGAACGCATCCCATGGGGACGCATCCCATTGATGCCTAGTCCCTTTAATGACGCAAGGGTTTCTAGGGTTGTTATATACAGCTCCTGTATGGATTTGGCACTGTCAGAGACTGGCCTCTGATGAAGTAGCCGACGAATAACTGTATTCGCGATGAGCCGAGGATTGTCATACGATCCAACTATTATGCGCCATGCATGAACATAGTTGTCCTCGTTTAGCTCGATGTGGCGTATTAGTCTTTCCGCATTTCCAGAGAGAGCGGATTTTAGGTACCACATTTTCTTCACTGATGGCATGTTAGTATCATGGACCATGCAGGTAAATAAGTCATGGAACTGTTTCCATTTCATTGCGACCCCATCAAACTTTGGAATGTTTATGCGGGGCATTTGCACATCAATGACGTTTGCCGAAGTGCTAGGCCTTGCCATAAGTGCATTTTGCATCTCTGCTTGCAATCGTAGGTATGCCTGTTTGTTATAACCACTGTTTATTGGGTTTTCAAAATCTTCGTAGACTGTCAAGTGGATTTCTTGGACTTGAGCCCATAAAGATTTTAGCAGGCTCGCATCAGCTTGTCTCGATTGCTTTCGAAAGTGGCTGCATATTTCTCGCAACTTATCCGGAGGTCCTCAGCATACTTGATGTAGCTTTCGGTCCTGGCTGTTCCTTGGATTTTTGCATCATTTTCAACGAATCTTTCCCACGCATCTTCCAGAATGGCTAGTTTCGTTTGAAAGTATGATGGCTTTTGCTTTCGAATCGGCCCATCCTTTTTATAAATCCGGATGCAACTTGCGATCTCTTGCCCAGTTTCTTGCTGGGCATCTAAGAGGCCTTGAGCGCTCGCCTCATCAACGGCTGGCTCTATAATAATTTTAGGGGCAATATTCTCCCTTTCCATCTTTTCGTTCTTCGTTTCTGACCGTTGGGAGTATTTTATTTGCTGCTAGAGGGCTAGTAGCTGGATGCGCTCCGACTCGCTACCGAAAGTGGTCGAAGAGACTGAACCCTTTTTTGACGGACTGAGGGAGGTGTGGAGTCCTTAATCTATCGATAAGCGGGACAGCGTCACACTGCTGTGAAGATCCTAATGCTCCTGCTAAGAGTCTTCCTGAGTTTTCTATTGTGGGCCGATAGAAATCTCTATTCGTTCCTATTGACTCTTGTTCGATTTGTGATCCTGGGCTTGCAGGATCTCGTCGGGGTCACCAAAATGTTAATCTGTAATAAAGGGTTTGAGCAAAGGGTACATGAACCGATTGCTGGTTTGTTGCCGCAACTTGCACTTGAACAAATTGGACGTGGAGAAAGAAATGAGTTTAGATTGAGTTTGTCTGAGACTGACTTTATTAGTATAAAAGTTCAATATTTATAGCTACTTTGATACATGGATATTGCTTAGGTGGTAAATTAATGGAAATATAGCAAAAACATAAAAATGATAAATGAACAATTTCACAATGTACTATTCTGCACTAATTTGTCGGTTGCATTGACTTGAGTTCGTTGTTTCTGAAAGGTTTGGTTTTTAATGTTCATCGCTCTTTATTTAGGCTATGACCTAATATTGTCTTTATTATATACTTATGGTGCTTGTGTTTTTTGTGTCTTAATATTAAATGCACGAAACTTAACAACAGTAATGTATTACTTCGCGGGGAAGGGTTGCCTAACCTAGGCATGTAACCTAGCCAGTGACACCAGAAAAGTCACCTGACATAAAGTGTTCGAAACTTTCAACAATAAAATGTCATTTTTGTGGAAAATTAGGTCACAAGATGATGGAATGGCAAGCTAAACAGCAGAAAAATCATCCTTCGTCTCATGTTACAAACAGCAGTGACAGGTGTGTATCTGACTATCATCAAAAAGCGAATGTAACCAGTTTTAAGTGTGCTGAACTTGGTCATATTTCAAAACATTGCAGTGAACCCAAAGTGGTCAAGGTCAAGGATATCTGTTTATCCTGCACACCAGATGTAAAGAGTCTTCGACTCTGGAGTGGAATGTTCATTAATAAAACACTACTTTTCCTGTTTTAATAGTACTGACACTATTACTACTCTCCCTTTCTCCCGTAGAGAACGGACGTGTTTTTCGTTAGCTCCGTTGAAAAAATTTATTTCAGCCGAAATACGCTGCCTATTTGGACAAAAATTAATGCGTTTTGTGTGCGAACGTTGCTGCTACAAAGTGCGAGTTGTGCGGTTAATGTAGCTAAGCTATTTTCGTGGAAAATTGTGTTTTTCCGTCGCGAAAATTCGCCACGTGGTCTGGACATAAACAGAGAAGCTTTAAGCTTTCGTGCTGCCAGACGCGCCAAAAACGAAAAAACAGCTTTTGTCAGCTGTTTTTTGTGCTGCCATATCGGTCAAAAACGTTAAGACAGCTGAGTGCAGTTTGGTCGTGCTGTAAAAAACTCCTTGTGCTAAAATTAGCGGAGTTTTGTGGCGCGTAAATTTGAATTAAAATTCAAATTTAAAATGTTGCGCGGACGAGGTTGCCGGAGTCGTTCGGGCAGCCGCTCGAGCGTTGCCAGTGCTGCGAGCATGGACGTTACGTCGCCTGCCTATCGGCAATCGAAAAAGTCGAGAGAGCGGTCCACCTCTATGGAGCTGGAGACGGGTGAGATGGAGCCAAAGCGTGCGGACCAGAGGGGTTCGCCGAAGAAGCAGAGCAGTGCGGCTCTGTCCTGCCCTGGAGGCCTGAATGGTGCTGGCCTGGAGGCCGCACCTGAAGTCCCCGCCGTCGCCCCTGCTGCCGCTGCCGTCGCCATCGCCGCTACCATCGCCGCACCCACCGCCGTCGCCCCCGCTGCATTCGTCGCCCCTGCCGCTGCCGTGGAGAAGCTCGGCGCCCGTGCAACAGTTGCTGCTGGGCATGGAGCGGTGCTGACGGAGCTATCCGCTACCCAGCGTGCAGTCCGCAGCGCCCTGCTCGGAGGCAACTTGGAGGCCGTGTCGGCGACGATGAGTCGCTACGACGAGCTCGTCGTGCCACTCATGCTGCGGGTGTCCGAGCTAGAGACTCGGGTCGCCATGCCGCCGCCGACGTCATCGCTGCTGCGTCCCACCACCGTGGGACAAACCGCTGCCGCCGCCCCAATAGCCCCAGTTCCGGTCCCCCGTACCAAGGTGCGGGAGACTTGGTCCTGCGTGGTGAAGGGGACCGACCCGGAGCTCTCCAGCAGCCAAATTGCGGAGAAGGTGCGGAAGGAGGTCGCGCCGACGCTCGGAGTGCGAGTGCACGAGGTCCGAGAGCTCAAGCGTGGCGGAGCCATCATCCGCACGCCGTCAGCCCCGGAAGCCTCCAAGGTCGCCGCATCACGGAAGTTCGCCGAGGTCGGACTCAGCGTCGAAAGGAACCAGGCCGTCAAGCCGCACCTGACGGTCTTCGAGGTGGACACGGCGCTCACACCGGAAGTCTTCATGGAGGAGCTCTACGCCAACAACCTGAAGGATGAGATGACCGTGGCTGACTTCAAAAAGTCGGTGAACATTGCATCGAAGCCGTGGACCGCAGCTGATGGAGGCACGACGAACGTGACTCTGGAGGTCAGCGAGAAGGCACTGGCCGCTTTAGACACCGGACGGGTGTACATTAAGTGGTTCAGCTTTCGCTGCCGGTCCCAGGTCCGGACGTATGCCTGCCATCGCTGCGTGGGCTTCGACCACAAGGTCCAGGAGTGCCAGCTCAAGGTGAGTGTGTGCCGCCAGTGCGGACAAGGGGGCCATGTAGCGGCGAAGTGCACCAACCCGGTGGACTGCCGAAATTGTCGCTTCAAGGGGCTACCGTCGGGGCATAATATGCTTACGGCGGCGTGCCCTGTTTACAGCGCAGTCTTGGCGAGAGTGAATGCTAGACACTAACATGTCTCGGCTCTTGCAAATTAATTGCCAGGGTTCGTACGCTGTTACGTGTGATGTGGGGCAGATGATTTGTGAGAGGGGCTACGGTGTGGCCCTGTTGCAGGAACCGTGCTTCCGCCATGGTGGGGTACGTGGTTTCCCCGCAGAGATGCGGGTATTCCCTGACAGCAGGTGCCATGCCGCAGTTGTTGTGAATGACCCCGGCATAGAGTGCACTTTAGTGAACTCTACTGACTGGGGAGTGTGTGTGGGGTTAGAGGGAAATTTTGGCAGGTTGTATGTTGTCAGTATGTATTGTAAGTTTTCCGAGTCTATAGATCCGTACCTTCAGTACATGGATGGGGTACTACTCCAGGTGAGTAGCAATCCTGTCATCCTTGGCCTAGACGCGAACGCGTCGTCCCCCCTCTGGTTCAGTAAGATGTCCAGGCAAAGACCTGGCCATCCGAACCATGACCGGGGGGAGACGCTGGCCGAATGGGTGATTACCCAAGAGGTGCAGGTGATCAACGAGCCTAGTGAGTGGTACACATTCGACAGTCCGATGGGAATGAGTGACATTGATGTTACTCTAGTGAGTGAGGCAGCAATGAGAGTGTGTGATTTTCGATGGAGTGTGTTGGGGGGTCATGGCGTGAGTGATCATAATCCGATTGAGATTGTGGTGACTCACAATATGGCCCTGGATGCGAATGTTGTGGTTAATGGGTGGCGCTTTCGTGAAGCGAATTGGGCCCTTCATGGGCATTATGTGAGAGAAGCGGCGACGCAAGTCCCGTTTAGCACCTTCTGTGCTATGAATGTGGATGAGCAAGTTGCATTTGTGACAGGGTGGGTTACGAGTGCGAATGATGCCATGTTTGCGAGGCACCGCAAGGTGACTCGTAAGCGTGTTAAGTGGTGGACGCGTGAACTGAAAGCCGAGCAGCGGTCCCTCCGGTCTCTGAGGAAGAGATTCCAAAGGGCCAGAAGGGCCAATGCGGAAGGTGAGGCCCAGCTTCGGGAACAGCTTAGTACTCGGGTTCACGAGTACAAGCATAAGGTTTTGCGTGTGAAAGAGGACGAGTGGCGCTCTTTCGTAGAACGAAATAAGCACGATCCCTGGGGTCGTGTTTACAAAATTCTGCGGGAGGGTGGGAAAGATAGGATAGGTATGTGCCTTACAGGTTGGAGACCAAATGCTTACAACCTGGAAGGACTGTGTGGAATGTTTATTGTCCGAATTCTTTCCTAGGGAGGATCGACAGCACTCAGTGCCTGATGCAGTGGGTGTTGCCGATCCCCTCCTGGTGAGCGAGCTTGAGTGGTCATTCACCAAGCTTCGCTCTGGGAAAGCTCCTGGTATGGATGGGTTTACGGGGGAAATTTGTAAAAGTGTCTGGAAGGCCATTCCAGATCACTTGTATGAATTATACGGGAAATGCGTGAGTGAAGGAACTTTTCCAAGTGCATGGAAGTGCACAAGGGTGAGTGTGCTTCTAAAGTCACCCGATAGGATCCGGAGCAATCCGAGGTCCTTTCGGGGCATCAGCCTCGTTCCAGTTCTTGCAAAAGTTCTGTAGAGAGTGCTGGTGGAACGGCTGCAGGAGAGTGTGGGGAGTCAGATGTCTGTTAGGCAATTTGGCTTCCGCGAGGGGAGGTGTGTGGAGGACGCTTGGAGGTATGTTAAGGACTCTGTGAGTTCCAGCAACTCCAAGTACGTCCTTGGTGTGTTTGTGGATTTCAAGGGGGCATTTGATTACCTAAGTTGGGCCAGTGTGATTCAGAGGTTGAACGAGTGTGGGTGCCGGGATTTAGCTCTTTGGAAGAGCTATTTCTCGGGACGCAGTGCGTGCGTGTTGGGGGTGAATGAGGTTGTCAGAGAGGATGTGGCCCGTGGTTGCCCACAGGGTTCCATCTGTGGTCCATTTATATAGAACCTCATGATGGATCCCCTGTGGCAGCTCGAGCAGGGATGGAAGTGCTGTGCGTATGCGGACGACTTGCTCATCATGGTTGAGGGCCAGTCGCGTTCCAGGATTGAGGCAAGCGCCACAGAGTGCCTGCGCACTGTTAGCCAGTGGGGCAACAGTGTGGGTGTCAGCGTGGCAAGGGATAAGACTGTGATAATGATGCTGAAGGGCAGCGTTACCAGTCGTGGCCTGCGGTAGAATAGGATGTCTCTCGTAAGGCCGCCCACTGTCAGGCTTGACGGCTCCAGCATAAGGTATGTGAGACAGGTGAAGTACCTGGGCGTGACCGTTGGAGAACGGTTGTGCTTCACTCCACACCTTGCCAATCTGAAGGACCGATTGGCCAGTACGGTTAGGAGATTGCGCCGAGTTTTGAGAAGTGAATGGGGCCTTAGCAGAAGAGCTGTTCGCACCATATATGGTGGTCTTTTTGTTGCTTGCGCAACAAGCGGATCACCTGTGTGGAGCGATGCAGTCTTGACTGCTGTAGGCAGAAAGAAAGTTTACAGTGTGCAAAGGTTGATTTTGTTGGGGTGTATGCCTGTGTGTCGCACTGTCTATACGGAGGCATTGCAAGTCTTGTTTGGAGTAGTTCCCCTTGACTTGGAGATACGGCGTAGAGCCGTAAGCTACAAGCTCAAGACGGGGCTGCCATTGCTGGAGAACGAATGGCTGTATCGTGAAATGTCTGGGGGGAACGTGTAGAGATTAGGGCCAAGGGAATGGAAGTCTATGTTGCGTGAATGTGTCCTGTGCCCGATGGGACGATAGTGAGAATGGGCGGGCCACTTACGAGTTCATTTCAGATGTCTCGTTTGTTGTCGACCGCCGGGTTCCTTTTGACTGGCCATGGATCACTGAATGCATTCTTGCATAGTCGGTCGCTGGCAGACAGTCCGGAATGCCAGTGTGGCTCGGGAGACGAGACCTGGAAACATGTTCTCTGTGAGTGTCCGTTGTATAACGATCTTCGTGATCTGGGGGCTCTGGGTGTGGTTCAGGCTGGGGGGGACTTTGACTTTAGTCAAGTGCTCTCCACGAGCGATAGGATAGACAGGTTGAATGTGTTTGCGAGAGCCGTATTCAGTCGTCGACGAATGCGATGATTTGTAGATGCCGAGATGTGTTAGGGGGGAATGGTGTGTGAATCAGGATCGAGTGAATAGGTGTATGGAAAGTTCGCCGGGTTTTCGCCCGCCACCGGGGTGACCAGTCCCCGAGCTTCATGGTAGCTGAAACTGGGAGTGCATCGTTTAGTTGCACGAGCCCGACCAGAGGACTTTTCTGGTACCACGGGTGATGAGGACTCACGGAGATGGTGCTCCAACTCCGCCTTGTCACAAGCCCTTAGGGGCTGTTGGGAACATAGCTGGCCGCCTTCGAGCGGTCTGGTCTTTGACCAGCAGCAAATGCCGCGGTTTGCGGAAGAGGAAGGAATAGTCCTCGCCTCTGAACACTGAGAAAGCCATGTCCATGAACATGGTGGATAAAACTGTAACACCTTATGATTTGGCCTTTTCGGCCACCTCATAATCTATTCCGAGCAGCTATGTACTTTCTATCTGGGGCCACCGACTCGTGACTGTTCTGGAGTCAAAATCGGTAGTGTCCTTGTTGGCACGACACCTGACCGGAGGCTGTGATAATTTCGGGTACCACGGGAGCCAGCGCCCACGGAACTTGTTCCGTCCTGGCTATGGTTGAGGCCCCTTTTGAGAGCTACGTGGTGGTTGTGGTTTATTACCCAAATGCGGGTAGAGCCTTCTGGCTCGACGTGGAGTTGCGTTATACAACCGGGTGCCTTGATCCCACAGATCGGAAGAGGTTCAGATAGGCCTCCATCCTTAATCGAGGATTAAGTCATGACCTGAACAGATTGACTTTCATTCGGAATCCGGCGGAACATGGTTCCAAAGGGGCGCTGATTGACGCATAGTCTCATATCCCAAGCCCAAGGGGGCCGTGAGATTAAGCCAACGTGGCAGGTGCTCACGTTAAACACATACGACTTTCATGGCCCGAACCACGTGGCATGCACGTTTCACCGGCGTGTCTAGTCAGCGCCTACGTACTAAAACAACCCCCGCACACACCACAGACCCCGCGGAACCACAGTAATGTATTACTTCGCGTGGAAGGGTTGCCTAACCTAGGCATTCTCCCTTAAGCGACGTTAGTTTTCTAGCCTTCTTAAGTCGCCCTGTGTATAGGCTATAACCTGGTTTACCCGAATCCAATGCTCCTCTGAGCTGCACATGTATCTTGTTTACTGCTCCGAAGCCGGCAGAGCTCCTGCTTTTCTGCGGTACCTCCTACAATCCTGGGCAGTTTGGACATTCTGGGCTTTCCTCGTACCCGATTCTGTGTAGGTACTTTTTGTACCCCCCGTGGTTGAAAGAAACTGTGTAAGTTGGTAACTTACCTGGCCCTTGCCTCTTCCGATCCACTCCTGTAGATTGGGGATTAGCCTATGCGTCCACCTGCCGTTGGTCGCTGAATCCCACCTATCCTGCCATATAGATAGTACCCTTTGCCGGGCGGACCTCTTAATGACTTATAGATCTCCTCCGCTTCGTTTGCCAGAATGCCGATGGGAATCATTCCTGCCAAGACGAGGGCTGCGTCCTCCGAGATCGTTCTGAAGCCCGATATGACTCTTAGAACTGCGAGCCGGTATGATGAACATAGCTTCCTCCTAAGCCCTTGGTTTCCTCTGATTGATGCAGCCCATATCGGCGCGGCCTACAGTAGGACCAACGTGACGACACTTCTTTTGGACCTCCAATGTTTGGCAGCATCCGTAAGAGGGCTCCTTGGATTCCAGCTGCTCCGAATGACAGCCTGTTGTAGAGCATCCCAAGTCCGCCATCCATGACGATATGCGCCTTATCGCTTTGTTTGCCTTGCACTCCACTTCCTTGGTTTCCTTGGCCACCGCTACTAGGGCCAGGTCGTCCGCGAAACCGATGAGTTTGCATCCTTCCGGAAGCTCGATCCTGAGCACTTCGTCATACATTATGTTTCAGAGGAGCGGTCCGGGGACTGATCCTTGTGGGACACCCGCGGTCACCTCGTACCTTTTTGTTCCTTCGTCGGTCTCGTAAATCAGGGTCCTGTGTGAGCTTGAAACTATACGTTGCAGATATGCCGGGGTTCCTGCCAGGAATAAGGCTCTGTGGATGCGCGTCTTCCTGGTGCCGATCTTTCCCGCGTATTTTTTCACTTCCTCCTCCGAAACTGGCGTGAATGGCTCCATGCCACCGGCTTTTAGTATTTCCCGCTTGGGCGGCTACTCTGGGAACAGCGAATACACTATTTTTCTTAGAAGGATGGGGCATGTTGGCCTAAGATATTCCTGCCCTTTAATCTGCTTCATGACCACTTTGTAGGCGGTCCCCCATGGCTCCACCTCTGCCTCGTCGCCAATCGTCCTGAAACATTCGCGCTTGCTAGTTTTTATTGCCTGTTTCAAGGCCCTCTTGGCTGCCTTGAACTCCTCCGTTTTTTTTATTCCCCCCTTGCCCTCTGGTATCGCCTCCTTACGCGTAGGCAGGCAGTCCTTAGTCGCTGGATGTCCTGGTTCCACCAGTATACCGAGGCTCTTCTTCTGCACGGAGTCCTTTTAGGCATGGCGCAGTCGCAGGCTACTGTTATTGCCCTCGAGAGGTCGTTCGCTGACTCCTCTGGGGACGATGGTGGAGCACAGTCGAACGTCTGGAGAGCTACCGAGAATGCTTTCCTATCTAGGGACTTGTCCTTCCATTTCGGTCCTGTCACTTTCGGGATATGTTTCCTTCCTAACCCTCCAAGGGTGAAGTGTAAGGCTTGGTGGTCGCTGTAAGTAAAAGAATTACTGACCACCCAGTCGCACTTGATAATCGACCCGCGCCCTGCCTTGCTATAGGTCAGCTTTTCGCCTCGATTGGCAAGGATCACGTGCTCCAAGAGGCAACATTGTTGCCCCTTTCGTTGGTTGCTCGGCTTCCCCACTCGGGGGACCATGCATTGAAGTTTCCTCCAATAACATCTTCGCGATCTTCCTCTAGCGTCCGCAACCAGGATCCTCAGCATCCTTTGGAAGCGCCAAATGTCCCACCTCGGCGGGGCGTAGCAGCTATAGAGGTCACACCCTTTATGCTGGCTCGGACGAAGCCTTCGCATGATGACCTAATGTCTTGAGGGGCCGTCTCCGTCGACCACAGAACTGCTCCCTTACAGCTACTTGTAAGCCAACCGTTTCCTGGGACGCTCCTATACGGCTCCGAGATAAGGACGACCTGTGTCTCCCCGTCTTTGACCGCCTGCTTTAGCAGCGACTGTGCTGCCTCGAAGATATTAAGGTTTATCTGTGTGCATCTCATTATTTTTTCTTATTCGAGAGGGCTCTCTTAAATATCGGACAATTCCCGCTTCCTGCCACGTGTCCTGCGTCCTTCCCGGCGTTGTTGCAGAACGCGCATTTGGGTTCCAACGCGTAGTTTTTGGCCATGTGCCCGTCCTTGCCGCATATTTATTCCGGCACATATTTGAGCGCTCGGTGGCGCTCTGGCACTGTTTTGCCATGTGCCCGAACTCCAGGCACCTGTAGCATTTTGTGACTCGGATCCTTTCCCTAAGCCTGCATCTCACCCAGCCTACTTTCAGCCACACTATCCCCAACCTAATTATGGCTGCCTGCGTCTGCCCAAATGCCTTCCCCAAAAATTATGTCCGTCAATCCTGACTTATCCACCAGCTTCCCCATTGCTTCTGCCACTTCCTCCCTTGTGGTGATCTCCAGATCTCTGCACTCGATCTCCATCTTGTGTGATAGAGAACGCACTTTCACCTGGTCCCCGATCGATTCGGAGACCAGTGCTCTGAACCCTGCTATGTCCACTCCTGCTTTTTTAAGCTGGAGAAGGAGCTCACCTTTTTGGGTACTCCTAATTCTTGTTACTGCCTCTCCTAGTTCCTGCAGATTCTTATCCTTCTTCACCCATTGCAGAATGTCGGTGTAGCTAGCCTTGCCCTTGACCTTGATGAGCAGGGCATCCGGCTTCGTTTTATCCTAGAGCGCTGGGTTAGGCCTTCCCTGAGTCCTCTACCCCTTTTTTGGACTTACCAACTTCAACTCGGGGGCTTCTTTGTATCCCTGGGTTCCAGACATCCATGGTTTGTCCGGGCTGCCTGGTTTCGGTCCTCGTTTGCGTAGCCGCCTACAAAGGACTCCCTCCTACTTCTCTTGGTGCTCGGGGGGTCTGGTCCCATACCCTTCCTCCAAGGTGCCATCTGCCTTTCCTTCTTGGCGGCCAGTCGCTCGTAGAGAGTACGAATATTTTCAATTGTGACCCTCATTGCCTGGTGGATGGACGTCATTTTCCTTTCCTCCAGCATCTCCACCAGCTGCGCGATCTCCTTTCCGAGGTCTTGCAGCGTTGTACTACCCACCTCCTGGATTCTGCTCCTGCATTGGTCCACCCGGATCCCTGAGATTGGGGGGGGGAGGGCAACATCCACCCTGTTGGGTGATCTCACTAGTTTACAGCTTTTCGCGAAAGCTGCCTCTCCGTCTACCGTTTTTTTTTTTATTGCTTGTGCTCATTTTAGTGGGTCCCAACTCCTGAGCCGTTGTCCTTAGGTGTTGTGCAGTCGCGTGGTTGATCCCATGGTTATCTTTGCTCGCAGTAAGGTCCATGCTAGGGTTGACTCTAGCCGTTACGAGGTGTAGAGTTCAGAGCCAGATCCGCATTGGTCAGGTATTATCCATCTGAGCCTGCTTAGTGGCGACGCCTAAGAAGCGTTCTCTGGAGTCTTGCCAGATTTTAGTGGGACGGGAACAGAAGCCGTATTAGCCCGACAGCCATTTCACGGGAGTTCACTCAGCGTACTCAGGTGCCAGAATACGGCTATCCGTCAGCCCAGGGTTCATAATTTCATGAAACATTGCTCCAGTATAGTATCCTAGGGTTGTACTGGGTTCGGCCCTAGTCGCCTATTCGCACTTTCCCGCAAAGGGGGGCGGGTACCTTTCCTGGAACGGGAAGGTTGCGACCTGCTCTTTCCCTGCATTACTTACAAGTTTGGCCATCAGGCTACTGGCCTGGTTGGGAAACCTCGTCCTGCAGGGACATCCCCTGATCCTTTTAGTCGCCTCTTACGACAAACCAGGACATGCTCCGGTAGTATTCTATGCCCCCGCTGCCGGGCGGGACGGGGGGTGGGGATTGTGGGTTTGGTGATGGGTTTGTTTCTTCGGTGGACCGCAAGATTCCAGCACTTGGCCAGGGTGGCCACGCTCGTGCCAGTTCCGGCAGACTAGTTCAGGAAGAGCTAAGAAGAGAGTGACCGGAAGAGAAAGACTCTCCCCGTCTCTTACCTTGGCGTTGGCGCCATTGATCCGGGCGCGTCGGATGAACCTGGTTTTGCGCGGTTTTGCGGCGGACCTCGACCCAGCAGAGTCAGGTGAGACCTTTCCCTACCTGATGGACACCGTTTCATCAATTTTGTATTTGAGCAGGTACAGTATTCGAGTTGCGCTTCGTGGAGCGCCACACGACACGTCTGTTCTTTTTCTCCAACCTCCCACTGTTGTTGTTGGTGTGTATGTCCATGTGACAGGTTACCCATTTGTACAATGGCAACCGAGCTTCGGCGCCAAATTTCCACTAAATTGTGGCACACAAATTTCCATAAAATTTGCACTCAATTGTGCTGGCAACTGCAACGATGGCGTCACTCCAAGCTCCATTTGCAGATTGTCACTTATCTGCCTGGGCAAGTTTTCACTTAAACTTTGCCGTTGCGCTGCTCCCTGACGTGGCAGCATGCCACTCAAACATGGCGGTGTATTCGCACCGCTCACTCCAACGCCGCGTACCCCGATTCTAACGGGATCCCTGGCAGCGGCTTCTTGCCGAGCGTCGGCGCCAAATTTCCACTAAATTGTGGCACACAAATTTCCATAAAATTTGCACTCAATTGTGCCGGCAACTGCAACGATGGCGTCACTCCAAGCTCCATTTGCAGATTGTCACTCATCTGCCTGGGCAAGTTTTCACTCAAACTTTGCCGTTGCGCTGCTCCCTGACGTGGCAGCATGCCACTCAAACATGGCGGTGTATTCGCACCGCTCACTCCAACGCCGCGTACCCCGATTCTAACGGGATCCCTGGCAGCGTCTTCTTGCCCTCCACTTTCCCTTGCCTTTTTCAGCTCCGACTCGAGACATTTAAGATGAAAATGTATTTTTTTTAGAATGAGACACATTAAAATATTAATTTTTGAATAAAATAAAAATTTGTGACGTGAATGTGACGAAAAATTGTGAAAATTGTGATAAATATGGCCACCACCAATATTATTAGATATATATCGAATCGTATATAGTCGGCCGATCCCTATAAAAATCAGATTAGTTTGCCCAAAGTAGAATCCATAGAAATTCCCATTCTTCTAACTTAAAAAACAACGAAGTTATGCCATTTCCGATCAATCAGTTATATGGCAGCTATAGTATATAGTCGGCCGATCCTTATGAAATTTGTCGAATTATTTTACTCAAAGTGGAATCCATACAAAGTCCCATCCTTCTATCTTAAAAAACAACGAAGTTATGGCATTTCCGTTCAATCAGTTATATGTCAGCTAAAGGATGGCAGCTATAGGCCGATCCTTATGAAATTTGGCATATCGAATTGGTTTACCCAGAAGAAGAAGTAGAAGTCATAGAGAGTCCCATCCTTCTAACTCAAAAAACATGAGAGTTATTTAATTTCGAAACAATTATATGCCTGCTATAAGATATAGTCCACCGATCCCGGCCGATCCCACTTATATATTGCCTACAAAGCAACCTAGGATGTGCAGAGTTTGAAGTAGCAGATTTAAAATATGTTTAGAAACAGGTTTCTAATGGATTAGAAACAAATAGAGGAAACAATAGAGAATTTGGCTTTGACCAAATATAGACCACATTTAAAATATCGGAAAAATCAAAATATCGATATTTAGATATACATATTTCCAACAGCACAACGTAATATCATACAATCATCGTACCTAATATCACGACGCTACAAATAAGGTAACCGAAGCAATTAAATTAGAAAATTTGAAAAATCCAATCAAATCGAAAACTGTAAACATAAAACTGGAACATTAAAAGGGCGACCCAAGGTAAGTTAATCTTCATATATTTATGAACACATACATATATGCATATAATAAAATTCCTGCTGTCGTTTGTTCATATATTTGAAAAGAAAAAAAATATAAATGGTCAATTAATAGGTACCAATGCAAATCGACATACATATATACGAAAGTTGAATTAGGTTAAAATATAATAATCATTCAATACAAAATATTTTTTATACTTATTTCTACTACAACATTTTTCTGTTGCATATCCATCCCTTTATCTCATACTGCATTAATAATATTTTACAATTCGGGAGACAATATTCTCAAACAAAAAATCAGAAGTTCTAAATATTGGGCTCCAGTGACCAACTGAGACCTTTTGACATCGTCAATACACGCATATATACATAACTATATACATCAACTAAAAAAACATATATGGACGAAAATTTGATATAATCGCGTTTAGCATTATGTGTAACGCAAACACACAAATTTAAGACTTAAATAAACCATCAACTTTGAGTGCACCCCTGAAAGTTAATTCTATACGTACATACATACATACGTACATACGTATGTATTTATGTACAAAGATTGTCAATGTCACATGTGTCGATTACTGTAATAGACTAAAGAAAAATAGGCACTCAAACTCGGCATTTCAAATCTCATCTTCAAAAAAAAAATAAATTGTATATTTGCCTTTGTTGCATCCTTGAAGGCTGGACCAACTTTCGATGTACAGTGATGGTCTTGGTGAGCAACGAATGGCTTAATAATAAGGATGACGAGCAGAAGCCAAATCCATCATCATCGACGCCAGCGCCTTCAGTAAACGACGGGAGTGCAGTCGCAGCAACACCCACAACTGATTTTCTTGAAACAAGTAGAGCTACAATCAGCGTTGTTGCAGCTGCTACTGGAAAGCGTAAAAGGGCTCAGCTGCACAGCATCATGGATACACTAAATAAAAAATCTACTGAGCAAGAGCAGCTATTCCAAATAATGGAGACTAAGTACGAAATCGAGACTGCATTCAGTAACAGCGTAAATACCAATGAAAAGCATGACAATAACGACATTCAAGTCTGCGATTCCAACACTAACACTTTACAAAGTACAAGTAGTCAAGATGCCCGACGATCTTTGCAGCTTTCCTCAGTAGTTTCGCCGAATCTGTTAAACACTGTGAGTGCAAATACTTCCGTAAAAGGATCTACGGGGTCAAGCAATCTCTTTGGTTCATTGGGCGGAATAAGCAATTGTGCCATACATCGAGAGCCTGCGTCGAACTGTGGTTCGTTCATAGTTGCCTCCTCGTCGTCTGCAGTCATTGCTGATCTAAATATAGACTCTGATATTCCTTCAAGTGCAGGTTCAGGTGAGGCAAAGATTGTCCTGCATTGTGAAGCGAAATCCCATAAATTTGAGACGCGTTCCATATCTTTACAACCAAATCAGGAGTGCAAGGTGGGACGCCTCATAGCAAAAAGCAAGGCAAGTGACGGCAACGCCATATTCGACTGCAAGGTTTTGTCACGAAACCACGCTATGCTTTGGTACACTGCCGATGGTCGATTTTGGGTAAAGGATACAAAGTCGAGTAACGGTACCTTTATCAACGACAACAAGTTGGGCAATGATGCAGCTGAATTACACTACGGAGATATCGTAAAGTTCGGCGTAGAGGTAATCGAGAACTCAAGGCAAGAGGTACACGGTTGTATCATTGCTCGTGTGACCTTGTTTTTGCCAGACGGAAGAGAAGCCATTTCATTTGAATCTGACCAGCTTCAATTGACGGGGCCAAACCGTATAAGTTTTGATGAGATTCACCGTCTTAATTCATTTCTACAGGAGGCAGCACAGAGAGAAAAAACTCTAAAGGCTAAGCTAAGCAGCTTGCAAGGTGTTCTTGACTCTACCCGGAAAAATTCTGCTATGTGTTGGCAGAGTATGATAACGGAAGACCAGTTGCTGCATAAGATCAATTTGCTAGAAAAAAAGTTACAGGTAATGGAAAAAAATGTGCCAGAGAATGCTTTGCGTAACGAGGTAAGCAAACTAGTTTTAATTTATATATTTATAAATTATATGTATCTTATAATTATAGATTGTAAAATTACTAGAGGATAAGACTACATACCAATTAACCGCTAAAGAGGCCCTAAGAAAAGTCTATCAGGAGCGCTGCGATGCCATGCAAATGTTATCCAAAATGGAAATGGCTTACACCACTTCAGAAAACGAGTGCGGAATACTCCGTGCACAAATCCTTGCATCGAAACAGACCATGCAGGACTTCAATGTGCGGCTTGAGCAACTTCAGCAGGAGTATGTAGAATATAAACAGGAATCTATGCGTCAACAGCAAAATGCCAAGGAACAGGAAGAAACTCGATTTGAGCAGCTTAAGAATAAGTTGGTAGAACAAGAACAGCAAAAGGAAGACTTATGTCACCAGGTCACGCGACTACATCAAACCATTGCCGAGCATGACAATGAGCAGAAGCTACAGGAGAAAAATGTTCTGGAGCAACTGGATGCAGTTATACTTGGCGATGATGAGTATGATGATACTGAATTGATCGATGAGCATGATAATGCAGAGACTTCACTGAAGAACTTAACGGCTCCACAGGATTATAATAGAGTTGCTACTGACGAGCCGGGATGTAAAAAAAAGGTAATTAATCATTCTTGGAAAATTCATATTAAAATATATTCAAATTATAACCTGCAGGAACTCGATTTAAAAAAAAATGTGACTCCCAAATCCAGCGTCATAAAATTGTTAAAGAACTCCGATCTTAGCAAGGGGGAAGGCAGTTCCGCTGTCTTGAGAGCTATTTTTGACGCTGAAGATGAGGACTTGGAGGAAAATAACATTATAGGCCAAAATGAATTTCAGGCATCGAATATTTTATTTGATCTTAGTGAAGGCATATTGATTGATTCAGCGGCTGCCACTAGCGATGAATTCACTCACAATCCACCTAATTATATACGGCTTAATGGTATTGATGAAAGAAAAGAGGATAAAATTAGCCCCACTGTTACCAAAGTTGCGACTCAAAATACCCTAGTACGCGAAGATGAAAAAATTTCGCCTGAGCTTCCCACCGATCAGGCCCTTGAAATGCTTCAGGAAGAATGCGAAGCCTACAAACAAAAAACAGCTCTGCTGACTGATGATATTTGCTTTATGCAAGAGCAAATTGAGCAACTAAAAATCCAGCTTGAAAATGAGATTAAAAAAAACGTCGACACAGAATCAATGCTGAAATTGAAAAATATTTACAGACACTCACCTGGCCAACATGATAACAGTATAGAAGGAGCTGAACAGAATTGGTCTGAAGAAATCACATCCATAATTAATCCTCAGGAAGATAGGGAGGAGGAGCTTGTAGTTTACAAGGAAAAGCTAGAAGAGTCAGAAACGAGTAATATGGAGCTTCGCCACGAAATTTTGCAGCTCCGCCTTAACAAAATTCCTCAAGGCAACCAAGTGCTATTGCATAGAATCCTGCCGATTGGCTGTGTAGCTTTTGCTGCACTTATATACTTTCTTTCCAATCGTATATAATCGACTCTATTATCTACCACTCTCGATGTTTATTTCGATGCAACATAAAGGAAATTATGTTAATAATGTGATTTTAAGAGTGAAGTACACGCCAGGGTAAAAGCATTTTAATTTAATATTATATAATCGAGCTATAATGAAATTTTGTTTATTTTCTTTCCAATTTACTTTGAGCGCAAAATTAAGAGTCTAACATTCGAATTGGCTTAAACAAACAGTAAAACATAAGGATATAACTTGTTAAAAATAAATCAGGTCCAACAATAATTATTTGTGGTGTAATTGGCCTCTTATAGATAAACATCAATAAGAAAATAATGTAGCGACTATAAGAAGTGTATCTGATGTATGTATTTATGTCTTATAAGCTACAATAAACAAAAAATTGTTTTTATTTATATTTAATAACATATTTTCAGTGAAAATGTGCATTATTTAGATTCAATTTTCAGTCTTGGACAAAAAAGACAGGAAAAAAGGAAAACATACTGAGTCGATATGAGTATCGACTGTCTGTTTCTAAGCAAACTAGTCTCTCAGTTTTAAAGCTATCGACTTAAAAGTTTGCACACGTCTATTTTTCCTTTGCAGGCAGTACAATAGTCGGAACGTCCGGGATCAGTCGACTCTATCCTATAGCAGCCATATAACTGATTGATCGGAAATGCCATATCTTCGTTGTTTTTTGAGTTAAAAAGATGGGAGTTTCTATGGATTCTACCACTAACCATGCAGCATATAGACTACTTTCATATAACGAAAATGGACGCAACATTTCTTACAAAAAACGTTGCAAAAATCTTAAATTTTGGCTGGCTTCACATGAAACAGTGTATGTGAATATGTGAGCACGATGTATGCGTATAAAGATGAATTTAACCGCGGATAAACCATCTTGAAGCACGCACTTCTCAGCGACTGAACAACCGAAAATTTTCAATGGGAATATAAGCGTAAAATTGATATATATGCTGTATGGTTAGTGATTCTACTTTGGGAAAATTAATCTGATCTGCTAAATTTCATAAGGATCGTCCGACTATATACGATCCGGTATATATCTGATAATATAATTTGCTACTTAACTGCAAGGGTATATCAACATCGGCTCCGCCCGAAGTTAGCTTTCGTTCGTGGGCGGGGTGATTCCACTAGGTGTAGTTCATTGGCATTGTACAAAGAGATCAAGGTTGTCCGTATCCGCAGACATGGATATAGAGTTGTCAAATAGGTATATTTTAGGCAAAAAATATAGGCGTTTTTAACATTTGCTTTTATTTTTCATAATAAACTCCGACTTTGATTTTGTATTTTACTATATATAAGGTTGGCTGATTGGATATTATAAGTGTACGGCTGAGCTGGAATGGTGCTATGTAAATACGTTGTTTGAAAAAACTTTGCAAAGAGATCGGCCATTGTCAGATCAGTGTTCGCATAAGAGTTCTCAAACGTAAGCAGAGGAGGAAAAGATACTTGTTTGCGCTTAGTATTTACAAAGTTATAAAACTGCTTCGGATCCTGAGTAAACTGAATCCGGCAGTGGCGAATATAGCTCCGACATTCAGCGTTATGCACGGTGAAATTAGACCAAGCTACTAAGTATCTTGAATAATTAACTGTACAGCCAGATAATTTATGTTTATTTAAAAGTCTATTCATGACGTTCTTTATATTTAATATGTGCATTGTTTGGATGAAAAGTAATAAAATTATTATTTTACTTCCAAATATACCACCGCACACGCGAAGCGATACGGATGATTAAGTTTAATTTTACAAATATAAATAAATAAAAATAAACACCGGATTGTTTAGTGTTAATAAACAAAGTTAATAAACGCAGTGCGCACAAGAAAGCCACGTCCGTTCGCTTTTGGCATGCGGGTGCGCCACAGTTATTGTACCTCGTCGAGGTTTTTTTATTTGATATCATATATTATTATTTTGTTAATTAGCATTTTTTTTTAGTGATTTAGATAATTGATGTGATTTTTAGTGATTAGAACTTACATAAGAAATATGAATGATTTAATGGAAAAAAGCAGACAAAAAATTAAAGATTTTTATTTAATTTAATTGGAAACTCTTAAATTTATCATAGTTATAAAAAAGTGCTCGCATTTGTCGATAACCAAAAAAAAGATTGTTATTATTATAAAAATAATCGTTTAAATTCGTTTATACCTTTAATAGCGCTTTCAATTCGTTTAAACTAAAAAAAAAATTGTTACTGCATCCTCTGGCGCTGTGCCAAATGCCTCGTGGATTACAACGCTGTTAACTTCCCCGTACTTTGTATGGAACTCGTCTTTTACTTCAGGTTCTAATTCCTTGTCTACATCACCTGGACCGCCCATGTTTCGAAGAAAGACAACTTTGCTTGGTGACTTCACGATTTCAGTAATGCAAGGGTCTGGAATATTGGTGGGCATAACCGCTATTGGTATTTGATGATTGGGACTAAGTCCGGGCGGAGAACCAGCAGCAGGAGGTGACATTAACGATGGAGGCAGAAATACATATTTTTCGTGAATGATTCTGCCACCGCGTTTTGATGTTTTTTCCACTTGAAGTGCTATAGACATACCCTGCTCGGATTTTCCCAACCCTTGACCATCTTTAAAACAATATTTAGCCATAATCTTTGCGGCAATAGAGCTAGCTGAATATAGTATGGTAACGTTCGACGAACAGTCTCCATTACCTATATATATTTCCTGGGGGTGGTGCAGTAGCATCACCTCCAAGTTTAGCTGTAGCAGAACCCGGTAACGGGGGACTGTACCTTTCTTCATCGGATTGTCTAAGCCCAAGTCCACTCAATTTCATAGATGTTGGTGAACTTCCGTCTTTCTGAGCATCACGTCGCCCGTTGCGATTTGGCTTCCGTTCCCTTTTTCTATCACGATCTTCTCTATTTCCTACAACGCCTCGGATCTCTCTTTAAACTTTTAATACTCGTTCGGCCACTGCGGATCGTATTCATCAACAAAGTCCCAATCGTCCTTCGATACAATATTTAGCAAGGGTAAAGCCATAGCTGTACCCGTAATGATGGGTTTGCACACGCATTTTTCATAAATGGAATTAATTCTGCTTCAGCGGGTCGTTAAGTCCTAAGACTGACGACGGGCGTCATCAGCTGTAATTATTATTCATAACAAGCGTATAAATGTTTATGATAGAGTTGGTGAACATCGAATCGTATCGGGTCCTACGATCGGGATGGGTCTGGCTCCGGCTAGCTTATCCAGGGCCGTGGTTTCCCTGACCCTTCCCACTAGACCGCTAACAATAAAAAAAAAAAAATCCAACATATACTGAACCGAACATGTTAGACGTTTCACAACACTAAACTTCCACAACATTTGAATATAAGTTCTAACATATACAAAAAAAAATCCGTAACGCGCATCCTCACCTGATCATCACGAGACCTTCATCTACTCCTGATGAAACAGAGTAACTGGGCCTGCCCTCCCTGTCCTTAGCGGAACGCTGGCTATTTCTCGCGTCCGCCCCTTACCTCAATGCCCTTCCATCTCCTACTCTTACCTTCCCATTATCCTTTCCGTAACCCCCCCATTAATTCAGTACTTCATATACTTAAGTTTTCATTAAATAAATATGACAATTATTGTTAGTTTCTGTTCTCAAATTTTCCTTTTTTCTTCTTCTGTTCCGAAGCTTTGGTTTCGCTTTTAGGCTCAATATGGAAAACACAGTTTTTCGCCCGGATTTATACCCCTACCTACGAGACCTCTCCTTATGATGTAGGGACTACCGCCAAATACAGGAAAATTTATCTATCTTTTGGGAAATAGCCATCCGTTAGCTTCTACGGCCGCTATTAGATATAGCCACAATAGATATGCGATAATATATAAAAAAAAAATTAAAGGAAAATGTGTTGAATAATCCTACTATTCGTTATTAATATTCGAAGATGTAAGCATAAGAAAAAAAAAATACAAACAGGATAAAACAAAAATTAAATAACAAAGACACATTTAACACCACACATATAAATACGCATTAAAACTAAAAATAAATTATATAGACATATAAAACAAAAATTATGTTTAAAGACTGGATCAAAAAAAAATTGCGATCTCTTATTTTGTTATTTCTCGGGTGGATTCCACCTCCGAGAAGGCGGGGCAATTTGCACGGATTATAGAAGAAGGCGCTTCTTTTGGCCTCTCTTTGGTGGGCCATGCTGGAACCTTTGGCCGGCTTTCACAATGTAACCTCAGGTCCGGCGTTAATCTTTATGAGGCGCCAGAAAACACGCGGCGCCCAAAATTAATGGAGCATCCAAAAAAAAAATGAGGGGCCAAAATAAAAAAACATCGATTTTTCCGAGATCGGAGATTTTGATCCATAAAAAAAAAATATGCCAGGCCCAGTTTGAACTCATAGGCCTGGCTTCTCCTTTACGGATGTGCGAGTCTGGTTGGTGCTGGAATGAAGAAGCCCATTTATTACGGCTCTCCTTCCTGGACCGACCTCTTACCTTCGATTTCTGCCGATCCTGCTTCCCGCCTCTGTTTCTTCCAGCTCCTTTTTAATTATCTCGGTGTGATTGTTTTTTCTTTTTTTTTTCGTCTCCTTTTCAACCTGCACTGCTCGACCACTGTCTTTGAAATAACCTTCCCTGTAATCTCCTCACGGATCATTCGGATCGGACCGTTGTTCCATATCCGATCCGTCCCAGGTCATCAACCCCCTTGTATCCAAAATTTCCTGCTCTGGACTAGGTGGCAACCCCGGGGCTTTACCTCCACTAGGTGGCATCTCTTTCCCCGATTATTTTCATCGGCCGCAACAGCCACACTAGAATTTTACGCTTATTAGCATAAAATTATAATGGAAAGATGGATGATTTCGAGCTTCTTCTGGAAATCAGACCCAACTTCAGCGCCCAACGTGGGAGACGACCCCTTGGACTCTCGATGTCACCATGGCACTTGGCTCCTTCCATCTGACGGCGTCGTCCTGTCCCGCAAGTACCTCCGTATTGGCTAGGTTCCTGATTCATGTTTACCCTTCTCTTCCAGGCACTTCCCCGTTGGTCGTTATCTTCTTTCTATCTTGATTATGTCACTGTCTCAGATACTTTACGTGAAACACTCCCGCGGTCTTTCCGCCCAGATTCTCCACCTCATACATGTTTTCGCCGATTGGCCTTCGGATTCTGCATTTCACAAACTTCCTTTCGAATTTGGCATTAAAGCTCTTCCCAAAGTCGCTTAAGACAAAATTCCTCCGGAAGACTTCCTGGCCTGGCGGAAACCGAACCACCCGCGTCTTCCTATTATAGGTTCTGGCACTTGCGTCTCTAATCAATGAGATCCTGTCCGACGGCGGCAAACACAGGAGCTCATTGTCCTCCAGTGCCTTTATCTTTCCTGCGACCTTATAGTCGGTTCCATCTGTAAAGATGTGCTGTCCAAACAGGGCAAAGTGCGGGGTTACTCCCGTCGCCGTATGCACCGATGTTCTCAACGCCGATTCAATTTCCGTCAGGTATAGGTCCCAATCTCTGTGGTCCTACTCCAACTATGCCATAATTGCGTTCAGTACCGACTGGTTCACCCTCTCTGCCGCATTCGACTGAGGGGAATAAACTGCCGTTCTGACGCGGCGGATGTGGAATTCCTGTATCATTTCCTGGAATCGCTTTGCCACGAACTGTTTCCCATCGTTCGAATGAATGGTCTCAGGCACTCCAAAGGTGTAAAACACCTCTCCCGCCAGGAACCTAACCACCTCTGCCGTCGATGCTTCCTTCATGGCCTTCAGAAACACAAACTTTGAAAAATGATCTACCACAATAAAGATGTACGCGAGCCCTTTTGAGATCTCGGATATTTCTCCAAGAAGCCTATGTAGAGCTTTTGGATGGCCTGTAGGTTACCGTTTCGGTTCCTAGACCTGGCCGCGGGCCGCTATTCGTAGGTTTCATCTCCTTGCAAGTCCGACATTCCCTCACAAAAGCTCGGACCTGAGCCACCATTCCTGGCCAATAAAATCGCTATCTTAAGCGACGCAGGGTCTTTGCCATTCCTCCACGTGCCTTATTAGGCAGGTACCCACAATTTCCAGGTGTTCTCCTCCAACCTCAACGCGCTTTTACATTCTGTCCTTTTGAGCACGAAGCCATCCACAATCTTTACATCTGGAAACCTATCTTTTTCCGCCTCGAGCAACTGCCTTAACTCCATGTACTCTGGAGATTCAAATACTATGGTTTGGAATCCGAGCATCCAGCTTTCCTCTGGTTCCTCGACGGCTCCACCATCCTGGAGAGCGTGTATGCCACCACATTCTCTGATCCTTTACAGTGCTCGATTGCCATCTGATAGGGTTGCAGTTTGAACGACCACCTCGCTAACTTTCCGGCCAGGTTCTTAACAGAAATGATCCATTGTAGACTTGAGTGATGCGTGAGCAGCTTACACGACATCAGCTCAATGTACGGGCGAAAACGTTCCACCGCCAACACGGCTGCTAAACACTCTTTCTCCGTCACGCTGTAATTGTGCTGCGCTGGATTCAGTTTCTGCGAAAAGAAGGCTAGGGGACGTTCGCTCATATCCTATGCTATTTGGTACAATACCGCTCCTACTCCGGTATCTGAAGCATCGCACTGTACATAAAACATTTTTTTAAAATCCGAATGCCCATTACCGATGAGAACCACTCAACGCCTCCTTCAGCGTCCTTACGGATCTTTCCGCCTCCTCCGTCATAACGAATTTGCCTTTTTTCAAGGTATCCGTGAGCTGCGCCGCCAGTTCTGCAAAGTTCCGTATGAATCTTCGAAACCACCCTGCCATTCCGGTGGCGTATGACCATCCTTCTCTGTCCCTGTTCCCATAGTTTTCTCTTCAGCCATTTCAATCTCGCCTACTCCAAACAATTCTGTCGCGATTTCAAACTCCTGCCAGAAATTCACTCCCAAGTATAATTCCTGCTCCAACGATGGACATAGGTAAAATAGGATTTCTCGAGTCCTTTTTTTATACTCCAACTGCACCTTCACCTTGCCTAAGATCTGTTTTTGCGCCCCATTCGCTGTTCGGACCTTAGCATGCCATTGCTTCCATGGGATTTCTAGACGCTCCACCAATTCTCTGCAGCCTCTTCCGATTAGACTAACCGAAGCTCCGGAATCTAGTAACCCTCTCATCATCATTCCTGCTACCTTGACCATAGCGTAGGGCCGAGGGTTGGTCTTGGGTCCTCCCCGCATCATGGACATCACCAAGCGGGTTACTTCCTGTCGTTCCGTTTTTCTTCTTTTGAAACGCTCGCGGTTCTTCTTGATCCATCTTGTAACCATTGTCATCCCTGCTAGCTGGTTCTCTCGGAAGATTCTTTCCCTCGCCTTTATGTACTGACGCACCCTCTCCTCCAAGCTTCGATAAACTCTACTTGCCGCTTTATCTCCTACCGCGTCCTGCCTGTCTGGATTCCTGCTTCTATCCTTAGCCTTTCTACTGCCTCTTCTGGACTTCGGGCTCTTCCATCGAACGCTGGTTGCCCTCCGACGCAACGTTCCTGTTGGCGTTTCCCGACCTGCAGTTTGGGCATTTCGGCGTTACGGTATTTGCCAATCCACATTTGTAGCAGAAAAGCCTTCGCTGATCCGCTTTGCAATCCATGTAGACATGGCCCTCCTGCCGACAGTTCCTACAGGTGTTCACTTCTCGGGGTGTGTCGCTAGAGGCTCTTTGGCTACTTTCCGCTAGTACTCGGTTCAGCAAGGTTTTCGTTCCGATACACCAGTTGGCTGAGATCTACCCTCAGCTGCTCTTGGGAGGTGTGAATGAGGGCCTGCATCTCTCGTCGATTGAATGATGCGTAAGCCTCTGCGTTCTCCAGACTATACTGCTCTTGAATGGGATCCAATTGGACATGAGAGTAAGTCCCGAATGGAGTTGATGCTTGCTTCAGGCTGAGGTTCCTCGGGATTGCCACCCTTTTTTGGGCGCTGAGTCAACTGGTCTCTCTGCTTTGCTCGGTACCTCCCTGTGCGCCTCCCTCCCTGTCTAACTCTCTTCCCCTTCTTCGAGCATGCATATGCTTGGTCCACCCATAGAGTCCTATTATTTCTCAAGTTTCCCAATAAGGAATAATCCAATCTATTTATATGCAAGCAATGACTAAATGTAATATTTAATTTCGATACAGGCTATTTTTTCTATCGCGCGGTTCCCACTGCATACGTACAGCCCACCTCCCGTGCAACCGACCGAGGGACGCTGCCGAGGGAAAAATATATAAAATATATCTATATATTTGTGAGACAGTAAGAAAGTTTTATAGTTATATATAATAATAGTTATTTTTCTTTTGATTTTAGATTATATTGTATAAATTGGATTTTTTTAGGAATTCTATTACCGTTATTATATTTTCTGTTGTGGGATATTTAAGGTAGTCAATGGCTGTGCGATTTTGAAGTATATGTTGCTTGATCTGTGTGATTTCTGAGCATTAGTCTAGGATGTGTTCCATATTTACGGGAGTCGATCGCAAAGGGGGCAGCTGCGTGTGGTGTTGACATCAAGGAGGTGTTTGTGTGTTTTGTTTGAATGTCCTAATCTGAGTCTTATAAATTTAATTTGGTCGATTCTGCTAATTTTTTCTTGAAATAAGTTAGAGAATGTCGATGTGCGGACGTTGTTGGTGTTGATGTTTTTGTACCATGTGTTGCATTTATCTATTAATGTCTCGTTTTTTTGCGTTAGTTGTACCTTCAGGAATTTGTTGATGCTTTTTATATTTACTTAGGAATATATATTAGTGGCATTTTTGTTGCCTCTTTTGCTGTTTTGTCTGCTAGTTCGTTTCCGTTTATGTTAGAGTGTCCTGGGATCCACAAGATTTTTATTTATGGTTGTTTCATTTGTAATTGAGATCTGATGTGTGCGGGGTAATTGTTGTGGTTTAATGGGTTGCGGATTGCTTCTATCGCTCACAGAGAGTCGGAGCAGATAACAAATTTTCCTCTCTTGTTCATCGCGATTTTGACGGCTTCGAGGATACCAATCATTTTTGCTGTTAGGATGGAGGAGTAAGGTGGCAAGCTGCCGTAATGTTGTGTTTCTGAATATGTTGTTACAGCGAATGTTGTTATTGAATTTTGTTTAGATCCGTCCGTGTAGATAAATTTATGCTTTTTTTAGGTATCCTTTGTTTCGTAAAAAAGTTTTTGGAAACTTTCTAGTGAAGTGTTGGTTTTTTTGTAGTTGTGCAATGAGGTGTTGATTAGGTATTGTGGTAATTGCCATGGTGGTTTTGTTTTGTATAATTTTGTTGATTGGAAGGGTATGCTAAACATTTGACATTTCTCTAATGTGCGTTCTAATGTTGAGGTCCATTTCCGATTTCTTGTTTTTGGTATTTTGTTTTATGTATTTGTGTATCGGTGTATCTTTAGAGCGCATAAGGTTTTTAAATAGTTTGGTTGTCAGGTGGTCACGTTGTCGTTCAATTGTTGGTGTGTTGGTTTCGTAAAGCAGGTTGTATGTAGGTGTGGTGCGGAAGGCCCCTAAAACTAGCCTTAGTGCTGTATTTAATTTCGTTTTTAGTTTGTTTAGCTTATTTTTTGGGGCGTATCCGTATGTCGGAAGTGCGTAATCGATTTTAGATATGAGTATGGCTTTTGTGATATTTAGTAGAGTGTTTGTGTTGCAGTTAAATTTTGGGCTGGCCAGGCATCTTATTATGTTGAGTTTGTTGGAAAGTGATGGTATGAGAGATGTGATGTGCGAGTTCCAGTTGTATTTGTTATTTATGGTTAATCCGAGTATTTTAAGTGATGTTTATGCTAGAGTTCTGTGTTATAATTTTGCAGTTGCATCTCTGTTTTCTGCATATGTGTTGGTGTTGGCATTTGGTTTGCGAAAGAGATGCGCCTGAGTAGTTTCCCCAGCTATCTATTTTCCTAAAAAGATGGTTTAGGTTGACAGTTGTGTTTTTCTTGTTTTTTAGTTTGATCATTAAAAGGAAATCGTCTGCGTATGCGCTGAAGTGGATTTGCTTGTAGATGGTAAGGATGTTGGCTAGCTTATTGAAGGCAATTAAAAACAATACTACTGAAAGGGGATCCTTGCGGGATGCCGTTTTCCAAGGGGTAGATGTATGAGTTGTGTGTCCCTATTCTGACTGTTATCTTTCTGTTTTTTGTAAAGATTAACACGTAGTTTATTATTTTGTGGCCACTTTTCCATTCTATTAATTGATCTACTATTGAGTGGATATCTACTCGATCAAAAGCTCTTGCAAAGTCAAGAGAGATGAGTGAGGTATGCTTCCTGTTATTAAGTGCCTTCGTGATGATGTGATCTGCATATAGCAGATTATCCGAAGTCGATTTGCCTTTCTTGAAACCGAACTGATTTGGGTGTAGAAGTTTGTCGTTGGTTAGGAACCACCACAATCTATTTGCTATTATTTTCGGTCTTATCTTTTTCGGACTTTAGTATGGGTATAATAAGGCTGGTTTTATATGACTGCGGTATGTGATTATTGAGGATCTGGTTGAAGTAAGAAAGTATTCTGTTTTGAACGGTTGTTGAGCTGTTTTTTATCATCGGGTATGATATTCGGTTTATTCCTGGTGTTGTGCCTTTGAGAGATTGGAGAGCAATAGTTAGTTCGATTTTGGTTATGGGTTTGTCTATTTCTGTAGCTTAGGTGGATGGTGTATGATTGAGGACTGTTGTTTTGTATTAATGTGACGTAAATTCCTGACTAAAGTTTGTGTCTTTGGAGAGATTGGACCAGTGTTCTGCGAGCAAGGTGGCTATTTTGTTTTTGTCGTTGGTAGATTCGTTGTTGTTGATTTTAATGCAATGTATTTGCTTTACAGGGTTAAGACCGCAACATCGCCGTATGATGTTCCAGATTTTGGTTGTTGGAGTGTTTGATTGGATGGATGATGTGAATATGGTTGTGGATTCTTTTTTCCAAATTTTAATTTCTCTCTTCAGAAGTGTGTTTGCTTTCCTGTGTGCTATGATCGTTTCTTGGGTTGTGTGTCTTTTTAGTATTTTCCATGTTTGTTTCTTCATTATGTGTAGGTCTGCTAACTTTTTATTCCACCAAGGAACTGTACGTGAGTGTATGTTGGGAAATGTCTGTGGTATTGTATGGTGTGCGCTTTGTATAATTATTTTGTTAATTAGTGCTGCTTCTTTGTTTATGTTGGATGATGTAGGGCATAGGTTGTTAGTGTTGTGTGTGTGTGTTGCAAATTTTATCCAGTTATCTTCATTTGTTTTTAAAAATTGGAATCTTTTTGTTAATAATGGTGTCGATCGGAAAGAGAGTAATGAGGATTGGAAAATGATCACTTCCATAAATGTCGTCTATCGGGTTCCAGGTTGTGAGCGGTGTGAGTGAAGGAGAACAGTAGCTAAGGTCTATGTGGGTGAAAGTGTTGTGTGTAGTAAAGTGTGTTAGTGATTTATTGTTTAAGAGGGTAAGTTGTGATTGTTCGATAAACTTTGCTATTATCTTGCCTCTTGTGTTCGATTGTGGGGACCCCCAGTCAGCTATCAGGATGCCAGCTATTAAAGTCTCCTGTAATCATGACTAATTCGTTGTTGATGTTCAGTACGTTGTTCAGATTATTGCGTGAAAAAGATTTGTTGGGTGAGATGTAAATGGAGTAAATTTTGAATTTTTGCTTGGATTTTATTTCTGCTGCTATTGCTTCTACGTCTTCATTAATGTTGATTTGTGTGTGCTGAATTGACTTGTGGATTAGCAGGGCTACTCCTCCAAATCTGTTAGATGGAATATTTGTTAATGTATTGTAGTTTATTGGTGTCGGTAGGTTGTGAGAGTGTTGAATGTGTGTTTCTTGAAGTGAGATAATGTGTGGAGTGTGTATTTTGATAAGTAGTAGTAGTTGGTTGTAGTTATTTACATAACCCTTTATGTTCCATTGCAATATTTTTAAAGACATAACTTAAAGATATTTTTGTGTCTGTTTTATAGTGCTCGGGTTGTAAGAGTTAGGTTTTAGTTAGGGCAGCTGTATCTTTGGTTTTGCTTCTGAGTACGCGGTCGCTTGTCGATGTCGAGGGGATTTGTGAGTTGTGATCAGTCAGGGAGTTCATTTCTTCATCATCATAGAGGTCGTTAGTTATGGAGGTTCGACTTGTTGCTTTAGCCTGTTCAAGTTTTTTGTCTAAATCTTTGAGTATATTTTCTGTTGTTCTTGAGTTAGAGTTGTTTTCTTCTTTGTTTTCGATTTGTGGTTCTTTTGCTTTAGGGGGGCTTACTGTTGGTGTTGAGATTTTGAGGGTTTCGGAGTAAGATGTTACTTGGGTTGGGTTGTGGCGTGTATAGTATATAGAACGGGCGGTTTTGTGGACTACCTTTTCGGTGATCCTGATGGCTATAAGTTCCTGTTCTTTGATGAAAAATTGGCATTTTCTGTCCATGGAGGAGTGGCTGTTTTGCAGTTAATGCATTTAGGTGCCAGTCTAAATTCAATATTATCGTTTGTGTATGTGGTTTCTGAGCAGTTTTTGCATGTTGGGCTATCTTGTTTACAGTATGTTTGAGGGTGGTTGAAACGAAGACATTTTCTGCATTGCATTGGGCGTGGTATGTATGGGCGAGTGAACACGACTTCGTAACCGATCATTACCTTTTCTGGGAGATTGGTTGAGGCAAAAGTTAGTGTAATAAGACCTGTTGGGATTCGTTACAGTTCCTTTAACAGTGATATACTCAGGTCAGATCATGTCGCTTGAAGGGAAAAGAACACCGATAAGTGTGAACCAAACAAATCACGTTGTGTCTCAACTGATAAATGAAATAGCTAATCAGATGTTCGAGCGTTACACGAACGCGAGGATCGGAAATGCTCAATGGCTTCTAATATGCAGGAGAGAGCTAAGCCCAAACCCTACTACGGTCACCCATGTTCACAGTCAAAGTATTAATGCTTTTTCCAAATTTGGATTCCAAGGCAATTCAGCATGATTTGTACCGTCATTTTATAGAATAGGTGTTATACCGAATGCCAATCCCAACACGGTGGGTTCAAACCCCAACAGTGCAGCGTTTCATACTAGTGGCATATGCAGTCACATGCCGCCGTTTGCCAACTCTCAGTTCGTGAGCGAGCGCATTCAAGAACCCATAAAAGACACTTATTTGCAGACAACGAGAAACGTTCGACAGTTATTACCAAGCTCTGCTTTGCCATACGGAAAACCACGTACCAAGAGAGTACGGCTTCTGGAAAGCATTACTTTACCTAGGGTGTGAAAGGAGTGAGGACGTAGTATATAGGCCTATCTGGATCAAGAACTGTTGAAGCCTTTTCGCAAACGCAGAAGAATTGCGGATTAACAGCCAGTGGAAAGTGGAGTCAAATTTTTGACGGGTTCATGGGGAGATGGTTCATGGGATGCTCTGGGTATAGTTTCACTGGACTGTTCGCAGGATTTGACAACGGAACTTTGTCAAGGCAAACAGTGATATACTCAGGTCGGTTCGTGCCGCATGAAACCACAAGCACGTTGATAAGCGCAAACCAAACAAATCACGTTGTGTCTCAACCAAATGGTGAAATAGGTAAACACCCCATCCATATTCAAAGTCAAAGTTTTAAGGAGGTGTAATCGACACCACCAATGAGCGCAGCCGGATTTATACCAATTAATGCAACAAAAACAGTTCCAATTTGAAATACGGCTGGATACATGGCTAATGATATAGCACACGCTGCACCACCCAAGGACGCGGCTGTATTCATATCGAATAGTGCTGCGCAGACGTTTCCACCTCAGAATGTCGCTATATTCATGGGAAACGTCGCAGCCAAATTTGGCCAAAATTCGAAGGCATAACAGCAGGATTTGTACCGTCAGTTTCTAGAATAGGTGTTATACCGAATGCCAATCCCAATACGGCGGGTCCAAACCCCAACAGTGCAGCGTTTCATACTAGTGGAATAGGCAGTCACATGCCGCCGTTTGCGAACTCTCAGTCCGTACATGCAGAGTCAGGTACTACAATGTTGACGCCGGTAGCGCCGCGCCAAGTCATATCGCTAAGATTTACCAATATTTTCTGGAAAGCGCTAAAAGTGGCTGTTATTTATAACTGCAGTAACTATAAGTAACTACAAGCCATCGAAGGAAAGATGCGGAATAAGCCATGCAGAAAATCTAATCAGACATTAGAAGTACCTTAGAGGAACTGCTCTAGAAGTGTTACGAGAAAACTCATCTCAGCTACGGTACCATATGCGCTCGGTACTCTGAGCATTTTCGTTGTTCAGAAATAGTACATGCTAGTCTAAAACGCAAACCCAAAGATGAGCCAGAAATTAAACCAACTAACCTGGAGTCTGTAACACGACTAGCACTCGTGCAGAAATTTTTTGCCAATATGCTGAACTACTCTGCTCTAACTGGTTGTTCACCTGCCAGTGATCTGAAACTGGATTGAGGCAGACATCATTTAGCAGCAGGCGGGGCAATGTAGCAACCTCCGACTACTGGCTTTTTGGCGTAGAAATGTACTCTACAATAGTAACGGCGTATGATTACCAAACAACGAAAAATGGAGGCAGACATATAAATGAGCGCTTGCTAGTTTACAATCTGGCGGAAGGTTCGGATAAGAGTGAGAAAATTGAGGTTCCACAAGAATCATCCACAAGATATGACGGTGAGCATGAGCTTAGTTAATGTAAAGGATTTTTGAGTATGACAATCAAAACTAGGCTAAAAGTCATTAATGCTATACCCGTTACTTTGAATAAAAAAAACTAAAAAAATCCCAATTATTGCCCTTATAGAGCTTACCTTGTACTCAAAAATTGGCTGATGATATAGCCTTGGACGGGTCTGAAGAGCAGCTTGTTTGAAACGAACCGGTGATTTGACGCAGAGATAAGATTGTTCACACATAAAGTATGTGCTAAAAGGTGTGCGCACTGCAAGAAAATATGGACCTACCAGTGCAGAGTATAGATGACCAAATGCTCAAAGACCATAAATACCTTAAGTATGTTCCCGTTTCAACGTATATAGGTGTTAAGGCTCAAATGATCATTAGACTGGACCACATAAAGATTTGCGTACTGCTGGAGGTACGAGAAGCTGTACGAGAAGTACGAACGATGAGCTTCTTGGTGTGTAATGTAAACTGGAATGGTCTGCTTATGGACGGTATGAACTAGTTGAGATCATTCCGCGTGTTTTTCATTGGACTCTATTAGCGTAAGTGTTCCTGTAAAACCACTGAGATCCAAGGAAGGCGAGCAGTCGTTGAAAAAAATTATAAATGACAATACAAAATACATTGCCAACGAACGTCGTTGGGAGACCGGTCTGTTGTGGAAATAAGAGAATGAACTTGCCTGATTCTTACCCCATGGCTCTAAAACGTCTCAAGTATTTTGAATCAAGGGTGGTCACCATGCAAAAATACGACGAAAAGGGATACATTCGAAAACTACAAATGGGCGAGCTAGTTACTAACCGATGTTCTTGGTATATTCCTGTATTTGTAGTGACCAATCCCATTAAGGAAAAGAAACAGTTGATGCAGTGTCGTCGCATGTAGGCGTGTATTTATTGTGCTCCGGAAAAAAATTTAATAAAATCATAAAAGTGCAGTGACTGGCTTTACAAATTTACAATAACGCGAAAAGGCGCTTTCTGCGATGAAATCGCGAATGTTTATTAATTAGTATAAAATCTAACAACTAAAACTCTAATTAACTCAACCTAGATTACAATGAGTCAAAGCGACGTTCGCACACAACGTCAACGCAAGCCAGAAGAGAGACGGCTCTCAGTACAAAGAAACAACGCGTCAGCACGCTTGATGACATCATCAGCTAGCAGCGCAAACGCGTCTTCCGCTTTGCTGTCCGAAAAACAGCACAAAAACAATGAATATGTTAAGCCGGCTGTGCAGACTTGTATGGATCGCTACATCCAAATAAAAAGAAAGCTGAGCCCCCTAAAATAACCCGTAGGAATGCTAGCCTAGCTTCATTAGAAACGCCCATGAGCTCTAACCGATTTAAAGAAGTTGAGAAAAGGAAGCCAAAGCCTCCGCCTATTTATATACAAGAAAAAAGGTCCAATGTTCTTATCAACAAAATTATTGAGTTTATTGGCAAGGGCTTGCAATAGCAGCAAGGGCCGGCAAGTCATACTTAAAGGCAGACAGTCCTTAACAGAGATAGAAAGCCCCAATCGTTCTTTATGGTGGAGCTCGCACGAAAAATAAGCCCCTGAAGAAATAAGAAGTGCACCCTATGTACATTCTTCAGTTCCTGCTGCTTCATGACTCCTCAAACTGCCCAGCGAGTAAACATGACTGCAACTCGAAAAAGTGCGGCAACTTCGGTGGCAATCAAACTGCTAACTATAAAGGTTGCCCAGTCTACAAGGAGCTGCCGCCACCCAAAATTAACAGTTTACAGCATCCAGATCAAACCTTGAAGTGTTCTTCTCGACTGCCTCCAGATCCTCAATAGGACCCATAAACTCTGACAAAAATATGACATACGCAAGCGCTTAAAATCGGGACTGGCTACCCCTGCCTCAAAAAGTTCATATCTGCAATCAGCACACCAAGAACATGATGCTCAGCATTATCACTCACCGAACAGCCAAAAAGCAACTTTGAAGCTTTGATATGCAGCCTACAACAAAACCTGACGGAATTTGTGGCGTTTAGGCGCACAACTATGCAAGATTTAATGCCAAACCAAATATACTGATTCATATGCTGGTTTCACAACAATCAAAATAATGACTTCCCTACGGATATCTACGTGGAACGCTAACGGCGTTTCACAGCATAAACTTGATTTAGCTGAAGTCATTGCCTTATTAAGCTTATAAGCTTATTCTTATAAGCTCGTCCACGTTTCTCCTAACGCTCCAAAATACTGACCGGCAGACCCAAAAAAACTACCCGACTTAATAGACTTTTTGATTACCAAAAACATCCATAAAAATCTGATAAGCGCCGAATGCCTTTCGGATCATTCATCTGATCACTCGTCTGTACTGGTTCTACTCTAACCTCTCGGAACATTGGAACACTCATTAAAATTGACTCTTATGTCATGAATGGCAATCCCACAGATCGCCACCTGCTAAGCAAAGCTAAAGACATGCCTCATGAACATTTGGCAAAACGAAAGATTTCGTTTCGACAGTCGGCCTGTCATTACAATGGAGTTATTTGTGATCGTTCCGTTATATGAAACCTATAGGATATATTCGGCTACTCGAAATTTGTCAGATCGGATGACTCAAAGAACTCATCCCTAAAAAAACACGATTCTAACTAAAAATACGAAAGTTATGGCATTATAGACTGCATGCAAAGGAAAAAAGGATTTGGGCAACGCTTAAGTCGATAGCGTAGAAACAGACGGACATGCTTATATCGACTCAAGAGGTGATCCTGATCAAGAATATACATACTTAATAGGGTCGGAGATGTCCTTCACTGCGTTGCAAACTTTTTATCAAAATTATAATACCCTCTGCAAGGGTATAATGACAAATATACGATTTTAAGCATCCTGGGTTTAAAAAATACGAAGCATACTCAGTTTGTATATTTTCACGTTAAAAAAATCTTGTTGAATATTACATATTATATTTAAACTGTGATAATTGTTCGTGCGCAGGGCGTGATGCGGCCACTACTGTCGAACTTGAACTCACGGGAGTAACGATAGGTCCCGGAGTCGTAACGTCTGACTAAAACTGCCTGGTTTCTGCAGTTTGGGGTTGATATGCGGGAAACGGCAGAGCAGAAGGTCTGTTGATTGGCTTCAGAGGTCCTTTGATCTGGAGCAACACATGGAGGTCAAGGGGGTTCCTACCGACGGTCCGTGCACGGAAGCAACATTCAGAGGCTGAAGTATCGGTGGTCCTGCTGGCGGCCCGTTCCACGGCAGCAACACTCAGCGGCGATGTAGTCGTAGAAGTAGAATAGAAGTATTATATTTATTAGCATTATTTGTTCAGTAGAGGCTATGCTTAGAAAGCTGTTTGCTCGTAAATTTGTGAATATCTGAGTGTTCTCATTAACTTGGGACACTGAAGCACTAAGCATTTTATCAAAATTTACCGTCAAACAACAATGTTTCAGGTTAGCCGGAAGCGTTGTCGGCGTTGCTGACAGGGAGGGTCCGGAGTTCCAGTCCTAGTAAAGCCAATTAGTTTCACCCTTTTTATACCTTTGCAGAGGTATATTATATAGTAGAGGGTATTGGGTCTCCGACCCAATAAAGTATATATATTCTTGATCAGGATCACTCCCTAATAACATTTATTCTTGTGTTTTACCTCCAACAAATGTTCTATTGAAACATTTTTGTTCCTTGTTAAAATCAGTAGAGCGTTCCATGTTTTAATTTTGGATTGAAGAAAAGCTCGAAAAAATGTTTTTTAATTAATTATAGCTGAGCAAGCAATATTTTCGTCAATTAAAAATATTTTTGTCAATCAAAACAAAAAAAATTTAGATAGCCATGAACAAAAAAAAAAAGGATTTATATACTTTATGGGGTCGCAGATGATTCCTTCAAGTGTTACAAAAATTTGGACAAATTTAATATATCCAGCAAGGGATAATGGTCAACACTCACATGCTCTTCGGTATGTTCCGATAAACTTTAATGTTCCGTTACATTGGTTTTACCAAAAACCGTTATAGTTTTAGAAATTAAAAAAAATATCTTTGTGTTTTTGTTGTTTTGTGGGATCCTCTAAAGCCAAAAATTCAAACGGAATTAAAAAGAGTACATGTTTGGCTCATGTATTAAGTATAAATTAATTAGAACTTATTAATATCGCACAAAAATTAACAAAGTGGCTGACCTTTGATATTTTTTTTTTTTATTATGCCTATTTTTCAGCCACTAGTTTCCTAGTTCATATCATAGCTACAGCTGCGAAAAAATAGCACCACCACCAGATACAATTTTTCAATAGTCACCACAATCATATTTTTAGCTTTAGGAAAACGTTTTATACGTTTTACAAAATCGAAGACCCTAACAAAAATACAAAAATACTTTAACAAAATTTATTAATGTCTATAAAATTCAACGAAAAAACGTACCACCTTTCAAAAATGGATTTTAAATTATAATATTTGTAAACAGTATTGATTTATTAAAAATGCATGTATTAATATTTGGAAGCGTATCCTTTGTTGGTTAAAACAGCTGCACAACGTCTTGGCATTGAATCTACTAAGTCTTGGCAGCGTTTTTTGAGTATATTAGTCCATAACTCTTTAATAAAACCCCATAGGCAACCATCTATAGTCGATGGTTTGGTATCAGCAACTGCCTTCTTAACGTCGGACCACAGATTATTTATTGAGCTTAGATCCAGGAACTGCACAGGAAACTCCAAAACTTAAACTCAATTTTTGGAGAACCACTCTTTTGGCTTTCTGCTGGGTGACCCAAACAGTTAACAGGGTAACATTCTAGTTTGTAAGATATCACGTCATATCACAAAATATTTCTCCATTGCTGGGGTGCCGAATTTTTATGCTCCTTAGCAAGCTTGATACGGTAAGCAATATGTTTGGCACATAAAAGTGGGACTTTTCTTGGGCTGCAGGCTTTCAGATTATGATGTCTGAGATATGGTCCTTTTTCAGTTCTGCCTTCCCTTTTGCTGTGGCGAACCAACCTTTTGACCTCTAAAAGAGCCAGGGAACGCTTTCTACCGCGTGTTTCTTTACTTTTGTTATAGATAATGGCGATTCTTATAATCTTATTTGAGCATCCAACTAGTCGACCCACTTTTTTCGAAAGGATTTTCCATCCTTGATCAACTTTTTGATGAGTTCACACTTCATCACTGCAGAGTTTTCTTCGACTCATTTGAATGTTTTTTTATTTTATAACGTCCTTTAAGTCGGAACGGTACGACCAGTTTACTTCTTTTAGGTAAACTGAGTTTTTTGAGATTCTCTACTGATCTCCTGATTTGTATTTCGAGCTACTTACATCTGGTGTGCCCCAAGGATGGTAGCTTGGACCTTTATTTTTAAACTTTTTATTAACGACTTATATTATTTTATTTACCCTTGCTTTAACTGATTCACTTAAACTTATGTACGCGGATGAAGTTAAGCTTTGTCTTCATTATATATTCACTAGGGCTCACTGGTGTTTAGCAAATAATCTAAAGGAGTTTAATCTGGAGTACCTGGAATACGGGGTATTCCGCGTTCACATAGAATCTGTACAGAAAAAACCGTCCGATTTTGGAGGACTTAATTGGGATACAAATCTTTACTTGAGAAGACTTTTATTAATTAACTTACATAGAAGACTTTTTTTATTATTATTTACCTGTACTACTAACTATTAACTTAGCCTTCACTATTACCTTACCTTCACTTACAATCCGTAGAACGATGCTGGGTGTCGTGATTCAATATATACTTATCAATGGTTATGTAAACAACCAGTATCTACTAACACAAGTAATATTTTAAGTTCCTTGTCGACCAATGTTAATCTGTAATGATTAGGTTTGAGTAAAGGGTACATAAACCGATTGCTAGGTTGTTGTCGCAACTTGCTCTTCAACAAATTGGACGTGGAGAAGTAAATAAGTTCAGAATAGGTTTCTCTGAGACTGACTTTATTAGAATAAAAGTTCAATATTTATAGCCTATTTGATACATGGATATTGCTAAGGTGGTAAATTATTGAAAATGTAGCAAAACGTAAAATGATAAATCAACAATTCAAAAGTGTAATATTTAACAATATTTTGTCGATTGCATTAAATTGGAATGTCAGCAATTTTTGTTGGCGTTTCAGTTTGGTGTTTCTGTAGTGTTTAAGTCGTCGTTTTTTATGTTGGCTATGACCTAATATTTTTATATCCTTGCAGACGGTATTATAAATTTGGTCAAAACTGTGCAACGCAGTGAAGGAGACATCTCCGACCCTATAAAGTATATAAACTCTTGATCACCTCCTGAGTCTATATAAGCATGACTGTCTGTCCGTTTGTCCGTCTGTTTCTACGCATACTAGTCTCTCAGTTTTAAAGCTATCGTCTCCAAACTTTGCACACACCCTTCTTTCCTTTGCAGGCAGTATATAAGTCAGAACGGCCGGGTTCGGTCGACTATATCCTATAGCTGCCATATAACTGATTGATCGGAAATGGCATACCTTTGTTGTTTTTTGAGTTAGAAGGACGGGACTTTGGGAAAACTTATCCGATCTGCCAAATTTCATTAGGATCGGCTGACTATATACGATCCGATATATATATATAATAATGTAAGATACGTGTCGCCACCTAACGGACTGCCAGTCAACTGCAAGTGTATATCAACATCGGCTTCGCCCGAAGTTGGCTTTCCTTTCTTGTTTTTATTATGTATATTTTATTATATTTTATTTTAATATGTAACTCTGACACCAGTGGTATTTTTATTCGAAAAATGGCGTGAGTATCAGTTTTACTGCCTTGCGCATTTATTATTTTGCTGAAGGACATCAGTGGTGGCGACTGGCAAGTTCTAAGTGATCCTTAATTTGGTCGAGTTGGTTTCGTAGCTGTATAGGTGATATTAACATTGGGTTGATTGTTCGATGGCGAACATCAGTTAATACATTGGATATCTGCCTCTACATTCGCTGTAAGCCCTTTGCAAGTAGATTTATTTGCCACTATGCTTGCCCCTAATGTGGTGGCCAAATGAAAATGGTGGCCAAACTTCCTTTTCGCACCTTTGAGACCTTTGAGACAATTTTGGCCATATCTTCTGCGTATGTGGAATCACGTATACCGATCATTAAATTAGCTATGATTCGAACAATATTAAGCAGTGATCTACGTTGCCGAAGGTTATGCATTAGATTATTTCCTGCCTCAAGCTCTGCAAACAGATCTTTAAAATGGTCCAGAATGAAATTGCATGCTGCTACGTTTGTCCATTCCTGGCATATGTGTGAGAGCTCTGTTAGCCCAACTAAAGGTACCTTCATATCATACCAGTAGGGATCCAAGTCGTAATGTACTATCATTGTCCATTCTGAAACTACCATTCTTGTGGTTCTCAGATGTTCGTAGAATATTTCTGTCTTGTTACTGAACTCCGTCACTTTAATTGGCGTTGCCATTGCTAGTAGAAGTAGTACCATGAGTGCTAGAATTACAGGTGCTGATGAGAGGCTTCTCTACACTTCTGCGTTGTACAGGGGGCTCATCAGACTGTTCCGCGTTGAGGGTGACGTCCAATGGGTGTTTATCTTCTGTGAATAGTGGATCTGGACGAGTCACTGGTCTCTTGAATACTCCAGATGACGTTTTGATTTCTACCACCCGAACGAGTTTGTCCGGTCCAGGATACGGTTTGAGGACTCTTCCCATAGGCCAACTCATTACAGCCACATTGTCTTCCTTTATAAGGACTTGCAATCCCTTTTTAATATTTGGAGATGCATGCTTCTATTTGAATTGATTCCAGAGTTCTTGCAGGTACTCACACGACCATTGCCAAGTACTTCAGTCGTTATACCAGTTTCCATATTTTTATTAATGGTTTGTAGCACGGCATGATTTTGGTATCAGGGGGCGTTTAAGCTTATTCGTCAGTGGGGTCTGATGGCATGGAAGTGATAGGACGTGAATTGAGGATCGCCTCGACTTCAACGACCACAGTTTTGAGTTCTTCAAACGTTTAAGACGCCGTGGCTGTAATTGATACAAGCAGCCGTTTCGCCGATATCACCGCAGCTTCCCAAAGGGCACCGAAAGATGGTGCTCTCGGGGATAATAAATATGAAGTCTATTTCTCTTTTGTTACAATGATGAAAATGGCGGTTTCCAGCTCATTTAATTTATTGTTAGCTATTGTTGACTCATCCATTTTGGCTTGACTCTGGTATATCGCACGCAGTTGTGTAAAATGCTTCTAGCCATTGTTTGATCATTGATGATCCAATATTATTGCCAAAAAATGGCACGCAAGGCTTGGGTATTTTTTATGCATTTTTACAATTGTGTCATTGTAGGTGAGCAAGACTGGATGTTTTGCATCATCGGACAGATTTGAATGGTCTAGTCTGCCTCCTATTCGAATTAACTCATCCAAAGATGGGGGCCTATGATACCTGGGAATGGTACAAAAATTGATCGAAAAGATGATCAAATTTGTCTCAGTCAATCTGCATGTATTAAAAATGTTAAAAATATCAAAAAAAATTATGAGGACTTGCAAGCTAAAGAATCATGTGAAGCATGATGTTGTGTACACGTCCGGACTTGAGTACATCCATAAGTATCTTAAGCCGGTATACTAATAATAATAACAAAGAAATTTGACAATTATGGCAAAATTCAGTTGCTGCTTCATCTACCAAAGCTTAATATACGACCTTTTTTGAAGGTGTTAGAGAAGCATTATGGCTAAAGTCATTAGTAAATGAAATTAAATTAAAGTTAAATGGCCTAATAGATATTTTTGAAGACAACCAAGGTTGTATTAGTATAGCCAATAATCCGATTTCCCACAAGAGAACTAAGCACATAGGTATTAAATATCATTTTCAAGTATATTTCCACAGATTTCCTATTGGCTGATATTTTATCAAAGCCACTACCAATAACTAGATTCACTACCCTGCGCGACCAACTGGGGACTACTGAACCTTCAGCCTACCTTAAAAAACCTTAAAACCAAGACAAACTGGATCTCTTGGCATATATATATATATATATTTAACAATATTCAAACCAAAATAATTTCTAGTCTAACCATTGCTGTTTATATAAGTGAATCTTGTAAATTTATGTTTTTTGATCTGATTGGGTTTTACTGGGTTTTCCCAATTCTTTGCAGCAAATGCTGGATAAAAAAAAAAAAATCCCTAGAGAAGAAAAATATTACAATCATTTGAATATGCACACCCTCGCCTAAAAATTTTTTTGTTATTCCTTAATTTGTATCAGTGTAACTTTTGGGGTGGCGTGTTGAGAATACCAAAAGTCACACTTGTACACATACACATTGTATGTGGGTGGAAAGAGGATGAACAATGAAGATCTCAGAGAGAGGCAAAGCTCCCTCTTCTTTTTGTTCTCTACCTCTCTGCAGAAGAACGTTTTTGTTTTCCTTACTGGCATGATGCAAATACTAAAAAAAATCCCTGATACCGGGATTTCCAAAATCCTAAGATCCAGGGATCCCACCCTAATGCCATCTAAATGTGAATTTTCCCTCGAAGTATGTATGTAGCTTACTTCAACCTGAGCCGGATCGCCCGGCTATCTGTTTCTACGGAAACCAGTCTCTTAGTTTTAAAGCTACCAACTTAAAACACCGCACACATCCTTCTTTCCTTCGCAGGCGGTATATAAGTCGGAATGGCCCGGATCGGTCGATTATATCCTATAGCTCCCATATAACTGATTGATCGAAAATGGCATAACTTCGTTGTTTTTTAAGTAAGAAGGATTTTCTATGGATTCTACTTTGGGCAAATTTATTCGATCTGCCAAATTTCATAAGGATCGGCCGACTATATACGATCCGATATATATCTAATAA
Source organism: Drosophila atripex (assembly GCA_035045925.1). Taxonomy (NCBI): domain Eukaryota; kingdom Metazoa; phylum Arthropoda; class Insecta; order Diptera; family Drosophilidae; genus Drosophila; species Drosophila atripex. Next base: position 573,700 of record JAWNOP010000041.1, on the reverse strand, counting down.
TATAAGTCGCCAACTAGCGGACTGCCACTCAACTGCAAGAGTATATAAACTTCGGCTCCGCCCGAAGTTAGCTTTCCTTTCTTGTTATTTTATACAATCGCACGATCTTGTTGTCTGCAAGCAAGTAAAAAGGGTACGCGTGTGCACACAAAAAGGAAAACAAAAACGTTCTTCGGCGGAGAGGTAAGACCACTAAAACTTAAAACCGTCCGTGTTTATTAGTATTTAAATCTTGGAGCCTATCTATTTCCATCTGAAGCCACCAGGAGCCGACACTTGTTTTTACAAGGAAATTGGTCACCCCTCCTGGGTGGCCTTAGTTTTATAGTGGTTAACTATCCTATGTCTCTATTTATTGTAATTTATTTATCACAAATTATATAGAAAATTATGGCTGTTATAGGATATAGTCGACCGATCCCGGCCGTTCCGACTATTATGCTGCCTTCCAAAGAATGAAGGATGTGTGCAAAGTTTAAACAAAGTTTTAGGGTTACATTCTAATTAGTAAAATTAATCAAATATTTAAGTAACAAAAAAACATATATTTAAGACAATATTATTTATTTTGGTAATATTCTTTATTATTTCGTATAATTTATTTGTTGTTTTTTTTTTTATAAAATTTCTCTACCTAATTTAAAATTAGAATCAAAAACTATAAATAAAAACCCAATTGTTAAAATTATCTAGATAGTTGGGAAACAAAAAATTGTTTCTTGTTTTTAATTTCTTCAATAGATATAAGAAAAGGGTGCTCTGATTCCTTGACATAATATATTTTTTAGTACCGGTTATTATTTACATATTGCTCCAAACATAGTGTTCGCTAAGACTAAAATACAAAGACCAGAAATATCCGTTATGCCTATCCCTATTATGCTTTTCAAAACAAGAAAATGGAAATGAGTGAGAATACTCTCTTAAACTCTCACTCCCACCCACTAAATTCGTTTTTTCTCTTACCTACATTAATTTTATTCAATTCAAATATGGCTGAGGCAATAACAATGTATCCATGCACACTTCTAATGCTTATATCGACTCAGGAGGTAAGCCCTTCGTTAGTTTGCCCAAAGTAGAATCCATTGAAAATCCCATCCTTCTATCTTAAAAAACAGCTATGGCAGCTTTAGGATATAGTCGACCGATCCCGGCCGTTCCGACTTATATACTGCCTGAAAAGGAAAGAAGGGTGTGTGAAGTTTGAAGACGATAGCTTTAAAATTGAGAGACTAGTTTGCGTAGGAACAGTCAGACAGACGGACATGCTTATATGCTTATATCGACTCAGGAGGTGATCCTGATCAAGAATATATATACTTTATAGGGTCGGAGATGTCTCCTTCACTGCATTGCACACTTTTGGCCAAAATTATAATACCCTCTGCAAGGGTATAATAATAAATAATTTAGAAATCACTTTGTATGCTTTTTTAAAAATATATATTCGTATATCACAGCGGACGGCAGTCCGCTAGGTGGCGACACGCATGACTTTGGGAGATTTGGGAGAAATTTGCAGAAATGTACAACCCTTGTCATTTCCTAACTTGGAGATAGTGGGGAGATTGGAGTCAACAGACAAAATATTTTATTTACACACATTTTGCACATTTGCACAAATGAAGAAAGGTTTTTTAAATATCTCATTCAATTTCTTAAATATCAAATGTCTAAATCTTAAGGAACAAGAAATACACTGAAACAAAAAATAAAAAAACCAGTAAACGATCCTATTTTGCAGCTAATAAATGCAATATATACATATATTGCATATATACAAATATTGCATATATACGTATATTGCATATATACATTTATTGTATATATGCATATATTGTATTTATTCGTCAACAAAATTGATATCAGATATTTCGGGCGTGGCATGAGGGTTCGCCACCGTTCATTTACCTCGTCAATAGGTTTTTTTAATTGATTATTATATTACTATTCATATTGCTCATTTAAAAATATTACGTGTACAGTTAACTTTTAACTTAAGGAAAAATATAAATTATGAAATTTTGAATACTGACTACTTTCATCAAATACCTTTTTAATGGATGATAGTTTTATTTTTATATATTAATATTTTAATTAATAACTTCTGGCAGAGCCGAAGTTGATATACCCTTGTTAAGTGGCTTATATTATTAGCCATAATGGGATCGTATAAACTCGATCGATCCTAATCAAATTTGGCAGAAAATATATAATTTAAAAGCTTGTGTAAAAATTTCAGATAGATCGGTTCAGCCGTTTTTAAGAAATATTTCTCACTGACTTTAAAAACACCGTTTCGAGAAAAAAGTGATTGAAGTTTTGCAAGCACCTTTACATGTAGGTAATTTTTATACCCTAGCAGAGGGTATTATGTTTTGGTAAAAGTGTGCAACGCAGAAAAGGAGACCTATCTTCGACCCTATAATGTATATATATTCTTGATCAGGATCCCTTCTTCAAAGAAAAGAAGGGTGTGTGCAAAGTTTGAAGACGATAGCTTTAAAACTGAGAGACTAGTTTGCGTAGAAACAGACAGACGGACAGACGGACATGCTTATATCAACTCAGGAGGTGATCCTGATCAAGAATATATATACTTTATGGGGTCGGAGATGTCTCCTTCACTGCGTTGCACACTTTTGACCAAGATTATAATACCCTCTGCAAGGGTATAAAAAGGGAAAAAATCCAAAAAAGTCCCTTCCACAAGAAGTCATTGATCTACTCGATGTTCCTGATCCAGAACTATATACGACCAGAAAGCCGGATGGAGAGCCAGACGAAGACGATTTTTTTGCTTAGATGATATTATTTTGGATACAGATATTTAAAATGAAAATTAGTTAGATAATATAATGATAAAAATATATTTTAAAAATGTATTTTGGTTCTCAATTGTGTTGATTTCGGGGTTGTCGACGACTTTACTATTTTTTTAAACTTTGTTGTGCCTTTGCTTCCATAATATAAGTCAATTTCTGTAGCAGGCGCGTGAAGACACTATATATAGCCGAAGAATTAAAAATTTTCCAAATTTACCAAATGAAAGGTATTGTTTCGTTAGAGGAATTTGATCCAAACATTAGCCAAAAGTAGTAATTTGCGTAAATGTAAAACACTTTCGATTCACTAAGTTGGACATTGTGGGGACATTGGTGTCACCAGATAAAATATATAGATCCAAATAAATATATATATATATGTATCCAAAATATACGTCGATTTGTACCTTAACTATTATTATCCGACATTTCTATTCAGGTAAAAACGATTTTTAAACATTTTCCCAAATGAAGATGTTGGCCAAATTTTGCTCCGAAAAAGGTACCGTCCGCGTTTGTCTTATTTTGTCTTTTAAAATTATGAAAAAAATATGAGTGTGTTCGTAACAAACAAGTAACAAACAAACATCGTTTGTTCTACGATTTTTTTAAATTCATTAAGGTTACTTTAAAAAATAAAAAAGACTTTTAAATGTAACAAACTCATAACTTTACAACCAATGAAGCTAACTTCACATGCTATATTTCGTTGGAAAGGTTTTTTAAAAATATTTTTCACTTTCTTTAAGATCAAATATCTAATTCTTATGGAAAAAGAAATACACTAAAAAAAAAATAAGAAACGGGTTAAAATTTTTTCTTCAAAATTGGCTAAAACAATCCTAATTATATTAAATGTGAAGATAGTTTTTAAGATAACGCAACTTTTGATATATCGTTTATATCTGGAAAAATTCGCTTACTCCAGATATAGTTCGATAACTAGAGCAACCCATGGTGCTGGCTGTGAAGAAATGGTGCATATTCATAGCATTACATAAACAATTTGTTGTTTATCTTTTCCCTTGCGAATTGCGCCACGTCTCTGGCTGATAACTCACTCCAACACAAATATCCCAACAAATTTTTTCTCTCACCGCTGCGGACTGCCAAGCAATTTTTAGTTACTCGTTTCACTGGTAGATGGCGCTTTGCAACTTTAAGATACTTTATTCGCTTCTGGAAGACGCTTTGCAATTCCCTAACATTTTTAAGATTATTTCTTCACTTCTGGATGGCGCTTTGCAATTCACAAACTATTTTAAGTTTCTTTTTCACTTGTGGATGATGCTTTGCCACTCCCAAACAACTTTAAGATTCTTTCTTTACTTCTAGATGGCGCTGTGTCACTCCCAAAATATTTTACGTTTCTTTTTCACTTGTAGATGACGCTTGCCACTGACAAACAATTTCCAGCTCCTTTTCTTTTCGCCGCTAGGGGCCCTTCGCTACTGTTGCCACAAAACCTCTTATCCTTTTACTGAACCCTCCCCTCCCCGAGGGTACAATGTCAGGCGTCGATCAGCTAAGATAAAAAGTAAGAAGTATGTGTTTTGATTTTTATGTGATCAAACATCATGGTATAGGGGTACAACAAAATTGTTTGATATCAAATACAAAAACTCTGGACGATGTAAAATATCGGTGACAACGGTTCATGCAACGCCCAAATATCTGATATCATATCTCAAAAACCTCTAGACGAGGTAAAATAACGGTGGCGAACCCGCATGCCACGCCCAACATATCTGATATAAATTCTGGTGACGAATAAATGCAATATATGTAAAAAAAATTGTAAACGTGCCGGGTAAGAATATTTTTAATGTATAATTTTTTATAAATATATTGCATTTATTCGTCATCAAAATATATATCAGATATTTTGGGCGTGGCATGCGGGCTCGTCACCGTTATTTTACCTCGTCTAGAGGTTTTTTGTATATGATTCGACACTTTCAGAGATCATGCGTTGTCTCAAAGCTAAACAGGAGTTAGGAACTTTCGAGGAACTATTAGACAGATCCATTTATGAATATATTCCGCAGAGCATTCAGTGACTCCCAAAATGCCACTTGACATATATTTTGGGAGAAATATATCTAAAAATCCAGAAACCTATGAAAAGTCAAGGCAGAATAACAATGAGAGAATAAAGCAGAAACAAAAATTAGATTTACACAAGCATAACAAAACCCGAAAGACACTTAAAAATTATCAGACAAGACAAGAACTTTGTATCAAACGAAATGTGAGATTAAGAACTCAACTCTCACCATGATATGCTAAAACAATGTTAAAGAAGATAAGGGCACAACAATACTAACCGAATCTGGGAAAATAGTTCACAAAAGTAATATAAAAACACAAAAACCACTTTTTACAGCCACTTATTAACTATTCTAAGCATTGAAATAGCCATTAGTTTTCAGAATCAGGTAAGATTGATAAAGAAAGAAATTGTAAATATTAGGTACGCAATGGTAAGTACAATGGGCAAGAGTAAATATAATAAATTCAATACTCCTGAATACTCGAATGTAAAAAAAAAATAATACTGTAATCCATATGAAATAAAACGTGTCGGGTCAAGCAGCCGCCGGAAAGAGTTTGGCCGGTAATAATTTATTGATTTCGTGACGTCATTTTCTTTTGTATTTATGTTAGCGTCTCTCGCTCTATACTCGTTGCCCGCTTTCGTGCATTCGATCGGCCACCTGCATCTGCCGTCATGCGCTAGCGTTTGTCTCGCTCTCTCGCGGGATCTCTCGATCGCTCCGCAGCATCAAGCCAATATTTAGAACACAAACTTAAAGCTCCCGAAAATGCTTGGTAACTGAACATTGGTGAACCCCGACGTGATTGTGCTTAGGAAAATTTGAGCTGCGCGGCTTAAAATATATAAACTTAAACAAATTCAAAAACATTATTCGGTTTGTGATTTGTGCGCGAAATATTAGCATCTGTTGACATACATACATACGCTGTCGCTCATACATATTTTACTCCGTTATATAGAAGCTGCACAGTTGTTCGTGAGCTGACAATAAATAAACGAACTAAAATAAATTTTTTGTTGCGAAAATGAATCCGGTTTTCGATTGTACCTCTCCTGGATGGAAAGTATTCCTGAGTCAAAGTGCAGTTGTCCTTTTTGAGGATCTTCAAAGATTGTTGTCCTCCTTGAAATCAGTGGATACATTTCCGGACGCGATGTTAAATGTGCCGCTCATTGAATTGGAGGGAATCGTTGCGGATTTCAAGAGCACACACAAGGAGCTGTCCGAGATGGATGTTGCAGAACTCAGGAGCGATCTGCGCGTCAACTTCAACGATGCGGCGAGGGAGGCACGATTCATCCTGGATCAGGAGAGATTATGCGACGCTCCAGTTTGTTTCCGGCAAGTTCGACGCTGATCAACGCATCTTCTGCCACCTGGCTTTGCCGCCACTGCCACTTCCCACTTTTAGTAGAGGTTATGCGGAGTGGCTTGAATTTCGGTCATTGTTCTAGACCATGGTGGACACAAACCCATTCATCAGTCGGGTCGAGAAGCTTTAACGGTTGCGGTCTTGCCTTCGTGAATCTGCCTTGGAGACTGTTCGAATGTTGGAGCTGACGGACAGAAATTATGTCGTCGAATTGGAGCTGCTAAACAAAAGGATTAGTAATCGCAGACTCATTTTTCAAGCTCATTTTAATGAGAGAATGAATCTGAGTGCCGTAGAATCCGCTTCGGCGACGAGGCTTCGCGAGCTTTCGGACAAATTCAATTCGCATATGCGAGCCCTGGCATGCATGGGCACAACGAAGCAGATTGCTAGCTGCATCATAATCCAAGTGCTGTTGCAGAGGGTTGATGATGCCACGCAGTCTAAGTGGAAGAAAATGCAAGCTGACTCAGATTCCTTGGATTCCATTCCAACTTGGGAGTCCATCGCCAGTTTTCTTAAGCAGAAATGGCGGACTTTGGAGAGCAAGGTTTTACCGACGACATCATATGCACCAATCCTTGCGGTAGGACGGCGTAGACCCTTTCATACAGGTAACACTGCATTTGAGATGACCAACTCTTCCGCATGCATTATTTGTGATGGCCATTCTCACATAATAAACTCCTGACCAAGGTTTTTAAGCTTGTCGCCTGAGGATCGTTTAGGCGAAGTTAGGCGATTGGATTTATGCCGTAAGTGCCTTGTATCTGGGCACCTATCGCGCCATTGCAATTCGTCAAGCTGCCGTGCTTGTGGACGCAGGCTGGTGCACGCTATGATTAGATTACTGCATGTTGGTGGCAATTTGCCAGCTCAAGGCCAACACCCCTTTCCCGAGGTTTCCGAATCTAGCGACGCTGTTTCTCGGTCAGCGTCCGCTCCCGTCAATTCTCTTGTCGCCAAAGATCGTTTTGGTGATGTGGTGCTGCTAGCCACTGCCAATATTTTGGTCAGGAACCGCTCCGGAGTTCTACTGCCCTGCTGAGCGCTGCTCGATTCTGGTTCGCAGGTGCATCTAGTCACCTCAAGGCTGGCGAACCAGTTGCAGCTGCGGAAGATAAGGTCTCCGGTTTCTTTATCCGGTATAGGTGACGCAAGGTTTTCTACCGATCGGTTTTCAGTGCAAGTCAGCTTGCAATCTCAATGCTCTGACTACCCGGCGCAAGTAACTGCGATCGTAGCCTCCAACATCACTGACCTTCAGCCCAATTTTGCATAGGACGTCAGCACTTGGAAAATTCCTGCCAATGTAAAGCTAGCAGATCCTCATTTTCACCAGCCGCAGCGAGTTGATTTGCTAAGTGAAGCTGGATTATTTTACGAGCTGCTTTGTGTCGGGCAAATTCATTTGTCTCCTGGTTTGCTCACAAAAAACTCGGCTCGGTTGGGTTGTTTGTGGAGGCGGAGGTCCTAACAACGGAAATGTTCTCATGGCTGCTGAGCGGTCGGGACTGATCTGCCCAAAGGGGCCTTTAGATGAGCGGCTCAATCAACTTCTTCGACAGTTCTGGGAAGCGGAAACCTGCACCGATCCGATGGTGAAGGCGTCCAAGGAAGAACTGGATTGCGAGAGTCATTTTGCTAAGAAATTCGTGCGGTTAGAAGGTGGTGCCTATAAAGTCAGGTTGCCAATTAAACATAACTCCGGTTTATTGGGTGATTCGTACTCACAGGCTCTACGTCGTTTCCAGTCGTTGGAGATGAAACTGTCTCATCAGCCCGAACTGCGCGCTCAGTATTCGGCCTTTATAAAGGAGTATCTTAACCTAGGTCATATCTCCCTGGTTCCGCCGGAGTTGCATCGAGATTGCAAATATATTCCGCCACATCCTGCGTGCTAAAGAGGGTCGAGGTAGAAGACTTTCCAGGGGGATGCGAAATCTTGCTTCGAGATTTTTTCGATGATTTCTGGTGGCAGCTCAAAGGAGGAGGTTGTTGGCATTTTAGGGCATATTTCACCGCTTTTGTCCAAGGGCGAATTTCAGTTTGGCTTGCTATAATTTATTGAATTCGTGACGTCATTTTCTTTTGTATTTATGTTCGCGTCTCTCGCTCTATTCTCGTCGCCCGCTCTGCATCGGTCACCTGCATTTGCCGTCATGCGCTAGCATTTGTCTTTGACTCCGCTGCATCAGGCGTTGAGCCGCGCTCCCGCGTCATTATTCTAACTCGGTCAACCCTACTCATATATGTGCATATATCAATTGTAGATACCACAAAACAATTAAATAAATTGTATCAATATCTATAAGTCGAACTGTGCGTGTTTATTAAAGCCAATATTTAGAACACAAAATTAAAGCTCCCGAAAACGCTCGGTAACTGAACAAAACGAATATTTCAAATTTAAAAATATATTTTTTGAAATACCAAATACTTGTAAAAAAGTTATAAATATAAATATATGTAACAGAAATCAAATTGTTAATCAAATTGTTTCCTAAAACTAAATTTATTTCTAATACACCTATTAGGGCACACTGTAACTTTAGCAACATGGATCACACAGAAGAAGTAGAAGACGTCGGCAATGGCATTATCATACTCATCGATTCTAAGGCAACATAACTTGAAACATGACGAAACATGTGTTAAAGGCACCTATTTAATAATTTATCCAACGACACAATACCAATCTACATGCAATAATTCAGTAACCTTGAAAACATTATAACCAAGATCGGAACTCCTATTTTACAGATGACACCAATAGAGGAACAACGCGTCAAGATTTTGTCTCTAAAAGCTTTATTTTGTCTCTTAAGCTTACAAGATCTCTTCAAGCAAACCAACCTAAACACCATCAGCCTGGTTACTCTCTTTTCTTTGGGGACGATCATCTTCAACTCAGCACAAGTGCTTCATCTTAACAATAATGGATTTCATGTCATTCATGCAGACAAATTTGCAAGATCTTATGCGAAATCAGAACGTTTTGTTTGAGCTGCTTGTTGCTCAAAATCAGACTAAGTAATCAATGGCTCCACTCCGTATATCACTGTGGAACGCCAACGGCGTCTCACAGCGCAAACTCGAGTTAACTCAATTCCTTAATAATAACCATATCGATGTACTGCTACTTGCAGAAACTCATCTTACAAATAAATACAATTTCCAAATTCGAGACTACTTTTTTATAACACGAATCACTCAGACGGGAAAGCACACGGAGGCACTGGGATTCTGATTAGAAATCGCATTAAACACTGCTTCCACAATAGTTTATCCACTAACTACATGCAAGCTACATCTATAGATGTACAAATGGAACACCGTTCCTAAAAGCTTGCCGCCGTATACTGTCCTCCTCGGTTTACAATATCCGAATCCCAATTCATGGACTATTTCAACTCTCTGAGCAAACAATTTATAGTAGCACGGGACTTTAATGCCAAGCATACGCACTGGGGATCTCTACTTATGACCCCAAAGGAAAGGCAGCTGTACAATGAATAATTAAAGCAAGCAACAAGCTAGACTGTCTATCACCTGGGACACCTACATATTGGCCAACAGATCCCAGAAAACTGCCAGACTTGATAAATTTTGCAGTCACAAAAAACATTCCACGCAACCTAATAAGCGCCAACTCCTTATCAGATCAACTAAACTAAATCTCCTTCAACTCCTTCCTTCCTTCAACTAAATCTACATCCAGTTGCGGTAGATAAACCATTCAGACTAACAACGAATAAAACCAACTGGCTCAGGTACAAAAAATATGTAAGTTCGCATATTGAGTTGAATCCACGTTTGAATGACAAAGCTAATATCAACTCATTCACAAACACTCTTGAATCCGTCTTGGTCGCAGTAGCTCGCATGTAAACTCCACAAACGCAAAAAACATTGTACAATCATAGATTCACGAACGTTGAAGTAGAACAGCTTGTTCGACGCTCACGGCAAGAATGATAATCTAACAGATCACCATCTGCAAAACAAGGGTTAAATGATGCTACACGGAGGCTCCCAGCTGCATTACGTCATGAAGAAGAAAGGTCCTAAAAACATTACATAGAGCAGTTATCCACAATGAGCTCCAAGTTCCCACTTTGGAGAGCTTCATTCAGCGCACCATTAGAATCTGCATAGCCGCGCAGCGACGATACATTTTGAACATATTCAAAATGTATTTTATCCCAATACAGCATCAAACGGGATCTCACTGCTAGCAACATCAGAGATCGACACATCTACGTATGAACCCATTTTATTTAGACCACATGAGTTACTCAAAATCATAAATGAACAACTCAACCCAAAAAAAAAAGTCCAGGATGCGACCTAATATCATCAAAAATGATTATTAAACTTCCTCTCTGTGCAGTTCGACCTATTTGCCAACTCTAAAACGCAATATCGATGGACACTTCCCAGAGAGATGGAAAAGTCGATCATCATAATGATACCAAAACCTGGCAAAGACCTCACAATGCGGTCTCATATATAGACCAATTAGTTGCTTTAGAATTATTAGCTCTTCGAAGAATTAGCTCTTCGAAAAATGCTTCTTAGCACATATTACCCTATATCTCAGAACACACAACAAAATCCCGACTCATCAATTCGGTTTTCGAGAAAAACGTGGAACCATCGAGCAAGTCAACCGCATAACTTCACACATTTGAAATGCATTGGAACAAAAGGGGTACTGCACTGCGATATTTCTGGACGTGTCACAAGCTTTCGAAAAAGTATGGTTAGAAGGTTTAATGCACAAAATAACAGAATTGCTCCAAAACCAACACTCACAAACATCTGAAGTCATGCCTTTACAACAGGAAATTCTCAGTAAGATGTAATGCTGGCATGTCCGATGATTACATCATCACAGCCGGAGCTCCTCAAGGCAGCGTCTTACGGCAACGGCGCAACTTCCTAAACACCTGGTGGCAGTGAGAAATGGCTATCCTACTGGCGAATCAAAGTTAACGAACAAAAATGCAAACACGTAACGTTCACACTTAACAGGAAAGACTGACCTTACTCTTACTTACTCTAAACAACACAGTAGTTCCGATAGCAAATAAAGTAACATAACCGCATTTTATGAACATGATTGAATCCGCAGACGCAGTGCTTCTTGAACGAGGTGCATTCCACTATGGTCCGGCAATTGATTATCGGTAAAAATTGGAAAAATTTATCAATATTGTAACACGTAAAAATCTACTGGAAACTACTGGATTACTTTGTGCTGGAGGCAAAGTAAATTTTCCAAAATTGGTCCACCACTCTTTAGTTTCTGTAATTGGAAAGGATTATAGCCACTTCTTGGCCAACATTTAGAAATATTACTGCTTTTTCCAGATGGCATCATTTCGCCCTACACATCTTATACAGGACAATATCTTAGAGAATTACATATTGAGGCAGGACCAAGTCTGCCTGGAAGCTAGTTTTCTAATAAAAATTTAGGAAACAGTCCCGGAATCTTAAAAAGTAGCACAGTTGTCCCATTTCCGATTGTTCAGCTATATGGTAGCTATTGGATATAGTCAGCCAATTCTTATAAAATGTTGCGTCATAATATTGTTTATTTTGCATGCGACTGAAATGTATAGAAAAAGAGCTAATCCAATTTATTCTTCGTATACAATGATATAAGAGGAGAGAGTAAGAGCCCGACTTAGTAAATAGGCAGAGCGAAAGCTCGCTAGCCTAATGCTAAAAATAATTGCCGTTGGAACCGAGCGCCGAGAAGAGGCGGCTTGCGGCCAACATTGCGATAATATAAATAAACATAAGATAAACTAAACATATTATTATGTTTTAATTACGTATCTTCCGCAGCTGGGGCCTGTCCTTAAACTTTATCTTTAACCTTTCTAGATACGGTTCTAATAACCGCCACTCGAGACACTCCATCTCGACCGGGAACTAGATCCATAATTCTCGTCGGTCACTTCCTAGGGGTAGGTTCTCGTCCTTGACTATCACCACGTGGTTATTTGCAAAGGAAGAGCCGTATGCACGGCATTTAGAGCGTTGCTGATGGAGGCTTAAATACTCCTCCTTCCATCGAGTCCCCAGAAAGCCTGCTGCAGGAAAGACACACGCTGCCAGCTTTCCATAAGGTTTAAATTCGGCTTCGTGACATTAGGCTCAATAAAGCTTACTGGCAGTCCAACAGTTAACAAATGAGCTGGTGTTAGAACATCGAAGACTGCAGGATCTTCTGAAAGAGACAATAAAGGCCCAAAGTTATTGACAACACCAATGTAACACAGAATAGTTAGCAGCTCCTCAAATCCAAAAACTGAGGATTTAACTTTAATGCATATAGCGAATACCCACTGTACCACATACAGACCACGTACGTAGAACTCATACAACATGTATATACAGTGTATTTTTATATAAACATAAGCACAGTTAGAGGAAAAAGTTATTTTAAATTTTATCACTTTGGAATGCCTCAGACTGTACATTTGAAGTGCAAGCGTCAGCATATTCCCATTGCTTCCCCACTTAGCCATCATTGCATATATGCTTATGCATATACACCATTTCTCGCGCTCCCGCTTACCAATAGCTTAAAGTGAGCATAAACACGCATACATACAAAAGTAATAAATTCTCTCCACTGCCGTGTTTACTGCCAGCACAGCTGTGAGACTTTACTGAAATATAGAATAAGACATTCATTATGAAATAAACCTTCAACCATTAAAGAAAAATGTTACCTTCCAAGTCATGTGTTACACAATTATGTAGAATTGTCTGCAAACCGGTTAATTGCCTCACTCAGCAATTAACCAAAATAAGACAACATACAATAATCCTGCAATAACAATACAATACAACATATTGTACTATAATCCTGCTAGGAACTACAACTTGGCATTGGAAGTATAAAGTGCGTCGTTCATCGACGAATGGAATACAAAAAATACCCCGTTGAACCGCTATGGCAAAACGTGGGGACGTGTAAAAGGAAATCAATAAAAGTACATAAATTGAGATTTTTACATGATGTTCCAAATATTTATACGAAACAATGTGTTTAAAAACGGGCAGGCCGCCTATTACTCCTGCGAGGGAGCATCAGCAAGCCAACCGTCGACGACCAGCTGATGCAGCCAAGGCCGGATGTGGTTAAATTTAAAAAAAAAATAAATATATAAGACAAAAATGTTAAATTGGGCAGATCCATTTCTGCCCGATAGTAGTATAGCCCGTAAAGCTACACAAAAAAATAGGCAGAAAGTTGGAAAACAAATTTTTTTTTAAACCACGCCACTCACTCCAAGGTCCTGGCAACCGCTGACTCTTTGCTCCAGGAGATCAGCCATAATATGCTCCAGCAACCGAGGTTTTGTGCGGAAACATCGGATATATTTGTGCAAATTTGTGCAAAATTAGCTCCAGATCGGGCCTATCATATATAAAAACTGCTGGCCACTAATCTTGAAGTCCAAGAAGAAACGCAGGACCATGAGACCACAGGTTTTCATCAATCAACTTCATGGTGTCGCGCACCACGCGACAGCATGTCTGCCGAGTTCAAATCACGTCGGGGTCACCAGAGACCAAATGTTCGTCCACAGAGCGTTTATGTGGCCCCTATCGTCGAACTTGAACTAGTCCGTTCCACGGGAGTAACACGACACGGTAACAGGTGTAGATGTTTCCTACTGGCGGACCGTTTCCTACTAGGCCGGTCCTATTAGCGGTTCGTTCCACGAGAGCAACACTCAAAGTAGGTTACTTTTAAGTACCGTAACTTAGAACTGAGTGACGAAGCGATTAACTTTTTATTCGCAACTATCTATATTCTGGAGTAGGGGATCTTATATAAGATCAGATTATTACATATGTTGTGGCTTTATTACGGTTAGCTGGTAAGGTCAAGGTTAAAGAAAGTACGTGCTATGTAATAGTTCTAGATCTGCTGACTCAGATTGCTTGGTATTGGTTTGCTGCTGAGCAACACTTTCTCAACGGAAATTGACCCTTGACGAGGATCCCCGATGTTTGCTGCATTATGTTAATAGCCTCATCTGTAGAGAAACATCCGGAAATTAGATAATCAACATAAAAATCGCGATGCAAAATTTCGGCAGCCTTTGGAAACATAGACTGCTTATCCTTATGCATTGTTCGAACTGACCAAAATGAGACCGGCTTTGTCCCATATGTGACAGAATACAGTTTAAAAACCTCCAATTCACTCTAGGTGGAATTCCGCCATAGAATGCATTGCAACCAGCTTTCCTCATGGGAAACTCCAACGAATCGGTACATTTTGAAAATATCTCCTGTGGCCACCCGATGACAATAGAACCTCAGAAAGATGTGCATCAACTTAAGCTGGATAATCGGACCAGCCATCAACATTCATTCAGTAAATATCTAAAGGTGATGGCAGCTGATTCATCAAAAATAACCCTTAGCTTATTTTTTAACCGTTCTTTTTTAAAACACAATGATGCGATAGGAAATATGTTTGGGGAAAATGTCTGGGGAGTAGTGAATACTCCTATATGAACATATGCATATCCTTTATACATATGCTTCAATTGAGGCTGACATCAAAGCTTCTTTTCGAGGGAGAGAAATCGCCGCACAGCTGGAGAGTAAGATTCGAATTGCAACTTAGAACCGCATTTTAAGGATAGGCCCACAAATTAGACGCCAGATTCGAGTCGGGCAGAATGTTGCATAAAATGCGCCTCGCAATCCAACTCCTCATTCGTCCCCTTCACAATAGTCTCGGAGAAGTCTTAGCTTTCAGAATTATTATTGGAGTAGACACTCTTAACGCTCATCGAGTTGGGTTGGGCTCTTCACAACGTCCAGCCACGCTGTGGCCTCGAAAGATCTTCTCCCCACGTGTGAGCCGTCCCTACACACGACCCATCTAAGCAGGGTTTCCATTGTCAGGGAACAATGGTAAGCCAGCTGAGAGGATTTCCCAACACGCTCATAAAATAGACAAATCGATACGTTGTGGCCGGATAAACTTTGGATCAGCTAAAATGATGTTGGCCGGTTGATGTTTCAACTGGAGACATCCAAGTTGAAATTAGGCAAGAAGTCCGTGAAGTTGGCGGCGATTACAGCGTTGACAACGGCCTAATGTTTGGAGCAATGAGACAGTAGTAGCACATCGAAAGAATCCGTCTGTCGCGAAGCCAGTGTCGCCAATTCCAAACTGTTCGCGAACGAGACTGTTCGCTGTAGCCAGCTGCTGTCTTACAACTGCTCCTCCCACAACTGCGACAATTAGAAGCGAGGCACTTATGGAGTTTGGAGATAATTTCTAATAAAATATTATTTTATTTGATTTCACCTGGCCTGGGTAGCTGCGTTTAACCTTTGAAGGCGCACTTAGACAATCATGCTGCCGGCGATCTGATGTCCCCAAATTTTTCAAGGATTTTTTGGGCATTGCATTTATCCAAAAGTCTTCGGAGCGCTGCTACTGAGCCGCCTTCCAATAGACTGAGGAATCTCCAATACAATCAGAATCTTTTTCACATAAGCCTGAAATATTAACCGACAGTTAGTTAGAAATAATTAGTTAGAAAAAATTAGTTAGAAATAGAGGAAGTAAGGTTTAAAAGCTCTGACAGAGTGTTGCGTTCGCCTGAATGCTTTAATATCCGGTGGCAAGAGTGAAATGGGCAGCAATTCGAGCAGAGCGCAGCAACGTCTCGTGCTCGATTTCAGCGTGCATCGTCGCTACAATATCAGACACAGACCATCGTAAGTCACTGTGGAGCACTTTGGACACAATTACTAATGGATTGCCTTTGACTTACATTTTAAAATAGCACTGGAGTGGGTGCTCCTGTGACTGAGGGGCTGGAGTTCATCGCCACCATAATTGAACTACGAACAGTCAAATAAAAAATGCAGTTAATAATTCTGGCGGTAAAATTATATTGCTTAAATTTTATTTGAAGAAATTTAATGAAATTTGCCCGCAGCGAACGTGATTTACCGTCTATGCGCTCAGAATCGTACTCTGAGTTGTGGAATGTATTGTTTGGGAACGAGACACCGTGTATTTAATCTTAAATTTTATCGTTCTCTTTTCATTGTCATTGTCCATCGCAAGCCCAGCGCATCGGGAATATAAATGTAATAAATATTCAGTGACCCAAATTATAACCAATGAATACAGATCTAACTTACGGCGGTCTAATTTATAATCATACAAAGATTCTGGTCCTTTGAGCTGGATCGCCGCAAACACATTTGGATTCAGGATATTAGATTCGTCATTTGTATAGAGCCTCGCCCTAATTATTCATCATGCGGAATGTGATTCAAAAACGGGCCTTCTGCAAAGCAACGATCACCCGGGCATACAACTCGGTCTCCCGGTTTGCAGAAGATATTCATTCCATTGGTACGCTAGAAGCACGCCTAGCGCAATTTCAGGAAAATGATGTACGATTTCTCCGACTTACGGAGGAACTCCCTTTTAGAATCCCTTCCAGAAGACGACCGATGTTATGATCCCAGCCAATTTGACAACAGCTCTACCTTTTTCATGAAATGTTTTTCAAGTTTACTGGCTGTCGTGCTAAAGCTACTCTTTTAGGAGAGCTGGACTGCTGCACTTTATTGGGATGATCCACTTCCCAAAGCTCTGATTGGACGATGGCGAACACTTATGGACCAGTGGTCCATAATTTTGTCGAGCTGCCGTGTTCCACGAAACATTGCCTTTTCTGGTCAACCGATTGAGCTGCATGGGTTCTCAGACGCGTCGTCCAACGCATACGGAGCCGTTATATATAGCCGAGTATCTAACGGTGACAGATATCTCGTTACCTTGGTAGCTGCCAAGACACGAATACGTTTAAATCCGTTTGAAGCTTAATGCAGCACTCATCCCCACCAGGTTACTCTCTGTTAAATCATCACTAACGATTCCTATTGGGCGGATTCCGAGATCGTCCTTCACCCCCCAGACGCTGGAACACATATGTCTGCAATTGAACTGCGGAAATCCTAAGCCCAGCACCACGAACGTTCTTGAATCACGTTTGATCAGAAAACAATCAAGCTGACTGTGCTTCCCAAGGACGCCCACCTTCCAAGCTCATCTTACATAGCATCTTGTGGAACGGACCCCCATGGTTGGCCAACCCTCAACTTGAGTGGACAGTCTCAAAGTCCAATCTATCTGTTCCTGAGAAATGCAGCACCGAGGAACGACTGTTAAAGCCCACAACTCTACATAGCTATCCGGACGAAAGTATGGAAGAGTTGCTGATCACGAAGATTTCATCGTGGACCCGCCTCCTTCGAATAGCAGGCTACTGCTTTAAATTTATTAACCGCATCTGAGGCCGGAACCAATACGCACAATTCCTTACATCAAAGGAGCTAGAGGAAACAAGATTTCGCCTCATTCGTCATGTTCGACGATGAATTCGTCACGTTCGACGTTTTCAATGAAGTACCAACAGATTGAGATGGGTGGCCAACTTCCCAGCAAGTCCAAACTTAGTCGTTCACACCATTCATCGATTAACAAGGAATAATGCGAGTTGATGGACGAATTGAATGAGCCGCCGTCAGCTACAATATCAAGCATCCTATCTTGATCCCAAAACACTCACCGCTAGCGGACCTATTAGCTCGACATGTTCACTTTAAATATCTACATACTGGCGTGGATGCCACATTTAACATTCTTCGATAACAATACTGGGTCTTTGGAGCAAGAAATATAATTCGGAAAACAATATTTCGGTGCAAGCATTGTTTTCTATTGCGGAAGGCTACTACTACACAGATCATGGAACAGCTTTCAGTTCCACGGGTCCATCCGACAAGATGTTTTAGCATGCAGGACTTGATTACGCAGGGCCCATATCAATATCAAAGAGACGAACTCCCAGGATAGGAAAAGCCTGGTTTGCTATTTTCGTCTGCCTATCCACAAAGGCACTCCACATCGAGGTGGTTTGCGATCTGACGACGAAAACATTCATCGCGGCTTTTCCGCGTTTTATATCACGACGTTCAAAGCCGACAGACCTTTATTCGGACAATGAAACGATATTTCAAGGAGGCAAACGCATCATGGACGACATGCAACGACTAATGCTGGACCAAGCCAACGACCAGGACTTGGCCAACATCCGGTGCAGTAAGACAATCAATTGGCATTTTAACCCTCCATCTGCGCCGCACTTTGGAGGAATATGGGAAACTGGAGTACGTTCAATTAAACTCCCCATGCGACGCACCATAGGATCTACAGCTTTAACATTTGAAGAGCTAACCACGGCGATAGAGGCGATTCTCAGCTCTCGCCCACTCTGCTCGGCTGAGGATCAGTATTTGGATGCACTTACTTCTGCCCATTTTTTGCCGGATACTCCATATGCCACCTTATCCAAAACCCATCGCATGGTTTCGCGTGTGCAGTGATATATTTGGAGGTAAAATTAGATTTTATTAAATTTCTTTCAAAAATAGCTCTGCTCTGCATCTTTTATGGCGTTGCTTCTTTTATCGCTCAGTAGAGATTCTTATCTCTTTTCTTGCGGTTTAACCATACTAACCCCCATTTATCGGTCTATTTAATGTCCCTTTTTCATTTACCTGGTACAGTAGTTCAAGGTACGATCAAAAATAAAAACAAAAATATCAATAAATAAACTTAACATTGTAATGGATTTTAAGCTTTTCTGTACGTCGAAGTCTTGTAATAATCTCCTCATCGCAGCCTACCATCCATTGCTGACTGTGTGAAAACGTTTCACACGCTAAGTGTGCCGGGTTCACGGCCTCAGTTTCGGATGCCATTTCACGTAGGTCTGGTCTCCATTTTTGCTGAGATGGTCGTCGTGCTGTTCGGGACGAAATGAGATCATTTATGAGATAGACTAAAAGTGGATTCAAAGAGTTGATTAGTGGTTTTCGTAAAATCAATGACCAACTCTGTGCGGTCGATACACAATTTAGTTGTCTTCAACTACTAAATGAGTCTCCGAAGCGTAAGGGATCCGCTTTTTGTGATGTGCTTGTGGCGAATAATCTTCAGCCTACTCAGCCAACAATTATGCAGCTGCTTATATCTCTGGCCACCCCAAGTGCCGGACCTGGGAATAATTCGGCTTCCGAATACTTCAGCATAAATAAGCAATTGTCCAACATGTCCACGGTGGCATCGCTTTAAGTGATACCACC
Source organism: Drosophila atripex (assembly GCA_035045925.1). Classification (NCBI taxonomy): domain Eukaryota; kingdom Metazoa; phylum Arthropoda; class Insecta; order Diptera; family Drosophilidae; genus Drosophila; species Drosophila atripex. The sequence goes on along the minus strand of JAWNOP010000041.1, from coordinate 554,213 downwards.
AGACCCAATAACCCAAACCCATGTAAGAGTCACCGAACAGGGTAATTAACCGTCCGGACCCCCAGTTACTAACTGATGCCGTTGTACTATTTACGGGGGTACCAAAACCCTTGCAGGTGATCCCCCCATCGAAACACATATTTGTTTCTCGGCTTGCCCTTAATACTTCTAAGATTGATACCTCGGCTTACACCAAAGCCAAAACAAATGCCGACATATTGGTGGCGTATATTAAACAATTTGAATATTCATCTTTTATCTTTCAAAATACGTGTGCCCGTGCAGATCTTCCAGACGATTTGTTCTGGCAGCTTTTGGCCAGAGAACATTTTCGTCAAAGATCATCAGCCAAGTACGGTGAAGAAAAAAATTACCAAGCCTGTGGGAGTCAAACTCCCACATGTTAGAGCCACTGGCCAACCTTCCACCTCATCTTCCTCAGCTTCAAAACACTAATACCTTTACTAACACTTACTTATCAGAATACTAGAGGGTTACGCAGTAAACTTGCCAAACTTTATTCTGATAGTTCTTCCTTTGCATTTTCACATTATAGTCTTTACAGAAATTTGGTTAAAGCCGGAGATCTTAAGCTCCAAAGTTATTCCAAGTAAGTACATCACTTTTAGACGAGATAAAACACTGCGAAGGGGAGGAGAAGTGCCATTTTCTGTAGACTCCAAATTCACAAGAAAAATCACAAGAGTTTGGTGCCATAGAATTTTTTTGCATTGAACTCTTCTTGTCTACTCAATCTTTACATGTTACCTGTTTTTCAATACCACCTTCGTCCGAACTCCCCACATACTGCAACATTTGTCCGCTATTCGGTTCGTTTCGGATCGTCTGTCTGATGGGGACCAGCTGCTAGCTCTGGGTGACTTCAATATCCCAGAACTCATGTGGTTTAACGTTGTTAATTCACCATCTTTATTGTTCAACTCGCACCATGACTTCCCAGCGGACATGTCACTCGGTAAAATTAACCATGTTAAAAATCCTTAGAGTCGGCTGCTTGACTTGTAATTCGTTTCTGATCCTGATGGAATTACTCTTTCCAGAACTTAGCCCCTTTTTAATCCCTGAGGATCCGTATAATCCCACTCTTGAAGTTTTAATCAAAAACAATAGCTTAATTGACCTTAAGTCTAAATTTAAATCTCATAAACGGAAGAAACGATCCGTAAGGCAGACTTTATGAAACTAAATAAGTTAATTTTAGAATTTCATTGGTCTGATTTACTGGAATGTGAAGATATAAATACTGTCTTAAACAAATTTTATTACACTTTGAATTTATTTTTCGACGCTTGCGTGCCATGGAAATATCCATCGGTTTCAAATAATCCGCCTTGGTATACAAGACATCTATTAAATTCAAAGAACGTAATGAATAGAATATTAAACAAACATAAATTATTCTTGATTTGTTCTGGCAGCTTTTGGCCAGAGAACATTTTCGTCAAAGATCATCAGCCAAGTACGGTGAAGAAAAAAATTACCAAGCCTGTGGGAGTCAAACTCCCACATGTTAGAGCCACTGGCCAACCTTCCACCTCATCTTCCTCAGCTTCAAAACACTAATACCTTTACTAACACTTACTTATCAGAATACTAGAGGGTTACGCAGTAAACTTGCCAAACTTTATTCTGATAGTTCTTCCTTTGCATTTTCACATTATAGTCTTTACAGAAATTTGGTTAAAGCCGGAGATCTTAAGCTCCGAAGTTTTTCCAAGTACACCACTTTGAGACGTGATAGAACACTGCGAAGGGAAGGAGAAGTGATAATTTCTGTGATTATTTCGCCTCTGAAGAGTTAAAATCACAAGGGTGTGGTTCATTGAATTTCTTTGTATTAAAATTTTCTTCTCCGCTCAATATTTATAAAATACCTGTTCTTACATACCACCCTCGTCCGAACCCCCCACATACTGGCAATATTTGTCCGCTATTTGGTTCGTTTCGAATCGTCTGTCTGATGGTGACGAGCTGGTAGCTCTGGGTGACTTCAATATCCCAGAACTCATGTGATCTTACGTTGATAATTCACCGTCTTCAATGTTCTCATTAACTCGCACCACGACTTCCCAGCGGGCATGTACTACATGTCACTCTATCAAATTATCAATGTTAGAAATTCTTTAGGTCGACTGCTGGACTTGTGTTTCGTTTTTGATCCTGATGGAATTACTCTTTCCAGAACTTTGCCGCTATCTCACCCTGAGGCTCCATATACTCTTGAGGTTTTAATCGAAAAGAATAGGTTAATTGACCTTAAGTCAACTCTTAAATCTCATAAAGTTCGTTTCTTCCATATGGCTGATTTTATTAAATTAAATAAGTAATTTTGGAATTGATTGGTCCGATCTACTGGCAAGTGAAGATTGCCTTACATTGTATTACACTTTTTGGAATCTTTCAACGTCTGCATTGCCAGTGTTGATTGTTCAAACGCATTTTTTCGATTATAGTTTGGTTATTGCGACCCTCAAGGTAGAATGCAGTAGCAAATTTTGAGAATCGGTCAATAAAAGTTAGAAAATTACATTTTGAATTTGTACAGATATCCATATGAACAATTTTTTTTATATCGTTTGGTGTTTCTGTATTTACATTGGTCATACTTAAATTGATTACAAATATCACAATTGTTAATATACTTGTTAAGTCATGTGCATTTATTATTAAGACACAAGAACACAAATATATACACAACAAAAAACACAAGCACTATAAGTATATAATAAATAAAATATTAGGTCATAGCCTACATAAAGAACGATGAACATCAAAAACCAATCCCTTCAGAAAAAACAAATTGAACAGCAGCAAGAACTGCTGACAGGTCAAGTCAATGGAACCGACAAAATAAAGCAGAATATTACATTATGATATTGATAATTTACCATTTTTATTTTTTTGCTATATTTACATTAATTTACCACCTATGCGATATCCATGTATCAAATTAGCTATAAATATTGAACTTTTATAATAATAAAGTCAGTGTCAGACAAACCCATTCTGAACTCAATTCTTTCGGGGAACTCAAATCCACGTCCAATTTCTTCAAGCGCAAGATGCGGCAACAAACCAGCAATCGGTTTATGTTCCCTTTGCTCAAAACATTTATTACTGATTAAGAATACTTTTGGATATAATGTTGAACATTTGGAAAGTATATAATAATTTTTAAGACTTTGTAATTTTCATTTATACCTGAATGAGCAGTATCATATTTATGAAATCGTTCAATTTCTTTATACACATCTTCGTTTTCAATGTCTTTTGCGTGAAATGAGCATTTTAAAAATTATTAATTATTATTACCTTCAAAAATTTGGACAATTTTGTTTTGAAATTTATTGTATTGATGATCGTTATATTAACTGAATATTCCTACTTTGCCTTTATGTATGCTTAAAAGTTTCTTCCTTTTGTTGTTACTTATTCGACTTAAAAAATCAGCATCCTGGTTATCTTTTCCCTTAATGTATGATACGTTTATATTAAATTCGCTGAGCTTAACAAGCCATCTATAAAGTATTTCATTAAGTTATTTTCCGTAAGTGTTTGGTGATCGGACAAAATATCGAATTAAGCTCCATAGAGAAATGGGCGGAAATAAGCTGTTGCCCACACTATAGCTTTTGTATAGAAGAAAAGTTTTTCTCATGGACATTCAATGTGCGACTTGAAACCGCACCTAAAGCTATTTTACTAAAATCAGTAATAAGCTGAAATTTCTTTTTGAAATCCGGATACTTAAGTACCGGCGCCTCATTTATGATTCTTTTTAATTTGTCAAGGGCAATCATGACGTTGGGTTCATTAACATCTATCTTGGCGTCCTTTTAAAGGCATTTAATTAATGTATAAGGTTCTTGTGAGAATGAACTTTCTATAATACCCCATGATTCCTAGAAAAGCTTTGTTTAATATTTCTCGGAATTTTAATCTGAAGAATGCTGTTAACTTTTTCTGGGTTAGGCTTAACTCCTTGGGGGGTTAAAACATGACCTAAAAACTGAGTTTCTTTTGAAAAGAATTTGCATTTGTTGACTTGAATCTTAAGATTTGCTTCAGACAGTTTTTTTTTAAATTGTATGAATATGGCCACCATGTTCTGAAAAACTAGTAGAAAAAAATAAGAACGTCGTCAAGATAGACCACATAAATTCTATTTATTTCTTCTTTTAAGACTGTGTTTATAAGGCGTTGAAATGTGGCAGGAGCGTTTTTGAGTCCGATTGGCATCCGATTAAACTAATCAACAACGCCCGTGAGGAGTACAAAACGCTGTATTTTCCCTGCCTTGTCCTGAACAAGCATTTGGTGAAAGCCTTTCGCGAGATCTATTGTAGAAAAATATTGCGCTCTTCCTAACTGATCCAATATACCTTCTATATTTGGGATAAGAAACTTATCATCTACTGAGATTTCATTCAATTTGCGATAATCAATAACTATACGCCACTTTTTAAAATATTAATATTAGAAATATTAATGTTTTAAATTTATTAAAAATTGTAGTTAGAGCATTGTTTTCCTGTTGATTTAAATCATTGAAAAGAATTTTTTGGTTTAATTTGATTTACCTCATCAGAGTATGGTGAACTATTTTGAAATTGGATAATATTATTATTAATTTTAATTGTATTGTGATAAAAATCAATACAGCATTTAATGGCTTGAGAATATTTTGACCTATTATAGCATCGAACGATTTGTTATTAAATGTTGCCAATTTCCAACTCATTGTGGCATAATCTTTATATTCTTTATGATTTAGATAAATCAGTTATAATTTCTTGCGTTATTAGCGATTTTGAATTTAGAGATGAAAATAATATTGGATGACGCAAAGTTGTTCAAGGATATTGTAACAATTTATTTCCTATCTAACATGGAGGTTGTTGAACCAGTATCAATCAAGGCTTGTTTATAGTTAAGTTAATTAAGAGAAGTGATTTTTCGAGGCAACTATATGAAAATTTGCATGACAAGAACAGTTCGTTGGTTCTGACATTGATTGAGGAGTGAAGCTTTGATCTACCTCGACATGATCGATTTCAATTTTTGAAATATGGCTTTGTTGATTTGTACAGTTCTGATTTGAATTTATATTTTGTGTTCCTGATCGAAAGTTCCCTGAATAAGCTTTTACATTTTGGAAATTGTTGTTTTGGTTTGCATTCTGATCTTGATTATTATAATTTAGTTTGTAAAATCGGTCTCTTTGATTATAGTACTATGATAGTTTTGATTTTCCGTTTTGTTCGGTTTTTCATTACTTTGAGGAAATTTTGTTTTAACATTTTGAGTTCTAACAAGACCTTTGGTTTCCAATAAATCGAAAGCTTCTCTTAAATTTTTTACATTTCTATTAATTATGACTGAAGCTAAATTTATATCAATATATTTCAAGAATGTTCTTAGCATAGCCTCTTCAACATTTTTGGGACTAAACTCAGAATGCTTTACGTTACCATATTCATATTTTTCATTAATTTTACACATTTACATAAAAACTTAAAATATTCTGTAATATTGTTGTTGTTACTTAGCATAAACGCTTCTTGGTAAAGTTGATTATAGGACTCCTTTACGCCAAAATTCCGAATGAGAATCCTTTTGATGTCATCCAACGTCGGCTCGGAGTTCTCGATGGTTCTCACAACATGTAGAGCTCTGCCTTGGTTTTTGTTGAGTATGACACGGCGTGAGAAACACGTAGGCTCCTGCAGTAGATGTGGGAGGTAATAATGAAAATATGAATGAATGATGATAGAGCCCTTGAATGGTCTCCTCTGTACTCGTGAATGTGGTGGGTATCCTTAAAAATACCCCCAAACGATAAAGTAAAATCGTTTGCCATCGTACGTACTTAAAATAAATAGCCGTTGAGTCCTTTTGAACTTACAATATTCTAACAGAATTAGTTCTGTTAGTTCTCATCGCTCATGGATACTAAACGTTCTTATGAACTTGTCATCGAACCACTTATGAACAGAATAAGTTCGTTCTAAGATGCTGTTGTGTGCAATTGTTGATTTATAAACACAGTCACACATACATACATACACATACAGTTTCAAAATGCGGGCACGCTGCACACAAAAAAAAAGAGGTGCACTAGATACCTCTTTGCTAAACATAAAGTTGTACGGGATGCAGCAAATATCCAATACACCAAAACACCTTGTTGGTCTTTTTCTTCTCTTTTTTTTTATGCACTTTTGCTTTTGTCAAAGTCGGTATGTTTGGACAAAACATGCCTTTTCAGGTTATTTTCAGGTCATAAGGTAACTATGGGATTAGAACAAGCACCAATCCACTCAACACTGCACTTAAGTGGGTTTTTAAATGTTTTCGGCTACTCCGTCGGCTGCGCCAGTTTTTTTAACATAGTTTTGTTAACTTTTAGATAAATATAAATAATGTTTTTTTTATTTTGTAACTTCAGTTTATTTTTACTTCACGTTGTGTTCTTGTTGCGCGTCTGCTCACCAAATCAGGTCAAAAGCTTTTTTTTTGTATCTACATTGAAGTCGAGAGAGCTTGTGATCTCTCTCTCTTTCTCTCTTGTTAAATGTAAACAAAGAGAATTAAAGCTTCGACAACATAACTCGCGTCTTCTTTAAAGATGTTACCTCGCACCTTTAATTTTACGCTGTGTATTACCGACTTTTCCCTTGGTTTAACTGATTCATTTGTTCTTATGTACGCTGATGATGTTAGGCTTTGTCTTCAGTATATATTCACTAGCGCCCAATCTAGACTTCTATCCGATTTGCATAAATTTCAAGATTGGTGTTTAGCAAATAACCTAAAGCTTAATGGATTGAAATGTAGCACTACAGCCAATGCCAAATGTACAGATATCTACACACTAGCCAAAGCATTGTGCACAAACAAATTTTTATATTATTATTAATTTTAAAAACAAGGCACGTGTAATTGCATGTCTTTTGAAAATCATTACCTATGTTTTGGATGCTGTCTTGTACAGTATCAGCACCTCAACAACAACTAAAACTAACTATAGTGCGATAATACTGCATCTTGCCCCATTAGACAGCACGTGACCCGTCACGTGGTGTGCAGCCACACCCGAGGGAAACACAGCATAACTCTTCTTATTGTAAATGGATGGAAATTATTATTCTAACTCGCAGCTTAGCAATAAGCAAATTGATAACAAGAAAAATATATCAGAGCTCAACGCTCACAAAGTTCTGAGACTCAGAACATCAGTGCAGTAACCACAACTCTAACATTTACTAGTCCTAATGATAATGATGATCTCTCGCAATGCTCATCAGACATTGGCTCTCAAATATTCAGTGGACATGACTCAGTTGTTTCGCCAATACTCGATGGGTATGCTACAACTGCTCCTACACAGCTTAGTGACGCTGCTACTAAGTTGAAGGTTGGCCAAAGAAAGCTTTTGAATAAGAGGAAGAAGAAATATCAGCCATTATCAATTCTAAAAAGGTACATAGGGAACTGAAGTTTGGATCACCCTCAGATGTAACCAGCCAGGTAGGCTCCAGCAATAGGTTTGCGTTACTTGACCTCGAACTAAACCTAAATAATGACACACAGAACAAGCAATTCAGAGGGAAGCCATATTAGAGCCATTATAGAGACATTGTCAACCATTTTGATAAAATGGAAATTTAATTCCTTGCATACCAAATGAAGGAGGAAAAACCTCACAGAATCGTAGTTAGATGAATTCATCATAGAACACTAACTAGTGAAATTGTTGCCAGTTTTAAAACATTTGGCTTCGATGATCTTCAGGTGCATAACCCAAGATCAAGGTCATACCGAGATGAAAAATGTCATATATTTCATTAATATTAAGCCTAATTATCAAGCCTTGAGCAGGGATTAATGCTATATATGATATAGTTACACTTTGTCGTCAACGAGTCAACGCAAATCATCAGAAATCGCTCAATGCAGACGATGCCAAGAATTTGGTCACACATCGATGAACTGTCGCTGACACCCCAGTTGCGCTAGATGCAGCAAAGACCATTTCACAAGGCTTTGTGTACGTCCCCAACATCACAAAAAGGGACGTCAGTGGTATCCCACTGCAAGGGTTATCTGTGGTATCAAAATTACCTCAGACGATCTACGGGTGCTGCAAAGAAGCAAACACCACGACAACAACAGACAATTCCACAACAATCTCAGCAAATGTTAAACAATTCTACAATCAATTGTGGAGGTTTCTCTTATGCCTCAATAGTAAGAAATGGAAATGAACCGGCTCAACGCCGGCTACATGATCTCCAGGCACAGTCACAATTACACAAATCCAAGGAAAATGCAACAACAACAATATGCGACTGATGTTCAGACAATATTAGAGCAATTTATGAAATGGCAGCAACAACAACAACAGCAGCAGCAGCAATTTCTCTTGTGGCTAAAGCAGCAGCAACAAGAACAACAAATGTAAAAAAAGCTGAACAGTTAACGACTTGAACGTCTCGATAATATGGCTTATGAAATGGCCATCTCGATCAAGCAATGGACTGGAGATAAGTCACTTCTCCAGGTCTACAAAAATGCTTCAGCCTCACTATGAATTTACTCAAAATTCTTATCTGGAATGTCAATGGCATTTTAGGTAAAGCCACAGAAACTGAGTTCTTCGCAATCGAAATGCCCAGAAGAAAGGCATTTCTCTGACATACTCGCTTCTTGTGGTCAGAGGTATTTGGTAGATGGTGATTGGAATGCTAGACATTGGATGTGGGGCAATACTTACAATTCACCGAGAGGACGCGAGCTAGCTGAATCCATTTTAGTCAGAGGAGCTAAAATTCTTGCCACTGGTTCACCAACCAGATATCCAAATGTGCCCGGTCACACAGCTACTTGCATAGACTTTGCATTATACCATAGGGGAAACTGGATTCTGAAATAAATATTCGCCAAAAATGGGATTTGGACTCGGATCACATAGCTCTCGTTGTCAACCTGCAAACAAATGGTGTTCAGATCAGACCAAGCCTTAGCTTAATCACAAGCCGCACTGATCTCAATACATTCAAACAACACCATGAGAGCTGCTTTCAACTAAATTCTGTTCTGAATACCAGAGAAGACATCGAAAATGCAGTTGATTCTTACTGAAAACATATATAGAGCTGCTACTGCTTCAACGCCACTAGAATCTGATTTTCGTCCTTTAAGCTATGGCATTGTTACAAGGGAGGCCAGAGAGTTAATCAAAAGGAAAAGACGCCTTCGAAGAAGAGCAATTCGTTCTCAAGATCCTTTGGACCGAAATGAAATGACACCAGGCAGAGAGACAACTACGCTCTGTTTTAGGTGAACTGAGAAGCGTTTTCCCCGGGTATTGATAGAATTTGTCACGCTACGTTAAAGGCCTTGACTACAAGAGTGATCCTTTTCTTAGAATTAATTTTTAATGCTATTCTTAGGATCCAAGTGTTTCCAAAGCAGTGGAAATCGGTTGCGATTATGATGATCCACAAGCCAGGAAAACCAGAGGGTGATCCTGAGTCATATCGCCAATAAGCCTCTTACCCTCTTTGTCTAAACTGTGGGAGAGACTTATTGCAAATCGAATTAAAGTGATTATGACTGAAAACAGTATCCTGCCAGATCATCAATTTGGCTTTTGAGAAGGACACGGCCGTGGAGCAGGCCCACAGACTGGTGCAACATATATTTCAGGCCTTTGATGACAAGCAGTACTGCAACGCAGTTTTTATTGACATGCAGCAGGCCTTCGATAAGGTGTGCCATGATGGCCTTTTATTGAAAATTACAAATCTTTTACCTGCTCCGTACTATGAACTATTCGGGTCATATTTGGAAGATCGGTAAGTTCAAAGTAAAAGTCACAGGTACATACTCGGATAACATTATAATGAGGGCAGGAGTTCCACAAGGTAATGTGCTTGGACCGTTGCTCTCTTCTTTGTATACTGCAGATATACCCAGCCCAAATAGTCAACATATGGTAGCTCCCTCCAAAGCACTTATTGCGACATATATAAGTTATTTTTATTCTATGTGAGATATTTCGATAATGCTTTGTAATGATCTTCAGATTTTGTTTGAACTTTTGTTTCCTGAATTTTGCCCTTTACAAGGGGTATTACGTGAAAGTTTTCCTTGCCAATAAGCTCTATATTTTTTTGACAAGAACATTAGCCTTTTTTTCCTACATAAATAGGCGGAAGCTTTGGCTACGCGTCTGCCCAAATTTTAAATCGGTTCGAGTTCATGGGCGTTTCTATTAAAGCAAGGCTAACATTGCCAAGGGTTATTTTGCATTGAGAATTTAGGGGACTCTGCTTTCTTTTTATTTCGATTTAGGGAGCCATACTAGTCTGCACAGCCGGATTTTCTAAGCATAGCTTTTCTCTCTTGTATGTTTGTAAAATTATTAATTTTATTAATTAGACCACGTCAGGGTCATCCTTGTTTGTTAATTGAGATTTTTCAATGACGTTCCAAATAATTACACGAAATTGAGTATTTAAAAACGTTATAATATTAGGGAAACGAAGCTAATCCAATTTAGGGCTATGCAATGATATGAGAGGCGAGAGTCAGAGCACGCCGTATAATGCTAAAATGCTAAAAATAAGGCAAGATCAATAAGGCAATAAGATTGCGACCAACATAGTGATAATATAAAACAACATAAGAGGAACCAAATTTATAATTATGTTATTCGCCCGGGGGTCCCACTGCATACGTACAGTCCACCTTCCGTCAAACCGACCGAAAGACGCTGTCGCGTAACGTACGGCTCGAATCGCGGGATCCGAAAAAGTAAACGAGAAGAATATAAGTATGACATCACGAGGAAGAATGTTGCAAAGATATGGTTATATTATAAGCTTAGTCTGGTACTACATCAGGGCCTGGCGAATAAACGGGTTTGACCTTAAGAAGATCCGTTAACACATCACTTTGATCAAAAGATGGGCAAAATATAAGGTTGGCTGATTGGATATTATAAGTGTACGGCTGAGCTGGAATGAAAAAACTTTGCAAAGAGATCGGCCATTGCCATATCAGTGTTCGCATAAAAGTTCTCAATCGTAAGCAGAGGAGGAAAAGATACAGATTTGCGCTTAGTGTTTACAAAGTTATAGAACTGCTTCGGGTCCTGAGTAAACGGAATCCGGCAGCGACAAATATAACTCCGAAAACATTCGGCGTTATGCATGGTGAAATAAGACCGAGCTACTAAATATCTTGAAAAACTAACTGTACAGGCAGATAATTTATGTTTGTTTAATATTCTATTCATTACGTTCTTTGAATTTAATAGATGTCTTGTATACCAAGGCGGATTATTTGAAACCGATGGATATTTCCATGGCACGCAAGCGTCGAAAAATAAATTCAAAGTGTAATAAAATTTATTTAAGGCAATATTAATATCTTCACATTCCAGTAAATCAGACCAATGAAATTCTAAAATTAACTTATTTAGTTTCATAAAGTCTGCCTTACGGATCGTTTCTTCCGTTTATGAGATTTAAATTTAGACTTAAGGTCAATTAAGCTATTGTTTTTGATTAAAACTTCAAGAGTGGGATTATACGGATCCTCAGGGATTAAAAAGGGGCTAAGTTCTGGAAAGAGTAATTCCATCAGGATCAGAAACGAATTACAAGTCAAGCAGCCGACTCTAAGGATTTTTAACATGGTTAATTTTACCGAGTGACATGTCCGCTGGGAAGTCATGGTGCGAGTTGAACAATAAAGATGGTGAATTAACAACGTTAAACCACATGAGTTCTGGGATATTGAAGTCACCCAGAGCTAGCAGCTGGTCCCCATCAGACAGACGATCCGAAACGAACCGAATAGCGGACAAATGTTGCAGTATGTGGGGAGTTCGGACGAAGGTGGTATTGAAAAACAGGTAACATGTAAAGATTGAGTAGACAAGAAGAGTTCAATGCAAAAAAATTCTATGGCACCAAACTCTTGTGATTTTTCTTGTGAATTTGGAGTCTACAGAAAATGGCACTTCTCCTCCCCTTCGCAGTGTTTTATCTCGTCTAAAAGTGATGTACTTACTTGGAATAACTTTGGAGCCTAAGATCTCCGGCATTAACCAAGTTTCTGTGAAGACTATAATGTGAGATGCAAAGCAAGAACTATCAGAATACAGTTTGGGAAGTTTACTATGTAGCCTTCTAGTATTCTGATAGGTAAGTTTTAGTGAAGAAATTAGTTTTTTGAGGGTGAGGAAGAAGAGGTGGAAGGTTGCTCAGTGGCTCTAACATGTGGGAGTTTCACTCCCACAGGCTTGGTAATTTTTTTCTTCACCTTACTTGGCTGATGTTCTTGGACGAAAATGTTCTCTGACCAACAGCTGGCGGAACAGATCGTCTGGAAAATCTGCACGGGCACACGTATTTTGAAAGATGATGTTTGCCACCTTAATGTCGGCTTTTGTTTTGGCTTTGATATAAGCCGAGATATCTATCTCAGAAGTATCTGGGGCAAGCCGAGAAACAAATATGTGTTTCGATGGGGAGATTACCTGCAAGGGTTTTGGTGTTGTCGTAACCAATACTGCAGCATCAGTTCGTAGCGGGGGTCCGGACGGTTGAATACCCTGTTCGGTGACTTTTAAGGGGGTTTGAGTTATTGGGTCTGGTGGTATCACTTGTAGTGATACCACAGACGACAAATCGAACTATTGCTCATTAATACTAAGAAATTTGAAACCGAATTTTTCCCAGTTCCAGCGCTTGGGGTGGCCAGAGATATAAGCGGCTAAATAATTTTCGGCAGAGTCGGCTGAAGTTTATTCGCTACAAGTACATCACTAACAGCGGATTTCTTACGCTTTGGAGACTCATTTAAGTTGAAGACTACTAAACTGTGTATCGAGCGCACAGAGTTCATCATTGATTTTACGAAAACAGCTAATCAACTCTATAAACCTTTTTTTGTCTGTCTCATGAACGATCTCTTTTCGTCCTGAACAGCACGACTGCAAAAGTGGACACCTGACCTACGAGAAGTGGCATCCGAAACTGAGGCAGTGAACCCGGCACTCTTAACGTGTAAAACGCTTTCACATACGCTGGGATGAGGAGATTGTCTTATTACAAGCTTTCGACGCACAGACGAGTTTAAAATCCATGATAATGTTAAGTTAATTTATTAATAATTTATGAATAATTCGCGAATTGTCGTCGCATGCAGACGTGTAATTATTGTGCTCCGGGAAAAGTATTCAATAATATCAAAAAAGTGCAGTGACTGGTTTCGTAAATCAACAACAACGCGAAAAGACGCTTTCATCGATGAAATCGCTAATGTTTGTATTGATTAATTAATTAATTAACATAAAACATAACATTTAAAACTCGAACAATATCAACCTCGATTGCAATGAGTCTAAACGACGTTAGCACACAACGTCAACGTGAGCAAGACGAGAGACGGCTCTCAGTACAAAGAAACAAAGCTTACTTCGCCTTCAAAGCAACCGAATGTAATGCAAGCTCATCCCAAACACGGTCAATTACCCCAAACTTGGCCGAATTCTTAACGTAGAGAGCGTGAGAGCGCGTTCTTGCTCCCCCTCGCTACCATCGATGTCTATGCAGCCAAAGAGCGCAGTAACTAGCACCGCAACCTCTTTGACAACGTCAACCGTAACAACAACAACAACCGCAACTTTAGCGACAGCGCGTTTAACGACGTCATCAGCAAACATTGATACTTTTGCCGCTGTGCAGCCCGAAAAAGAGAACAAAAACAAAGAAAATATTAAGCCGGCTGTGCAGACTGGTACGGACCGCTACATCCAAATCAAAAGGAATCTGAGCCCTTTAAACTCTCAACGCAAAATAACCCGTGGCAATGCTAACATAGCCGCAATAGAAACGCCCACGAACTCAAACCGTTTTAAAATCATGGCAGACTGTGAGGATCGCCGAATCTACAGAAGTCGAAAAAAGGAAGCCTAAGCCCCCGCCAATTTACATACGAGAAGAAAGTTCCAACGTTCTTGTCAACAAAATTATAGAGCTCATTGGCAAGGACAACTTCCACATAATACCACTCGTAAAGGGCAACATCCAGGAAACAAAAGTTCAAACGAAGTCTGAAGATAATTACAGAGTATTATCGAAATACATCACCGACAAAAAAAAGAACTTCTACACGTATCAGCTAAAGAGCAGCAAGGGCTTGCAAGTCGTACTTAAGGGCATAGAGCCCGAAGTATCGCCTGCAGAGATAACAAAGGCGCTACAAGAGAAGGGATTTAGCGCTAAGACAGTGTTCTATATCCCTAACAGGGATAGAAAGCCGCAGCCACTCTTTAAGGTTGAGCTCGAACCACAAATTAAGCCCCTAAAGAAATACGAAGTGCACCCTATATACAATCTTCAGTTCCTGCTGCACCGCAGAATTACAGTTGCGGAGACGCACAAACGCAATGGCCCGGTACAATGTGCGAACTGCCAAGAATATGGCCATACAAGGTCTTACTGTAAACTGCGCCCAGTTTGTGTAGTTTGTGGTGAGCTTCATGACTCCGCACACTGCCCAGCGAGCAAAGATGACCAAAACTCGAAAAAGTGCGGTAACTTCGGTGGAAATCACACTGCTAACTATAGAGGTTGCCCAGTTTATAAGGAGCTAAAAAGTCGCATCCACCAGAGGGGATTTACTGCCCGCACCCAAAATAATCAGTTCATAGCATCCAGGTCAAGCCCTGAAGTCTTCTTCTCGACTGCAGCCAGATTCTCACTAGGACCCATAAGCTCTGACAAAAATGTCACATACGCAAGCGCTTTAAAATCAGGACTGGCTACCCCAGCCTCAAAAAGCTCACTCCCGCAATCAGCACACCAAGAACTGAACACGGCTCAGCAGCCTCAACCGCCGAAGCAGCCAAAAAGTAACTTTGAAGCTATGATATGCAGTCTACAACAAAGCCTTACGGAGTAAAGGGCAAAATCTATTAATACAAATGCTGGTTTCACAACAATCCCCCTGACTTCCCTACGAATATCTACGTGGAACGCTAACGGCGTTTCGCAGCATAAACTCGAGTTAACGCAATTCCTACTAGACAATCAAATCGATGTAATGCTGCTTTCAGAAACACATCTTATGAACAGATACAATTTCCAACTACGAGGATATTCATTCTATGGAACAAATCATCCAGATGGTAAAGCACACGGCGGGACAGGAATTTTAATCAGAAGCCGTATTAAGCACCATTATCATACTAAATTTGCAAAAAACTACCTACAGGCCACATCAATAAATATACACCTAATTACTGGCAAGCAATTAACTCTAGCTGCCGTATACTGCCCCCCACGCTTCACCATAGCCAAAGATGAGTTTATGCAGTTTTTCAAGTCACTAGGAGACCACTTCATAGCAGCAGGAGACTACAATGCCAAGCACACACACTGGGGATCTCGTCTCGTGACCCCAAAAGGAAAGCAGCACTATAATGCAATTATCAAAGCTAAGAACAAGCTAGACTATGTTTCTTCTGGCACACAAACATACTGGTCGGCAGACCCAAAGAAACTTCCTGATTTAATTGACTTTGCGATTACCAAAAACATTCCTAAAATCTGATAAGGGCCGAATGCCTCTCGGATCTTTAATCTGATCACTCGCCTGTCCTTTTTACTCTACTCCAACGCCCAGGAACATGAGATCAATCATCAAAACTGAACTCACATAAAACCAATTGGGTTAAGTACAGGAAGTACATCAGCTCACACATTGAGCTGAGTCCTCACCTCAGCGACGAAGCCAACGTAGACAGTTTTGTTAATTCGCTGGAGTCTGTACTCGTCTCTGCAGCTAGAGTTTCAACACCTCAAACTATAAACACACAATGCATTCAAAAGAAGACAAATCTACAAATCGAACAGCTCGTCCTCGAAAAGCGACGCTTACGTCGAGAATGGCAACGTCACAGATCGCCATCTGCTAAGCAACGCTTCAAACATGCCTCACGTCAACTTGATCAAGCTCTACAACAAGAAGAAACGAATGTCCACCACCGCTACATAGAGCAATTGTCAATTAACAGTACAAAGCACTCACTTTGGAGAGCTAACCCAACTCTGAGCTCACCGAAAGAAACCGTGATGCCTATTAGAAATTCCACAGGCGGGTGGGCGCGCAGCGACGCAGACAGAGCCAGCACGTTTGCCAAACACCTTAAAAATGTCTTCCAACCAAATCCTGCCACCAATGCGTTTACTTTGCCGGCTCTATCAGATTGAGTTTTGCCCAAACGAAATCGTTAACATCATCAAACGACAATTGAATCCGAAAAAATTCCTGGGCCGCGTCCTCATAACTCCCAAAATGATCATTGAGCTCCCATACTGCGCCGTTTGAACTCTCACCCAGCTATTAAATGCCATCGCAAAACTTGGCCACTTTCCAGTGAGATGGAAAAAGTCAATTATAATAATGATAGCAAAGCCGGGAAAAGACCACACTATCCCCACGTCCTATAGACCTATAAGCCTACTCTCTTGCCTATCTAAACTCTTTGAAAAATGCCTAATGACTCGGATAAACACATACCTGAGAATCTAGGAAGGAATCCCGTCACACCAATTTGGGTTTCGTGAAAAACATGGAACAATTGAGCAGGTCAACCGGATAACATCCGAAATTCGGAACGCGTTCGAAAAACGAGAGTACTGTAGTGCCATATTTTTAGATGTCTCTCAAGCATTCGATAGAGTCTGGCTAGAAGGTCTAATGTACAAGATCAAGACAATGCTCCCCTACATCACCCACAAGATTTTATAGTCTTACCTTCACGACAGAAAATTTCACGACCGCTATATCCGATGATTACACTGTTGGAGCTGGAGTTCCTCAAGGCAGCGTGCTAGGGCCAATATTATATGTCCTCTACACAGCAGATATCCCGACAAGCACACGTCTAACAACATCCACGTTTGCCGATGACACAGCTATTCTTAGCCGCTCAAAATGCCCGATTTAAGCAACTGCGCAGCTAGCTCTTCATATGGTCGATGTCGAAAAATGGCTGTCAGATTGGCGACTTAAAGTGAACGAACTAAAATGCAAGCATGTTACGTTCACTCTGAACAGACAAAACTTCCCGCCGATAACATTAAACAACACTCTGCTCCCACAAGCAAACGAAGTAACATACCTAGGAGTACATCTCGACAGAAGACTCCCATGGCGCCGGCACATTGAAGCCAAAAGAACACACCTAAAGCTAAAAGCCGGCGGCCTTCATTGGCTTATCAACTCTCGGTCACCTCTTAGCCTTGAATATAAAGTCCTGCTGTACAACTCGGTACAACTCGGTAACCTATATGGATGTTCGGCTCCCAGTTATGGGGGAACGCCAGCAATAGCAACATTGACATAGTTCAAAGAGTTCAGTCGAAGATCTTGAGAACAATCACCGGGGCACCGTGGTACGTTCGCAACGAAAACATACACCGCGACTTAAAAATTCTACCAGTCAAAGAAGCGATCGCAGAACAGAAGGTAAAGTACTTTACCAAGCTATCGGTGCACCCTAACCACCTGGCGAGAGGTCTAATAAGGTTGAGCAACCAATCACGCCTTCGTGGCAATGACTTACCCACCCAGCGACCGACCTGAGGGACGCGCAACCAGAATGCAGTCTTAGTATACTGTTAGTTATATTTTAATGTTAAGATTCGTCAACTTATTGTTAGTCTCACAATTAACAGTAGATTCAATAAATAAAAGCAAAGCTATAATAAAAAAAAATAAAAAATGTGTTAATATTTTTGCTCCCATTTTTGATCGAACCTTGAACAACTGTACCAAGGAAACGAAAAGGAAGATGAAATATAGCGATTAGTGTGGTTAAACCGCAAGAATAGAGAAAGAACCTCTACTGTGCGACATAAGAAACAATCCCGTAAAAGATGAAGAAGCAGAGCAAGGATATTTTTGGAAAAAAATTTAATAAAAATCTGCACAAGCGAAACGATACTGATCGTTGAAATCAAAATTTTAATTTTATAAATATAAATAAATAAATAAAAATAAACACCTGTTGTTAAAGTTATTAAAAACTTAAACTTATTTAAAAAAAAACTCATATCATATAAAACAATAAATTTATCCTCCTCCTGACACCCGATTCAGGCAAAGAGCATTTCTTTAAATATTAGTATAATCAACAATACCTGTTTTTTCTTACTTCTTAGATTTTGACATTAAAAAAGAACTAGTTTGTACCTGAAAAAGACTGAAAGATTAGTTCGAGCAGAAAAAAATGCAGATTTAAAGACCAACAGACTTGCTTATATGAAACGCGCAAAATGTGTTTCTTGATAAATTCTGAACGGATTGTTTGATTGCAATAGTTCTGTCATCAATCCACTCGTATTCAAGAGAATTAGGATTCTTGACTAGTAAATTTAATCAGAAAAAAAATTTTGTTTCCAGATAAAAAAATTACAAAAAAAAATTTTTTAATTAAAAAAAATTTACCCAGTAGCTCCAATTTAATGAAAACTAATTTTTTCTTCAAAATTTCTCCGAAATGTAATAACTTTATTAAATTTTTTTAATAAAAACGATCTAACTAAAACAATTCCTTACATTTGGTGTATCGTTTATTTAGATAACATAGGACGCCCACAGACAATTTTTTATCACAATTTTTATCGCTTTCGCTAGGTTATGAACATGAATATGAATATAACAATTTTTTTTTATAAAATGGGTAATAATAAACCGAAACTTAATTTAACGAGGCTTGCTGATTTTCCGACTCCACTCCGAAAGTTGTCTCTGATTCGGCTCTACCGTGGCAGGGAAGAATCTGCCCTGCGGTTCTCTTCTAGGCGTACGTATGCTTGTTTTGACCAAGTTGCCGCTTCCGGTTCGCTGCTTTTTACCGCACCTGCAAGATGCATCATGTGGCGGTGGCGGTAGTAGGCGGCTTACCGTTGGCCGCCCCGGGTTTGGGGGTGGGGCCCGGACGGGTCGGCTCACTCGCCATCTGCACCGTCTTCGATTAGCCAGACTCACTCGTCATTGCCAGAGTTGTACGTTATTTGGAAGATCCCAACTCCTTGATTTTAATTGTTTTTTTTCTGTGTTAATATTCTCCATAATTTGGTCCCACGAGTTGCGGAGAAGAAACAGTCCACTTGTGCGGATAATCCGCGATGCCCGCGTAAGACTTCTTAGAACAGGGGCTCGCCAGGTACCCTGAGCTCTCCGTTTAAGACTAGGCAGAGTTTGTATACCGGGCCCCCAGCCAGGTTGACTCTCGGCACGGCCCGATGTGAGATGGTGTTTTGGGATGAGAGCTGGGTAGCAATTGAATTGTAAGAGAGTGGAAAGTGCGAGGCTACTTTTAGAGGAGGCAACACATGCGCATCGTCGACACCGTTGCGGCGCGGATACCCGCTAGCTGTCCGGTGATGTTTATTTGCGAGGAGGATCCCCGATGAGGGTCTTTCTATGTGATCCTTCGCTTTATTCACAGCTAACCTTAACTGAGAAGGCCATTTGATATCCGCAACCTGGGACCCGATCGTTAGCCCTAAGCTCAGCATCCTTGGAATCATCTAAAAAACTTTTTGGTTTCACTGGTAAAAAGGAAGAAATATTATTGAATGTTAGGGAAAGATTACATTTGGGATTACGATTTGGGATAAGATTACGTTTGCAGAAATATTATTGAATGTAAGCGAAAGATTACATTCAATAATATTGCTTCTTTTCACCAGTGAGTGTTGCTAATCTCTTTGCCTCTTTCTTCAAATCCAAATACACTGCTGATATTTATAACTTATCTTCCACTTACCCTAACCATCAAATTACATCTCACCACAAATAAAAAACATAAATCTATCTAAATTTAATTGTAATGTTGTGTTAGTTACTCTTCTATCACTTTACTACATACAAAAATATTGTTATGAGCCTCTTAGTATTCCACAGACTTTCCTCGTTAATCTAACGGTTGAGCTATCGGCCTTACCCAGCAGGCGGAATGAGTCTTTCATTCCGCTCTTAAGATAATGTATAGAACTACACTGGTATTACTAAGCTTTCGGTTCCCAACTTCAACCTTTCTGCAAAAGTATTATCTTGCGCTTAACATGGCTTTACTAAACATCGTTCTATACTTTAAATTTGTTGGAATTTCCCTCCACTGTCTAACAAGGGTTTCTGACCCGTCTGAAAACAGATGTAATTTACACAGACTTAGCACTGCGCGCTTAGTAGTTCCAGATGCTGTTCTAATCACCGCAACTCGAAACAATCCATTTCGACCGCAAAGTTCGCAGCTCCTCAAATCCAAGAACTGGGGATCCACACCCCGGTAAAAATTATGCTTTGCGGTTTTGACAGCCGCTTCCCAGAGTCCACCAAAATGCGGAGATCGAGGAGGAATAAAATGACACTCGATGGAATCAATCGCGCAAAATTCCAGAAGCGCTCGCTAACGCTCATCGCTTATGAAGAGTTTGAGCAGCTCCTTCAGCTCGTTTTAAGCTGCAACAAAATTGGTTGCATTGTCAGACCAAATGTGCTGCGGCTTCGGCGAGTGCTTATAAACCGTTTTAAAGCATGTAAAAAAAGCGGATGTGGATGTGTGGCCTTGGGCGCAAAACAAATGAAGACACTCGCGTAACATTTTACGGGAGCTTTATTGCAAACTTCTGGATTATAATAAAATGGGACGCATAAATCCACACCAGTAACTCCAAAGACATGGCAGCCGCTGACTCTTTGCTCCGGGAGATCCGGAAGTGTTTTATACGACCATCCACACGCAACTGGCTAAACGCAACTGGTATGCTGGCTGACGAGATCTCCCTTCCATTCTGAAGCGCTTTTATGTCATCCTAAAACGACCATGGGACCACAGGATATAATCAATTAACTCCTTGGGAAAAGCACCCCGCGACACGATGTCTGCCGGGTTTAAAGACGTAGGAACATATCGCTAATCCATCATTCTGTTCAACTCTGGATTGTCGAATCCCGATTGGCAACGAAAAGATTAAAGCGAGCGGACTCCTCCCGAATTCAAGACAGCCCCACAGCAGAATCGCACCAGCATAAATACTTGCCATTATAGACTTTAAACTGAGCCACTTCTGACATAAGCCAAGCCAGCAACTCTGCTCAAGATAACTTCAGTTTCGGCAGCGTAACAGTTTTACAATTGCGACTCAGGACTTTTAGCAGAATAAATGACACTCTGACCTTGTACCTTACGATACGACATAAATGCAAGCACCATAAACCTCGATGCTGGCGTCACAAAATCTCCACGTCAGACTGTGACTATAATGACCATCGAGAAAATTCAGCACGCTGCGCCATGGAGAAGCTGCATCAAATCATCTCCCAATCGGGAAATGAGGTAGACTTTCATCCCAGGACAACTTCTCACGGCATAGCTTCTGAAAAAAGATCTTTGGCTTCGTAATAACAGGTAAAACAAGTCTTATTGGATCATACAGCCGGGCAATTGAGGAGAGGATAAAGCGTTTAGTGAGCTTTGAGGTTGACTGAAGCCCTTGAAATCAAAACTTGATCATCAAACCTTAGCTTCCGAGAGCACTTCAGGAACCTTGGCGATTCCGAGAGCACTTCAGGAACCTCGGCGAGGACCCTTGATGTTTGCTGCATTATGCTGATAGCCTCATCTATAGGGCCCCCTCAGGAATTAGGAATTAGGATCTACGCAGAATTTCGGCACCCCTTTGGATACACAGACTGCTCATCCTCTGCCAACTGATGCATTGCTCGAACTGAAAAAAATGTCCCATAAGCGTTTGTCCCATAAGTACCCAGTTTGAAAACCTGCAACTCATCCTGGGTGGAATTGCGCCAAAGAATACACTGCAGATAGCTTTCCTTGGAGAAAACTTTGACGCATCGGTACACTTTGCAAATTTATCCTGTAATGGTCACTCGATGGTAACGGAACCATAGAAGAATATCAACATCAAACGAATACCCAGAGGCGGTGGCAGACGAACCATCAAAAACAACCCTGAGCTTGGTTGTTGAACTGTCCTCCTTCACACACAGTGCTGCAATAGGAAATATTGTCTGGCGGGTCGTGCACTAGGTGGGACTTGACACATATGCGCCAAATCTAAATACTCCTTTATGAACGCAGCATACTGATTTTTAAATTGAGGCTGACGGCAAAGTTTCCATTCGAGGAAGAGAAATCGCCGCACGGCTTGGGAGTAGGATTCACCTAGCAACTCAGAGCTACCTTCAACGGAAGCCTCACCGAGTAGGCGCCTGATTCGACCCGAGCAGAATGTTGAACGAAATGCGAATCGCCCAACACTCATCGAATAGACTGGCTCCGATAAGTAAACCGATACGTTGCGGTCGGAAAAACTTAGGATCAGCTAAAGTAAGGTTAGACGGAAGATTCCAAGTGGAGACTTGGATGTCTAAAACTTGGCTGGAGGTCCGTGATGTTGGCGGCGATGACAGCGTTGACTAGTGCCGAATATTCGGAGCAATGGGATCGTAGATCACATCAACAGAGAATCCGCCAGTCGCGAAGTACGATTTGCGTCTTGGAAACTGCAGCTAGCCAGACGGGTCGTAATCACGAGCACCTGCGATCCTGGCCCCAGAAGGCCCCAGAGAGAATCTTACCCTCATTCTTACGCTCATAATCTTATTGACGTGCCCACATATTTACATATACAGATTTATGTGTGTGATTTTGATTCCGTATTGAAGTTAGCCAAGATTTTAGATTTTTGTAACTTTTCAGGCTTTTCTTTTTGGGTCTCTAAAATCCTGAAAGTTCTAAATTTCTGCCTAACGTGTGCGTTTTAAGTTTTTATTGCAGTCCAGCACGCGTTTTTATGTTTGTTGTAAACGCTAAGCACTGCAGTCTAAGGTCAATTTGTAATCCATGATCTAAGACTAGGGATACGGTGATCTCCTCATGGGTCATAGATTTCCCCTTTTATATATATCTGAGTGTACACACAAAATTTCAATTCGATCCGACAAATATTTTCGACTAAAAGACTACATGTTAAGGTGCTTCCGAAACTATAAACCCGTTTTTCTCGAAACGGTGTTTTCAAAGTCGGTGAGCATGATTTCTCAAAAACGGCTAAGCTGATCGGCCTGAAATTTTTACACAAGCTTCAAAACTATATGTTTCCCAAATTAATCAAAGGATTTCCCCATCCGATAAGTTTTTTATATTTTTTAAACAACAAAAGAGCCGAATTTAGGTTGAAAATTGAATTTTTAACTTTGAGTAGCCCCCATTTCGTCAAACATTTCATCTGTTTCCTTTCATTAATCTCTAGATGATTCATTTATTTAATGAAATTAATTTGGTTTTTGCAATTTTGATGATCCAGTCCACAGATATATTGTGCACCGCAAGAGTCCTTTTTTTGCGGGCCTCTGCGAAATTGGCCATATCAACGTTCCCAATAATTATTTTTGGCAATAAAAAATATGTGAATATAGTTTAAGGTTTGTCATAATATACCTGCTAAGTTTCGAATCAATAAACCAAATAGTTAACGCACGCATAGTTGGGAGAGGAAGTTTGTTCCCTCAACAAAAAATTTCATCTCGCTTTGGACTTAGAAATATTAGTGTGATGGACTTAGAGCTTGAAAAAATTTATTCATGAAAAATTCAAGTATATATTATTTAAGTTTACCAATTTATGGTCTATATGATTTTATTTCCGACAATGAACAATATTATTTCAATAAGCACTTTGTGACTGATGGCAGCAAAATAATCTTGGCAAACCTTAATAAAAAAAATTAGTGTTCGTTCTGTGCATCGCTTTAATGTTAAATCAACCCGAAACGGTCACATCGGGTGGTTAATAGGGCGTAGTATTTGTTTATAATTGTGAAAGTGTAATTTGAATGCTGTGTTCATAGAGTTATTCCTACTTAATTTATTTAATACTGATGAATAAACGTTATTTTATTAAATGTTATTATTATTTTAATAAATATTTGACGCGATAGGTGCAATTCGATTATTTGCAATTCGAACGTCGGCGAGTGCAGACGTTTTATTGTTTCTCTTGTGCTCCGGAAGACAATCGATATAAAATAAGAAAATAAACGGCGAAAAGACGCTTATTGCGACGAAAAGTCGTATGTTACTGTATTTTGTGTTTTTTTTTTTTTGATTAGTGCTTATTATACAAAAATACAAGAAACAAACCAATAAGGCGATGAACCCAAACGAAATTAGGGCGCAGCGCCAGCGTCAACAAGACGAACGTCGGCTCTCGCTGCAAAAGAGCAATGCATACTTCTCTTTCGTATCGACTGATGTAGCCGAAGCAGCAACAACAAAAGCTTCTGCAGTAGCCAATTTACCGCGATCGCTAACCCCAACACCGTCCACCGTACTCAAGCCTATTCACGACGTAAGGGCGCGCTCTCTCTCTCCGTCTATGCCGGTGCAAAGCGGAGTAAGCGATAAATGCGATTCCCCTCTCCCTTGCCTTGCCTCGCCCCAACTGCCCACATGTTTGGCCACGGTCACCAGCACAGTGACGTCATTAGCAACTGTAAATGCAATGACAACAACAACAACATCAGTTTCGTCTGTATGCCCGATACAGTCGATCGTTCTACCTGCTGTGCCAGCGGATTTACCTACTGCAGCGACAAACGCTCCAATTAAAAAGCAAGGTTCGACCATACAGACTGGCATGGATCGCTACATAAACATTAAAAGAAAACTAAGTCCTCAAGACACGAAAATGGGTAACGTCGCAAAAATCAATCGGGGTCCCTCAAGCCAAGGTACTCTGCTAAACTCTAATACAGCAAATAGATTCGAAATTTTGGCTGACACGTCAGACGAAACTCCTGCTACAGACATAGACACGGACAAAAAGAAAGCGAAGCCGCCTCCGCTTTATATTCGAGAGAAAACCTCAAACAACCTCGTTAATATAATAATAGATCTGATTGGTAAAGTCAGCTTCCATGTAATCCCCTTGACTAAAGGAGACATACATGAAACAAAGGTCCAAGTTAAAAGTGAAGAAAGCTATAGAGAATTGACGGAGCTCTTAGATTCTGAGAAAATGAACTACTACACCTACCAGCTAAAAAGTAGTAAAGGTCAACAAGCCGTCATAAAAGGAATCGAACCAGACGTAAGCACTGCAGAAGTCGAACAGGCACTAAAAGACAAAGGCTTTAATGTAAAAACCGTTTCAAATATACGTAACCGAAACAAACAACCGCAACCTCTCTTTAAAGTGGAACTTGTACCTGACTCTAAGGCCATCAAGAAAAACGAAGTCCATCCCATCTACAAACTCCAGTATCTATTGCATCGCAGAATCACGGTTGAAGAGCCGCACAAACGCAATGGCCCAGTCCAGTGTGCAAACTGCCAGGAATACGGACACACCAAATCTTACTGCACACTACGCTCTGTATGCGTCGCTTGCGGAGGGCTGCATACCTCTGCTGAGTGCGAACTCAAAAACGTGCCAAATAGCAAAAAGTGTAGTAACTGTGGAGGAGACCACACAGCAAACTACCGAGGCTGTCTAGTATACAAGGAGTTAAAAAGTCGGATCAACCAAAGAGTGTCATCAGCACGATCTCATCATACACCATTGATACCCTCCAAATCCACACCTGAAGTTTTCTTTTCGTCAGCAGCCCGATCTTCACTCGGCAGTTCCACTATATCCAAAAACGTAAGCTTTGCAAGCGTTATAAAATCGGGACATGCGAGCCCTGCCTACAACGCCCAACCCCCACCTACAGTCTCTTACCAACCTGCAGAGCACACAGAAAATAAAATGGAAACAATGATACTCACATTGCAAAAAAGTATGGATGAATTCATTTCTTTTATGCGAACGACCATGCAAAGTATGTTGACAAATCAAAACATTTTGATTCAGTTGCTCCAAAACACCTTATCAAAATAATTAATGGCTCCCTTGCGCATTGTACTGTAGAATGCCAACGGCGTTTCACGTCACAAACTTGAGCTATCACAATTTATGAATGACAATGAAATCGACGTAATGTTACTTGCCGAAACCCACCTTACCAACAAATACAACTTCCAAATCCGAGGGTATACGTTTTACAATACTAATCATCCCGATGGAAAGGCCCATGGAGGCACCGAAATCCTGATTAAAAACCGCATCAAGCACCACTTCCACAACACGTTTGCTACTAGTTACCTGCAAGCCACATCTATCAACATACAGTTGGGTTGCCACAATCTAGCTCTAGCAGCGGTATACTGTCCTCCCCGATTCAAGATATCCGAAGCCCAATTTATCGACTACTTCAACTCGCTAGGCAAATACTTTATAGCAGCAGGAGACTATAACGCCAAGCATACGCACTGGGGATCTCGCCTCGTGACGCCGAAAGGTAGGCAATTGTACTACGCAATCATAAAACCGAGCAATAAACTTGACTGCGTTTCCCCGGGTTCACCTACACACTGGCCTAGTAACCCCAGAAAACTTCCCGACCTGATTGACTTCGCAATTACAAAAAACATCCCTCGAAATCTGATCAGCGCCAGTTCTCTCTCGGATCTATCATCAGACCACTCGCCAGTACTCTTCAGTCTAAGCCAACAGCCAGTTAGTAATGTCAACCCCGTTATGTTGACCTCTAACAGCACAAACTGGCTCAAATTCAAAAAATACGTAAGTTCGCACATCGAACTTACACCACAGCTAACCGGCGAAGATGACATCAACAGAACAGTAAGCATGCTAGAGTCAGTCTTGGCTTCAGCGGCTCGTATCGCAACACCACGAAGGGAAAATAAAACAAATAACACCACGCACACGAATGCAGAAATAGAGCAGCTAGTTCTGGCAAAGCGTCGTTCCCGGCGCGAATGGCAATTACTTCGATCGCCAGCTGCAAAGCAACAGTTAAAAGAAGCTTCACGTCGACTCACCAAGGCACTACGACAAGAAAAGACAGATCCCAACAGCGCTATATAGAGCAACTATCACCATCCAGCTCAAAATTCCCACTATGGAAAGCACACTCAACACTGAGCCCTCCAACAATAACAGTTACGCCAATAAAGACACCCGCAGGTTGCTGGGCCCGAAGCGACAAAGACAGAGCCAACACATTCGCTGCCCACCTTGAAAACGTGTTCCAGCCTAATCCAGCAACAAACGAGTGTAATATAAGATCACCAACAGAGAACGACCTTCCTATTGTCGAACCAATCGTATTTCGACCATGCGAAGTCATAAAAATTATAAAAGAGCAGTTACAACCAAGAAAATCTCCAGGCTGCGATCTAATCACTCCAAAAATGCTTATTGAACTTCCATTATGCGCTGTTGGTACCATATGCCAGTTGTTCAACGCAATGACAAGACTGGGTTACTTCCCAAAGAGGTGGAAAAAGTCAATCATCATTTTGATACCAAAACCTGGTAAAGACCACACGCTCACCTCTTCATACAGACCAATAAGTTTACTTTCGTGTCTATCAAAACTATTTGAAAAATGCCTTTTAACCCGTATCATACCACACTTTAGAAGACATAATAGTATCCCAGCACACCAATTCGGCTTTCGCGAAAAACATGGAACTATCGAGCAGGTGAACCGCATAACATCGGAAATTCGAAGTGCATTTGAAAATAGGGAATACTGCACTGCGGTATTCTTGGACGTCTCTCAAGCATTCGACAGAGTATGGCTTGATGGCCTAATGCATAAAATCAAAATAATGCTCCCTAACAACACGCATAAACTCTTAAAGTCTTATCTCTACAACAGGACATTTGTTGTGAGATGCAATACTTCCATGTCAGCTGAACATAACATCGAAGCTGGAGTTCCACAAGGCAGCGTTCTGGGCCAACTTTATACCTACTCTACACTTCCGATATCCCTACGAGTAGGCAACTAACTATGTCTACGTTTGCTGACGACACCGCGATCCTCAGCCGATCTAAATGTCCACAACAAGCTTCAGCGCAACTTGCGACCCACCTAGATGCAGTAGAGAAATGGCTCTCAGACTGGCGTATAAAAGTAAATGAACAAAAATGTAAACATGTAACCTTTACCTTAAACAGACGTAATTGCCCAAACGTTACACTAAACAACACCGTGCTTCCTCAGTCAGATGAAGTAACATATCTTGGCGTACATCTCGATAGACGGCTTACCTGGCGCACGCACATTGAAGCCAAACGAACTCACCTAAAGCTGAAGGCAAACAGTCTGCATTGGCTTATAAACTTCCGCTCCCTCCTCAGTCTGGAGTATAAGGTTCTTCTCTATAACTCCGTTTTGAAACCAATCTGGACTTATGGCTCCCAGTTGTGGGGGAGCGCCAGCAACAGCAACGTAGAAATCGTGCAGAGAGCCCAATCAAAGATCTTGAGAACTATCACCGGGGCACGGTGGTACGTTCGGAGTGAAAACATTCATAGAGACTTGAATATTCTCCCCGTCCGAGATGTAATAGCACAACACATGGAAAAGAAAAGATTCAAAATAAACAACCAAAGTCTAAAAAAAAAAAAAAAAAAAGATAGGTGCAAAAAGCGGCCACGCTTGATATAAGCGACTGGGAAAACAAATGTTTAAATCTAAACGGAGTTCCATAGTTTTTTCAAAAATATATATAAGTGAAAGAAAGATTAACAAACATCTTCTAATAAATCAAATGTAGGTGAAAAAATGTAAATTTGTCTTTCTTAGGTAATTTTGTTTGGCTTGTTATAAAAAAAAACTTATAAAAAAAAGTGAGACACTTAAGATTCTAAAGTTTTGTTCAAGCTTTGTTTTTAATTGTCTTAATATTCAACTGTGTTTTGAGGTTAAGCTATTTCCCAAGTGCATGGAAATCTGCTTCCATTACAATGATCCCCAAATCTGGAAAGCGACCCACTGATGTGGATGCATACAGACTGTCGGGTCAGGCAGCAGCCACAGCATAGATAATAGACTATCACTAAGATCAATAAAACATTAAAAGTATAGTTTGTACTAATGTCACTTTTCGGGCGCTCGGCTTCAACGGGCTTTTTCTTTAACATTAAGATAGCGAGCTTTCGCTCTTCCCATGTTCTATGGCGGGCTCTCTCTGGCCCCTTATTTCAGTGCATAAGCATCATAAATTGAAACTTGTCGCTCCGTTTCATATGCGTGCTTAAAGGAAAATAAACAATATTATAAAGTTTGAAATTAAATAATTGTTTTCATTTGGATAAAAGTCATTGGTCACATTGGTGACCCGACGTGGTGACCCCGATAAGTAATAAAATAAACAATTTCACGAACATAAAAATATAACTAGTGCGAATATTTGATTCAGTTTTGCGCAGTGTCATATTTATGTATGTAAATTTGTCCATAAACTGCAAACAGTGCATCAGTGTCCGGAAACAAGTATTTTGTATTTATAAATCTTTAATAATATATATAAATACATAGACATACAATACAATTGTAGTGTTACCTGATCCGCTAATCACAATATACATACATACGTTCCACTTGCAGTGCTTTCGCCTCGTAAAAGCATTCAAATATATATACATTCCACAACTCAGTGTACGGTTCTGAGCGCACAGTGGGATAAATCGTATACGACGCGCACAATTATAGATAAATATAATAAACGATGCTGCGACGATGCATGCCGAAAGCGAGCTTGAGACGTCGTTGCGCTCAGCCCGAATTGCTGCCCATTCTACCCTTGCCAGCGGAGTTTCCAATATTCAGGTGGACACAGTGCTCAGTCGAAGTTTTCAAGCCTTGCCTCCGCTTCTTCTTCCTTCTTTTACCGGAGGATATTCGGAGTGAGCTGAGTTTCACTCGGTTTTCTCAACAATCGTGGGCTGCAATTCTCATATAAGTAAGGTAGAGAAGTTTCAGAGGAGGTCTTCGGGACTCAGCTTTAGAGGCAGTAATGATGTCGCAGTGCATCTTTTGGAGAAACGATTTAATAACCGTTGGTTGATATTTCAGGCTCATGTGAACAAGATTCTGGGCCTCAATCTATTGGAAGGTGGCGAAGTGGCAGCGCTTCGGGGCCTTTCAGATGAGTTCAATGCCCATATGCAGGTCTTGAAAAATTTGGGGACGACAGTTCAGATAGCCGGCTGCATCATTGTCCAGGTGCTCCTTCAAAGGTTGGACCCAGCAACTCAGGCCAAAAGGAAGGTCAAAATGCCTCGAACTCGGATCTCATCCCTACTTGGGAGTCGATGGCAGAATTTTTGGAGCAGCTTCGCAGGACTCTGGAGGCTATGGATGTGGCCAGGGCCGCTTACGCCCCTGGCACTCAGGTGGGAAGACGTAGAGTCGCAAATAACAGTAGATCGTCCTTTATCATTACTAATTTGCCTTCCACTGCCTGTAAACTCTGCGGTGGGTGGTCCCATGTAATTTCTGCATGCCCAGATTTGTGCGGTGTTGTGCCAGCTGAGTGCGCCGAGCCAATAGGCGCTTCATCATCCATGTCTAATGCACTAGTTGCCCAGGGTCGCGGCGAAGAGATAACCTTACTGGCTACAGCGAACATTTTCGATCGGAGTCGTGCTGGGGTTTTTGTTTCTTGCCGAGCACTATTGGATACCGGATCGCAGGTGCACGTGATTACGTCCCGTCTGGCTAGTCAACTGCAGCTTCGTAGACGCAAATCGAACATGGTAGTATCCGGCATTGGCGACACTGGCTTCGCGACAGACGGGTTATCTGTTGATGTGCTTCTTCGATCCCATTGCTCCGAATATTCGGCCCTTGTCAAAGCTGTCATCGCCGCCAACATCACAGATCACCAGCCTAGTTTTAGCTTGGATATCTCCAGCTGGAATATTCCGTCCAACCTCATTTTGGCTGATCCCAAGTTCTTCCGACCGCAACGTATCGATTTACTTATCGGAGCCAGTCTTTTCTATAAGCTGCTGTTTGTAGGGCAAATCCAGCTTTCAGCTAGCATACCGTTGCTGCAGAAAACTCAACTTGGATGGGTTGTGTGTGGGCACGGTTCACATCTGGAGAAAGAGTCGTTCGTAGCCACAGCCAGCAAGGACGTCGTGAAGAGCCCAAGCCAGTTGGACGAGCGCTTAGAGTGTCTGCTCCGTAAATTTTGGGAAATCGAAGACTGCGCCGAGCCCATTGTAAAGTGGACGATGGAGGAGCTGGATTGAGAGACGCATTTCGTTCAACATTCTGCTCGGCTCGAACCAGGCGCGTACTCGGTGAGGCTTCCGTTGAAGGGCAGCTCTGAGTTGCTAGGTGAACCCAAGCCGTGCGGCGATTTCTCTTCCTCGAACGGAAACTTTGCGTCAGCCTCAATTGAAGAGTCAGTATGCTGCGTTCATAATGGAGTATTTAGATTTTGGGCATATGTCTCCAGTCCCGCCTAGTGCACGACCCGCTAGACAGTATTTCTTACCGCATCACTGTGTTTTGAAGGGGGACAGTTCAACAACAAAGCTCAGAGTTGTTTTTGATGGTTCGGCTGCCACCACCTATGGGTATTCCATGAATGACATTTTGATGTCTGGTCCAGTTATTCAACCAAAGCTTCTGCACATTCTTTTAAGGATCCGTTACCATCTCGTGGCCATTACAGGTGATATTTGCAAAATGTACCGATGCGTCAGAGTTTTCCCCGAGGACAGCTATCAGCAGTGCATTCTTTGGCGGAATTTCACCCAGGATGAGTTGCAGGTTTTCAAACTAGATACTGTCACTTATGGGATAAAGCCCGTCTCATTTTAATCAGTTCGAGCAATGCATAAGTTGGCGGAGGATGAGCAGTCTGTGTTTCCAAAGGGTGCCGAAATTCTGCGTCGCGATTTTTATGTTGATGATTTAATTTCCGGAGGCGGTTCTATAGATGAGGCTATCAGCATAATACAGCAACCAGGATTCGTGCGAGGATCCGTGACTCGCTAAGGGCCAATTTCAGTTGAGAAAATGGTGCTCCCATTTTCCTGAAGTGCTCTCTGACGTGCCGGAAGAAGATCGGGATGAGGATGAGCGCTTCATCATCCACGGCTAATGCACTAGTTGCCCAGGGTCGCGGCGATGAGATAACCTTACTGGCTACAGCGAACATTTTCGATCGGAGTCGTGCTGGGGTTTTTGTTTCTTGCCGAGCACTATTGGATTCCGGATCGCAGGTGCACGTGATTACGTCCCGTCTGGCTAGTCAACTGCAGCTTCGTAGACGCAAATCGAACATGGTAGTATCCGGCATTGGCGACACTGGCTTCGCGACAGACGGGTTATCTGTTGATGTGCTTCTTCGATCCCATTGCTCCGAATATTCGGCCCTTGTCAAAGCTGTCATCGCCGCCAACATCACAGATCTCCAGCCTAGTTTTAGCTTGGATATCTCCAGCTGGAATATTCCGTCCAACCTCATTTTGGCTGATCCCAAGTTCTTCCGACCGCAACGTATCGATTTACTTATCGGAGCCAGTCTTTTCTATAAGCTGCTGTTTGTAGGGCAAATCCAGCTTTCAGCTAGCATACCGTTGCTGCAGAAAACTCAACTTGGATGGGTTGTGTGTGGGCACGGTTCACATCTGGAGAAAGAGTCGTTCGTAGCCACAGCCAGCAAGGACGTCGTGAAGAGCCCAAGCCAGTTGGACGAGCGCTTAGAGTGTCTGCTCCGTAAATTTTGGGAAATCGAAGACTGCGCCGAGCCCATTGTAAAGTGGACGAAGGAGGAGCTGGATTGAGAGACGCATTTCGTTCAACATTCTGCTCGGCTCGAATCAGGCGCGTACTCGGTGAGGCTTCCGTTGAAGGGCAGTTCTGAGTTGCTAGGTGAACCCAAGCCGTGCGGCGATTTCTCTCCCTCGAACGGAAACTTTGCGTCAGCCTCAATTGAAGAGTCAGTATGCTGCGTTCATAATGGAGTATTTAGATTTTGGGCATATGTCTCCAGTCCCGCCTAGTGCACGACCCGCCAGACAGTATTTCTTACCGCATCACTGTGTTTTGAAGGAGGACAGTTCAACAACAAAGCTCAGAGTTGTTTTTGATGGTTCGGCTGCCACCACCTCTGGGTATTCCATGAATGACATTTTGATGTCTGGTCCAGTTATTCAACCAAAGCTTCTGCACATTCTTTTAAGGATCCGTTACCATCTCGTGGCCATTACAGGTGATATTTGCAAAATGTACCGATGCGTCAGAGTTTTCCCCGAGGACAGCTATCAGCAGTGCATTCTTTGGCGGAATTTCACCCAGGATGAGTTGCAGGTTTTCAAACTAGATACTGTCACTTATGGGATAAAGCCCGTCTCATTTTAATCAGTTCGAGCAATGCATAAGTTGGCGGAGGATGAGCAGTCTGTGTTTCCAAAGGGAGCCGAAATTCTGCGTCGCGATTTTTATGTTGATGATTTAATTTCCGGAGGCGGTTCTATAGATGAGGCTATCAGCATAATACAGCAAACAGGATTCGTGCGAGGATCCGTGACTCGCTAAGGGCCAATTTCAGTTGAGAAAATGGTGCTCCCATTTTCCTGAAGTGCTCTCTGACGTGCCGGAAGAAGATCGGGATGAGGATGAGCGCTTCATCATCCACGGCTAATGCACTAGTTCCCAGGGTCGCGGCGATGAGATAACCTTACTGGCTACAGCGAACATTTTCGATCGGGGTCGTGCTGGGGTTTTTGTTTCTTGCCGAGCACTATTGGATTCCGGATCGCAGGTGCACGTGATTACGTCCCGTCTGGCTAGTCAACTGCAGCTTCGTAGACGCAAATCGAACATGGTAGTATCCGGCATTGGCGACACTGGCTTCGCGACAGACGGGTTATCTGTTGATGTGCTTCTTCGATCCCATTGCTCCGAATATTCGGCCCTTGTCAAAGCTGTCATCGCCGCCAACATCACAGATCTCCAGCCTAGTTTTAGCTTGGATATCTCCAGCTGGAATATTCCGTCCAACCTCATTTTGGCTGATCCCAAGTTCTTCCGACCGCAACGTATCGATTTACTTATCGGAGCCAGTCTTTTCTATAAGCTGCTGTTTGTAGGGCAAATCCAGCTTTCAGCTAGCATACCGTTGCTGCAGAAAACTCAACTTGGATGGGTTGTGTGTGGGCACGGTTCACATCTGGAGAAAGAGTCGTTCGTAGCCACAGCCAGCAAGGAAGTCGTGAAGAGCCCAAGCCAGTTGGACGAGCGCTTAGAGTGTCTGCTCCGTAAATTTTGGGAAATCGAAGACTGCGCCGAGCCCATTGTAAAGTGGACGATGGAGGAGCTGGATTGAGAGACGCATTTCGTTCAACATTCTGCTCGGCTCGAATCAGGCGCGTACTCGGTGAGGCTTCCGTTGAAGGGCAGCTCTGAGTTGCTAGGTGAACCCAAGCCGTGCGGCGATTTCTCTTCCTCGAACGGAAACTTTGCGTCAGCCTCAATTGAAGAGTCAGTATGCTGCATTCATAATGGAGTATTTAGATTTTGGGCATATGTCTCCAGTCCCGCCTAGTGCACGACCCGCTGGACAGTATTTCTTACCGCATCACTGTGTTTTGAAGGGGGACAGTTCAACAACAAAGCTCAGAGTTGTTTTTGATGGTTCGGCTGCCACCACCTCTGGGTATTCCATGAATGACATTTTGATGTCTGGTCCAGTTATTCAACCAAAGCTTCTGCACATTCTTTTAAGGATCCGTTACCATCAAGTGGCCATTACAGGTGATATTTGCAAAATGTACCGATGCGTCAGAGTTTTCCCCGAGGACAGCTATCAGCAGTGCATTCTTTGGCGGAATTTCACCCAGGATGAGTTGCAGGTTTTCAAACTAGATACTGTCACTTATGGGATAAAGCCCGTCTCATTTTAATCAGTTCGAGCAATGCATAAGTTGGCTGAGGATGAGCAGTCTGTGTTTCCAAAGGGTGCCGAAATTCTGCGTCGCGATTTTTATGTTGATGATTTAATTTCCGGAGGCGGTTCTATAGTTGAGGCTATCAGCATAATACAGCAAACAGGATTCGTGCGAGGATCCGTGACTCGCTAAGGGCCAATTTCAGTTGAGAAAATGGTGCTCCCATTTTCCTGAAGTGCTCTCTGACGTGCCGGAAGAAGATCGGGATGAGGATGAGCGCTTCATCATCCACGGCTAATGCACTAGTTCCCAGGGTCGCGGCGATGAGATAACCTTACTGGCTACAGCGAACATTTTCGATCGGGGTCGTGCTGGGGTTTTTGTTTCTTGCCGAGCACTATTGGATTCCGGATCGCAGGTGCACGTGATTACGCCCCGTCTGGCTAGTCAACTGCAGCTTCGTAGACGCAAATCGAACATGGTAGTATCCGGCATTGGCGACACTGGCTTCGCGACAGACGGGTTATCTGTTGATGTGCTTCTTCGATCCCATTGCTCCGAATATTCGGCCCTTGTCAAAGCTGTCATCGCCGCCAACATCACAGATCTCCAGCCTAGTTTTAGCTTGGATATCTCCAGCTGGAATATTCCGTCCAACCTCATTTTGGCTGATCCCAAGTTCTTCCGACCGCAACGTATCGATTTACTTATCGGAGCCAGTCTTTTCTATAAGCTGCTGTTTGTAGGGCAAATCCAGCTTTCAGCTAGCATACCGTTGCTGCAGAAAACTCAACTTGGATGGGTTGTGTGTGGGCACGGTTCACATCTGGAGAAAGAGTCGTTCGTAGCCACAGCCAGCAAGGACGTCGTGAAGAGCCCAAGCCAGTTGGACGAGCGCTTAGAGTGTCTGCTCCGTAAATTTTGGGAAATCGAAGACTGCGCCGAGCCCATTGTAAAGTGGACGATGGAGGAGCTGGATTGAGAGACGCATTTCGTTCAACATTCTGCTCGGCTCGAATCAGGCGCGTACTCGGTGAGGCTTCCGTTGAAGGGCAGCTCTGAGTTGCTAGGTGAACCCAAGCCGTGCGGCGATTTCTCTTCCTCGAACGGAAACTTTGCGTCAGCCTCAATTGAAGAGTCAGTATGCTGCATTCATAATGGAGTATTTAGATTTTGGGCATATGTCTCCAGTCCCGCCTAGTGCACGACCCGCTAGACAGTATTTCTTACCGCATCACTGTGTTTTGAAGGGGGACAGTTCAACAACAAAGCTCAGAGTTGTTTTTGATGGTTCGGCTGCCACCACCTCTGGGTATTCCATGAATGACATTTTGATGTCTGGTCCAGTTATTCAACCAAAGCTTCTGCACATTCTTTTAAGGATCCGTTACCATCTCGTGGCCATTACAGGTGATATTTGCAAAATGTACCGATGCGTCAGAGTTTTCCCCGAGGACAGCTATCAGCAGTGCATTCTTTGGCGGAATTTCACCCAGGATGAGTTGCAGGTTTTCAAACTAGATACTGTCACTTATGGGATAAAGCCCGTCTCATTTTAATCAGTTCGAGCAATGCATAAGTTGGCGGAGGATGAGCAGTCTGTGTTTCCAAAGGGTGCCGAAATTCTGCGTCGCGATTTTTATGTTGATGATTTAATTTCCGGAGGCGGTTCTATAGATGAGGCTATCAGCATAATACAGCAAACAGGATTTGTGCGAGGATCCGTGACTCGCTAAGGGCCAATTTCAGTTGAGAAAATGGTGCTCCCATTTTCCTGAAGTGCTCTCTGACGTGCCGGAAGAAGATCGGGATGAGGATGAGCGCTTCATCATCCACGGCTAATGCACTAGTTGCCCAGGGTCGCGGCGATGAGATAACCTTACTGGCTACAGCGAACATTTTCGATCGGAGTCGTGCTGGGGTTTTTGTTTCTTGCCGAGCACTATTGGATTCCGGATCGCAGGTGCACGTGATTACGTCCCGTCTGGCTAGTCAACTGCAGCTTCGTAGACGCAAATCGAACATGGTAGTATCCGGCATTGGCGTCACTGGCTTCGCGACAGACGGGTTATCTGTTGATGTGCTTCTTCGATCCCATTGCTCCGAATATTCGGCCCTTGTCAAAGCTGTCATCGCCGCCAACATCACAGATCTCCAGCCTAGTTTTAGCTTGGATATCTCCAGCTGGAATATTCCGTCCAACCTCATTTTGGCTGATCCCAAGTTCTTCCGACCGCAACGTATCGATTTACTTATCGGAGCCAGTCTTTTCTATAAGCTGCTGTTTGTAGGGCAAATCCAGCTTCCAGCTAGCATACCGTTGCTGCAGAAAACTCAACTTGGATGGGTTGTGTGTGGGCACGGTTCACATCTGGAGAAAGAGTCGTTCGTAGCCACAGCCAGCAAGGACGTCGTGAAGAGCCCAAGCCAGTTGGACGAGCGCTTAGAGTGTCTGCTCCGTAAATTTTGGGAAATCGAAGACTGCGCCGAGCCCATTGTAAAGTGGACGAAGGAGGAGCTGGATTCAGAGACGCATTTCGTTCAACATTCTGCTCGGCTCGAACCAGGCGCGTACTCGGTGAGGCTTCCGTTGAAGGGCAGCTCTGAGTTGCTAGGTGAACCCAAGCCGTGCGGCGATTTCTCTTCCTCGAACGGAAACTTTGCGTCAGCCTCAATTGAAGAGTCAGTATGCTGCGTTCATAATGGAGTATTTAGATTTTGGGCATATGTCTCCAGTCCCGCCTAGTGCACGACCCGCTGGACAGTATTTCTTACCGCATCACTGTGTTTTGAAGGGGGACAGTTCAACAACAAAGCTCAGAGTTGTTTTTGATGGTTCGGCTGCCACCACCTCTGGGTATTCCATGAATGACATTTTGATGTCTGGTCCAGTTATTCAACCAAAGCTTCTGCACATTCTTTTAAGGATCCGTTACCATCTCGTGGCCATTACAGGTGATATTTGCAAAATGTACCGATGCGTCAGAGTTTTCCCCGAGGACAGCTATCAGCAGTGCATTCTTTGGCGGAATTTCACCCAGGATGAGTTGCAGGTTTTCAAACTAGATACTGTCACTTATGGGATAAAGCCCGTCTCATTTTAATCAGTTCGAGCAATGCATAAGTTGGCTGAGGATGAGCAGTCTGTGTTTCCAAAGGGTGCCGAAATTCTGCGTCGCGATTTTTATGTTGATGATTTAATTTCCGGAGGCGGTTCTATAGTTGAGGCTATCAGCATAATACAGCAAACAGGATTCGTGCGAGGATCCGTGACTCGCTAAGGGCCAATTTCAGTTGAGAAAATGGTGCTCCCATTTTCCTGAAGTGCTCTCTGACGTGCCGGAAGAAGATCGGGATGAGGATGAGCGCTTCATCATCCACGGCTAATGCACTAGTTCCCAGGGTCGCGGCGATGAGATAACCTTACTGGCTACAGCGAACATTTTCGATCGGGGTCGTGCTGGGGTTTTTGTTTCTTGCCGAGCACTATTGGATTCCGGATCGCAGGTGCACGTGATTACGCCCCGTCTGGCTAGTCAACTGCAGCTTCGTAGACGCAAATCGAACATGGTAGTATCCGGCATTGGCGACACTGGCTTCGCGACAGACGGGTTATCTGTTGATGTGCTTCTTCGATCCCATTGCTCCGAATATTCGGCCCTTGTCAAAGCTGTCATCGCCGCCAACATCACAGATCTCCAGCCTAGTTTTAGCTTGGATATCTCCAGCTGGAATATTCCGTCCAACCTCATTTTGGCTGATCCCAAGTTCTTCCGACCGCAACGTATCGATTTACTTATCGGAGCCAGTCTTTTCTATAAGCTGCTGTTTGTAGGGCAAATCCAGCTTTCAGCTAGCATACCGTTGCTGCAGAAAACTCAACTTGGATGGGTTGTGTGTGGGCACGGTTCACATCTGGAGAAAGAGTCGTTCGTAGCCACAGCCAGCAAGGACGTCGTGAAGAGCCCAAGCCAGTTGGACGAGCGCTTAGAGTGTCTGCTCCGTAAATTTTGGGAAATCGAAGACTGCGCCGAGCCCATTGTAAAGTGGACGATGGAGGAGCTGGATTGAGAGACGCATTTCGTTCAACATTCTGCTCGGCTCGAATCAGGCGCGTACTCGGTGAGGCTTCCGTTGAAGGGCAGCTCTGAGTTGCTAGGTGAACCCAAGCCGTGCGGCGATTTCTCTTCCTCGAACGGAAACTTTGCGTCAGCCTCAATTGAAGAGTCAGTATGCTGCATTCATAATGGAGTATTTAGATTTTGGGCATATGTCTCCAGTCCCGCCTAGTGCACGACCCGCTAGACAGTATTTCTTACCGCATCACTGTGTTTTGAAGGGGGACAGTTCAACAACAAAGCTCAGAGTTGTTTTTGATGGTTCGGCTGCCACCACCTCTGGGTATTCCATGAATGACATTTTGATGTCTGGTCCAGTTATTCAACCAAAGCTTCTGCACATTCTTTTAAGGATCCGTTACCATCTCGTGGCCATTACAGGTGATATTTGCAAAATGTACCGATGCGTCAGAGTTTTCCCCGAGGACAGCTATCAGCAGTGCATTCTTTGGCGGAATTTCACCCAGGATGAGTTGCAGGTTTTCAAACTAGATACTGTCACTTATGGGATAAAGCCCGTCTCATTTTAATCAGTTCGAGCAATGCATAAGTTGGCGGAGGATGAGCAGTCTGTGTTTCCAAAGGGTGCCGAAATTCTGCGTCGCGATTTTTATGTTGATGATTTAATTTCCGGAGGCGGTTCTATAGATGAGGCTATCAGCATAATACAGCAAACAGGATTCGTGCGAGGATCCGTGACTCGCTAAGGGCCAATTTCAGTTGAGAAAATGGTGCTCCCATTTTCCTGAAGTGCTCTCTGACGTGCCGGAAGAAGATCGGGATGAGGATGAGCGCTTCATCATCCACGGCTAATGCACTAGTTCCCAGGGTCGCGGCGATGAGATAACCTTACTGGCTACAGCGAACATTTTCGATCGGGGTCGTGCTGGGGTTTTTGTTTCTTGCCGAGCACTATTGGATTCCGGATCGCAGGTGCACGTGATTACGTCCCGTCTGGCTAGTCAACTGCAGCTTCGTAGACGCAAATCGAACATGGTAGTATCCGGCATTGGCGACACTGGCTTCGCGACAGACGGGTTATCTGTTGATGTGCTTCTTCGATCCCATTGCTCCGAATATTCGGCCCTTGTCAAAGCTGTCATCGCCGCCAACATCACAGATCTCCAGCCTAGTTTTAGCTTGGATATCTCCAGCTGGAATATTCCGTCCAACCTCATTTTGGCTGATCCCAAGTTCTTCCGACCGCAACGTATCGATTTACTTATCGGAGCCAGTCTTTTCTATAAGCTGCTGTTTGTAGGGCAAATCCAGCTTTCAGCTAGCATACCGTTGCTGCAGAAAACTCAACTTGGATGGGTTGTGTGTGGGCACGGTTCACATCTGGAGAAAGAGTCGTTCGTAGCCACAGCCAGCAAGGACGTCGTGAAGAGCCCAAGCCAGTTGGACGAGCGCTTAGAGTGTCTGCTCCGTAAATTTTGGGAAATCGAAGACTGCGCCGAGCCCATTGTAAAGTGGACGATAGAGGAGCTGGATTGAGAGACGCATTTCGTTCAACATTCTGCTCGGCTCGAATCAGGCGCGTACTCGGTGAGGCTTCCGTTGAAGGGCAGCTCTGAGTTGCTAGGTGAACCCAAGCCGTGCGGCGATTTCTCTTCCTCGAACGGAAACTTTGCGTCAGCCTCAATTGAAGAGTCAGTATGCTGCATTCATAATGGAGTATTTAGATTTTGGGCATATGTCTCCAGTCCCGCCTAGTGCACGACCCGCTGGACAGTATTTCTTACCGCATCACTGTGTTTTGAAGGGGGACAGTTCAACAACAAAGCTCAGAGTTGTTTTTGATGGTTCGGCTGCCACCACCTCTGGGTATTCCATGAATGACATTTTGATGTCTGGTCCAGTTATTCAACCAAAGCTTCTGCACATTCTTTTAAGGATCCGTTACCATCGAGTGGCCATTACAGGTGATATTTGCAAAATGTACCGATGCGTCAGAGTTTTCCCCGAGGACAGCTATCAGCAGTGCATTCTTTGGCGGAATTTCACCCAGGATGAGTTGCAGGTTTTCAAACTAGATACTGTCACTTATGGGATAAAGCCCGTCTCATTTTAATCAGTTCGAGCAATGCATAAGTTGGCTGAGGATGAGCAGTCTGTGTTTCCAAAGGGTGCCGAAATTCTGCGTCGCGATTTTTATGTTGATGATTTAATTTCCGGAGGCGGTTCTATAGTTGAGGCTATCAGCATAATACAGCAAACAGGATTCGTGCGAGGATCCGTGACTCGCTAAGGGCCAATTTCAGTTGAGAAAATGGTGCTCCCATTTTCCTGAAGTGCTCTCTGACGTGCCGGAAGAAGATCGGGATGAGGATGAGCGCTTCATCATCCACGGCTAATGCACTAGTTCCCAGGGTCGCGGCGATGAGATAACCTTACTGGCTACAGCGAACATTTTCGATCGGGGTCGTGCTGGGGTTTTTGTTTCTTGCCGAGCACTATTGGATTCCGGATCGCAGGTGCACGTGATTACGCCCCGTCTGGCTAGTCAACTGCAGCTTCGTAGACGCAAATCGAACATGGTAGTATCCGGCATTGGCGACACTGGCTTCGCGACAGACGGGTTATCTGTTGATGTGCTTCTTCGATCCCATTGCTCCGAATATTCGGCCCTTGTCAAAGCTGTCATCGCCGCCAACATCACAGATCTCCAGCCTAGTTTTAGCTTGGATATCTCCAGCTGGAATATTCCGTCCAACCTCATTTTGGCTGATCCCAAGTTCTTCCGACCGCAACGTATCGATTTACTTATCGGAGCCAGTCTTTTCTATAAGCTGCTGTTTGTAGGGCAAATCCAGCTTTCAGCTAGCATACCGTTGCTGCAGAAAACTCAACTTGGATGGGTTGTGTGTGGGCACGGTTCACATCTGGAGAAAGAGTCGTTCGTAGCCACAGCCAGCAAGGACGTCGTGAAGAGCCCAAGCCAGTTGGACGAGCGCTTAGAGTGTCTGCTCCGTAAATTTTGGGAAATCGAAGACTGCGCCGAGCCCATTGTAAAGTGGACGATGGAGGAGCTGGATTGAGAGACGCATTTCGTTCAACATTCTGCTCGGCTCGAATCAGGCGCGTACTCGGTGAGGCTTCCGTTGAAGGGCAGCTCTGAGTTGCTAGGTGAACCCAAGCCGTGCGGCGATTTCTCTTCCTCGAACGGAAACTTTGCGTCAGCCTCAATTTAAGAGTCAGTATGCTGCATTCATAATGGAGTATTTAGATTTTGGGCATATGTCTCCAGTCCCGCCTAGTGCACGACCCGCTAGACAGTATTTCTTACCGCATCACTGTGTTTTGAAGGGGGACAGTTCAACAACAAAGCTCAGAGTTGTTTTTGATGGTTCGGCTGCCACCACCTCTGGGTATTCCATGAATGACATTTTGATGTCTGGTCCAGTTATTCAACCAAAGCTTCTGCACATTCTTTTAAGGATCCGTTACCATCTCGTGGCCATTACAGGTGATATTTGCAAAATGTACCGATGCGTCAGAGTTTTCCCCGAGGACAGCTATCAGCAGTGCATTCTTTGGCGGAATTTCACCCAGGATGAGTTGCAGGTTTTCAAACTAGATACTGTCACTTATGGGATAAAGCCCGTCTCATTTTAATCAGTTCGAGCAATGCATAAGTTGGCGGAGGATGAGCAGTCTGTGTTTCCAAAGGGTGCCGAAATTCTGCGTCGCGATTTTTATGTTGATGATTTAATTTCCGGAGGCGGTTCTATAGATGAGGCTATCAGCATAATACAGCAAACAGGATTTGTGCGAGGATCCGTGACTCGCTAAGGGCCAATTTCAGTTGAGAAAATGGTGCTCCCATTTTCCTGAAGTGCTCTCTGACGTGCCGGAAGAAGATCGGGATGAGGATGAGCGCTTCATCATCCACGGCTAATGCACTAGTTGCCCAGGGTCGCGGCGATGAGATAACCTTACTGGCTACAGCGAACATTTTCGATCGGAGTCGTGCTGGGGTTTTTGTTTCTTGCCGAGCACTATTGGATTCCGGATCGCAGGTGCACGTGATTACGTCCCGTCTGGCTAGTCAACTGCAGCTTCGTAGACGCAAATCGAACATGGTAGTATCCGGCATTGGCGTCACTGGCTTCGCGACAGACGGGTTATCTGTTGATGTGCTTCTTCGATCCCATTGCTCCGAATATTCGGCCCTTGTCAAAGCTGTCATCGCCGCCAACATCACAGATCTCCAGCCTAGTTTTAGCTTGGATATCTCCAGCTGGAATATTCCGTCCAACCTCATTTTGGCTGATCCCAAGTTCTTCCGACCGCAA
Organism: Drosophila atripex; assembly: GCA_035045925.1. Taxonomy (NCBI): domain Eukaryota; kingdom Metazoa; phylum Arthropoda; class Insecta; order Diptera; family Drosophilidae; genus Drosophila; species Drosophila atripex. The sequence continues at coordinate 510,885 of JAWNOP010000041.1, read as the reverse complement.
CGTATCGATTTACTTAACGGAGCCAGTCTTTTCTATAAGCTGCTGTTTGTAGGGCAAATCCAGCTTCCAGCTAGCATACCGTTGCTGCAGAAAACTCAACTTGGATGGGTTGTTTGTGGGCACGGTTCACATCTGGAGAAAGAGTCGTTCGTAGCCACAGCCAGCAAGGACGTCGTGAAGAGCCCAAGCCAGTTGGACGAGCGCTTAGAGTGTCTGCTCCGTAAATTTTGGGAAATCGAAGACTGCGCCGAGCCCATTGTAAAGTGGACGAAGGAGGAGCTGGATTGAGAGACGCATTTCGTTCAACATTCTGCTCGGCTCGAACCAGGCGCGTACTCGGTGAGGCTTCCGTTGAAGGGCAGCTCTGAGTTGCTAGGTGAACCCAAGCCGTGCGGCGATTTCTCTTCCTCGAACGGAAACTTTGCGTCAGCCTCAATTGAAGAGTCAGTATGCTGCGTTCATAATGGAGTATTTAGATTTTGGGCATATGTCTCCAGTCCCGCCTAGTGCACGACCCGCTAGACAGTATTTCTTACCGCATCACTGTGTTTTGAAGGGGGACAGTTCAACAACAAAGCTCAGAGTTGTTTTTGATGGTTCGGCTGCCACCACCTCTGGGTATTCCATGAATGACATTTTGATGTCTGGTCCAGTTATTCAACCAAAGCTTCTGCACATTCTTTTAAGGATCCGTTACCATCGAGTGGCCATTACAGGTGATATTTGCAAAATGTACCGATGCGTCAGAGTTTTCCCCGAGGACAGCTATCAGCAGTGCATTCTTTGGCGGAATTTCACCCAGGATGAGTTGCAGGTTTTCAAACTAGATACTGTCACTTATGGGATAAAGCCCGTCTCATTTTAATCAGTTCGAGCAATGCATAAGTTGGCGGAGGATGAGCAGTCTGTGTTTCCAAAGGGTGCCGAAATTCTGCGTCGCGATTTTTATGTTGATGATTTAATTTCCGGAGGCGGTTCTATAGATGAGGCTATCAGCATAATACAGCAAACAGGATTCGTGCGAGGATCCGTGACTCGCTAAGGGCCAATTTCAGTTGAGAAAATGGTGCTCCCATTTTCCTGAAGTGCTCTCTGACGTGCCGGAAGAAGATCGGGATGAGGATGAGCGCTTCATCATCCACGGCTAATGCACTAGTTGCCCAGGGTCGCGGCGATGAGATAACCTTACTGGCTACAGCGAACATTTTCGATCGGAGTCGTGCTGGGGTTTTTGTTTCTTGCCGAGCACTATTGGATTCCGGATCGCAGGTGCACGTGATTACGTCCCGTCTGGCTAGTCAACTGCAGCTTCGTCGTCGCAAATCGAACATGGTAGTATCCGGCATTGGCGACACTGGCTTCGCGACAGACGGGTTATCTGTTGATGTGCTTCTTCGATCCCATTGCTCCGAATATTCGGCCCTTGTCAAAGCTGTCATCGCCGCCAACATCACAGATCTCCAGCCTAGTTTTAGCTTGGATATCTCCAGCTGGAATATTCCGTCCAACCTCATTTTGGCTGATCCCAAGTTCTTCCGACCGCAACGTATCGATTTACTTATCGGAGCCAGTCTTTTCTATAAGCTGCTGTTTGTAGGGCAAATCCAGCTTTCAGCTAGCATACCGTTGCTGCAGAAAACTCAACTTGGATGGGTTGTGTGTGGGCACGGTTCACATCTGGAGAAAGAGTCGTTCGTAGCCACAGCCAGCAAGGACGTCGTGAAGAGCCCAAGCCAGTTGGACGAGCGCTTAGAGTGTCTGCTCCGTAAATTTTGGGAAATCGAAGACTGCGCCGAGCCCATTGTAAAGTGGACGATGGAGGAGCTGGATTGAGAGACGCATTTCGTTCAACATTCTGCTCGGCTCGAACCAGGCGCGTACTCGGTGAGGCTTCCGTTGAAGGGCAGCTCTGAGTTGCTAGGTGAACCCAAGCCGTGCGGCGATTTCTCTTCCTCGAACGGAAACTTTGCGTCAGCCTCAATTGAAGAGTCAGTATGCTGCGTTCATAATGGAGTATTTAGATTTTGGGCATATGTCTCCAGTCCCGCCTAGTGCACGACCCGCTAGACAGTATTTCTTACCGCATCACTGTGTTTTGAAGGGGGACAGTTCAACAACAAAGCTCAGAGTTGTTTTTGATGGTTCGGCTGCCACCACCTCTGGGTATTCCATGAATGACATTTTGATGTCTGGTCCAGTTATTCAACCAAAGCTTCTGCACATTCTTTTAAGGATCCGTTACCATCGAGTGGCCATTACAGGTGATATTTGCAAAATGTACCGATGCGTCAGAGTTTTCCCCGAGGACAGCTATCAGCAGTGCATTCTTTGGCGGAATTTCACCCAGGATGAGTTGCAGGTTTTCAAACTAGATACTGTCACTTATGGGATAAAGCCCGTCTCATTTTAATCAGTTCGAGCAATGCATAAGTTGGCGGAGGATGAGCAGTCTGTGTTTCCAAAGGGTGCCGAAATTCTGCGTCGCGATTTTTATGTTGATGATTTAATTTCCGGAGGCGGTTCTATAGATGAGGCTATCAGCATAATACAGCAAACAGGATTCGTGCGAGGATCCGTGACTCGCTAAGGGCCACTTTCGGTTGAGAAAATGGTGCTCCCATTTTCCTGAAGTGCTCTCTGACGTGCCGGAAGAAGATCGGGAGTCGTTCCTAAGGTTTAATGATTGCAGCAATTTTACGAAGACTCTTAGCCTCGCTTGGGATCCTGCTAATGATCGCTTGCTATTTTCGTTTGAAGGGCATCAGTCAACCTTAAAGCCCACTAGGCGCATTTTCCTTTCCTCAATTGGCCGGCTGTATGATCCGATACGACTTGTTAGACCTGTCATTACGAAGCCAAAGATCTTTCTTCAGAAGCTATGCCGTGAGGAGTTGTCCTGGGATGAAAGTCTGCGCCAAGCTCTTCACTCCGATTGGGATATGATTTGTTGTAGCTTCTCCATGGCGCAGCGTGCTGAATTCCCTCGATGGTCATTATCATCACAGTCTGTAGTGGAGATTCATGGATTTCGTGACGTCAGCGTTGAGGCTTATGGTGCTTGCGTTTATGTTGTATCGAAGGATACAAGGTCAGAGAGTCATTTACTCTGCTCAAAGTCCCGAGTCGCACTTCTAAAAACTGTTCCGGTGCCGAAACTGGAGTTATCTGGAGCAGAGTTGCTGGCTCGGCTTATGTCGGAAGTGGCTCAGTTGAAGGTCTATAATGGCAAGTATTTCTGCTGGTGCGATTCTGCTGTGGCGCTGTCCTAGATTCGGGAGGAGCCTGCACGCTTCAATATTTTCGTCGCCAATCGGGTTTCGACAATCTCGAAGTTGAACAGAATGATGGAATAGCGATATGTTCCTACGTCTTTAAACCCGGCAGACATCGTGTCGCGGGGTGCTTTTCCCAAGGAGTTTATTGATGATAACCTATGGTCCCATGGTCCTGCGTTTCTTATTGGACTTCAGAATCAGTGACCAGCAGCGGTTCCATACGAAAAGCCCACCCTGGAGCTGAGGGCAAGGGTTTTTGCTAATCTAATCTCCATACGTTGACGTGACAGCTGGTTCCAAGTACGCTAACTCGTTTCCAGCACTCCAGCGGGTATTCGCTTATGTGCACAAGTTGTCACAGCGAGTCCATCACAAGGGTGTCACTGCTAGCGACATCAAGGCTGGAACCCACCTACTACTGCGAATAGTGCAGCGTGTGAATTTTTGGGATGACATAAAGGCGCTTCAAAATGGAAAGGATATCTCGTCAGCCAGCGTTCTTGCCTCATCCTCTCCCTTTTTGGATAAGTTTGGGCTGTTGCGTGTGGACAGTCGTTTAAAAAACTCGACGTTGTATTTTGATAGTCGTCATCCAATTATATTGCCCAGAAGCCATCCAGTCACTATGGCTCTAATTGTTGATTTCCATGAGCGGAATATACACACGGGGCCTCGTGCCCTGTTAGCTATTATTCGATCCCAATACTGGACAATCGTGGGGAGGAAAACGGTGACGAAGGCATTTCTCATGCACATTAGTCATTTTCATGGTCCGTCAGTCATTTTCATCGAACCTGATGTCACAAAGTTGAATTTCAACCGTATGGACACCTGGCAGCGTGTCTCTTTCCTGCAGCAGTCTTTCTGGGCCCGATGGAAGGAAGATTCGATGGAAGGAGGTATTCAAGCCTTCTTCAGCAGCGCTCCAAATGGCGTGCGTCCGGCCCTTCCATGGCGATCAACGATGCGGTGCTAGTCAAGGACGAGAACCCACCCCCATGAAGTGGCCGTTGGCGAGGATTATGGATCTAGTCCCTGGTCGAGATGGAGTGTCTCGAGTTGCGGTGATTAGAACCGCATCTGAAACCACTAAGCGCGCTGTGGCTAAGCTTTACCTATTGCCCCTTAAAGATTAAGTTGAAGGACTATACTATATACTATACTATTATTACTATTATTATTACTAATACTATACTATTGTCATTTATATTTTCGCTATTGTTGGTCGCCGACACTTTTCGGCCGCTCGGCTTCAACGGGCTTTATCTGTAACATTAAGATAGCGGGCTTTCGCTCTTCCGATGTTCTATGACGGGCTCGCTCTGGCCACTTATTTCAGTGCATAAGCATCATAAATGTGAACTTATCGCTGCGTTTCATATGCGCGCTTAAAGGAAAATAAACAATATTATAACGTTTGAAATAAAATAATTGTTTTCATTTGCATAAAAGTCATTGAAAAATCTCAATGACCAAACATAGACCAATAAGTCTGCTCCCAGCTCTTGGAAAAATGATGGAACGAATTATTTTGGATCGGATGCTTACATGGAATCTGTGAGCAGTTTAATTCCAAAGTGGCAGTTTGACTTCCGAAAGCGTCATGGTATACCTGAACAGTTACACCGTTTGGTTAACTTCGCTCTGGAAGCTATGGAGAGCAAAATGTATGCAGTAGCTGTCTTTATGGACATAAAACAAGCATTTTGTCGAGTATGGCACGAGGATCTGTTATGCAAGCTTAAGACAATTCTAACGCCACAGCGTATCCTCTAAATTAAAAGCTTCCTTTTGGAGAGGAAATTTAGAGTTGTCATTGATGGTGAATCTTCTCCAAAGCGACCTAACTTTGTACTAACTTTACACTTCCGACATGCCAGATTCCTAGGGTTGCACGCAGGTCAATGATGACTACATCCTGATAGCAACGTACACATTCGACACCGTGCTTGTTCGTAATCCTTCCATTGACGCTGCAACATTAGGTCTGTCGTAATATATTTTTCTCGGTTTGAAAAATGGACCATGGATTGGAACATCGGTATCAATTGCAGCAAATGAGCTTGTGTCACTCTTGCAACAAGGCCCAAAATCTGTCCGTGAATTTCTATGCTCGGCACTGTCTTAGCCCATGAGTACACCTACAAGTACCTCGGAGTGGTTATAGACAGGCGCCTTAAGTTTCAAAAGCACACAACCATCCTGAAACAGACGATACTTTCGAAAGCCGGTAAGATGTCTTGGATTCTTTCGCCGAGAAAAAAAATTATCCTTGTCCAACAAGATACGCATTTATAAATCCATTTGGAGCCCAATTTGGAAAAATGACTTAAAAATCTATGGTATAACAGCGAAAACAAACATGGATAAAATAAGAGTGGCCCAAAGTAAGGTGATTAGGAAAATGTGTAACGCCCCCTGGTACATGAGGACGAGGGACATTGAAAAATAGGACATGTTTGCCAGACACATGACGGAAACTATGTGAGACCTCAATACCGTGGCAAAATGATTGCTTCTAGACCCAGAATAAGAAGGCTTAAGAGATTTCCGTTCCGTTTCACATAAGTTCCGTACAAAACATCAATTAATTAATATAAATTAAAATATGATGAAATTAAATATGACAAAAATGCACCGCAAATAAAGCATTTCATATACGATGAATTGCTTAGCGTGTTGCATGCTTTACCATCTATTACAGTTAATTGCATGCTATGAAAACAGTAAGAGAGCTTGAGTTCAAATATCAGCAGCTACTCTAAACGTTTTTATTACCTTTAAACATTGATAAATACTCTGATAACACTCATAAATAGAGGATAGGGTGGTAAAATATTTAGAAGTCTATTTTATGCTTAATGCTTATGTCCGAATGGATAGTATCAGAGACTCTAAAACTGTGAAGCTCTTCTCGTACCAGGAACCTAATCACCTCTGCTTTTGTTGTTTACATCATGGCTATTAGGAACGCAAACTTGGAAGCGGCCGTTTCCTCCTTAGGCATAGCCACAGGCCAATTTTCATAGGCTATGTCTCCTTGAATGTCCTAATGTTCCTTACAAAAGCCCATATCTGAGCCACCATTCCAGGCAAACCAAGGTCTTTCCCATTTTATCGAATGAGCATTTTTTGGTGAGGAAAGTGCCTGGTCTATCCATAATATTTTGGTGTTTTCCTCCAATGTCGCCGCGCTTCTACACTCCTTTCTTTTGAAGACGTAGCTATCCCCCACTTGGACATTCGGAACCCTCCGCCTCCTTATATCTTCGTACTCTGGGGATACAAATCCCGTAATTTGTAATCTGAGAATGCAGTCGTCTTCTGGCTCCTTAACGGCTGCCTTAGAGAGTCAGTCCTAGAGAGCGTGCTCTCACTCTCTGCCCCTTTGCAATGTTCTAACTGTTACGGTTGCAGTTGGAAGGACCGCCTGGCTAAACTTCTGGCCAAATTATTAATGGACAATATCCATTCTAGGCTCGAGTGTTTCGTGAGCAGTTTACACGACATTAGCTCAATATACGGACAAAAACGTTCATCCCCCAAACACTCGATTCCCGTTATGTCGTAATGATCTATGTTCATTTTTCATTTTTCAGTTTTGTTTTCTGTCTCTTATCATTTGCTATCTAAAACACCCCAGTATCTGATACATCTGTACTTAAAACATCTGTTTAAAACCGGGATGTCGGAATATGGGCGATGCAATAGGCGTCTCCAATAGCACTCTTATGGATCTTTCCGCCTTCATCGCCATTACAAATTTCCCCTTTTTCAGGCTATCCGTCAGCGATGCCGGCAGTTCTGCAAAGTTTCCTTTTAGCCTGCGATACCATATTGCCATGTCGAGGAAGCCTCATCGGTTTAAAAGACTTTGTTTTGACCCTTTTTATCAACCTAGTTACATTTTTTGAAATTCATGGCGATTGAGAATTTGTGGGATGTTTTCACAATCTGATGCCAATACATATATAAAAAAAATGGTCGGATCATGGTTATCTATAAAATCTGTATAGCTTTACTGAACCATCCGATCCTGCAAAAGATTTATTTTGAACATGGAACCAGTTTTATAATTAAAAACTCTTATTTAATTGACGAAAAGGTTTCTTAACTAATTATAATCAAAAAAAAAAACTTCTTGACGAGGTAAAATAATGGTGGCGAACCCGCAAGCCACGCCCAAAATACCTGATATCAATTTTGTTGACTGTTTGTTCTCGCTGCCAGCGGGCACTTTCTTAACAAAGAACTTTTATTTAAAATTAATAAATTATTTATATTTATTGTTTGGTTTTTTATGATCGCAAACTACAAAAACCCCATCGGCATATGAGTATGCTCCTTAGCTTCACAACCAGTACCAAGGGTTTCTCTACTTATCAAACTATATCTTTAGTAAGCGACTTTTCACAGATATAAACGATATATCAAAAGTTGCGTTATCTCAAAGGCTATCTCCACATTTAGTATAAATAGGATTATCGGAGAAAATTTTGGAATAAAAAAGTAAACTGGATATTTGTTTTTTTACGGTGTATTTCTTTTCTCTTAAGATTTGAAGAAAATGAAAAAAAATGAAAAACCCTTTCGAACAAAATATATCATGTAAAGTCATTGGTTTGAAAGTAAATTTTTTTAAAATTTACAAACATCTTCATTTCTGGAAATTCTTTAAAAATCGTTTTTCCTAAATAACTTTCGAAAGAAATATTTGATCAGATCATATATTGGTTTAATAATGGTTTAGGTACCAACCAAAACTTTTTTTAGAGAAAAATCGGTGTATTTAAAATTCGATTCAAATATGAGGTGACACCAATCTCCCCACGATTTCCAATTTAGTGAATCAAAAGTTTTTTACATTTATGCAAATTTCTCCTAAGTCAAACAACTTTTGGCGTCTGCTACAAGCAGACGGTACCGTCTACCGTTTGTGATAAATTCAATCAAATTATTTCGAGCTTTTCCTTGAATCCAAAATTAATCCATGGTATGATTTATTGATTTCAATAATAAAAATTAAATCTTACATAGAACAATTTTCGGAGAAAGAAGCACAAACATTAATGTATAAAATCGAATATTTCATGTTTGGTTAAGTATTCAAAAGATTTGGTAACTTCTGAATGGCGTTTTTTAATTTGAGTTGGTACAAATAAATTCCAAAAATGTACTACAAATAATGATGGTCAACGCAATTATACAGCCTACTCAATTCAATATATAATAAAATTTGATCAATTTTATTTTTCGTATTTTTATCGCGGAGACTGTGGGTGATTCTATGTTTGTTTTGGATTTATTTTCATAGTGAAAACTTTTTTCTTAAGCTTGGATGCTCAAGAAAGGCCAAATGAGATCAAATGAGAGATCGCTTACACTTTGCGTATGGCTGTAGCGGTGCAGCAGAACTCTTTCCCTATACTTTCGAGTTATGGAATATACGAGTTTTCCCACCACTGTTCTAAAGAAGCATGTGTAATTCATGCATCCCTGACATACATCCATATGTACAAATATAATATCGATATATTGGTTCCTCTTTTACAATCATCACAAAATTTGAAGTAATATATAATTTAATATTTGCCCATTATTCCAGCAGTTTAAATAATAACTGATAAATTTCTCGATATAATTATGCACCTTTGTTCGTACATGAAAAGAGCCAATTGATGTTTGTGAGTATTTTGAGCGGATTTCTTACTCTGAAAAAACGATCGCGGTGTGTAGGTATGTATGTATGTATACCTACATACATACACGTTTGTACATTGAACTTTGTTTACGTGGGCAGCGTGATAGTTAATCTAATTTAGTTTATTATATGTAGACCAAGGTTCGCCGATTATAATCTATTTAGAAATCGTAATATAAGATCATGAAAATATATCAAATCTCTTTTTTTTTATCAATATAAGACTAATAGCACTAACCATACAGCATATAGACTACTCATTTCATACAACGAAAATGGACGCAAAAATTTCTTGCGACAGGCCCCAGCAGGCCCCAGAGAAAATCTTACTCTCATTCTTACGCTCTTTCTTACGCTCATATTCTCAAAAAAATTTTTTGGTTCTTCAGTCGCGGAGAGGCCCTTCATCAAGATGGTTGATCCGCGGTTAAATTCATCTTTATATGTATGCGTGCTCACATATTCACATACACGGTGGCATGTGTGTGCGTTCTTTTTCGTTTTGAATCCAACCAAAATTTTAGATTTTTGTAACTTTTCAGGCTTGATACCCTAAAAAAATTGGGGTATGCATTATTGAGTTAATGATGATGAAAGAATATATATTTTATTTATTATTATTTCAGAATAAATTGTTTTTTTGTTTGGGAATACAATGCAGTGGTAGCAGTAAAATGATTTTCATATATAATTATTACGAATGAATAAAAATCTTTATACTATAGTAGAAAGAGGGTACATTTGAGTCGGTATCACTTAAAACCCCGATTTTATTTAAGTTGTTTTATTTTCTGCAAGCGGATAGTGCTAGCATACCCTTTTGATAAATGATTTTTAAGGGAGTGAGCATAAACAACAACAGCTGATTTTTAGTTTTTGTGGGCATCAGCAGGGTATGCAAGCACCATCCGTTTGAAAAATATCAACATAGAAAAATATTTGGGTTTTAAGCAAAACCGACTAAAAGATACCCTGTTCCAATCATAGTAAAAGGATTTCCATTATTTTTTAAATATTTTATATATAAAAATTTTTCTGCTACCACTTAATCGTTTTTCTAAACATTTATAAAATGAATGCTGAAATATTTAAAAATATAATATAACATAATACAATTTTTTCGTCATGAACCCAACAATGAGTAGCCCCCATTTTTAGGGTAGCAAGCCTGAAAAGTTACAAAAATCTAAAATTTTGGTTGGTTTCAAAACGAAAAAGAACGCACACACATGAAACCGTGTATGTGAATATGTGAGCACGCATACATATAAAGATGAATTTATCCGCGGATCAACCATCTTGATGAAGGGCCTCTCCGCGACTGAAGAACCAAAATTTTTTTTTGAGAATATGAGCGTAAGAAAGAGCGTAAGAATGAGAGTAAGATTTTCTCTGGGGCCTGCTGGGGCCTGTCGCAAGAAATTTTTGCGTCCATTTTCGTTGTATGAAATGAGTAGTCTATATGCTGTATGGTTAGTGCTAATAGATAAAGAACTTACCGACAAAAATTAATAAGAATTATTTTTACTTTCAGTGAGACATTTGAATCAATCCCCTAAAAAACATTAAAATGAGGTTACCGAAGAATAGAAACGTTTTTTGGAATTTGGCAAGTTTTTGGAAAAATAAAAACCATTTTTTAATAAAATTATTTTTATTTTAGGCCAAAAGTTCAGTCTCTCAACAGGCACAAAACAGTTTCAGCAAACAATTGTTTTTGGCCAGATTTAGCAGCACTATAAAAAGTTCAAAACAGACAAATCTTTTGCCATACCATGTACTGCCTCTTGAGGAAACTCTAACTCGATTTATGAACAGTGTCGAGCCCTTCTTGTCACCAGAGGAGCTAAAGGAGCAAAAAGTAATTACTGACGAGTTTTTAAAGAAGCAAGGAAAAGACCTGCAGGAACTTTTGGAGAAAGCTGGCAACAAGGAGAAAAATTGGCTAGCACACCGCTGGTTAAAAACTGCTTATTTACAATATCGATCACCGGTTACTGTATTTGTCAGTCCTGGCATGACCTTTCCTACGCAAAAATTTAATGACACTGAATTATTTATCGAATATGCATCCAAAGTCATTTTTGGATTAGGCGAGTTTAACAATATGGTGCATGCAAACAAGATTCCAATCGTTAAGATGGGAAAATTGGAATTGGATAATAGCCAGTTTGGAAAAGTATTTGGAACTTGTCGCATTCCAAAACGAGGTACTGATGAATTAGTGTATAATCCATGCGCTGACTATGTTGTGGTCATATATAAGAACCATGTAAGTAAAATCCTATATGTTTTTGTGCATTATAAATTTTAAATACATTCTATTTTAATATTTACAATTTACAATTTAGTTCTACAAGTTGCATATATACAATTCAATGGGAGAACTAATTGCTGCTAAAACTCTGGCTGACGAACTTAAAAACATAATCGCAAAGGAATCGAAACTTGGCGTACCGTATGGAATTTTGTCTACCGACTCAAGAGATAACTGGGCTGAAGCTTATGAGCACTTATCAAATTATCCTCGTAATAGGGATGCTCTGAAATCCATTCAAGGCGCAATGTTCACTGTTTCTCTTGATGAGTGTACTAGTATAAAGGAAGGCGAAGAGGCCGAAGAATTGATATTATCATTAATTCACGGCAATGGCAGCAAAGTAAACAGCGGTAATCGGTGGATGGACAAAACGATTCAACTTGTGTTAAACCCTAATGGAAATGTGGGTTTCACTTATGAGCATTCCCCAGCGGAGGGTCAGCCAATCGCCATGATGATGGACTATGTAGTTAAAAAAATGTGAGAAGTGAAAATTGGAATTAGACATTAGGTTATTATACCCTTGCAAAGGGTATTTTAATTTTGGTCAAAAGTGTGCAACGCAGTATAGGAGAAATTTTCGACCCTATAACATATATATTCTTGATCAGGATCACTTTCTGAGTGGCTATAAGCATGTCCGTCTGTCTGTTTCTACGCAAACTAGTCTCTCAGTTTTAAATCTATCGTTTTGAAACTTTGCACACACCCTTCTTTCCTTTGCAGGCAGTATATAAGTCGGAACGGCCGGGATCGGTCGACTGTATCCTATAGCTGCCATATAACTGATTGATCGGAAATGGCAAAACTTCGTTGTTTTTTAAGTTAGAAGGATAAGACTTTGAATGGATTCCACTTTGGGTAAAATAATTCGATGCCAAATTTCATAAGGATCGGCCGACTATATCCTATAGCTGCCATATAACTGATTGATCGGAAATGTGACATCCTTACTATTTTTAAAGATGCTTGGGCCTGTTTCTAAAATTTTAATTAAAAAAATTGGTTTGATAGTTAAATTTTGAATAGGATCGATAAACTATATATGATCCGATATATATCTAAAAATCTAAGCCACATATGGGTATGCAAGGGTATATCAACATCGGCTTCGCCCGAAGTTAGCTTTCTTTTCTTTTTATTTAGTTTTTTATTTATTTTATTTGTTATTTTAGAAAAGAGGATCCCAATTTTGGAAAGGAGGGGTCATCTAACGCTACTCCTGCCGAAAAAATTGAGTTTTGTCCTTTAAATGAATGCATTGAGCAATGGCTTATTATTGCGCAAAAAAACATTGACAAACTGGTAAATAATCTGCAGATGAAAGTTCTTAAATTTCATGGTTATGGCAAGGACTTCATAAAAAAACAACGGCTGGGACCAGACAGTTTCATACAAATAGCAATGCAATTGGCCTTTTATAGGTATGTTATCATAAAAGATTTGTATGACTGTTGCGTAAACAAAATTTTTTTATCTTTATATAAAGAATGCATGCAGAACCAGCTGCGCAATATGAGTCTGCTCACTTGCGCATATTTGATGGTGGTCGTACAGAAACAATACGATCCTGCTCTAACGAATCCCTTGATTTTTGTCGCTCAATGCTAGACCTCAGAGTAACAGACCAAGAACGTGCTGAAAAACTTCGAAAAGCCGTCGCGGGACATCAATTGTATGCAAAGTTGGCCCTACAAGGAAAAGGTGTTGATCGCCATCTTTTCGGATTGAAGCTGATGGCTCTTGAGAACGGTCTGCCTGTTCCCGATTTCTTTTCGTCACCAGGATTTATTAAGTCTTCAAATTTTCGAGTCTCCACATCGCAGGTGGCCACGAAATATGAAGCTTTTATGGGATACGGTCCAGCTGTAGATGATGGCTATGCTTGTTGCTATAACCCCCGCGAACATGACATAATCTTGGCTATATCTTCTTGGCGACATTGTGAGATTACAGATCACTTAAAGTTTTCCAACTTTCTTGAAAAGAGTTTTTTCCAAATGAGAGCTGTGCTTGAAAATTGTTCAGATTCCACAAAAACCCTTTCCAACCCTAAAAGCAAATTATAAAGTGTCTAACATATCCACAAATTGAATAAACCTACGAGACCACTCGAAAAAATCCACACTTTACAGATTAGGACTATTGCAATTAGGAGATACAGTTGGAAATCTTATCAAAACGTAGCAGAATCGTTTGCGTGAGAAGCTGTCCTAGAAGTTAGTAGTTAGTTGTGCGTAGCAGATGGATTCAAAGTTAAGGCAAGGCAAACCAAGGATACTAAGGGGTTGTGTGTATATAGGTGTCGTAGTGAAATTCGCAAGGAAATTTCTCGGCTGCGGGATGAAGATCAGAGTTAGTACAGTGGCTAGTCAAATTTGAGAAGTAGGAAGACATGGAGATTCCACAATCTCCATGACTGACAAAATGAAACAGTCAGAATGTCACGGATGAAGATAATCCTAGTTTAAAAGGGACTAACGTTAGACAAACATCGGTAAAGGAAATCGCAGACACTGCGAGAGTTGGATCCAGGACCAGCCAAGATGTGGTTCAATTCTATCCAAGTGGTACATACAACATGGAGTGACTTGGCGCAAGTAATAAGGAATGAGTTTGCAAAGAAAGAATGGCTAATGCAACCAGACGAGGTAGACAGTGAAAGAGTACTGTTCTTATCGGATGTCAGTGCAATACTATCAAATGCAATACTTGCTATGCAATCACAGAACGTTGTCAAGCCGCAAAGGTGAAGCATTAAATAAAAACAAGTTATTCAAAAGAAAAATACATATCAAAATAGTATCAATAAAGAAGTTATTTTTGATACTGCTTGCCAAGCATTCTTTTTTGAGCAGGAGTGCTCTTTAAAGATTAGAGGCATATGTGGTTGATTATGTATTTTTACCGAAGAAGTTATACAGATGGGCGTCGAAGGAAAACTATAGAAGTCAAGGTATAGCATCCAATTGGTTTCCCTGCCACCATACCAAATTCCCGAACCAACGGGACGAGTTGCATTAGGATCTTATTCAACCACCTACATCAGAGTATGCCAGGACGAAGGTATTTAATAAAAAGCCGAACAGAAGTGATCGAGTGATTCTTCGAGGATAATTTCCAAATACCAAATATCGAAGAACGTCTTCGAGAGGCAAAATGCTTAAAGTATTTTACCTCGCTGTATTTAAAGAGACATAAATTGCTTAAGTAGACATCGGTTGCAAATCTAGAAAGAGTCCGATCAGTATTGCGAGAGCGCGGTCTAACTCCAGGCAATTGCCGATCTCTTTGCATAGTTTTTTTAAACAACGTATTCGCCTAGCACCATTCCGTCTCAGCATTACACTTATAATATCCAATCACCATACTCATATTTTGCCCATTTTTTTTTTATAAAAGTTGTGTGTTATCAGATCTTTTTAAGGTCAAGCGCGTGTATTCGCTAGGCCCCGATAAAGTATCAGGCTGTGTTCTGAAGAACTGTGCCGAAGCACTGTGAAAACCGTTTCTTAAACTCCGACGTTGCAAATTATAGAGGCATATCTGTCGGCAAATCCAAAGATTTTAGAAAAACTTATCACTTCACTTGTAAATTAATGTAAAGGAGGTGCAGGGGATGAACTATGCTGATTCCCTCGCCGCTGTCTCCAATAAATATTAGCCGGATGGCTGATGACGAATATCCAGTGCGCTGCCGGTTGGCTGGTTCCGGTTACTCCGTGTGCGGCCGGTGGGCCTCGTACTTCCAATGCTGAGATAGGAATATTACGTTGGAAGGTTGACTTCCCTTCAATACTGCTGGCCTAGAGACTCAGTCAGGGTAATAATTAATAAGTGATTTAACGACTAAGTGTCGGAGATTCATTTGTATGAGCTTGTGCTCTTGATTTATTGAATGTCAATTATGAACTGAAACTTAAAGCTAACATCAAGTGGACTCATAGCGGCCTCTGCAATCGGCAGAGCTTGCCGGCTGTGCACGAGCTTCCGGCCAGACGCTGTGTCAGTAGTTTGGCCGGAGCGAGCTTTTGGGCGACCGGTCATTGCCGCCGCCCAGTTGGCTTAGTTAACTACTCCCCCCTCAGGAATAAGGCCGCCCTCGGCCGACCCTATTTGGGCACTCACTCCCTTAGTTGGGACGTGGATATCCTGGCCTGGGTGTCTCGCCGATAGGTTAGGCCGACGCAAATCAACGCGCAGCAAACTGCTCCAACAATTAGGACTATTTGGTGTGAGCGATAGTCGTTGACATCCTCCCCGAATCTTTTAATGTGCTCCAGGTTGCGTTCACTCAATCGGTGAAGGTAAGGGAGGCTAAGTATGTCATGTTCCAGGGTGATATTGAGGGAGGGCGAGCTAGCCACTCCTGGGACCCTTTTTTGGGCCACGTTATAGCTGGCGTATCGGGTTTCGTTAACCGTGGCACATTCGGCAAAGGTGACGAGGTGAGTCCATCGTAGGTGAACGCAGGTGCCATTGTCCACACACACATGAGCCGGGCGATCGTTGATGATGATGATACCTTCGTCCACGAAGGTGATCGGATGCAGGTCGCTGTGTTCGATGTCGCAATGTGCAACACCTTCAGCGTGGAGTTCTTGGGCGCATGATCTTCTTTGCGCCAGTCGGCAGAAAGTGGCTCCCGTTGTTATTGAGCAATTCTTGACTGTGTGAATTTCTCCGTTGCAGTCCGCAATGACCTGGTCCTCAAGTCTAAGCACCGTGCCATGGTGTGACACGGGGAAAACGGTGATTTTAATGCAGGCTGATTTAACTTTAGGGAATTTGATTATAAAGTGCAAAATGTTAACGGACTGTAATATTTGGACGGACGCAACGGACAGAATGTCTTTAATGGGGGTATCGGTGGGCTCCTCAATCCACACATTTTCCAGGTCTGCATGATCTAGAATGCTAGGGCTAACGATATTGACTTTAGCAAGAGCTATTGTGAGCAATAAATTCTGCAGCTCCATTGCAATCATCCTATTATGAGACAATAACATCTCATACAGGTGTCCCGAGTCAATTTGGGAGTCTTTAGCCGACCTCAGAATTTGATTGACAGTGGCGGTGATACTATTGATTTGTTCTTGTATTTTATTATTAATGTTTACCTGTCTATTGTTTGCATTTATAAGTTGAAATTCGGTAAGTTTAATTTTCTCAAAATCCTCCGCGTCTGGCGTTCCCGCCACTACCTTTAACGCCGTCCCTAAGAAGTCTAAACTCCTAGCTACCCTATGATAGATGCTCAATGATTCGAGCAGGTCACGCAGGTGAGCGACATCTACGCTCAAAAGTTTCTGCATGTGCGACTGGGGAAACATGTTAACCATGCCACCCGTCTCTTCCACCACGCGCCTATACTCAGAGAGATTTGCTGAGTGTCTCACGAATGCAAATACTTCCCATACTAAAATTCGACCATCAATGATGGGAATGTACTTGGCTTGCGAGTAGTCCGTGACGTGTGCCGATGTTAGGGTCAAAAGGAATAACAGAGGTACCGAAGTGAACCTGTAATATTCGGATTTATTGTAGTGTTTTTCAAAATTTAGGTAGCCCACCACCAAACATGTAAAATAAAGCGTAGTGAATAAAATGGGTATAAATGAATAATGAACATAAAAATAATGATAATAATAAAACGTACGCCAAATGGCTAAAGGCAAAAAATATAAAAAAAATGGAAAAAAAACTATGCCAAGTGGCTAGAGATAAAAAATGGAAAATATAAAAATTATCAGACGAATGTCGGTATGACCAAGCTTCGTCTACCTAAGGTTGTCCTTGTGGACCACCCTCCCCATAATGAGGACTGTTGTCTCCATGTCCGCTTCCACAACTTTCTCTTCACACAATGGAGAGAGTTTGTTGCCTAGTCGCCTGTTTGATATTACCAGGACTTTTTCGCCAACCTTGAACACCCTGTTTTGTCGGGAAGCACTTTCCCTGTTCCTGACCTTATCTTGGGCAAGCTTTATCTTATCCTGAACCTCATAAAGCGGCTCATCCGACTGTGTTTGAACTACATCGGCCGGCCTCTTGTCGATGACGGAATGGATAGATTTGTTGTATCTGGCAGTGGCCAGCAAGGCATCTGGCCAGCTCCACTAGAGTGCTGTGGAAGCGTTCCACTTGTCCGTTTGAGACACTGTGGAGGGGCGGTGCGTTTGAAACGCTGACGCCGAAATGGTTTTCCAGCATGGTCAAAATAGTGTGTGAGTTTAACGATGGTTCGTTGTCGCAATATATGACTCTGGCTTTAGGGAAACATTCATCAGCATTAGTAATGCCGGTTTGAGATCCTCTATGGTTCTAGAAGGAACTGGCAAACCATGGCAAATTTCGAGAATTTGTCAATGCATGTAAGAAAATACTTTTTGTCCGTGGAGAAAATGTCTATATGCTACATACATGAAATGGGACTGGCGTCTCACCAAGCTCATGCTTCTTGGGATGTCTATCATATTTGGCCTTAGCGCATGTCTTACAATTAGCGACGATTTCGCTCGCTAGTTTAGCCATTTTTGGGAAGTAGTAATCTGAGAGTACCTGCTTTACATTTTTCTGGGCCGATATGTGGGCCCTGTTGTGCTCAACAGTGAGGACTTCTCGTCTCTCGGCGACTGCAAAAATGTCCGTTACACGGTTTTTGCAGTGCCAAAACTTAGTGGCCGGGAATTGTCGAACTAATTCGTCCTGTATCATCGCGAGCGTATTCAAATCGCAGTGAATGGCGTTTACGCCTTTAGGAACGATAATATTCGCGAGCTCTTCAAGCAACGCCTCCTTGCAAATGAAGTCGATGCTATGTCGTCTCTTGTTTCCAAAGAGTAGGAAGCTGCGTTTAGACGGAAAGCGTGCTTCCTCCAGAGTTATCTGGTTTTGAAAGCAATTCAAAGGCTTGTCCGTGGTTTCAATTGTGTGGGTAAGCGACAGCTCACTGTGAATTGTAGCTGCGCTTGAGAAAGCTTCTTCCTCTCCCAGAACTTTAAGTTGCTGTCTTGAGAGGGCATCCGCAACGAGGTTTTCTTTGCCGGGCTTGTAAAAAATTTTGGCGCCGGACTCGTCGATGCGCGCATTCCACCTTTTGATTTTCGCATTCGGATTTGATTCCGATACTGCGAAGGTCAATGGTTGGTGGTCAGTAAAGATATTGATATCTCTAACTGCGTATAAGTAATGGCGCAATTTGGCCAACGCCCAGACTATTGCTAACAGCTCCCTTTCATTGGTAGCATAATTAACCTCCCTGTCCTTTAAGGTTCTAGAGATCATAGTGATGGGCCGTCCCTCTTGGGATAGCACCGCGCCGATGCCGTATGCTGAGGCGTCTGTCGTTAGATCAAACGCCTTTTTGTAGTCTGGGTACCTGAGGATGACATCCTCTGAAGCCAGAATATTACGCAGTTAATGAAAGGCTAGCCGCTGCGGCTCGCTGAACTCCACCTGGATATTTTTGGATCTGTGTCTGCTGACACTCCCATTTTCTCCTTTGAGAATATCCGAAATGGGCTTAGCTACTGACTCAAAATATTTAATAAAGCATCTATAATAACTGGCCAGGCCAAGGAATGATCTAACCTCAAACACATTTTTTGGTTTAGGGAATTCTTGAATGGCCTTGATTTTTTCTGGGTCAGTGGTAGCCCCTTTGTTAGTGACTATGAAACCCAAAAAGCTAACGCTCTTTCTGATGAACTTAGACTTTTGTGTTGATACCCTCATGTTAGCCTCGTATAGGCTCTTGAGAACCCAATCAACTTGCTGTATGTGGCAGTTTTCGTCCTCTGAGAAGACGATTACATCATCAACATAAACATAGCAGAATTTACCGATCTGCTCTCGCAGTATGTCATCTATAGTTCTTTGGAAAATGCTAGCAGCATTTTTTTGTCCAAATTGCATTCTCCGAAACTCATACTTTCCTCCGTTAACGAAAAAGGAAGTTTTTTCACGGTCGCGTTCTGCCAGCGTGATTTGGTAGTAGCCAGACATCAAATCAAGTGTAGTGAAGTACATACCCTTGCCTAAATTCCCTAGTATCATAGAGATTTTGGCATGGGGTAGCGATCTGGTATCGTCCTCTCGTTCAATTTGCGAAAGTCCAATACGGGTCGCATTTTACGGTTGCCCTTTTCTTCGGTGCCCTTTTTGTCTACTACCCTACTGTCTTTGGGTTATTGTAGGGGGATTTCGGCTTTTGTATTATGCCATTTTTTAGCAGCTCTTGAATTTCGCTATTGACGAAGTCAGCCGCTCCCATTGGGTATGGGTAGAGCTTGGCATAAATGGGCTCCTCATCAACCGTTCTGATGGTAGCTACCACCGCCGTGTTGTAGGGTAAAGCCTCATTGGGGTCCGCAAAGGCTTGTTTCCTGTCACGGAGCATTTTCAAAAATGCATTTCTAACTAAAGGTGGTGCATCTGAGCAGTCCACTTCAGTAAAATTGACATCGGGGCAAGTATGAAAATCAATTTTCTCTACTTCCGTGCCCCATTTGAGCTGGCCGGAGGCCAGACAAAGTGACGCCCCTGCCTGCTTTAGAAGGTCGAGGCCGATTATTCCATCAAAGGAGGACAAATCTGGTAAAATGAAGAAAGCATTTCTTCGTGATTTTGGTGACTCCATGGATCGAATGAATCGTGAATGGAGTTTCTACCGGGCGGACGCCTTTCAGTCCTTCGTATGGTGGGATGAAATTTTTGGCCGCGCCCGTATCGACTAGGAGAGTCATGTCGATCCCCGCTACTCTTCGTCTGATGACGGGTAGCAGGAATTTTCCCCTAAAAAATTTATGGCGTCCGAGTCGTACTCGCTGATGGCATCGTCATCAATTCCTTGTGCCGCGCTAGAGGCAGCTGTGGTGTACGTATCACCAGTTTTGTCAGCGCCCTCGGCAATGTGATTTACCCTTTGCCTTTTTTGTGGGTGCGACTTGTCGGATGCCGCCGGCTTCCTATTTTGGTATGCCGGCGCCTGTGATGGTTTTAGCATCCTAGACATAGAAGGATTAACCTCTATACGTTCTGGCGTGTTCTCGCGACGCCTGTCATTGTGCGGGGCAGAGTGCACCTGAGCCTTATGTGTTCCTTGATAATGTGCCTGATAGGGAGTTTGTTGGCGTTCTTGCGCCTTTGGAACCTGTTTCTTATCCCTATCTTCCAGACTCTTTGCAAACGATGTTGAGAAGCTGTACCTTTCATGGTTTGATTCTACTTCCTGGGCTAATGCCAACGCCGTTGGCATGTCCTTCGGCTTGCCGAGAAAAGGACATCGGAGAGACTGCGCTTGAGGCCCGAAATAAATACATGGAGCGCATCGTCCCGGAATTTGTCGCATAAGGTTCTTGCCGCCGCGTTTTCGTACGACATGGTAGCTTTATTGGTGAGCAAGGTGAGTTTTTGTTCTTCCCTACGCTGATCTTCGCCAGCCTTTTCTTTTAAGGCATTGGCAACGGCGGCCTGAATGACCGCCTGAAGCTGCTCCGCATTTATGGCAATATTTGTGTTAGGAGCGGCACTAGTAGAAGCCTACTAGAATAGTATTTCCTATAGGTATCATCACTGTCCGACTCTGAGTCGCTATTTGGCCTTTTATCCCTGTAAGCTAGGAATAGGGAGCTCATGGGTGGCTAAGTTAAATTCCACTAACAAAGAGTTGCATGTCTAAGCAGCGATACATAAACAAAATTGCCACAATAAATGAGGAAATGAACGAAGCTAAACAGAATCGGAATAAAGTCAAAAGATCGGAAAATCGGAAAAAGTCAACAAATAAGCAAAGCTACAAAGAATAAATATATGAACGTCGCGGTGTCGGGTTCGAGCACCGTGGAGTGGGGAAGCAATAAAAAAAAAATAATAAAAACCCAAAGATTGTTGCGAAGCTAACACCAAGAATTTAGGTGTAAGCAAAAAATGTAATGAAATTAAATTTTAATAATTTAACGAGACAGAATTCGTCGCCGATAAAATTGTTTAAATAAATTCACGATTTATTAATACTCCAGCAGCGTTCTTGCGCTAATGTGGAGATATAAAATATGTGTGTTTAAATATATGGCTACACGTAAATGAAACTCATAATTTTAATTATTAAAATTAAATGCAAACAATACACAAAATAGCACACGTAATATCACCAACACTTGTCAAAAAATAATGAGTGTGAGTACGAATTTGTGTTTGTGGAGCTGCCGAGAATACTCTGGCAGTGAGTTATTTTCCATTAAAAAAATGTAAATGCAAATGCAGACACCAGGAAATCTTTTTGGATTGAAGTGCTCACTTACATGTTCCCCGATTTATTTAATAAATGGGTAATTTTTGTTGGGCGCCAATTAATGTAAAGGAGGTGCAGGGGATGAACTATGCTGATTCCCTCGCCGCTGTCTCCAATAAATATTAGCCGGATGGCTGATGACGAATATCCAGTGCGCTGCCGGTTGGCTGGTTCCGGTTACTCCGTGTGCGGCCGGTGGGCCTCGTACTTCCAATGCTGAGATAGGAATATTACGTTGGAAGGTTGACTTCCCTTCAATACTGCTGGCCTAGAGACTCAGTCAGTGTAATAATTAATAAGTGATTTAACGACTAAGTGTCGGAGATTCATTTGTATGAGCTTGTGCTCTTGATTTATTGAATGTCAATTATGAACTGAAACTTAAAGCTAACAATAAGTGGACTCATAGCGGCCTCTGCAATCGGCAGAGCTTGCCGGCTATGCACGAGCTTCCGGCCAGACGCTGTGTCAGCTGTTTGGCCGGAGCGAGCTTTTGGGCGATCGGTCATTGCCGTCGCCCAGTTGGCTTAGTTAACTTGTACAAACCTATGTAGTTGTTTAATATCTCCCGGTACATTAAGCGACGCTTCACCACTACCAATTTATTGCATCTTATGTCACGGATGAGTACTGGAATGGCTTACAAGCAGACGTGATTTACACTTACTTTAGTAAAGTAGTCTTTTGGGATTCCCAACTATTCTCCTTATCTGGATTTCAAGCTACTTGTCGTTTAGCAAGGACTAAACGCTTACATCAAGTGTGCCACAAGGAAGCCATCTGGACCATTACTTTTTACACTGTTTATTACCGACTTGCCCCTTAACTGATTCATGTACGCCTCTGAGGCTTGTATGACAATTGCACACGTTGAGTTCCTAAAATAAAGAGTTGTTCATTTCATTTTATTTTCATTTATTCATTTATTTTTTTCTAATGAAGAAGTAAACTATTACAATTCCATAAAATTACACATTTAATAATTAAATACGAATTTTCGTAAAGGCAAACAATTTTTTTTTGCACTAAAAAAAAACAAACAAACAACAAGAAGTAAACGACAAAAAAAAGAAGCCCCAAAAGGCAGCTCGTCTTTTATGCCAACGAGGGAATACAAAAAAAAAATAATCAAGACATTAACAATTTCTAAGGATCACACGGGATGCGAGAAACAGGCCGTCGCGGGAATAAAAATTGTGAATGAGCGCCGCTGGATGCGGTGAAGCTGTTCCTGTCGAGCAAAGGGATGCACCAAGCCTGCAAGAGGCATTAGAAATAAAAAAAAAACCAAAGAAGAAGAGGAGTAGACAAACGATCAAACTCCTCCAACAGCGACGACTCACCAATGACTTCGTGAAGGCAGCAACAAACGACCAGGAAAAGGCACAACAGTGGAAGGACCTCGAAGTAATCGAGGACCAACTTCGCAAACGAGCGAAGTAACGCAACCAGGCTGGATTTTTATGCCAACGCCCAAGCTGCTATTATTTTAATTAAATCTCTATCTCAAGACGATGCGCGAAAGCGCTGCTTGAAAAACAATAACCACTTCTAGGCTTCATACTAAAACCATATAACTGATGTTGATTTATATAGAACCAAATATTTTAAATCAGTTATATGTAAATTAACACTTTTTTTCCATCATTTTTTATAATTAAATCCTACGCATTTTTTTATGCAGAATAGCATTAATAAGTTAGACTTTCAAAATCAAAATACAACTCGGCATAAAATATAGAATTTTAGAACAAACGTCAAACATGGGTTTGATAGAGACGAAAACTGTCGATTCCACGGCAAACGTCATAAATAAAATAGAATCAGAATATATAGACATGGAAACAGTTACCATATTGCTAGCAATAATAGTTCTGGTAATGTTAAAAAATGTGCTTATAAAATTATACAAGCTACATAACAAATGCTTGCGTAAAAAATTTAAGAGCCAAGCCAACGACTTGGATAAAATCAAAAAATAAAAACCAAAAGGAAAGCCAACGTCGGACTGAGCCAAAGTTGTTATACCCTTGCAGACTTTTTTCTATAAAGTTCATTCGCTTACAATTTTAATATGGTAAATTTATGATATCCTCACCATTGAACATATTCAGAACATATTCATATTCAGAATTCACATATTCAGAACATATTCATCCACACATTGAACATATTCAGCCCTTTCAGTCAAAGAAACCTAGACATGGGTTTCAAGTAAAACTATTAACATATTGATATTGAATTATGGGATTATCAACAACCGTCAGTCTAAAACCTTCAAAATTTTAGATATAGCTATTTTTATTTGGAGAAAGTAGAAAATTACAATTGCTTCAATAAACACGTGCAAGGGACATAAATTGCACGGCCGGTATCCCAGGTATAAACCATAAAAAAGGCAGTCACAACAAAATATGAACACAAGGGTTGAACTTTCGGAGGATGAGATGGAACAGGAACAAGAACAGCGTTATAGGATTCGTTATAGGATGGTATCGGCGAGGGATCTGTATCACAGGAATATAAAGGAAGGACCACCAGAAATTTGTATCTGCTGTGGAGGAACAAGGTTCCGTTCGCAGGTAAGTGGATTATACATCATAGCCATCACTCTGACTTTCGAATGGGTTCGACTTCCCAGAAATCCCCGAGCTTAAATGGACTCAACTGCTTCGAAAAGCTCCTTATATCACCTCTTTTTTCGCGCTCTTTCGACTCTACTCATGCCATCCAAGTCCATTTAAAAAGGAGGCTAGAGTATGTTCACAATTTCATGACAGAAACTATTCGACCCGCACGGGTCCTTGAAGCTGTACGGTACTTAGTGGATACTGAGCTCTACAGAAAGCACAAAATTTCACTTAACGATTCGTTCAACCGTCGTTGCGCTGAAGTTCCTAAAGTTTTATGTCAGGAGTAATCTGCGGGATGAGTCATTTGTTCACAGACTTGTGCAACCCGTTGATGGCTACCACATCCTTAAAGGCTTATGGTCTGCAATAAGCTGGGGAGGCTAAATTTATTACCACAAATGGATATGATCCTGAACTACAAGAAGTAATTCAGTATCAACATAACAAGCATAGTTCATATTGCCTAAGAGAGTTACGTGGACAGGAGTTTTGCCGATTTAATATGCCACACCCTCCTATGCCCGGAAACATTCTTTTGCATCCGATAGAAAAAAACGAAGTGAATGTTGAAGAACATAAAACTTCTTCCAAAAACATTAGGGATACTTTAAGGAGCATTCCTAATGCAGACTGTCCCACCTTGGAACTAATTTTGAAGCCTACAAATTAGGCTTTGTAAAAGCCACAAATTTTTCGCAGACAATTTTCCGACCGACTGCTCAATGCTTATAATAAAGATATTCTGGGCTTGCACAGAGCCAATATGGATATTCAATTCATCCTAGATGCCTACGCATGTTGTAGTTATATCATTAACTACATAAATAATTTAAACAGAGGCGTATCGCAGTTTCTCCGTGAAGCCATGACAGAAATAAGCCATGGGAATATATCTATTAAAAGGAAATTGCAGCACCTAGGGAACAAGTTTATTAATGATACAGAAATATCAGCCCAAGAAGCAGCATATAATATTATGGGCCTGCATATGTCAGAGGCAAGTGAACGTTCAATTTTTAAAAACACTTGTCATCCAGAAAAACGAATAAAATTGGCTCGCTCAAATCAAGAATTAAAGCGACTACCAAACAACTCGTTGGATATTTTTGACCGTAATATTCTTGACCGATATGAGCAAAGGCACAACAATATATATACTCAGAATAAAATTATAATACCCTCTGCGAGGCTATTATAATTTCGTCCTCAGATATAGTTCCATAGAGATAGAGATAAGTTGTTTGCTGGTAAAGTGCTTAACATTGGTGCTGCCACTGTGAAGCAGTCAGCAGCCATTCTACATATATTTTATTTAGGCTTTTATTAGGCTTATTGTGTTCCGCAACGGAAAAGTTGCTGTCTTGCTGAAAGAGTCATGCGCGCACATATGTATGATAACTAAGCCAACTGGGCGACGGCAATGACCGATCGCCCTAAAGCTCGCTCCGGCCAAAGCTCGTTCATAGCCGGCAAGCTCTGCCGATTGCAGAGGCCGCTATGAGTTCACTTATTGTTAGCTTTAAGTTTCAGTTCATAATTGACATTCAATAAATCAAGAGCTCAAGCTCATACAAATGAATCTCCGACACTTAGTCGTTAAATCACTTATTAATTATTACACTGACTGAGTCTCTAGGCCAGCAGTATTGAAGGGAAGTCAACCTTCCAACGTAATATTCCTATCTCAGCATTGGAAGTACGAGGCCCACCGGCCGCACACGGAGTAACCGGAACCAGCCAACCGGCAGCGCACTGGATATTCGTCATCAGCCATCCGGCTAATATTTATTGGAGACAGCGGCGAGGGAATCAGCATAGTTCATCCCCTGCACCTCCTTTACATTAATTGGCGCCCAACAAAAATTACCCATTTATTAAATAAATCGGGGAACATGTAAGTGAGCACTTCAATCCAAAAAGATTTCCTGGTGTCTGCATTTGCATTTACATTTTTTTAATGAAAAATAACTCACTGCCAGAGTATTCTCGGCAGCTCCACAAACACAAATTCGAACTCACACTCATTATTTTTTGACAAGTGTTGGTGATATTACGTGTGCTATTTTGTGTATTGTTTGCATTTAATTTTAATAATTATAATTATGAGTTTCATTTTCGTGTAGCCATATATTTAAACACACATATTTTATATCTCCACATTAGCGCAAGAACGCTGCTGGAGTATTAATAAATCGTGAATTTATTTAAACAATTTTATCGGCGACGAATTCTATCTCGTTAAATTATTAAAATTTAATTTCATTACATTTTTTGCTTACACCTAAATTCTTGGTGTTAGCTTCGCAACAATCTTTGGGTTTTTATTATTTTTTTTTTATTGCTTCCCCACTCCACGGTGCTCGAACCCGACACTGCGACGTTCATATATTTATTCTTTGTAGCTTTGCTTATTTGTTGACTTTTTCCGATTTTTCCGATCTTTTGACTTTATTCCGATTCTGTTTAGCTTCGTTCATTTCCTCATTTATTGTGGCAATTTTGTTTATGTATCGCTACTTAGACATGCAACTCTTTGTTAGTGGAATTTAACTTAGCCACCCATGAGCTCCCTATTCCTAGCTTACAGGGATAAAAGGCCAAATAGCGACTCAGAGTCGGACAGTGAGGATACCTATAGGAAATACTATTCTAGTAGGCTTCTACTAGTGCCGCTCCTAACACAAATATGGCCATAAATGCGGAGCAGCTTCAGGCGGTCATTCAGGCCGCCGTTGCCAATGCCTTAAAAGAAAAGGCTGGCGAAGATCAGCGTAGGGAAGAACAAAAACTCACTTTGCTCACCAATAAAGCTACCATGTCGTACGACAACGCGGCGGCAAGAAGCTTATGCGACAAATTCCGGGACGATGCGCTCCATGTATTTATTTCGGGCCTCAAGCGCAGTCTCTCCGATGTCCTTTTCTCGGCAAGCCGAAGGACATGCCAACGGCGTTGGCATTAGCCCAGGAAGTAGAATCAAACCATGAAAGGTACAGCTTCGCAACATCGTTTGCAAAGAGTCTGGAAGATAGGGATAAGAAACAGGTTCCAAAGGCGCAAGAACGCCAACAAACTCCCTATTAGGCACATTATCAAGGAACACATAAGGCTCAGGTGCACTCTGCCCCGCACAATGACAGGCGTCGCGAGAACACGCCAGAACCTATAGAGGTTAATCCGTCTATGTCTAGGATGCTAAAACCATCACAGGCGCCGGCATACCAAAATAGGAAGCCGGCGGCATCCGACAAGTCGCACCCACAAAAAGGCAAAGGGTAAATCACATTGCCCAGGGCGCTGACAAAACTGGTGATACGTACACCACAGCTGCCTCTAGCGCGGCACAAGGAATTGATGACGATGCCATCAGCGAGTACGACTCGGACGCCATAAATTTTTTAGGGGAAAATTCCTGCTACCCGTCATCAGACGAAGAGTAGCGGGGATCGACATGACTCTCCTAGTCGATACGGGCGCGGCCAAAAATTTCATCCCACCATACGAAGGACTGAAAGGCGTCCGCCCGGTAGAAACTCCATTCACGATTCATTCGATCCATGGAGTCACCAAAATCACGAAGAAATGCTTTCTTCATTTTACCAGATTTGTCCTCCTTTGATGGAATAATCGGCCTCGACCTTCTAAAGCAGGCAGGGGCGTCACTTTGTCTGGCCTCCGGCCAGCTCAAATGGGGCACGGAAGTAGAGAAAATTGATTTTTATACTTGCCCCGATGTCAATTTTACTGAAGTGGACTGCTCAGATGCACCACCTTTAGTTAGAAATGCATTTTTGAAAATGCTCCGTGACAGGAAACAAGCCTTTGCGGACCCCAATGAGGCTTTACCCTACAAAACGGCGGTGGTAGCTACCATCAGAACGGTTGATGAGGAGCCCATTTATGCCAAGCTCTACCCATACCCAATGGGAGCGGCTGACTTCGTCAATAGCGAAATTCAAGAGCTGCTAAAAAATGGCATAATACAAAAGCCGAAATCCCCCTACAATAACCCAAAGACAGTAGGGTAGTAGACAAAAAGGGCACCGAAGAAAAGGGCAACCGTAAAATGCGACCCGTATTGGACTTTCGCAAATTGAACGAGAGGACGATACCAGATCGCTACCCCATGCCAAATATCTCTATGATACTAGGGAATTTAGGCAAGGGTATGTACTTCACTACACTTGATTTGATGTCTGGCTACTACCAAATCACGCTGGCAGAACGCGACCGTGAAAAAACTTCCTTTTTCGTTAACGGAGGAAAGTATGAGTTTCGGAGAATGCAATTTGGACAAAAAAATGCTGCTAGCATTTTCCAAAGAACTATAGATGACATACTGCGAGAGCAGATCGGTAAATTCTGCTATGTTTATGTTGATGATGTAATCGTCTTCTCAGAGGACGAAAACTGCCACATACAGCAAGTTGATTGGGTTCTCAAGAGCCTATACGAGGCTAACATGAGGGTATCAACACAAAAGTCTAAGTTCATCAGAAAGAGCGTTAGCTTTTTGGGTTTCATAGTCACTAACAAAGGGGCTACCACTGACCCAGAAAAAATCAAGGCCATTCAAGAATTCCCTAAACCAAAAAATGTGTTTGAGGTTAGATCATTCCTTGGCCTGGCCAGTTATTATAGATGCTTTATTAAATATTTTGAGTCAGTAGCTAAGCCCATTTCGGATATTCTCAAAGGAGAAAATGGGAGTGTCAGCAGACACAGATCCAAAAATATCCAGGTGGAGTTCAGCGAGCCGCAGCGGCTAGCCTTTCATTAACTGCGTAATATTCTGGCTTCAGAGGATGTCATCCTCAGGTACCCAGACTACAAAAAGGCGTTTGATCTAACGACAGACGCCTCAGCATACGGCATCGGCGCGGTGCTATCCCAAGAGGGACGGCCCATCACTATGATCTCTAGAACCTTAAAGGACAGGGAGGTTAATTATGCTACCAATGAAAGGGAGCTGTTAGCATTAGTCTGGGCGTTGGCCAAATTGCGCCATTACTTATACGCAGTTAGAGATATCAATATCTTTACTGACCACCAACCATTGACCTTCGCAGTATCGGAATCAAATCCGAATGCGAAAATCAAAAGGTGGAATGCGCGCATCGACGAGTCCGGCGCCAAAATTTTTTACAAGCCCGGCAAAGAAAACCTCGTTGCGGATGCCCTCTCAAGACAGCAACTTAAAGTTCTGGGAGAGGAAGAAGCTTTCTCAAGCGCAGCTACAATTCACAGTGAGCTGTCGCTTACCCACACAATTGAAACCACGGACAAGCCTTTGAATTGCTTTCAAAACCAGATAACTCTGGAGGAAGCACGCTTTCCGTCTAAACGCAGCTTCCTACTCTTTGGAAACAAGAGACGACATAGCATCGACTTCATTTGCAAGGAGGCGTTGCTTGAAGAGCTCGCGAATATTATCGTTCCTAAAGGCGTAAACGCCATTCACTGCGATTTGAATACGCTCGCGATGATACAGGACGAATTAGTTCGACAATTCCCGGCCACTAAGTTTTGGCACTGCAAAAACCGTGTAACGGACATTTTTGCAGTCGCCGAGAGACGAGAAGTCCTCACTGTTGAGCACAACAGGGCCCACATATCGGCCCAGAAAAATGTAAAGCAGGTACTCTCAGATTACTACTTCCCAAAAATGGCTAAACTAGCGAGCGAAATCGTCGCTAATTGTAAGACATGCGCTAAGGCCAAATATGATAGACATCCCAAGAAGCATGAGCTTGGTGAGACGCCAGTCCCATTTCATGTATGTAGCATATAGACATTTTCTCCACGGACAAAAAGTATTTTCTTACATGCATTGACAAATTCTCGAAATTTGCCATGGTTTGCCAGTTCCTTCTAGAACCATAGAGGATCTCAAACCGGCATTACTAATGCTGATGAATGTTTCCCTAAAGCCAGAGTCATATATTGCGACAACGAACCATCGTTAAACTCACACACTATTTTGACCATGCTGGAAAACCATTTCGGCGTCAGCGTTTCAAACGCACCGCCCCTCCACAGTGTCTCAAACGGACAAGTGGAACGCTTCCACAGCACTCTAGTGGAGCTCGCCAGATGCCTTAAAATCGATAAAGGTATCAGTGACACCGTCGAGCTAATCTTGCTGGCCACTGCCAGATACAACAAATCTATCCATTCCGTCATCGACAAGAGGCCGGCCGATGTAGTTCAAACACAGTCGGATGAGCCGCTTTATGAGGTTCAGGATAAGATAAAGCTTGCCCAAGATAAGGTCAGGAACAGGGAAAATGCTTCCCGACAAAACAGGGTGTTCAAGGTTGGCGAAAAAGTCCTGGTAATATCAAACAGGCGACTAGGCAACAAACTCTCTCCATTGTGTGAAGAGAAAGTTGTGGAAGCGGACATGGAGACAACAGTCCTCATTATGGGGAGGGTGGTCCACAAGGACAACCTTAGGTAGACGAAGCTTGGTCATACCGACATTCGTCTGATAATTTTTATATTTTCCATTTTTTATCTCTAGCCACTTGGCATAGTTTTTTTTTCCATTTTTTTTATATTTTTTGCCTTTAGCCATTTGGCGTACGTTTTATTATTATCATTATTTTTATGTTCATTATTCATTTATACCCATTTTATTCACTACGCTTTATTTTACATGTTTGGTGGTGGGCTACCTAAATTTTGAAAAACACTACAATAAATCCGAATATTACAGGTTCACTTCGGTACCTCTGTTATTCCTTTTGACCCTAACATCGGCACACGTCACGGACTAATCGCAAGCCAAGTACATTCCCATCGTTGATGGTCGAATTTTAGTATGGGAAGAATTTGCATTCGTGAGACACTCAGCAAATCTCTCTGAGTATAGGCGCGTGGTGGAAGAGACGGGTGGCATGGTTAACATGTTTCCCCAGTCGCACATGCAGAAACTTTTGAGCGTAGATGTCGCTCACCTGCGTGACCTGCTCGAATCATTGAGCATCTATCATAGGGTAGCTAGGAGTAGTAGTGGCGGGAACGCCAGACGCGGAGGATTTTGAGAAAATTAAACTTACCGAATTTCAACTTATAAATGCAAACAATAGACAGGTAAACATTAATAATAAAATACAAGAACAAATCAATAGTATCACCGCCACTGTCAATCAAATTCTGAGGTCGGCTAAAGACTCCCAAATTGACTCGGGACACCTGTATGAGATGTTATTGTCTCATAATAGGATGATTGCAATGGAGCTGCAGAATTTATTGCTCACAATAGCTCTTGCTAAAGTCAATATCGTTAGCCCTAGCATTCTAGATCATGCAGACCTGGAAAATGTGTGGATTAAGGAGCCCACCGATACCCCCATTAAAGACATTCTGTCCGTTGCGTCCGTCAAAATATTACAGTCCGTTAACATTTTGCACTTTATAATCAAATTCCCTAAAGTTAAATCAGCCTGCATTAAAATCACCGTTTTCCCCGTGTCACACCATGGCACGGTGCTTAGACTTGAGGACCAGGTCATTGCGGACTGCAACGGAGAAATTCACACAGTCAAGAATTGCTCAATAACAACGGGAGCCACTTTCTGCCGACTGGCGCAAAGAAGATCATGCGCCCAAGAACTCCACGCTGAAGGTGTTGCACATTGCGACATCGAACACAGCGACCTGCATCCGATCACCTTCGTGGACGAAGGTATCATCATCATCAACGATCGCCCGCCTCATGTGTGTGTGGACAATGGCACCTGCGTTCACCTACGAGGGACTCACCTCATCACCTTTGCCGAATGTGCCACGGTTAACGAAACCCGATACGCCAGTTATGACGTGGCCCAAAAAAGGGTCCCAGGAGTGGCTAGCTCGCCCTTCCTCAATATCACCCTGGAACATGACATACTTAGCCTCCCTTACTTTCACCGATTGAGTGAGCGTAACCTGGAGCACATTAAAAGATTCGGGGAGGATGTCAACGACTATCGCTCACACCAAATAGTCCTAATTGTTGGAGCAGTTTGCTGCGCGTTGATTTGCGTCGGCCTAATCTATCGGCGAGTCACCTAGGCCAGGAAATCCACGGCCCAACTTAGGGAAGTGATTGCCCAAATAGGGTCGGCCTAGGGCGGCCTTATTCTTGAGGGGGGAGTAGTTAACTAAGCCAACTGCTGACACAGCGTCTGGCTGGAAGCTCGTGCATAGCCGGCAAGCTCTGCCGATTGCAGAGGCCGCTATGAGTTCACTTATTGTTAGCTTTAAGTTTCAGTTCATAATTGACATTCAATAAATCAAGAGCTCAAGCTCATACAAATGAATCTCCGACACTTAGTCGTTAAATCACTTATTAATTATTACACTGACTGAGTCTCTAGGCCAGCAGTATTGAAGGGAAGTCAACCTTCCAACGTAATATTCCTATCTCAGCATTGGAAGTACGAGGCCCACCGGCCGCACACGGAGTAACCGGAACCAGCCAACCGGCAGCGCACTGGATATTCGTCATCAGCCATCCGGCTAATATTTATTGGAGACAGCGGCGAGGGAATCAGCATAGTTCACCCCCTGCACCTCCTTTACATTAATTTGTATACACGGCGAAGGTCATGGGTGAGAACGCTGACGTAGCTATTTGGGCGGTCGCTGTTATCAAGTGCGGAATATATTTCGTCTGCACTTGGGTATGTGCAGAGGGCACTTAGCTTTAGGCGCGCTGCGACAAAGTCGCTGCTTATGTATGCATTCTATTGGCATAACAACAAAGTGTTTCAGCCTTATTTCTATGTATGCATATATATACATATGTACGCATGCTACAGTATAACAACTTGTTGGGTTAGCAAAAAATTTAATTATTGAAGACCAGGTGCGCCTTACCCGACAAATAGATGCGCTAACAGAAAAAAACACCTACTTAGAAAAAGATAGGGAATCATTAAAAATATTGAGCTTAAAGCCCGTACGAACCACAATCATTTGGTTAAACTTGAGGCTGTGGAACACAAATAATATATTCGCCGCTGCCGGATTCAGTTTACTTAGGATCCGAAGCAGTTTTATAATTTTGTAAACACTAAGCGTATCTTTGTATGTATCTTTTCTTCCTCTGCTTACGTTTGAGAACTCTTATGCGAACATTGATCAGGCAATGGCCGATCTCTTTGCACAGTTTTTTCAAACAACGTATGTACCCAGCACCAGTCCAGCTCAGTCTTACAGATATAATATCCAATCAGCCAACCTTATACTTTTCAAGCCCGTTTAAGGTCAAGAGTATGCTGCGTTCTGAAGAAATGCGCCAAGGCTCTGTGAAAGCCGCTGGAGACTCCGATCTTTTCCCTTATGTGGAAGGAATCTTACATTATTACACTGCATAAAAAAGGGATAAATGTCCGACGCTGGCAATTATAGAGGCATTTGTAGATTTACGGCAATTCGAAAGTGTTCATTTACCGAGCGTTTTCGGGAGCTTTAAGTTTGTGTTCTGAATATTATACATATACCAATATAAAACAAGCACAGTTCGATTTATAGATATTGATACAATTTATTTTAATTGTTCTGGGGTTTCTACAAATGATATATGTAAACATGTCCTGAGTAGGGTTGACGACCGAATAGAGAATAATGACGCGGGAGCGCGGCTCAACGCCTGATTCAGCGGAGCGATCGAGAGATCCCGCGAGAGTGAGAAAAACGCTAGCGCATGACGGCAAATGCAGGTGGCCGATCGAATGCATGAGAGTGGGCGACAAGAATAGAGCGAGAGACGCGAACATATATATATATAAGAAATGACGTCACGAATTCAATAAATTATTGCCGGCCAAACTTCTTTCCGGCGGCTGCTTGACCCGACATTTCCAACACCTATGTAGTTCAATAATATCTCCGTGCCAGCATGTCTTCATAAGGCGCCGCTCCACCACTACCAACTTATTGGAGCTAACATCTTTTGTCACGGATGGGATCCGTAATGGCTTTCAGACAGACGTCATTTTCACTGATTTTAGTAAAGCATTTGACTCTGTTAACCATTCGGTTCTTATAATTAAACTTTAGTCTTTCGGGATTCCCAACTGATCTTCTTATCTTTTTTTTTATTTCGAGTTACTTATCTGGAAGAACTCAACGCTGACTTGTATTAGATTTGAATTTTATATTTACCGACCATATATCCACCATGGTTAATAAAGGTATGGGCATGTTTGGATTTATTAAAAGATGGTCAAATAACTTAATAAGCCGTACATAACAAAAACGTTATACACATCATTGGTCCGCCCGATTCTTGAGTATGGATCGTGTGTCTGGAGTCCCCAATACGGACTACACCGAGATCACATAGAATCTGTACAAATTACTTTCAGACTTTCGTACTTAGAGGACTAAATTGGAATACAAATTTTTACTTCCCGTCTTATCACAGTAGACTGTTATTAATCAACTTACCATCATTAATAAACCGGAAAACGATGCTGGGTGTCATGTATCTATATAATCATATTTATGGTAATATAGACAGCCAGCATTTACTAACACGCTCAAATTTTAATGTTCCTAGTAGAAGGAATAGAATCTTTCGTCCTCTACTCCTTAGCCATAGTAGTTCGATATATGTCCAACACGATCCGTTCAGGGTATTATGTTCGGACTACAATGGTGTCTACCACATCTTGTGACTTAGCCTACTAACAATCTTAAATCCGTTATACTAAACGCTTTATCTGTGCAACACTCTTCCTCGTAATATATTTCTCCTACTCTTCTCTTAAACTTTCTCGGATCTATCCCCGCGATTCGAGCCATACGTTATTCGGCAGCGTCACTCGGTCGGTTGGACTGGATGTGGGCTGTATATATGCAGTAGGAACCGCGAAACCTCTGAACCAGCGTTGTTGGCCATTAATGGTGAAGATGCTGAATTAAGAAAATTCAATGCATTGATTTACAATGGGTCACAAAGCATTCTGATTTCTGAACAAGTGGCACAAAAACTTAAGTTAGAAAGAATGAAGAAAATTAAAATCGCACACGAGATAAGAAATGAAAAATATTTTACCCTTCACGTGTTTATATGATTTTATTGCTATTGTTTTTATATCCATGCAGATGGTATTATAATTTTGGCCAAGTGTGCAACGCAGTAAATGAAACATCTCCGACCCTATAAAGTATATATATTCTTGATCAGGATTACCTCCAGAGTCGATATAAGCATGTCCGTCGGTCCGTCTGTCCGTCTGTCTGTCTGTTTCTACGCAAACTTGTCTCTCAGTTTTAAAGCTATCGTCTTCAAACTTTGCACACACCCTTCTTTCCTTTGCAGGTATAGAAGTCGGAACGGCCGGGATCAACCGACTATATCCTATAGCTGCCATATGACTGATTGATCGGGAATGCCATAACTTCGTTGTTTTTGATGTTAGAAGAATGGGATTTTCTATGGATTTTACTTTGGGCAAACTAATTCGATCTGCCAAATTTCATAAGGCTATATACGATCCAATCGGCCGACTATATACGATCCAATATATATCTTATAATATATCGTTGGATGAGGGGAATTGAGTGCTCCGTTTTGGCATCGTTCACAACACGCTGCGCGAAAAACGGAAATTATGAGCCATCGAAGCATCTTCCGACAATAGGCTTCAGACATAACTAGAGTCACAAAATAAAACCTTTTAAGATATGTTAAAATTGATAAGTAACCATCGGTACCAGTGTCTCGCGAAATATCAGCCACATTGTCAACATTTAACCCCCATACCACTGGAGCTGATGCGGCAGCATGGTGCAAAACTACTGACATGCTACTGAACAAACATCCATTGGAGGGCAGCGCTATGGTGATAACCCTAAGCAAAGCATTGATTGGTACAGCATCCCAATGGCTGGCTCACATTTGCTTTCCTGGAATGTCATGGCCGAAATTCAAGCAACTATTCCTAAGCCGTCATGAAGGCGTCGAGATGCCGGCCCCGACGTTCCTGAATATTTTGAAAGGACGCCCAAATGGAAACGAAAGTCTATCTGTCTACGGCCGCCGACTGGTGACCTCATTAGTAACAAAATGGAAAGTATGGACAAAACAGAAAACGATACAAAGCGTCGGCGCCAATCAAATGCCATTACTGCGGCCGACTTGGACACAAAATAGCAGAGTTCCGTGAGAAGAGAGCAGACGAAGTACCACCAATACGTAGTAGAGCTACAAACGGGATAGAAGGAGAGGGAGTGACGTGCTACAAATGCGGCAAAATCGGCCTCATCGCATCAATGGGCTCAAAAGTGACAGCAATCAACGGCAACAAGAACGAGAAGCGGGTAGATGTGTGTTCTGTGACGGCGCCTGGCGGGACTATGTTTCAATTTGGTGAGCCCTTTCAATTATTCTTTGATTCTGGCGCTGAATGTTTGTTAATAAAGGGGAAACTATGCAATAAGTTAGCTGGTAAAAGATTTAACATTTTTTTAATTCTAAACAGGAATTGGCGACAATGTCGGTAAAAGCAATTTGCAAATTCTAGCAACAGTTGAAGTCTCATAATTTAATATAGAAATATTCCATGTTGTAACAGATAATTAATTAAAACATGATATTATGAAAGGCATTGAAATCTAGCAACTACGATTTGGGGTTAGGATAGAATGTGAAAATTCAGCATCTACAAAACCAAAGCCATAAATATGGAATGATAATGCTAACATTATAGACAAATTAATTCTTAAGAACACAAATTTAAGGATTTATTAACATTGTATTCTGAAAGCTAAATGGAATCCCAAACAAACGCATAAGAACGGGTACATTAAAGATTCGTTTACTAGATGGCAAAAAAACAGTTCAAAGGCGTCCATATCGATTGAGTGTAGACGAAAAAGAAATACTCTGAGTTAAAATATAAGAAATGCTAGAGGCTGGTGTCATAAGACCAAGCAGGTCATCCATTGCTAGTCCAATATTACTAGTCAAAAAGAAAAACGGCAGCGATAGGTTGTGTGTAGACTAGCGAGAACTAAATGCAAATACGGTCTGCGATATCCTTTGCCACTAATCTTATGCCAGATTGTCAGACTACGTGAGGGAAAATATTTCTCTAGTTTAGACATAGCCAGTGGGTTTTACCAAATTCCAATACCCGCAGACTCGATAGAACAAACAGCCTTTGTGACCCAAGAAGGTCAATATGAATTTACGGCAATGCCATTCGGGTTGAAAAATGCCAGTTCCATTTTCCAGCGCGCCATTGACATATGTAGTGGTGTACATGGATGATGTGATGATCGTGGCTGACTCAAAAGAGCAAGCATGTGAAAGATTATCTATTGTCCTGGAAACTTTAGTAGTTGCAGGATTTTCCTTTAATATAAAAAAGTGTACATTTTTTTCGCACAGGAATTGAGTATCTTGGCTTCTATATTAAAAATGCCACAATTTACCCAAATAATCAAAAAATATAAGCTTTGTCCGAATTACCACAACCAACGACTGTTACTCAACTTACTTTAGGCAATTTGTGCCACGATTTTCGGAACAAATGAAGCCGCTGTATTTATTGACATAAAAAAATAATGATGTCAATTGGCAGGATGATCATGAGCACATACGCCAACAAATAATCAAAGTACTGGTGAATGATCCAGTATTAATCATTTTCAATCCAGATCTTCTCATTCAACTGTACACTGATGTCAGTGCCAGCTGCTATGGAGCCATGCTCATAGAGATAGAAATTCTAGCCGTTTACAATGCAATTAAACATTTTAGGCATTACCTTAAAGGGAGAAAATTTACATCATAAACTGATTATAATGCACTAAAAGGCAGTCGTACCAAAACAGAATTGATACCTAGAGTCCACAGATGGTGGACTTATTTACAAGCATTCGATTTTGATATTGAGTACAGAAAGGTAAGTCAAATGGCACACGTTGATTGTTTATCGCGAAATCCAATTAAGAGTGGAACTGAAACTATAGAGAGGGTGGGTGAGGTTCGTGTTGATTTGGCAAAAATCACAGACAATTGGATAATAGCAGAACAACAGCGAGATCAACGTGTTAAAAGTATTATAGACCAGTTGAGTGACAGTGAATTGCAAGAAGGGGTCACAAAGACATACGAGATGAGAGGCAAGGTTTTATATCGCAATATTCAAAGGAATGGGAAAACACGGTGCTTACCAGTAGTTCCGAGGGCTTTAAGGAGGTCCGTGATTAATCATATACACGAGGGCATAATCCACTTGGGTTGGCAGAAAACTTAGATAAAGTGTATCAGCAGTACTGGCTTAAGAAAATATCAAAAAATGAATAATTACCAGAATAATTAAATAATTAAGAGACAAATGGAAATGCATCCCATGCCGAAAGCTTACATACCTTGGCATACAGTCCACATCGATATAAGTGGAAAATTAAGTGGGAAAAATAATTCCAAGGAATATGTGAAAGTTAAAATGGATGCATTTACTAAATATGTCTTTCTGCATCATACATTTGGTTTAGATACTGTAAATGCCGCTATTTCCAGTATTTCTATCTTTGGTGTGCCAAATCGCATAATTGCTGAACAGGGCCGAAGCTTTGCTAGCGTTGGATTCCGTAATTTTTGTTCGAAAAATAAAATTGACTTCCATTTAATAGCGACGGGAGCAAGCCGTGCCAACGGACAGGTACAACGTGTGATTACGTTAAATGGCATGTTAACAGCGAAACTAGTGAACGTTCATGACAAGATGCTGTAAAGGAGTTCAGTTGGCCATGAATTGTACAAGCAATCGAGTAACGAAATTTAGTGCCCTCGAGTTAATAATAGGTAAAGGGGCTAGGCCAATGGGCATTTAGCCAATGGTTGAGCCAAATAAAGTTAATATGAAAGAAATAAGAACAAAATCCAAAGAAAATATTGATAAAAATTCTGCATATGATAATAATCGTAAAGATAAGGACAAGGCTAAGATAAAGAGATACCAAGTAGGTGATCAAGTACTATTAAAAAGTGAGGAACGACACCAAACAAAATTAACTGTATTAACTAATACTAATATAATTAACAGAATAACTGTATTGAACTAGACGAAATGAATAATAAGAAATAGTATAAAAAAATTTAGAAAGTGTAAAGAGAAAATGAGATGCATTTTATGTGTAAATAAAGTAAGTTTGAATGTGAAATTAAATTTTGTTAGAAGTAAGAATGAGGATAATGATTAAAATAAACATGAAGGAATGAAGAATAAAGAATAATGCATTTTGTTTGACTTTAGATTTTAGTGTCGATTTTTTTTATAGCTTGGCCCAGCTGCACTTACATACGAGGACGAGTAAAAGCCAGTTTTGGCCTCGTTCACAACACGCTGCGCGAAAAACGGAAATTATGAGCCATCGAAGCATCTCTCCGACACATATATTTTGGGCGTGGCATGCGGGTTCGCCACCTTTATTTTACCTCGTCATGAGGTTATTTATTTGATATCAGTTTTTTTTGGCCGTTGCATGAACGTGTGTCCCCGATATTTTACATCGTCAAGAGGTTTTGTATTTGCTTTCACAAAACTTTGGGACCCTCACCCCATGATAAAAAGTCGTCCATATATATTGCAAAGCGCCATCCACAATTGAAAAAAGAAACAAAAAATTGCTTGTGAATAAAGATTTGGGAGGGCGGTCGCGCAGTCCTTAACAAAGAAAATTGTAGTAAATTAATGTATCAAATAAATTGTTTCAATTTTTTTTTTATTTTTTATGTGCGCACACTGCAAATGCAAGTCGGCAACCGAATATGTCTTTGCAATACTATGAGTATGCACTTTAGCTTCACAGCCTGGGTCAGCACCATGGGTCGCTCTACGAACTATATCGAACTAAATCTTGAGTAAGCGACTTTCCCAGATATGAACAATATATCAAAGATTGCGTTATCTTTCAGGCTCTCTCCACATTTGTTATAAATAGCAGTGTTAGAGCCAATTTAAAAAAAAAAAATGTTCGTAATTAAAAAAATGCTTTTTTTTTCAGTGTATTTCTTTTTTGTTACACTTTAGACGTTTGATCTTAAAAAAAATAAAAAAGATATTCAAATGCGTTTTTTAAATTTAAAAGTGTTTTTTTATTTTTTATGGTAACTTTAAGTAATTTAAAAAAATCGTAGAAAAAACTTTGTTCGACTTTTAATAACAAACACACCCAAATATTTTGAGAATTTTAAAATTCCAAATAAGGCAAACGCTGTCTTGTCCGTGTTCAGAGAAAAATTGTACAAGCATCTTCATTTGGAAAATTCTTTAAAAATCGTTTTTTCTGTTAACTTTTGATAGAAACGTCGGATCGGGATATTTGAGGTACCACCACTATCTCTAATTTAGTGAATCGAAGGTGTTTTACATTTACGCAAATTTCTCCCAAGTCAAACAACTTTAACCTAATGTATAAATAATATGCCTCTGATGAAAGCAACACCTTTCATTTGGAATATTACTCAGTCGGATTGAACGCACACAGAAAATTTTTAGTTCTTCGTCTATATATAGTGTTGTAGCGCCTGCTACAAGCAAGGCCATGCGTGTCGCCACCTAGCGGACTGCCATCCGCTGTGATATTCAAAAGAATTTAGCACAAACACCATTATTTTAATAAAACTAATGCAATTTTTTCCCACAAATGCACTTTTTATTAATAAGTCGGATTGGAAAGAATTTGAATTGGTCATTGGCCATCGAATTGGGCATAAACATGGTCGAATTGACCTTGTAATCGTTGGTGCGGATTTATATCCACAAATTTTACTGCCGGATCTTTGGATGGACAGTGTCAGGGTGCACAAAATCCAGGGGAGTAAATCTATTGTAGCAACCAGTAGAAGAAGAGGATAACTTACTTAGACTTAGAGACAGAAATGTCGGTCGGAGTCGAAGTTAATATAATATAGCAAAGTAGCAACTTATATGCTTAGATAAATATCGGATCGTATATAGTCGAAAGTCTTATGAAATTTGGCAGATCGGATTATTTTTTGCCCAACGTCCATAGAAGTTCATAGAATCCATAAAAAGTCCCATCCTTCTAAGTTAAAAAACAACGCAGTTAAGGAATTTCCGATTAATCACTTATATGGCAGCTATAGGCCGTTTCGACTTATATACTGTTTCGAACATATTCATACTTATATACAAGTTAACTATGGTCAGCCAGACCAGAGTCGTTGACCACAGTCAACATCATAATGAAGCTCCGGCCAGACTGCTGACCCAGCAATGGGCCGGATGCTCGTGCACAGACGGCAGACACTGCATATTTGCGTGGCCGCTGTGAGCCTTTGTTAGCTTTAAGTTCTTTTCACATATTCAGTTCGTGTTTGATATTCAATAAATAAAGAGCACCAGCTCTCATGCATGAAACTCCGGCACTTAGCCGTTAACTCCTTTATTAATTATTATACCGACTGAGTCACTAGGCCAGCGGTATCGAAGGACAGTCATCCTTCCACCGTAATCTCCCTATCTCAACATAGGAGCAGTACGACCATCCCTTGGGATCTACAGCGACGTGGGCCACCAGCGGCAGTTACCTTCCGCCGACCCTCGCCACGGATATCCAACCAGCGGCAGTGACCTACTGCCGGCCTGGACAATCAATTGAGGAAGGAAGTCGAAGCGACCACCCGATTCTCCAGTGGCTGCCAACCTTGGCGGTCACCATTACGTAATCAGCCGGCTATACCCCTGCCACGGAGGCATAGCCAGCCGGTTTTGCAATATTATCAATTTGCACAAATTGGAATATTACTTGTTTTAATTTACATACTTATATACCGTTTCAAACACATTCAGCCCTTCCAGTCAAAGAAACCTAGACAAGGGTTTCAAGTAAAACTATTTAAAAGAATTGAACCCCCAATTGATATTGAATTATGGGACTATGACTAACGACCATACAAATTGAATGAATTTCAACAACCCTCAGTCTAAAACCTTCAAAATTTTAGAAACATGTATTTTTATTTGGAGAAACCCATGGGATTTCTCCTTTAATAACCTTTTACCAAAATAAACTTATAACTGCTTCAATGTACACATGCAAGGGACATAAATTGCACAGCCGGTATCCCA
This sequence comes from Drosophila atripex, assembly GCA_035045925.1. Taxonomy (NCBI): domain Eukaryota; kingdom Metazoa; phylum Arthropoda; class Insecta; order Diptera; family Drosophilidae; genus Drosophila; species Drosophila atripex. The sequence goes on along the minus strand of JAWNOP010000041.1, from coordinate 468,558 downwards.
GGTATTAAACATAAAATACGACGGCTTTACAATAACAGGTAATACCTTAAATCTGATTGGTCAAGTCACAAAAAATGATCCTAAAAATTTGGACTGAAAATATTCGATCCGAATTTAGCAGCAGGTAGATACAAAAACATGATTTTTATTGCCTTTTTTAAATGGATGAAATTGCATAACCCTAAAGGGTTAAGGTAGGATGTTTTATTACTTTGGATATTACCTAGCTATATATTGGCAAAACCAGTATATATTGGCTGATCAGTCATTGAAAAAAATTTACCGTGGGACGTCGTTACTCGTAAAAGTGAAAAAAGTTTTTTTTAAAAGTGCTAAAAATAAGTATGAAAAAAGTTCATTTTTATCAGTGCAAAAGTAAACGTGAAACAAGTACTTATAACAGTGAAAATTACAATAAAGTGAATAGTGTGTTGTAAAAATAGTGTTAAAATTATATTTGGAACAAAAAATTTGGTAAGTCTATTTCTTCCCAGTTCTGTCTGTTCTTCTGTTCTGTTCTTCCCGAATCGTACGCTAAGAGACGCTACGATAAATCACACTTTTATCTTAAGATTTATTTCCATATTATTTACATTTCCATAATTTTATGTTTGAATATTTAATTTGTTTTTCAGCTAGCACTGTCGGGTCAGGCAGTAGCCACAGCATAGATTATATACTGTCACTAAGATCACTAAAATATTAAAAGTATAGTTTGTACTATTGTCATTTATATTTTCGCTATTGTTGGTCGCAATCCGACACTTTTCGACCGCTCGGCTTTAACGGGCTTTATCTGTAACATTAAGATAGCGAGCTTTCGAGAGCGAATGGGAAGAGTCCCATGTTCTATGGCGGGTTCGCTCTGGCCCCTTATATCTGTGCATAAGCTTTATGATGCTTATGTGAACTTGTCGCTCCGTGTTATATGCGCGCTTAAAGGAAAATAAACAATATTATAACGTTTGAGATTTAATAATTGCTTTCATTTGGATAAAAGTCATTGAAAAATCTCAATGACCAAACATTGGTGACCCCGACGTGATATAATTAATAAAATTAACAATTTCCCGAACATAAAAATATAACTAGTGCGAATATTTGATTCAGTTTTGCGCAGTGTCATATGTATGTATGTAAATTTGACCATAAACAGTACATCAGTGTCCGGAAACAAGTATTTTGTATTTATAAATCTTTAATAATATAAATAAATACATAGACATACAATACAGTTTTTATCCGGTCCGGTCTAGTGTTATCTGATCCGCTAATCATAACATACATACATATGTTCCACTTGCAGTGCATTCGCCTCGTACAAGCATTCATATATAGCGACGATGCATGCCGAAATTGAGCATGAGACGTCGTTGCGCTCTGCTCGAATTGCTGCCCATTCTTCCCTTGCCAACGGAGTTTCCAATATTCAGGTGGACACAGTGCTCAGTCGGAATTTTCAAGCCTTGCCTCCGCTTCCTCTTCCTACCTAAAGCGTAGGATATTCGGAGTGGGTTGAGTTTCGCTCGGTTTTCTCAGCAATCGTGGGCTGCAATCCTCATATAAGTTCTCATATAAGTGGAGAAGTTTCAGAGATCTTGTCTTCGGGACTCTTGGACTTCGGGAGCTTTAGAGGCAGTCCGTTCCTTAGAAATCTCCGACGAGAATTATCTGTCGCAGTGGATCTTTTGGAGAAACGATTTAATAACCGTCGATTGATATTTCAGGCTCGTGTGAACGAGATTTTGGGTCTCAATCTATTTGAAGGTGACTCAGTGGCGGCGCTTTGGGGCCTTTCAGATAAGTTCAATGCCCATTGTGGAGCCCAGGTGCTCCTTCAAAGGTTGGACCCAGCTACTCAGGCCAAGTGGGAGGAAGGTCAAAATGCCTCGAACTGGGATCTCATCTCTACTTGGGAGTCAATGGCAGAATTTTTGAAGCAGCGTTCTGAGGCTATGGATGTGGCCATGGCCGCTTACGAGCCTGGCACTCAGGTAGGAAGACGTAGAGTCGCAAATAACAATAGATCATCCTTTATCATTACTAATTCGCCTTCCTCTGCCTGTAAATTATGCGGTGGGTGGTCCCATGTAGTTTCTGCATGCCCCAGATTTCTGCTTATGCCCCCTTAGAGCCTCCTTGGGGATGCTAGGCGGCTCGGACTAAGTCGCAAATGTCTTCAAACTGGCCATCACCTGCGTGAGTGCCTTGCAGATAATTTTCGTAGTTGTGGGAGAAGGCATCGCAGTCTGCTGCATTTTTTGGAAATGCAGTCTTCGAGCAGCCAGCCATCGGTTGTTGCATCTACGTCAACGACAGCTGAGTGCGCCGAGCCAATAGGCGCTTCATCATCCACGGCTAATGCAGTTGCCCAGGGTCGCGGCGGTGAAATAGCCTTACTGGCTACAGAGAACAGTTTTGTTCAGAGTCGTGCGGGGGATTTGACGCATTTCGGTCAACATTCTGCTCGGCTCGAATCAGGCGCGTATTCGGTGAGGCTTCCGTTGAAGGGCAGCTCTGAGTTGTTAGGTGAATCCTACTCCCACGCCGTGCGGCGATTTCTCTTCCTCGAAAGGAAACTTTGCCGTCACCCTCAATTGAAAAGTCAGTATGCTGCGTTCATAAAAGAGTATTTAGATTTGGGGCATATGTCTCACGTCCCGCCTAGTGCAGGACCCGCCAGACAGTATTTCTTACCGCATCACTGTGTTTTGAAGGAGGACAGTTCAACAACAAAGCTCCGGGTTGTTTTCGATGTTTCGGCTGCCACCACCTCTGGGTATTCCTTGAATGACATTTTGATGTCTGGTCCAGTTATTCAACCAACTTCTACACATTCTTTTAAGGTTCCGTTACCATCGAGTGGCCATTACAGGTGATATTTGCAAAATGTACCGATGCGTCAGAGTTTTCCCCGAGGACAGCTATCTGCAGTGCATTCTTTGGCGGAATTCCACCCAGGATGAGTTGCAGGTTTTCAAACTAGATACTGTCACTTATGGGACAAAGCCCGTCTCATTTTAATCAGTTCGAGCAATGTTCCGCCATAAGTTGGAGGATGGAGGATGAGACTGCTCATGTGTTTCCAAAGGGTGCCGAAATTCTGCGTCGCGTTTTTTATGTTGATTTGATATCCGGAGGCGGTTCTATAGATGAGGCTATCAGCATAATACAGCAAACATCACGGATCCTCGCTAAGGACCACTTTCGGTTGAGAAAGTGGAGTTCCCATTTTCCTGAAGTGCTCTCTGACGTGCCGGAAGAGTGAATGAAAATTGTGTAATGATTGCAGCAATTTCCCTTTTCCCAAGGAGTTTATTGATGAAAATACGAAAAGGTTCCATACGAAAAGCCCACTCTGGAGTTGAGGGCAAGGGTTCTGCTAATCTAATCTCCATACGTTGACGTGACAGCCGGTTCCAAGTACGCTAACTCGTTTCCAGCACACCTGCGGGTATTCGCTTATGTGCACAAGTTCTCACAGCGAGTTCGTCACAAGGGTGTCACTGCTATTTATTCGATTATTCGATCCCAATACTGGCCAAACGGGGGCAGGAAAACGGTGAAGAACGCATTGCACAAATGCATCCGATGCTTCCGCACCAACCGAGGCTGGAGCACATTATAGCTGATCTCCCGGAGCAAAGAGCTAACGGCGGCCAGGTCTTTGGAGTTACTGGTGTTGATTTTTGCGGCCCATTTTATTATAAGCCAGAAGTTCGAAATAAGGCCCGAAATAAGGCTAAAATGTTACGTGAGTGTCTTCATTTGTTTTTGGTAATAAAGGGGAAACTATGCAATAAGTTAGCTGGTAAAATATTTAACATTTTTTAATTCTAAACAGGAATTGGCGACAATGTCGGTAAAAGCAATTTGCAAATTCTAGCAACAGTTGAAGTCTCATAATTTAATATAGAAATATTCCATGTTGTAACAGATAATTAATTAAAACATGATATTATGAAAGGCATTGAAATCTAGCAACTACGATTTGGGGTTAGGATAGAATGTGAAAATTCAGCATCTACAAAACCAAAGCCATAAATATGGAATGATAATGCTAACATTATAGACAAATTAATTCTTAAGAACACAAATTTAAGGATTTATTAACATTGTATTCTGAAAGCTAAATGGAATCCCAAACAAACGCATAAGAACGGGTACATTAAAGATTCGTTTACTAGATGGCAAAAAAACAGTTCAAAGGCGTCCATATCGATTGAGTGTAGACGAAAAAGAAATACTCTGGGTTAAAATATAAGAAATGCTAGAGGCTGGTGTCATAAGACCAAGCAGGTCATCCATTGCTAGTCCTATATTACTAGTCAAAAAGAAAAACGGCAGCGATAGGTTGTGTGTAGACTAGCGAGAACTAAATGCAAATACGGTCTGCGATATCCTTTGCCACTAATCTTATGCCAGATTGTCAGACTACGTGAGGGAAAATATTTCTCTAGTTTAGACATAGCCAGTGGGTTTTACCAAATTCCAATACCCGCAGACTCGATAGAACAAACAGCCTTTGTGACCCAAGAAGGTCAATATGAATTTACGGCAATGCCATTCGGGTTGAAAAATGCCAGTTCCATTTTCCAGCGCGCCATTGACATATGTAGTGGTGTACATGGATGATGTGATGATCGTGGCTGACTCAAAAGAGCAAGCATGTGAAAGATTATCTATTGTCCTGGAAACTTTAGTAGTTGCAGGATTTTCCTTTAATATAAAAAAGTGTACATTTTTTTCGCACAGGAATTGAGTATCTTGGCTTCTATATTAAAGATGCCACAATTTACCCAAATAATCAAAAAATATAAGCTTTGTCCGAATTACCACAACCAACGACTGTTACTCAATTTACTTTAGGCAATTTGTGCCACGATTTTCGGAACAAATGAAGCCGCTGTATTTATTGACATAAAAAAATAATGATGTCAATTGGCAGGATGATCATGAGCACATACGCCAACAAATAATCAAAGTACTGGTGAATGATCCAGTATTAATCATTTTCAATCCAGATCTTCTCATTCAACTGTACACTGATGTCAGTGCCAGCTGCTATGGAGCCATGCTCATAGAGATAGAAATTCTAGCCGTTTACAATGCAATTAAACATTTTAGGCATTACCTTAAAGGGAGAAAATTTACATCATAAACTGATTAAAATGCACTAAAAGGCAGTCGTACCAAAACAGAATTGATACCTAGAGTCCACAGATGGTGGACTTATTTACAAGCATTCGATTTTAATGGGATAATAGCAGAACAGCGAGATCAACGTGTTAAAAGTATTATAGACCAGTTGAGTGACAGTGAATTGCAAGAAGGGGTCACAAAGACATACGAGATGAGAGGCAAGGTTTTATATCGCAATATTCAAAGGAATGGGAAAACACGGTGCTTACCAGTAGTTCCGAGGGCTTTAAGGTGGTCCGTGATTAATCATATACACGAGGGCATAATCCACTTGGGTTGGCAGAAAACCTTAGATAAAGTGTATCAGCAGTACTGGCTTAAGAAAATATCAAAAAATGCCAGAATAATTGAATAATTAAGAGACAAATGGAAATGCATCCCATGCCGAAAGCTTACATACCTTGGCATACAGTCCACATCGATATAAGTGGAAAATTAAGTGGGAAAAAAAATTCCAAGGAATATGTGAAAGTTAAAATGGATGCATTTACTAAATATGTCTTTCTGCATCATACATTTGGTTTAGATACTGTAAATGCCGCTATTTCCAGTATTTCTATCTTTGGTGTGCCAAATCGCATAATTGCTGAACAGGGCCGAAGCTTTGCTAGCGTTGGATTCCGTAATTTTTGTTTGAAAAATAAAATTGACTTCCATTTAATAGCGACGGGAGCAAGCCGTGCCAACGGACAGGTACAACGTGTGATTACGTTAAATGGCATGTTAACAGCGAAACTAGTGAACGTTCATGACAAGATTCTGTAAAGGAGTTCAGTTGGCCATGAATTGTACAAGCAATCGAGTAACGAAATTTAGTGCCCTCGAGTTATTAATAGGTAAAGGGGCTAGGCCAATGGGCATTTAGCCAATGGTTGAGCCAAATAAAGTTAATATGAAAGAAATAAGAACAAAATCCAAAGAAAATATTGATAAAAATTCTGCATATGATAATAATCGTAAAGATAAGGACAAGGCTAAGATAAAGAGATACCAAGTAGGTGATCAAGTACTATTAAAAAGTGAGGAACGACACCAAACAAAATTGGATCTGAAGTTTAAAGGACCATTTGAGATTGTTGAATTACTTGATGGTGATCGATACATGTTAAAGGCTTTAACTAGTAAGAGAACGTTAAGTATGCACAGTGGCAGATGACGTTGTGTGAGCCTGACTGTGGATTCGTTGAGAGATCGTGGCACAGTAAATGCACAGAGTCGCAGAGTGGCGACAAGAACCTGGAATAACTGTGGTATGATAAGAAGTGACAGCCGAATGGTTGAGTTTGTGCGGAGGAGTACGAGCTACTTAAGAGATTGAAGTTAACTTGCCGAACTAACATTTGATGACTTAAAAGAGAATTTAATTAATTTGTTATATTAGAAAAAAAGAAAAACTGTATTGAACTAGACGAAATGAATAATAAGAAATAGTATAAAAAAATTTAGAAAGTGTAAAGAGAAAATGAGATGCATTTTATGTGTAAATAAAGTAAGTTTGAATGTGAAATTAAATTTTGTTAGAAGTAAGAATGAGGATAATGATTAAAATAAACATGAAGGAATGAAGAATAAAGAATAATGCATTTTGTTTGACTTTAGATTTTAGTGTCGATTTTTTTTATAGTTTGGCCCAGCTGCACTTACATACGAGGACGAGTAAAAGCCAGTTTTGGCCTCGTTCACAACACGCTGCGCGAAAAACGGAAATTATGAGCCATCGAAGCATCTCTCCGACACATATATTTTGGGCGTGGCATGCGGGTTCATGAGGTTTTTTATTTGATATCAGTTTTTTTTGGCCGTTGCATGAACGTGTGTCCCCGATATTTTACATCGTCAAGAGGTTTTGTATTTGCTTTCACAAAACTTTGGGACCCTCACCCCATGATAAAAAGTCGTCCATATATATTGCAAAGCGCCATCCACAATTGAAAAAAGAAACAAAAAATTGCTTGTTAATAAAGATTTGGGAGGGCGGTCGCGCAGTCCTTAACAAAGAAAATTGTAGTAAATTATAATGTATCAAATAAATTGTTTCAATTTTTTTTTTATTTTTTATGTGCGCACACTGCAAATGCAAGTCGGCAACCGAATATGTCTTTGCAATACTATGAGTATGCACTTTAGCTTCACAGCCTGGGTCAGCACCATGGGTCGCTCTACGAACTATATCGAACTAAATCTTGAGTAAGCGACTTTCCCAGATATGAACAATATATCAAAGATTGCGTTATCTTTCAGGCTCTCTCCACATTTGTTATAAATAGCAGTGTTAGAGCCAATTTAAAAAAAAAAAATGTTCGTAATTAAAAAAAATGCTTTTTTTTCAGTGTATTTCTTTTTTGTTACACTTTAGACGTTTGATCTTAAAAAAAATAAAAAAGATATTCAAATGCGTTTTTTAAATTTAAAAGTGTTTTTTTTTTATTTTTTATGGTAACTTTAAGTAATTTAAAAAAATCGTAGAAAAAACTTTGTTCGACTTTTAATAACAAACACACCCAAATATTTTGAGAATTTTAAAATTCCAAATAAGGCAAACGCTGTCTTGTCCGTGTTCAGAGAAAAATTGTACAAGCATCTTCATTTGGAAAATTCTTTAAAAATCGTTTTTTCTGTTAACTTTTGATAGAAACGTCGGATCGGGATAGTTGAGGTACCACCACTATCTCTAATTTAGTGAATCAAAGGTGTTTTACATTTACGCAAATTTCTCCCAAGTCAAACAACTTTAACCTAATGTATAAATAATATGCCTCTGATGAAAGCAACACCTTTCATTTGGAATATTACTCAGTCGGATTGAACGCACACAGAAAATTTTTAGTTCTTCGTCTATATATAGTGTTGTAGCGCCTGCTACAAGCAAGGCCATGCGTGTCGCCACCTAGCGGACTGCCATCCGCTGTGATATTCAAAAGAATTTAGCACAAACACCATTATTTTAATAAAACTAATGCAATTTTTTCCCACAAATGCACTTTTTATGAATAAGTCGGATTGGAAAGAATTTGAATTGGTCATTGGCCATCGAATTGGGCATAAACATGGTCGAATTGACCTTGTAATCGTTGGTGCGGATTTATATCCACAAATTTTACTGCCGGATCTTTGGATGGACAGTGTCAGGGTGCACAAAATCCAGGGGAGTAAATCTATTGTAGCAACCAGTAGAAGAAGAGGATAACAATGACTTAGAGACAGAAATGTCGGTCGGAGTCGAAGTTAATATAATATAGCAAAGTAGCAACTTATATGCTTAGATAAATATCGGATCGTATATAGTCGAAAGTCTTATGAAATTTGGCAGATCGGATTATTTTTTGCCCAACGTCCATAGAAGTTCATAGAATCCATAAAAAGTCCCATCCTTCTAAGTTAAAAAACAACGAAGTTAAGGAATTTCCGATTAATCACTTATATGGCAGCTATAGGCCGTTTCGACTTATATACTGTTTCGAACATTTTCATACTTATATACAAGTTAACTATGGTCAGCCAGACCAGAGTCGTTGACCACAGTCAACATCATAATGAAGCTCCGGCCAGACTGCTGACCCAGCAATGGGCCGGATGCTCGTGCACAGACGGCAGACACTGCATATTTGCGTGGCCGCTGTGAGCCTTTGTTAGCTTTAAGTTCTTTTCACATATTCAGTTCGTGTTTGATATTCAATAAATAAAGAGCACCAGCTCTCATGCATGAAACTCCGGCACTTAGCCGTTAACTCCTTTATTAATTATTATACCGACTGAGTCACTAGGCCAGCGGTATCGAAGGACAGTCATCCTTCCACCGTAATCTCCCTATCTCAACATAGGAGCAGTACGACCATCCCTTGGGATCTACAGCGACGTGGGCCACCAGCGGCAGTTACCTTCCGCCGACCCTCGCCACGGATATCCAACCAGCGGCAGTGACCTACTGCCGGCCTGGACAATCAATTGAGGAAGGAAGTCGAAGCGACCACCCGATTCTCCAGTGGCTGCCAACCTTGGCGGTCACCATTACGTAATCAGCCGGCTATACCCCTGCCACGGAGGCATAGCCAGCCGGTTTTGCAATATTATCAATTTGCACAAATTGGAATATTACTTGTTTTAATTTACATACTTATATACCGTTTCAAACATATTCAGCCCTTCCAGTCAAAGAAACCTAGACAAGGGTTTCAAGTAAAACTATTTAAAAGAATTGAACCCCCAATTGATATTGAATTATGGGACTATGACTAACGATCATACAAATTGAATGAATTTCAACAACCCTCAGTCTAAAACCTTCAAAATTTTAGAAACATGTATTTTTATTTGGAGAAACCATGGGATTTCTCCTTTAATAACCTTTTACCAAGATAAACTTATAACTGCTTCAATGTACACATGCAAGGGACATAAATTGCATAAAAAATTTGGTAAGTCTATTTCTTCCCAGTTCTGTCTGTTCTTCTGTTCTGTTCTTCCCGAATCGTACGCTAAGAGACGCTACGATAAATCACACTTTTATCTTAAGATTTATTTCCATATTATTTACATTTCCATAATTTTATGTTTGAATATTTAATTTGTTTTTCAGCTAGCACTGTCGGGTCAGGCAGTAGCCACAGCATAGATTATATACTGTCACTAAGATCACTAAAATATTAAAAGTATAGTTTGTACTATTGTCATTTATATTTTCGCTATTGTTGGTCGCAATCCGACACTTTTCGACCGCTCGGCTTTAACGGGCTTTATCTGTAACATTAAGATAGCGAGCTTTCGAGAGCGAATGGGAAGAGTCCCATGTTCTATGGCGGGTTCGCTCTGGCCCCTTATATCTGTGCATAAGCTTTATGATGCTTATGTGAACTTGTCGCTCCGTGTTATATGCGCGCTTAAAGGAAAATAAACAATATTATAACGTTTGAGATTTAATAATTGCTTTCATTTGGATAAAAGTCATTGAAAAATCTCAATGACCAAACATTGGTGACCCCGACGTGATATAATTAATAAAATTAACAATTTCCCGAACATAAAAATATAACTAGTGCGAATATTTGATTCAGTTTTGCGCAGTGTCATATGTATGTATGTAAATTTGACCATAAACAGTACATCAGTGTCCGGAAACAAGTATTTTGTATTTATAAATCTTTAATAATATAAATAAATACATAGACATACAATACAGTTTTTATCCGGTCCGGTCTAGTGTTATCTGATCCGCTAATCATAACATACATACATATGTTCCACTTGCAGTGCATTCGCCTCGTACAAGCATTCATATATAGCGACGATGCATGCCGAAATTGAGCATGAGACGTCGTTGCGCTCTGCTCGAATTGCTGCCCATTCTTCCCTTGCCAACGGAGTTTCCAATATTCAGGTGGACACAGTGCTCAGTCGGAATTTTCAAGCCCTGCCTCCGCTTCCTCTTCCTACCTAAAGCGTAGGATATTCGGAGTGGGTTGAGTTTCGCTCGGTTTTCTCAGCAATCGTGGGCTGCAATCCTCATATAAGTTCTCATATAAGTGGAGAAGTTTCAGAGATCTTGTCTTCGGGACTCTTGGACTTCGGGAGCTTTAGAGGCAGTCCGTTCCTTAGAAATCTCCGACGAGAATTATCTGTCGCAGTGGATCTTTTGGAGAAACGATTTAATAACCGTCGATTGATATTTCAGGCTCGTGTGAACGAGATTTTGGGTCTCAATCTATTTGAAGGTGACTCAGTGGCGGCGCTTTGGGGCCTTTCAGATAAGTTCAATGCCCATTGTGGAGCCCAGGTGCTCCTTCAAAGGTTGGACCCAGCTACTCAGGCCAAGTGGGAGGAAGGTCAAAATGCCTCGAACTGGGATCTCATCTCTACTTGGGAGTCAATGGCAGAATTTTTGAAGCAGCGTTCTGAGGCTATGGATGTGGTCATGGCCGCTTACGAGCCTGGCACTCAGGTAGGAAGACGTAGAGTCGCAAATAACAATAGATCATCCTTTATCATTACTAATTCGCCTTCCTCTGCCTGTAAATTATGCGGTGGGTGGTCCCATGTAGTTTCTGCATGCCCCAGATTTCTGCTTATGCCCCCTTAGAGCCTCCTTGGGGATGCTAGGCGGCTCGGACTATGTCGCAAATGTCTTCAAACTGGCCATCACCTGCGTGAGTGCCTTGCAGATAATTGTCGTAGTTGTGGGAGAAGGCATCGCAGTCTGCTGCATTTTTTGGAAATGCAGTCTTCGACAGCTGAGTGCGCCGAGCCAATAGGCGCTTCATCATCCACGGCTAATGCAGTTGCCCAGGGTCGCGGCGGTGAAATAGCCTTACTGGCTACAGAGAACAGTTTTGTTCAGAGTCGTGCGGGGGATTTGACGCATTTCGGTCAACATTCTGCTCGGCTCGAATCAGGCGCGTATTCGGTGAGGCTTCCGTTGAAGGGCAGCTCTGAGTTGTTAGGTGAATCCTACTCCCACGCCGTGCGGCGATTTCTCTTCCTCGAAAGGAAACTTTGCCGTCACCCTCAATTGAAAAGTCAGTATGCTGCGTTCATAAAAGAGTATTTAGATTTGGGGCATATGTCTCACGTCCCGCCTAGTGCAGGACCCGCCAGACAGTATTTCTTACCGCATCACTGTGTTTTGAAGGAGGACAGTTCAACAACAAAGCTCCGGGTTGTTTTCGATGTTTCGGCTGCCACCACCTCTGGGTATTCCTTGAATGACATTTTGATGTCTGGTCCAGTTATTCAACCAACTTCTACACATTCTTTTAAGGTTCCGTTACCATCGAGTGGCCATTACAGGTGATATTTGCAAAATGTACCGATGCGTCAGAGTTTTCCCCGAGGACAGCTATCTGCAGTGCATTCTTTGGCGGAATTCCACCCAGGATGAGTTGCAGGTTTTCAAACTAGATACTGTCACTTATGGGACAAAGCCCGTCTCATTTTAATCAGTTCGAGCAATGTTCCGCCATAAGTTGGAGGATGGAGGATGAGACTGCTCATGTGTTTCCAAAGGGTGCCGAAATTCTGCGTCGCGTTTTTTATGTTGATTTGATATCCGGAGGCGGTTCTATAGATGAGGCTATCAGCATAATACAGCAAACATCACGGATCCTCGCTAAGGACCACTTTCGGTTGAGAAAGTGGTGTTCCCATTTTCCTGAAGTGCTCTCTGACGTGCCGGAAGAGTGCATGAAAATTGTGTAATGATTGCAGCAATTTCCCTTTTCCCAAGGAGTTTATTGATGAAAATACGAAAAGGTTCCATACGAAAAGCCCACTCTGGAGTTGAGGGCAAGGGTTCTGCTAATCTAATCTCCATACGTTGACGTGACAGCCGGTTCCAAGTACGCTAACTCGTTTCCAGCACACCTGCGGGTATTCGCTTATGTGCACAAGTTCTCACAGCGAGTTCGTCACAAGGGTGTCACTGCCATTTATTCGATTATTCGATCCCAATACTGGCCAAACGGGGGGAGGAAAACGGTGAAGAACGCATTGCACAAATGCATCCGATGCTTCCTCACCAACCGAGGCTGGAGCACATTATGGCTGATCTCCCGGAGCAAAGAGCTAACGGCGGCCAGGTCTTTGGAGTTACTGGTGTGGATTTTTGCGGCCCATTTTATTATAAGCCAGAAGTTCGAAATAAGGCCCGAAATAAGGCTAAAATGTTACGTGAGTGTCTTCATTTGTTTTTGTTAATAAAGGGGAAACTATGCAATAAGTTAGCTGGTAAAAGATTTAACATTTTTTAATTCTAAACAGGAATTGGCGACAATGTCGGTAAAAGCAATTTGCAAATTCTAGCAACAGTTGAAGTCTCATAATTTAATATAGAAATATTCCATGTTGTAACAGATAATTAATTAAAACATGATATTATGAAAGGCATTGAAATCTAGCAACTACGATTTGGGGTTAGGATAGAATGTGAAAATTCAGCATCTACAAAACCAAAGCCATAAATATGGAATGATAATGCTAACATTATAGACAAATTAATTCTTAAGAACACAAATTTAAGGATTTATTAACATTGTATTCTGAAAGCTAAATGGAATCCCAAACAAACGCATAAGAACGGGTACATTAAAGATTCGTTTACTAGATGGCAAAAAAACAGTTCAAAGGCGTCCATATCGATTGAGTGTAGACGAAAAAGAAATACTCTGGGTTAAAATATAAGAAATGCTAGAGGCTGGTGTCATAAGACCAAGCAGGTCATCCATTGCTAGTCCTATATTACTAGTCAAAAAGAAAAACGGCAGCGATAGGTTGTGTGTAGACTAGCGAGAACTAAATGCAAATACGGTCTGCGATATCCTTTGCCACTAATCTTATGCCAGATTGTCAGACTACGTGAGGGAAAATATTTCTCTAGTTTAGACATAGCCAGTGGGTTTTACCAAATTCCAATACCCGCAGACTCGATAGAACAAACAGCCTTTGTGACCCAAGAAGGTCAATATGAATTTACGGCAATGCCATTCGGGTTGAAAAATGCCAGTTCCATTTTCCAGCGCGCCATTGACATATGTAGTGGTGTACATGGATGATGTGATGATCGTGGCTGACTCAAAAGAGCAAGCATGTGAAAGATTATCTATTGTCCTGGAAACTTTAGTAGTTGCAGGATTTTCCTTTAATATAAAAAAGTATACATTTTTTTCGCACAGGAATTGAGTATCTTGGCTTCTATATTAAAGATGCCACAATTTACCCAAATAATCAAAAAATATAAGCTTTGTCCGAATTACCACAACCAACGACTGTTACTCAACTTACTTTAGGCAATTTGTGCCACGATTTTCGGAACAAATGAAGCCGCTGTATTTATTGACATAAAAAAATAATGATGTCAATTGGCAGGATGATCATGAGCACATACGCCAACAAATAATCAAAGTACTGGTGAATGATCCAGTATTAATCATTTTCAATCCAGATCTTCTCATTCAACTGTACACTGATGTCAGTGCCAGCTGCTATGGAGCCATGCTCATAGAGATAGAAATTCTAGCCGTTTACAATGCAATTAAACATTTTAGGCATTACCTTAAAGGGAGAAAATTTACATCATAAACTGATTATAATGCACTAAAAGGCAGACGTACCAAAACAGAATTGATACCTAGAGTCCACAGATGGGGGACTTATTTGCAAGCATTCGATTTTGATATTGAGTACAGAAAGGTAAGTCAAATGGCACACGTTGATTGTTTATCGCGAAATCCAATTAAGAGTGGAACTGAAACTATAGAGAGGGTGGGGTTCGTGTGGATTTGGCAAAAATCACAGACAATTGGATAATAGCAGAACAACAGCGAGATCAACGTGTTAAAAGTATTATAGACCAGTTGAGTGACAGTGAATTGCAAGAAGGGGTCACAAAGACATACGAGATGAGAGGCAAGGTTTTATATCGCAATATTCAAAGGAATGGGAAAACACGGTGCTTACCAGTAGTTCCGAGGGCTTTAAGGTGGTCCGTGATTATTCATATACACGAGGGCATAATCCACTTGGGTTGGCAGAAAACCTTAGATAAAGTGTATCAGCAGTACTGGCTTAAGAAAATATCAAAAAATGCCAGAATAATTGAAGAATTAAGAGACAAATGGAAATGCATCCCATGCCGAAAGCTTACATACCTTGGCATACAGTCCACATCGATATAAGTGGAAAATTAAGTGGGAAAAAAAATTCCAAGGAATATGTGAAAGTTAAAATGGATGCATTTACTAAATATGTCTTTCTGCATCATACATTTGGTTTAGATACTGTAAATGCCGCTATTTCCAGTATTTCTATCTTTGGTGTGCCAAATCGCATAATTGCTGAACAGGGCCGAAGCTTTGCTAGCGTTGGATTCCGTAATTTTTGTTTGAAAAATAAAATTGACTTCCATTTAATAGCGACGGGAGCAAGCCGTGCCAACGGACAGGTACAACGTGTGATTACGTTAAATGGCATGTTAACAGCGAAACTAGTGAACGTTCATGACAAGATTCTGTAAAGGAGTTCAGTTGGCCATGAATTGTACAAGCAATCGAGTAACGAAATTTAGTGCCCTCGAGTTATTAATAGGTAAAGGGGCTAGGCCAATGGGCATTTAGCCAATGGTTGAGCCAAATAAAGTTAATATGAAAGAAATAAGAACAAAATCCAAAGAAAATATTGATAAAAATTCTGCATATGATAATAATCGTAAAGATAAGGACAAGGCTAAGATAAAGAGATACCAAGTAGGTGATCAAGTACTATTAAAAAGTGAGGAACGACACCAAACAAAATTGGATCTGAAGTTTAAAGGACCATTTGAGATTGTTGAATTACTTGATGGTGATCGATACATGTTAAAGGCTTTAACTAGTAAGAGAACGTTAAGTATGCACAGTGGCAGATGACGTTGTGTGAGCCTGACTGTGGATTCGTTGAGAGATCGTGGCACAGTAAATGCACAGAGTCGCAGAGTGGCGACAAGAACCTGGAATAACTGTGGTATGATAAGAAGTGACAGCCGAATGGTTGAGTTTGTGCGGAGGAGTACGAGCTACTTAAGAGATTGAAGTTAACTTGCCGAACTAACATTTGATGACTTAAAAGAGAATTTAATTAATTTGTTATATTAGAAAGAAAGAAAAACTGTATTGAACTAGACGAAATGAATAATAAGAAATAGTATAAAAAAATTTAGAAAGTGTAAAGAGAAAATGAGATGCATTTTATGTGTAAATAAAGTAAGTTTGAATGTGAAATTAAATTTTGTTAGAAGTAAGAATGAGGATAATGATTAAAATAAACATGAAGGAATGAAGAATAAAGAATAATGCATTTTGTTTGACTTTAGATTTTAGTGTCGATTTTTTTTATAGTTTGGCCCAGCTGCACTTACATACGAGGACGAGTAAAAGCCAGTTTTGGCCTCGTTCACAACACGCTGCGCGAAAAACGGAAATTATGAGCCATCGAAGCATCTCTCCGACACATATATTTTGGGCGTGGCATGCGGGTTCATGAGGTTTTTTATTTGATATCAGTTTTTTTTGGCCGTTGCATGAACGTGTGTCCCCGATATTTTACATCGTCAAGAGGTTTTGTATTTGCTTTCACAAAACTTTGGGACCCTCACCCCATAATAAAAAGTCGTCCATATATATTGCAAAGCGCCATCCACAATTGAAAAAAGAAACAAAAAATTGCTTGTGAATAAAGATTTGGGAGGGCGGTCGCGCAGTCCTTAACAAAGAAAATTGTAGTAAATTATAATGTATCAAATAAATTGTTTCAATTTTTTTTTTATTTTTTATGTGCGCACACTGCAAATGCAAGTCGGCAACCGAATATGTCTTTGCAATACTATGAGTATGCACTTTAGCTTCACAGCCTGGGTCAGCACCATGGGTCGCTCTACGAACTATATCGAACTAAATCTTGAGTAAGCGACTTTCCCAGATATGAACAATATATCAAAGATTGCGTTATCTTTCAGGCTCTCTCCACATTTGTTATAAATAGCAGTGTTAGAGCCAATTTAAAAAAAAAAAATGTTCGTAATTAAAAAAAATGCTTTTTTTTCAGTGTATTTCTTTTTTGTTACACTTTAGACGTTTGATCTTAAAAAAAATAAAAAAGATATTCAAATGCGTTTTTTAAATTTAAAAGTGTTTTTTTTATTTTTTATGGTAACTTTAAGTAATTTAAAAAAATCGTAGAAAAAACTTTGTTCGACTTTTAATAACAAACACACCCAAATATTTTGAGAATTTTAAAATTCCAAATAAGGCAAACGCTGTCTTGTCCGTGTTCAGAGAAAAATTGTACAAGCATCTTCATTTGGAAAATTCTTTAAAAATCGTTTTTTCTGTTAACTTTTGATAGAAACGTCGGATCGGGATAGTTGAGGTACCACCACTATCTCTAATTTAGTGAATCAAAGGTGTTTTACATTTACGCAAATTTCTCCCAAGTCAAACAACTTTAACCTAATGTATAAATAATATGCCTCTGATGAAAGCAACACCTTTCATTTGGAATATTACTCAGTCGGATTGAACGCACACAGAAAATTTTTAGTTCTTCGTCTATATATAGTGTTGTAGCGCCTGCTACAAGCAAGGCCATGCGTGTCGCCACCTAGCGGACTGCCATCCGCTGTGATATTCAAAAGAATTTAGCACAAACACCATTATTTTAATAAAACTAATGCAATTTTTTCCCACAAATGCACTTTTTATGAATAAGTCGGATTGGAAAGAATTTGAATTGGTCATTGGCCATCGAATTGGGCATAAACATGGTCGAATTGACCTTGTAATCGTTGGTGCGGATTTATATCCACAAATTTTACTGCCGGATCTTTGGATGGACAGTGTCAGGGTGCACAAAATCCAGGGGAGTAAATCTATTGTAGCAACCAGTAGAAGAAGAGGATAACAATGACTTAGAGACAGAAATGTCGGTCGGAGTCGAAGTTAATATAATATAGCAAAGTAGCAACTTATATGCTTAGATAAATATCGGATCGTATATAGTCGAAAGTCTTATGAAATTTGGCAGATCGGATTATTTTTTGCCCAACGTCCATAGAAGTTCATAGAATCCATAAAAAGTCCCATCCTTCTAAGTTAAAAAACAACGAAGTTAAGGAATTTCCGATTAATCACTTATATGGCAGCTATAGGCCGTTTCGACTTATATACTGTTTCGAACATTTTCATACTTATATACAAGTTAACTATGGTCAGCCAGACCAGAGTCGTTGACCACAGTCAACATCATAATGAAGCTCCGGCCAGACTGCTGACCCAGCAATGGGCCGGATGCTCGTGCACAGACGGCAGACACTGCATATTTGCGTGGCCGCTGTGAGCCTTTGTTAGCTTTAAGTTCTTTTCACATATTCAGTTCGTGTTTGATATTCAATAAATAAAGAGCACCAGCTCTCATGCATGAAACTCCGGCACTTAGCCGTTAACTCCTTTATTAATTATTATACCGACTGAGCCGATATTATACACTAGGCCAGCGGTATCGAAGGACAGTCATCCTTCCACCGTAATCTCCCTATCTCAACATAGGAGCAGTACGACCATCCCTTGGGATCTACAGCGACGTGGGCCACCAGCGGCAGTTACCTTCCGCCGACCCTCGCCACGGATATCCAACCAGCGGCAGTGACCTACTGCCGGCCTGGACAATCAATTGAGGAAGGAAGTCGAAGCGACCACCCGATTCTCCAGTGGCTGCCAACCTTGGCGGTCACCATTACGTAATCAGCCGGCTATACCCCTGCCACGGAGGCATAGCCAGCCGGTTTTGCAATATTATCAATTTGCACAAATTGGAATATTACTTGTTTTAATTTACATACTTATATACCGTTTCAAACATATTCAGCCCTTCCAGTCAAAGAAACCTAGACAAGGGTTTCAAGTAAAACTATTTAAAAGAATTGAACCCCCAATTGATATTGAATTATGGGACTATGACTAACGATCATACAAATTGAATGAATTTCAACAACCCTCAGTCTAAAACCTTCAAAATTTTAGAAACATGTATTTTTATTTGGAGAAACCCATGGGATTTCTCCTTTAATAACCTTTTACCAAGATAAACTTATAACTGCTTCAATGTACACATGCAAGGGACATAAATTGCACAGCCGGTATCCCAGGTATTAAACATAAAATACGACGGTTTTACAATAACAGGTAATACCTTAAATCTTATTGGTCAAGTCACAAAAAATGATCCTAAAAATTTGGACTGAAAATATTCGATCCGAATTTAGCAGCAGGTAGATACAAAAACATGATTTTTATTGCCTTTTTTAAATGGATGAAATTGCATAACCCTAAAGGGTTAAGGTAGGATGTTTTATTACTTTGGATATTACCTATCTATATATTGGCAAAACCAATATTCTGCTGATCAGTCATTGAAAAAAATTTACCGTGTGACGTCGTTACTCGTAAAAGTGAAAAAAGTTTTTTTTTAAAAGTGCTAAAAATAAGTATGAAAAAAGTTCATTTTTATCAGTGCAAAAGTAAACGTGAAACAAGTATCCTTATAACAGTGAAAATTACAATAAAGTGAATAGTGTGTTGTAAAAATAGTGTTAAAATTATATTTGGAACAAAAAATTTGGTAAGTCTATTTCTTCCCAGTTCTGTCTGTTCTTCTGTTCTGTTCTTCCCGAATCGTACGCTAAGAGACGCTACGATAAATCACACTTTTATCTTAAGATTTATTTCCATATTATTTACATTTCCATAATCTTATGTTTCAATATTTAATTTTTTTTTCAACTAGCACTGTCGGGTCAGGCAGTAGCCACAGCATAGATTATATACTGTCACTAAGATCACTAAAATATAAGTATAGTTTGTACTATTGTCATTTATATTTTCGCTATTGTTGGTCGCAATCCGACACTTTTCGACCGCTCGGCTTTAACGGGCTTTATCTGTAACATTAAGATAGCGAGCTTTCGAGAGCGAATAGGAAGAGTCCCATGTTCTATGGCGGGTTCGCTCTGGCCCCTTATATCTGTGCATAAGCTTTATGATGCTTATGTGAACTTGTCGCTCCGTGTTATATGCGCGCTTAAAGGAAAATAAACAATATTATAACGTTTGAGATTTAATAATTGCTTTCATTTGGATAAAAGTCATTGAAAAATCTCAATGACCAAACATTGGTGACCCCGACGTGATATAATTAATAAAATTAACAATTTCCCGAACATAAAAATATAACTAGTGCGAATATTTGATTCAGTTTTGCGCAGTGTCATATGTATGTATGTAAATTTGACCATAAACAGTACATCAGTGTCCGGAAACAAGTATTTTGTATTTATAAATCTTTAATAATATAAATAAATACATAGACATACAATACAGTTTTTATCCGGTCCGGTCTAGTGTTATCTGATCCGCTAATTATAACATACATACATATGTTCCACTTGCAGTGCATTCGCCTCGTACAAGCATTCATATATAGCGACGATGCATGCCGAAATTGAGCACGAGACGTCGTTGCGCTCTGCTCGAATTGCTGCCCATTCTTCCCTTGCCAACGGAGTTTCCAATATTCAGGTGGACACAGTGCTCAGTCGGAATTTTCAAGCCTTGCCTCCGCTTCCTCTTCCTACCTAAAGCGTAGGATATTCGGAGTGGGTTGAGTTTCGCTCGGTTTTCTCAGCAATCGTGGGCTGCAATCCTCATATAAGTTCTCATATAAGTGGAGAAGTTTCAGAGATCTTGTCTTCGGGACTCAGCTTTAGAGGCAGTCCGTTCCTTAGAAATCTCCGACGAGAATTATCTGTCGCAGTGGATCTTTTGGAGAAACGATTTAATAACCGTCGATTGATATTTCAGGCTCGTGTGAACGAGATTTTGGGTCTCAATCTATTTGAAGGTGACTCAGTGGCGGCGCTTTGGGGCCTTTCAGATAAGTTCAATGCCCATTGTGGAGCCCAGGTGCTCCTTCAAAGGTTGGACCCAGCTACTCAGGCCAAGTGGGAGGAAGGTCAAAATGCCTCGAACTGGGATCTCATCTCTACTTGGGAGTCAATGGCAGAATTTTTGAAGCAGCGTTCTGAGGCTATGGATGTGGTCATGGCCGCTTACGAGCCTGGCACTCAGGTAGGAAGACGTAGAGTCGCAAATAACAATAGATCATCCTTTATCATTACTAATTTGCCTTCCTCTGCCTGTAAATTATGCGGTGGGTGGTCCCATGTAGTTTCTGCATGCCCCAGATTTCTGCTTATGCCTCCTTAGAGCCTCCTTGGGGATGCTAGGCGGCTCGGACTATGTCGCAAATGTCTTCAAACTGGCCATCACCTGCGTGAGTGCCTTGCAGATAATTGTCGTAGTTGTGGGAGAAGGCATCGCAGTCTGCTGCATTTTTTGGAAATGCAGTCTTCGAGCAGCCAGCCATCGGTTGTTGCATCTACGTCAACGACAGCTGAGTGCGCCGAGCCAATAGGCGCTTCATCATCCACGGCTAATGCAGTTGCCCAGGGTCGCGGCGGTGAAATAGCCTTACTGGCTACAGAGAACAGTTTTGTTCAGAGTCGTGCGGGGGATTTGACGCATTTCGGTCAACATTCTGCTCGGCTCGAATCAGGCGCGTATTCGGTGAGGCTTCCGTTGAAGGGCAGCTCTGAGTTGTTAGGTGAATCCTACTCCCAAGCCGTGCGGCGATTTCTCTCCCTCGAAAGGAAACTTTGCCGTCACCCTCAATTGAAGAGTCAGTATGCTGCGTTCATAAAAGAGTATTTAGATTTGGGGCATATGTCTCACGTCCCGCCTAGTGCAGGACCCGCCAGACAGTATTTCTTACCGCATCACTGTGTTTTGAAGGAGGACAGTTCAACAACAAAGCTCAGGGTTGTTTTCGATGTTTCGGCTGCCACCACCTCTGGGTATTCCTTGAATGACATTTTGATGTCTGGTCCAGTTATTCAACCAACTTCTACACATTCTTTTAAGGTTCCGTTACCATCGAGTGGCCATTACAGGTGATATTTGCAAAATGTACCGATGCGTCAGAGTTTTCCCCGAGGACAGCTATCTGCAGTGCATTCTTTGGCGGAATTCCACCCAGGATGAGTTGCAGGTTTTCAAACTAGATACTGTCACTTATGGGACAAAGCCCGTCTCATTTTAATCAGTTCGAGCAATGTTCCGCCATAAGTTGGAGGATGGAGGATGAGACTGCTCATGTGTTTCCAAAGGGTGCCGAAATTCTGCGTCGCGATTTTTATGTTGATTTGATATCCGGAGGCGGTTCTATAGATGAGGCTATCAGCATAATACAGCAAACATCACGGATCCTCGCTAAGGACCACTTTCGGTTGAGAAAGTGGTGTTCCCATTTTCCTGAAGTGCTCTCTGACGTGCCGGAAGAGTGCATGAAAATTGTGTAATGATTGCAGCAATTTCCCTTTTCCCAAGGAGTTTATTGATGAAAATACGAAAAGGTTCCATACGAAAAGCCCACTCTGGAGTTGAGGGCAAGGGTTCTGCTAATCTAATCTCCATACGTTGACACGTGACAGCCGGTTCCAAGTACGCTAACTCGTTTCCAGCACTCCTGCGGGTATTCGCTTGTGTGCACAAGTTCTCACAGCGAGTTCGTCACAAGGGTGTCACTGCTATTTATTCGATCCCAATACTGGCCAAACGGGGGGAGGAAAACGGTGAAGAACGCATTGCACAAATGCATCCGATGCTTCCGCACCAACCGAGGCTGGAGCACATTATGGCTGATCTCCCGGAGCAAAGAGCTAACGGCGGCCAGGTCTTTGGAGTTACTGGTGTGGATTTTTGCGGCCCATTTTATTATAAGCCAGAAGTTCGAAATAAGGCCCGAAATAAGGCTAAAATGTTACGTGAGTGTCTTCATTTGTTTTGCTACGAAAGCCGTCCGCTTAGAGCTTGTTAAAGATCTATCCACATCTGCTTTTTTGCATGCTTTAAAACGCTTTATATGCACTCGTCGAAAGCCTCAGCACATTTGGTCTGACAATGCAATCAATTTTGTTGGAGCTAAAAACGAGATGAAGGAGCTGCTCCAACTCTTCATAAGCGATGACCATCAGCGAGCTCTACTGGAATTTTGCGCAATTGAGTCCATCGAGTGGCATTTTATTCCTCCATCAGAATGAATCTCCGCATTTTGGTGGACTCTGGGAAGCTGCTGTCAAAACCACAAGGCATCATTTTTACCGGGCTGTTGGATCTTCAGTTCTTGGATTTAAGGAGCTTCGAACTCTGATGTTTCACATTGGTGCTGTCATAAACTCACGGCCTTTATTGTCTCTTTCAGAAGATCCTGCAGACCTTGATGTTTTAACGTCAGCCCATTTTTTAACTGGTGGTCCGTCAGCCAGTTTCATCGAGCCTGATGTCATAAAGTTCAATTTCAACCGTATGGACAGCTGGCAGCGTGTCTCTTTCCTGCAGCGGTCTTTCTGGGCCCGATGGAAGGAGGAGTATTTAAGCCTTTTTGAGCAGCGCTCCAAATGGCGTGCGTCCGGCCCTTCCTTGGCGATCAACGATGTGGTGCTAGTCAAGCACGAGAACCTACCCCCCATGAAGTGGCCATTGGCGAGGATTCTGGATCTAGTTCCTGGTCGAGATGGAGTGCCTCGTGATTAGAACCGCATCTAGAACCACTAAGCGCGCAGTGGCTAAGCTTTGCCTATTGCCCCTTAAAGATGAAGTTGAAGGACAGGCCTCAACTGGGGGGAGAATGTCGGGTCAGGCAGCAGCCACAGCATAGATAATAGACTATCACTAAGATCACTAAAATATTAAAAGTATAGTTTGTACTATTGTCATTTATATTTTCGCTATTGTTCGTCGCAAGCCGACACTTTTCGGCCGCTCGGCTTCCACAGGCATTATTTGTAACATTAAGATAGCGGGCTTTCGCTCTTCCCATGTTCTATGGCGGGCTCGCTCTGGCCTCTTTTATCTGTGCATAAGCATCATAAATGTGAACTTCTCGCTCCTTTTCATATGCGCGCTTAAAGGAAAATAAACAATATTATAACGTTTGAGATTAAATAATTGTTTTCATTTGGATAAAAGTCATTGAAAAATCTCAATGACCAAACAAGCACGTTAAAAAGATGCCACGTATTTCACGTTTATCACAGGAGCAACGGCGACAAGCTGCCTTAAATCGGAGCAGGGCTCGCTACGAACAAAATACATCCCAAATAAGAGATCGAAATTCTCAGCACATCGCAAATGTTCGCGCCAGCAACCCAGAATTTGGAGGAAAGTCGGGCACAGGATGCCACAGCGCGCGCTCATAGAAGACGAAGCGAAAGGATACGTAACATTGAGTGAAATCGGGATGCTCAAGCACGAGCGATTCGCCAAGAGGACCCCGAGGAGCGGCGACGAGAGCAGGTGCAAAATACTGCTGACCTGGCCAATCGGAGGACCGATCCGGAGTTCAGAATTCCAGATCGGATTCGGGATATAGATGCACACGCGACCCGCCGAGAGGACCCCGAGGAGCGCCGACGAGAGCCGGTGCAAAATACTGCTGACCATACCGCTCGGAGGATCGATCCCGAGTACCGAATTCCTGAACGGTTTCGGGATGCCGCAGCGAGCACTGATCGTCGCGAGGATTCAAAGGAACATGCGAGGGAACAAGGCAGAAATACTGACGAGCACCGACAACGACGAAGGAATCCGGAAGGCAGACAGCGAGAACGGGAAAGGGACGCCAATAACAGGAGAGCAACCAGGAGAAATCCCATCGCAAGATCACAGGAGTTAACCTTTACTCATCACAACGGAGGGAAACACGGCAACAGCGGAGGATTCTAGAAGAGCATATTCGGCAAATGGCAGAGAATCGGTTAATAAGCTTCAGGATGGATCCCCAAAACCGAATAGATACTTCCCAAAGGCAGTGACAACATAATATGGACACAAGGGCTGAACATTCGGAGGATGAGATGGAACAGGAACGAGAACAACAGCGTTTTAGGATTCGAGCATTGGCGAGGGATCTATATCACTGGAAAATAATGGAAGGACCAACGGAAATTTGTATCTGCTGTGGAGGAACGGAAGTTCGCAGGTAAGCGACTTCCCAGAAATCCCCGAGTGCTTAAATGGACTCACCTGCCTCGAAGAGCGCCTTATTTCACAGAGAATCTCTTTCATGAGCATTATTTCTCTCGGTTATAAAAGGCAATGCGGTATCCGAGGGGCAGTAGTGAACGTTCCAATTTCAGTTCCAGATATTGTGACTGCGCTTCCTCGCTCTTTCGACTCTACTCATGTCATCCAAGTCCATTTAAAAAGGAGGCTAGGGTATGCTTACAATTTCATGACAGAAACTATTTACATATTTCACTTAACGAGTCGTGGGTAGCTCAACTTCAAGGAAATAATGACATTCCTTTTATTGCGGATGATCGCGAAGCAGAAGAGCAACTTATCAACACCAACACCTATCCCATAATGCTGCAGATCTGAAAGAAAATGTAAATCCCGGAGGCCATGAAACAATATTGGAAAATAATGACACTGCAATGCAACGCAGGAGAAGGCCGTCGTCCAACAAGCTTAACGCTTGACGAAGATGCAGAGGAACTTTCATTTCCAACTATCTCTTGCGGAGAAATATTTAAAGGAAATACAACCTATGCAAAAAAAAGCCAGATCCCAAATCCGTTTTTACGACCGTCGTTGCGCTGTAGTTCCTAAAGCTTTATATATGTATACATTTTATGAAATGCAGCGTATACAAAATTATATTTCAATTGCTTTACGCAAAAAGTCAGGAGCAGTTACCGCTGATAATCTGTGGGATGAGTCATTTGTTCACAGTCTTGTGCAACCATCACAACCTACCACATCCTTAAAGGCTTACGGTCTGCACCAGCTTATTGGGAGGCCAAGAAAAAAAATTAATAGACAATTTGGGTTGCCAATGTTTTTTTTTGCAACAATTAATTCATTAATTGCAACAATTAATGAAACAATTCAAACCCGATATTTTTGGGGAATTTAATTTTTCCCATTTTTATTGGAAAAACGAATTCCAGCACAGAGGATCTCCGCATTCTCATGGCATGTATTGCTGGTGCTCCTAAGTTCGACGACGCCGAAAATACCGAGTAAGTAATAAACTTCATCGATAGATTTATTGCAACAACAACAATGAAGATGATCCTGAACTACAAGAAGTAATTCAGTATCAACGTCACAAGCATAGTTCATCTTGCCTAAGAGTTACGTGGCCGATTTAATATGCCACACCCTCCAATACCCGAAAACATTCTTTTGCATCCGATAGAAGAAAACGAAGTAAATTTTGAAGAACATAAAACTTTGTTAAAAAAAAATTAAGGATAATTTAAGGAGCATTCCTAATGAAGACGCGGCTTTATTTAATAATTTTGAATATTTTCTGTCCCACCTTGGAACTAATTTTGAAGCTTACAAATTAGCCTTACGTTATAGCTTGAAAAAGCCACAAATTTTTCTTCGCAGACAATTATCCGACAAACTGCTCAATGCTTATAATAAAGATATTCTAGGCTTGAACAGAGCTAATATGGATATTCATTTTATCCTAGATGCCTACGCATGTTGTAGTTTTATCATTAACTACATATACAAATTAAATAGTATCGCAGTTTCTCCGTGAAGCCATGACAGAAATAAGCCATGGGAATATATCTATTAAAAAGAAATTGCAGCACCTAGGGAACAAGTTTATTAACGATACAGAAATATCAGCCCAAGAAGCAGCATATAATATTTTGGGCCTGCATATGTCGGAGGCAAGTGAAGGTACAATTTTTATAAACACTTGCCATCCAGAAAAACGAGTTAGATTGCTCAAATGAAGAATTAGAGCGACTACATCAACTCGTTGGATATTTTTGAGGGTAATATTCTTGACCGATATGTGCAAAGGCATGAGCAGTTGGAAGGAATTTGTTTAGCAGATTTCGCAGCTTGGTAAAGATTTTTCAAGCGTAATATACGATAGTGAGGACTATGATGTAGCAAATAATTTGGAGGTAGATGTAGAAGACAAGGTTGCTGAGCAAAATTATCCACTGATGGACGGGTCTGGTTGCGTTAAAAAACGCAAGCATCCCCTGATTATTAGATGGGTTCGCATTAGCATTAACTCTTCACCATCTGATTATTTGCGAGAGCATTTAATGCTCTTCTATCTTTGGCGAAATGAAGAAGCAGATCTTCTTACCAACGCTATTGAAAAGACATTCAGAACTAATCATGAATCTATTAAGCTCGTGAAAAGGAACTATGATGTGTTTGATGATATGGAGTTAGAAAATGTTCTTGAAGATTTGCAAGAGGATAGAGGGGATAATGTTCCTAATATGGAAGAAAATGCATCCCAATTTTTAGACGAAGAATTTAGAGCTTTAGCAGTGCCAAACATAGAGCAGAACGTAAATATTCTTCAGGATGAAAATGCTACGAATAACTCCCTCCTTTAATTTCCAATGATGACCTTTGCTCGCTAACTCGGTCCCTCAACTACAAACAGAGACAATATTATGCACATGTGATGCATAATGTTGTTTGTAAAAATATATTTTACGAATACGTCGGTGGAGGGGCCGGTGTTGGGAAAAGCAGACTGATTTCAACCATATATCAGTCTGTGACTTGGCGAGCCAATAAGCTTCCTGGTGCTACGGATTCAGCAAAGGTTTTATTATGTGCTCCAACTGGAAAAGCTGCTTTTGGAATTGAAGGATTAACACTTCATTCAGTATTTTCTCTTCCAATTAATCAGGCCTCAGGTCCCTTAAGACCATTGAGCAATGATAATTTAAATACAATTCATTGCAAATTGCCCAGACATATGTGTAAGAGGAAAATCAATTATAGTTTTTGGAGACCTAAAGCAGCTTTCCCCAGATGGTGAAAGTTGGATATTTTCGGACAGGACGAATAATCCTTATAACGTATTAGCAGGAAATAGCCTATGGAGCAACTTTAAGTATTTTGAGCTCAAAGAAATAATGCGTCAGAGAGGCGATCATGTATTGGCACAAGCCTTAAATAATTGAAGTAAACCATTACAATTCCAAAAAATTAGCGCAAATTGAGACGGAAGGGTTTGTTTCCACTGCAGTTGATACAGTGAAAACTGCGAGCATATCAGTACGAAATTGAGAAAATACGTTAAGATATGCTCAAAATATGAAAACGTCTGAAACCCAGAGTTTACCATATGTTCTTCATCTCAAAACAACTGCCAAATATATGGGTACCGTCAACATAGACACAAGTGACGGAATTGTAAATGGAGCAACTGGTCAGCTTAAACAAATTGAGCACTGCGTAGTGAATGGCTCAAATTTAATAACGAGAATTTGGATTAATTTTTTCGAGCCTATGGTTGGTGCTATAGCCAAATCAAAAGTTCGAAACAGTCGAGATCCCGAATGGATCTATCTATTCCCATATGGGGATAGATTTACTATCCCCATAGTAAAATATTCTCGAGTTTTTCAGTGCGGAAGAGCAGAGCATGCTTCTGTAGGCAGAAAACCATTCCCAATTGTCCCTGCTGAGGCTATTACCATCAACAAAAGCCAAGGAGCAACATATAGCAAAGTCGCCGTGCATCTTAATAGAGGCATTAAGCTAGCTTCGCAATATGTTGGATGCAATAGAGCCACTAGCGCATCGGGACTTTTCTTTCTATGCGACTTTGTTCCTCCAACAAGATTTGGAGTCAAGAACTTTTGAAGAGTGAAAAAGTTCTTGACTACGCAATATGTGGTTAACAAAAATGACACAATCTCCCTATATTACCATAATGTTGAGTCCCTTCGAAGCCATCGCGATGATATTTTGTGTGACCCTATTATTAGTTCTGCAAATTTTCTTTGTTTTGTCGAAACTTGGACTCTTCCCAGCGAAGATTTCTCTTTGGAAGATTTCGATATTATAAGGAAAATTAATAGCAATCGATTAAATGGTTTTGGAAAAAATGGAATAATTATTTATAAAACATTTCTGATAATGTAGTGTTTTTGTTTGAGACAAATAGGTCTTTAAATCCCAAAACCACATATCAATCAATTGCTTTTAAATATCTTAATACATATTTTATTGTTGTTTATCGCATGGATTATGTCGCAGGATCCCTTTCAATCAATAATATTGCAACAACAAAACATTTAACGCAAATTGATTGGGTATTTGCTGAAAATGAGCTGAGGAATGCTGTAGCTGTAATATATAAAACTATATACAGTCATCATGATGAAATTTTTTTAAAATATAGTTATTGAAAGTTATATTTATTATTAACTTATTTATTAAATTAAGAACAATAAATTGTGTATATTTAATTATTTATAGTTGTACAAAAATATATAAATTGTGTACAAATATAGAAAAATTGTTTGTTTAAAAAAGTGCTATATAGAATAAGCTATTTATTTCCCTCTCGTGGATTGAGACCTTGTCGTGGTGAGGGGGCTGAGTATGTGAGGATTCATAATAAATATCACGGAAACCAGCATCAATCCTTTGTTTTAATTAGATTATAAAATATATAGAATTTATAAAAGCATTTTGAATAAAATTTTTAAATCATTACCACATTACCGAATTATCGAACATTTTTCCTAAGTTGGCATGTCCATAAATGCGAAATTCGTAGATAATTTTTCGGATTCATTAACTATATTGGAATTTGATAAATTTGGAAATTTCTATGGTAGCTATAGGATATAGTGACTATATCTAAGCTAAACTAAAAGTTTTAAATATGTTGGTATTTCAGATCAATGAGTAATGTAGGAACTATAAGATATAGTCGTTCGATCTTTATAGTCATCCTATATTAATCTTATTATGATAGCTATAGGATATAGTCGGCCGATTTTTATGAAATTAAGCATATCAAATTATTTTGCCAAAAGTAGAACCCATAGAAAGTCCCATCGTTCTAATTTAAAAAACATCAAAGGTATGCCATGGGTTGTCGATGGTTGCCGTGGGTGCATATAATACATCTTTCACCGGCTGAGTTGGTCGATGAGTAAAACCCAGCAGTTGTAGTTCTCCTTTGTAGCGTCATTTGGCTAGTTGCTTGTCGCTCTAAGTGTTCTACAGGCAGGTTGGGTTGGTAATGGAAAGTTCTAAACATGATAACGTCTGCGCATCTAATTTCTCTTCGATGATGTGTATCAGGAGTGGGTCCCACCCGATTGTTGGTACGTTGAGGGCGGTTATTGTTCTGAGCACTGTATCATGCAGGCTGCGTAATTGCTCTGCTGACCTATTTGTCTTGGGGTGTGCAAACAAAATGGCAAGTGTGTCTTAGACTGTGTTCTGGGCTCGAGGTTTTCTCCAGTTTTTCGGGGACGCCGTGATGGGCCTGATCCTGATGGTATTCCGTTCGAAAATATAGCTTCATATTTATTTACTAGATCTTTCAGTGCCTTGGCTTTTGAAAAGTATTCATCATCAGAGCTTAGTACTAAGTACTAAGTACTAGTACTTTTCAAATTGGGCCCACAAATGCGTGAGCTGTCTCAGCCGTTCCTCAAAATAACCTTCCTTGAGTCTTCGCTTTGCTGAATCTTTCGTGAATTTTCTTATCAACTTTTGGATAGCTGTGCTGCTTTCAATCTGCTCCTCAGTGAGCATCCGTATTACGGGGTCTGATTCTGAACCCAAGGTTGAGAGTGTGGTTTTTTGTTTTGTTGAGGTTGAATTGCCTTGCGGCTCGTGTTCAAGTTGTGATCCTATAGAAAAGGATCACGTCGGGTTACCACATGTTCGTACGCAGTGTGTTATCCGGCCACTAACGTCGAAATTTAACTCTCGGGAGTACAGATAGGTCCCGGATTCGTAGTCAAACCTACTGAACGTCTGACTATAAACTACCTGGTTAATCCAGGCAGTGGTTGAGATGCGGGAATGGCCAGGGGTTCGTTGACGCACCTCAGCTGTGGTGGGGAAGAGAGCTTCCTCCGTTGATCTTGGTCTGTTTCACGGGAGCGGGTATTCGGAGGATTACGTATCAGCGGTTCTGCTGGCGGTCCGTTCCACGGGAGCAACACTCAGCGACGCGTACGTATGGAGCTTGCTGGCTGGCGGTCCGTTCCTCGGGAGCAACACTCAGCGGCAAGTGACGTATCGAGGGTCCTAAGATGGTCCGTTCAATGGAGCGCGATCGAAGGCGATTACGTCTAAGTGCTATAGTTAGCACTGAGAAACGAGACGATTGATTCATTATTCGCAACTATCTTTATTTAGGGAATAACTTCTCTTATATATGATGCTAAGCATCTCTATATCTAAGATGTTATTATATTAGGTCTAAAGTTACTAGGTCAATGTCACCGACGGCTTCCGTAATGGGAAACCCGGTTAACTGCTGACTCTGATTGCTGACTCCGACCATTTGGTCACGAGTTTCATATTTCTTGACTCCGCTGGCGTTGACAATGCTTGCTGGTGGCGCCGTCTGTACACTGTACTGGGTCAGTCGATCGCCATCTGTACTTAGTACTCGGTCAGTCGATCGGCATCAACTTATTATTTGATTAGTTAAATTCATATTACTAGGTTTGAAAGATATTAGGCACTAGGTGCCAACAGGTATAATAACAGTCCACTAAACAATTGAATACGAAATTAATTTAAAATGCAAACAAAAATATAATTAATGCACTTTTGTGGCTCCTTGCAGAATGTTCAATTAAGTTGAACATGGGAGCTAATATAATAACTTTAGCAATATTAAAATATTTAAAATATGAACTACATATTGTTATTGAAAAATTATAATAATAATAAATTTCTAATATTGAGAGAATGAAATTTATAAATGTAATACCAAAACAAAATACATATACACTTATACAGTCCGCTATCTACTATTAACAAAGTACAATATAAAATAAAGAGAATGAAAATGTTAAAGAATATGTGAAAATTTAAAAAAAAATAAAATGTACACCTTTTTTGTGGCCCTTTGAAGAATTTTCAAGCATTGAACACGATAAAAATTCCAAAGATAAAGTTTCAAGGGATCGGACCTATGGAAATACGAAATAAATAGTATGGTTTAAAACTCTGCATCCTAAAAAACAAATACATACGTGGTGCACATGAATTACCTAAGAAAGGGTCACTTAGCATGTCAGCAGTTCGTTGATAAATAATTTTAAATAGATTTCAGATCTATTTATCTTTCGTGCAAAAGAATTGTATGAAATAAAAATAGTTTTGAAACGGAACCCATTAGAGCCTACTTATTATTGGAGCTCCTCTTAAAACACTGATTCACAGCTTTTGGGCAGATTCGACGTTGACTTGATGCAAAAAAGAAAGCCAAAAACAACTGTTTTGTGCTGTTTCATCTAAGACAATGCACGTGTGCACACTTATTTAGTTACAATGACCAAAAATCATGAATTAAAATACGAACTGTTACCCCATCCAGATTATTCTCTAGATTTAGCCCGCTGCAACTATAATCTGTTTTCAAACCTAAAGAAATGGCTCGGTGGAAAGAGATTTGAGTTTAATGAAGATATCATTACCGAAACAAAAGCGTATTTTGAGAGCCATGAGAAAACCTTATTTGTAGGGATACAAAAAATTAGAAAAACGCTGAACCCAATGTTTGAGCTAAAAGGCGTTTATGTAGAAAAAAAAAATGTTTATTTACTGAAAAAACATTTTTTATTCAAAAAGTTACTGTTCGAACTTGAACTCACGGGAGTAACGATAGGTCCCGGAGTCGTAGTCAAACCTATAGAACGTCTGACTAAAACTGCCTGTTTTGTGCAGTTGGGGGTAAATATGCGAAAAATGAGAAGCTGAAAGTCTGTTGACTGGCCTTAGCTGTGGTGATATTAGGTTCCTCCGGCGGTCCTTTGATCTGGAGAAATACAAGGAGGTCAAGGGGGTTCCGACCGACGGTCCGTTCTTGGAAGCAACATTCGGAGGCTGACGTATCGGTGGTCCTGCTGGCGGTCCTTTCCACGGGAGCAATACTCAGCGGCGATTACGAGTAGATGATGCCTACTGGCGGTCCGTTCCACGGGAGCACACTTACGATTACGTCTAAGTGCTAGAGTTAACACTGAGCAACCAGACGATTGATTCTGTGTTCGCAACTGTCTTTATTTCAGAATAACCTATCTTATATACGATGCTAAAGTATACCTATGTCTAGAGTCTAGTAGGTCAATGTTATCGACGTGCTTCCGTAACGGTTGAAAAGGTTACCTACTTCTGCTGACTAAGACCGCTTGGTTATGGGTTTTGCATTTCATGATTCCACTGGTTCTCGTCATTCCCGCTGTTGACACTGCTGCTCGCTGGTGGCGCCGTCTGTACTAGGTGTGAAGCGTTATTATATATTGTGCATTATTATATGTCTTGGCACTAGGTTGGCACACCTTTTTTAACGTGTTTCGGGCTGTTTACAATATTCATATTAAATTAATTGATTTTATAGTAAAATTTTTGTGATCATTGGCCAAATGTATACGATTCCATTTATATCTACTAATATAAGCTGTCACTTACATTGTAAAGGTATATAATCTATTAAGGTATTTATTCTATCTATTAATAAGGAATTTAATTTATCTCTGGAAACATATATTTGTTCACTTACGTGGATGGAATCATTCATAATGCCACAAAATTGATTTATCGGAAATTCTATAACTATGGTGTAAAGGCAAACTAATCCGATCTACCAAATTTTATAAGGACCAGCCGCCTATATCCTTTAGCTGACAAATAACTGAACGATAGGAAATGAAACAACCTCTGTCTTCCTTACTGCTGTTAGGTTTCCTTTCTTGTTAAAGCCTTATTCACAAAAAAGAAGCCTTTTTTTTAGCATTTTCTTTACATGAAACTTAATCAGCTTTAGCGTGCTTAATTGTATTTATCTTAGAACTCGTGTATTCTCATTTGCTCTTGAAAGTTTTTGTTGTCTATTTCGCATTCGTGTTGGACTCTTCAACTTATTTTCGGTTTTGTGCCAACATTTGAAAAGCGCCCGTATCGATAAAAAATAAGACATTTTTTGGTGTATTTTTTTCGAAGTCCGTTAGCGGCCAATGGCAAAGCCATCCACAAGTGTTTTCACTAAACTAACTTCACTAAAAAAAACTAAACATTTTTCGGGAGTATATTTTTGGGAGTTTTTTAATTAAATTAAATAAAATAAATGAATTTTTCTATATATTGTTTGGTTTTTTATGTTCGCAACTACAAAAAGCCAATCCGCAACCGAATATGTTTATGTAATGCTATGAATGTGCACCGTAGCTTCACAGCCAGCACTATGGGTAGCTAGAGTACTTGGGTAGAGTACTTCTCAAACAATATCTTGAGTAGGCGACTTTTCCATATATGAACAATAAATCAAAAGTTGCGTTATCTTAAAGGCTATTTCCACATTTCATATAAATAGGATCATTAGAGCCAATTTTGAAAAAAAATGTTGATTTTTTAGATTTTTTCAATGTATTTCTTTTTCATTAAAATGTAGACGTTTGATCTTAAAGAATGAGAAAAATCGTTTTTCCTGAATATATTTTAAATGAAATGTCGGATCGGGATAGTTAAAGTACCAATATTTTGTGTGGTGACACCAATGTCTCCACTATATCTAATTTAATGATACGTGAGCTCAAAGTTGGGTAAGCTCTCCATAGTGAGTATTTCGTACTGAAAGTTTACAATTGCTTTATGTAGCGGAGGAGGACAATTTAGGCGGTGGACATTTTAGCCTGCTTCCAATGGACAATTTAGGCGGTGGACATTTTAGCCTGCTTTCTTTAAGGCTTTAATAAGTTGTTTCCTCTAAGGCTTTAATAAGTTGGCGTGAGGCATGTCTTAAGCTTTAGCAGATGGCGATCTGTGGGATCGCTATTCGACAACGAGCCATTAGATTTGTAGATGGGTCTTCTTTTGGTTGCATTGTGTATTTGTAATTAAATGTGTTAAAGCTCGAGCTGCACAGACGAGAACAGACTCCTTTGGCGAACAATACTTCCGGTGTGATTTTATATTGTTCGACACCAATACGTGTGTTTTACTCTACTCTTGGGCCCTTTGTATACCAGGCAGTCTCAGTAGTTAGCAGTGTCCATGTTTTACAAATATTTTCACAGGACCATCTATCCAGAATCTATCTATCTATTAGGGGATATCGGTTGCTATAGGTTTTATTATTAGAAGCCACACTTTCCAGGCTTGAACGATTTATTTTTGGACGATTCCCGGTCTTAGTCAGCGATCCCAGCTAATCTTTTTAGCCGGGTTCGCGTTCTAATTTGTTGGCAAATTGGCAATCTTTGTTATTGAACTATTGCTTGGTGCTGTGGTGGTGAAGAAACTGTTAATGTCGGTGTTGTTTCAGAGGGCAGTCAGCAGTTCGTTGGGTAAGCTGTGCAGGGCATTCGGATTCTTTTTGCTTTCATTTTCATTGCATGCTTGCAAAAGCGCGGGGGAGCAAGAACGCTTTCTCCGGTTGCACTGAGAGGGCGATCGATTAGTGTTACTCTCACTCTTTCAGCTTTCAATTATTTCCACAATGTTTTTTTTGCTAAAATTTGAGATACATAATATCCAAAGTATCCAGTGATATGAAAGATTTTAATACCCGGTACTCGTAAAGTGCAAGAGTATTTTGTATTCGTGTGAATTTTTGTAACAGGGGATAACACCTCAGACCCTATAAAGTATATGTATATATTTTTGATCAGTATCAACAGCCGAGTCGATATAGCCGTGTATGCTTTACGATTTGGCATGAAGACTCTTATAATATAAAAATTTTTGCAACGCCCTTTCCGCCCCTAAAAATTTCTGTAGCGAAAAGATCTTTCTTGAATGAATTCTTCAATAAACATCATCTAACAATAGTTTTAGAATCAAAACAAACTAGTTCTAGGATTGAGGGAAAACCCAGAAAAAACCCTAACCGAATCATTGGTTAAATAAAAAATTAACTTCAAACAAATCAAAAATTCATAATTTTCTTGAATTAAATTAAATATCAGTTTCTTTTGTTTTGATTTTCTTTTCCTCTTCCTTTTTATACCCTTGCAGAGGGTATTATACTTTTGGTCAAAAGTGTTCAACGCAGTGAAGGAGTCATCTCCGACCCTATAAAGTATATATATTCTTGATCAGGATCACCTCCTGAGTCGTTATAAGCATGTCCGTCTGTCCGTCCGTCCATCTGTCCGAGAGGAAAGCTAACTTCGGACGGAGCCGTAGTTGATATACCCTTGCAGTTGAGTGGCAGTCCGCTAGGTGGCGACATGCATCTTATATCATTAGATATATATCGGATCGTATATAGTCGGCCGATCCTGAAATTTGGCAGATTAGTTTGCCCAAAGTAGAATCCATAGAAAATCCCATTCTTCTAACTTCAAAAACAACGAAGTTATGGAATTCCCGATCAATCAGTTATATGGCAGCTGTAGGATATAGTCAGCCGATCGTCTTGAAATTTGGCATAAGGAATTTCACCCAAAGTAGAATCCATACAAAGTCCCATCCTTCTAACTTCGAAAACAACGAAGTTATGAAATTCCCGATCAATCAGTTATATGGCAGCTCTAGTATATAGTCGATCGATCCCGGCCGTTCCGACTTATATACTGCCTGCAAAGGAAAAAAGGGTGTGAGCAAAGTTTGAAGACGATAGCTTTAAAAATGAGAGACTAGTTTGCGTAGAAACAGACAGACGGACATGCTTATATCGACTCAGGAGGTGATCCTGATCAAGAATATATAAGTTATTAATAAGATCGGGCTGTTATATTTGATTGTTTCCCTTAAGCCTGTTTAGGCAAGGGTTCAATAATAAAACAATTTGATTATTCTGTTATAACTTTATTTCCCTTAAACCTGTTAAGGTAAAGGCCAATATTGTTTACAATTATTAACACAACTATGGTTGTGGAGTACAGATTTTAGACTAACTTAAGGGTCTGATCCGGCTGCAGCTCGAGGCCTTTGCCTAGTCGCAGCGCTGTCGCTAAAGGTGCCGGGTCAGCAGTTGGTATCCGGTGACGATCACTCGTTGCACGAGTGTTAGGCCGGGCTCCGGGCGATTGCCCCCAGAGTGCGGATTCGGCAGTTTCTTTACTGCGCGTGTTGGCCACCGGATACGGCTTGCAATTTGGCAATTTCTCCTTGTGAGAACTGGGTGTGTTAACTTCTCCTCCCTTTAAGTGGTTGCCGTCCCGGTGACCCGCTAGCTCCATATCTTTATTAGTTCCTGGTTCGGGGTGACCTCTGATCTTTAGGTAATGGCAGCCGAGCCAAACGGTGGAGCATAGTAGGAAGAGAGCGAGTAGTGTGAGGGAGTAGCTGAGGAAGGAGCCCAAGGTAAGTTCTTTTCTAAGGGTCCTGATGTGGTGGAGGTTGTTAAGACTCAGCTCGTGAAGAAGTGGGAGACTTAGCCGGTTTTGATGTGTCGTGATGTTGACCACAGTCATGGCCGACACAGCGGGTTTTTTCATCGAACTTCCCAGCTGATTTACGAACCAAGTTCCGTTGAGGCCTATCCTGTCAGAATAGGTTACCAAGTAGGATCCAGATATTTTTTGGTCCCGTCCCTGGTCGTCGGTTATGGTCATGTTGGCCTCGTTTATTATAAGGGTGCCGTGATCTATAACTGTAACTGGATCCAGATGACCTGGGAGCGTAGAGCATTGCGCAATAGCTCCAGAAACTATTTGCTGGGCACAGGTGCCATTTTTGAGCTCCTTGCAGAAGGTGGCTCCAACCGTCGTCTTGCAGTACCCGATGTTGATGTTTCGTTTTGGGCACTCAGCGACCAAATTTCCACTTTCGAAGTCCAGAATCTTGTTGTGGTGCTGAACCGGATAGACCGTTATTTTCTTACATACGAGCTTAGGGTTAGGGAATTTAATGAGAAATTGAATGATATCGGAATTTTGAAAAACACTTATACTAGATACTTCTAATATTTCTATTAAACTAATGTTAATAGGCTGCTTGTCTTTAAATTCGCCAATGTCAGAGCTATCTAGAATTGCTGGGCTTACAATATTTAGTTTTGCTAGGGTTAGGCCCATAAGGATATTTTCTAAATCCGTGATTATGATTCTGTTTTTAGCCAAAATAATTTCCAAAAGGTGTGTTTCTTTATTTGTTTCGAATTTTTGAATTTGATTCATTGCGTTTACAAGTTCGTTTAATCGCTCTTGGAATTTGGTATTTAATTCAATTTGTCCTTCATCTGCTCTCATTAATTGATCTTGATTGAATTTTATTTGCTCCCAATCATTAAAGTCGGGTGTGCCTGCAATAACCTTTAAAGCTGTCCCTATTAAGTTTATACTCCTAGCGGCCCTATGATGAATTTTTAGAGTTGCTACTAACTTGCGAATGTGTGTGAGGTCTGTCATTATAACCGGTATTCTGTGGTCTTCAGTAAATGTTCTTGTCAACGTTTCGGTCTGGTCAGCGTAGTCCTCGTAAGTTGTCATGTTCGTCGCGTGTTGTAGGTATCTGTAAGATTCCCAAACTACAATTTCACCGTCCTCTATAGGGATATAGTCCGCGTTCGTATAGTCATTCAGTTTCACCGTTGCGTCTGTTCTAACAGCCGTTAGTGCCCATACTAAAATGTATTTTCCTAACCTAGAAAGATATGAATGAATAAAAAAATGTAAAATTTGTAAAAAGGGTGAGGAGTCTAGTGAGGATTATTAGCGTAGGTTGTCCTTGTGGACCACCCTCCCTTTAATTAGGACCGTGGTCCCCAGGTCTGCCTCAATAACTTCTTCTGAACATAGCGGTGATAGTTTGTTTCCTAGTCGCTTATTTCCTTTTAGAAAAACTTTCTCGCCGACTTGATAGTCCTTATAGGTCCTATTCTTATTTATCTGGTCAAGTGCCTTTTTTTGGGCTTCTTGAATTTTCTTACTTATTTTTTCCTCGAATTCTGCGGACTTTGAGTGAACGATTTCCATTGGTTTTTTATTAGTTACTGAGTGAATTGAATTATTGTATTTGTTAGTCGCCAAAAGGATTAATTCTACGGTATCATTTAGATTGCGTCCCAGTTTCAGACATCTGGCTATTTCGGCTAGAGTGCTATGAAACCTTTCTACCTGACCGTTTGAGGTGCTATGTAGAGGTGGGGCATTTGAAATGGTGATATTGAAATGATTTAGCAAAATTGATTTAATGGTCTCGGAATTTAGTGATTTTTCATTATCACAGTAGATTGTTTTTGTTTTTGGGAAAAAATTTATAATGTGTAACAGAGGGGCTTTTATGTCTATGATAGCCCTCGATGCGATGGATTGCACCGTGGCGAATTTCGAGAACTTATCGACGCATGTAAGGAAAAGAGTTCCGTCTGTTGAGAAAATATCAATGTGTAGGATTTCTCCCACAGAAGAAGGAATAGGTGTTTCTGCTACCACCTGCCTAGATGGATGGCGTTTGTATTTGGCCATGGATCAGGTTCGACAGTTTGACGTAATTTCCATTGCTAACCGGAGCATTTTCGGGAAAAAGTAATCCCTTAGAATTTGCTTCACGTTTTCTTGTGCTGCTCGATGAGCTCTGTTATGTTCTGCTATTACGATTTCTTTCTGCTCGGTCGTGTCCGTTATGTCTTGTACGAAGCTTTTTGTGTACTTGAAAGAAGTGCTAGGGAAGGCCTCTATCAGTTGGTGTTGGATAAATGCTAGAGTTGGTAGGGTACAATATATTGCGTTTACCACTTCAGCGTTTACCACTTCCTGTAATACATTTAGCAAGTTTTCCTGGTTGGGGGTTCTAATTATGTGTCTCACCTTGCTTTTAAACAAGATGAACGTTTCCACGGAAAAACTGTTTCCATCCTCAATTATTATTTGATTTCGGAAACAATTTACTGGGTTTTCAGTGGTATCTATGGTGTATGTCAGGGACTGTTCGCTATGAATGGTGGCTACGTCTGATTCCGGAACGTCCTCTAAGGCGTTTATATTTTGGCGAGACAACGCGTCCGCCACGAAATTTTCTTTGCCTGGTTTATAAATCACCTTTGCGCCGTGGTCGTCGATAATCCCCTTCCAGCGCTTCAATTTCGCGTTAGGGTTTTTTTCTGATACGGCAAAGGTGAGTGGTTGGTGATCTGTGAAGATCCGCAGATCTTTTACTCCGTAAAGGTAGTTTCGGAGGTTTTTTAATGCCCAAACAATGGCGAGGAGCTCTCGCTCGTTGGTTGCATAATTTTTTTCGTTGTCACGTAGGCTACGTGATATCATTGTGATTGGGCGGCCATCCTGAGATAGTACCGCCCCAAGTCCGAGACCTGATGCGTCCGTTGTTAAATCGAACGGTCTCTTAAAGTCTGGGTATGACAGCAGAACGTCCTCTGATGCCAAGATTTCTCTCAGCTTGTCGAACGCTTCTCTCTGTTCTTTGCTCATATTGATGTCAATCTTTCTTGATTGATGTTTGCTGACCTTGCCATTTTCTCCCTTCAAAATATTTGTTAGGGGCCTTGCGATTGTCGCGAAGTTTTTGATGAAACACCTGTAGTAGCTTGCTAACCCCAAAAATGATCTGAGATCGAAGAGTGTTTTTGGTGGGGCAAAATTCTTAATGGCTTCTACCTTTTCGGGTGATGTTCGAAGTCCCCCCTGCGACACTATGAACCCTAGGTATTCAACGTTCTTTTTAAAGAACTTTGACTTTCTTGGGATACTCTCATGCCTGCTTCTAAGAGTTTTGTTAAGACCCAATCCACGTCCTTTACGTGGTCTTCTTTTGTTTTTGAGAAGATTATGACGTCATCTACATATACGTAGCATAACTTAGAGATTCCCTCTCTTAGAACGTCATCTATGGCCCTTTGAAAGATGCTCGGGGCATTTTTAAGTCCGAATGGCATTCTACAGAACTCGTATTTGCCATTGTTTATGGAAAAGGCAGTTTTTTCCCTGTCTTTTTCCACCAGTTCTATCTGGTGAAAGCCTGATTTGAGGTCGAGTGTTGTGAAAAATTGTGACTCGCCCATGTTTGACAATATTGTCGAAATTGTAGGAATAGGATATCTATCATCTACGGTTCTTTGGTTTAGCTTTCTGAAGTCTATAACCAAACGCTTCTTCTTAGCCCCATTTGGGTCTGTTCCCTTTTTATCTACAACCCAGGTGGGGTTATTATATGGGGACTTGGATGGCCTTATTACGCCGTCCGCAAGAAGTTGTTTAACCTCTGCATTGACGAATTCGGTTACACCCATGGGGTGCGGGTACGACCTGGAGTACACCGGTTCCCCATCAGTTTTAATTGTGGCTATAGTGTTTATGTTAAATGGCAGCGCTTCATCCGGATCGGCGAAGGCTTTATGATTTTTTACAATCATTTTATCAAAGGTGGCTTTTATTGCCAGGGGAACGTCTTCATCATCAATTTTAATAAAATTTACGTTTTCCGCCTTGGTGAATTTAATATTTTCGTTTCCGTTGTTTGTGTGCAGGATATTGCCGGTAAAATCGAGTTTCGCATTCACTTGTTTAAGCAAGTCGAGCCCGATAATGCCGTCAAAGTCTTTGAGGTTATTTAGTATAAAAAAGGGTGTTTTTACGTTAAAAACAGAAACTAGACATTTTTTGTCAATTTTGGTGAATCCATGGATTGACTTCACCGTGAAGGGTTTCTCCGCTGCCACGATGCCTTTCAGCCCCGGGATTGGAGTAATGTAATTTTTTGAAGTTCCTGTGTCTAAAAGTAATTTTATTTCTTTTCCTGCTACCGTACGTGTGATGTAAGGGAGCAGGGATTTTACCCTAAAAAATTACAAGAGTCGTCTGCGTCCAGTTCGTCTTCTATTTCAGTGGCACAGGCTTGTGCT
Source organism: Drosophila atripex (assembly GCA_035045925.1). Taxonomy (NCBI): domain Eukaryota; kingdom Metazoa; phylum Arthropoda; class Insecta; order Diptera; family Drosophilidae; genus Drosophila; species Drosophila atripex. Next base: position 426,927 of record JAWNOP010000041.1, on the reverse strand, counting down.
AAAGAGTCATAGTCTTCTTCGTGGTTTTTTTCTTCCGGCATGAAGTTTATTTTTTGCTGGAATCGTTCTGACTGCCCCTTTTGCCATATTGTGGGCTGCCTAAACCTGGAAGAGGTGTCGACCTCCATTGGTTCTGGAGCTGGCTGACCCTGAGTGTTGTAGGGTCTTTGTTTAAAGGAACCATTTTGGTTGTTGGTTCCCTTTTGAGTCCTAATGAAGTGAGGGGTTTTTTTTATTGCCCCCGAGTTTTGGGTATTTTCGTAATGGGTCTGGGGATTTTTCCAACCTGTTTGCCGTTGGATATTCGGCTTATGTGTTCTTTCCTCATAGTGTCGAGCGAAAGTGGCCGCAAAGGCGCTTCTTTCGTTACTTGATTCAGCCTCTTGTGCCAGTGCTAATGCTGTTGGCAGGTCTCGTGGCTGTGCCGGAAAAACGGCTATTTTTAGAGATTTTTTTAGGCCAGATACGAACGCATGTAAAGCGTCATTTCTGTGTTGCTCATTTAAGACAGCTGCTGCGGCTGCGTCGTGTGTCATAATTGTCTTGTTTGTTAAAAGCGTTAGCTTTCGTTCTACTTCGTCATAGTACTTAAGCAGGGGCAGCTCCCCTTGTCTGCATAAGCTTAATTCCTGTTTAATAACGTGCGTCGGAGTTTTGTCCGCGTACGTAAAATCTAGGCGTGCCAGTATGGCATGAAAATTGAATACTGTGTTAAAAGAGGATAATACAGCAGCCGCTGGTCCTCTAACCTTATTTTTTAGTATTCCTACCGCCTGATAATGTCGGCTACTGCCATCGTAAGGTTCAAAAACCTTATAGGCTGCGGTGGCGGCTTGCCTCCAGGAAACATAATTTTCCTGCTTGCCGTCAAATTCTGGGACAGATTTGACCATGTCAAGGGGTTCATTACACTGTATCTCTGTTTTTAATTCAATTTCTTGAAATGTCTGAATGTTAGGAATAGTATCTCTACATTTTAGTGAGTTTAATTCCTTCATGACTGCGGCTAGTTTGCTATCAAACAGTTCTTGTTGCTTTTGGAGTGCGCCAGCTATGGCAGCTTCCATACTCGCAATTTGATCTTCCTGCATTCTTTGTGTCCACTGGTGGGTTTCTGTGTTTTGGACGTTGAGAGCGCTGTCTCGAATAAGTGCTACCCTACTGGTAGACGGGGAACAATCTACCTCACTTCGTTGAAGTGTTTTCTGTTTTCCTACTTTTGTTTCCAAAAGCTTCCTGTATTCTGTGAGAACCTCTTCGTCCGATGAAAATTCTTCATTAATTCTGTGCATGGGTGTGGCTGAATTGGTTTCAGTTTTAAATATATTTCCCAATTACATTCCCAGTATTTTTTCCAGTGAGAGAGAGAAAAAAAAAAAAAAATAACTTCTATCTGAACTTTTTTTTTATTTGTGCTTCAAAAATCAACTATGAGCTTGATGAATATTTATTATTAAAAATTAAATACCAAAATATTAAGGAAGATTTAGTATTAAAAAGATTTGTATCCTACAAAGAATATTGTTTAGTTGGTGATAGATTTTTATAAGGGAATTAATAATGTTCCCTTTATTTTCTGAATGCTTTATCTATTATTAAAAATTTATTTCTTACAAAATGGAATTTTTTTATATCTAAACGTTTTGTGTAGGGGAACTAATAATGTTTTGTACTGGCCAAAATTATTCTCTGAATACTTTCAATGTTGGCGAAGAATTTAGACAAGAAGCCTACTCACATTTCTTATTAATATTGTGTGGTCGCTGCTATTTTTGTCGTCGCTGCTGTTGTTGCCGTCGCTGCTGTTGTTGCCGTCGCTGCTGTTGTTGACGTCGCTGCTGTTGTTGCCGTCGCTGCTGTTGTTGCCGTCGCTGGTACTGTTGCCGTCGCTGTTGCCGCTGTCGTCGCTGCTACTGTTGCTGCTGCCGTCACTGTTGTCTCGGGTGGGGCGGGGTAACTTAATAGCTCCCTTTGTTTTTGTTATTTTTTCTTCAAAACAAACTGCAAGCACGATGGAATTGCAGCTTGTTTTATTTTTATTTATTGTTTGCAATTTTATTTGTATGGTAATTGCACTGCACTTATTATTTCTTTGTAGAGTTATTTTAATGTTTTTTTTTTTTACTTTTTCTGGCTTTTTTTCCGTCGCCGATTCTTGCACTTGTCTTTATTTTACTTTTTGTGCCGTTTTATTAACGCGATTTCACTTTTTCCGGCGTTTTTTTTTTTTTTTTTTTTCGCCGATTCTTTTCTTTGGGTGCGGGTTTTTTTAACTACGTTTGGGCGCCAGTTATTAATAAGATCGGGCTGTTATATTTGATTGTTTCCCTTAAGCCTGTTTAGGCAAGGGTTCAATAATAAAACAATTTGATTATTCTGTTATAACTTTATTTCCCTTAAACCTGTTAAGGTAAAGGCCAATATTGTTTACAATTATTAACACAACTATGGTTGTGGAGTACAGATTTTAGACTAACTTAAGGGTCTGATCCGGCTGCAGCTCGAGGCCTTTGCCTAGTCGCAGCGCTGTCGCTAAAGGTGCCGGGTCAGCAGTTGGTATCCGGTGACGATCACTCGTTGCACGAGTGTTAGGCCGGGCTCCGGGCGATTGCCCCCAGAGTGCGGATTCGGCAGTTTCTTTACTGCGCGTGTTGGCCACCGGATACGGCTTGCAATTTGGCAATTTCTCCTTGTGAGAACTGGGTGTGTTAACTTATATACTTTATAGGGTCGGAGATGTCTCCTTCATTGCGTTGCACACTTTTGACCAAAATTATAATACCCTCTGCAAGGGTATAAAAACATCTTGACGAGGTAAAATAACGGTGGCGAGCCCGCATGCCACGCCTAAAATATCTGGCATTAATTTTAGTGATTTTATGCTATATATGTATTAAAAATTAAACATTAAAAATATTCTTACGCGGCACGTGTTTATATCGTATATTGTTATTGTTCCACGTGCTGATTAAGAATATTTTTAATGTATAATTTTTTATACATATATTCCATTTATCCGTCACCAAAATTAATTTTTACGGTGGTTCGCCACCGTTACTTTACCTCGTCAATAGATTTGTTTTTATTTGATATCAGATATTTTGGGCGTAACATGAACGACTGTCACCGATATTTTGCATCGTAAAGAGGTTTTTTAATTAATATAAAAACATTTTTGTACCCCTATAAAAGTCATCCATATATGTTTTATCTCATACAAATTAAAACAAATCCTTTTACTTCTTATCTTAGCTAATCGCCGCCTGACATTGTACCAGTCCAGTCGGCATCATTGGCCTGGGTTCAGGATGGGGTTTTCTGCCTACCAAATATATAAATATTTTCATATGGAAATATAATTATTTCGTTTTCGTTTTCAAATTAAATCAACTCGATCACCGAGTGATACTGTTAGACTATGGAGAAAAAAGTCGATTGCTAAAAATTTTTAATCGATAATCATTATTAAACAGCTGCAAACTTCTTGCGATATTTTTTTTTGAGTGCGGTAGCCGCCAGGAGGGGCTTTGCCTCCGCTGTTTGCGGTCGCGACCAGTGGTCAGTTCTTAACAAACAATTTTTTATTTAAATTAAATAAATTTAATGTATTATTTATATTTATTTTATGGTTTTTTATGTTCACAAACTACAAAAGCCAATCGGCAACCGAATATGTTTCTGCAATGCTATGAATATGCACAGCCAGGACCATGGGTTGCTCTCCTTATTGAACTACATATATATTGAGAAAAAAATTTTAACGGGTTTCTTATTTTTGTTTTTAGGGTTTTTCTTTTTCCTTTAGATTTTGACATTTGATCTGAAAGAAAGAGAAACATATATTAAAAAAAGAAAGGAAAGCTAACTTCGGACGGAGCCGAAGTTGATATACCCTTGCAGTTGAGTGGCAGTCCGCTAGGTGGCGACACGCAACTTTATTATAAGATATATATCGGATCGTATATAGTGGGCCGATCCTTATGATATTTCGCAGATCTGAGTAGTTCGCCCAAAGTGGAACCATACAAAGTCCCATCCTTCTAACTTAAAAAACAACGAAGTTTGGCATTCCTGATCAATCAGTTATATGGCAGCTATAGATAGTCGGCCGATCCTTATGAAATTTGGCATGTCAAATTATTTCACCCAAAGTAGATATAGTCGACCGATCCCGGCCGTTCCAACTTATATACTGCCTGCAAAGGAAAGAAGGGTGTGTGCAAAGTTTGAAGACGATAGCTTTAAAACTGAGAGACTAGTTTGCGTAGAAACAGACAGACGGAAAGACTGACAGGCGGACAGACGGACATGCTTATATCAACTCAGGAGGTGATCCTGATCAAGAATATATATACTTTATACGGTCGGAGATGTCTCCTTCACTGCCTTGCACACTTTTGACCAAAATTAAATTACCCTCTGCAAGGGTATAAAAACCTTTCTAACGAAATATAGCATTTGAAATTAGCTTACTTGGTTCTAAAGTTATGTGGCCGAAAAGTGTCGGCTTGTGACCAACAATAGCGAAAATATAAATGAAAATAATACAAACTAAACATTTAATATTTTAGTGATCTTAGTGATAGTCTATTATCTATGCCCTGGCTGCTGCCTGACCCGATATTCTCCTCCCAGTTGAGGCCTGTCCTTCAACTTCATCTTTAAGGGGCAATATGCAAAGCTTAGCCACTGCACGCTAAGTGGTTCCAGATGCGGTTTTAATCACCGCAACTCTCCATCTCATTGACCACATCGTTGATTGCCAAGGAATTGCCGAACGCACGCCATTTGGAGCGCTGCTGAAGAAGGCTTAAATACTCCACCTTCCATCGGGCCCAGAAAAACTGCTGCAGAGAAGAGACACGCTGCCAGTGGTCAGTGACATATATGTCACCGATGTCATCGATGGCTCGATGAAACTGACTGACGGACCACCAGTTAAAAAATGGGCTGGCGTTAAAACATCAAGGTCTGTAGGGTCTTCTGAAAGATACAACAATGGCCGTGAGTTTATGACAGCACCAATGTGACACAGTAGAGTTCAAAACTCCTCAAATCCAAGAACTGAAGATCCAACAGCCTGGTAAAAGTGATGCCTTGTGGTTTTGACTGCTGCTTCCCAGAGTCCACCAAAATACGGAGATCCATTCTGAAGGAGGAATAAAATGCCATTCGATGGACTTAATCGCGCAAAATTCCAGAAGCGCTCTCTGATGCTCATCGCTCATGAAGAGTTGGAGCAGCTCCTTCAGCTCGTTTTGAGCTTCAACAAAATAGATTGTATTTTCAGACCAAATGTGCTTCGGCTTTCGACGAGTGCATATAAACCGTTTTAAAAAATTCAAAAATGCGGATGTGGATAGATACTTTACAAGCTCTAAGTGGACGTCTTTGGTAACAAAACAAATGAAGACACTCACGTAACATTTTACGGGAGCTTTATTTCGAGCTTCTGGCTTATAATAAAATGGGCAGCAAAAATCCACACCAGTAACTCCAAAGACCTGCCAGCCGCTGACTCTTTGCTTCGGGAGATCAGCCATAATGTGCTGCCGCATCCGAGGTTTGGTACGGAAGCATCGGATGCATTTGAGAAATGCCTTCATCACCGTTTTCCTCCCCACGATTGGCCAGTATTGGGATCGAATAATAGCTAACAGGGCATGAGGCCCAGGCATAGTGACTGGATGGCTTCTAGGCAATATAATTGGATGACGACTATCAAAATCCTACGCCGAGTTTTTTAAACGACCGTCATCACGCAACAGGCCAAATTTATCCAAAAAGAGAGAGGGTGAGGCAAGTACGCTGGCTGACGAGATCTCCTTTCCATTCAGAAGCGACTTTATGTCATCCCAAAAATACACACGCTGCACTGGTCGTAATAGTAGGTGGGTTCCAGACTTGATGTCGCTAGCAGTGACACTCTTGTGACGGACTCGCTGTGAGAACTTGTGCACGAATACCCGCCGGAGTGCTGGAAACGAGTTAGCGTACCTGGAACCAGCTGTCACGACAACTTATGGAGATTCGTATGAAACCGCTGCTGGCCGTTGATTCTGAAGTCCAAGAACAGTCCATGGGACCACAGGTTATCATCAATTAACTCCTTGGGAAGAGCACCGCGCGAAAGGATATCTCCCGGGTTCGCCATTCCATCGTTCTGGTCAACTTCTGGATTGTCGAAACCCGATTGGCGACAAAAAAATTGAAGCCTGCGGGCTCCTCCCGAATCCAGGACAGCGGCACTCGCACCAGCGCAGATTTTAGAGGTGCGACTCGGGACTTTGAGCAGAGTAAATGACTCTTTGACCTTGTATCCTTCGATACGACATAAACGCAAGCACCATAAGCCTCAACGCTGACGTCACGAAATCCATGAACCTCCACTTCAGACTGTGATGATAATGACAATCGAGGGAATTTAGCACGCTGCGCCATGGTGAAGCTACATCAAGTCATATCCCATTCGGAGTAAAGAGCTTGGGGCAGACTTTCATCCTAGGACAACTTCTCACAGCATAGCTTCTGAAGAAAGATTTTTGGCTTCTTAATAACAGGTCTAACAAGTCCTATCGGATCATACAGCTGGCAAATTGAGGAAAGGAAAATGCGCCTAGTGGGCTTTAAGGTTGACTGATGCCCTTCAAACGAAAATAGCAAGCGATCAGAAGCAGGATCCCAAGCGAGGCCAAGAGTCTTCGTAAAATTGCTGGCATCATCAAACCATAGAAACAACTTCCAATCTTCTTCCGGCACGACAGAGAGCACTTCAGAAAAATGGGAACACCATTTTCTCAACCGGAAGTGGCCCTTAGCGAGGATCCGTGATGTTTGCTGTATAGAACCGCCTCCGGAAATCAAATCATCAACATAAAAATCGCGACGCAGAATTTCGGCACCCTTTGGAAACACAGACTTCTCATCTTCCGCCAACTTATGCATTGCTCCAACAGATAAAAATGAGGCCGGCTTTGTCCCATAAGTGACAGTGTCTTGTTTGAAAACCTGCAACAAATCCTGGGTGGAATTCCGCCAAAGAATGCACTGCAGATAGCTGTCCTCGGGGGAAAATTCTGACGCATCGGAACATTTTGCAGATATCACCTTTAATGGCCATTCGATGGTATCGGAACCTTAAAATAATGTGTAGAAGCTTTGGTTGAATAACTGGACCAGACATCAAAATGTCATTCAAGGAATACCCAGAAGTGGTGGCAGCCGAAACATCGAAAACAACCCTGAGCTTTGTTGTTGAACTGTCCTCCTTCAAAACACAGTAATGCGGTAAGAAATACTGTCTGGCGGGTCGTGCACTAGGCGGGACATGAGACATATGCCCCAAATCTAAATACTCTTTTATGAACGCAGCATACTGACTCTTCAATTGAGGCTGACGGCAAAGTTTCTGTTCGAGGGAGAGAAATCGCCGCACGGCTTGGGTTCACCTAGCAACTCAGAGCTGCCCTTCAACGGAAGCCTCACCGAGTACGCGTCTCGCAATCCAGCTCTTCCTTCGTCCACTTCACAATGGGCTCTGCGCAGTCTTCGATTTCCCAAATTTACAGATCAGACACTATAAGCTTGGGCTCTTCACGACGTCCTTGCAGGCTCTGGCTACGAACGACTCTTTCTCCAGATATGAACCGCGCCCACACACAACCCATCCAAGCCGGGTTTTCGGTAAACCAGCTGAGAGCTGGATGTGTCTAACACACAGCATTTCATAGAATAGACTGGCTCCGAGAAGTAAATCGATACGTTGCGGTCAAATACTTGGTATCAGCCAAAGTGAGATTGGACGGAATATTCCAACTTGATACATCCAAGCTAAAACTATGCTGAAGATCCGTGAGGTTGGCGGCGATGACAGCGTTGACAAGGGCCGAATATTCGGAGCAATAGGATCGAAGAAGCACATCAATAGATAACTCGTCTGTCGCGAAGCCAGTTTCGCCAATGCCGGATACTGCCATGTTCGATTTGCGTCTACGAAGCTGCAGCTAGCCAGATGGGATGTTATCACGTACACCTCTGATCCTAAATCCAATAGTGCTCGGCAAGGAACAAAAACCCCAGAACTACTCCGAACGAGAAAGTCCGCTGTAGCCAGTAAGGCTATCCCACCGCCGCGACCCTGGGCAACTAGTGTATTAGCCGTAGATGGTGGAGCGCCTATTGGTTCGGCACACTTAGCTGTGGTTGACGTAGTCACCTGTGACTGTGACTCCAAAAAATGCAGCAGAATGTGATGCTTCTTCCCGCAACTGCGACAATTATCAGCGAGGCACTCACGCTGGAAGACGAATTAGTAATGATAAAAGACGATCTTCTGTTATTTGCGACTCCACGTCTTCCCACCTGAGTACCATAAGCGGCCATAGCCACATCCATAGCCTCCAGAGTCCTGCAACGTTGCTTCAAAAATTCTGCCATCGACTCCCAAGTAGAGATGAGATCCGAGTTCGAGGCATTTTGACCTTCCTCACACTTGGCCTAAGTAGCTGGATCCCACTTTTGAAGGAGAACCTGGACAATGATGCAGTCGGCGATCTGAATTGTCGTCCCCAAATTTTTCAAGGCCCGCATATGGGCATTATCTTATCTGCAAGGCCCCGAGGCGCTGCCACTGAGCTACCTTCAAATAGATTGATGCCCAAAATCTCGTTCACATGAGCCTGATATATCAATCGACGGTTATTAAATCGTTTCTCCAAAAGATCCACTGCGACATCATAATTCTTTTTGGTGATTTCTAAGGAAATCAAAATCACTGCCTCTAAAGCTGAGTCCCGAAGACAAGATCGCAACATCTGAAACTTCTCCACTTTACTTATATGTGGATTGCAGCCCACGATTGCTGAGAAAACCGAGTGAAATTCAGCTCACTCCGAATATCCTCCGGTAAAAGAAGGAAGAAGAAGCGGAGGCAAGGCTTGAAAACTCCGACTGAGCAATGTGTCCACCTGAATATTGGAAGCTCCGTTGGCAAGGGTAGAATGGGCAGCAATTCGAGCAGAGCGCAACGACGTCTCGTGCTCGATTTCGGCATGCATCGTCGCTAAAAGTTCCAACACGGTTCATCGCAAGTCGCTGCTGATCTCCGTAATATCCAATTCTTCAAGCTCCCCGTGGATGGCCATGGAGCTCATGGAGCATGACATCTTCCACCTTGGACACTGGCTGGAGGGCTCCTTGGAACCTCTTCAAATCCTGGTGGATACCCTTTGCCTTGCATTTTAAAATGGCACTCCGAGAGCGAGTGGGTTCTCCTGTTACGGCACCGCTGGAGTTCATCGCCACTAAATATAACTACGCTAAATTAAATACAGAAACGCACTAAATAATTTTGACACCAAAATAATAGTTCTTATAATTGCTTTTATTATATTTAATTATAATTGTGCGCGGCGTATACGATTTATCCCACTGTGTGCTCAGAACCGTACACTAAGTTGCGGAATGTGTATATTATATTTATATGTTCTTGTGCGAGGCGAATGCACTTGCAAGTGGATCACAACATACATACGTTGCGATCGGATAACGCTAGACCGGATAACAATTGCATTGTTTGTCTATGTATTTATTTATATTATTAAGAGATTTATAAATAATAAATTCTTGTTTCCGGACACTGATGTACAGTATGCAGTGCAAAACTGAATCACATATATTCGCACTGGTTCCATTTTATGTTTGTGATATTGTTAATTTTGTTGATTAAATCACGTCGGATTCACCCATTTTTGGTCATTGAGATTTTTCAATGACCTTTTATCCAAAAAAAAACAATTATTTAGTTTTAAACGTTATAATATGGTTTGGAGTATAATAGTATAATATGGAGCGAGAAAAAGTTCCAATTTATGATGCTTATGCACTGATATAAGGGGCCAAAGTGAGCCCGTCATAGAACATGGGGAGAGCGAAAGCTCGGTATCTACAGATAAAGCCCGTTGAAGCCGAGCGGTCGAAAAGTCGACCAACAATAGAAAAAATAAATGAAAATACTACAAGCTATACTTCTAATATTTTAGTGATCTTAGTGATAGTTTATTATCTATGCCATGGCTTCTGCCTGACCCGACAGTAACCTTGAGTAATTTAAAAAAATCGTAAAACAAACGTTGTTCGTATTTTTATAACGAACGTACTCAAATTCAAAATTTTAAAAGACATAATAAACCAAACGCGGACGGTACATTTTTTCGGAGCAAAATTTGGCAAACATCTTCATTTGGGAAATTCTTTAAAAATCGTTTTTCATGAATAACTTTTGTCGGATCAGGATGGTTCAGATACCAATCGACGCGTATTTTGGAACAAAATCTGTAAATATAATTTGTAAATATAAAATGCTACAAGCAAGACTCGTAGATAGATGCATCTATCCACTGCTGAATTACTAAAGCGCATTCTTTTAGCCCATTTAATATTTAACTTCTTCTGACTTCAATATCATCTGCTTTTAATTGCATACTAGGAAATTCTTCACCAATGATTACAATTGGATCGGCATTTTTTTGTTGTCTCACTAGTCGGTTTATCTGAATAAATATTATCAGATTTTTCATCCGTACTCTCATTTGAATCCTGTACTCCTAAAATATTTTCAGTAGACAGTTGCAGATTATTCATACTGTTCTGAATACTTTTTACCACTTCCGGGTCCGCGTCGAATCGCGGGGATAGATAAAAAGAGAGAGTAAAAAAAAGTAACTCGAAATCCAGATAAATAGATCAGTTGGGAATCCCAAAAGACTGAGTTTACTTATAAGAAGCGAATGGTTAACAGAGTTAAATGCTATACTGAAGTCAGTGTAAATGACGTCTGTTTGTAAGCCATTCCGGAACCCATCCGTGACAATTGATGTTACCTCCAATAAGTTGGTGGTTGTGGAGCGGCGCTTCATAAAGCCATGTTGGCACGGGGATATTATTGAACTACATAGGTGTTACAAATGTGGAGTGATAAGTTTTTCAAAAAGCTTTGGAATCGCTGACAAATTAGAAATGCCTCTATAATTTGAAGCATCCGATTTTTTCCTTTTTTTATGCAGAGGGGTAATGTAAGATTCCTTCCACATAAGGGGAAAAATTGAGGTCTCCAGCGATAAATTAAAAAGTTTAAGGAGCGGTTTGCACAGGGCCACGGCGCAGTTCCTCAGCACACAGCCTGGTACTCCATCGGGGCCTGGCGAATACACCGGCTTAACCCTAAGAAGATCCGATAACACACCACTTTGATCAAAGGATGAGCAAAAAATAATGTTGGCTGATTGGATATTATAAGTGTAAGGCTGAGCTGGAATGGTGCTATGTAAATACGTTGTTTGAAAAAACTTTGAAAAGAGATCGGCCATTACCAGATCAGTGTTCGCATAAGAGTTCTTAAACGTAAGCAGAGGCGGAAAAGATACAGATTTGCGCTTAGTGTTTACAAAGTTATAAAACTGCTTCGGGTTCTGAGTAAACTGAATCCGGCAGCGGCTAATTTAACTCCTATAACATTCAACGTTATGCACGGTGAAATTAGACCGAGCTACTAAGTATCTTGAATAACTAACTGTACAGCCAGATAATTTATGTTTATTTAAAAGTCTATTCATAACGTTTTTTAAATTTAATAGGTGCCTTGTATTCCAAGGTAGATTAATTGAAACAGACGGATATTTCCATGGCACGAAAGCGTCGAAAAATGAATAAAAAGTGTGATAAAATTTATTTAAGGCAATATTAATATCTTCACATTCCAGTAAATCGGACCAATCAAATTCTTGAATTAACTTGTTTAGTTTCGTAAAGTTAGCCTTACGGAAGAAACGAACTTTTTGAGATTTAAGTTTAGACTTAAGGTCAATTAAGCTATTGTTTTCGATTAAAACTTCAAGAGTGGGATGATACGGATCCTTAGGGTTAGAAAGGGGCAAAGTGCTAGAAAGAGCAATTCCATCAGGATCAGAAACGAAACACAAGTCTAGCAGCCGACCTAAAGAATTTGGACCACATAAGATCTGGTATATTAGATAGATATATGGGGGTAGATCCCCCAGATATACCAGCTGGTCCCCGTCGGACAAACGATCCGAAACGAGACGAATAGCGGACAAATGTTGCCAATATGTGGGCGGTTCTGACGAAGGTGGTATGTAAGAACAGGTAACGTATAAATATTGACTGGACAGAATGATTTTAACGCAAAGAAATTCTATGTCACCAAACTCTTGTGATTTTACCTCTTCAAAAGCGAATTTGGAGTCTACAGAAATTAGGACTCCTCCTCCCCTTCGCAGTGTTCTATCACGTCTAAAAGTGGTGTACTTACTTGGAAAAACTTCGGAGCTTAAGATCTCCGGCTTTAACCAAGTTTCTGTAAATACTATAATGAGAGATGCAAAGGAAGAACTATCAGATTAAAGTTTGGGCAGTTTACTACGTAGCCCTCTAGTATTCTGATACGTAAGTGTTAGTGAAGAAATTAGTTTTATGAGGGTAAGGAAGATGAGGTGGAAGGTTGGTCGGTGGCTCTAACATGTGGGAGTTTCACTCCCAGAGGCTTGGTAGTATTTTTCTTCACCGTAATTGGCTGATGTTCTTGGACGAAAATGCTCTCTGGCCAAAAACTGGCGGAACAGATCGTCTTGAACATCTGCACGGGCACACGTATTTTGAAGGATGACGTGTGCCTGGTGTGTGAGTATTTAAATTATGTAATATCTGCCACCTTAATATCGGCTTTTGTTTTGGCTTTTATGTAAGTCGAGATATCTATCTGAAGTATCAGGGGCAAGCCGAGAAACAAATATGTGTTTCGATGGCGGGAACACCTGCAAGGGTTTTGGTGCCGCCGTTACTAATACTGCAGCATCAATTCGTACCGGGGGTCCGGACGGTTGAGTACCCTGTTCGGTGACTCTTAGAGGGGTTTGATTTATTGGATCTGGTGGTATCACTTGGAGTGATGCCACAGAGGACAAATCGGACAATTGCTCATTAATTCTGAGAAATTCGGAAGCCGAATTTTTTTCAGTTCCAGCCCTTGGGGTGGCCAGAGATATAAGCGGCTGAATAATTGTCGGCTGAGTAAGCTGAAGTTTATTCGCCACAAGCACATCACTAATAGCGGATTTCTTACGCTTTGGAGACTCATTTAGTAGTTGAAGACTACTAAACTGTGTATCGAGCGCACAGAGTTGGTCATTGATTTTACGAAAACCGCTAATCAACTCTTTAAATCCACTTTTAGTCTGTCATATGAACGATCTCATTTCGTCCTGAAAAGCACGACAGCTATTACAGCAGAAGTGGAGGCCAGACCTACGTGAAATGGCATCCGATACTGAGGCCGTGAACCCGGCACACTTAGCGTGTAAAACGTTTTCACAGAGCCAGCAGTGGATGGTAGGCTGGGATGAGGAGATTGTCTTATTACAAGACCTCAAAGCACAGACAAGTTTAAATTCCATGATTTATTATTTATTAATATTTTTGTTTGACGTACCTTGAACCACTGATCCAGGGAAACGAAAGAGGGGAGATCAAAGAGAGCGATTAGTGTGGGTTAGTGAACAGCAAAGAAAAGAGATAAGAATCTCTACTAAGCAATAATAGATGCAACACCGTAAAAGATGAAGAAGCAGAGCAGAGCTATGTTTGGATGAAAATTAATAAAATTATTATTTTACCTCCAAATATACCACTGCACACGCGAAGCGATACGGATGATTTCTGTGTAAAAGTTTATTTTTTTAAAATATAAATAAACACCGGATTGTTTAGTGTTAATAGACAAAGTAAATAAACGCAGTGCGCACAAAAAAAAACACGTCCGTTCGCTTTAAGAAGAGATGAATTTATGTCCCACAACTTATAGCCAATATGTTCGTAACCAACCAGTATGCTTTTGGTATGCAATTTTACTTTTCCGCATTTTATTATTCAAATACTGTTGAACCGAATATATGGATTTCTGTTGTGCCACATTTTAAATGGAGTTTTCTTATCCTGAAACGCTCTTGTTGGAGTTATATTAATTAATTATGTGGCTGTTAAAACAGCTTCACTCCAAGGTTATTTAATTTAGATCTATTAATCATTGCTCTAGCCATTTCAGTTATGGATCTGATCATGCGATCGGATACTTAATTTGATTGCGGTGTATGTGGAAACGACAAATGGTAACTTATGCTATTTCCACTACAATGATCTTTCATCTCATTTGACAAATATTCTCGGACATCGATGTAAAGATTCCCAACCTTTCAGTTGAAGCTGAAATGAGCTGAAATCTTTGAAGAAATGAAATACCTCCGATTTATAAGTCATCACGTAAGTTACACAGTAATTTGTATACTGATCGACAAAGATTACATAATAGTTTCTTCCATCAATATTAGAAGTAGTTATTAGACTACAAACATCTGAATGAATTATAAATAAAGGCCTACGTATATATTCTATAATAATTCAAACCCCCCTAAGAGTCACAGAATAGGGTAATCAACCGTCCGGACCCCCGGTACGAACTGATGCCGTTGTACTCGTTACGGCGGCACCAAAACCTTTGCAGGTGAACCCACCATCGAAACAGATATTTGTTTCCTGGCTTGCCACTGATACTTCTGAGATTGATATCTCGACTTACATCAAAGCCAAAACAAAAGCCGACATAATGGTGGCGGATATTACAAAATTTAAATATTCATACACCAGGCACACGTTATCTTTCAAAATACGTGTGCCCTTGCAAATGTTCAAGACGATTGGTTCCGCCAGCTTTTGGCCAGAGAACATTTTCGTCCAAGAACATCAGCCAAGTACGGTGAAGAAAAAAATTACCAAACGTGTGGTAGTAAAACTTTCACATGTTAGAGGCACTGACCAACCTTCCACCTCATCTTCCTCATCTGCAAAAAACTAATGTCTTCACTAACACTTACCTTTTAGAATACAAGAAGGTTCCGTAGTAAACTTCCCTAACTGTATTCTGATAGATCTTCCATTGCATCTCACATTATAGTCTTTACAGAGACTTGGTAAATTCATCACTTTTAGACGTGATAAAACACTGCGAAGGGGAGGAGATGTGCTAATTTCTGTAGACTCCAAATTTACAAGAAAAATCACATACATAGAATTTCTTTGCATTGAACTCTTCTTGTCCGCTTAATTTTTACATGTTACCTGTTCTTAAATACCACCTTCGTTCGAACCCCCCACATACTGGCAACATTTGTCCGCTATTCGGTTCGTTTCGGATCGTCTTTCTGATGGTGACCAGCTGGTAGCTCTGGGTGACTTCAATATCCCAGAACTCATGTGGTCTAACATTGATAATACCATGACTTCCCAGCGGACATGTCACTCGGTCAAATTAACCAGAAATCCTTAAGGTCGGCTGTTAGACTTGTATTTCGTTTCTGATCCTGATGGAATTATTATTTCCAGAACTTTGCGCCATTCTCACCCATTATCCCACGCTTGAGCTTGTTATCGACTTAATTGACCTTAAGACTACACCTAAATCTCATATAGTTCGTTTCTTTCGTAAGGATGAAGTTTTGAATCTAAATATTTTATTTTGAAACTTGATTGGTTCGATGTACTGCCTTGTGTAGGTATAAACATTGCCTTACAAAAATTATATTATACTTTGAATATATTTTTCGATGCTTGCATGCCATGGATTTATCCGGTCGCTTCTACTTATCCACCTTGGTATACAAAGCACCTAAGAACGTCATGAATTGACTTTTAAATAAACATAAATTATCTGGCTGGACAGTTATTCAAGATGCTTAGTATCTCGGTCCAATTTCACCGTACATAACGCAGAATGTTATAGGAGCTATATTCGCCGCTGCCGGATTCAGTATACTCAGGATCCGAAGCAGTTTTATAACTTTGCGAACACTAAACGCAAACATCTGTCTTTTCTTTCTCTTTTTACGTTTTAGAACTTTTATGTTTTTACTGATCAGGCAATGGCCGAGCTCTTTGCACAGTTTTTTCAAACAACTTATTTACATAGCACCAGTCCAACTCACCCTTACACTAATAATATCCAATCAGCCAACCTTTTATTTTGCCCATCTTTTGATCAAAGTGGTGTGTTATCGGATCTTCTTATGGTCAAGCCCGTATATTCGCCAGGCCCCGATGGAGTACCAGGCTGTGTTCTGACGAACTGCGCCGAGGCTCTGTGCAAACTGCTCCTTAAACTCTTTAATCTATCGCTGGAGACTTCGAGCTTTCCCCTTATGTGGAAGGAATCTAACATTATTCCTCTGCATAAAAAAGGGGAAAAATCCGACGCTGCCTATTAAAGAGGAATTTCTAAATTGTCAGCAATTCCAAAGCTTTTTGAAAATCTTATCCCACCACATTTGCAACACCGATGTAGTTCTATTATATCCCCTTGCCAGCATGGCTTCATGAACCGCCGCTCCATCCCTACCAACTTATTGGAGCTAGCATCTTTTGCCACGGATGGGGTTGGGAATGGCTTAAAGATAGACGTCATTTACACTGACTTCAGTAAAGCATTTGACTCATTTAACTATTCGTTTCGTTTCCATCTGATCTCTTTATCTGGATTTTGAGTTACTTATTTGGAAGAATCCAACGTGTCTTTTTTAAAGATGTTAAGTCGCGTTTGGACCTTTACTTTTTTACTCTGTGTATTAACGACTTGCCCCTTGCCTTAACTGATTCACTTGTACTTATGTACGCTGATGACGTTAAGCTTTGTTTTCAGTATATATTTACTAGCGCCCACTAGCTTTAATTCTATTTACTAGACTTCAATTCGATTTAAATAATTTTCAAAATTGGTAATTAGCAAATTATCTAAAGCTATCATGTCATTTTATCGATCTAGTTCTCACCAGGCTATTTACTTTCTCTATGGGAACGCCTTAGACCGATTAACTCAGGTTAATGATCTGGGTGACATATTAGATTTTAAACTTATATATCCACTATGGTTAATAAAGCTATGGGTGTGCTACTAGGTACTAGACACTCCTACATTATATCTTATCCTACTCTTCTCTTAAACTTTCTCGGATCTATCCCCGCGATTCGAGCCGTACGTTATGCGGCAGTGCCCCTCGGTCGGTTGGGTTGGCGGGTTGTTCCTCTGTTCTCGTCGTTAATCCTTTCTCCAATTCCCGTCGCCGGGATCTCTTCCATCGGCGGGATCTCTTTGTTGCCCCTCCCTTTCTCCCATTTGGGCCTCCGAATCATATTGTTGTTATGCAGGTCACCGGACTTTGTCCAGATACCCCACCACTTCCCCTCTTTGGGCATTCTCAATGCATTTCTGCGTTTCAGCATTTTCTAAACACAGCTGCGCTGTCGTGGGCCGTTTTTTGGTTCCCCGCTGTCCCCGCTCTCTCCTGAAATATTTGAGAGTTGCCACGACGGCCCGCCCGTTACCGTTACGTTCCACGGTGATTCCTTTTTCTCCTTCTTCCGTGCGCGCCACCGTGATGGTTCCTCTGCCCCCACTGCTGCCCCCTTATGCCACCTACATTCCATGCATTTTTTTCCTTCCTTCTTTCTTCTTCCTTTCCTTCTTTTTTTTGTGTATTTTTTTGTATTGTATATCGTTTTCTATTTTTTTATATTAAAGTTTCCGGGTGACGCTAGTGCCTTCGCGCACCTGAAAACACTCCCTTCCCACGTGGCAGATTTTGCTCCATCTGCCAGTCTTCTGCCGTCGTCGCCTGGCCTTTTCCTCCACCTTGCGCTACAGCTCTGGCGGGCAAATCTCCTGCGGCACAGTTCCTCCGTTTCCTGCCGAATCCGACCTTTTGAGAATTGGCCTCGGCGGCCTCTTCTCTGGACACGATGTTTGCCGCTCCAACGTTGGCCTTGCTTTTGGGGCCAGCCACTGCCATGGGCGCCCTCTCGCCCATCTCGCGCCCACTGCTCCAGGTCCTGCTCCTATGCCTCCTCTTGCTGGTCTTGCTGGCTGCCATATCCGTCTTGGCCACTCTCGTGGCCCCGTCATCCTCCGGATTCGGGCATCTATCTCCTCCTTTCTGGCCCACCGGATCCGCCGGGTGGCCACGCTGGCATCTCCGGCACGCCGCCCTCCTCTGCATTGCTGCGCGGTCCACCGCCACCTTCGATCTCTATCGTCGGGCCGCTACCTTGGCCAGATTTAACATGGCCCTTGTAAGTGCCAGAGCTGTGTCCGCTTCTACCGGCTCCTCCGCCGACGGTGACGAAGCCGGGTGGCCACGCTGGCATCTCCGGCACGCTGCCCTCCTCTGCATTGCTGCGCGGTCCACCGCCACCTTCGATCTCTATCGTCGGGCCGCTACCTTGGCCAGATTTAACATGGCCCTTGTAAGTGCCAGAGCTGTGTCCGCTTCTCCCGGCTCCTCCGCCGACGGTGACGAAGCTCCTGACTCGGCCGGTGCTCTAGTCTTTCGACGGTGGCCGTGCCCACCATCGTCCTCCTGGTCCTCTTTCGGTCACCACTCTAATAACCCTCCTCGTTGCCCGGAGACGCCGGATATCCCATCAGGGTATACCGACGATCTCCACGTCGCTCTCGTCAGAGCTGACCACTGGCGTCGGGCTGCGTGATGAATCCATGCTGCGTGAAAAAAAGGTCGTCCGATGTCCACCGCCGCCTTTTTATAGGCATAACTTTCGGCTGCCGGGAATAGTTTCGTTCTTGCTGTTCCTATGTCCAGTTGCAAAAGCTCGTTCTGTTTCCTCTCCTCATTCACCTTTTTCCGTTAGTATACATTCTCCCATTTTCATTGACGCGTATGAAATTATGTAAGTATGTATATTTTCCTTTGTGTTTAAGCCTAGGGAGCCGCTTGTGCTTTTAGCTCACTTACGTGTGCCCTCTATCCCTTCCTTGTGCCACCACCGTGTACGGCAAGTCGTATCTTGGCGCTAATTTCGCCGCGAAACCTTCTGCTGCTTTGGACAGATGGTGCACTTTCGCCCATACTAGGTCTCCAATTTTCGGGCTCCACTCCCGCCTTCTCAGAATTTAGTGCCAAGCTTGCTCCTGCGTCGCTAGCTTCATGTTCCTTCGCACCAGCTCAACCTGCAAACTGGGCGATTATTGTCTTGACCGTTCTGTTTGCCCTTTCCGTAGGATTTTCCTGCTGCGTGTACGGTGCGATAAATTGATGCCGAACTCCGAGCTCCTCGAGAAATTTTTTGAAACTCCTGCTAGCGATAATCTTTCGCGTATTGCCTTCTGCAGCGTCTCAGTTGTTGCTTTCCGCATTCCGCATTCCATTACCAGCAGCATGGTGTTCCCATGCTTGGACCTTGGCAAACAAGTCCAAACATACCGTCGCCCATGGCTCCTCTGGGATCTGTGTCAGCATTTTCCCTGCAGCCTGCATCTGACTTGGCTTGTACCGCATGTATGTTTCACACTGCCTGACGTACGTCCTCATGTTCCTTTGCATCCCTGGCCAGAAGTACCTTCGTGCAATTTTGCATTTTTCTTCCTCCTAGATGTCGCGCTGTCGGTGCGTCGTGGTTCTCCATCGAATGAAGAATGTCAATCGCATATCAATCGGCAAACACAGCTTCCATGACGCCACTTCTTCGCTTCCGGCTCTATGTGGAACATGTCGGTAAACGAGGCCTGCCTCTTCTATGTACTTTGCACATTTCTGTGGGTTCTCCCGTATTTTTCTTTTCAGTGCGCTTATCTATACACATTCAACGCCTTAGCTTGCTGTGGCACTTCTTAATTTTTCTATTATCGGCTGGTGGAAAAGTGCATCTAAAGCCACATTCAGCTTACCTTTCCTGTATATGATAACATAGTCGTATTATTGTATCTCATAGACCCATCTCGCAATCCTTCCCAGTGGGCTCTCTATATTATTTAGCCATTTCAGTGCCATATGGTCCGTGATCACGTCGAACTGGTACCCCTCCATGTATGGTCTCATCTGCGTCAGAACTGCACCCACGCCGTAGTCATTTGCGTCTATATGTAGCACAAGTTTCTTTGAGAAATCCGGCCATGCCAGCACTGGATCCTTTGCCAATCGCGACTTTAGGTTCTCAAACGCCTCTTGGTGTCCGGCCGTTTACTCCCACTTTGACCCTTTTCGTAGGAGATCGTTTAATGGTTTTGTGACTTCTGCGAAGTCAGGGACGAATCGCCGATACCACGACGCCATCCCAATGAACTGACGTACCCCCTTCACGTTTGTTGGGGGATTCAACTCAGTAATCGCCGCAACCTTTATGGGATCCATGCCAATTCCCTGACACGTTATCCGGTGGCCCGGAATTACACTTTTCCGTGTTTATGCTTAAGTTTGTCGCCTTCAGTCTGCGGAATACTTCCTTCAAGTTCGCCAAATGCTCCTCCCTTGTGCGTCCGATCACGATGATGATCTTGATATGTAAATGCGTGCGGACCCATATCCGGAAAGTTTCCGAGGCTGAATGCAACCCGAAGGGCATCACCTTCCGTTGGTACAGGCCTTTCTCTTCCTTGCTCCCTTCTTCCTGCTCCCTTCCTCCAGTGGGATTTGCCAATATTTTGTTTCCCTCAGTTGCTCCAGTATGAAGATTATTCGTGGCAATGGGTACGCATCCTTTATCGATTTTGCGTTTATTTTTCGGAAGTCCACGTACATTTTCCATTCAGCTATAGCGCTATTCGAAGGCTGGATGAATTCCTTCTCCAGCAGCTGTTCTACCTTGCATTGATCTCCCTCTGTATTTTGGGGTTTTTCGGATAGTATCTTTGTTTTATGGGGATGTCGTCCTTCATAGTGATCCTTCATAGTGCTGCGTTGCGTTCGAGTAACCTTTCTGGTTTGTCAACGCCACTAGCTCCTCCTCAATGAACCTTTTGTCCCGCTCTCTCTTCCAATCCTCCGAGGCTCCAGGGTTTGCTATCAACAGCCTATCCTCCAGGCATTCTCTCCATCTTTCTCTTCTCGGGATCGTGACTTTGTGGCCTGCGCATGTTATTGTTGTGCCAAATCCTGCGAGGAAATCCCATCCTAGCACCGCGCTGTCTCCCATGCCTGGCAACACCAACATATTCAAATTGTTTTCCTTGTTGCCAAAGCTTACCGTCGCCTGGAGTACCATTTGAGTTTCCGTGTGGCTCCCATTGGCCAACTTTACCAGTCTTCTTGTTGATGTTCGCTCTCCGGTGATTTCCGGGTTCTCAGCTAACTTGTCAGATATTAAGCTACCCGTTGCCCCTGTGTCTATCAAGGCCCTAACTTCTGCTCCTCCGACTTTGACGACCGCCGCCAACTGCTGATCGTCTCCTGATAATCCTCCAACTGTTTTGAGAGGCAGCACCTCGCGATCTCTGCCTTCCTATTTATGGCTGAGATCGCTGCGCGATTCCCACTCTTTCGCAGCACTTTGTGCTCCCTACCCCTATTGCGTCGCACATCCTACAGAACAAAATTCTGGGGTTCCTGCACCCACTTGCCCAATGGCCCATGCCTCCGCACTTGTTGCATGCCTGCGCTGGGTTTTCTATCTGACCTTGCCTAGGCGTCGCTGCCCACTGCTGATTCGGCTGTCGCTGACTTGGGCTTGCTGCCGCTTGCTGATTCGCCTGCTGTTGCCTTAGGTCTACCGTCCAATGTTGGTTCGGCTGCTGCTGCCTCATTTGGCGTCGATCCTCCGGCTGCCATCGCTGCATCCATCCTTGTCCTGGGGGGCTCTGTTGCTCTGGTGGGTTCTGGCGAGGTTCCTCCTTCTGACACCTCCTGTCTACCGCCGGCTGATCCCAGTGTGGTTGTGCGGAGGCTTGCCTACTTAAAACCTCCTCTTCCAAAGCCAACTCCTCAAACTCCTCGGCTAAACCTATCACTTCTTCGAGCGAAGAACTCTTTCATGCGCGGCATGCAGTTCTCCACCAACCTTTCTATCACCGCCGTTGTGGACTTTCCTGGTGGTTTTATCAGAGTCTGAAGGTCCACCACATATTCCTTAAAAGGTTCTGCTGCTTCCGCTGCCGAGCCTGGTCTGCCAACTTTTCGAAATAACCTTTCGGCAGAAAGAAGAACTCGAAGCTCCTTCTGAATGCGCTCCAAGTTGGCCACTCCTCATCGTTCATTATAAACTATCGCTGCGCTCTGCCCTGGAGTAATTCCGGCATCGCCCGCGGGATCGTATTTATGTCTAAGCCGTATGCTTTAGCGGACCATGCCACTCGGTCCACGAGATCTAATGGATCTCCTGTTCCGTAGAATCGGAATGACCCCTCCCGGACTTGTTTGGCTACTTTTGCGTAGTCCACCTGCACCGGGACCGGCTTCCGCACTTGTGGCTCCATACTCCTTACACTTTTCATTTCTGGAACCGACTTACTCACCACTCTTTGTCTCGGCGTGAACCTATGTGGGTACTTTTCCTCAATTCCACGCGTGACGCCAACACCTCGTCGACCCACGAGGGCAATTAGTGCCCTAATGTTTTCTACCGTTCCTTCTGCTGGGAGACCGAGCTTTCTACACACTTCACTCCTCCTTGCGTAGGAAACAGTTTGCGCATGTTGCAACATGTTTTTTGTAAACAAGTGTTTACAAAAACTGTTTCGGATTCTGAATAAACTGAATACGGCAGCTGCGAATATAACTCCTATACAATTCTGCGTTACGCACGTTGAAATTGAACCGAGATACTAAGTATCTTGAATAACCAAGTCTATAACTATATAGCCAAATAACTTATTTATTTAAGAGTCTATTCATTACGTTCTTTAAATTTAATAGGTGGTTTGTATACCAAAAAAATATATTTAATTTTTTAATATATTAAGGAAAAATATATTTAAAGTGTAATTAAATTTGTATAAGGCAATGTTTATATCTTCACAAGGCAGTAGATCGGATCAATCAAATTCCAAAATTAACTTATTTAGTTTAATTTTTCAGCCTTACGGAAGAGAAGAACTTTATAAGATTTTAGTGAAGACTTAAGGTCAATTAAGCTATTGTTTTCGATTTAAGCCCAAAGAGTGGGATGATATGGAAAGAAGAAGTTCTGGAAAAAGTAATTCCATCAGGATCAGAAACGAAACACAAGTCCAGCAGGCGACCTAAAGAATTTCTAACATGGTTAATTTGCCCGAATAACGCGAAGAACATGCCCGCAGGGAAGTTCAACGTTAGAAAATTATCAACGTTAGACCACATGAGTTCTGTAATATTGAAGTCACCTAGAGCTACCAGCTGGTCACCATCAAACAGACGATCCGAAACGAAAAGAATAGCGGACTAATGTTGCCAGTATGTAGGGGTCCGGATTACGGTGATATGTAAGAACAGGTAACGTTTTAATACAAAGAAATTCTATGTCACGAAACTCTTGTGATTTTACCTTATTAGCGAATTTTGAGTCAACAGAAATTACCACTTCTCCTCCCCTCTAAAAGTGACGTATTTACTTGGAAAAACTTCGGAACTTAAGATCTCCGGCTTTTACCAAGTTTCTGTAAAGACTATAATGTGAGATGCAAAGGAAGAACTATGAGAATACAGTTTGGGAAGTAAACTTCGTAACCCTCTAGTATTCTGATAGATAAGTGTTAGTGAAAATATTAGTTTTTTGAAGCTGAAAGGATGAGGTGGAAGGTTGGTCAATCGCCCTAACATGTCGGAGTTTGAAATTAATTTTTTTCTTTCCTGTACTTGGCTGATGTTTTCGAACGAAAATGTTCTCTGGCCTAAAAGTGGCGGAACAAATCTTCTTGAACATCTCCACGGGCACACGTGCTTTGAAAGATGCTGTGTGCCTGGTGTATGAATATTTAAATTTTTCGGCTTTTATTTTGGCTTTGATGTAAGCCGAGATATCAATCTCAGTAGTATTAGGGGCAAGCCGAGAAACAAAAATGTGTTTCGATGGTGGGATCACCTGTAAGGGATTTGGTGCCGCCGTAACGAGTAAAACGGCATCAGTTCGTACCGGGGGTCCGGACGGTTGATTTCCCTGTTCAGTGACTCTTAATGAGGTTTCAATTATTGGGTCTGGTGGTATCACTTGAAGCGCTGCCACCACATGTCGGACAATTGCTCATTTATGCTGAGATATTTGGAGGCCGAATTTTTCCCAGGTCCGGCCCTTGACCCCAGGTCCGAACCCGAGATATAAGCGGCTGCGTAATTGTCGTCTGAATAGGCTGAAGATTATTCGCCACAAGCACATCACTAAAAGCGGATTTCTTACGCTTAGGAGACTCATTTAATAGATGAAGACTACTAATCTGTGTATCGAGCGCACAGAGTTGGTCATTGATATTACGATAATCGCTAATCAACTATCCGATCTCATGTCGTCCTGAACAGTACGACGAAGCCGTGAACTCGAAACACTTAGCGTGTAAAACGTTTTCACAGAGCCAGCAATGAATGGTGGGCTGGGACGAGGAGATTGTCTTATTACAAGACTTCAACGCACAGTCAATTTTAAAATCCGTGATCAATTTATTAATATTTTTTGTTTTAATTAATATTTTAATTTTTTTATGTTTATATTTTGGAAGGTACTAAATAGACCGATTAGTGTGGGTTAGTGTGGTTAAACCCCAAGAATAGAGATAAGAATCTCTTGAATTTTTTTAGCGACAAAAGTAGCATCCCCGTAAAAGATGAAGAAGCAGTGCAGAGCTATGTTAGGAAGAAAATAAATAAAATTATCTTACCTAGAAATTTAACACTAAGCACGCAAAGCGATACGGATGTTCGTGCGCACAAAAAAACACGTCCATGCACTTTAAGATAAAGTAAGGAATATAAGGATCGGCCAACTATATACGATCCGGTATATAGCTAATAATTTAAGCTGCACTTATTTCGCATAAGGTTGGATGATCATTAGACGCATTACACCCCACATCAAACGTATTTCTCTTTAATTTCGTTTTCCTTTTTAAAAATGGAAACACAAGGGAATATCTTGAAAGATAAAAAACTTTAAAAGGTTTTTTTGCGCAAACATTTTCAAACGTGATATGTCTGAAATCAATTTTTGGTCTTGGAAATTCTTTGAAAAATCCCAACTCTGTAGCTTTTAGATTCTCGTAATGCATTCCGCATATGGGCCTGGTAAAATATATACATAATTGTACATGTAACATGTATACAATTGGCGGTCTTATTGTGGCTTGAACGACAAACATTTTCATTTCACCATTATTAACCATTATCTTTTAATAAAAACCCAACAAAAAATATAAAAAAATATTGAACAGTAATTACTTCAATTTTATTGTTATTGGCCAGTTATCACAAACCATTATTGAAGTCAAAAAGGAAAAGAACAAGGAAACCATTTGTAAAAATCCGAAGTTTTTTACTTCTTCTCTTTATCTTAAAGCAAACGGACGTTTTTTTATTATGCGCACTGTGTGTTAAAAAAAAGATTAAATCTTTTATTTGATGATTTCAATAAACCCAGAGTTTATTTATATAGAAATAGAAATAGACAAAATAGACATAGAAATTCTTCGCATTAAAATCATTTTGTCCGGGCAATCATTTTACGTTACCTGGTCTTACATACCACCTTCGTCGGACCCGACATACGGCAACATTTGTCCGCTATTCGTTTCGCTTCAGATCGTGTGTCTGATGGTAACTAGCTGGTAGCTTTGGGTGACTTCAATATCCCAGAGCTCATGTGGTCTAATGTTGATAATTCACCGTCTTTAGGTTGGCTCGCGCCACAACTTAACCGCAGGCATGTTTGACATGTCGCTTAGTCAAATGATCCACGGTAGAAATTCTTTAGGTCGTCTGATAAATCGTCTGATCCTGGAATTAATGATGGAATTATTCTTTCCAGAACTTTGCCCCTTTCTAACCCTAAGGATTCATATCATCTCACTCTTAAGATTGTAATCAAAAAATAGTTTAATTGACCTAAAGACTACACATAAATCTCAAAAATTTCGTTTCTTTCGTAAGACTGACATTATAAAACTAAATATTTTAATTTTGGAATTTGTTGGTTCGATGTACTGCTTTGTGAAGATATAAACATTGTCTTACACAAATTTTATTAAATTTTTGGCTCTTGCTTGCCGTGGAAATATCCGTTCACTTCTACTAATCCGCTTTGCTATACAAATCACCTATTAAATTTAAAGACTTAAATTAAATTAAATAAATAATAATTATCTTTTAAAATAAACATAAATTATCTGGCTGTATAGTTAGTTATTCACGATACTTGTAGCGCGGTCCAATTTCACCGTGCGTAACTCAGAATGTTATAGAAGTTTTATTCGCCGCTGCCGGATTCAGTTTACTCAGAACTACTTCGATACTTTGTAAACACTAACCGCGAACATGCATATTTTTTTCCTCTACTTACGTTTGAGAACTTATTTGCGAACACTCATCAGGCAATCTGTTCTCTTTGCAGAGTTTTTTAAATCAACATATTCTCCCAGCACCACTACAGCTCAGTCTTACACTTATATAATCCAATCATCCAACCTACGCTAGAATAGATTTTTCTTGGAGGCTTAAGAAAGACAAATTAAGAAAAATTATCGAGGACAATGAAGATTCCCACATTCCCACTTCTCGATCTGGGATAAGGTCCGAGAAAATCAACGAAAAGACGTTGAAAAAACCGCTGAGTGTCAGGCGCCTTTCCTAAAGTTCTGAGGACGAAATTCGATGCCTTACTACACTTGAAAATCTCACAAGCACTTATGTAGGCCCTTACTTCTGAAACGAGACGAGGCCAGAAATAGTATCGCCTTATCCGCTCGATGGTCTTGTGTACGCCTCCATGAGCGGCCAGTGCACTGTCATGAGCTAGCGAAAGGACTTGGTGTACTAATTCTTTTGGTATCCAAAGCTTCCATGCGTACTCATCATGCATTTGTTCCCCAGTTAAGTGGTCCGCTTTACGGTACAAATAACACCCTTCCACCTTAAGGTCCGGAAAATTTTGTTTATTGTCTTCAACATTCTTAATAAGTTTGATGTGCTCATCCGATTTAAGTGCTGCTGAATTAAGGTCAATAATAAGACCTTCCATCAAGTCTACGGCTGCAATTGCCTATTCGTTCATGCGCGACAAAACATCGGGGACGACGTTTAGAGAACCCTTTCGTAGAGCATCGAGCATCTCAAAAACGTATCTTTGCAGCGCTAAAGACCACCGAGCTAAACGAGAACTTAAGTCGTGGTCCGACATCAACCATTTTAGAGAGGCATGATCGGCAATTATTTAGAATTTTAACCCGATCCGACATTTCGTTTAGAAGTTATAAAAAAATTCGATTTTTACAGCTCATCTAAAATTAAGGCAGTTCATTTTCCTTTGTTTGTTTGGTTGGTTAAAAGATTTCTTGGAAATCCTAAAAAAAATTTGAAATTTTTCCTACTAACATAAGTCACTTTTCCTTATAACTTTTTAAAGTACCTCTAGTAAATGCATACTTAAAATGCATAGTTTTAACTTTAAGCAAATAGAATGTAAATAAACAAATAAATATCTAAAGGCTTTAAAGGTAACCATAAAAGGTTTTTTAAATATCTATTTCACTTTCTTTAAGAACAAACGTCTTTCTAGTAGACAAAAAAGAATACACTAAAAAGAAATTTAAAAAAAAAAAACAAAAAGTTTTTGAAATTGTCTCATTCGATCTTAGCCCTTTAGATTACGCAACTTTTGATATATAGCGCTTATATCTGGCAAAATTCGTGGAGCTACCAATTTTTTTCAGCCACCTGTCAATCTGGCGTTACGTTGTATATAACGAAATACGTACATTTGCTTGTGTATTTGATTGGCAACTTTGGTTTTTGGAGTCTGTGCATATATTTGTGCAATAGAAAAAAAAAGAAAACAATATCGGGTATATAGTTACAGCTTTTAATTTATTTAAATAAATAAAATCTAAATAAAACAAGAAAGGAAAGCTAACTTCGGACGGAGCCTTGTAGTTGAGTGGCCGTCCGCTAGGTGGCGACACGCATCTTATATTATTAGAGATATATCAGATCGTATATAGTCGGCAGATCCTTATGAAAGTTTGCAGATTCGGCTTAATTTGCCCAAAGTAAAATCCATAGAAAATCCCATTTTTCTAACTTCAAAAACAACGAAGTTATGGCATTTCCGATCAATCAGTTATATGGCAGCATAGTGGAATTCATACAAAGTCCCAGCTCTACAAAAAAGCTCCCATAAGCGCAGGCGCTAAAAATACCAGCAAAGCGCATGCGAATGTGGGAGAACCAAAAAAATAATAAAAAAAAAATAGAAACTACTGATAAGCCTGCCGCTGTTCCTCCGTCTCAGAAATTTTATAGGTTATTTCAGACAGCTTCGCTCTTGGCTGTTTGCCCCAACATCCTCCCCCCGTTGAAGGCTGGACCTTCAACAGAATCCTTGAGGGGTAGTAGACACAACCTTGACATAGCACGCTTAGTCATTCCAGTCGCTGTCTTTAGTAAAACTACACGGTTAACTCCGTCACGCCTAGGAATCAGCTCCAGTATCCTGGCCAGAGGCCACTTTATTAGGGGTAGACTCTCATCCTTCACCAGGACTATGTCGCCAACAGTGACTACGGGGCCAGGAGTGCACCATTTGAAACGCTGTTGCAACAGCGTAAGATTCTTCGCTTTCCAACGCGCCCAAAAAATTTGCTGCAAGAAGGAGACTCTCTGCCACCCCGTCTGCCATCCAGACGGTCGAACATTGAGGGTGGGCCGCCATTTAAAAAATGAGCCGGAGTTAGCACATCTAGGTCAGAAGGATTTTCTGAAATCGACACAAGAGGCCTGGAATTAATTTTTGAGGCTATGCGGCATAATAAAGTTCTAAATTACTCGAAACCAAGAATTGTGGGACCAACTGCCCGATATAGGTGGTGTTTCGCAGATTTTACTGCTGCTTCCCACAGACCGCCAAAATGGGGAGAGCGTGGGGGAATAAACCGCCACACGGTAATCCGACAGACAAAACTCGTGCAGAAAAGTCTGGTGATTGTGGCTGAGAATTTTCACATCAATTCGATCGGCTCATTCTTGGCCCCAACAAATGAACCGTTGGAGCGCGCTCAGAAACGAAGTTGGTGACAGGTCCCTGACTAATTCCAAGTGGATTGCCTTTGTACTGAAGCCGAGACTCTGATTTGCAGAAAAACGGTCCGCAAAAATCCACACCCGTTACATTAAAGCTTTTGAATCCTTCAACTCTCTCGGTTGGAAGATCAGCCATGACATGCTCCAGTAGACGCTCCATGCTACAACACTTGATACGGTTTTCCCAATGGGCCAGTACTGGAAACTGATTTCGGCAATTAAAGCCCGAGGGCCCGAAATCCAGCGCAGAGTTCCGCAGTCGCCCGTCAACACGAAGCAAACCAGCATCATCTACAAAAGGAGCAAGCGAGGCAAGCGGGCTTGCTTGGTGGAACCAATCTGCGCGATTTTAGTAAGTTTATCTCTTGCTTAAACTCAGCAAGGATGACGCGCAACAGCACAAGGGTTCCTCCTCTGAAGATCCTGGACATAAATCCCTTCGTGACGCGGTTGCAAAATTTGTACATGTAGGCGAACACTCTCTGTAGGGCGGGAAACGAGTTGGCAAACCTTGACCCTGGGTGGAGCCGTAGCCAATAAGGTCCTGGCGCGAAGTTTGATGGTTGCCCTTTCGGCCACAATAGCTCTGGGCCAATCATTTTTGGAGCTACAAAGAAATGGAGAGCCATGGGACCAAAGCTGGGAATTCAATAGTTCAGTGGGAAGAGCACCTCTGGACAGTAGATCGGCTGAATTGAAAGCAGTAGGAACTTAACACCGTTTCATTGCCTTGGTGAGTTCCTGTATGGAAGAGACTCGATTAGAAACAAACACGTTATAACGGGCTCTATCCAGGATAGGGCAACCGAGGAGTCACACCAACAATAATATTCTCCATTTCATGTTCCAAGAACTTCAGCCATCAGTCTTGCTAGTAAGTCAGCTTCAGATAGTTCCAGCTTCGGTATTGCCTGAGTCTTTATGGATGCCACTCGACTCTTTGAGCATAACAGACGAAAATCAGACCCTGACAAGATATATACGCAAGCTCCATTCAAGCTGGCGACGCAGAATCCGTGTACCTCCAACCTTACTTGGCAGGGAATGAATATACGGGGAAACTTAATTCGCTGAGTTTGATCAAAACTGGGGCAGAATTGCAACCATTCGGATAAAAGGGATTGGGGAAGGGACAGGCGTGATGTGATGAGATGAACTTGTAAGCCGGAGTCAAGAAGCGCCCTGTATGTGCAGACGTGTTTTTTTCCCTGTCTTCTTATCGTCAACGAAAATTTTAAATAAAAGCAGTGCAAGCTCTAAACAACAACACACAGTGAGCGAAAAGACGCTTAGTGCGATGAACTTCGTACTTTTTGTGTAAATAAACAAGAAGAAAATCTAAAACATTAAGCTATGAGTGAATTCGACACTCATACGGTGCTCCAACACCAGCAAGACGACCGTCGGCCCTGTCTGCAACGTAATGACGCACATCACTCAATCGTTTCAACGCAAGACAAAGCGACCGCAAACCCATCAAAAACTAAACAACCGCGATCAATAACCCCAAGCCCGAGTAATGAACTCAATCCAACATCGCTAGGCAGGGCGCGCTCGTGCTCTCCAGCGCTCTTGTTGGACAAAACCCCATACCCTTCCCTCATACCAACCTGCTTAGCCACGGTCACCAGTACAGTGACGTCACTAGCAACTGCAACGGCAACTTCTACAACAACTACAATAGTATCGGCTGTTCGCGCATTATCATCTACTGCAACAACGAAATCTGCTGTGCAAGCAAATAATGCAACACCTTACACCAGCGCGCTCTCTTCAAAACAATGTTCGGCCGTACAGACTGGTATGGATCGGTACATACAAATAAAACGTAAGCTCAGCTCGCAGAACTCTAGACTTGGTAATTCTGCTAAAATAACTCGCGGCACCTCAAAACAATCTACAATAGAGAAGCCTATAGAAGCAAACAGATTTTGGCAGATAAATTTGACAAATAAATCCGATGATATACCTCTGGAAAACATCATAAAAGCCTAAGCCGCCGCCAATTTACATTGGGGAGAAAAGTCCTAATGCTCTCGTAAGCTCAATACTGAATCTAATCGGACCAAACAATTTCTACATGATTCCATTAAAAAAGGGAAACATTCACGAAACAAAAGTTCAGACTAATACGGAAGTAAACTACAAAATTTTGTCGAAGTATTTAAACGACAACAATAAAAACTTCTACACGTACCAATTAAAAAGCAGTAAAGGCCAGCAAGAAGTACTTAAAGGTATTGAACCGAAAGTAACACCAACTGAATGTAAAAAATGTTATAAACATTTTGAATAGAGAAAGAAAGCCTCAAGCCTTTCAAGGTAGAACTTGAACCCGAAACCAAATCCAAGCCTCTGAAAAAAATGAAGTGTACCCAATTTTTACTCTGCAGTTCCTACTACACCGCAGATTAACCGTAGAAGAGCCGCATGTGCAAGAAATGTGCTGGTGCAGTGTAACAATTGCCAGGAATATGGTCACACAAGGTCTTATTGCACGCTTCGTCCAGTATGCGTTGTTTGTGGAGACCTTCATGACTCCCACAAATGCCCAAAAAATAAAGACGATCCAAGCAGCAAAAAGTGTGGAAGCTGTGGAGGTAACCATACGGCTAACTACAGGGCCTGACCAGTCTATAAGGAACTGAAAAGTCGTACACACCAAAGAGTGACCACTACTTGCTCACATATAACTTCTATGAAATCTACGCGTGATGTCTTCACCCCTACAGCCGTGAAATCTGCAGCCAATAATGAGTTCACCGACAAACCAGTAAGCTTTGCAACTGCTCTAAAAATGGATCTGGAAAGTAACGCTCCCACCAAGCCACGATCATCAGTGTCCCCTCATCAACCAGGTGAATAGTCTACGACCAAATTGAAACAATGATATGTAATATTCAACAATTATGATGGATTTCATGTAATTCATGCTGACAACTATGCAAGATCTTATGCGAAACCAGAACGTTTTGATTGAGATGTTTGTTGCTCAAACACTCCGTATAGCACTGTGGAACGCCAACGACGTCTCACGTCGGAACTCGAGTTAACTCAATTTCTTAATAATATTCTGCGATACTCGCAGAAACTCATCTTACAAATAAATACAATTTCCAAATTCGAGACTACTTCTTTTATAACTCGAATCACCCAGACGGAAAAGAATACGGAGGCGCTGGGACTCTGATTAGAAATCGCATTAAACACTGCTTCCACAATAGTTTAGCCACTAACTACATGCAAGCTACATCTATAGATGTACAAATGGAACACCGTTCCTTAAAGCTTGCCGCCGTATACTGTCCTCCTCGGTTTACAATATCCGAATCCCAATTCATGGACTATTTCAACTCTCTGAGCGAACAATTTATAGTAGCAAGATACTCTAATGCCAAGCACACGCACTGGGGATCTCGACTTGGACCCCAAAAGGAAGGCAGCTGTACAATGAAATAATAAAAGCAAGCAACAAGCTAGACTGTCTGTCACCTGGGACACCTACATATTGGCCAACAGATCCCAGAAAAGTGCCAGACTTGATAGATTTTGCAGTCACAAAAAACATTCCACGCAACCTGATAAGCGCCAACTCCTTATCAGATCTATCGTCTGATCACTCGCCTGTACTCCTTCAACTAAATCTACATCCAGTTGCGGTAGATAAACCATTCAGACTAACAACGAAAAAAACCAACTGGCTTAAGTATAAAAAATATGTAAGTTCGCATATTGAGTTGAATCTACGTTTGAATGATGAAGCTGATATCAACTCATTCACAAACACTCTTGAATCCGTCTTGGTCGCAGTAGCTCGCATGTCAACTCCACAAACGCAAAAAATATCGTACATTCACAGATTCACGAACGTCGAAATAGAAAAGCTTGTTCTAGCAAAGCGACGCTCACGGCGAGACTGGCAATCCAACAGATCACCATCTGCAAAACTAGGATTAAATGATGCTACACGGAGGCTCTCAGTTGCATTTCGTCATGAAGAAGAAAGGCCCCAAAAACATTACATACAGAAGTTATCCCAATTGTATTTAGACCCCAACGAGCTCCAAGTTCCCACTTTGGAGAGCACACTCATCACTCAGCGCACCATTAGAATCTGCAATGCCAATTAGGACATCCACAGGCAACTGGGCGCGCAGCGACGGAGAAAGAGCCGACAGATTTGCAGAACATCTTCAAAATGTATTTGAGCCCAATATAGCATCAAACGGGATCTCACTGCCAGCAACATCGGATATCGACACATCTACGTACGAACCAATCGTATTTAGACCTCATGAGTTACTCAAAATCATAAATGAACAACTCAACCCAAAAAAATCTCCAGGATGCGACCTAATATCACCAAAAATGATTATTAAACTTCCTCTGTGCAGTTCGACCTATTTGCCAACTCTAAAACGCAATATCGAGACATGGACACTTCCCAGAGAGATGGAAAAAGTCGATCATCATAATGATACCAAAACCTGGCAAAGACCGCACAATGCGGTCTCATATATAGACCAATTAGTTGCTTTAGAATTATTAGCTCTTCGAAGAATTAGCTCTTCGAAAAATGCTTCTTGGCATATCTCAAAACACACAACAAATTCCCAACTCATCAATTCGGTTTTCGAGAAAAACATGGAACCATCGAGCAAGTCAACCGCATAACTTCACAAATTCGAATTGCAGGAACAAGAGGGGTACTGTACTGCGATATTTCTGGACGTGTCACAAGCTTTCGAAAGAGTATGGTTAAAGGGTTTAATGCACAAAATAACAGAAATGCTCCAAAACCAACACTCACAAACATCTGAAGTCATAGCTTTACAACAGGAAATTCTCAGTAAGATCTAATGCTGCCATGTCCGATGATTACACCATCAGAGCCGGAGTTCCTCAAGACAGCGTGTTAGGGCCAACACTCTATCTTATCTACACTGCGGATATCCCAACAAGCATGCAACTTACCACATCCACTTTTGCTGATGACACAGCGATCCTAAACCGCTCGAGATGCCCCAAGCAAGCAACGGCGCAACTTGCTAAACACCTGGTGGCAGTGGAGAAATGGCTATCTGACTGGCGAATCAAAGTTAACGAACTAAAATGCAAACACGTTACGTTCACACTTAACAGGCAAGACTGCCCTCCACTTACTCTAAACAACTCACCTTGGCGTACACCTCGATAGACGTCTTACCTGGCGTAGCCACATCGAAGCCAAAAGAACAAATTTAAAGCTTAAAGCCAGTAGCCTCCACTGGATTATCAATATCCGCTCGCCCCTTAGCCTGGACTATAAAATACTTCTATACAACACCGTTTTGAAACCAATCTAGATGTGGGGGAATGCCAGTAACAGCAGCGTAGATATAATGCAAAGAAATCAATCAAAAATTCTCAGAACCATCACCGGGGCACCGTGGTACGTTCGGAATGTAAACATTCACAGGGACCTTCACATATCACTCGTCAGAGAAGAGATGGCACAAATCCCAACAAAATACTACAACAGGCTATCAGTACATCCAAATCATCTCGCGAGAGCCCTCACGCGAGTTTCCAGCAGTTCTCGTCTTCGCCGCAACGACCTTCCAATCCTAATTATTAGAACCATGTAGCCTCTATTCAGTTAAAATTAAATCTTATTGTTAGACTCATTTGTATGGGTCTCCCAGACTTCGTATGGGTTCCACTTTGGGCAAAATAATTCGTAATGTTAAATTTCGTACGGATCGGCACACTATTTTCCATAGCTGCCATATAACTGATTGATCGGGAATGCCATAACTTTGTTGTTTTTGAGAATAGAAGGATGGGACTTTCTACGGATTCCATTCAGGAAAAATTAATATGATCTGCCAAATTTCATAAGGATCGGCCGACTATATTCGAACGGATATAGGATATATATGCAAGGATATATAAACTTTGGCTCCGCCCGAAGTTAGCTTTTCTTTTTTGTTTTATTTATTTTTTAATATCACACTATAAATATAATAATTCTATATATATTTTTTTATTATATATATTATATTTATATTATATATTATATTAATATATATATTATGTTTATGTTGTATTTAAATACATTTTTTTAACGTTAAAAATAAAATCGTATCTATGTCGTTTGTTAATTTTTTTTTTCACACAGATTTAATCAATGTTTAAAATCTATATAATACAAACAAATATCAGAAAACTTGATATCTCAATTATATATTCGTCAAGAAAGAAAATATAAAATTAATGAGTTAATAAGCTAAAAGTCTAGACAATTGAAAAATATTTAAAATTGCCGTTGGGTCAATTGTGGATCTTCATTGCAAAATCAAACACTTATTAATAACTCTGGGCGAGTAATAATATTTTCACTTTGTTTAGTTCATGAAACAAATGCAAAAATCACTATTTTTAATTTGTTACAGATTTTACAGAGGTTAAATTGAATAATAAAATCTATATTTTATCAAGGGCCCGAATTTAATGAAGGCCATTCTTCAGTAGTTATACGTAAAGACATATTCTTTTTCAAAGTGGTTGGCCCCGTAATAGCAAAGATCTTTACATATTATTATAGAAAAATGTTTCGGGAAAAGTCATAGAAGCCCAAAAATAAATGTATATATTAAGAGATTTGAATTTTGAATGAGTATTCCAAAGACATGATAGCGGCTATATGGAATTATATAATATGAGTTGTGTACAATAATTTCAAAATGATATGTGCTAAAAACAATGATGGTCAACGGAATTACATGGCCTACATAATTCAATATATAGTACAATTTGATCAATTTCTTCTATTAGGTGTGAACCTATGTTTGTTCTGAACTTCGGTTCAGGGCAGCCTTAAGGTTATGAAGCAGGGGAAATTAGGCTGAGATTTAGGACAATAGGAGATTTTTTGCTGTCGGCCTGTGTTATTAATTCCTGAAAAAGTAATTCCAGTAAGTAAGTAATGGATTTCTTCACATCATCTTAAATTTCACTATTTTGTTTTATTTATGACAATCTTTTAAGTTTTCTTAAATCTAATTATTTTTAAATTTATAAGATATGTCCCTTATGTATGATGGCTTATTAAAGTAAAAGACCGTACTTATTTGCTTAGAAAATGCTTAGAAACATGAATGCATGTAAAAACATAACTCCACTTTTTAATAAAAGTATATTAGCTTTTTAACATAGATTATTTTATAAATATATATATTTTTCTTTTTTTCCAAGCTTATCACAGTAACATTAACTTTGAATTATATAACACTTAGGTATATAACTATATACTACTGTATGTTTCAAAGATACAACTAGAACCAATTTTTTTTTGATTTGTAATAGTCAGTTATGCGCCTTCTCTTGCCTTTCCTTATATAATTGGGATCTAAGACTCGTTATAGAAGAAGAACAGCTGGTAACCATATTATTGAAAAATAGCTTAAAGAAAAAACAAGAATAAAAAAAATCGGAATTAAGCATTAAATCATGAACCATTCAAATTGTTCATTGATGTTTTAATTTAAAAAATATATAAATAAGTAGAATTACTATTTTTAATATTATACCTGTGGACTTATGGACTTAACTTAGTTTTTTCTTTTAATCTCTTAGTTTTTTCTTGAAAAACTTTTCTTTTAATCTCCCTTGGAAGGAATACCAGGAATTGCACAATATATATTAATAATTTTTAAAAGTAAAAGGTTTTTTTTAAAATACTAATATAAAAAGGATTAAAAAATGTTTAGAAACTATCGATACTTAACTTACAATTGAGCTATATGAGCTTATGAGATTACAATATTGTAATCTTTATATTTTCTGTACTCATTAGCTTTTAAATCCACACCATGTATACATACACATACATATGTTTAAGCCCACAAATGGCAGTACATTTACTTTAGTATCAATTAGACAGATCTCAACACAATATGGAAAGACTTAAATCGATTTGGGATGAAATAGCTATACTAGACGAAGTAGATGGCTATGTAGATTCAGAATGTTACAACACTTTCTAGGGGAAAAATATTTAAGGGGAAATATTTAAGATGCAAGACCTAGTCCGTAAATTGTGAATAGTGAAAACGGCAGCGGCGGACTGCAAATCAACAACGACGCAATAATCAGTTAACTATAACAACAACAAAACCTCTTCGAGCAGTTGACGGCAAATCGTTCGGCACTGCGAACATGTCTAGACAGCTTAAAGCAGATTGCTTAAAATTCAAATTAAACGCTTTGCTGGCAATTATTCAGAGTGGCCAGCTTTCAAAGACATTTTTAAGGCAAATTCGACAAATACGCAAAAATTTCATCATTTAAAATCTCTTGATTGACGAGATTGCGAATCTGTACCACTACCTGTACCAGCTAGACATCTAGCTATTACGAATTCAGCTTACAACACTGCGTGGGAGCGACTTAATGAAAGATATAATCGTCCACCGCATATCGTTAATTCTCGTTTGGAGTCCAACCGACCAAGGTACGCCGTATAACTTATGACTTAAGAGTAGAGTAGGAGTAGGATATTACGACGGAGAGTGTTACACAGATAAGGCGTTTGGTATAATGGATTTAAGATTGTTAGTACAATTGTTAGTACAGTAAGGAGTAGAGGACGAAAGTTTCTATTCCTTCTACTAGGAACGTTAAAATTTAAGCGTGTTAGTAAATGCTGGCTGTCTATATTACTATAAATAAGATTATATAGAAACATGACACCCAGCTTCGTTATACGGTTTGTTAATGATGGTAAGTTTATTAATAACATTCTTCTGTGATAAGACGGAAGGTTGCATCCCAAATAAGTCCCCTTATAAGTCCCCAAATAATAAGAGAGAGGGCGAGAGTCAGAATTTTTTTTGTACAGATTCTATGTAATCTCGGAGTGCTCAAGAATCGGACGGACCAATGATGTGTATAAAACAAAACACACCCATAGCTTTATTAACCGTAGTGGATATATGGTCGGTAAATTTAAATTTAAAATCTAATAGGATACCCAGATCGTTAATCTGAGTTAATCGTTCTAAGCCGTTCCCATAGAGAAAGTATATAGCCTGGTAAAGACAAGATCAATTTTGAAATTTCGAAGTCTCCAGCGATAGATTAAAGAGTTTAAGGAGCGGTTTGCACAGAGCCTCGGCGCAATTCTTCAGAAGCCAGCATGGTCTTGACCATAAACGGGCTTGACCTTAAGAAGATATGATAACACACCACTTTGATCAAAAGATGGGCAAAATATAAATATATGCTATTGATATTGCTCTCACTTTTTTGACAGTCGGAGAAGAGCTGTAGCAGATTAATGAAAAATTATGGGCTCTGCTTTGCTCCGAGTTTTCTCGGAGCAACAATTATAGCAATAGCAATGGTCAAAAATTTAATACTGTGCTCCCCATAGCCGTAGCAATAGTAAAAATTTGGGAGCAAGATGACAGCAGAGCAAATGAAATTTTTCATGTACTACTGCTCCTGTTTGATTGATGTCGGATAACTGAAATCGTTTAAGTCACGAAACTTTGGAAGATATGTATTCTTCTCGTCCGGCTTAACTCAACTCATTTATATAAGGCGATAGAAAACTTAACTTTATTGGAAGATGACGAATAAATGCAATTTATTAAGTGCAATTTAAATCTAGCGATTGAATAATCTTTATTTTTACACACTTGAGGGTAGAGGGAATGCCCTACCCATTATAATTTTTATGAGGCTATTATAATTTTGTTTGAAAGAGTGCAACGCAGTGTCTTGCTTCTTTCCTTTATAAGTCGCAACGGCCGGGATCAGCTACACCCGAAATTAACTTTCCTTTCTTGTTATAGGTATATAAAGGATCGTTTATAATTTGCCGATCATTATAAGAATTTTACTATTAAATAAATTTTCTAATAAAAATATTGTTAGCAGCTCTGAGCATCTTGAAAAATAGCAAGGTTTTGTCATTCCCAATCAATCAGTTATATGGCATCTATAGGATATATTCGACCGATCCCGGCCGTTCCGACTTATATACTGCCGTTCCCGGCCGTTCCGACTTATATAAAGGAAATAAGGATGTGTGGAAAGTTTCACGTCGATAGATTTAAAACTGAGAGACTAGTTTGTGTAGAAACAGACAGAGAGACATGCTTATATCAGGAGGTGATCCTGATCCAGAATATATACACTATATAGGGTCGGAGATGTCTCCTTCACTACGTTGGACACTTTTGACCACAATTGTAATACTCTCTGCAAGGGTATAAAAATACGAGGGAGCTGTAGCACATGAAAAATTTTATTTGCTCTGCTGTCATCTTGCTCCCAAATTTTTACTATTGCTACGTCTACGGGGAGCACAGTATTTGACTATTGCTATTGCTATAGTTTTTGCTCCGAGAAAATTCGGAGCAGAGCACAGCACATAATTTTTCATCAATCTGCTACTGCTCTGCTCCGATTGTCAAAATAGTGAGTGCAATAGCAGTAGAAAAATGAGTTACTACGGGAGTAGCATAGTTTTCAAACCCTGGCTTATATCTTCACATGCCAGTAGATCGAACCAATCAAATTTCTAAATTAACTTATATAGTTTTATAAAGTCAGCCTTATGGAAGAATCGAACTTTATGAGATTTAACTGAAGACTTAAGGTCAATTAAGCTATTGTTTTCGATGTAAACCTCAAGAGTGGGTTGATATGGAAAGAAGAAATTCTGGAATGAGTAATTCCATCAGGATCAGAAACGAAACACAAGTCCAGCAGGCGACCTAAAGAATTTCTAACATGGTTAATTTGCACGAGTTACATGTGGAACGTGGAACCGGAGGGAAAAAATAATGCGAATTAAGCAATAAAGACGGTGAATTACCAACGTTGCACCACATAAGTTCTGGGATATTGAAGTCGGGGATATTACACCATCAGACAGACTATCCAAAACGAACCCAATAGCGGAGTAATGTTGCCAGTATGTGGGGGGCTCGGATGAAGGTGATATGTAAGAACAGGTAACGTATAAAGATTGACCGGACAAGATGATTTTAATACATAGAAATTCTATGTCTCGAAATTCTTGTGATTTTACCTCTTCGACTCCAAAGGGAATTTGGAGTCTACAGAAATTAGCGTCTAAAAGTGGTGTACTTACTTGGAAAAAGTTTGGAGCTTAAGATCTCCGGCTTTAACCGAATTTCTGTAAAGACTATAGTGTGAGATGCAAAGGGAGTACTATCAGAATACAGCACAATGTGTTTAAAATTTTAAAAGTTGGTTCTTATGAATATAAATAAATAAAAAAAAACACCGGATTGTGTGATGCTAATATATAAAAGATTAAATAACAAGAAAGGAAAGCTAACTTCGGACGGAGCCGAAGTTGATATACCCTTGCAGTTGAGTGGCAGTCCGCTAGGTGGCGACACGCATATTATATTATTAGATATATATCGGATCGTATATAGTCGGGAGATCCTTATGATATTTGGCATCTTAAAAAAACAACGAAGTTATGGCATTCCCGATCAATCAGTTATATGGCAGCTATAGGATATAGTCGGCCGATCCTTGTGAAATTTGGCATGTCGAATAACTTCACTCAAAGTGGAATCCATACAAAGTCCCCTTCTATCTTAAAAAACAACGAAGTTATGGCATTCTCGATCAATCAGTTATATGGCAGCTATAGGATATATCTTTTGACCAAAATTATAATACCCTCTGCAGGGGTATAAAAACGCAGTGCGCACAAAAAAACACGTACGTTCGCATTAAGATAAAAAAAAGGAAGATGTCAGGAGGAATTCTTCAAATTTTTGGATGCACGTTGCGAGGAACGTTGCACACGTGAAACAATCGGAGGCAAGACTACAGACTTAATCGGTGACAAGAAAAAGAAGGTCACACATTCGGTAGAAGGTTGGTTCTACTTGAAGGAAACAAGTGGAGCAAATGTCATTCTACAAAACATCATCGGTATGGATGTCGACAAATCATGGATATGTCAGCAGGACAGAGGATTTGGTTTGCCAAGGAAAAGAATCTCTGCTACAACTGTCTGAAACATGGTCATGGGGCCAGAAAATGCAAATCTACATTCAAGTCCAGACAATTTTAAGGTCAGAATTACTCATTGTTGCACCTGCAAGGCACGCAAAAGGCTATTGGAACAATCGCTCAAACTGGTGATGATCAGGAGAATCCTAGCGCACACTTCTCAACGGTGACTACTAGTCACATGGCACAAGCATGTTCTGCAGCAATTTACCAACAAGGCACTGCCAATTCAAAACATATACATATTCAAAACAAATACTTGGTTTGGCTTGTACGCCATCACGGATAATGGTTACGGGAATTTCATCAATTAAAGCAGACACTACAAGGGTATGCAGCACTTCCAATCCCGTATTTCGCATGATCAGCTGGTAGTCAAGGCTTACGTGCTTGGAAAGATCACATCATCATTGGAAAGACCATGGACGCGTCTGCAATTCGAGTTTTCAACTATCTGCAACTGGCAGATACACAATTTAGCACAAATGCCCCAATTGACATTCTTTTGGGCAGCGTACATGTTTGTAGTGCTATAACTGGGAGAAAGATCTACGACAACAAAGTAAAGCTCATTGCTTTATCATTAATTTCGCATAGATAATTATGTCACAGCTTTCATCACTCGCAAGCAATGCTATGGCACTAACGACAATCGACAACGATGCTTATCTCAGAAGGTTCTGGAAACTGAAGAGCATAAAACCCAACGCAGAAGTACAACCTGAAGATGAAGTGGTGGGAGAAACACTTTCTTGCAACACACACTCGAGACGAACAGGGAAAGTAAACCGTGGAACCCATATGCAAGAAATCTCACCGAGCGAAATTCCCAAGTTATTACTTGCAAACAAGGCTCTAGGGAACCAATCTCAATTGGTCAAGATTTCACCAATCATCAACAAGGCCAACCCGCTTAGAGTGGGTGGACGAATCCAACATTAACAGTTGTCAGCAGAAGCAAAGCATCCTATTTTGCTTGCAAAGAATCATCGGATCACTTATTTAATCATTGTACAGGAGCAGCATTTCAACTTGCATCCTGGATTCTCATCTCGCTTCGTTATGGTCCTACAAAGGTATTTGATTTTTGGCGCAAGAAATTTAATACGCAAAATCACGTACAACTATGTGGCTTGCTTCGGCAAAGGCAACACACAATGCATCCACGTATGACAGATCTATTGAGCATACATATCACGAAAGTACTTCCATTCGTTAACACACGATGCGATTACGCAGGACCCATTCTTCTGAAGGACGCAAAGGAGCGCAATCCACGCATAAGTAGGGGCTATGCTTATTCGTTTGTATGGTCACTTTGGCGATGCACCTAGAAATCACCACGGACCTATCCACAGACACATTGCTGGCGACGTTGCGACGATTTTTCTCTATACGAGGCAAATGCAACCGCATGTACAGCGACAATGGTACAAATTTCATCGGAGCGAAGCTATCCCTCGATGAAATACAGCAACTCTGAAGTTTATCACAACACAAGGATCACATCGTAAACACTCTTGCAGACGAAGTTATACAATCATCCCAAAACGTGCTCCACATTGGAGAGGAAAATGGGAATCAGCAGTTCGATGCTTAAAACAGCATCATCGACGAGTAATGGAAATACCACACTTACATATGAACAAATGCGCACCTTGCCTGCGTAAATCAGTGTTGTCGTGAAAATATAGTTGACCGATCCTAAATCCGATATAAAATTTGGCAGACCAGAGATCGGCTGCTATTTATGTGCAGGGATATGTTAATTTCGACTCCGTCCGCAATTAGCTTTCCTTTCTTGTTTAATGTTAAAATTAATTATTTTTCTGCTGAGTTCTAAATGATAATAATATTTATATATTTCTTTTAAAAATAAGAGACATAATTTTACATTTAAAAAACGAATATCTACATGCGTTTTTATACCCTTTCAGAGTGTATTATAATTTTAGTCAAAAGAGTGCAACGTAGTGAAGGGGCCATCTCGGAAGTATCTATATTCTTGATCAAAATCACCTCAATCACGTCTTTCTGTTATTTCTACGCAAACTATTATAACATTTACTTATTTAGTTATTTAGGCCAGTAAATAAACGATATTTCTCGGAGCTCAAACTCTTGTTTATTTACTCTCTTCGACAGCTTTTAGGTTATGTGTTTATGTTTTGATTCGATACAATCGATATGATATTTAAAGCGCCCTCTGACTTGGCGGGTAATTTTGAATTTGAAACATTTATCTTCAACACTTTCCTTTGTGAGAATTCAATAATAACAATTCAATTGACAAACTTGATAATTTTATGACTCTATATAAAGCAAAAATAAATGGTGTTTTTCTCTTTCAGAAGAGTCCAATCTTGTTGCAAAGAATCCGGAGACGAGTATTGAGGATCGGCTTCGTCATCATATCTGCGAGTTGTTCCTCAGTCGGGATTTGTTCGATCCCAAATTCTCCCTCAGCAATTCTTTCCCTGATGAAGAAATGCTTGTTGGCTATGTGCTTGGTCCTGCGATGGAATTCGGGGTTTTGGGCCAGGCTCATGGCAGCAGTATTATCGACCTGGAGAATCGGGGCTCGGTCCAATCTGTCGATTTCCTGAAACAATCTTTTACGTCAAATTATTTCTTTTGCAGCTTCATTGGCTGCTACGATCTCAGCCTCTGTAGTAGAAATGGCCACCATGGCCTGCCTTTGACTTTTCCATGAAATCGCTCCTGAGGCAAACATGATGATGATCCCTGATGTAGACCTCCCAGTCTTCGTGCAGCCACCAAAGTCAGCATCGCTGTAGCATACGAGGATTCCCTTCTTCTGTTTCCGATAGACTATCCCAACGTTGATTGTTCCGGAAATGTAACGGAAAACCCTCTTTACTTGTGCAATGT
Source organism: Drosophila atripex (assembly GCA_035045925.1). Lineage (NCBI taxonomy): Eukaryota > Metazoa > Arthropoda > Insecta > Diptera > Drosophilidae > Drosophila > Drosophila atripex. The sequence continues at coordinate 382,888 of JAWNOP010000041.1, read as the reverse complement.
TTTCTTTTGTAGGATTTTCAAGCGTTCTTGAAAGAAATCCGATGCAGAAAGCCAAGTCTGGCCTAGTTCCAAGCATGAGGTACATGAGAGCTCCGATGGCTTGGCGATAAGGGAACGCAATCGTCTCTGATTCTTTCCCTGCTGTCGTAATTTCCAAATTCTTGAGAAGTGGGGTTGAAACAGCTTTGCAATCCGAGAATCTGAATCGCTCCAAAATCCTTGTGGCATATCCTTGTTGACAAATTTTTAGTCCATTTTTTTGTTTCTTGATTTCGAGTCCCAAGAAGCACTCAGCCTTGCTTGAGACAATTTTGAACTCTGATTTTAACTCGTCCAAAAATTCTTCCAAATCTTGCGTATCTGTTGCTGCGGCGAGTCCGTCATCTACGTAAACAACAAGTATAATCTTTTTGCCATTTCTTTCCCTGACGTAGAGACATGGATCTGCCTCGCTGACTTTGAAATTGTGTTTCCGCAGGAAACCTCCGAAGCTTTCGATCTTTCGGAAGTGCTTTCGATCCTCTGGGGAGTCTTGTCAAGTTCCAAGTTTCATTCTGATGTTAGGAATCAATTTCCCATATAGGAATCAATGGAAAGGTAGGTTGACGCCTGGTTCACTGTTGCTGAATTTCTCTTGAAATTTTACATCCCTCGACACGACTACTTTGTGCTTCTCTGGTAAGTAAATACGATACCTCTCATCGCCGTCGTAACCCACCAGGTATCTTCTTCCTTTTTTGGCATGGAATGTGTACATAGCACGTCGATCCTACGATTCGAAGATGTTTGATTCTTGGTTTCTTGCCCAGCCAAAGTTGGTAAGGGCTCAGACCCTTCAACGAAGATTTGCCCGTCCTATTGAGAACGTAGACTGCTGTGCTGACCAGCTCGGCCCAAATTGCTTCTGGAAATTTTATTTCTGGATTAGAATACTTGAAAGTTCTCGCCATTTCGACTATCGTTCGATTCTCTCTCTCGACACCACCGTTTTGTTCTGGAGTATACGGAGCGGTGAGTCGAAAAGTTATACCAGCTTCCTGAAGAGTTTCTCTCACTCCTGCACAGTCGAATTCTCCTCCATTGTCGCTCAGGAATTCTCGAATTGTGTGCCCTTGTTGCTTGGCGTGAGAAACCATGCGTCGCAGCACGTCCTTGAGCTCTGATTTCTGCTTGACGATGTACCCATATCGAAACCTGGTGAAATGATCCTTAAAAACTACCAGATACCTCTTCTTCTGGAAAGAATCCTCAAATGGGCCGCAAACATCGCCTGACATCAGTTCCCCTGGCTTCATCGCTGGTTTCCTCGTTCCAAATGGCAATCGATGCGTCTTTCCAAGGATGCAAGGCTCGATAAAGCTACTCTCGAGCCTGACTTGAATGCCCATTTCTCTGCCCATGCCCAAACATGACAATTTGATTAGTTAATTCGTCGAAAGTCTTTTCTTCTTCTTTTGTCAAAAGCATCCAACTTTGACGGAACGTTTCAAAGGTTTTTGGCAAAATATGTAGCGTTTTACAAACAAGTATTAAATCTGGCAGCTCAGTTTCTTTTTTAGTCTTCAAAGCTTGATTTAAATTGTTCCATAGACTACGCAATTTTGCTATGTGGGTTGATACATCGTTACCTGGATTCCAAGAGAAAGCGAAAAACTCGTTGCATATCCTGAATACCTGGTCCTTCGCTGTTGCTTCAAACTGATTTTTCATGGCTTCCCACGTATCGTGTGCTGTCTCCTTGTCCATGATATTCTGGTACACCGAGTCCGTGACCGCAGTGGTAATCATGGATTGTGCATAGCTGTTGGCCTTACGAAAAAAATCGCTCTTCTCCTTGTGCTTCTTTTCATCTGCTGTTGAGGCAACTTCTGGCAATGGATCCAGTTTGACGATCTTTCCGTCCAACGCGTCGAGAGCACCGTCGTGATAATCTATCAGGTCCCTAATTTTTCTTTTCCAAATCCGATTGGGCCGATTGGGCGGTCGCGCCTGAGAGCTTCGTGACATGCTTCGCCAAATCCATCGTGATCGAGCAAACTTTACTTTTTTCTTTTACTTTAAACTGAAAAAAACGTTCCTGGGCCCATAACCTATTATAACTTTTACTTATTTAGTTATTTAGGCCAGTAAATAAACGATATTTCTCGGAACTCAAACTCTTGTTTATTTACTCTCTTCGACAGCTTTTAGGTTATGTGTTTATGTTTTAATTTGATACAATAGATATGATATTTAAAGCGCCCTCTGACTTGGCGGGTAATTTTGAATTTGAAACATTTATCTTCAACACAAACTAGTTTCTTAGTTTTAAAGCTATTGACTTCACACTTTGCGCTTATCCTTCGTTGCTTTTCACACAGTACATAAATCAGAACGGACGGGATTGGGTGACAATATCCTATAGCTGGCATATAACTGATTTATCGGAAATTCTATAACTTTGGTGTTTTTTACGTTAGAAGCAAGGAACTTTCTATGGTTTTCATAACTTTGTTGTTTATTAAGCTAGACGATTGGGTCTTAAAAGAGATTAAAATTTGTGCAAACTTATCTGATCTGTCACTTCATAAGGAGCGGCCATCTATATCTTATAGCTGCCATATAACTGAGTGATCAAAATGTGTCATTTGCTATTTTTAAAGATGCTTGTGGCTGAATGATTTTATAGTGTAATTCCTGCAAGATTGGGCCAATTATATACGATCCCATATAAATCTAATAATATAAACTGCTACTTAACCTCAAGATAAGCTATACATATAAGCTTGGGCTCCGGCAAAAGTTAGCTTTCTTTTCTTGTTTTATTCCTATTCTATTACAAAATATTCCTCGAAAACACACGTAAATTATAATATGTATTAAAATAAAATTTCTTTTATTCCTAAAAAATATATGCTAAAAATACTTCTATAAAACGAGAAAGAAAAGCTAGCTTCGGGCACAGCCGATGGTATTGTACCCTAGCAGTTTTTCTAAATTTCAACTCAGGTTTCGAGGGCACTAATTCTGTAGTTGTAGTGGGAAATTTTCAACATTAATTTTCATGCAAGGAATTCGTGTCTCCATGCAAATTCCTAACTCTGTAGATATCAAATATATATATATGTATGTTATATCATTTTACAGTCTCCCTGTAAAATGAATAAAAACAGACATACGTACATGCTTTATTTTTATCAACTCGTAGTCCTTATTAAGATTTTATATAGGGTTTTTAAAAAATCTTTTTATAAAATTTACATACCGTCAGGGTATAATATATATGGGCTATCAAAAACTTCTGAAGTTTTAAACTTCAGCAACTCAGGGTCTGAAGGGATAAATATCAATCTAGTTAATAGTAGAACTATAATTAACGCTATAGTTTACTTAAAATGTTAGATTTAATTTTATTATGTTAGATTTAACATAATGTTAGATTTAATACTGCATACATACTTCCTATTTGAAAGAATCCATGGCCTTCATATCATCATTTAAATCTGCAGTACTGCATGAACTGGAAACATAAAAGTTAGAATTTTGGCTCTTGCAGTTTTTGCCTTCGTCGCTGGTTTCCTCAGAATCTGACAAAGCTGGTTCTATTTCTAAAGCTAATTTCGACAACCGATGTCGATTCTGAAACTGTATATCTGTGTCGTTAGATCGTCTTATATGATCGACTCCTTGTCGATCACTAATCAATTTCATTTCGCAGGCACCAAAAGCTTGAGTGGGCGCGACACCTGATATATTTTGCATAAGATTGACTCGAGCAAACTTTCTCTCGGAAATGGTGGTTGTCTTTCGCGTGTAGTTCGACATTTGTATTGTGGCCTTGGTAATAGCATATCCAAGGAGACCTACTCCTAATAAAAGGGCGCTCCAGAAGGACAATGGATTAACCAACGGAAGTAGGTTCAGATAAAAGTTGAAGCGAGAGTCTAAAAAGTCGGGAAGTTTGGGCATCATCTGAAATTGGATTGTTTATTTTTAAGCTCTGGATAATTAACAGTCATACATACAATCTCAAACCAAAGCATGGGTACTGTCAGGTGACTGAATTTCGAAGCAGCCTGATAATTGTTCATATTTTGAAAGTGCATATTTATTTGAACTTTTACTGACAACGATAGTGGCAGTCCTGATTCCTGAAAATGTATCATATTTAAGACATAGTAAGAGTTGAATAGCTTAATGAAGTGAAAATGATGCTCTTGAAACTAAATAAATTGTAATTTAAATTACACATTTATATAACCTCAATTAAAACTTGTTGTTTTTATACTGCCTCCTCTACTTTTTTATTATGCAGCCTTCTCATTTTGGTTCCAAGTTTTTGTTTAATTTGGTTCGTCATGGTTTATTCATTGCGTATTTCATTAAATCAAAAACCGGTAAAACTTGAGTCAAAATTGTTATTGACTGATTGAACAATTGATTGATTCATGTTTTAATATAATATAGTAGCACACTATTAGAGTTGGATAACAACTCATTTTAAAATCCGGAAACATAGTAATTTGATTGGTGGGTGTTGACGATTCCGCTTAGATTGAGTTAAAACCAGTTCCTTGAAAACAAGCTGACATTAGTGCAAAATACAAAAGCAATGTAATGACTTCATTCAAGGTCGTGCAAGTGGCCTTAGTACATTATAGCTACAAAGTGATTATATATGTAGAATACAAGTTCACGTCGACTTCCTCCTTCACATTATCAATTTCAATTACGAGTATCCAATTAGTTAAAATGTAATAACCTGTTTTGAAGTGAAACCAATTAATCGGAAACATCGTACTGAAAAAAAGTATAACTTTAATACTTTTGCTGGAATCAAACTTAATAATTCATTATTGAGAGCTAAATTGTTCACTTTTAACAACTAAAATTTTCATGTTGGTTACAGCAGGTAACCTTTTATTAAAATATTGACTTATAATTACCTTAATCGATTTTCCACCCAATCGCTATGTAGTTTAATATACGTTTAACATTTATTCAAATGTTTGAAATACTTCTAATTATTATCAGTAGAGAACAGTCGAAACTTTTCTGCGAGGGTGTTGTTTTGTTAGTTTATACTATGTGAGTCGTGACAAAGCTGCGGCACAAAAATTACATATGCCCCTAGAATTTAGCCCTACCGAGCACTACCATAAATCAATCTTTGAGCCCAAATTGAATTCATATTGTTAGACTATGTATTTTTGAGTCATGATCATATTACCGGTTTTTAAAAAGTCATGACTTGGACATACCGGTTGTATGATAAACTCTGAAGAATGTATGGCCGGATCAGGATTCATGCCGGTTATGTTTTTCTGGAGTCCCACGTCGCCTCCCATGAAATGAGGAAAGCTCAGAGATATTGGAAATCCATAGTAACAATCGGTGACGTCAATTAATCCTACGGGCTGACAATAACCTGCAGAAAACAAAGAATACCAAATTCATTATAAACTTCAAAATTTTTATTTTTGGTTTTATTTGGTTCATACTAGGTTTTACTAAATGCCTACTTATATATGTATATCTTTATATACGAAGTTTATATACCCTTGCAGTTGAGAGGCAGTCCGTTAGGTGGCGACACGAATCTTTATTATAAGATATATATCGGATCGTATATAGTCGGCCGATCCTTATGATATTTGGCAGATCGGATTAGTTTGCACAAAGTGGAATCTATACAAAGTCCCATCCTTATATCTTAAAAAAACAACGAAGTTATGGCATTCTCGATCAATCAGTTATATGGCAGCTATAGGATATAGTCGGCCGATCCTTATGTTATTTGGCGTGTCCAATTTTATTTCACCCAAAGTGGAATCCATACAAAGTCCCATCCTTCTAACTTTAACTAACAACGAAGTTATGCCACACATATATATTATGTTTTTTCGTCACCTTTTTTAAATAATTGCCATAAAAATCTTTTTTATGCCGGAAATTCGGAAATCTTAGCTGGAAACATTATACCCTTGCAGAGGGAATTATAATTTTGGTGAAAAGTGTGCAACGTTATGAAGGAGACATCTCCGACTCTATAAAGTATATATGTTCTTGATCAGGATAACCTCCTGAGTCGATATGAGCATATCCTTCTGTCCGTGTGCCTGTTTCTACGCAAACTAGTCTTGAAAACTTTCAGTTTTCAAGCTATCGACTGAAACTTTGCACACATCCTTCTTCAATCCAAAATCATCCAAAATCCTTTGCAGGCAGTATATAAGTCGGAACGGCCGGGATCGGTTGACAATATCCTATAGCTGCCATCTGACTGATTGATCGGAAATGGCATAACTTCGTTGTTAAGATAGAAGGATGGGACTTTGTATGGATTCCACTTTGGGTAAAATAATTCGACATGCCAAATTTCGTAAGGATGGGCCGACTATATACGATCCGATATATGTCTAATAATATAAGATACGTGTCGCCACCAAGCGGACTGCCACTCAACTGCAAGGGTATATCAACTTCGGCTTCGCCCGAAGTTAACTTTCCGTTCTTGCTTTTAATTTAACCTTCACCCGGTCAAAAACAGTCTTTCCCTTATTAGCCTTTAGCCCACTCTCATAGAAGAATTATCCATTTTCTGTGTAAGTTCGACATGAATCAGTGATATACAAAATGAAAGAGTTTGCTTTAATTAGATCCTTTTTAATCCAAAAAAGTTCAAAAAGTCATTTTGTTTGGACTGTATAATTTTCTTTAATCACATTTTTCTTTTGAATACGATTCACTCGTCGATCGACATCTCAACCATACTAATAATAAACGTCCAAAAGATATTCAAAAAGTATTTCCCAAATTCCAAAAAATGTCTAGCTTGTCAATCTGTTTGTGGCTTTGTGTGTTATAGCACATAGCATACAGCATATATGCTGTATGGTTAGTGGTTATAGTCACAGTTTTCTTTTGTCGTCATACCGATCGGTTGTTTTATTCTTCCAAACCTAAGCTAATACCAAAGGAAAGCTAATAATCAAGCTCAAATTCCAAAAACAACAAAACTAGCCAACACCCTATAAATAGACCGCATGCGCCTTGGAGCAGACCACTATCAGTGTTTCTTCAGTTCAACGGGCTGCATGCGCAACCCCCCAGACACCCGGAGTGATCGGACTTCACCCAACAGTAAGTTGTATTAAGAATTAATGGTGATCATTTCAAAGTTTGTCACCCTTCACGATCAAAAAAATGTTTGATGCGACCCATGCAGCCCAAGTAACAAGCGTCAAAAATACGCGTGACGAAAACCTCTTAGTATTGACAAAAAACCAAAAACAATCACTTAAACTCACCAGCATTTCCCACAACATTCCCGTAGTCGTTTCGGAAAATCGCAAACTCAATCCTTTAAATTTATTGTCACGAGATCAGAGGTATCTAAGAGGTCGATATCTAAAAATCCATTTTAAAACAAAAAGTGTCTGCGGTCAGAAAAATTACCGGACGATCATTTTTTGAAACCTAAGGAACGACATATCTGAGAGTCGAAGTTCGACCATATTAAATATACCACCCCCAATGCGCTGCAACAAGAATTGGACAAACTAAAAAATTGTTCAAAAATTCCAAAAAACCTGCAATAATGGCAGTGAACTCGGTCACATCAACTTAGAAGAGGGAGAATCCTTCGAACGAGAAACGTTTTAGATAAACTGCACAGGAAAAAAAATCCCAGCCAACGATCATCACCCCAGACACAAGAAATACCCAATATTCCAAACACACAAGGAATTACATACAATTAAAGCACTGATAAAGACAGACAACAAAATAGCATAAAAGACACCAAAATGCCGGCTCCCTACACGCACCAGTTGCAAACACCAACAAAATTGAACAATACTAAAGACGCAACAACGCTAACTCTCAGACTGCTCTTCTCCGCCATTCGCTTTCTTCTCAAGACAATAACAGGTCTACTCTTTGTGTATGGGGACATGCATCATGAACCCATGTCTGCCACCTCTGGAGAAGAATACACTGAAAATGCTAAATCGTTCAAATCAAATTTCTGCCAAAATTATCAGCAACAAAACAGAACGCCGTCTTATTATTAAAAAAGATAACTCTACTACCTCAATTCTAACCAGATTCAAAATTAACAAGAAAGGAAAGCTAACTTCGGACGGAGCCGAAGTTGATATACACTTGCAGTTGAGTGGCAGTTCGCTAGGTGGCAACACGCATCTTATATTGTTAGATATGTGTCGGATCGTATATAGTCGGCCGATCCTTATGAAATTTGGCAGTTTAAAATTTGGTTAGTTTGCAAATAGTAGAATCCATAGATCTGTCCGTCTGTTTCTACGCAAACTAGTCTCTCAGTTTTAAAGATATCGTCTTCAAACTTTGCACACACCCTTCTTTCCTTTGCAGGCAGTATATAAGTCGGAATGGCCAGGATCGGTCGACTATATCCTATAGCTGCCATATAACTGATTGATCGGAAATGGCATAACTTCGTCGTTTTTTAAGATAGAAGGATGGGACTTTGTGAAATAATTCACTTTGGGTGAAATAATTCGACTAATCCGATCTGCCAAATTTCATAAGGATCGCCCGACTATATACGATCCGATATATATCTAATAATATAAGATGCGTGTAGCCACCTAGCGGACTGCCACTCAACTGCAAGGGTATATCAACTTCGGCTCCGTCCGAAGTTAGCTTTCCTTTCTTGTTAATTGTACTTTTATAAATCTAGCAATTTTTTGTCACCAAAATTTATATCTGATATTCGGTCCATTGGATGCGCGTTCGTAACCGTTATTTTACCAGGCCAAGATTTGATTAGACTTAAATTGCTTAGCAAATGGAAAATATTTTTTCGCTCGACTAGGAGCGTAAACGCAATCAGCAAAATGGTAAAGATTGGTGAAAGCTATATGCCGTTCGCACCGAAATGTTCGACTGGGTAATCTAATATGTATAACTTAACAAGGAGTTTGGAGTTTCCTCTTTGTGAAAAATTTAATTTCTTGTAATAAACAATTAGGGCCTACCTTTTCTACAGAAGCATTTGTTAGCATTATTGGTTACTCCATTGTCAAAAGCGTTGTCCTCAAACACATAACTGTAACCACTTAGGCTGCCAAATGTTTTCTTTTCACCAACTCGATACTGAGGACCAAATATAATGTTCATTAACTTTTTTATATTCGATGGACTTAATTATGAACATATGTACGTACCAAGTGGATGGGTCTGCACATGCTCTTCCGAAAAAACTTCACTGTCTCATTGGGCAAAAGAAAACTTTTGAACTTAGTGCCATCAGAAGCGTGTTCAATGTTGCTACAATGTTCATCCTCCCATTGAGGTAAAGTTGCCTCTCCTCTGTAGGTTGCATATAAGCCAGACTCTGCCGGATTTGACTTTCCCGTGTAAAAGGTCTCAAAGTCCGTTGAAAAGTCATACATGCGGTCTATAAGTCCCACTTTCTCGAAGGATATCCAGTTTGGTAAAAATTTGTTACCCAATGTAGCCAGCGCTGACGGGTAACCGAACATAAACTCCTTGGCAGTAGTTTGAACTATAGGTTCCGAGTTGGTACTCACAAGTAGAGTTTTTAAAGCCATTCGAACAAAAAACGGATGGTTGGCAGTAAGATGTGATATAGCCTAAATAAAATAATGTTTTTTTTCAATTAGGACTGAATGATATCAAATATATATATATATATATATATATATATATATATATATATAAATTATGTTAGTCAATTTCTTATATATGAGTTAATTTCTATAAGCTTCTATTAAAATCGGAATCAACAAAGTATTGGAAGAACTTTATATAAGATACTTGCGGTATACATTTAGTGTATATCGTATCCCATATATAACTAAAAAAAATTTTGTTATACCCTCGCAGAAATTTTGGTCAAAAGTGAAGATCGGGTATCGCAACGTCTCCGACCCTATAAAGTATATATAACAAATTCATTATCAGGATCACTTCCTGATTCGATACAAGCATGTCCGTCTGTCTGCCTGGTTCATCGCAGTCTCTCAGTTTTAAAGCTATTGACCTGGTTCAACGCAGAGTCTCAGTTTTAAAGCTATCGACTTGATACTTTGCACACATAATTTTTATACCCTTACAGAGGGTATTATAATTTTGGTCAAAAATGTTCAACGCAGTGAAGAAGACATCTCCAACCCTATAAGGTATGTTTATTCTCAATCAGGATTATCTATTGAGTTGATATGAGCCAGACGGACATGCTCATATCGACTCAATAGAGCCAGACGGACGTGCTCCGAACAGGGTCGGAGATGTCTTGTGACCAAAATTATGGGAAATTATGCCATTTCCGATCAATCAGTTATATGGCCGACCCCGGCCATTCCGACTTATATACTGCCTGTAAACGAAAGAAGAGCGTGTGCAAAGTTTGAAGATGATAGCTTTAAAACTGAGAAACTAGTTTGCGTAGAAACAGACAGACGGACACGCTTATGTATATCGACTCAGGAAATGATCCTGATCGAGACCAGTTCTTAACAAAGAACTTTTTATTTCAATTAAGTAAATTAAATGCATTATTTACATTTTTTGTTTGGTTTTTGATGTTTGCAAACTACTAAAAGCCAATCGGCAACCGAATATGTTTCTTTAATGCTATGAATATGCAACTTAGCTTCACAGCCGGTACCTTGGGTTGCTCTACTTATCGAACTATATCTTAAGTAAGCGACTTTTCCAGATATAATCGATATATCAAGAGTTGCGTTATCTCAAAAACTATCTCCACATTTAATATAATTAGGATTGTTAGAGCCAATTAAAAAAAAATTTTAACCTTTTTTTTTATTTTTTGTTTCATTGTATTTCTTTTTCCATAAGAATTAGACATTTAATTTTGAAGAAAGTGAAAAATATTTTTAAAAAACCTTTCTAACGAAATATAGGATGTGAAGTTAGCTTCATTGGTTGTAAAGTTATGTGTTTGTTATATTTAAAAGTCTTTTTTATTTTTTAAAGTAACCTTAATTAATTTAAAAAAAGTCGTAGAACAAACGTTGTTCGTATTTTATTAAAGAACATACTAAAATTTTTTCAAAATTTTAGAACACAAAATAAGACAAACGCGGACGGTACATTTTTCGGAGCTAAATTTGGCAAACATCTTCATTTGGAAAATTCTTTAAAAATTAATTTTTTTCTGATCTTTTTCCTGAATAACTTTTGAAAGAAATGTCGGATCGTGATGATTTAAGTACCAATCAACGCGTATTTTGTATCTGTGTATATTTTACAAATATTTTGTGTGGTGACACCGATGTCCCCACAATATCCAATTTAGTGAATCAAAACATTTTTACATTTACGCAAATTTCTCCCAAGCGAAACTACTTTTGGCTAATGTTTGGATCAAATCCCTCTAATGAAAACAATACCTTTCATTTGGTACATCATTCATTCAGATTGAACGCACACTGAAAATTTTTAATTCTTCGGCTATATATACTGTCTTCACGCGCCTGATATATCAAGGGCATGCGTGACGCCAGCTAGCGGACTACCCTCTGCTGTGATTTGAGCTGCAACTTTTTGCAACATTCCGACTTATTTCCTTTTTTGTGTTCGGGCATATTTTGTGATTTGTCGTATTCGTATAAAATGTGCAACGTAGTGAAGGAGACATCTCCGACACTACAAAGTATATATATTTTTGTCGTATAAAAATGTTCAACGCAGTGAAGGAGACATCTCCGACACCACAAAGTATATATATTTTTGATCAGGATCACCTCCGAAGTCGATATAAGCATGTCTCTCAGTTTAAAAGCTATCGACTTCAAACACACACCTTATTTCCTTTGCAGGTAATATATAAATCGGAATGGCCGGAATCAGTCGACTATATTCTATAGCTGCCATATAACTGATTGATCGGGAAAGGTACAAACCAAGACTGAAGAGCACTTCCGAATCCGAGCATCTGGACAATGCTCAGAAAAACTATTACATGTACCAGCTGGAAAGCAGCAAGGGCCTAAAAGTGGTAGTAAAAGGAATCGAACTCGATGTTACCGCCGCGAAAATAAAAACCACTCTTAAAGAATAGGGCTTCGCCGTCAAGAATGTTATTAACGTTCTAAATAAAGATAAAAAGCCACAACCCCTCTTCAAGGTCGAGATTGAGCCAGAAAGCAAGTCGCTGAAAAAGACGAAGTCCACCCACTACAAGATCGCATATCTTTTGCACCGGAGAATCACTGTTGATGAGCCACATAAACACAACGGTCGAGTGCAATGTACTAATTGCCAAGAGTTTGGACACACTAGGTCATACTGAACACTTCGGGCTGTGTGTGTAGTCTGCGGGTACGCCCACAACTCCGCTCAATGCACTACAAATAAAGACAGTACCGTGAAGAAATGTGGAAACTGAGGAGGCAACCATAAGGCAAACTATAGAGGATGTATGGTGTACCAGAAGTTGAAGAGTCGTTACTTGGGGATCGTTTTATAGCCGCAGGAGACTACAACGCCATACGCACTGAGGATCACGTCTAATGACTCTCAAAGGAAGGCAATTGTACAATGCAATTATAAATGTGAGAAATAAACTGAACTATGATTCCCCTGGAAGCCCCACATACTGTCCAACCGACCCAGGCAAGCGCCCAGACCTTGTTGATTTTGCCGTGACAAACAACATACCTCACAATCTAATAAGTGCCAAAGCAGTCTCGGACTTATCATTAGACCACTCGCCTGTGCTTCTAACGCTTCTTCAAAGCCCAGAAATAACCGGACACCCCTTCAGCCTGACGTCGCCAAAAACGAACTGGCTTAAATAAAAAAAGTACGTAAGTGCCCACATAGCACTCGCCCCGGAGCTCAACATGGAATCGAACATCGACTACACTACGAGCGCCCTAGCAGAAGTAATCGTTGCGGCAGCTAAAATTTCTACCCCTCAAGGGAAGGAAATGGACCGAAACAAATACTACAAATCCAATCAGCAAATCAAACGGCACCCAAATCTTAGCGTCCCAATTGTAACGACCACCCCGATAAGAAACTCTTCGGGATGCTGGGCTTGCAGCGACGAAGACTGAGCTGAAACATTTGCTACACATCTCCAAATTGTCTTACAGCCAAACCTTGCCTCAAATTCATTCCTCCTGCCAGTAATTCAGCCAGAGGCTACCCCTCAGCCAACTGCTTCATTCCGGCCGATCGGGAATATTAATCTTGGCTATTCCCCAAAAAAGTGGAAGAATCTATCATTATAATGATACCGAAGCCTGGAAAAGACCACAGAATTCCGTCATCGTACAGATCAATAAGCCTTCTATCTGGATTGTTTAAACTGATTGAAAAATGATTCCAAACATGCATAATACCACATCTGGAAGCTTGCAATATTATCCCGGCACACCAATTTGGCTTCCGAAGAAACCACGGAACCACCGAGCAAGTAAACAGATTAACATCCGAAATACGTATTTGCCAACATACACCTACAATCTACAGGAATCATACCTCTACAATAGGGTATTCTCAGTGAGATTCAACGAGGCTACTTTGAGCGACTACATCATCGGATCTAGAGTTCCACAAGGAAGCGCACTCGGCCCGAGTCTATATGTTTTGTATACTGCAGATACCCACAACTAACAACTTCAACGTTCGCCGACGATACCGCTATCCTTAGTCGCTTCAGATGCCAAACGCAATCAACAAATCAACTGGCTAATCATCTAATAGTAGTGGAAAGGTGGCTGTTCGACTGGCGCATTAAAATAAACGAACAAAAGTGTAAACATGTAACGAATACTCTTAATAGACAAACATGCCCTCTGCTTTCACTAAATGGTATGCAGATCCCTCAAGCTAACAAAGTAACGTACCTTGGCGTCCACTTTGATAGACGACTAAGCTGGCGTAAGCACATCGAATGCAAGAAGATGCACCTAAAACTGAAAGCCAGCAGCCTCCGCTGGACTACAAGTTACTACTCTATTTTCAATCATAAAGCCAATCTGGACGTATGGATCCCATCATACAGCGACAGACATCGTTGCGTACAATCAAAAATCTTGAGAACTATCACTGGGGCATCTTGGTATGTTCGCAACGAAAACATCCACCGGGATCTCGCAGTGAAATTCGAAATTCAGAATCAAAAAGAGTCCTTCAAAGAAAAACAGTCGTCGCACCCAAATTTTCTCGCTCGGGGATTGACTCTTGGATTTTTAGGGCCGTCTAGCTCTGTATCAGTTAATATGACTCTTAGTAAAGTTAAAAATATTAGATATGATACACCTCTTGTTAGTCTCGCAAAGAGAAGATTCAAATAATAAAAGCAACGTTTAAATAAAAAAAAATTAAAGCTGAAAATAAAAAAAAAATAATATAAAAAAAATATTGAAGAACAAAATTATTATTATTATTATTGGATATGGTAGTACAGTTTACAAAACTATGACTAACAGTTTACGAGGCCTTCGACTACGTGTGTTAACTATTTAGATATGTTTATAATTAGCTAAGTTAACGGAATATTTATTATAATTTTAAATTTCGTTGCATGAATTGGTTTTTTTTAGATTTTTAATTGGTTTTTAATTTGATAATTGTTTTAATGTTTTCTGCTGATGGGTTCTTAAGAAACTCAGTGGCTGGCCGATTTTTTAGTAGATTTTGCTTGTTCTGAGAGATTGCTGGGCAGGAGTCTAAGATGTGTTCCATGTTTGTTGCGTGGGGTGTTGGGGTCGAGGAGGTGCTTGTGTGTTATGCTTGTATGTCCTAGCCGAAGTCTTATAAATTTAATTTGGTCAATTCTGCTGATTTCTTCTTGTGGTATTTTAGAGATTGCTGATATGTGAGTGTTGTTAGTGTTAATGTTTTTGTACCATGTGTTTCATTTATTTATTAAAGTTCCTTTTTCTTGTTTAAGTTTATTTTTTATCATTTTATTAATGTCCGTTATGTTTTCATTAGGCGTGTATATAAGCGGTATTTTTGTTGCCTCTTTTGCGGTTCTATCTGCAAGATCATTTCCTTTAATATTGGAGTGTCCTGGGATCCATAATATTTTTATTTTTTTATACCGCAGGGCGGTAGAATCCCGTACCGCAAAGCTTCTGTTTCAGTGGTTACAGCGTAGACAGTGTTTAAATTTATTTTAGATCCGACCGCGTAGATAAATTGTAGGTTTCTTTGATTTCAAAGAAAAGTTTCTGGAATGTTTCAGATGACATGTTTGTTTTTTTTTTGTAGTCGTGCAGAGAGGTATTGATTATATTTTGGGATAGTTGCAATGCTGGTTTGGTCTTGTATAGTTTGGTAGGTTTGAATGGGACGTTATGGAGTTGACCTCAAGGTTGTGTGTTGGTGTGGTGCGAAAGGACTGTTCTGAGTGCTGCGTTTAATGTGGTTTTTAATTTGTTTAGAAGGTTTTCCGGGGTGTATCCATATGTGTGAGGAGCGTAGTCGATTTTAGATATGAGTATTGATTTAGTAATGTTAAGTAGGGTGCTTGTGTTGCAATTAAATTTGTGGCTGGCCAGGCATTTAATAATGTTATGTTTATTGGTGAGAGATGGTATGAGAGAATTTATGTATGAGCTCCAGTTGTACCTATTTTTTATGGTTAGTCCAAGTATTTTGAGTGATGTTACGTTTTTTATGCTAGTGTTTTGTGTTTTGATTGTGCAGAGAACAAAATTAATATTAAATTTAAAACCTTATTAATATGTAACATTTAAATTCAAAGTTAATTGCATCGAAACCTGCAATAAATTCGATCAATTTTAGCCTCTTCCACTGACCACCAGGAAACGCATGCTTCCGACGCTAATTTCCTTCAATACGTTCAAATTCTTCTGTATACTTCTGCCATATCTGAAAATATTTTCCATGAAAACATTATTTAATTTATCATTATTAAATTACTAAAATAAGAATAATTTGATAAAAACAGCAACCAACTTACCTTACAATAATAAACAAATACGACGCAAAATTATCAACCCAATAAGACCGTTTCGACTTAAGTTAATTTAACATACACTCGATGCACACTAATTTCGCGGGATTTTGTTGCTGCTCTCAGCCAATGTTAAAATACAAATTTATGATAGAAATAATATTGTTTATTAAAAAAAGACTAATTCTTTAATATTAGTTTCTCAATACAACTTGTAATAAAAAAAAGTTCTTAAAATTAACATGATTAATTTGTATTTATTTATTTATTGAATGTAACAATAACTGTTACGAAAAATTCAGATAAATTGCTTTGAAAAGGGAACAAAATTCCACGGCATGCGATTTCTTGCTAAAAATTCTAGCGCCAGGCGACTGTCCGACTGGGGTTACTTTTGGGAGAAATCGTTAAAAATATAAATGGTGTTGGCTCGCGGTTGCAGAGGAGTTGGTGGCCAATATGGAGTACGCAAAATTGAGAAAAAAAATTTATCAAATAAAAAAACCTCTAGAAGAGGTTGAGGTTGACAACGGTGACGAACGTGCATGCATTGGCCAAAATGCCTGATATCAATTGTGGTCGCGAAAAAACCCAATGTATGTATGTGTAGGAAATTATATTATACATTAATACAATTCTTAAACGGCACGTGTCTGTTTTACATTTATTTGGCGTGACTGCCAATGTTTAAATGCATTAAAAATTACGAAGCAAGCAAGTTTTTATCTTTTCAAGTTAAAAATTTTTTTTTTTGTATTAAAAAATAAATAAAATAAAAAATACACTTTTTCTGCTGGAAAAAACCTTTTACCTTAAGATTTAGAAGTTGACATCTCGACCATTGCAAAATATTTGAAATGCGTCGAAAATGTTACAGAATAATATCGATAAAGTAAACACGAATTTCATCTGTAGTAAAGGGTAACATTCAAATACACACACACATGTGTACGTAATGCCAAGTTTGACACTTGGCTGCACGAAATAGGTAGCTCCACTTATAGGACTATATCTTGAGTTAACGAATTAAGTCAGATATAACCGATATATGAAAAGTTGCGTCGTCTCAAGAGCTATCTCCACGTTCATCATAAATAAGATCAAATGAACCAATTTTAAAAAGAAATGTTTGAAAGACGTTTGGTCGTAAAAAAAGTGAAATAGATATTTAATAAACATTTTGAACGGTATAAGGAACGTTTTAATATCTTCCTGGATTATGAATTTTTACTAACATCTTTTTTTAAAGTTTTTTAACGTAAACTTAAGGTATTTTAAAAATTTTTGGTAAAAGTTGCTCATATTTTAGTAACAAATATTTCCAATTTTTTTCCTTTATTAGAAAAGATCTGAAAAAATCTAATTTCCAATCGACGCGTCTTTAGAAGTAAAATGCGAATCAAAAATAGTATTCTATTTGGGGACTTAAATGTCACAACCAGCCCTAATTAAGTAATTAAAAATGTTTGTAGTTTACCCCTAATGTGGCCCAAACCAAACGACTTTTGGACAAAAATGATCTAATTAAAGCAATAAAGCTTTTCGATTGGTGTATGATTTGTTAAGATCGGATGCATATAGAATATTTTTAATCCTTGGGTTATATAAAGAGTCTCCTCGCGCACGCCAAGGCATGCAGTTCGTCACCGCGTGGACTGCCGTCCACAGTGATATAAAACAAAATACATCTTGACGATGTAAAACACCGGGGACTAACGTTCATGCGACGCCAAAAATATCTGAAATCAATTTTGGTGAAGAATAAACAAAATATATGTATAAAATATTTTAAATAAAAAATATTCTTATTCGGCACGTAGAACAATAACAATTAAAATAAGAGAGGAAAGCTTACTTCGGGCAACCCGAAGTTGATATACTCTTGCAGTTAAGTGGCAGCTTATGTTGTTAGGTATATATCGGATTATTGGCCGATCTTTCTAAGATTTACACCATAAAATAAATTTTATATCTTTAAATATCTTTAAAATAAGCAATGTTTTTTCATTCCGATAGTTCAGTTATATGGCATCTATAAGCTGATCCTTATCAAATTTGGCAGATCGGATATGTTAGCCCAAAGAAAAATCCATATAAAGTCCCAATTCTCTCTGGGCCTGCTGGGGCCTGTCACACGAAATTTTTGTGTCCATTTTCGTTGCATGAAATAAGTAGTCTATATGCTGTATGGTTAGTGGTAGGAGTATGATATTACGTGGAAGAGTGTTGCACAGATAAAGCTTTTAGTATAAAGGAATAGATTGTTAGTAGGGCAAACAGACAAGATGTGGTAGAGACCATTGTAGTCCAAACATAATACCCTGAACGGATCGTGTTAGGCATATATCGAACTACAATGGCTAAGGAGTAGAGGACGAAAGTTTCTAGTCCTTCTCCTAGGAACATTAAAATTTAAGCGTGCTAGTAAATTCTGGCTGTCTATATTACCAAAAATAATAATATATAGAAACATAACACGCAGCATCGTTCTACGATTTGCTAATGATGGTAAGTTGATTAATAACAATCTACGGGACTATAAGACGGGAGGTGAAGATTTGCATCCCAATTTAGTCCCCTAAGGGCGAAAGTCAGAAAGATTTTTGTACAGATTCTATGTGATACACGATCCATACTCAAGAATTGCACGGACCAATGATGTATATAACGTTTTTGTCATGTACGGGTCATTAAATTCTTTTGACCATATTTTAATAAAACCAAGCACATCCATAGCTTTATTAAACGTTGTGGATACATGGTCGGTAAATTTAATTTTAAAATCTACTAGGACACCCAGATCATTAACCTAAGTTAATCCTTCTATGGCGTTTCCATAGAGAAAGTACATAGCCTGGCGAGAATTAGATCGTTAGAATGATATGAGTTTACATTTCGATCCATTAAGCTTTAGGTTATTTGTTAAACACCAATTTTGAAATTTATCCAAATCGGATTGACGTCTATATTGGGCGCTAGTGAATCTATACTGAAGACAAAGCTTAACGTCATCAGCGTACATAAGTACAAGTGAATCAGTTAAGGCAAGGGGCAAGTCGTTAAAACACAGTGTAAAAAGTAAAGGTCCATGATGGCTTCCTTGGGGAACACCAGATGTGACGCGGACTAAACGCGAGGTAACATATTTAAAGAAGACGAAGGAGATCAGTTGGGAATGCCAAAGGACTGAGTTTACTTACAAGAAGCGAATGGTTAAAAGAGGTAAACAAAAGTGGTTAACAAAGGTATTTTATTAAGGAAAAAAATAAGTGCGTGTGACCTGTGATTGTGTTTTGTTTCAAAATTCAGTATTAATTGTAGTGCTTTGATGATATGTAATGTTTACTGATCAACTAATCTTTAGTAGAGCTGAACTTTCAAGGTTCGACCTGGATCGATATAAATATTTTTTGTTTAAATTGGTCAACGATTTGCGCTGTGAAAATTTTCAAATTGAGCCGCATATTCCCGCATATTATTTTAAAATCTATTTTCTTAGGTCCAAAATAAATTGCCGACCTGAACTTAATTTCACAGGTAAAAAAACACAAAAAAAAAGTTTCGGACATCGTTAAAGAAATTCCGTGTGATGCACTCGTATCTGCGGCATTTATTAGCTTGTACATTTCTGGCAAGCGAAGCGCATCTCAGATGATATCTCTATTGAACTCTGATGAAACTTTGCACAAAAAGTTTAAATCAGCTATCCAATCAAATGATAACCAACCTATTAAGTACACAGCAGAGGAAGCCTTAGCCTTATATATTGATGGTTGGTATACAAAGAAGATTTATAAGGACTTGCAGAGTGGTACCAAAGGGGAACGCAAAGAAATTTCCGACGTAATATGTTCTGCGATCTGCGAAAAAATGTTGCTTTCCTGAAGTTACTGATCATTCATTCGAGATGCCGTTACAATACTTGGTTGATCACACAGTAGCCAGAATTAACGATGCGCAATCAAAGGATTTCCCAATTACAGAGAATGAAAATATTTAAAAATTAACTGCTATATACAAATGGAGTTGCGGTGGAAGTAGCGGTCACGCAACTTATCGTCAAAATTTTAATGATTTAAATGCTATAATACTCATACTAATTTTGCTAATTTATACTAATTTTGGTTTAGGGTATTGTTGCCACCGATATTTACGTACTGCTTAGATCGCTTGAATTCATGGTCCTATTACATAAAAGGGATTTTGGCTAATATGGAAACGGTCCCACAACTGATCTACCGTTACATTGCTATACTATCGACCGGCAAAAGACAACGTTTTTTAAAGTTCTTTTCTTTCTGTAATTTAAGCACTTATAAAATAGAATAAAGTTTAATTACTAAAAAAGTTGTCAACACTTATTATTAGTCGGTCGAGCCATTATATTTGTACCGCAACAGGAATATTTATCCACAAAATAAAATTATCCGTACGAAAATATAATTTATTTTGCGAAAGTTATTAATAAATCGCCGCTAAATCAGCCGTTTCTCCCAGTGTGGAGCGGTTTGCACAGAGCCTCGGCGCAGTTCTTCAGAACAGACTGGTACTCCATCGGGGCCTGGCGAATACATGTGCTTGACCTTAAGAGGATCTGATAACACACCACTTTGATCAAAAGATGAGAAAAGTATAAGGTTGGCTGATTGGATATTATAAGTTTAAAGCTGAGCTGGACTGGTGCTAGGTGAATATGTTGTTTCAAATAACTGTGCAAAGAGATCGGCCATTGCCTGATCAGTGTTCGCATAAGAATTCTCAAACGTAAGCAGAGGAGGAAAAGTTTGTGTTTGTGCTTAGTATTTAGAAAATTATTAAACTGCTTCGGATCCTGAGTAAACTGAATCCGGCAGCGCCTCCTATAACACTCTGCGTTATGAACGATGAAATTGGACCGAGCTACTAAGTATCTTGAATAACAAACTCTACAGCCAGATAATTTATGTTTTTTTAAAAGTCTATTCAGGGGGAAAGTTCTGAACCCTTTCGAGCAGCCGGACTTGTGTATCGATTCAGATCCCGATAGAATTACTCCTAACTTAACCTCTTCTCCTGACCTAAAGAATTTCTTAAGTGATTAATTTGACCGAGTGACATGTCAAACATTCGAAGTATTTTTAAAAATGACGTGTGCCTGATATATGTGTATTTAAATTTACATAGTAATATCCGCCACCTTTATGTCGGCTTTTGTTTTGGCTTTGATGTAAACCGAGATATCAATCTCAGAGGTGTCAGGGGTAAGCCAGGAAACAAATATGTGTATCGGTGGTGGGATGCCCTGTAAGGGTTTTGGTGTCACAGTTACTAAAGCTGCAGCCTCAATTTGTACCGGGGATCCGTACGGTTGATTACCCTGTTCCGTGACTGTTAAGGGGGTTTGAATTATTGGGTCTGGTGGTAGCGATGCCACAGATATTCGGAAGCCGAATTTTTCCCAGGTCCGGCCCTTGGGGTGGCCAGATATGAGCGGATGTATAATTGTCGCCTGAGCAGGCTGAAGATTATTCGGCACAACCATATCACTAACAGCGAATTTCTTACGCTTATCAGTTAAAGACTACTAAACTGTGAATTGATTCGGAACAAAGATGGTCATTGATTTACCGAAAAGCGCTGATCAACTCTTTAAATTTACTTTTAGTCTGATGAACATTCTCATTTCGTTCTAAATAGCACGACAACCCTCACGGCATCCAGACAAGTTTAAATTCCATGGTTAATGATTAGTTAATGTATTAAAATTTTTTTTTTATTTTTGACGTACCTTGAACCACTGTACCAGGGAAACGAACAAGGAATACTAAAGAGATCGATTAGTGTGGGTAATTAAACTGCAAAGAATAGAGATAAGAGTCTCTATTGAACAACAATAGACGCAAAATTGTAAAAGATGAAGAAGCAGTTTGGAAGAAAATTAATTAAATTATTATTTTACCTCGAAATATACCACTGCACACACAAAGCGATGGGGATATTTAAATGCAAAAAAAATGGTTTATAAATATAAATAAACACTGGATTGTTTAGAATTGTCAAATAAAAGATTTAATAACAAGAAAGGACAGCTAACTTCGGACGGAGACGAAGAAGTTGAGTGGCAGTCCGCTAGGTGGCGACACGCATCTTATATTATTAGATATATATCGGATCGTA
Source organism: Drosophila atripex (assembly GCA_035045925.1). Classification (NCBI taxonomy): domain Eukaryota; kingdom Metazoa; phylum Arthropoda; class Insecta; order Diptera; family Drosophilidae; genus Drosophila; species Drosophila atripex. The sequence continues at coordinate 360,783 of JAWNOP010000041.1, read as the reverse complement.
TATACTCGGCCGATCCTTATGAAATTTGGCAGATTGAATTATTTTACCCAAAGCGGAATTCATAGAAAATCCCATCCTTCTAACTTAAAAAACAACGAAGTTATGGAATTCCCGATCAATCAGTTATATGGCAGCTATAGGATATAGTCGACCGATCCCGGCCGTTCCGACATATATACTGCCTGCAAAGAAAAGAAGGGTGTGCGGAAAGTTTGAAGACGATAGCTTTAAAACTGAGAGACTAGTTTGCGTAGAAACAGACAGACGGACATGCTTATATCAACTCAGGAGGTGATCCTGATCAAGAAGATATATACTTTATAGGGTCGGAGATGTCTCCTTCACTGCGGTGCACAATTTTGACCAAAATTATAATACCCTCTGCAAGAGTATAAAAACGCAGTGCGCACAAAGAGAGGACGTAAGAGAGAGACATAGTCGTCCGATGTAAAAAAACCTCAGAAAAAAAAAAATAAATCGTAGGGTACATTTTCTGCGTGCAAGCAATACAGGGCTCCATTTTTATCAACTCGTTGTCCAAGTCGTTAAAAACTTTGTAAACCACTGTTTAACACCACTCTTTGTTTAAAAAAAATTGCATTGAAACAAAAAATACTTCTTTGTGAGTTCCCAGTTAAAAAAAGAGGGAAAGAAAAGCAAAAATAATTGTTAGTTAAAAAATAATTGTATATATACATATGTATGTATACAATGATACAGCTATTAAATTAGAAAATACATAGATAAAATTATTCACAACCATAGGCGAAGGACACCACAGCCAGTGCTCAGTTTTTTACTATTAAGTTAAACATTTATGATAAGCTTGATAATGTTTAATAATTAAATAAATACACATTCAATTTTAAAAATGAACTTTAAGGTAAAAGTATTACTCACCAACATGGCAATGTTAAGCATTACAACCGGATCGTCTTCACGTCGTCCCTCTGACAAGTGTTGTTGCCAGACTAAAGGATGACTAGGTGTGCTAGACATGGTATCATTCTCATTGAATATTACATTTTCATGAGTCATTATTTCTCTATAAATAATTTTTCTTAGTGGGAAATTGAGAAAACTTAATGTCATTGACATACTTATAGACATAAGGGCCTACTTGTTCCACTTTTAACTGTTCGCGACCCGAAAGAAAGTCTTCGGCGTTGGTTATATTAAACAAATATATTTTTATATACAAATCAACTGGAGGCTGTGCCCAAAGGTTGAAAATTTCTCCTCCTTTTGCCATTATTAATTTCTGCAAGGAGCATTAGAAAATATTTTTTTTGTAAGAAGTGTAATTTTTAAATGGTAGAGCGTCTTGGGTGGGTGTAAAACTCTAAGCTTACTTTACGTGTGAATTTTTTTTTTTTTTGTTTAAATCAATTTTTGTATTATTTAAAATTTTTATTTTGTGTTATGTTGTTTGTATAATATTACCCATTTAAATATTAAATCGTAGGGTTGAAATACTTTAACCAGCACCGCTGTTGTTATGGCCAAAAAACCGACTGCTAGCAGTAAAAATGTACCTAGAAATAGAAATACCAATAACTTTATCAGTACCTAATAACATAAATAAATATATATGTGTGTATGTATGTACATTAGGGTGTGTCAATTTGTATGGAGCAAATAAAACTTGGTAAGCGTACATTTATGTATGTAAATCGGAATCTACAAGGTATTCTAAAAATATCTTACAAGAAAGTAGAGATCTAAAATTAATTCATAGCCCCCTCCGAGAAGGGTAATGATTCATCTTGAAGTCTAGATTTTCGGCGCGCACTTCAGTGACGGAGTTACGCGAGCCTCAGTGGCGGAAGGTTTGGTTATTAACAAACATAAAAAATGTTATACAACTTTAACAAGCATTAGTCGAAATTGTGCAAAAGATTATTCTTAGAGATGGCAAAAGTGTTACTATTTTTATTATTACATAAGTCTTAGAATGATGACTGGTACATATGTATATTAAAGAGGTTTGCATGGATATTATTCTTAGTAGACATCTGCATGGCTTCACTCACACCATACAATCAAATCAATTAATAAGAATTCAATTGAATTGAGTGAATGCGACACAAAAGCGAAATTAAGTTGTATGAATTCGTAAATTTACTCGAGTTCACAGCATGCAACTTTCAGAGATATGAATTAGAATGACTGAAACATTCAACAAACCCAAAAGAACGTATCAAACATAACAAAAAACAAAATGCTTTATTTAAGTACGAATTTTTTCCCTAAAGTTCGATCTTGAGAGCGAAAATTCTTGATTTAAGCGTGAAATCTTTTTCTCATAATAAAGGAACATCGCCTTATAAAAATACTAATCATTTTGCGCTACTTCTAGCGCTCCTGCACTACTCCTAAATTCGCGTCGGTCCTCAACCATCCCGATCTGACATATTGTTCAGGAGTTACTCAAAATATTCGATTTTTACAGTTCTTCAAAAATGAAGACAGCTTTTCCCTCGGTTTGTCTGTTTGTCCTATTTGTTTCTTAGCAATCCTGAAAAAAAATTTGGAGATGTTTAAAATTTATTAAAATACCTTAATTTAACGTTGAAAAGTTTAAAAAAATCTTAAAAATCTGCTTAAAAAAAATATATGCTTTAAAATATACATAACTTTCTTTTCTTCGAGATCATACGTCATAATAGTAGCCATAAAAAATACATAATAAATACAATAATAAATGTTTTTTTTTAAGAAAAAAAAAGTTTTAAAATTGATATTCCACGTGGAGAAAGCCCTTGAGATGACGCAACTTTTGATACATCGCTTAGATCTGGCAAAATTCGTAAACTCAAAATATAGTCTTATAAGTAGAGCTACCAATTTTGCGCAGCCACCTGTCAATTTGGCGTTACATAGTACATAACGTAATGCGTCATATGCGTGTGTATTTGATTGGCATCTTTGCTTTTTGAAGTTTGTCCATATATATATGTGCAAGAGAAAAGAAAATATGGAGTACATTTTTTCAGCGTTTAGTTTATTTAAATAAATAAAATCCAAATAAAAACAAAGGCTGAAGTAAAAAAAAAACAAATAAATGAATAGAACTCGGGACTTTCCGGAACCTCGAACTTGAACTTGTTTGAAGGTAAATTCTGTGTAATAATGTAATTCTGCTCAGTGTTTCAGTGTCCCATGTCAGAAATTTACAGCTTTACGAAAAAAATGCATAACGAAAATATGCACTCCAATTATTTTGCGCAGAAAACTTTATTAGTCATGGATTAATTGTCGAGATGTCACACTGTAAATCCTAAGATAATGGGAGAAATGGGAATATGGCAGTTTAAATATCAAATAAAAAACCTCTTGACGAGGTAAAATAATGATAGCGACCCGCATGCAACGCCCAAAATATCTGGTATCAATTTCAGTGACGAATAAATGCAATATATGTATAAAAAATTATACATTAAAAATATGCTTACTAGGCACGTGTTTATATCGTTAATTGTTATTGTTATACGTGCCGAATAAGAATTTTTTTTAATGTATCGAATGTTATCGACCTATATCTTGAGTGTGCAACTAATCCCAGATATAATCCCAGTTGCGTTATCTCAAAGGCTATCTCCACATTTCATATAAATAGCCAAAGGAAAGCTAACTTCGGGCGGAGCCGAAGTTGATATACCCTTGCAGTTGAGTGGCAGTCCGCTAGGTGGCGACACGCATCTTATATTATTATATATATATCGGATCGGAAATTTGGCAGATCGGATTAGTTTGCCCAAAGTAGAATCCATAGAAAATTCCATTCTTCTAACTTCAAAAACAACGAAGTTATGGCATTCCCGATCAATCAGTTATATGGCAGCTATAGGATATAGTCGGCCGATCCTTATGAAAATTCCGCACTCAGAGAAACCCGAATTTCGTACTTAAACCAAGTAGAACACACTTCGCAATTCTTCATTAAAGTCGCATTTTCCTTAAGTTCGATATGGAAACAAAAATTTTTATTGTACAGAAGGATATTTCCTAAATTATATTAAAAAAAATACATTTTATTTATTTATAAATACTGTTTAATTTTTTTTATTTGATTAGAATAACTCTTTATTTCTAAATCTTTTATTGAACTGATATTTATTGAATGTGCTAGGAGTCGAAGAACCCGGGCTTTAATCAGTCGTATTAACCATTCAGCTATTGTCCAAATCGTAATACCACTGTATAAATTACCCTCCCCCAGATATGAACGATATATGAAAAGTTGCGTTATCTTAAAGGCTATCTCCACATTTAATATAAATGGATTAATAAAGTAGGAAAAATTGTTACCGACGTTTTTAGTTTTTTTTCGTTGAATATATTTTCCTATGGATTAGTCATTTAATCTTAAAGAAAGTGAAACAGATATTTGAAAAATCTTTCTACCGAAATAAAGGATGTGAAAATAGCTTCATTGGTTGCAAAGTCATTTTTAAATTTAAAAGTCAGAAAGTTAAAAGTAATATTTTTAATTTTTTAAGGTAACTTTAGGTAATTTAAAAACAATCGTAGAACAAACGTTGTTCGAACTTTAATAACAAACACCCAAACTTTTGCAATATTTTAAAAGACAAAATAAGGAAAACGAGAACGGGACTTTTTTCGAAGATAAACTTGACAAACTTTTTCATTTGGGAAATTCTTTAAAAATAGTTTTTCCTGAATAAATTTTGAAAGAAATTTTGGATCGGGTTGATTTTGGTACCAACTTTGGGCAGAATCTGAGTGTATAAAAGTATTTGGTGAATTAAAAGTTATAAAAATTTCTCCGAAGCCAAACCACTTTTGGAATTGCTTGGATAAAATCTCTCTAGTCAAAACAATACTTTTTATTTAGTATATTACTCATTCATGCCACGCCCAAAATATCTGATATTAATTTTGGTGTCGATTAAATGCAAAATTATACATTAAAAATATTTGTTACCGTCACGTGTTTATATCGTTTATTTTTATTGTTCCACGTGCCGAATGAGAATACTATGAATGTATAATTTATTATACATATATTCGAGCAGAATCTATGTATATAAAAATAATTTGTCTATTGACACAAATCTCGTTACTATCTCAAATTTAGTGAATCAAAATTTTTTTTACATTTATGCAAATTTCCCCCAAGTCAAACTACTTTTGGCTAATGTTTGGATAAAATCCCACTATTGAAAACAACACCTTTCATTTAATAATCACTCCATCAGATTGAACGCACACAGAAAATTTTTTATTCTTCGGCTAAATATGGGTAATTCTCCAGAAAAGTCAAAAAATTCAAATTCTATAAATGTATGTTTTTTTTCAGATGTTTTTATAGGGAAAAATTGAAAATAATTTAAATTTAACAAATTTAATAAATTTTTACATTTACTTAAAATACATTTTGAAAGTTTTCAACATTTCATTCGCACGATTTGTTTTAAATATATTTCGTAAAGAGAGTTCATATTCACTATTTTTAATATTGGCTAATAACTAAAGGTTAAAAAAAAGGTAAAAGAAACGATGCGATTGCTAATTATTGCGAATTTCTTATAAGATTATCTTCAAAACTTTTTTGTTTAGCTTGAAAACTTTATTTTCTACACTTATTTCTACACTAAAATGTCGCGTGCGACAATGGTTAAAATCGAATTAAAAAAAAACTACCAAATATTTTATAAAAGAATTACTAAGATAAATTAATGAACACCATTTTAAATTTGAGTGCACACAAATTTCTCATCAGGTTTAATTGAAATCATCATTTGAAATGGTTTTTCAAAAAGTAACTTCCGTCTGTGTCGCGTGCGACAGTTTTAGTTTTGTTTGAATATTTTAAAAACAAAAAGTCATCCAAAATATATATTTGCACCAATTATAGAACTTGTCAAGAGGTATAAGATTCACTTTTTGAAAAATGAAAAACATTCTAAGTACATGCCTTTTTATCAGTTGAAATGCTTACGAATGTCGCGTTCGACATTAGAGAATTACCCATATAGTGTCTTCCGCGCCTGCTACAACAAGGCATGCGTGTCGCCACCTAACGGACTGCCGTCCTCTGTGATTGAGCGGACACAGAAAATTTTTAGTTATTCGTCTATATATAGTGTCTACGCGCCAGCTACAGGCTGGGCATGCGTGTCGCCACCTAGCGGACTGCCGTCCTCTGTGATGACATGTGTGGAGAAGTCTCCATTTCTGCGATGCACACTAAAATTCAAATAACCACTGCAATGATCTAAAAAAATGCACCTGAAGATCTGGCTCATCGATTATTTTGTTTTACCCGTTACTTGGGCTTAGATTTGGAATGAATAAAAAAGGGTCCCACTACTGTTTTGTATTTAATATGACAATGAGATTTGTGGTAAGAACACGTAATATGCGATGGGGAATTTGCCTTCCGTTCTGCAAAGCGACAAAGTTAATTATGAAACTGGAAAAGGGAACCTGATCTGATTGTAATTACCTTGTTTGATTATTTCTTTTCAACTTTTATATGAAAATGCCTGGAATTTTAACGATTACTGCCTAGATTCACTAGTCATTAAAGCGCCAAAAAAAACTTAAGTGCAACATACATATTACGCATGTAATTACACATGCAAATTTAATTGAAAGAGAAAGAATATTAGTTGATCTTTTATTGTTTGTATTTTTAAATATTTTGAAAAAAACACATTTTTGAATAAGATGAATATTTTTAATAAGATGAATACTTAAGAGCAATGCCTCAAGAGAAATGTCATTCTATAACATTATTTCAAGCGCTATGACAACCAAAGCTTCTGTGGCCGAGAGTGTTGTTGGTGATTAGTTCTAAGATTTTGCACGTAGACTCTAATAATACCCAATTAGATAAAGTTGTTATGGCAAAACACTAAAATAGAATATTTCTGTTGCGCCAGTTAGGAGAAGTATTTTAAATAAGGAAGTATAGATGACAAACTTGATAGATAACAAGAACGGAAAGCTAACTTCGGGCGGAACCGAAGTTGATATACCCTTGCGGTTGAGTGGCAGTCCGCTAGGTGGCGACACGCATCTTATATTATTAGATATATATCGGATCGTATATTCTCGGCCGATCCTTATGAAATATGGCAGATTGAATTATTTTACCCAAAGCGGAATTCATAGAAAATCCCATCCTTCTAACTTAAAAAACAAAGAAGTTATGGAATTCCCGATCAATCAGTTATATGGCAGCTATAGGATATAGTAGACCGATCCCGTTCCGACTTATACACTGCATGCAAAGGAAAGAAGGGTGTGTGCAAAGTTTTAAGACGATAGCTTTAAAACTGAGAGACTAGTTTGCGTAGAAACAGACAGACAGACGGACATGTTTATTATTATTGACTCAGAAGGTGATCCTGATCAAGAATATATATACTTTATAGGGTCGGAGATGTCTCCTTCACTGCGTTGCACACTTTTGACCAAAATTATAATACCCTCTGCAAGGGTATACAAATTATAATGTATTTTTTTATTTAATTTTATCAAAAAATTTGACGAAAGTTGTTTGGCTTGGACAAAATTTGGTCGAAAGTAAGCCACATTGGGGTCCCCAGACAAAATGCATTTTACTCCTAAATACGCGTCGATTGGTATCTCAACCATCCCGTAACGACATCCCGATTCGTTCAGAAGTTTTTAAAGAAATTCAATTGATCTGTAAAAATCGATTGATTTGCAAATGAAGGCAATTTGTCCCTCCGTTTGTATGTTTGTGTATTTGTCTGTTTGCACTATTTGTCTCTTGGCATTCCAGTTCTAAAAATTATTTAACCTAAAGTTTACCTTAAAAAAATAAATACAACTTTATTAATTAAAAAATACATAAAATACATTGCGTCTTCCCAAATTTCTTTTCAGTGTGACGTTTTGTCTTAAAATAGTGAAATAATCTTTTCAACGGCGTAAAGCATGTTATGATATCTACGTTGATTATGAAGTTATAAAGCATTTTTTAATTAACGAAGATTTTTTTTTAATTTTTAACGTAAACTGTAGGAATTTTAAAAAGCTGTAGAACAAAAGTTGTTCATATTTTAGGAACAAACATCTCCAATTTTTTCCAGGATTGCCAAGAAAACTTTCAGCTAACCAGACAAACAGAGGTAAATGAACTGCCTTTGCAAAGTGATGTAAAAATCGAATTTCCCAAATAACTTCTGCACGAAATGTCGGATCGGGTAGGAAGAACTAAAATATTTTTAATTCGGATATATGTATGTATATAGTGTCTTATCGCGCACACCAAGTCATGCAGCTCGTCACCTCGTAGACTGCCGTCTATAGTGATTCTGAGCTAATAACGATTCCCCTTTGTGCGAAATAATCAGAGCTACCGAATTTCAATGGGGTGCATTATAACTAAATAATCGGAAATAAAACAAACCTTGATATTTTTAACGATGCTTGAAGCTTTTTCCAACATATTTTTTATTTTGAAGTACATATACTTAATAATATAAGCAGCTATTTTACAAGCACAAGGGTATATCAACTTCGGCTCCGCCCGAAGCTAGCTTTCCTTTCTTGTTTTATTTTACTTTTAGTTTTTTAAAAATATTACATTTATTTATTTTTGTTTACTATGTGAATTTAGCTGTTTCCTGGCCGTCTGGCCTCTGCTCTCTCTCCAACAGTTGAAACGACTGTAACGGTTGTGTGTTTACGGCAAAAGCCTACGAATTCGTACACAGATGGATGTCATATGCGAATGCTATTGTGTCCCACACCCAAACAAGGCTGGGAAGTAATTGCAAATCTTTGATACTCTTAATTAATGTATTGTTTTTGAATCAAAATTAAGCATTTTGTATGCAACATAAGTATTTATTATTGTGATACGTTTCCAAAATTAATTAATAACAAGAAAGGAAAGCTAACTTCGGGCGAAGGCGAAGTTAATATACCCTTGAAGTTAATTGGCAACGTATATTATTAGATATATATCGGATCGTATATAGTCGGCCGATCCTTATAAAATTTGGCATGTCGAATTATTTCACCCAAAGTGGAATTCCTACAAAGTCCTATCCTTCTAACTTAAACTAACTAACAACGAAGTTATGCCATTCCCGATCAATCAGTTATATGGTAGCTATAGGATATAGTCGGCCGATCCCGGCCGTTCCGACTTATATACTGCCTGCAAGGAAAGAAGGGTGTGTGCAAAGTTTAAAGACGATAGCTTTAAAACTAAGAGACTAGTTTGCGTAGAAACAGACAGACAGACGGACATGCTTATATCGACTCAGGAGGTGATCCTGATCACGAATATATATGCTTTATAGGGTCGGAGATGCCTCCTTCACTGCGTTGCACACTTTTGACCAAAATTATTATACCCTCTGCAAGGGTATAATAATGTAATTAGTCTTGCCATTTTTTCCAAATAAAAAATTTTGTAGTAATAAAAACAACCTTATAGTTATTAAAATTCTTGTCTTAATATTTTTTTGTAATATATATAGCAGGATAATGTTCCGAAATATACAAGCAAAAAAACAAAGGAGTGGGTGCTCAGTCGCCGGATTGAGATCGGTTGCGGAGCAGAATATGCCAGTAAGCTACATAACAATATTTAAATATTATTCAATTATGAATCTCATATCATTTCAGTCATTATTATAATTTAAAATTTCTTTTTGAGAAGTGGTGCTACTATTTTTTTTGTTGAATTTTATTAAATTTTGTTAAATAACTCAGAAACATATAAAAACTGTAACAGTTTTTGTTCATTCCTACTTTCTTTAGGGTATTAGATTTTGAAAAACGTTTTTTTAAAGTTAAAAATATGAATCTGGTGACTGTTGAAAAATTTTTTTTGGTGGTGGTGCTATAATTTTTTTTTTCGCAGCTGTAGGTTGCCTATAGGTTGCCTAAAAATATGCGTCATTAAGTAAAATGGGGTATTATTGATCATGAATCTAAAATTGTTGAGTCTTTTTATGATTCTTTCGGACACAAATTAAATAATAAAATTAATGAGCTTAAAAAAAATAAATACTTAATACCACTACTTAGAAACTTGAAAGGCTTATTAAAAAAAAACCTAAATAGGAGTGATTTTCTCTAATAAAATCAATCCTCAAGTAAAAATATGAGAAGGAAATCAATCTCCTCACTGTCCGGGTAGTCAGACTTTTAAGCAGATGTGTTTACAGTAGGGGATATGTCCAAAGTAATATGTTCCCCAAAAATGAGACTGAGAAAAAAGCGAGTACTTAAAAAAAAATTAATTATTAGGAAAATGTAATGGCAATTATGCTATGCTCGGCACTTTAATTGATTCGTTTCTTTACCAAATCACGATCTTTTTTTACATTCATATCACGTATTTGGCTTGCCACCCACAAAAATAAGGCGTTTTTGAATATTTAATATCATTCATACTCTCAACATGCCAAATAAGCGAATCAACTTCATAAATAGTGAAAGTTCATTAATTCAAAACATGGTTTATTGTTAGATTCAGGACTTGCATCTTGCGGATTTTTCCTAAATACTATAGATGGTCCTCTCTACCATGTATTATTGTTCGTATACATATGTACATGTAATCAGCTGAGCAAAAATGAACTGTAGGATAACAGATGCTTTTATACGATTTATAGAATATTAGAACGAGACTGTTTTCAGAAGCCGCGAGTATTTAGTAAAATATATAATTAGCAAGAGATAAAGCAGAAACGACGCTAAGTTAAGTCGTACAAACTGGAAAATTATTGCAAATTTTGTTATTGTTTTACATAACACTATATCTAACATACACTCGTACATTATATCTAACATATCCCCACATTAAATTAACCTATGAGACCTCTTAGAAAACCATTCTCTAACAGTTCAGAAGTCGGATACCTATGTCTTGGTACAGTGCAGTGGAGATATGGTCGGAAATATTGGAACAGAATCGTCGGCGTCGAAACTTGATAATGGGAAGCAGCCCCAGAGATTACTCGATACTTGTGCGTAGCGGACGGATTCAAGGAAAAAGCCAGACAGTATAAACACGAAAAGATTGTGTTTATATGGACGTCGTGGGGAAATTCGCATTGGAAAAGACACTTTTGAAAAGAATTGATGAAAATAGTCAAAATAGCAGAACTCAAGGTGGACCAACAGCAAAAGGATTTGAAGACATATTTCAAGTCTGGAGAGTTGGGACACTTCAAATTCGTACTCAAGTAAGATGCAGAAGTCCCGCTGTACCAAATGCAATACTTCCGATTCAATCACGGAAAGTTTCCAAACTGCAAAGTTGATGCGTTTAGGTGTAACAAATCAAATTAGAGGCAATTGTGGAGGATCGTCGTTATAAGTCGTTATCCAGATGGACGTTGAAGGGAGACCATTCATGCCAAGTTTACGTAGCAGACGACCAGCTTTTGCAAGAATACCTTATGTTGGGACAGGATGTCATTATTAGCGCCCTATCGCTAAAGTTTGCGGCAGAAGACGCAGAAGTCAAGCGAGCGAATTGAAAAGATGGCTAACATCCAGACCTGTTACCACAAGTTATCGATTAGATGCTGCACATGAATTACACACAGATGCAATACAATTACAAGAGAAGATTCAGAACATCGTCGCTGATATGACAAGTGCGAAGAAAACTGAGAACGATGAGTGCACACATGGATCCCCTAGGACCTTTACCAAAGAGTTCAAAGAGGAATGAACATATTCTAATTATTGTCGACGACTTTACTAAATTTACTATAGTGCGCCCCACAAAAAGTACTGCGACTGAACATGTCTTGGATATCCTGCAAGAGGTTACGAGTTACTTGGGAATGCCACAACGAATCATCACCGATTGAGGTACCGCCTTTACTCCGAAAGATTTCGAAAAATATTTCAAGTTGAACAACGTCAAGCATATTCTTAACGCTGTAAGGACACCGTGAGCCAACTGTTATGCAGAACGAACCAACTGGATTATTTGGTCCATGCTACTGCCTTCGAACGAGAACGAAAAGAGATGGGACGAAAAGCTACGATCAATGTACAACTAAATGTAAGTCTATGTACAACTTTAGCACAACTAAATGTTCCCCATTTCAGCTTCTTTATGGATATGAGCCAAGAGATATCCTAAAGAACACGCTGGTATCCAGAGTCAAGAGCAGAGGCTGATGACAGATGTCGAGTTGGATAACCTACGAGTAGATGCTGCAACTGGGGTCAATGATCAAAGAGGTGCAGCCAAGAAACGTTACGTCGCAAAACTTGCGAAGCCATCGCCATATCAGCTAAGAGATAGTGTGCTGATGGAGAGCGAGCCTCGCCATAAAGGACCTTTTATTGTCAAGGTGTTGCAAACCACCGATATCTAGTTAAGATCAAGTTATTTTTATGTAAAACACACTATATCTAACATATCCACACATTAAAACCTATGAGACCGCTAAGAAACCATCCTCTCATATATATATGTACAATTAATTTTTATTTTCATAAAAAAGGTTACCCTATTTATAAAACCATTAAGCATTAAACATAATTGTTATGTTTTTTTATGGTCTTTTAATATATATAAATATATAAATTTTTTTTTTTAATCGCAGGGAATTGTATTTTTAAAACATTATAATTATGGAATGAATGAGATTAGAGAATAAATAATAAGCATTTCCACGTTAGGTTGTGTGGGCGTGGTCGAGTAGGTATGCCCTTTTCAGTCTTCTTATAGGTTGTCCATTGCTGTCCAGCAGGGAGATGGCCAGCATATTGGGATGCAACTTTTCCATGTATAGGTTTCTACTCTTAAGTATCGCGTTCTTGACCCATGGAAATTTTAGAACCGCATGTATTGTTGCGTTGTCGTGATATATATGGGCTCCAGTGGCGATGCAAAGAGCTGTATTTTCAAATGCTAGAAGTGCTTATATTAGTTTTGCTCGCGGTGCCCTACATCGGGGCTACATCGGGGTTCAAATTACGAGCACGTCAGTAGTTTCGATTTTATGTCCATAAGCCAGTAAAATGACTATACCTTCGTTCGCTTGCCTGCGCTTTTTAACACGGTGAGGCTTCCAAGCAAGCCTCCTGTCAAGTGTGAATCCCAGGTACTTGGTTGAGTTCTCCGGTGGGATTTGGGAGCCGTCGAGGCTGACTGGAGGGCAGTTACCTGGGCGGAGAGAAATGGTGGTGGCGATGGACCTGTCACTGTTGACTGTTATATTCTATTAGCTGCATCAAAGGCGCTACCAGAAGGCGGTGTTATCTGCATATGTTGTTGCCATCAGGTCAGGGCTCTGGAGGCAGGGAACTGGATTTCAGGATCTGGAAGTATGGTCGAGGGAGGCCGACTGAGGTTCCATGGCACCGCCTAAATGCAAACGGATGATCAGGTATCAGTTCACTGCCAGTACTGGCAGTGCTCTTCTCAAAATACTCTTGCGAGCATTGGCAGAAGGCTAGTTGGGCGGTATGAGACAAGATTAGCTTCAGGTTTTCCTGGCTTATGTAACCTTATTACTTGGGCACGTTTCCATTTGTTAAGAAGTGTCATACATTTTTGTTAAGAGCTGGATGCTTGGAATCATTAGAAACTTTAATGCAATTGCATCGATACCATCATCGCCGGGCCTTATTGTTATTAATAGCGAAAATAGAGCGGTTGTCTCGTCCTCCGAAACTGGTGAAATCGGGTGTGCGTCAAAGAAAGGCTCGGCTAGTAGTCGGGCTGTTTCTGCTACATCCTCCGATGATCTCCCACCTGTACCAGGTGGCGCCGATTCTTTGGACGGGTGGGATCCCTTTCAGGGCGGTCTGTTACTTTTAGTGACTCGCCACAGGTTGTTTCGTGGGTCACCTGGTTCCAGTTTTTCCACATGTTGTTGTTGTCTCTGGGGTTTCTGTAACTTTTTGAATTTAAGCTCAGTGACTTCGAGGTTCCAAAAGTGTATATCTTTGTCAGTGGCTCTCGGGAGGTTGGAGAACCTAGGCGCAGCTTCTAAGGCTGCCGCCTGGATATAGGCGGTAAGCTCTTCAACGCCATTTTTGATGGCGTGAGGAAAATCAAGTGTCGGGCTGGGTTCGGTGACAGTGTTCAGATTAAGTTGATACTTGCCGATGTCAGTCGCTTTATAGATCAGCTCCTTTTGGACTGACCTGAGCAGGCTGGGACGTAGAGTGAAGCCGGAAGCACTGTGGTCTAACCTCCAAAGATGGTGAAGTCCCGGGTGACTGGGATTTCTGATGGATCCGTGGGTTAGTATGTGGGTGCAGCGGTGGCGTGGCAGCTTAGTTAACGGGCTTGTATTTGTCTGCACAGCACTTCACCCTTTGGGTTCCTGACCCTGGAGCCCCACCAAAGGTGTTTAGCGTTGAAATCCCCTCGAAAATCAGAAATGGCACAATCTTGGTATTTTTTAAGATGCTTGGGCTTTTTCCAACAGTTTTGTTTGGAACATTTTTTGTTTTTTGTTAAAGTTTCATAAGAATCTGACAACTATATCCGATCCGATATGTATCTAATCAAATAAAAAAAACTCTTGATAACGGTGGGAAACCGGCATGCCACGCCCAAAATATCTGGTATCAATTTTGGTGACGAATAAATGCTATATGTATAAAAAATATATGTATAAAATTTAAATTGTTTATATCGTTTATTTTTATTGTTCCACGTGCTGAATAAGAATATTTTTAATATATGTATATCTTGAATATGCGACTTATCTCAGATATAAATTATATATCAAAAGTTGCGTTATATCAAAGGCTATCTCCGGATGTTATATAAATAGGATCGTTGAAGCAAATTTTGAAAAACGGGGAAAATTTTTTAAGAAAATAATTACGATTAACATTTGTTTTTTTAACAGAGACAAACTATGAGGCAGTTTTCAGTGAAATTACCCGCGAGTAAAAATGTTGTCTTATAATTCAGTAAAAGATAACCGCTGCGGCAATTAATTGCGAGCGGAAAAATAATAATAAATAATGTAGTAAAAGATTTTGTGTGGCAGTCTACTAGAACCGCTGGAAGGCACGGGATGCGCCCGAAAATGCCAACACAATGCCAGATTGTGTGTAAGTCTGTATCTTAGTAGGCTTACGCTAAAACGGAAGAATACGGTGGTCTGTATTCTAGATCAGTACTAGAAAATAAAGATCGCAACAGAAAAGTTCACAAAAAAGAAGAAATTAGCACAAACAAAAAATTCCTCGCGATCGATGCGAAATTAAATTTGACGTGAGACTTAAAACCCTGCTCGAGCTCGACGTAATGGGTTAAAAGAGGACGTCCAGAAAATCTGGATTAGGGTTTTTACTCTCAAGCAGGAGTATGAGAACCGTAACCCAACTGTAGGCCAACCCGCCCCAATAGTGCGACCGCGCAATGAATACAACCTAAAAGAAACGGCGACCTTGCCCGGGAAGTAAATATCCTGGACCAACAGGCCACAGCCCAAAAAATTTGGGGCGAAGCTGATTTGGCGCTGTGTGCATACAGTGTTCCGGATTATGACTGGCCGGAAATCAACGAGTTTTGGCATTACATTATGCCGATGAACGGGATGTTCGTACCTTAAGTACCAACTGAGTCAGTTAATTCAATTCAACCCTGGAGAAATTTTATCTAGAGGTAAATAGCCACTTTTCCCTTGTGTTGAACAAGTTGAAGGAAGATCATGATCCCGATGTGGCCCGTGGTAAAAGAGCGGCCCTAAAGCTTACTCATCACAATCGTATCGATCAGTCTATAGTGCGCGCCGAGGAAATGACTTCGTGCAAGCGCGGGCCGAACAAATCACCTGACTCTCCCTTCTCCACCCAAGCTGCTTCGGGCAAAATAAAAATTACGTATCAAATAGTAGGCCAGTTTTTCAAATCCACGTGTAACGACTCTTTTATAACGTTCTATGTACTCCCTGGCTTAGAAACTTTCGGCGGAATCATCGGCGACGATACTCTTTCAATGAAATGAAAGCCCACATAGGCAGAGAAAACGATTTTCTCATCGTATCTCCCGGAATCAAGTTGCCTATTGTGGCAAAGTTGTCTGCAACCATAAACGCGTTAATCGATGGCGAACATTCCCAGTCTGTCAAGGACACAGAAAATTTTGAATTCTTCGGCTATATATAGTGTCTTCACGCGCCTGCTAGAGCAAGGGCATGCGTGTCGCCATCTGGCGGAATGTCGTCCACCGTGATATAGTGGTGACACTGGTGTTAGCAGACAAAGTATTTTTATATACACTTCTACAAAATTCTGCTACAGATTCTGGGTGGTGGTGAACAAATGGTGGTCAACGCAAATACGGTAACGGAAACTGTGGGTGATAGAACCTATGTTTGTTCTGGAGTTTGGCTCAGAGTATCCATAGTACTAAAGGTTAAAGAGCAAGTGAAATTATCCGTTTAAAAAAAATTGTGTTTTGTCGTTATGTGTTATTTGAGAGCAGTAAAATAAACTCAACAAAAAATGAAACAAATTTTGGGCGAAGCCGATGTTGATATACAGATCGTATATAGTATTTATTCTATACACCGGATTTTATACAGTTGGCCGATCTCTATAAGAATTTCACAATTAAATAAATTTTTTAATAAAACGTTGCCTCAAAAAACAGCCCCAAGCTTCTTTAAAAATAGCAAGTATGTGTCATTTCCGAGATATGTAACAGCTATAGGATATAGCCCTATATCAAACCTTTTAAATTTTGTAAAAACTATTGTACAAAAATATTTTTATAGAAATTCCCAATTAAAAATATTTGTTGTAGTTTTTTTCAGAAAAATGTCCCCTTTGCGATTGTCTTAGTTTGTCTCTTAAAATTTGGAAAAATTCGGTACATTCGTTATCGAAATTCGATCAACGTTTGTTCTACGATTTTTTTAAACTACTTAGGTTACCTTAAAAAATTAAAAATACTTTTAAATTTAAAAAACGCATAACTTTACAACCAATGAAGCTAACATCACATGCTATATTTCGTTAGAAAGTTTTTTTTAAAAAGAGCAAATGTTTAAGTCGTTAGGAAAAAGAAAACTATACACCTCGTAAAAATTTTTTTTTTCTAAATTGGCTTCAATGATTATATTTTTTCTATAACGCAACTTTTGACATATCGTTCATATCTGGGAAAAGGCTGGCTTTTAAGCTAAGGTGCAAATTCTTTAAAAATAGTTTTTCCAATTGTACCAATCGACGCGTATTTCGATTGGCAGAATCTGTGTACATGATAAAATACCTGTAAGGAAAAGCACAAAGAATTCTTCGGCTATCTATAGTGTCTTCAAGCGCCAGTTACAAGCTGGGGCATGCGGGTAGCCAACTAGCGGACTGATATACTCTAGATTTTCAGGAATTTGGCAACGGCTCGAATATTTTTGCCAGTTGTATGCAGTCTTAGAGACAATAAGAACGGCAATAAAAACGACAACGTCTTCACAATAAGTTTAGACCCATTAAAACATCAAAATACATTTTTTATTGGATATATTGACTGTATTTCTAGGAAAATATATTTTTATAGCAAAAAAAAACCTCTTATTGAAAAACAGTAAAATATCTCATACGGTGGGTTTCTTAAGTGATATTTTGGTCAAAAAGTACCCATACATTGACATAAAAAAGGATCCTTTTTGGTCGACCAAAAATAAGAGGATTAGGCAATTGATGTTGACAAAAATTTTTTCAAATAGAAAAGTTGTAAAGTGCACCTATTAATATGGTCATGTGTGCATGTACATATATCTGATCTGATTTATATATATCTTATATCATAATCTGTCACTTTAGTGCAAGGGTTTCTTTCTTATTTATATGCTTAAATCAATTCTGATCCAGTCTAGAACGACATTAATGATATAATAATACCATAAAATATTATTAAAATATAAGTGAAAATGTATTATTTAGGGTGGAATAAAAAGATTGTAGAAAATAATAGGTTAATATTATTACAGTTATTTGTTCAAAAAGGTTTCGAATCGTATTAGTTACAACAAAAACGAATTCTTTTAAACATAATTAATAATGTGTACTGTCTTCATTTATGCTATATTTTTTTTCAGTGTGCTAAGTTTACGCCTAAAAATAATTTTCGTGTTATAGTTTTACAGTATACATATGAAAATAAAAATAAATAACCATCGATAAAATAACCATTTCCATATTTTACTAAAATACTAATTTATCTGAAAGGGTACACATTCAATCAAGAGTTTCTTCATTTTTGCGAACAAACTAGTTATCACATGTAATTTGAAACAGTCAATGGTTTATGTATGAAAAGTGGTTTGTGGGATGTATATTAAATTTTTTATGGGCAAGTTCAGGGTCTAAATCAACAAAAAAAAATTCATATTATAGTCGTAGTGTGTCATTTTTTATTGATGACAGATAATTCGAGAAGACTTTGGTCAAACTATGTCATTGTCGAATTGCTTTTGTACTTTTCCATATTTATATTTTTGCTATTCAAAGCAGCAAGAAATATAAAGTGCTATGCTAAACAGTTTAAATGGTTTTTTTTTATCTTTTTTGTTTACGCGTGTAGAAGAAACGACAAAAATGATTTTTAATTAATACAGAATATAAAATTAATTTGCTTCTGGTTAAGGTTCAAAGTGGTTGCCTAGTGGAAAATACCTTATTTTGTTTGAATACATTATTTTTAAAACTTACGCGTAGGCACTCTATTTCGGCTTCCTTCGTTGGTCTCCATAAAAAAGCCGCTCAATATACCCATCGGATGCATGGAGCGATTTGCCTTGAGACTCTTTCGTCGTTGGGTACGTTGCAATGCAGCCATGGCGCATGTTGTCGTAGCAGGACCAATGCAGTGAAAGCCTGATGAATCTGTCGTAGTCGTTGACTGCTGCTGATCGTCGTCTTCGTTCACACAAACCGCACTATAACGACCCGAGAACATTTTTCCAAACTCCCTCATATTTAACTTTCAGGGGCTTTTTATACAAAGCGTTTAGAGTTGGTATTGGATTTTCACTTGAATTCTGGTAAAATTAAAATTACCTAAACGACGGCACTTAAAACGTTTTTATGTTTTTCTGCTGATGTTTTCTGTCTATAAAAATATTTTACTAGAAGATTTTTAGTATATCTTATCTTTTATCGCGAAGTCGACCGTTCGCAAACATAGCGCGCCGATGAATAAAAGCTTGGATGAGATTCGATCAACTGGTAACCTACGATGTACCTACGCTCTTGCTATAACGATCTTAGAGGGAAGAATCGATCAGGGAAACAACTTGTGAGAGAGTTTAGGAAGTAGAGTATGTTTAGGGTCTACTGTGGTCTGAGACTCAGCCGCTGAGTGAGTACTCTCGCGCTCTGTATGCTCATCTGTTTTTTTTTTTACGCCGGTTGTCTCATCGAAATTGCTTTAGTCAAACCCGTTTGCCTTTATTTTTAATATTCGCCCCTGGCAAGCATTGGAAAGGCTTTGGGAAACACCATATCAGCTGTGTTGTCTTTTAGCCAAATTACTCATTCAAATGTTATTAAGGAAAACTTTTCGGTATTTACCTTTATCGAGTATAAATGTACATATTTATGTACATTTAAAGTCTTTTTAGTTTAGGTCAATGAATGTGCCACAATACAATGCTATTCACAACTTTCGTTTTATCTTTGTCTATTTATTTTAAAAACTTTTAAAAATGTTTGTTTAATTTTGAGTAACTTACATAATATTTACGTGTATAAATAAGTATCCATATGTATGCATTTAGTTACGGTGCGTACAATAAACATGCACACAAACGGGTTCGGTCTCCCCTTAGCTGTAATATAAATTCGATCTATGTATCTGACAGACGAAAACAGTAAGGTATCAGTTCTACATACTTTCCGCTTGGGGGTAAAGGTCATTATGAGAATAATAATAATGAACTAAAATCAAAAATATAATATAAAAATAATTGTTTATATTTTTATAATGAGAAAATAAATAAATAAATATTTATACTTTTTAAATTATATGTACATAAGTCACAAATTTAAATATAGTGTTAAATTTTTATAATATGAATGAATTGATAATAAAAAGTATTTCTTAATTTCTTCAAAATCAAAGTTGAACGTACATTTACAATTCGAAGAAAAAGCAGCATTTGGCTTTCTTCAAGTGTATTGCTCAGATTTTATATTTAATAATTTATGAAAATTATTTAAATTTAAAATATAAATATTTTATTAAGGTAATAAACTTTAAAACCTTTTTGTGAATATAACACTTTGTTATGAGAAAAATATTTTTAGCAGCGATAGGTACGCAAGCCAAGGAATGCAGTTCGTCACCTCATGGACTGCCGTCCACAGTGGTTTTAACTTGATAGCATAATAAGTACCAGCATGTTTTCGCTAGAAAAAAAAGTATCCCGTGTAATAAGTATGTATCGTGTGCAAAAGTATGCTGAATTAACCCAACTCGTAAGTTTGTTAAAAGTGCGTTGAAAGTTGTTCTAGTTATCTTGGTACTCTAAGAGTAGAAGGGAACATCACAGCGGACGACAGTTCTCTAGGTGGCAACACGCATGCCCTAGATTGTAGCTACCGCGTGAAGACATTACTGTGGCCGGAAGTCCACAGGGTGATGATTTGCATGCGAAAAATTAAAATTTTTCTTTATGCATCCGATCTGAATGATACCAATCGAAAGGTACTGTTTTAATAAGATCATTTTTGTCCAACATGTGGTTTGGGAGAAATTAAGGTGAAAGTACAAAAATTTTGAATCTCGAAATTGTGGTGGGTTCATTTTAGTCCTCAAATATAATATTTTTATTATTCGCATTTTGCTCCTAAAGGCACGTCGATAGGCACTTCAACCGACTTTTTTCAGAACTTTTTTCAGATGTTATTCAAGAAATTTGATTTTTACAGCTTTCCAAATGAAAGTAATTTGTCCCTCTGTTTGTCTGAAAGTTAATTGACAATCCTGAAAAAAATTGGAAATGTTTGTTTCTTAAATATGGGAAAATTTGGTTCTAAAAATGATTAGAATTATTAGAAGTTTCCGTCAAAAAATTAAAAAAAAAATTTGTTTATAAAAAATGCATAACTTCATAATCAATGAAGATATTAAAACGTGTTTACATCGTTTAAGTGTTTTTAAATATTAATTTCATTTTCGTTACGACCAAATATCTTAATAAAATACAAAAATGAGTACACTGAAAAGAAAATTTATTTTAAAGAAAAAACAAATTTATGAAATTTTTGTAATGTTTTTTACATTGGCATTGGCAGTTGATCTTATTTATATTGTACGTGGAGATAGCCCCTGAGATGACGCAACATATCATATATCGCGTATAACTGGCACCATTCGTTAACTCAAGATATAGTCCTATAAGTGGAGCTACCAATTTTGTCCAGTCAACTGTCAAGCTTGGCGTTACGTACACTTGTGTGTGTGTATTTGATTGTTACCCATTTGGTATGTGCGAAATACCTCAGAAAATAACGAGTATGTCGTTTCAGCTTTTAGTTTATTAAAATAAATAAAATCCAATAACCAAGAAAGGAAACTAAAAGAGTCACAATTAGCTCAAATTAGGGATCAAATTTAGATGTAATTCTGCTTAGTGTTTGATTTATTGAAGCCATATCGTTGGCACTCACGCCCTTCGCGGATGCATAGAATCGTATATATGTCGTTCGTTCATTATACCCTTGCAGAGCGTATTATAATTTTGGTCAAAAGTGTGTAACGCAGTAAAGAAGACATCTCCGACCCTATAAAGTATATATATTCTTGATCAAGATCAGCCCCTGAGTGGATATAAGCATGTGCGTTTATCCGTCCGTCCGTCTGTCTGTTTCTACGCAAACTAGTCTCTCAGTTTTAAAGCTATCGTTTTCAAACTTTACACACACCCTTCTTTTCTTTGCAGGTAGTATATAAGTCGGAACGGTATATATTTATGAAGTATATATAGTCAACCGCGATCGGTCGACTATATCCTATAGCTGCTATATAACTGATTGATCGGAAATGCCATAACTTCGTTGTTTTTTAAGTTAGAAGGATGGGATTTCCTATAGTTTCTACTTTGGGCAAACTTATCCGTTTAGCCAAATTACATAAGGATCGGCCGACTATATACGATCCGATATATATCTAATAATTAAGATGCATGTCGCCACCTAGCGGACTGCCACTCAACTGCAAGGGTATATCAACTTCGGCTCCACCCGAAGTTAGCTTTCCTTTCATGTTTTTCTTTGAATTTAAAATAATTTGGGTACGTTTGTTATTAAAATTCGAACAATATTTATTCTACGATTTTTGTTAACTACCTAAAGTTACCTTAAAAAATGAAAATTACTTCACATACTATATTTCGGTAGAACGGTGTTTTAAATATCTGTCTCAATAAAGAATAATATTTATTTTCTGACAATGCTTCTGCTTATCCAATGAAAATGCTTATTTCTGATTTTTATTCACATACTATATTTCGGTAGAACGGTGTTTTAAATATCTGTCTCACTTATTTTAAGATCAAATGTCTATATTAAAAGGAAAAATAAATACACTGAAAAGAAAACTATAAAACCAATTCAAATATTTTTCATTATGCTTGCTCTAACAATCCTATTTTTATTAGATGTAAAACAAGTACTTGGGATTTATGATACATCGTTCATATCTGGGAAAAGTCGATTACTCAAGATATAGTCCGATAAGTAGAGCTACTGATGGTGCTGACTGCAAAACTAAGGTGCATATCCATAGCATTACATTAGTTTCCGCACAAAAAAAATCAATGGAAAAAGGATTTAGTTTATTTTATTAAAATAATATGTTCTTTGTTCACATCAGGCCACTGGCGGGGACCACACTCAGAAAAAAATACTCCCAAACAATTTTTATTTACTCGTTTTACTTAAATATCCCGAAGAATGGCAGTTTCAATTCTCCCCTCCAGAAGCGCTTATCGAAGAACGAAAGAATAATAAATATCTATTTAAATTTTAGCAATCGACATTTTGTCTTCATAATTATTATTAATTAACTATATTTCTATATATATTATATATTATATATATATAAATATATGTGAAAAATGTTATAATTTTGGTTGGCAAAAATCGACTACTTGAACCCTTCCCCTGGGTTGCCGACAGCAAATGACGCTATAGTGCCTGTACAATGCATTGACATTGCAATGTCAGGCGGCGATTGGCTTAGATAAGGCGAAAAAAGTATGTAAATTAATTTAATGAGGTCATACATATATTGACCACTTTTTGTACGGGTACTAAACAATTTTTGATGTCAAATAAAAAATATCTTGACGATGCATAAAGCCGGTGACAAACGCCCAAAATATCGATATAAATTTTTGTGAGGATAATATTCAATATATGTATATAACAAGAAAGGAAAGCTAACTTTGGGCAGAGCCGAAATTGATATACCCTTGCAGTTGAGTGGCAGTCCGCTAGGTGGTGACACGTACCTTATTTTATTAGATATATATCGGATCGTATAAAATTTGGCAGATCGGATAAGTTTGCCCAAAGTAGAATACATAGAAAATCCCCTTCTTCTAACTGAAAAAACAACGAAGTTATGCCATTTCCGATCAATCAGTTATATGGCAGCTATAGGATATAGTCGACCGATCCCAGCCGTTCCGACTTATATACTGCCTGCAAAGGAAAGAAGGGTGTGTGCAAAGTTTTAAGACGATAGATTTAAACCTGAGAGACTAGTTTGCGTAGAAACAGACAGACGGACATGCTTATATCAACTCAGGAGGTGATCCTAATCAAGAATATATATACTTTATTGGGTCGGAGATGTCTCCTTTACTGCGTTGCACACTTTTGACCAAAATTATAATACTCTCTGCAAGGGTATAAAAACAGGGAACGTAATCATTGTGAGTTTCAAAATAAAGAATAATATTTATTTTCTGACAATGCTTCTGCTTATCCAATGAAAATGCTTATTTCTGATTTTTATTTTTTTGCTCAATATCAGAATTAAATTCAAGATTGAAAAGATTGAATTTTAAATGAACCATTTGAAGAAATAAGAAAACAAATTTCCATTTTATTGAAGAAAATATTGATTATCTATCTATACTAAATACAATCAAATTTTCTAAGAAAAAACTTATTTTCTGCAGAAAAAGATAAGTTGCAGATGTGAGCTAGATCCGTTTGTTCTGTCCAAAAAGAGAAGAGTTGGCTTCTTCCAAGAGTTGGAAGAGTTCTAAGACTGGACAGTGGCATAAATCATGCTCGAGTTTCTACAGATATGGAGATTTCTCCAATTCCTTAGAGCTACCAAGTCCAAGAATTCCCTGCATGTTGCTAAGGGGATGCCTACTGATTCTTTCTCAGAATTGTTTTATTGTCCAGGTTCCCATATAAGGTCGAGGTCAAGCTGCTTCGCTATCTTGTTTAAAGATCTGCGACAGTAATTTACTGTCCTGGAGTTGTATGTCGAGTCTATGCTCTGAGAGCCGCTTGACAATCTCAGAAGATGCAAATTGTTTCTTAGGCGCCAATAAGTGTTGGTGGTTTCTATCTTTCCATAATGGCGAGTCTGAACGCTGAAACACAGCTTGCAGTAGAAACTGCCTCCCACCTAGTCATTCAAGTTCAATCCATCTAGGTTTTTCATACCTCTATCGTATAGATGTGTGGTGACATTTTATTTTTTTAGCAAAAAAATCCGAATCTATAACAAACAAGAAAGTTTTTACCCTTGCAATTAATGTGGCAGCTTGTATTATGAGATATATATCGGATCGTATATAAATAATATTTAAATGTGTTCCCACGGTGTCCCACGCCGCAGTCCGTTGGGGAGGGGGGTGGTGACGTCAGCGCCGACGTGGCTGGCTGTTCTCCTAATGGAATGGGTCTCACCCATTGTTCTCCGGGTGTTGCGCTGGCCTCTTCGAGTCAGCGCCGTTCCTCAGTGATCCAATAATCACCCAAGTTTCGTATCGACTTAAATGTTACCCATCAATTGTTTTAACTACTCTCCCTTCGGAAGTATGACCGTCCTCGATCATCTGGAATTGATCAACGACTTGTTGGATCTCCCTCGCGTCTCGTCTCCTCCTCAGGATCAAGATGAGAAGTAAGAATCAGCTCATAAAGATGCTGGCCACCACGCCGATCGCGAACCAGATGTCAGTAGTTTCAGCCGATTTCACTTCCTCCTTAAGCCCTTAGATTACCTCCTAAGTTTTGGTTGTTGATTCTTTGGAGAAGTGGCATGCTTAGCATGGGGTCGTGGCCGATGATGTTAAGTAGCGGGGAGCCTGCCATACCCGGAGTCTTCCCTATAGCTTCACATAGGTTTGAATATTTCGTAACATTTATAAAAGCTACACGCTCGAACGTAACAAGATGTAAACCGTTAGTCGCTATTTCGGGGCCGTTGTCAGGGCTGATTTTGGCTGGGCACTCATTGATTACTATCACTCCGTCGTCTACCAGAGTGATGGGTGTTAAGTAGCTGGCCTGCGTTTCACACAGTGCAGTACTCCCCGCGTGTAGGCCTCGAGCAAAAGTATCGTGGGTAGCCAGCTTGTTGTAAGTTGTTTGTACGCAGTCGGACGCAGTCGGTTGTTGCATTCAGCTACTGTGTTTTCCTTTAGTTTCAAGATGGTGTGTTGGTGTGATACGGGAAAATTGTGACTTTTTTACAAGTAATTTTAATATTAGGATATGCGATTAGCACATGGATAATACTATCGGGCTGAAATACCCTAATGGTAAACGCTTCTATTAGGCTAATAATGGGGACTTCTGTGGGGTGATCAATCAATACAGACTTCAAATCATTGTGATTAAAAATAGCTGGGTTTATAATGTTTGCTTTAGCTAATGTGACAGTTAGCATTAAATTTTGAATCTCGGTTATTAATATTCTATTTCTGGCTAAAAGGGTCTCATACAAGTGTGGATTTATATTGGATACCATATTATTTTGTTTTGCCTTGATAATTTTGTTAACTACCTCTGTTAATTCATTAATTTTGTTTTGCGTTTGTGTGTTTATGATCACCTGTCTGTTATTGGATTCTATTAATCGTGACACGGACATTTTTAACATTTTAAAGTCGGCGGCATCCGGGGTGCCCGCTACTACTTTAAGTGCAGTGCCTAGAATGTCTAGGCTCCTAACCATCCTATGGTGGACCTTCAATACGGACAATAAAGGTCTTAAGTAGTCGGTGTCGACGTCTAATAATTTTCGCATATGCGACTCTGGGAACAAACTGCATCCACTAGTTTCTTCTATCATTAATGACAAATTCTGACAAATTGCTTGAATGTCTCAGTAAGTTTCTCTGTTCCCACACCAGTGCAACTCCGTCCGTGATTGGGATGTATTGGGCATGAGAGTAGTCCGTTACTCTAGCGTTAATTATAGCTGTAAGAAGGCGAAAGATTAAATCTACTGTGCAGGAAGTGGGGTAACTGTGGTAAAGTGTATTAAAGTAAGGTAAAATAGGTTGAGAGTGGCTTTACCTAAGGTTGTCCTTATGGACCACCCTCCCTCTAATAAGAACAGACGGTCCCATGTTTGCTTGTACGCGTTCCTCCGTGTACAGTGCGGTCAGTTTATTTCCTAACGTTTTGTTATTTTTTAGGTACTCTTTCGCATACCTCGAAAATTCGGTTTTGTCTAGTAGGGTTGCACCTATGTAGATTAGCCTGTTGCGCCTTTTCGATAGCGTTTTTTATGCCGACCAGAAATCAGCATTGGTTGAGTGCAATGCATATTTGGGTTGCAACTTTGTTGCCGAGTGTAATGTTTTATTATACTCTATCGTGGCTCTCATAATGAGTTCGGTGGTGTCGTCAACCTTTTTGTTAATTTTCATGCACCTAGCTATCTCTGTAAGGGTGCTGTGATATCGCTCCACTTGCCCGTTGGAGCTGCTGTGCAGAGGGGGTGCATTAACAATGTCAATGTCATATTGGTTTTTCAATAATGAGGTTATGGTCTCCGAATTGAAGGACGCCTTATTATCGCAATATATCGTTTTGATATTTGGGAAAAAGTTTATCAATTGTAATATGTGGCTACGTACGTCAACTATGGCCCTAGAGGGTAATGGCTGTACTACAGCGAATTTTGAGAATTTATCTTCGCAGGTTATGAATAATTTCTTATCCGTTGAGTAGATATCCATATGTAGCATTTCGCCCGCGTATGAATGACTATGTGTGCCACCCAACTTCTGCTTCTTGGGATGTCTGTTGTATTTAGCTTTGGTGCATGTCTTGCAGTTTATGACCACCTCATTGGCGAGTTTGGCCATATTCGGAAAGTAGTAATCCTGGAGGACTTGTTTAACATTTTCCTGGGAACCCCTGTAGGCGCGGTTGTGCTCGCAAGTAATTATTTCTTTCTGCTCATCTGCATTCGTAATATCGCTCACGAATTTCTTGCAGTGCCAAAACTTGGTTGCCGAAAATTCCGTAGCTTAGGAGTGTTGGATGTGAGCTAGTATAGGCAGGTCGCAGTAAATAGCGTTAACAACATCTACGTTAACCGCCTCTTTAACCAATCCGATTTGCGAGTCTTTGTTATCAAAGTGGATTATGTGACGGTTTTTGGTTCCGAAAACCATAAAATGTCGCCGTTAAGGCTGCCTTGCTTCCTCCAGGATTATTTGATTCCTGTAGCAGTTCAAGGGTTTATCGGTAGACTCGACCGTGTCGAAAGTGGACGAAAGTTCACTGTGGATAGTGGCTACGTCCGATTGGGGTTCGTTTTGTAAAGCGTTAATATGTTTTCGGGACAAGGCGTTTGCAACAAAATTTTCCTTACCAGGCTTGTAAAATACTTTGGCATTGTGTTCCTCGATTAAGGCTTCCATTGCTTAATTTTTATATTAGTGTTTCGCTCGGACACAGCGAAGGTCAGGGGTTGGTGGTTCGTAAAAATCCGAATCTTCTTTGTGCCATATAGGTATTTTTGTAATTTTCCTAAGGCCCAAACGATTGCTAACAATTCTCTTTCGTTTGTTGCGTAATTAAGTTGTTGCGTAATTAAGCTTGCAGTCTTTTAATGTGCGAGATATCATTGTAATTGGCCTGCCTTTTTGGGACAGTACCGCACCTATACCACTTGCTGAGGCATCGGTGGTCAAATCGAAAGCAAGTTTAAAATCTGGGTAGGCTAGTATGACATCTTCTGATGATAAAATGTGTCGCAGGCACTCGAACGCTCTGCGTTGAGTCTCGTCAAATTCGATAGCAACCTTTTTTGACATGTGTTTGCTAACAGTACCGTTAGGGAAAAAGGGAAAACCCTTAAGTATGGAGATAAGTGTTCTAGCTATGGCAGCGAAGTCTTTGACGAAACTTCTGTAGTAACTAGCCAGTCGTAAAAAAGATCGAAGACTAAACAGCTTTTTGGTTCAGTATATTCCTGGATGGTTTTTACCTTTTCCGGGTCAGTTTTGGCTCCGTTAGACGTGACAATGAAACCTAAAAATATAACACTTTCTTTGAAGAATTTGGTTTTTTCTGGTGCCACTCTCATGTTGGCTTCGCACTGGCATTTTAGGACTGTGTCAATGTGCGTAACGTGGTCAGCAGCATTTTCTGAGAAAATTATCACGTCGTCAACATAGACGTAACAAATTTTCCCGATTGGTTGGCGCAACACATCGTCAATCGCCCTTTGGAAAATGCTCCCCCGCATTTTTCAGTCCAAAGGGAAGACGGAAAATTCATCCATTTATGGAGAAAGCTGTTTTTTCGCGGTCTTTTTCAGCCAGATAAATCTGGTGGTACCCCAATTTTAGGTCTAGGGTAGTACAAAATGTTGCCTTCCCAAAGTTCGCTAGAATCATAGGAATGCTTGGCATAGGATAACGATCTGCGATAGTTCGCTCATTCAGTTTCCTGAAGTCGATCACCAGTCGTTTTTTTCTGTTGCCGTCGGCATCGAGGCCTTTTTTGTCAACAACCCATGTTGGGCTGTTGAATGGGGACCTAGAAGGTCGGATAATGCTATACTTTAACAGCTGTTTGATTTCCGCTTACGAAATCCGCTGCACCCTTGGATAATGATATAGCTTTGAATATACGGGCTCGTTAGATACCTTACGAGTTGTGGCAATGATCGAGGTGTTAAATGGTAGCGCCTCGTTGGAGTGCGAAACACTTATTTCCTCTTAAGGATAATTTTTTTAAATTCAGCTTCCACTGAACTTGGGACAATTAATTCATCGATATTTGTGAAGTTCACGTTATTGCATTTGTGGTATTTAAGCTGTTCAGATACGATTCCGTACCTGATCACGCTGTTGGAAAGGTATAATGCTGCTCCGGCCTGCGTTAGAAAGTCAAAACCTACTATGGCATCAAACGTATCCATAGAATCAAGTAAAAAAAATTGAGCCTTTAGGCCAAATATGTCATGAATGGAACTCGCAATAAATGGGGAGTCGACAGGCATTATGTTTTGCAGCTCCTTTAGGGGCTTTACATAACTTTTTCCGCTCCAGTGTTTATGAGAATCTTCAAAGTTCTCCCCGCCAGCCTTCGCTCGATAAAGGGCAAGCGGGATTTCCCTCTGAAAAATTGATGTGGTTGATGGTGTCGAAAGGGTCACTGTCGTCATAAATTTCATTCAGTGCGGCCTCGGCCACTTGCCCAATATTATTAAAACTCTGGCGACTTTGGCCAGTCATTCTCTTCGAAGAGTTAGGTCTTTTCGGGGCCTGCGAACTTTGAATTTTAGTACTATTTCCTTGCGAGAAATTTGTGGGATGTTTAAACTTAGAAGATGACGGATCTATGTCCATTGGCTCTGGGGATTGATTTTGTCTGCCCCGATCCACCCAGTTGTCTTGTTTACGCCATGAATCATTGTTTTGATTTTTGTTTTGCTTTTTATAAAAATGAGAATTTTTTTCTGAGCCGCGGTCAACGCCAGAAGACACACGGTGGTCCTTGTGGAAATCAGTATTCTGATTTCTTTGTTTAACTGCCTTGGCATATGTGGCCGCGAACGCACTTCGTTCAATACTGGCCTCTGCCTCCTTAGCTAATGCCAGTGCTGCTGGCAGGTCTTTGGGCTGTGCTGGGAATACAACTGCCCTCAGGGATTGTTTTAACCCTGAAATGAATACGTGTAGGGCGTACGCGCGATGCTGCCTAGATAGGGTTCAAATAATTCATAGGCATCGGTGGCGGACTGCCTCCATACTCGTTCTGTATACCATTAAAATCTGGAATTGATTTAACTATGCGTAATGGAATGTCGCACTGCGGTGCTCCGGCTACTACTGCTGCCCTCCGATAGGATTATACCTCTGGCGCTTCTATGCGCATACTTCGTAACTGTTGATTAACAGCATTAATTTGATTCGCAAACTCGGCCCTAAGCCTTTGTTCTTGATTATTTAATGCGGTCTGAACGTTGGCTTCTATCTGGGCCGCGTTCATTGTGCGTAAATTCTCTTCTACCTGTGCCCGTACTTGCTGATATCTCTGGGGCCCTCGAACCAGTTCTTCCTCACTATCACTTTCAATTACACGTCTGTTTTCCCTATATGGGTCCGGGAAACTCATAGGGCCTCTAACTGGTTAACACTAAACACAAGTAATTGAGCTGCCGAATATTTTAATTCGACGGAAAATAATTTTGCTCTGGAATATTAACACTAATAACCGGGTGCCTGACGTCTGAAAAAAATTATTCAGAGGTGGTTAATATTGGTTTGTTTTTTTTTTGTCACATTCACAGTTGC
Source organism: Drosophila atripex (assembly GCA_035045925.1). Lineage (NCBI taxonomy): Eukaryota > Metazoa > Arthropoda > Insecta > Diptera > Drosophilidae > Drosophila > Drosophila atripex. The sequence continues at coordinate 330,025 of JAWNOP010000041.1, read as the reverse complement.
ACAAAAATTTTGGGTAAAAGGTATTTTATATTTGAGAATTTTTATTTATTTTGACCCCTGTCAAAAAGTTTTATATGTGGGGATTTTTATGTATTTTTTCCGTTTTCAAAAAGTTAGTTTATATTTGGGAATTTTAATTTTTTCCCTTATATTGAAGCTGTATCGTTTGGTCAGCCCACTTACTGGTCTCTTCGACTCAGCGCCGTTCCTCAGTGATGCTGGGATACGATGGGAGAACTTCTCTCCGTTGCTATTAGCCCTTAAGGCAGAATAACCAATTCAATCAAATATGGCGTTAGCCGGAGGTTATTTATGAGCGCAAGCACTTTTATTATAATCCAATTTTAAACATAACTTAACTGTACTCGAGCTTAGCGCGGCCGGCAAGCCGACCGCTCGTCCAGCAAAGTGCAGACACTAGCAAAAACAGCATATCTCACCATACCGGGGCCCAATGAGACCCAGGCACGGCCCCTAAAGGAGTTTATGCTGAAATCGCATCTAAAACACTAGGGTGATCCAATAATCCTAGGGGTTATTGGGATCCTAGGGTGAACCCAAGTTTCGTATCGACTTAAATGTTACGCATCAATAGTAGTAACTTATACTGGGCCGATTCATATAAGAATTTCACTATCAAGTTATATAGCAGCTATATGTTCAGTTACAGTGCAGCTAAATGATATAGTCGACCGATCCTGTAGTACCGACTTATATAGTGCCTGCAAAGGAAAAAAGAATGTTTGCAAAGTTGATATCTTTAAAACAAAGAGACTTTTTTGCGTAGAAACAGACATAATAATAATATTTTTAATGTATACATTTTTATACATGAATGCATTTATTCGTCACCAAAATTAATTTTTACGGTGGTTTGCCACCGTTTTTTTACCTCGTCAAGAAATTTTTTTATTTGATATCAGATATTATGGACGTTACATGAACGATTGTCACCGTTATTTTGCATCGTAAAGAGGTTTTTTAATTAATATCAAAAATTTTTTGTACCCCTATAAAAAGTCATCCATATATGTTTTATTTCATACAATCAAAACACTCTTATCTTAGCTAATAGCCGCCTGACATTGTGCAGGGGCTGTTCAATTCCAATCCGTCAATTCCAGTCGGCATCTTTGGGGTGAGTTCATGAAGGGAATTTCTCTGCCAACCAAAAATATACATTTTTTCATATGGAAATATAATTATTTCGTTTTCAAATAATCGTTTTCGTTTTCAAATAAAATCAACTAGTTTTCCGAATATTACAGTTTGACTATGGAGAAAAAATGTCGATTGCTAAAGAGTTATAATCGATATATGTTCGATATATCGAATATGTTTCTGTAGTGCTATGAATACGATCTTACCTCACCTTAGCTTCACAGTCAGTACCATGGGTTGCTCTACTTATCTCTCCTTATCTTATGTATATCTTGAATATGCGATTTATCCCAGATATAAATTATATATAAAAAGTTGCGTTATCTCAAAGGCTATCTCCACATTTTATATAAATAGGATCGTTAGAACCAATTTTGAAAAAATTTTACAGGTAATTTTTTTTTTCAGTGTATTTCAGTGCATTTGATCTTTAAGAAAATGAAAAAACACACTTTTCTAACGAAATGTAGCATGTGAAGTTAGCTTTATTTGTTTTATAGTTAAGCGTTTTTCAAATTTAAAAGTATTTTTAAGGTAACCTTAAGTATTAATTTTGTGGATCCACCTGTCAAACTGGCGCTATGTAGTACTTAACGTCATACGTACACATGTGTGTGTATTTGATAGGCAACTTTTCTTTACCTTAGAAAATATCGAGTATATCTTTTCAGCTTTTATTATTATTTAAATAAATAAAATCCAAATAAAAATAGTGAAAAGAAAAATTGGCTCAACAAGGACAAGAACCTCGACCATTGTTATATGATGATAGATTTTTATGTAATTCTGCTTAGTGTTTCAGTGTCCCATATATTAATGAGAAGACTCAGAAATTCACAACTTTACGACCAAAAAACAAGAAAGGAAAGCTAACTTTGGGTGGAGCCGGAGTAGATATACCCTTGCAGTTGAATGGCAGTCCGCTAGGTGGTGACATACCTCTATTATTAGATTTATATCGGATCGTATATGTCGAATTATTTAACCCAAAGTGGAATTCATACAGAGTTCCTTCCTTCTAACTTAAAAAACATTGAAGTTATGGCATTCCCGATGAATCTGTTATATGGCAGCCATAGGATATAGTGGACCGATGCCTTCCGTTCCGACCTATATACTGCCTGCAAAGTAAAGATGAGTGTGTGCAAGGTTTGAAGTCGGTAGCTTTAAAACTGAGAGACTAGTTTGCGTAGAAACAGACAGACAGACGGACGTACGGACATACGAACATGCTTATATCGACTCAGGAGGTGATCCTGATCAAGAATATATATAGCTTATTGGGTCGGAGATGTCATCTTCACTGCGTTGCACACTTTTGGCCAAAATTATAATACCCTCTGCAAGGGTATAAAAATTGAATCCTATGGCTCTTGACCAGTACTATAATTGGTGCAAATATACATTTTGGATTTGTTTTTAAATTACTCAAACAAAATATGCGCTTTCGCACGCGACACAGACAGAAGTTTTTTTCACAAATAATTTCAAACGCTGATTTCAGTGAAAGTAATTCTTTTTGATTAACTTTAAAATATTTGTTAGTTTTTTTTTTAAATTAGATTTTATTTTTTTTATGTTAATTTGTCCTTTGTAAATAATTAACCATGAACTCTATATTCTATATTAATAACATGTTAGTATAGCTAGCTATCAAAGTAGAAAATATAGTTTTCAAACTAATCAAAAAAGTTTTGTTTAGCTCAATGGCGCAGGCGACAATGAATGAAACTGATAATCTTATAAGAAATTCGCAAAAATTAGCAATCGCATCGCTTCAGTGACATTTTTGTTTTGATCGTTGGTTATAACTTATAAGCCGATATAAAAAATAGTTAATATCAATGCATTTGAACTCTCTTTAAGAAATATATTTAAAACAAATCGTGCCACTGAAATGTGGAAAACTGACCTTACGTACTTGTGGGAATTTGCATTGAAATATTTCAAAGAGTGTTATAAATAAATTAAAAATATAAAATTTTTAATATTTCCCTACAAAAAAAAAAACATTTTGTACGCATTCCAAATATTTTTCGCGAAATCTTAGGTCTCATGGATCAATGGTCGAGATGTCTGCCTGAAAATTATAAGGTAATGGATACAAACGTTAAAAGATACAAACTAAATATGATTCGTATATCTTAAGACATCCCCTAAAATCGTATCTATGTTGTTCGTTAATTTTTTTTTTCGTACAGATTAAATCAATGTTTAAACATAATTATGTCGATAATATTAAATGCATAAATTTTGACAAAAATACAAAAATATAAGAAACGTAATATTCCAATCACAATTATTAGTTAATTAAACAAAAACAACAAACACTAATTATAATTTGTCCCAGATTTCACAAACTCTGGTCAAATTGAAGAGGAAAAAGTATATTTTATCAAGCCGTATATTTTATCAAAGGAACGGATTAATTGAAGGCTACAGCAGTCCTACAGCATTTAAACGTTTAGATCTTTTTGCCGCAATTCTCAAATGCGGCTGACTCCGCAATAGCAAGGATGTTTACATATTATTTTATTCTCAAAAGTACTTTTTTTGTGCAAAGAGTTTAAGAGGCTATTTTAATTTAAAATTACATTTTGGTTGGTAAAAATCCCCGTCTTGAACACTCACCGAGGGATGCTACAGTGCCTGATGCTACAGTGCCTTTACAATTTCATGACGCGATTAGCTAAGATTTAAAGTAAGAAGTATGTGTGTCGATTTTTAAATGTGATCAAAACATATAAAGACTTTTTATCATGGTGCAGGGGTACAAAAAAAGCACTATCAAATAACGAAACCTCTTGACACGGTGATGAACATGCATGCAAGAACCAAAATTTCTGGTAATAATTTTGGTGACGAAAGATCCCAATCTATGTGTAAGAAATTATACATTTTTTAGCGCACGTATATATTAACATCTTTTTTATGTTAATAAAGACTATAAAAAAAGCCAACTTGGTGACCACTCGTGTGAGCCACATCGTCCCGAGCACAACAGAGACAATTTGTAGTATAAACTATTACTCCATGTTCTATAGAAAAGTTTTTATTGCCTGTCGGGTCAGACAGCAGCCACGACATAAATTAAAATATAATAAGTATAGTTTGTCGTATCTTTATTTATATTTTATCGCTATTGTTGGTCGCAAGCCGACTCTTCTCGGCCGCTCGGCATCAGAGGGCTTTATGTTTAGCATTAAGCCAGCGAGCTTTCGCTCAGCCTATGTTCTACGGCGTACCCACTCTTGCCTTTTATCTCAATGCATACGCAACATAAATTGGAGCATTGTCTCGCTCCGTTTCATATGCGCACATAATTGAAAATAAACAATTTAATAAAAATAAACGTTTTGAAACCACATAATTTCGTGTTGTTATTTGGAGAAAAAGTCATTGAAAAATGACCAAACATTGGTGAAAACGACGTGATTTAATTAATAAAATTAACAATTTCACGAATATAAATATAACTAGTGCGAATATATTTGATTCAGTTTTGCGCAGTGTCTAAACATATGTATGTATATTTTGAGCATAAACTGCATACAGTGCATCAGGGTCCGGAAACAAGTATTTTATATTTATAAGTCTTTTAATAATATAAATAAATACATAGACATACAATACAATTCGGTCCGGTCTAGTATTATCCGATCCGCTAATCACAACATACATACATACGTTCCACTTGCAAGTGCATTCGCCTCGCACAAGCATTCATATATATATACATTCCACAGCTCAGGGTACGGTTCTGAGCGCACAGTGGGATAAATCGTATACGCCGCGCAAAATTATAATTAAATATAATAAAATAAATTATAAGAACTATAATTTTGGTGTAAAAATTATTTAGTGCGTTACTGTATTTAATAGAGCGTGGTGCAATTTAGTGGCGATGAACTCCAGCGGCGGCGTCACAGGAGAACCCACTCCCGCTCGGATTCCCATTTGAAGAGGATCCAAGGAGCCCTCCACCCAGTATCCAAGGTGGATGATGCCATGCTCCACGTGCATCATGGCCAGTGTACGGGCCAGTGTACGGGCCAGTGTACGGGCCAGTGTACGGGCCAGTGCGCCATATAGGAGAACTTCAAGACCATCCACGGGGAGCTTGAAGAGTTGGATATTTCAGAGATCAGCAGCGACTTGCGATGGACCGTGTCTGAGCTTGTAGCGTTGATGCATGCCAGCGGAGTTTTCAGATTTTGTCGTTGGGACTCAGTATTAGATGCAGTTTGACCCTTGGAAATCTCCGAGGAAAATCCTCTCCGAGGTCAAAATGCGTCGAACTTAGACCTCATCCCTACTTGGGAGTCGATGGCGGAATTTTCGGAGCATCGATGTAGCACTCTGGAGGCTATGGATGTGGCCATGACCGCCTACGAGCCGGGCACTCATATGGGAAGACGTAAAGTCGCAAATAATATTATATCGTCCTTTATCATCACCAATTCACCTTCCCCTGCTCCCCCTGAGTGCCTCGCTGCTAATTGTCGCAGTTGTGGCAGGAGGCATCACAGCCTGCTGCATTTTCTGGAAATGCGGTCATCCAGCAGATAACCTTCGGTTACGCCGTCTACATCAGCTACAACCGACTGCGCCGAGCCAATTTTGCTCAGCCTATGTTATACGGCGTACTCACTCTTGCCTTTTATCTCAGTGCATACGCATCATAAATTGGAGCTTTGTCTTGCTCCGTTTTATATGCGCACATAATTGAAAATAAACAATATTATAACGTTTTGAAACCACATAATTTTACGTAAAGGTACAACATAAAATCTAGGTTGTACTTTTTGTGTTCTAATAATTTCAACTAGATAAAAAGAACATAAAATCCATAAAAAAATTTTACCTAAAGGTACAACCTAAAATCTTTAACAGCTTATGAAGCAGGGGAAATTATTCGTAATGAGTTTTTACCGTTGGTCTGTGTTATTTTGAACATTTGAACATACAAGTAAATATTGATACTTTATGGATAGAAATAAATATATTTTTAACATTTGAACAGTCAAATTTAATTGAAAAATTCTTCAAAATAGAGTGAAAGTAAAATTTAAAAAAATGCCTAAACATTCAAATAAATCTGGAACTTCCTCTGCCCGAAGACCTTTAATCCATGATGAGGGCTATATCAACTTTACTATGTGCGAGATGCAATAGAAGGGCGCCGATCTACTTTAAATCGTCCTTGAAATTCTCCAACACAGTGTCCTTCGTTTCCGCATCGGCGCGGGTCCTATCATACGCTATCATACGATTGTAGTGGCATTAGGATCTAGTGACTGCACCTTTTTTTTAATTCGGTTGCGACGATTTGCCCTCCGTCAACCATAAGATCATGTGCCCGAAATAATTAGAATTAGTGTGGGAGGTCAGTATGTTGTTTGAACTGCCTTCGCAATTTAGTTTTCAAACGAAATCAGGATGGTAAGACTTATTCAACACGCTTTTTGCTAAATTATACAATTAATTAGGATTCTGGAGAAATCGGCCAGCCTTGAATATAATTACAGCTGTAACAGTCAGCGTCAAGTTAATAACAAATGGTGAAGTTAGACCGAGAAACTAGGTATCTTGAGTTAATAATTGTACATCTACGTTTACGGTTGTCTAAGAGCTTATTCATAATATTCTTTCAATTTAATGGGACCTTCTATACCAGGGCGAATTTATTACAAAGTAAAAACGCAACTCCCTGCGAAGTTCCTTTTTTTTTTCGTGCCGACCATATACACTATGCTGTCGCCCCGCTAAAAAGCGACTTCTAAAAGCGACAATATGCAGCCAACAAATCACAGCACACGTAAAGTCATTATAAGCATGCCCGTCTATTTGGTATCTTACTTTTAAGCTGCTTTTTACTTTTAATTTGGTATCTTACTTTTAAATCCTTAAGATGCACCTTTTCTATTTCTATAAGTAATTGTAGGCCAATTTGTCACTCTTGTCTGAATTATGTCTATATTCATAAGTATTTTTTTATGAATGTACATTTGTTTGTGGCTTTAAGCTTACAGCTCCACTTAGAAAAATACATTTCTTTGGAATATGGAGAATATCACTACTGAATATTCTACTGTATCACTTTAAAAATTCTCGCACTTTTGTTTTTTTGTCTATTTGGTATATCACATATTATGATCGAACACCAATACCAAATTTTTAATTCTTCGGCTGTATATAGTGACTCTCCGCACACGCTAAGACATGTAGGTTGTCACCTTGTAAACAGAAGTTCACAGTGACAGTTAGCTGTATTGTGGAACACATTTTTTATAAGAATGTGGTATTAAAATCTCAATTTGGAAATAAAAAAACTCTACGACACTTTCACAAAAAGCGTAGATGTGTCCGGAGAATTAATCATCTCGAAAAGTAAATGTTATTTTAAAATTCCTAAAGATGGGCATTGGTGGAAAACGGGTTTGTATGTATGTGATTTCAGGACCAAAAATTTCAATATGCTTAAATTATATTAAATTACTTAGAAACGGCAGGTGGGCAGTTTAAAAAAATAATGGGAATTGCTTATTACACTTTTAGAAAACGATTTGAGTATTTTTTTTTTAAATTTTTCTTTACCTGTCTAAAAATGACCAAATATATAAACTTAAATATATTGGTGGATATATTGAATTTTATTTCTATATTAAGAAAAACAAGAAAGGAAAGCTAACTTTGGACGGAGCCGAAGTTGATATATCCTTGCAGTTGAGTGGAAGTGCGATAGGTAGTGACACGCATATTATATTATTAGATATATATCGGATCGTATATAGTCGGCCGATCCTTATGAAATTTGGCAGATTAGTTTAATTTGCCCAAAGTGGAATCCATACACAGCCCCATCCTTTTAACTTAAAAAAATAAAAACAAAGTTATGACATTTCCGATCAATCAGTTATATGGCAACTATAGGATATAGGCGACCGATCCCGGCCGTTGCGACTTATATACTGCCTGCAAAGGAAAGAAGGATGTGTGCATAGTTTGAAGTCGATAGTTTTAAAATTGAGAGACTAGTTTGCGTAGAAACAGACAGATTGCTCCCTTTTTTTTTTTAAATATCCTTTTTTTCATAAATGCCCTTGCTTGTAGCAGGTGCGTGAAGACACTGTATATAGCTACCATACCAATATACCAAATGAAAGGTATTTTTATCATAAGAAACTTCCTCTCTTTATCTTAAAGCGAATGGACGTTTTTAATTTTTTTATCTATTAATGTTAAACAACCCGGTGTTTATTTGAATATATTTATATCCATAAATATCAACGTTTACATTACACAATATCCGCAATGCGTGTGCAGCGGTATATTTGGAGGTAAAATAAGATTTGTATTAAATTTCTTCCAAACATAGCTCTGCTCTGCTTGTTCATCTTTTACGGTGTTACTATTTTTGTCGCTCACTACAGATTCTTATCTCTATTCTTGCGGTTTAACCACACTAATCGCTTTATTTAATCCCCCTTTTTTTTGTTTCCCTGGTACAGTGGTTCAAGGTACGATCAAAAATAAAAAAAAAATATTAATAAATTAACTTAACATTATCATGGATTTTAAACTTGTCTGTGCGTCGATGTCTTGTAATAAGACAGTCTCCTTACTCTAGCCTACCATCGTGTAAAAACGTTTTACGTCGTATGGTCTCTACTTTTGCTGTGATGGTTGTCGTGCTGTTCAGGACGAAATAAGATCGTCCATGAGACAGACTGATAGTGGATTCAAAGAGTTGATTAGTGGTTTTCGTAAAATCAATGACCAACTCTGTGCGTGTGTCCTCTGTGTCCAAAGCGTAAGAGATCCGCCTTTAGTGATATGCATGTGGCGAATAATCTTCAGCCTACTCAGCCGTCAATTACGCAACGACCCCAAGGGCCGGACCTAGGAATAATTCGGCTTTCGGATACCTCAGCATAAATAAGCAATTGTCCGACATATTCCCGGTGGCATCGCTTCAAGTGATACCACCAGACCCAATAACTCAAACCCCCGTAAGAGTCACCGAACGGTAATCATCCGTCCGGACCCCCGGTACGAGCTGCATTAGTTACAGCGGTACCAAAATCCTTGCAGGTGATCCCACCATCGAATCACATATTTGTTTCCCGGCTTGACTCTGATACTTCTGAGATTTATATCTCGACTTACATCAAATCCAAAACAAAAGCCGACATAATGGTGGCGGATATTACATAATTTAAATATTCATACACCAGGCACACGTCATCTTTCAAAATACTTGTGCCCGTGTAGATGTTTAAGATGATTTATGCCGCCAGCTTTTGGCCATTTTCCATTGGCCATTGGGTGAAGAAAAAAATTGTCAAACCTGTGGGAGCCAACTTTCCACATGTTAGAGCCACTGACCAACCTTCCACCTCATCAGCTTCAAAAACCTAATATCTTCACTAACACTTACCTGTCAGAATACTAGAGGGTTACGTAGTGAACGTCCCTAACTGTATTCTGATAGTTCTTCCTTGGCATCTCACATTATAGTATTTCCAGAAACTTGGTTAAAGTACGAAGTAAGTACACCACTTTTAGATGTGATAGAACACTGCGAAGGGGAGGAGGGGTGCTAATTTCGGTAGACTCCAATTTCACTTCTTATGTGGTAAAATCACAAGAGTTTGGTAACCTGTTCTTACATATTTCTTTATTGCTTAACTCGCACCATGACTTCCCAGCGGACATGTCACTCGGTAAAATTAACCATGTTAGAAATTCTTTAGGTCGGCTGCTGGACTTGTGTTTCGTTTCTGATCCTGATGGAATTAGTCTCTCCAGAACTTTGCCCCTTTCTCACCTTTTCTGACCCACATCATCCCACTCTTGAGTTTTAATCGAAAACAATAGCTTACTTGACCTTAAGTTTACACTTAAATCTCATTAAGTTACGGAAGTATTTCTTCCGTAAGGCTGAGTTGATGAAATTAAATAAGTTAATTTTGGAATTTGATTGGTCCGATCTACTGGCATATGAAGATATAAACATTTCCTTACATTACATAAGCTTTCATACATTAGATATATTTTTATCCGTCCACTTCTACTAATCCGCTTTGGTATAAAAAGTACCTATTAAATTCAAAGAACGTCATAAATAGACTTTTAAATAAACATAAATTATCTGGCTGTACAGTTAGTTATTCAAGATACTTAGTAGCTCGGTCCAATTTCACCGTGCATAACGCAGAATATTATAAGAGTTATATATATTCGCCGTTGCCGGATTCAGTTTACTCAGGATCCGAAGCAATTTTATAACTTTGTAAACACTAAGCGCAAACATGTATCTTTTGTGGCCGATCTCTTTGCCGATTTTTTTAAAACAACGTATTCACCTAGCACCAGTCCAGTTCAGCCTTACACTTATAATATGGAATCAGCCAACCTTATACTTTGCTCCTCTTTTGATCAAAGTGGTGTGTTATCGGATCTTCTTAAGGTCAAGCCCGTGTATTCGCTAGGCCCCGATGGAGTAGCAGCCTGTGTTCAGAAGCACTGCGCCGAGGCTCTGTGCAATTTATTAATAACTTTCGCAAAATAGATTATATTTTCGTACGGATAATTTTATTTTGTAGAAAAATATACCCCCAATCAAAAGTAGTATATATTAGTATAAATTAGCAAAATTAGTATTAGTATTATAGCATTTAAATCATTAAAATTTTGACGATAAGTTGCGTGCCCGTTACTTCCACCGCAACCCCATTTGAATATAGCAGTTAATTTTTGAATATTTTCGTTCGCATCGTTTATTCTGGCTACTGTGTGATCAACCAAGTATTGTAACGGCACCTCGAATGAATGATCAGTAACTTCAGGATAGCAACATTTTTTCGCCGGTCGCAGAACATATTACGTCGGAAATATCCCCTTTAGGTACCACTCTGCAAGTCCATATAAGTCTACTTTGTATAGCAACCATCAATATATAAGGCTAAGGCTTCCTCTGCTGTGTACTTAATAGGTTGGTTATCATTTGATTGGATAGCTGACTTAAACTTTTTGTGCAAAGTTTCATCACAGTTCAATAGAGATATCATCTGAGATGCGCTTCGCTTGCCAGAAATGTACAAGCTAGTAAAGGCCGCAGATACGAGTGCATCACACGGAATTTCTTTAACGATGTCCGAAACTTTTGTTTGTGTTCTTTTACCTGTGAAATTAAGTTCAGGTCCGCAATTTACTTTGGACCTAAGAAAATAGATTTAAAAATAATATGCGGGAATATGCGGCTCAATTTGAAAATTTTCACAGCGCAAATCGTTGACCAATTTAAACAAAAAATATTTATATCGATCCAGGTCGAACCTTGAAAGTTCAGCTCTACTAAAGATTAGTTGATCAGTAAACATTACATATCATCAAAGCACTACAATTAATACTAAATTTTAAAACAAAACACAATCACAGGTCACACGCACTTATTTTTTCCTTAATAAAATACCTTTGTTAACCACTTTTGTTTACCTCTTTTAACCATTCGCTTCTTGTAAGTAAACTCAGTCCTACGGGATTCCCAACTGGTCTCCTTCGTCTTCTTTAAAGATGTTACCTCGCGTTTAGTCCGCGTCACATCTGGTGTGCCCCAAGGAAGCCATCATGGACCTTTGCTTTTTACACTGTTTATTAACGACTTGCCCCTTTCCTTAACTGATTCACTTGTACTTATGTACGCTGATGACGTTAAGCTTTGTCTTCAGTATAGAATGACCAGCGCCCAATCTAGATGTGGATAAATTTCAAAATTGGTGTTTAGAAAATATCCTAAAGCTTAATGGATTGAAATGTAAACTCATGAAATTTTTTTTTTATTTTGTCCTCACCAGTTCGCACTTTCTCTATGGGTACGCCTTAGAACGATTCCTATTAAATTAGAAACTTAAATTTACCGATCATATATCCACCATGGTTGTTGTTAATTTTGTTACGCCTTCATTCAGTTCAAAAAATAATATCTAGATGAAGCTCTAGTGGGCTCAGAAAAGGTTTATTTGAATAGTTTATTCCTAAACATATAAATTTGGGTATTATTTGGGTATTTTATTTGGGTATCTATACAGTTATTCAAAGTTTGTGTAGAAACGATAAATAACCATATCATATAGTCAGGAAACCCGATTATAGCCGTCCTTTGAAATTTTACCTTGGTGTTCTTACTTTAAAGAACTTCAAAGTTGGTTCCCGTTTCAGAGTCAGATCCTAGACTGGCTAATTCGTCACCAAAATTGATATCATATATTTTGGGCGATATTTTACGTCAAGAGATTTTTATACCCTTGCAGAGGGTATTATAATTTTGGTCAAAAGTATGCAACGCAGTGAAGGAAACATCTCCGACACTATAAAGTATATATATTCTTGATCAGGATCAGCTCCGGAGTCGATAAGCATGTCCGTCTGTCTTTCTGTTTCTACGCAAACTAGTCTCTCAGTATTAAAGCTATCGTCTTCAAACATTGCACACATCCTTCTTTCCTTTGCAGGCAGTATTTTAGTCGGAACGGCCGACTATTGCAGGCAGTATTTTAGAACGGAACAGATTAAAACACATACTTTTAACTTCTTATCTTAGCAAATCGCCGCCTGACATTGTATTGGCACTGTAGCGTCATTTCTTGCCGGCATCCTTGAGCAGGGGATTTTTGCCTACCAAAAATATAAATTTTTCCATATGGAAACATAATTATTTAATTTTCAAATAATCGTATTCGTTTTCAAATAAAATCAACTCGTTTTCCGAGTGTTACCGTTTGAATATGGATAAAAAATGTGAATATGCTAAGTCGCATCCCAGTACTGGGATTATCCTGAGTATGCAACTTATCCTGGGATTATCCTGGGATAAGTCGCATACTCAAGACATAATTCGATAAGTAGACCAACCCATGCTACTGGCTGTGGAGCTAAGGTGCATATTCATAGCATTACACATACATATATTGTTGCCGATTAGCTTTTAAATATGGATTTAAACGATATATCAGAAGTTGAGTCTATCTCCACATTTAATAAAATTAGGATCGTTAGTTTGAAAAAAACCAACTTTGAAAAAAAAAGTTTTTACTGGTTTTTTTATTTTTTATTTTAGGGTATTTCTTTTTCCTCAAGATTTAGAAATTTGATATAAAAGAAAGTGAATAAGATATTTAAAAAAACTCTAACGAAATATAGCATGTGAAGTTACCTTCTCTGTGTTGTAGAGTTTTTTAAATTTAAAACCCATTTTTAATTATTTATGGTAAACTGAAGTAATTTAAAAAAGTCGTAGAACAAACATTGTTCGAATTTTAATAACAAACATACTTAAATTTTTCAAAATATTTAAAAAATAAAACAAGAAAGGAATGCTAACTTCGAGGCGGAGCCGAAGTTGATATACCCTTGCAGTTGAGAGGCAGCCCGCTAGGTGGCGACACGCATCCTTATTATTAGATATATATCGGATCGTATATAGTCGGCCGATCCTTATGAAATTTTGCAGATCGGATTAGTTTGCCCAAAATAGAATCCACTTCTAACTTTAAAAACAACGAAGTTATGGCATTCCCGATCAATCAGTTATATGGCAGCTATAGGATATAGTCGGCCGGTCCCGGCCGTTCCGACTTATATACTGCCTGCAAAGGAAAGAAGGGTGTGTGCAAAGTTTGAAGACGATAGCTTTAAAACTGAGAGACTAGTTTGCGTAGAAACAGACAGACAGACAGACGGACAGACAGACAGACGGACATGCTTATATCAACTCAGGAGGTGATTCTGATCAAGAATATATATACTTTATAGGGTCGTAGATGTCTCCTTCACTGCGTTGCACACTTTCGACCAAAAGTATAATACCCTCTGCAAGGGTATAATAAGGCAAATGAGAACGGTACTTTTTTTCGGTGAACAATGTTGCATTTGGGAAATTCTTTAAAAATCGTTTTTCCTGAATAACTTTGAAAAAAATGTCAGTTCGGAATAGTTGAGGTACCAATACGCGTATTTTGTTAAAAATGTGTATATAAAAATATTTTTTCTGGTGACACCAATCCCCCCTATCACCAATTTAGTGAATCAAAAGTGTTTTACATATACGTAAATTTTTCCCAAGTCAAACTCTTTTTTGCTAATGTTTGGATAAAATCCGTCTAATGAAATAATACTTTTCATTTGGAATATCACTCTGTCAGATTATTAAAAATTATTAATTCTTTGGCTATATATAGTGTCTTCACGCGCCTGATACAAGTCTCATGCATGCCGTCACCAAGCGGACTATCGTCCATACACTACCGAAACATAAACTACCTTATTATATGCATATACATATATACATTATATACATATACACTATGGACGGCAGACCACGAGGTGACGAACTGCATTTTTATAGCTCTTTCCAAATGGAGGCAGTTGTCCCTCTTTTTGTCTGCACTATTATTTTAGATTGAACGCACACAGAAAATTTTTAGTTCTTTGGCTATATGTAGTTTCTTCTGCACCTGCTATAAGCAAAGTGTGCGTGTCGCCACCTAGCGGACTGCCGTCCGCCGTGACGCTTTATAGGGTCTTTATAGGACTCTTCAAGGGCTGATAAATTAGATATCTATATGCGTCTCAATTACCACATTGACGTCCTGTGATCATCATTACATACGGCTTCTACAACAGAAGACTGAAGATTGGAAGACTTCATGATACAACTTTTTGCACTTTTTGTTGAATTTAAATATTTTATTTTGCTTTCCTTTCAATTTAAGTTCACTTTGATGCAGTTGACTGCATCATTGACTGAGGTTGATATGTTCAAACCTGGTTCGTTCACTGATGCAATGGCTCTAATGTAGTGATAAAAAGGAACCCGTGTGGACAGTCAGACACTGGGCTCTGATGAAATTTTCAACGATTGACCGTGTACGTGATAATATAAATAAACGATAATATAAATAAACATGAGATAAACTAAACTTATAATTATGTTTTAGATACGCATCTATTAAAGAGGATCCAAACAGAACCATTTTGCGGTGGGGCTACGTCGACAGGTAATACTCGCGTTAAACAAGGAAACCGTGAGGCATCTGAAAGGAGCCGGAAACCAGTTGAAATACGATTTCGAGCACGTGATAGTGCGAATTTATAAGTTGGACACTGCATTCTACCATTCTTTCTCAGATCACCGTCATTCACCTAATTCATTGAATTAGATCAAGACTTTCATGCAGCAAACAGTACGCAATCCCCAGTAGGCAAACTGGGAAATTTACAAGAAAAACAGTTTTCGAGCCGGTTTTGCTCTTAAATTCTGAGTACCTAGAACGAATCTCGCCTAAGCAAAATCCTCACCGAGATCCCTCCTCGTGGTCAAGTATAAATACTACGCGTTACGCGTTGTGCAGTGTTTTAATAAGATAAGAAAAATGACCTATGACTCTATTTGGATAAAGAAAAATGACCTATTAATCCAAATAGAGTTCTGCTTTTTTCCGTTTTCTTTCCCAATCCAAAATTCTGAACTTTTTTTTCGATTTTTCTCGTAAGATGAGGTCGACCTTAGCGCACCACTGTGTGGCATCCACACCAGCAACGTCTGGATTTCTGCTGACATATATCGCTAGCCTGTTGCAACTCACTCGCTGGCATCTGTAGCCTCTTAACCAGTTCCAGAAAGTACCTGTTTTGTTGTTCTAACAGGACGAATTCGTCCCTAGAAGAAGTTTGGTTAGGGCCGTATCCCACTTCTGATTTCGGTGAACTGCATCCTTCTCCACACAAGATCTCATTAGGAACTTGATTGCTTGTTTGCTCTTCTATAATATGTCCTAGCTGATGCAGCGAGTCTTCCCTGCTTTTGTTGCTCATAATTATAAATCATTTAGCAGTCCTCAACTGAATACCACGCTAAAGCTCTGAACGAGAGCCACACACGGCCTCAGATCCCAAACTGAGTCCCCATCATACCAGGACTGGTATATCCCAGCACGACCTCTGGTGACACCTTAAAGTCTCATGTCTAACGAGAGATTAAATTACCTCCTCCCCGACAAATATAATAATAAATTAATAAATCAATTATCATGGAATTTGAACTTGTCTGTGCGTCGAAGTATTGTTATTAGACAATCTCCTCATTCCTGCCTACCATTCACTGCTGGCTTTGTGAAAACTATTTTCACGCAAAATGTGCCTGGTTCACGGGAACAGTTTCGGATGCTATTTCACGTAGGTCTGCACTTTTGCTGTGATAGTTGTCGTGCTGCTGCAATATCTCATCATAAATAAGCAATTGTCCGACATGTCCTATCCCCTGTGGCATCGCTTCAAGTGTACCACCAGACCCAACAATTGAAACCTCTTTAAGAGTCACCGAACAGGGAAATCAACCGTCCGGACCCCCGGTACGAACTGATGCCGCTATACTAGTTACGGCGGCGCCAAAACTCTTATTGATATTTTGAATTGATATCGGATTACATCAAAGCCAAAACAAAAGCCGACATAATGGTGGCGGATATTAAAAAATTTAAATATTCATACACCAGGCACACAGCATCTTACAAAGTACGTATGCCAGTGCAGATTTTCAAGACGATTTGTTCCGCCAGCTTTTGGCCAGAGAACATTTTCATCCAAGAACATTAGCCAAGTACGGCGAAGAAAAAAATTACCAAACCTGTGGGAGACAAACTCCCACATGTTAAAGCCACTGACCAGCCTCCCACCTCATATTCCTCAGCTTCAAAAAACTAATATCTCCACTAACACTTATCTATCAGACCTATCTACTACCTCTATACTAGAGGGTTCCGTAGTAAACTTCCCAAACACTATTCTGATAGTTCTTCCTGAGCATCTCACATTATAGTCTTTACATAAATTTGGTTAAAGCCGGAGATCTTAAGCTGCAAAGTTTTTCCAAGTCAGTGCACCACTTTTAGACGTGATAGAACACTGCGAAGGGGAGGAGGAGTGCTAATTTCTGTAGAATCCAATATCGTTTCCGAAAAGGTAAAATCACACGAGTTTGGTGACATACAATTTCTTTTTATTAAAATCTTCTTGTCCGGTCAATCTTTATATGTTACCTGTTCTTACATACCATTTTCGCCCGAACCCCCCACATACTGGCAACATTTGTCCGCTATTCGGTTCGTCTGTCTGATGGTGACGAGCTGGTAGCTGTGGGTGACTTCAATATCCCAGAACTCATATGGTCTAACGTTGATAATTCACCGTCTTTATTGCTTAACTCGCACCATGACTTTTCAGCGGGCACCTTCGACATGTCACTCGGTCAAATTAACCATGTTAGAAATTCTTTAGGTCGGCTGCTGGACTTGTGTTTCGTTTCGGATCCGATTCGTTTCGTTTCTGATCCTGATGAAATTACTCTTTCCAGAAGTTTGGCCCTTTCGCACCCTGAGGTTCCGGAATGGCTTACAGACAGACTTTATTACACTGACTTCAGTAAAGAATTTGACTCTTTTAACCATTCGCTTCTTATAAGTAAACTCACTCTTTTGGGATTCCCAACTGATCGCCTTATCTGATTTTCGAGTTCCTTATCTGAAAGAACCCAACACGTTTTCTTTAAAAATGTTCCCTCGCGTTTAGTCCGCGTCACATCTGGTGTGCCCCAAGGAAGCCATCTTGGACCTTTACTTTTTACACTTTTTATTAACGACTTGCCCCTTGCCTTAACTGATTAACTTGTAGTTATGTACGCTGATGACGTTAAGCTTTGTCTTCAGTATAGATTCACTAGCGACCAATCTAGACTTCAACCCGATTTGGATAAATTTCAAAATTGGTGTTTAGCAAATAACCTGAAGCTTAATGGATCGAAATGTAAACTCATATCATTCTATCGATCTTGTCTTCACCAGGCTATGTACTTTCTCTATGGGAACGCCCTTGAGCGATTAACTCAGGGTAATGATCTGGGTGTCCTTATAGATTTGAAACTTAAATTTACCGACCATATATTATGTTCGGGTATTATGTTCGAAGTACAATGGTCTCTAATACATCTTGTCACCCTACTAACAATCTGAAACGCTTTATCTGTGCAACACTTTCGATGTATATCTTATATATCTTTATATATCTCGATATATCTTTCTTCGACTCTTCTCTTAAAATTTATCGTATCTATCCCAGCGATTTTTATAATACAAATATTTTTATATGCACAGATTCTACTCCAAAATATACGTCGATTGGTATCTCAACTATCCTGATCCTACTTTAGTCGGCATCCTTGGGATGGTGATTTTTTCCAACCAAAAATATAAATTTTTTTATATATCATATATTTTTATAATTATTTTATTTTCAAATAATCGTTTGCGTTTTCAAATAAATTCTACTCGTTTTCCGAGTGTTACCCTTTGACTACCGTTTTGAGAAAAACGTCGATTGCTACAAATTTGTGATATTCATTATTCAACAGTTGTTAATTGCTTGGGATAATTTTTTCGGAGTGCAATCGCCGCCATGCAGCGCTTGCCTCAGCTGTTTGCGGTCGCACCCAGTGTCCAGTTCTTAACAAAGAACTTTTTATTTCAATGAAGTAAATTAAATTAATTATTTCTATTTTCTTTTTGTTTTTTTTTTTTATGTTCGCAAACTATTAAAAGCCAATCGGCAACAAAATATGTTTCTTTAATGCTATGAATATGCAACTTAGCTTCAGTACCAAAGGTTTTTCTAATTATTGAACTATATATTTAGTAAGCGACTTTGCCCAGATAGAAACGATTTATCAAAAGTTGCATTATCTCAAAAGCAATCTGCACATTTAATAAAAACAGGATCGTTAAAGCCAATTTTGAAAAAAAAAATGTTAACAGGTTTTTTGGTTTTTGTTTCAGTGTATTCCTTTTTCTCTTAGATGCACACATTTAATCTTAAAGAAAGTGAAAAAGATATTTTAAAAACCTTTCTAACGAAATATAGGATGTGAAATTAGAAGTATTTGTGATTTTTTAATGTGTTTTACATTTACGCTAATTTCTCCCAAGTCAAACTACTTTTGACTAATGTTTGAATAAAATCCCTTTAATGAAAATAATACCTTTCATTTGGTATATCAATCGTTCAAATTGAACGCACACAGAAAATTTGTAATTCTTTGGCTGTATATAGTGTCTTCACGCGACTATGGGTATAAAAGTACGAAGCAATCTCAGTTTGTATCTTTTAACGTTTAAAAAAAATTGTTTATATATAAAATATTATATTTAAGCAACATTTCAGTGGCACAATTTGTTTTAAATACACAATTTTTATAATCAAAAATTAAAACAAAAATATAACAGAAACGATGCGATTGCTAGTTATTGCGAATTTTTTAAAATATTATAATTTTCCTTCATTGTGGCGTGCGCCATTGAGCTAAACGAAAACTTGAAAGCTTTTTGTTTAGCTTGAAAACTATATTTTCTACATTTATTTTGTTTAGCTCTAAATAAACGTTTTATTAATATAGAATATCGCGTTCATGTTTAATTACTTTAAAAGGAAAAGAAAGTTTGAAGGAAGAAAATGTCGCGTGAGTTATACAAATAATACAAACACACACTAAAAAGTAATAATAAAAATCACCGAAAGTGTATAAGTGAATATTAAAACTTTGTGACACAAACTCAGATTAAATTCATAATTGTAAAACACAAAACCAAACAAAAACACACACTAAGAAGTTATAAAATCACCTAAAGTGAAGAAGTGAATAATAATTTAAAAAAAATAAACAAATAAATAACAACAAAATGACAAACGGACAAGAACAGAAAATGCAGAATTACATTCAAGCCCTCACGCAAATACATGAGGATTAACATCAATAAAGAGACCCGATATCGTCCCACTTTCACCGGAGTAGAGGGAACTCTTCATGGATTCATTGCATCAGTAGACCAGATCATGCAGGAAAATGAAGAGGACCAAATCAAGTATTCAGCGTTATTTTCAACACCAAAATACAAGGACAATCCAGAACAGTGCTAAATATTAACATCATGGGAACAATGCATGGAAAAATTAAGACATCACTATCGACCCAGGATGGAGCAAATGGGACTCACCAGGAAGATCAACAACCTAAGAGTCACAAGTATTCGAGATTTAGATATATAGGTAAGGTACATTGTAGAGGAAATAACAGATTTTGCAGTATTTGAAAATAAAGAAAACTTAGTTAACATATTAAGTACACTAATAATACAAACAATAAAGGAACTGTCATCAGGATCATTAGCAGTGTCTTTAATGCCATTAACAACAATACCACAAGTTAGAGATGAAATTGCAAAATACATGGGACAAAATTTCCAGAATTCCATAAACCATTTAAAGTGACAACAGATGCCAGTGATTTTGCAATCGGCGCTGTTTTATCACAACAGGGTCAACCAGTAGCATTTGTATCAAGAACTTTAAATAAACATGAAAAACATTACAGCGCAACTGATAAAGAATTTGCAGCCATTGTTTTCGCAGTTCATTATTTTAGACATTATCTATACGGATCACAGTTTCAAATTATTACAGATCATCAACCAATTAAGTACCTAAATAAAAAATGTAAGGAAAAGATTTAAATGATAGATGTAAAAGATGGATCCTAATGTTACAAAAATTCGGTTGTGACATTCAATATTTTAAAGGAAAAGATAATAAAGAAGCAGACTTAGAATCTAAGTAGGCAGGAAACAGCACCTCTAATAAATGATAATAATAATGAGGAATCAAATTTAGAGATATCAGAAACTAATGGATAGTTTCGTCAGCGGACGAAAACGAACCAATTTATTTTTTCATAAGATAAAGAATAGTACATAAATACAAAACACAATTGTAACCTATTAAGCATGCAACCTTATTATTTACAATAATGGCAAAAAAATTATAGAAATTGACCCAGCGATGACCCACTAGAAATCGAACAAAAATTTTTCAATAGTATAAAAAAAAGTAAAATTGGTATATTTTCATCATAATAGACATCTTTAAAGACACACCAAATATACAATTTCTTAACTGCACAAAAAGGGCTGTAGAAATAGAAAACGAAGAACAACTTCATAAACAAATTGCTCTATACCATACAAAAGAATCCTTTAACAGTGGCATGAATGAAAAATGTTATAGTTTAAAAGACAAAATTTACTTATTAAATCTTATTGAAGAAAGTGCAAGGAAATAAAATATGATAGAAATCCAATAAAACCAAAATTTAATATAACGGAAACACCGCAAGTAAATAATCCATACAGACATTTTTCATGTAAACCATAGATCATTTGTAACAGTTATAGATAAACTTACTAAATTTGTAACAGCAAACAATATCAAAGATAGGAACTGGAGGGAAAAATTATAAATTATAGTTGATCAATTTACCAAATTCGGTAAACCAACAGAATTTAGGGCAGAACAGATAGCAAGTTTCTTTCTTCTTCCTTATTAAGGAAGGTGCAAAACTACACTTGACGACACCGAATTCACATACAGGGAATGCAGACATAGAAAGGCTACATTCAACTTTAATCGAATTAATAAGCAGCGTAGATAAAGATGTTTCAATAGAAACAAAAATCCAGATTGCAATAGGAGCATATAATACAAGATATCACACCACAATTCACTGCTCCCCAATAACAGCAAAAAACGAAAAAAAATTGATAAGGAACTACTAGAAGCAATAAACACACACAAAATAAAAATTTATAACAAGAAAGGAAAGCTAACTTCGGACGGAGCCGAAGTTGAAATACCCTTGCAGTTGAGTGGCAGTCCGCTAAAGTGGAATCCATACAAAGTCCCATCCATCTAACATAAAAAACAACAAAGTTATGGCATTCCCGATCAATCAGTTATATGGCAGCTATAGGATATAGTCGACCGATCCCGGCCGTTCCGACTTATCTACTGCTGCAAAGGAAAGAAGGGTGTGTGCAAAGTTTGAGACAATAGCTTCAAAACTGAGAGACAAGTTTGCGTAGAAACAGACAGACGGACAGACGGACATGCTTATATTATCTCAGGAGGTGATCCTGATCAAGAATATATATACTTTATACGGTCGGAGATGTCTCCTTTACTGCGTTGCACACTTTTGACCAAAATTATAATACCACTGCTTATATAAACATGTCCGTCTTTCCGTCTGTCTGTTTCTACACAAACTAGTCTCTCAGTTTTAAAGCTATCGTCTTCAAACTTTGCACAGACCCTTCAGGCCGACTATATCTTATAGCTGCCATATAACTGATTGATCGTGAAGGCCATAACTTCATAGTTTTTTTAATTTAGAAGGATGGGACTTTGTATGGTTTCCACTTTGGGTGAATTAATTTGACATGCCAAATTTCGTAAGGATCGGCCGACTATATCCTATAGCTGCCATATAACTGATTGATCGTGAATGCCATAACTTCATTGTTTTTTAATTTAGAAGGATGGGACTTTGTATGGTTTCCACTTTGGGCAAACTAATCCGATCTGCCAAATATCATAAGGATCAGCATACTATATACGATCCGATATATATCTTATAATAAAGTTGCGTGTCGCCACCTAGCGGACTGCCTCTCAACTGCAAGGGTATATCAACTTCGGCTCCGACCGAAGATAGCTTTCCTTTCTTGCTTTACCTGAGATATTCAAAAGATGAAATAAATAATTTGAAATAGATTTCTTTGAAATTTAATTAATAAGAATGGGTATTTTAAAATACAAAAATGGTGCAATTGTTATGGCAATTAAATTACCTAGAAATTGTGTTAAATTAGATATAAAATTAATCACACCAATACCAAATGTTAACCATATTGAAATTGATCAAGAAAATGTACTTATTACGCAAATAAATAATAAAACTTATGAATATAAAGAAAATGTAATTTTAAAAGAACTAATGTTAAGCAAAAGCTGGACCCTTTTTAATAATTGCAGATGTATATTTTATAACAAACCCAGCGTAGAACACATAGATGAAGAAACAATAGTCGTAAGAAACGCAAAATACAAAAAACTAAAACAAAACATTACCAAATACAATTTGTAAATTGCCAAATTCAAATTTTATCAGAAACTTTTTCAAATGAACAGATAGAATTATATGAAACATTTTTCTATCCAACAAACATATTAAACCAGTCATATAAGACATTAATAACTTTGAACACTTATCAATACAAAACTTTAAAAAAAAAAAAAATTTTATAGAAAACAGTCTAAGCACATGTCTTTTTTTCAGTTGAAACACAGACGAATGTCGCGTTCGACATTAGACGAATGTCAACACTCATATGCATTATATGCTTCATTTTTATACCCTTGCAGAAGGTATTATAAACCCCCCTATAAAGTATATATATTTTTGATCAGGATCACCTCCTGAGTTGATATAAGCATGTCCGTCTGTCCGTCTGCCCGTCTGTCTGTTTCTACGCAAACTAGTCTCTGAAAAAGTTGAAAAGATATACTCGATATTTTCTAGGGTATTGCACAAATATATGCACAGATTCCAATAAGTATAATTGCCAATCAAATATACACATACATGTGTACGTAACAATAAGCTTGAAAGTTGGCTGCACAAAATTGGTAGCTCCTACCAATTTTGGTAGATAGGATATAGTCCTTGGTAGATAGATATAATATAGGTCGACAAGATATACTTGAGTTAACGTATTATGCCAGATATAAGCGATATATGAAAAGTTGCGTCATCTCAAGTGCTATCTCCAGGTGCAATATAAATAAGATCGAATGAGCCAATTTATAAAATATATATGCAGTGTTTTTTTTTGCCACATTTAACAAACATTTGCAATTTTTTCAGGATTGCCAATAAAACGTTCAGACAAACAGAGGAAATGAACTGCCTTCATTTGGAAACAGCTGTATAAATAGAATTTCTTGAATAACTTCTGAACGAAATGTCGAATCGTGTAGGTTGAGGGACCAACTGTATGGCGAAATTAACCATACAGTTTGGCATCTACCCTCCCTGCAACAAAGTCCTTTTTATGTCATTCTTAAATAAAAGTAGGGAATACTCAATGCGTTTTAAGACGCATTTTCAACAGTATAAAACTATAATAAGGGATTTATAAAGAAGTACCTGCAGACCAAATCTATAATTATCAACTTGGATAGTGGAAATCAACTCACTTAGCTGCTAACTTGGCGACTTAGCCACAGGCAAGACGGTGAAATCGTCCATTTGTAGAATTAAAACTGGATATGCATTGTGAAAGTTAACAGGACGTCACAATCATCAAGCACTTATAAGGATATATTACTTATATTTTCGTTACTATCTTCAGACCATAACCGAAACCCTGGAAGACGGTATCGTTGAAAGAGGCAAAATCTCCACTTAAAAATCGCACTTAAAAAGCAACGCTGTAAGGAAGCCACTGGCTGGCGCTCATTACTGCGGTAAATTAAAACGCTTTCTCCAATATGTTAAAGAAATCCCCTGTGCAAAAATCCGACCTCAGCCAAAGTTATTGTACTTTTGCAAATTTCATACAAATTACTTAAGCTTTTTGTGGCTGAGTGGGCAGAGTTATTAAATTAGTTTATTTTCTGAAACATGGAAACAATTATAATAATTTAATTAGATTAATGGAAAAGAAACTTTTATTAAGTCATTAGAAAATGACTTATTTTCGTAAAAACTTGCTTGTTAATCGGAATATAATGCTTGTGAAACGATGTGCTGACCAAAGGACAAAAGAAAAGTTTGTCGCAGCTATGTGATGTAGTTTTTTTCGTGCGTCTTCCGTTGCATATGTACTGCCCCCCTTCCGTCCTACCGACCTATGGGCGCCGCCGTATAACGTATGACTCGAATCGCGGGGATAGATGCGAGGGAGAAGGGTAGAATAAAAGGTTACGAGGAAGAACGTATCACAGATAAAGCGATAAGAATAAAAGATTTAAGGTTATACGCAGAGCAAAGCGACAAAATATGGTAGAGACCATTGTAGAGACCATCTGAACATAATATCCTAAAGAGATCGTGTTGGGCATATGTCGAACTACATGGACCAAGAAGTAGAGGACAAATGTTTATAATCCTTTTTCTAGGAACGTTTCTAAGAAATTTAAGCGTGTTGGTAAAATGCTGGCTGCCTACACTACCATGAGATAAAGAATTTACCATTACTATTTACCATTATATAGAAACACGATACCCGTTCGTTCTACGGTTTGTTAGTGAAGGTTAGTGTTAGTGAAAGTTTTTGTAATGTAGGGGTCATACAATTTTTTGTACCATCTTCTAATAAAACAAGGCACAACAAAGCCCATTGCTTTATTAATCATGGTATATATCCATGATATATGGTCAGTAAATTTAGGTTTTAAATCCAATAGGACACCCAAATCGTTAACCTGAGTTAATCCTTCTTAGGGGTACCGATAGAGGAAGTACGTAGACTGGTGAGGTCGATCGTTAAAATGATTTTACATTTCATCCCATAAAACTTTAGGTTATTTGCTAAATAGCAGTTTTTAAATTTATCTGTCACATTGAAATCTAGATTGGATACTGATGTCAAAGCTTAACGTCATCAGAGTACATTAGAAGAAGTGAATCAATTAAGACAAGCTGCAAGTCGTTAATAAATAGTGTAGAAAGTAATATCCAATATGGCTACCTTTGGCCACTCCAGGTGTGAAGTGGACTAAACGCGAGGTAACATCTTTACAAAAACAAAAAAAACGTTGGGTTCCTCCAGATAAATAGCTCGAATTCCAGATATGGAGTTGGGAATCCTAATGCCTCTAAAATTAGCAGAGTCCGATTTTTCCCCATTTTTATGGAGAGGAATAATGTAAGAATCCTTCCACATGAGGGGAAAGATCGAAATCTCCGAGATATTTTTTTTCCCCCGTACTTGGCGGATGTTCTTGGGCAAAAAAGTTCTCTGGCCAAAAAATGATCGTATTGAACATTTGCACGGGCACACGTATCTTGATCAATTACGTATTTTGAAAGATGACCTGTTGAGTGACCTTTAAGGGGCTGTGAATTAATGGGTCCATTCGGAAGGCATATCGGAAAATGTCTCTTTTATACTGAGCCGATATTCGGAAGCCGAATTTTTCCCGGTTCAAGCCTTTGGGGGGCCAAAGATATGGGCTGCATAATTGAAGGCTGAACAGGCTGAAAATTATTCGCCCCAAGCCATTCATTAACAATGGATTTCATACGCTTTGGACACTCATTTAGCAGCAGAAGAATACTAAACTGTGAATCAAGCGGATATAGTTGGTCGTTAGTTTTGCGAAAACGGCTAATAAACTCTTCAAATCCACTCTTAGCCTTCTCATGAAAGACCTCATTTCGCCCAGAACACCACAAAAACTGAAAATATGAATGGAGACAAGACCTACAAGTAATGGCTTCTTTAACTGAGGCCGTAAAACAGGCACACTTGTGTAAAACGTTTTCACAGAGCCAGCTATGAAATTGTATATTACAATATTTAACAGCACAGACAAGCTTTAATTTCATATTATTATTTTTATTTTATTTTCAAGGTAGTTTATTATACCCTTTCACAGGGTATTATAATTTTGGTCAAAAGTGTGCAACGCAGTGAAGGAGACATCTCCGACCCTATAAAGTTTATATATTCTTGATCAGGATCACATCCTGAGTTGATATAAGCATGTCCGTCTGTCCGTCTGTCTGTTTCTACGCAAACTAGTCTCTCAGTTTTAAATCTATCGTCTTAAAACTTTGCACACACCCTTCTTTCCTTTGCAGGCAGTATATAAGTCGGAACGGCCGGGATCGGTTGACTATATCCTATAGCTGCCATATAACTGATTGATCGGAAATGGCATAACTTCGATGTTATTTGAGTTAGAAGGATGGGAATTTCTATGGGTTCTACTTTAGGCAAATCAATTCGATATGCCTAATTTTGTAAGGAGAAAAAGGGAGCTTAAAGGAAGCGATTAGTATGGGTAAGTAACAAGTGTAAATGAATAGAGATAAGAATTTCTGTAACGCCACCGGATTTTTTAGTAGCGTCCAAATTAAACAATTTCAAATTGAAGTTTTAATATTCATTTAGGGTTAATTCCGCTTAATATAAGAAAGTAGTAGCCCGTTAATATTAACTCAAAAAAAAAAAGGAAGAACCATAGCGTATTTTAGGCAATTGGGAGGCAGTGACAAAATGGATTTGGCAAACTGACAACAGGTTAAAAAACAGGCTGGGACCAATTAGCAAGTCCACACGCTTCGGTCTGTGGAAGTCAACTTGAGCTACATTGTCAGGAATTTTCCATTGTGAAATATCGATATTAAGGCTGAGCAATGTGGGAAACTATAACAGCCTCTATGTTCATGGAATAAGTGATTAGACCCATACTTTACGCACTATCCGTAGTAAACTCAACGATGCCGAGCCCGGCGACCGCTGCACAGCATTTCAGCTACGAAGCTGAAGTTGACTTGCCAGCCGCGACGAGATAAAGTGATCTTGTGAACCGGAATCCAATAACACTCGACTGACAGCTGCAGGCATGAAATGAGCCACTCAAATCCGGCCACTCGGCATAGCCAACCCCAAATGTTGGCATCGGCAACAGTGGCAAGGAGGGGGCTGGCTTGTATGGCATTGGTAAAGTGTGGAGTGGGCAGCGATTCTCATGCAGCGCTTGCCAACCTCCACCTGAATGCCCACATGCAGCTTCCGACTAGCTGCGAGAATCTCCAATACAGCCAATATAAGTCTTTATCCGTGCTGAAGATAAATGTTTTAAGCATTATATAGCCCAGGTGACTATAAATTTAAACTTTATTGTCAAAAAGACGCCTAATCTAACAGACCTTTTTAAGTGTCAAATTATAGTGCAGATATCAAAGGACCTATTGTAGCGAATAAAGTGTCATTTAAATATTGAAAGAAATTGTGAAAGAAAATTGCTGGTGCAGCTAGAGGCAACTCTTAGTATGTCTTCCTGTAACAGATAACCGTCTCCAATGCAGCTTCTGGCCTTATAGGTTTTATAGTAATCTGCATTCAACAAATAATTGATGTAAAGAATGACAGAGAAGATTTCATTTATAAATATAATGAAAAGAATCGGTCCAGAGGTCCTTGTGGAAGCCTAGAGGAGGCGATGAAGGGACTTGAAATGATATCACCAATAGGAACGTAGCATGGTCGATCTGCCAAATACGAAACAAAAATGACAGACTGCCACTTGTGAATAGAAGTAATAGGGAATATGCCAGATGAGAGCAATAAGGAAAGCAGCTGGAATATAGAATATAAGGAAGAGATAAATTTCTTATGAAATAATGGGGAGACATCATTCAAATCAGAGGTGTGTGAATCATTAAAATGACTTGTGGCTTCAACAAGGTCACAATCCAATATGTCTAAAATATTAAAATCGGGAAAAGTGACTCAGAGTCAGCTGCGGAACTACCATAACATATAAAAGACAGATGGCGATTTTTTACTACTCACAAACTGACAAAAAGCTTTCGGCTTGGATCTGAGGATGCTTTCGACGTCGGATATATATAAGTTGTAAAGAAATAAATAAAGAATTTAACTTCCCACTTAAATAACCCGTACATCTCTCCAGCTCAATACTCGCCTGTTTTTCAATATTTATTAAAAAGAGCAATAAAAATAAACCAAGACCACCAAACGGGACAAAGGGAACAGATTACAGATCACGAAAGACCGCCAACAGTTCCCAATAACGCTAACGCCAATTGTTGGCAGCGCAGCAGCAAACATGAAAAGAAGTAGAATTTTGTGAAGTAAATGGAGTAACGACTCCAGGGAAGTCCAGGGGATTACTGGGGGTTTTTTACGATCTATGTTGTGACTAAACTGAAGGACAATAACCTTATACCGACATGTGCCAAAAGTCATTGTTGAAAACAGCGGAAAGCCTAGCTTAGCCAGAATAAGATTTTCAGCGACAATCTTACAAAATGCCTCAGATTGAGTAGCCATCGCCAATTCCACTATTTAGTGCAGTGCTGGCCAAAGCCCATGCCCATGTGCCCAAACGAACTTTGCATAGCTTGGTCGAATTTAGCACTGAGGGTCGATTAAAGGGATTCCAATCCAGAACCAGAAAATTTTGACTTCCGTTATTAAACGTGCTTGGAGCTAAAAATATTACTATTACTATTACTAACATAAACATTTCAACTTACCCGGCGAAACCTTTGATATTCCCCCTTAAATTCCCTATAACTAAATATGCTCTCTAAATTGTCAGCAATTCCAAAGATATTTGAATTATTAATCACTCCTTATTTGGAACTCCTTTGCACTTCAATATTTTATCTTTGCGCATGTTTTCAAGCTTATTGGAGTTGACATCCTTTTTTATTGATGGCTTTCGAAATAAGACTGAGTCAATCATTCAATCTTGATGAGCATTCTGAATATTTTGCGATTTCTTTTAGATCTCCTTACGTGGATTTCCTCCTACCTAAATAGTGGAACAAAAAGAGTTCTATTTAAATTTTACATACCCGCGTGCTAAATATTAAAATATATCCTCAATAGTTTAAAAAAGCTTTGGTCTTTGGTCTGTCCGATACTCAAGTTCGGATCATGTACCTGGAGTCCCAAATAAGACCACTTAGAATCTATACAAAAGAGTTTTTTTACTATTTGCTTATCTATTCTAAATTTATACCGAGATAAAAGCAATTCTTTCTCGTTCGTTGGACTGTTGGCTATTAAGTTTCACGACTTAATTTTCCACTCATATTTTATGTAACATTTTAATGTACAGATTCACAAAAAATTGTCGGACATGGGTTAATACTGCTGCTAATTGACTTGCCTGTTAATGCTGCTCAAGAATATGCACATATACTTTCGGTCGGTATACCTCAAGAAAGAAACTTTGAACCAAATTGATGCACCTCACTATGCAATTAAATAGTAATTAACCAATTAAGATTGTTTCTCTATATATTCTAGACTTTCTTTATGTAAACTGAAATACAATTACAAATCGGATCCGGATAATCAACAAATAATAAAGATATTGATACAATATTACATTCCTATACTACAGTATACTCGATATACTTGAAATGTTCCTGCCTTTAATTATTTAAATAAAAAATACCTTATGACGTGTTAAAATACCAGTCACGAATCTGTATGCTACGCCCAAAAAAATTTAACATTGTTGACGAAAAAATGTAAAATAAGTATTAAAACATCAGTACCACTTCAACCTCCGAAGAGACAAGTCGTATTAGAACACTATCGATCCCGCGTTCGCAAAAAACCCATTGAGCTTATCAGCAAAAGTTGAAAAACAAATATTAAACACAAAACAAAACTAAAAAGACAACAACAAAAAACACACCATTTCTTACCACTCGGGCGCAAGCCCTTTACAAACAACCATGCACGAACCACCAGACATAGCCAAATACACTACGAGACCGTATCAACTAGGAGAACCCAAATTTATTGTCATCAAAGGCAAAAATGAATCCTCATTTAAAAATTTTTCACCTTTCATCATCGAGAAATCTGTGGATTTCGCCTGCGGAGGAAGAGTTGATTCTGTGAAAAAAACCAGAGACGGCGGACTTTTGATAAAAACAAAAAACAACACACAAGCCACAAAACTCCTAAAACTTACCAAAATCGCAGATATGGATGTAACAGCAACCGAACACAAGACACTTAATTTTTCAAAAGGCGTTATCTACTGTAACGACCTTAGATACATAGACGAAGAAACAATCCTCCGAGAACTAAAACCACAGAAAGTAATTGAAGTCAAAAAAATAATGAAGAGACAAAACACCAACAATGACGCCAACACCAACAACTACAGCAACACCATCAACAACAAAAACACCAACAACAACAGCCCATCAACGACAACAACCTAATAGAAACCGGACTCATAATAATTACATTCGAGTCGGCTATGAAACTGTTTGCGTACGCAACTATATCCCTCTGCCACTCCGTTGCAGAAAGTGCCTCCGCTATGGACATCCTACAACCATATGCAAGAGCACCGAAAAATGTTTAAACTGCTCAGATGAAAAACACACCAGCGATGGAGAACTCTGCAAAAACGAAAAAAAATGCCTAAATTGCGTAAACAATCCTGAAATCGACCCCCAACACAGCCCTTTGGACCGCAAATGCCCCACATTCCTCAAACAACAAGAACTCACTGCCATAAAAACCACCGATAAAGTCGATCATAAAACTGCTCTGAGTATCTACTTTGAGCGACACGGATACAAAACAAGAAACTCTTATGCAAACACACTTACAAACACCACAACCACAATAAGAACTCGAGCTCCAAATACGCTCACATCAACATCTGCAAATGCACAAACTACATCCACATCCTGCGATCACAACCAATCAAACACACCTTCAACCTCATCTGCATCAACCAAAACAACACCGGCACCGGAAAAAATACTCCAAAAACACAACCAACACGACCAGGACGACACCGAAGCCATGGAAACGGACAACATGAACCCCACCAGAATAACAACCTCATACGGATCTCAACTCACAAAGGACCTTAAACTAAAAATTTTCCCTAAAGATAAGTCAAACCCTCTGTGTACTAACTTCAAACCACCCAAATCAAAAGCCAAATCCTCTAACAAAAACAAACATTCCACTAACAGCGACAGCGAATCGGTTTAAAAGCCACAGATCTCCTATACTTTAAGGTTCAACCCTAGAACTTTTTACACTACCAGTATGTCACTAATTTTAATTCAATGGAACATTCAAGGATATACAAATAACTATAATAACCTCCTTATCCTGATTAAAAAATACTCTCCACATATCATTACACTTCAAGAAACTCACATACAATATACTAACAAAATACCAACTCCAATAAATTACACTCTACTAACAAACATAGCCACCAATAGATTTGGCGGCGTAGCGCTATTAGTCCACAAGTCAATCCAATATTCCATAGTAAACATTCCAAACGACCTTGAATCTCTAGCAATACACATTAAGTCCAAGAAGAACATGCACATAAAGACAACATACATTGCCCCAAACAGAACTGTCACAAACAAAATGCCTGAAGACACTTTGTATAATAACCAAACACCATCACTAATTCTAGGAGACTTTAACGGATGGCACTCTGCCTGGGGTTCCCCGAAAGCTAACTCTCGAGGAAAAACAATACAACAATTTATTGACAACACACAGCTAACCTTACTAAATGACAAATCCCCCACACATTTCACAACACACAACACATACACGCATATCGACCTTTCACTCTGCTCAGCAACACTAGCCCCACACGCCAAGTGGGAAATACTTAATGATCTCCATGGCAGCGACCATTTTCCGATAGTTATCTCTTTATTCCCTCCAAACACTATAAACAAATTCTCAAAACCATTTTTTATATTAAAAAAAGCAAACTGGGAGCAATACGAGACTCTCACACACAAAAATAACGAAATTTTCCCCACTTCACCAAACGTCAACAAAGAAGCCGCACAAATTAACAAAATTATATTACATAGCGCAAACATTTCCATCCCACAAACCCCAGTAAATACAAAGCCCTACAAGGTCCCCTGGTGGAACAAAAAACTGGCACAACTAAAAAAAGAAAAACAATTAGCTTGGAAAGCACTTAATCGCAACATAAACCTTACAAATATTATAAACTACAGACGCTTAAACGCCAAGTACAAGTTCGAAATCAAAAAAAGTAAAATCGAAGCTTGCAGATCCTTTACATCCACCATACAACCAGAAACCCCTTCATCTAAAATATGGAGCAACATTAAGACGCTTCTGCGGTCTTAACCCAAGCAAACAAATCCACGCCATACATAACCCCAAAAACAACACTACAACAACAGTTACTCTCGAAATAGCCAACTCCCTCTCGCAACACTTCTCAGAGCTCTCAAGCGACCTAAACTTCTCAGACGAATTCCGAAATAACAAATATAAAATCAACACAACCAATTACACACCGACCTCAACAGCCAAAACTATCGAGGAAAACATAAGTCACCTTGAATTAATTGCAGCACTACAAACTCTTAAAGGATCCACTCCAGGATTAAACAGAATTTCGTACGAAATGATACGCAACAGCTCCCTTACCACTAAAAACAGAATTAAAAACCTCTTTAATCAAATTTTCGACAGCCACATACCTCAAGCCTACAAAATAAGCTTAATCATACCAATACTCAAACCAAAAACCGACAAAACAAACATCTCCTCGTACAGACCCATTTCCCTCAATTGCTGTTTAGCAAAAACACTGGACAAAATCATAGCTAAAAGACTTTGGTGGTTTGTGACCCACAACAAACTTTTAAATGCAAACCAATTCGGCTTCAAAAAAGGCAAATCGACTTCGGATAGTCTCCTATACGTAGACCATCTCATAACGAAGTCGAAAAGGCACACCTCCCTCGTCACTCTTGACTTTTCAAGAGCCTTTGATCGAGTAGGTGTGCACACTATAATTGATCAACTCCAGGAATGGAAAACAGGCCCTAAAATAATCAATTATGTCAAAAATTTTATGCTCAAACGTAAAATAATAGTCAGAGTCGGTCCGCACTTGTCAAATTCACTCCCATTATCCAACGGTATTCCACAAGGATCACCTATATCGGTAATCCTATTTCTCATCGCATACAATAAACTCTCAAACTTAATATCTCTACACAAAGAAATTAAATTTAACGCTTACGCCGACGACTTTTTCCTTATTATAAACTTCAGAAACAACAAACACCTCAATTTTAACCTAGACAACCTTCTACATGACATAAGCAGCTGGTGCTCATATTCAGGGGCATCTCTATCCTTAGCTAAATGCCAACACCTCCATATATGCCAAAAACAAAATTGCATTAGCACCATAAGCTGTAGCAATACACCAATAAAACAAGTAACAGCACTCAAAATCTTAGGGATTACCATAAATAGTAAATACAAATGGGACACACACATAAAATCACTTCTTCCATCACTACATCAAAAATTGAATATCATAAAATGCCTTTCCAATCTCAAATTCAACTGCAACACTCAAACACTACTCCACGTCGCGAAAGCAACAGTCATAGCAAAAATTGAATATGGCCTGTTTCTATACGGACAGGCTCCGAAAAGCGTGCTTAACAAACTAAAAACCCCCTTTAACACCGCAATCCGTCTAGCCCTTGGCGCCTACCGAACTACACCCATAAATAACTTGCTATACGAAGCCAACATCCTCCCATTAGAGCAAAAACGAGACCTTCAAACAGCCAAACTCACAAAAAACCTTATATTTTCCAAAGATACACCAATACACAAACTTGTCAAACAAAGAAAATCAAAAAAGAATACATCAACCATAGACCGCACAATAAACCTCTGTCAAGCACTAAACCTACCCTACGAACCCGCTAAACTACACAAATACCAGCCACCTTGGGATCTCCCAAACCTCATAGACACAACATTTAGAGCGCACAAGAAACAAACCACAACACCAGATACATACATGAAACTATACGAACAAACCAAAGACAGCCATAAAACACACAAATTCATATTTACGGATGGATCAAAAATGAACTCCACTATATCATATGCTATCACAACAGATACTTATATTATTAAATATGGTATCCTACCCCTCCACTCATCAGTACTCTCCGCAGAAATAATAGCCATATTAGTAGCGATCGACCAAGTCAAATGCATAAGGGGAAAGTTCATGATCTGCTCTGACTCTCTCTCAGCAATTGACGCCATAAGAAACACAAATAACAACAATTTTTACCCCAACAAAATTAGATCACTCCTTACAAAACTAGCCCCAAAAATTAAAATATTGTGGATCCCTGGTCATATAGGCATAGCAGGCAATGAGCTAGCCGACCAAACAGCAAAATCGACATGCAGCATGCCCCTTATTTACACCCCAAACATAAATTTAACAGACATAAATAGACACTTAAAACTAGAATTCCTAACAAGAAATAAACTAAACATAGAACACTGCAATCAATGGTATAAAAACATTAACAAAGACAATTCAAACATCGACAATTACTGCAGATCCTTCCATCCCAATTCGAGCAGACTCGATCAAATTAAAATAATACGCCTTAGACTAGGCCACACAAAACTGACACACGAGCACTACTTCAATCAAAACCAAATCTCACCCTGCCCCTTCTGCCAAGGCGACAATACCTTACCCCACCTATTAAATTCATGCCCATCACTCCTTCCTATTAAACTATCTATCTTCAAAAATACAAACCCATTAAATCTCCTTAACGAACTTAACACTGATAATTTAGAAAAAATCTTAATTTTCTTAAAAACTTCAAACCTATACCACAAAATTTAATAACACCCTAAATGTACATAAACAAAATTTACCTACTAAGTAGCCTAATTACAACGAACAATATGTAAATAAAATAATAGACTTAAATAGCAGTAACCTTAAAAGCCGAAGGCCTCGCTGCCAGCGCTTTACCAATTAAGTTAGTCTAGTTTTGCAAACTTCTCTATCTTTAATAATAAATAAATAAAATAAGTATTAAAACATATTCTTACTCGGCACGTGTCTGTGTTTCTTATACCAGGTACTCGTTGAGTATAAGGGTATATTGTATTCGTTTGAATGTATGAAACAAGGGGAACGATTCATCTCCGTATTATCTCTCCCCCTAAATATTTATATATTATTGATCAGCAACAACAATCGAGTTGATAAAGCCATGTCCGTCTTTCCGTAGGTCTGTATGAACGCGTGGATCTGAGAGACTATAAGATATAAAGCTACAAGATTTTGCTTCTAGACTTCTAAATACCCAAGCAGACAAAGTTTGTTTCTGCCCCCACAAATGGCTTATTTCTGATCGGCTAGTATTTTAAAAAAGTTTTGATGCCAAACTATTTTTATAGCTAATTTATATCTGAAAAACAAATTTCAGGAATGAACAATTTTTAGTATTTATAGATTCAGTACATTGTACAATAGTAATAGTAATAGTACATTGTTATGCAGTCCCTACTGCATGTGATTGTTTATTCCAAAATATAAAAAAGTATGCAACACAATTTGTTTTGAAAATCTACTCTTCGAAAGGATAAATAAAATTCGGGTAGAAAAGATTACCGAGTACCGGGTATTACATTTTCCTTTCCTTTTTATCGTTTTCTTGCAAGTGCCGAATGGAAATGTTTTTAATGTGTAAGTTTGTATACCTTTAAACTTTAGAGTGCTAAACAACTTTTATCATTTAAACGACGCCGCAAATTTCGTATTTCTTGAATAACTTGTAAACGGAATGTTTGATCGGAATGGTTAAGGCAACAATCGGCGCTCAAAAAAATAGGATTAAAAGGAAAAGAAATATTTTCTCTGGCAACTGCAATATTTCCAATTTAGTGAGTGCAATTGGTGCATGATTTATTTAGATCGGACGCGCACAGAGAAATTTTAGTTCTTTGTTGTACAGATGAAAAAAAACTTTATATTGAAATTTTATATTGAGAATGGGATATTAAATAAAATTAAAACAAACAAGAAAGGAAAGCTAACTTCGGGCGGAGCCGAAGTTGATATACCCTTGCAGTTTAGTGGCAGTCCGCTATATAGGATCGTATATAGTCGTCCGATCCTTATGAAATTCGGCAGATCAGATTAGTTTGCGCAAAGTAGAATCCATAGAAAATCTTCTAACATCAAAGACAACGAACTTATGGCATTCCCGATCAATCAGTTATATGGCAGCAATAGGATATAGTCGGCCGATCCTCATGAAATTTGGCATGTCGAATTATTATGTACAGTATGTTTTTACAGTAATACAGTATGCTCCTCTAATAGTCCTCTAAGTGCCGAACCGCATGCCTTAGCGTGAGCGAGCAGACACTATACATAGGCGAAGATTTAAAAGTTGTCTGTATATGTTCGATCTGTATGAGTGATATACCAAATAAAAGGTATGGCTTTAACTAGATCATTTTCTATTTTGTCCAAAAATTTTACAAAATTTTATTCGTTTGGGAGTAATTTGGGTAAATGAACAAATGTTGATTCACTAAATTGGGTCTAGTCAAGGCATTCCAGTTACCAGACAACAGCCACATTTTAATCTCGAATAGGCGTTGACATCAACCATCCCAATCCGATGGTTCAGAAGTTAGTCCTTTTTTAATTTTTGAATGTAAGAATTATCCGTCATTTAAATTCATTATAATCAAGAATGATCCTATAAACTAGCATGACTCCAGCACAAGTACCACGCACCTGCAGTGGAGATAGATCTTATAATTGTAACCGGCAAATAATTTGTTGTGCTTGTAGGCAATTATCTGAGTGCCAGCTTAAATTTTTAATGCGAATAAAATAAACTGCTGTTGCACAGATTCAATACAGATTCAATGACTATGCCTATATTGATTGAAGCTTCTCTTAATTTTGATAAGTCGTCTTCACTTATACCAGTGTTGCACCTCACATCAAATTTTCTGTCGTATAGATAAGACTCTAGAAACTTGTGGGTGTTGTACCTTCTAGCCAGACTTAAGTATTTTCAAAGAGTTTAGATAAGCAAGAAGTACGCTTGCAGGTCTATACGACGATGGGATTGTGTGGTCTTTTTACGGCTTTGCTATCATTATTATAATTGACTTTTTCCATCTCACTGGCAAATGGCCAAGATTTGCGATGGCATTGAAGAGCTGGGTGATAGTGCAAACGGCGCAATATGGGAGCTTAATGATCATTTTGGGAGTTTGAGGTCGCAGCCTGGGGACTTTTTCGGATTCAGTTGATTTTTGATGATGTTAGCGATTTCATTTGGGCGAAACTCAATTGGCTCATGTTGAAGATGAGGCTCATAAGGTATAGTCGGCAAAGTAAACGCAAAAGTGGCAGAATTTGGTTGGAAGGTTTTTGAGGTGGTTGGCAAACGTGTTGGCTCTGTCTGCAACGCTGCGCGCCCATCCACCTGTGGGATTTCTAATAGGCATCACAACTTCTTTCGGTGAGCTCAGAGTTGGGTGAGCTCTCCATAATGAGTGTTTTGTTCTAGAAGTTCGCAATTGCTCTATGTAGCGGCGGTGGATATGCTTCTGTTTTCTTTAAAGCTTTAGTAAGTTGGCGGGAGGCATATCTAAAGCTTTGCTTAGCAGATGGCGATCTGTGGTATTGCCACTCTCGACTTAAGCGTCGCTTTTCGAGGACGATCTGTTCGATTTATAGATTTCTCGTTTTTTGGTTGCATTGTGTATTCGTAATTCGGGGTGTTGAAGCTCAGGCTGCAGAGGCAAGTACAGACTGCAGTGAATTAAGAAAGTTGTTTACGTTGGCTTCATCGTTGAGGTGAGGCTTCAGCTCGTTGTGTGAGCTAACATACTTTCTGTACTTAACCCAGTTGGCTTTATGTGAGGTCAATTTTAATGATTGTTGCAATGTTCTTGGATGTTTGAGTAGAAGAAGCAGTGCAGGCGAGTGATCAGATGAACATTCGGCCCTTATCAGATTTTTAGGGATGCTTATGGTAATCGCAAAGTCTATTAAGTCGGGTAGTTTTTTGGGACTGCCGGAGAGTGTGTTGCACTGCCAGGAGAAACGTAGTCGAGTTTATTCTTGGCTTTGATAATTGCATTATACAGCTGCTTTCCATTTGGAGTCACGAGACGAGACTTGTAGTCTCTTGCTGCAATAAAGTGTTCTCCTAATGAGTTGAAAAACTGCATAAACTCAGCTTCAGCTATTCTGAAGCGAGGGGGCAGTATACGGTGGCTAGTGTAAGTTGGCTGCCAGTATTTAATTATATATTTATAGATGTGGCCTGTTGGTAGTTTTTAGCAAATTTGTTATGA
The DNA here is from genome assembly GCA_035045925.1 of Drosophila atripex. NCBI lineage: Eukaryota > Metazoa > Arthropoda > Insecta > Diptera > Drosophilidae > Drosophila > Drosophila atripex. The sequence continues at coordinate 290,912 of JAWNOP010000041.1, read as the reverse complement.
TAGTGGTGCTTAATACGGCTTCTGGTTAGAATTCCAGTCCCACCATGTGCTTTACCATCTGAATGATTTGTTCCGTAGGATATATAGCCTCGTAGTTGTAATTTGTATTTGTTTGTAAGGTGTGTTCATGCTGTGAAAAGCCGTTAGCGTAGATATCCGTAGGGAAATCATTATTTTGAACGGCCGGGATCGGTCGACTATATCCTAATAAAATGGCATAATTTCGTTGTTTTTCAAGTTAAAAAAATGAGACTTTGTATGGATTCCACTTTGGGTAAAATAATTTGACATGCCAAATTTCATAAGGATCGGTCGACTATATACGATCAGATATATCTAATAATATAAGATGCATGTCGCCACCTAGCGGACTGCCACTCAACTGCAAGGGTATATAAACTTCGGCTTCACCCGAAGTTAGCTCTCCTTTCTTGTTTTTGTTTTGTATTACGGCAGCGAAGCGGCAGAAACATTTGCGCTGCCAGCTGACGATATCGTCAAGCGCGCTGACGATACAGTTGCGTTTATGGTTGTTGTTACGGTTGAAGTTGGAATGCTAGTTACTACTGGTGAGCGTAGGTCATTGCATACCTGCGTTGGGGGACGTTCTGCGCTTTTCGGCTGCAATGACATCGATGGTATCGAGGGGGAGCAACAACGTGCTCTCTCGCTCGTTACGTTTAAGAGTTTGGTCAAGTTCGAGGTAATTAACCGCGCTTGATCATAGCTTGCATTATTAAATTAGAGTTTTAGTAATTAGTTTTAATATTAATTGGTTGACATATCAATATATACATTCGCGATTTCATCGCAGGGTATTTTCGCGGTATTGTATACTTTTTTTCCGGAGCACAATGAATACACGTCTGCAGGCGATGACACTCTGTGAATGAATGAATCCAAATTGATTCGGGAAAGGAATTAGTTCAGCTGATTTTTCATTATAAACAGCAATGAGGACACGGCCTGCAAAAGATAGCCGATCCATTCAAAACACAGTGAACTTGGAAACAAAAATTTCATAATTAGAGGCATAGGAATTAATGTTTCGGTAAGCGCAATAGCATCAAAAGAAGCACTCGTATTAAAAATGTACCTACAATACATAGAACGTTTTGATAGCAGCAAGTAATACATTATTTATTCCTTTTTTTGGAGCAGAATCTGCAGTTATTATGGATGCGACTCGGGACATTGACCAGAGTAAAAGGCTCTCTGACCCTCTCTACCCTTCGATACGACATAAATTCAAGCACCATAAGTTTTGATGCTGCCGTTGACTGATGCTCATCAAACGAAAATAGCAAGCGATCAGTTGCAGGATCCCCAGCGAAGCCTAGTATATTAGCCGTAAATGGTGAAGCGCCTATTGGCTCGGCGCACTTAGCTATGGTTGACGTAGTCACCACAACCGATGGCTGGCTGCAGGAAGACTGTGACTCTAAAAAATGCAGAAGAATGTGATGGCTCCTCCCACAACTGCGACAATTATCAGCGAGGCGCTCACGCTGGAAGGCGAATTAGTAATGATAAAGGACGATTTACTGTTATTTGCGACCCTACGTCTACCCACCAGAGTGCCCGGTGCGTAAGCGACCATGGCCACATCCATAGCCTTCAGATTCGTGCAACGCTGCTCCAAAAATTCTGCCATTGACTCCCAAGTAGAGATGAGATCCGAGCTCGAGGCATTTTGACTTTCCTCCCACTTGGCCTTATTAGCTGGGTCCAACCTTTGAAGGAGCACCTGGACAATGATGCAGCCAGGTTTCTGAACTGTCGTCCCCAAATTTTTCAAGGCCCGCATATGGACATTGAACTTATCTGATAGGCCCCGAAGCGCTGCTACTAAGCACCCTTCCAATAGATTGAGGCCCAACTGGCCATGGCGACCAACTGGCCATGGACCTCATGGAGCATAGCATCTTCCACCTTGGACACTGGCTTGAGGGCTCCTTGGATACTCTTCAAATCCTGGAGGATACCCGTTGCCTTACATTTTTAAATAGCGCTTCGAGCTGGAACGGGTTCTCCTGTGGCGGTTGTGCCGCTGGAGTTCATCGCAACTAAATTGAACTCCGCTCAATTAACATACAGAAACGCACTAAATAATTTTGGTCCCAAAATTATATTTTTTATAATTTATTTTATTATATTTAATTATAATTTTGCGCGGCGTATACGATTTATTGCACTGAGCGCTCTGAACCGTACACTGAGTTGCGGAATGTATATATATATATGAATGCTTGTGCGAGGCGAATGCACTTGCAAGTGGAACGTATGTATGTATGTTGTGATTAGTGGACCGGATAACACTAAACCGGACCGGATAACAATTGTATTGTATGTCAATGTATTTATTTATATTATTAAAATATTTATAAATGCAAAATACTTGTTTCCGGTCACTGATGCACTGTATGCAGTTTATGTTCAAAAATGTACGTTCGCACTGGTTCTATTCTAAGTTTATGATATTGTTAATTTTGTTTATTATATAACTTCGGGGTCACCAGTTTTTGGTCTGTGGCGAGTCAACCGACACAATTTAAAATAGCAACGATAAATACTTCGGATATGTAAATGTCTAAAAGCCCTTTGGGCATACTGAAAGACTACTCGCTACTAAAAACTTCACTCTTCAGGAAATCATCTTAATATTCACAACCTATACATTGAACAAAATCTTTGTATCCACCCTATCAATGCAGTTTATCTTTAATAAATAACAATAGTTATTAACCAACGTGGTTATACTTATGTGGAGCGTATAAGACTCCATAGATCAATGACATTTTTTAATGAGCTTTTATCCAAACAACAACAATTATTTATTCCCAAAACGTTATAATATTGTTTATTTCCAATTATAGGCGCATATGAAATGGAGCGTCACAAAGTTCCAGTTTATGATGCTTATGCACTGAGATAAGGGTACAGAGTCCGCCATAGAACATGGAGAGAGCGAAAGCTTACTATCTTAATTCTACAGATAAGGCTCGTTGAAACCGAGCGGCCGAGAAGAGTCTGCTTGCGACCAACAATAGCAATAATATAAATGAAAGCTATAAACTATTCCTTTAATATTTTAACGACAGTCTATTATCTATGCCGTGGCTGCTGCCTGACCCGACACAGCCAATGGCCGTATAGGCTTTAAGGTCGACCGCGTACAATAGTAAGTTGGAATAAAGAAAGCGGAGATGTCGTTTATAAATATAATAAATAGAAGCGGTCCGACGAGGCAATGAAGGGACTAGAGATTGCATATACAATAAGAAAAGTGAATTAGGCTTTTAAGATCCTTAGTAGCTCGGTAAAATTTCACCTTGCATAACGCAGAATGTTATAGAAGTTATATTCGCCGCTGCCGGATTTAGTTAACTCAGGATTCGAAACCGTTTTATAAATTTTTAGACACTACGCGCAAACATGAATCTTTTCCTCCTCTGTTTACGTTTGATCGCGATCAATGGTTAGGCAATTTGTCTAATGTGTCTATTTGTTGCTTTGTGTGTTTACTTTGTTCTTGAAAATTCAAAAAAAAAAATTAGGATTTTTTTTACTAAAATTTGAAAAAAACTTTTATCTAAAAGTTTGTTTAATTACTTAAGGTAAAATTTAAAAATTAAATTTAAAAATTTAATTAAAAATTACGATTCACGTTACGATTAATTACGAAATAACGTTTGAAGATAGACCTTGAGATGAAGTAGAGCTCTTCTTTTTATACACCCGTCTGTGAACTTTGCGTTACAAGACAAGACAAAGCTGCAAAACTTTGCGTTATGTACTCATCTACACACATACATACATATCAAGGGTGTGTGCAAAGTTTGAAGACGATAGCTTTAAAACTGAGAGACTAGTTTGCATAGAAACAGACAGACGGACATGCTTATATCGACTCAGGAGGTGATCCTGATCAAGAATATATATACTTTATGGGGTCGGAGATGACTCCTTCACTGCGTTGCACACTTTTGACCATAATTATAATACCCTCTGCAAGGGTATAAAAACCTCTTGACGTAAAATAACGCCCAAAATATTTGATATCGATTTTTGTGACGAATAAATGCAATATATATAATATATTTAAATATATTCTAACATAAAAAACAACGAAGATATGCCATTTCCGATCAATAAGTTATGTGGCTGCTATAGGATATAGTCGACCGATCCCGGCCGTTCCGACTTATATACTGCCTGCAAGGAAACAAGGGTGTGTGCAAAGTTTGAAGACGATAGCTTTAAAACTGAGAGACTAGTTTGCATAGAAACAGACAGACGGACATGCTTATATCGACTCAGGAGGTGATCCTGATCAAGAATATATATACTTTATGGGGTCGGAGATGACTCCTTCACTGCGTTGCACACTTTTGACCAAAGTTATAATACCCTCTGCAAGGGTATAAAAAAATACTGAAATCTTTTCGATATAAAGAATATCGATATAATTAATTCTCCAAGTCTTAAAAATAAATAAATTTAAAAAAAACTAAAAGGTGGCCTTCGTTGCCTATCCTTTAAAACTTTGAAATTTAACAAAAGAATCCATGCCAAATCTTCAAACTTAAAATTTAACAAAACAAGAAAGGAAAGGTAACTGCCGGCGAAGCTGAAGTTGATACACACTTGCAGTTGAGTAGAACCTAATATTATTAGGTAACATAGGTAACTAAATTAGGTAATTTAGATGTGTTAGGTAAAACTTCCTAGCTTTATCATAAAGCGAACGGACGTGTTTTTTTGTACGGTGTTGCTTCTTTTGTCGCTTAGTAGAGATTTAAATCTCTACTCTTGCGGTTTAACCACACTAATCGCACTATTTAATCTCCCTTTTTCGATTCTCTGGTACAGTGGTTCAAGGTACAATCAACAATAAAAACAATTAATAAATTAACTTGACATTATCATCGATTTTAAACTTGTCTGTGCGTCGAAGTCTTGTTATAAGACAATCCCCTCATCCCAGCCTACCATCCACTGCACCCCAGGCCCGAACGTTGGGAATAATTCGGCTTCCGAATACCTCAAGTGATATCACCAGACCCAATAACTCAAACCCCCGTAAGAGACACAAAACAGGGTAATCATCCTTCTGGACCCCCTGTACGAACTGATGCCGCTGTATTAGTTACATCGGCACCAAAACCCATGCAAGTATCCCACCATCAAAACACATGCTTCTGATACTTCTGAGATTAATATCTCAGCTTACATCTAAGCCAAATCAAAATCCGACATGATAGTGACGGATATTAAAAAATTTAAATATTCATACACCAGGCACACGTCATCTTTTTAAGTACGTGTGCCCGTGCAGATCTTCAAGACGATTTGTTCCGCCAGCTTTTGGCCATTTTCGTCCAAAACCATCAGCGAAGTTCGGTGAAAAAACAAATTTCCGAACCTGCGGGAGTCAAACTCCCACATGTTAGAGCCACTGACAAACCTTCCACCTAATCTTCCTCAGCTTTAAAAAACTAATATCTTCACTAACACTTACCTACTAGAGAATACTAGAGGGTTCCGTTGTAAATCTCCCAAAATGAATTCTGATAGTTCTTCCTAAGCATCACACATTGTAGTCTTTACAGAAACTTAGTTAAAGCCGGAGATCTTAAGCTCCAAAGTTTTTCCAAGTCAGTATACCACTATTAGACGTGATAGAACACTGCGAAGGGGAGGCGGAGTGCTAATTTCTGTAGACTCCAATTTCGCTTCTGAAAAGGTGAAATCACATGGTGACATTTGGTGAAATAGAATTTCTTTCTATTAAAATATTCTTGTCCAGCCACAAGTCCGAACCCCCCATATACTGGCAACATTTTTCCGGTATTCGGTTCGTTTCGGATCGTCTGTCTGATGGTGACGAGCTGGTAGCTCTGGGTGACTTCAATATCCCAGAACTCATGTGGTCTAACGTTTATAGTTCACTGTCTTTATTGCTTAACTGGAACCACAACATCCCAGCGGGCATGTTCGACATGTCACTCGGTAATATTAACCATCTTAGAAATTCTTTAGGTCTGCTGCTGGACTTGTGTTTCGTTTCTGATTCTGATGGAATTACTCTTTCCAGAACTTTGCACCTTTCTCATCCTGAGGATCCATATCATCCCACTCTTGAGGTTTTAATCGAAAACAATAGCTTAATTCACCTTAAGTCTACACTTAAATCTCATAAAATTCGTTTCATCCTAAAGCTGAATTTATGAAATTAAATAAGTTAATTTTGGAATTTGATTGGTCCGATTTACTGGCATGTGAATATATAAAAATTGCCCTACATTAATTTTATTACACTTTAAATATATGAACGTCGTGAATAGACTTTTAAATAAACATAAATTATCTGGCTGTACAGTAAGTTTTTCAAGATACTTAGTAGCTCGGTCCAATTTCACCGTGCATAATGCAGAATGTTATAGGAGTTATATTCGCCTCTGCCGGATTCAGTTTACTCAGGATCCGAAGCAATTTTATTACTTGTAAATACTAAGCGTAAACATGTATCTTTTCCACCTCAGCTTACGTTTGAGAACTTTTATGCAAACCCTGATCAGGGAATGGCCGATCTCTTTGCACAGTTTTTTTAAACAACGTATTTACCTAGCAGCATTTTAGATCAGCCTTACACTTATAATATTCAATCCGCCAACCTTATACTTTGCTCATCTTTTGATCAAAGTGGTGTGTTATCCGATCTTCTTAAGGTCAAGCCCGTGTATTCGCCAGGCCCCGATAGAACCCCGATAGAATACAGGATGGTTGTGTTCTAAAGAACTGCGCCGAGGCTCTGTGCAAGCCGCTCCTTAAACTCAATTATCTATCGCTGAAGACTTTTCCTTTTATGTGGAAGGAATCGTACATTATTTGTCTCCATCAAAAAAGGGAAAAAATCAGACACTGCCAATTATAGAGGCATTTCCAAAATCTCAGCTTTTTGAAAAACTTATCACATCACATTTTTGTCACATTTTCTATCAAAGCATGTTTTCCATTCGCTTCTTATAAGTAATCTCAGTCTTTTGGGATTCCCAACTGATCTCCATATCTGGATTTCGAGTTAGTTATCCGGAAGAACCCAACGCGTCTTCTTTAAAGATGTTACCTCGCGTTTAGTTCGCGTCATATCTGGGGTGAAGAAAACCAAAGAAGTCATCTTGTACCTTTACTTTTTACTCTGTTTATTAACGACTTGCCCCTTGCCTTAACTGATTCACTTGTACTTGTACTTGTACGCTGATGACGTTAAGCTTTGTCTTCAGTATAGATTCACTAGCGACCAATCTAGACTTCAATCTGATTTGGATAAATTTCAAAATTGGTGTTTAGCAAATAACCTGAAGCTTAATGGATCGAAATGTAAAATCATGTCATTTTATCGATCTAGGCCTCACAAGGCTACGTATTTTCTCTATTGGAACGCCTTCAAACGATCTGGGAGTCCTTTTAGATTTGAAACTTAAATTTACCGACCATATGTCCACCATGGTTAATAAAGCTATGGGTGTTTATCAAAATATGGTCAAAAGAATTTAATGACCCTTACATAACAAAAACGTTATATACATCATTGGTCCGTCTACCACAAACTTCTGCACCAATTTACTGTGACTGAAAATAAGTTATTGTTACCAGCACCAAACGAATTTTCTCCTACAGCCCTCAATTTGAAATGTATCCTTCAGGTTTCAAATCTGCAGAAGGCATTAAAATTTTTTTGTTGACTGTAAAGTTTAAAGTGGCGCCGCTTAATACAAAGATCCTCTCCGTCTTAAGCTATGGCTGCTCACCTTCTCGCAGATCTGGGCCGCAATATCAAATTTATATTTATACATATATTGCATTTATTTGTCACCAAAATTGATATCAGATATTTTGGGCGTGGCGTGCGGTTTTGCCACCGCTATTTTACCTCGTCAAGAGGTTTTTTTATTTGATAGAGTATTGATATAGATAAATAAGATAGCACATCAGGTATATAACCTTCAAAGAAGAAAAACACAAGCGAACAAGTAAAATTAAAATACAGAAGAAATATCAAAGTAGAAGAAATACCAAGTTAACCCATCTGAAAATCATTGGAGGTCGTGTGCCCTTTGCATTTTTGAGGCTATTTCGTCGCAAAAGGTAGAGATCACTGAACATACGAGAAACGGCGCATGACCCAGAGATAACCTCGGAAACGCGGAAACGAAAAGCTCGGCACTCGGCTCGATTTGTCGAAAAGTACCACCCTCTAGCCGAGGAGTGCGGACGGACTCATGGATTTGTTGGTCCCTACCGAATCGATCAAGACTAATCCCCAGCCAAACCATCTCTTTGCGTATACACAAATTATTAACCGGAAAGCCCTCCGAGTCCACACTAGCTCTACAATCTCATATAAAATATAGCTGTAGAGAACCCTACCATAAAAAAGTCCTTACAAATGTTAAAAAAAATATGTAGAGGTATATATTATTTGTTTTTTTCCGCCATCCACAAGTTTCCTGGTCAAGTTTTGCTTTAATGTATTTTCAATGAAATTATGAAATATTTTTTTGAATATTTGGTACAATTTTTTGGAATTGTTATGAATTAAAAACAAAAAAGGAAAGCTAATACCCTATATACCCTTGCAGTTAAGTAGCAGTTTTCATTATTAGATATATATCGGATCGTATATAGTCGGCCGATCCTAACGAAATGTGGCAGATCAGATTAGTTTGCCCAAAGTGAAATCCGTAGAAAGTCCCATCCTTCTATCTTCAAAAACAACAATGTTATGACATTTTCGATCAATTAGTTATATGGCAGCTATAGGATATAGTCGACCGAACCCGGCCGTTCGTTCTTATATACTGCCTGCAAAGGATAGAAGGGTGTGTGCAAAGTTAGAAGTCGATAGCTTTAAAACTGAGAGACAAGTTTGCGTAGAAACAGACAACAGCATAAATCTGGCAGGACGGAAAATCAGGAGCGTAGGCAGCATACACTTTGATAGTCGATAATAAATACGTTAGCCTAGCAGCAGCAGTAGCGAGTGCTTTTAAAAAATTGTGCAAGGTTTGTGACTTTGAATTTACGACTTTGGATCAAGGTTTAGAATTTTGCAAGTTTAAAAACATCTGCTTTATATAAAAGAGCAATTAGGGGATTTCATTCAAGCGGATCCGAAAGTCCCAGTCGGCATGGTAGACCATCAAAATATCTCAAGTTCTTTATAAAGCGCGTTATTGTCACTTCAATCTGTATGCTTTTTAACAGCTATCGTTCTAATGCAAAGCCAGGACGGCGGCAATTGAACTTTATAACAGCCAATCTTGTATCAAGGCCTAATCTTGAGATCTGATAGATTAATTATGCTTTCAGCGGATTCGGAAGCGCTGAAACCAGAAGGCTAGATAGCGTGTGGGCCAATTTCAAGTCCCGCATAACTAACTTTATGGTAAAAATTAAGTCCAGTTTTTTCCAGCCACTGCAGCGGCCTGCAAAAATCACTGATGGGGTAGATTGTAGAAGATAGCCTTCAGACTGTATGAATGTAAAGGCGATAAATTAGTCCCAATAGTCAAAAAATTCTGGAAGTGCGAGGTAGTTAAAGGGCTCACAAGCGATGAGCAGATTTGCGAAGAAAAATTTGTGGCAATACAAAAGTTACAATTGGCAAGTGGTTTGAAGGGGCTTGGGAAAGATTCTGAACGAAAATTGTAGTAGTAATACTTCCTCTCTTTATCTTACAGTGAACGGACGTAATTTTTTTGGGCGCACTGCGTTTAAATTTAATCTTTTATCTATTAACGTCAAACCCGGTGTTTATTTTTATTTATTTATATTCATAAATACCAACTGTTACATTTTAAATATCCGTATCGATTGGCGTGTGCAGTGGTATATTTGGAGGTAAAATAAGATTTTTATTAAATTTCTTCCAAAAATAGCTCTCCTCTGCTTCTTTATCTTTTACGGTGTTGCTTCTTTTTTCGCTCAGTAGAGATTCTTATCTCTACTTTTGCGGTTTAACCACACTAACCCACACTAATCGCTCTCCCTTTCCCTTTATCTCCCTTTCATGAGACAGACTAATAGTGGATTCATAGTTGATTAGTGGTTTTCGTAAAATCAATGAACAACTCTGTGCACTCGATACACAGTTTATTCTTGTCCGGTCAATCTCGGAGGAACCTAATATCCCCACCATATACCCGCATATCAACCCCCGCCTGCACAAACTAGGCAGTTTTAGTCAGACGTTCTGTAGGTTTGACTACGACTCCGGGACCTATCGTTACTCTCGTGAGTTCAAGCACTAACCATACAGCATATAGACTACTCATTTCATACAACGAAAATGGACGCAAAAATTTCTTGCGACAGGCCCCAGCAGGCCCCAGAGAAAATCTTACTCTCATTCTTACGCTCTTTCTTACGCTCATATTCTCAACAAAATTGTTTGGTTCTTCAGTCGCGGAGAGGCCCTTTATCAAGATGGTTGATCCGCGGTTAAATTCATCTTTATATGTATGCGTGCTCACATATTCACATACACGGTTTCATGTGTGTGCGTTCTTTTTCGTTTTGAATCCAACCAAAATTTTAGATTTTTGTAACTTTTCAGGCTTGATACCCTAAGAAAATTGGGGTATACATTATTGAGTTAATGATGATGATAGAATATATATTTTATTTATTAATATTTCAGAATAAATTGTTTTTTGTTTGGGAATACAATGCAGTGGTAGCAGTAAAATGATTTTCATATATAATTATTACGAATGAATAAAAATCTTTATACTATGATAGAAAGAGGGTACATTTTAGTCGGTATCACTTAAAACCAAGCGAATAGTGCTAGCATACCCTTTTGATAAATGATTTTTAAGGGAGTGAGCATAAACATCAACAGCTGATTTTTAGTTTTTGTGGGCATCAGTAGGGTATGCAAGCACCATCCGTTTGAAAAATATCAACATAGAAAAAAATTTGGGTTTTAAGCAAAACCGACTGAAAGATACCCTGTTCCAATCATAGTAAAAGGATTTCCATTATTTTTTAAATATTTTATATATAAAAATTTTTCTGCTACCACTTAATCGTTTTTCTAAACATTTATAAAATGAATGCTGAAATATTTAAAAATATAATATAACATAATACAATTTTTTCGTCATGAACCCAACAATGAGTAGCCCCCATTTTTAGGGTAGCAAGCCTGAAAAGTTACAAAAATCTAAAATTTTGGTTGGATTCAAAACGAAGAAGAACGCATACACATGAACCCGTGTATGTGAATATGTGAGCACGCATACATATAAAGATGAATTTAACCGCGGATCAACCATCTTGATGAAGGGCCTCTCCGCGACTGAAGAACCAAAAAATTTTTTTGAGAATATGAGCGTAAGAAAGAGCGTAAGAATGAGAGTAAGATTTTCTCTGGGGCCTGCTGGGGCCTGTCGCATGAAATTTTTGCGTCCATTTTCGTTGTATGAAATGAGTAGTCTATATGCTGTATGGTTAGTGGTTCAAGTTAGACGGTAGTGGCCGCATCACGCCTTGCGTACGAACAACTAGCTTAATTCACCTTATGCCTACACCTAAATCTCATAAAGTTCATGACTTCCGTAAGGCTGACTTTATAAAATTAAATAAGTTAATTTTGGAATTTGATTGGTGCGATCTACTGGCATGTGATATATCTATAAAGATTGCCTTACATAAATTGTATAACACTTTGAGTATATTTTTCGACGCTTGCGTGCCGTGGAAATATCCGTCCGCTTCTACTAATCCTCCTTGGTATACAAAGCACCTATTTAATTTAAAGAACGTCATGTATATACTTTTAAATAAACATAAATTATCTGGCTGTAGAGTTAGTTATTCAAGATACTTAGTAGCTTGGTCCAATTTCGCCGTACATAACGCAGAATGTTTAGGAGTTTCGCTAGGTTATTCGCCGCTGCCGGATTCAGTGTACTCAGGATCCGAAGGAGTTTTTAATCTTTGTAAACACTAAGCGCAAACATGTATTGTTTCCTCCTCTACTTACGTTTGAGAACTCGTATGCGAACACTGATGGAGTACCAGGCTGATTTCTAAAGAACTGCGCAGGGGCTCTGTGCAAACCGCATCTTATTCTTGTAAAGGCTTGTATCGGATGGATTTCTTATGTGGTTTTAAAGCGACTGGCTCTTAAACGGTCGGGAAGAAACGGGTAATCTTAGGGGCTGATAGTGGCAGCGCTCTTACTCAGCGAGAGAAATGGGTGGCGAAATTTATAACCGGGTAATCTCTGTAAAAAAAACTCCCGAATTTTCTTGTGCTGGCCCCGGGTTCTTCGTATCACTCGGCTGGATGTTCTTTCTTTTCACTTCGAGGTTCAGACCAGTGCAGTTTATAATTGGAAAAAACTTAAATTCATAGAATAGTGTGAAACAGATAAATTTTGAACTCAGTCAGTTGGCACTGACTTCGAATATTTATATAATTTTTCCAAATTACTTATTTTTGCTTAGAATCAGAAATTTAAAGAAACCAAGAAAAACCCAAGGAATTTTTTCATGTCCATTTTAGAATTAATAAACTGTTTTATAATGTTTGCATAAAATTCAAATTTTCTGATTTCCTAAACCCGCCTCAGTAGCGCTTGCCAACTAAAGGATCGTGGGAAGATATTAGATAACTCGGGAAACCCATGATCAAGGAAGGGAGGGCATCGTTAGCTCCTAGAACATCAAGGAGTATTATATAATCCGTTCTTACGAATTTGTGTACTTCTTTTCTTTCCTTTCTTCTTGTAATTTGCACAGATTTCGGTCATAGCTCATCCGGTAGCTTATCTCGTTATTTTTTTTTCGCACGTATAATTTAAATTAAATAATACTAACTCCTGACAAGGCACACGTGATTGGCAAACCCCCAAATACCACGCCACCGACGAGCCCGAGCCGAAACCATCGAACGTGCGGGCCATAGCGGGAGATCAACATCCAGCCTGTTAGTTCGTTACCCATTACACATTCGTGTAGGAGTCTTTAACATATTTTCGGTTTCGTGCCAACAATTGAGAAGCGCCCGTAGCGGTGAAAAGAAAAGCAGCTGGAAATTTGTTGTCAGTGGTAAAGCGCCGTCTACAAGTGAAAAAGAAACTTATAATAGTTTGGGAGTGGCAAAGTGAAAAAAGAATCTTAAAATTGTTAGGTTGCAAAGCGCCATCCACAAGTGATACAAGAAACTAAAAATTGTTTGGAAGTATGTTTTGGGAGAGCGGTCGCGGCCGGTGGCCAGTTCTTAATAATCAACATTTTAGTGATTCACTTTTGCAAATTTTCTTTATAGCATTTGTAAAAGCTAGTATCGGATGGATTGCTTATGCGATTTTGAAGCGACTGGTTCTTGAACGGTCGTAAAGAGACGGGTAGGCTAAGGGACTGTTAGTGGTAGCGCTCTTACTCAGCGAGAGAAATGGGTGGAGAAATTTATAACCGTGTAAACTCTGCAAAAAAATAAAGATTCCCGAATAGCTGGCCCCGGGTTCCTCGTATCACTCGGCTGGAGGTTCTTTCTTTTCACATCGAGGCTCAGACCAGTTCAGTTTATAGTTAGAAAAACAACTTAAATGTATAGAAAAGTGTGAAGCAGATAAAGTGTGAAGATTTTGAATTCAGTCAGTTGGCACTGACTTCGAAGGTAACCGCTTGTAGGATAATAGTTAATATAAGAGAGGAGGTTTCTAAGTCAGCTTATTTTTTTTGGCTAGGTCTGCAACATTATCGCTCCCAAGTGCAGAATACATAGGCGAAAGAGGCAAAGCTACGGGACCAGATCAGTCCGCGGTGCTCAATCGTCGAACTCGCGACGGAATTCCGGAGTATAGAGACCCCTGGTGTGGCTGCAGGAAGGTCCTCGGCGCTAGAAGACTTCACTGTCGGTTTAAAAAAAAATAAAAAAAAAATTCTTTAAGTGAGCATAGAACGGAATTCCTTGTTATTCTTTGGGACTATGTGACCCCTAAATAAACCTAACTTCTCCCTGACCTAGCTCAGAAAAATTGGTTATCTAGGTGATACCTTGGGATTTAGTAACTAAGTGTTTATATGTGGTTATAAAACGAATTTAAATTAAACAAAAAGAAAAAATCCCTCCATGAAAATCCCCGCACTTCGCTCCAGCTGAAAAATAATCATATGTTTTTAGTGCAATATTGGTGAACGAGATAGACGAGGAAAAAAAAAGCTCCAAGTTCACGTCCCCATCTACGTTGGGATGGAGGAATGAGCGAGACGGACTGAGCGAAAGCGAAATAGGTTATAGCACGCGGTGGATCATCTCGGCAGTGAAGGTGCGATGGAGCATAGCTCCCAAATGTTCCCCCGAGAGTTCATTGAACTCTAGTAAAAGAATAGAGAGGGATAGCATAAGAAGTCATGAAATAATTGTAATGAGTTAATTTTTAAGTAAAGTTTTGATGAAAGAAAATAAAAAAAATGGAAAATTAGGGAATAATTGTAAATTTTTGTGGAAAGTGAGTGAAACAGAGTTAAATGAGAAAAATTTCCTTATTAGGAAAACAATTATTTTCGATGTAAAGAATGATTTTTTTTTTATTTGTGATGGTAATTTTGAAACTGAAAAACTTAAATTAATTCTACCCTGAGCTAGCTAAGACTTCTCGGCTGAGCTGTCGGCTAAGCTGCAGCAGCGGCGGAGTCCGGTGGCGTGATTATTTTACTAGTAACTCGCAGCGGATGTTCAAGTGCTGCGTTGAAGGTTTTTCTTTGTTGCGGCATTTTCATTTGGTTCTTCTGGTCATTGGCCAGATCGGATTCCTTAGAATTTATTATTTGTTAACTCTTCGTCTTGATTTTTGCTTGTCCTCAAGCTAATCATCAGAAATACGGGAGATCATTGAACTTTATTTGCGGTAGGTCTTTCGCCGCTGAGTGAACCATCGCAGTTTCATTTTTAACTATTTCGTGTTGAAGTGGGACAGCGTTTACTTGAAATGTTACACCCTCCTTTCTTCTGCATAGGATGAAAGATCCAGCGCTAATGATCGTCACCAATAGGAAAAAAGTTACCAAGCTGATTGTGTTAAAGTTGGTCTGCTTGAGGAGGTTTCGTACTCGTCCCATTTTGTCTATATGTAATGCTTCTAAAACCTCCAGAGACAAAATCTTGACACGTTGTTCCTCCCTGGCTGTCATCTGTATAATGGGCGTTCCGACCTTAGTTATAGTTCTTTCGATGTTGCTGTATTGTTGTCCGTTGATTAGCATTGAGTCGTTGGATAAGTGGATTAGATAGGTACCTCTAAGATGTGTTTTGTTATTGTTCCAGGTTATGTTGCCGTTAAAATCGTTGAGTATTATGATACCATTGCCAACGTCTTCTATTTCTTGTGTGTGTTCCGCGTTGCGGAAGTTACAGTATGCCATAATACCCTTAGCCAATTTGGGAATACAATTAGTTGTAGTTAAATTAACAATATGATTTTTGTTACATATTTTAATATCTATTAAATGTTTGCAAGAATTTGGTATTTCATAAAAGTTATTTTTAAATTTAAAATATTCATTTTTTTTATATGGATTACAGAATTATTTTTCTGGACCGGCTTGATGATAATGTTTTCATAATCTATTGATTCGAGTTTTTTCGAGAGTTTTGTTATGCAATATCGAAACATCAGAAAATTCCAATGATTCTTCTATCGTTAGTGGTGGTAGATTATGACCTTTAAAATTTTGGTTCATTATTTCTATTCTTATTCATTGAGGAGTATGGAATTTATTATATTAACTCTTGCCCATTGTATTGCATACCGAATATTAATAATTTCTTCCTTTATCAATATCACCTGATTCTAAAAACTGTTACTTAGGAAACCATCTTTCTTGATAGCATTCGACATCTTATTTGACACCTCAGTGAGTATATTTATTCTCTGCTCAAACTGCCTATTTATAATAATTTGCTGATCATTGTTTGAAATTAAACTATAGAAATTATTTTCTATTGCCGGCATCGTACTTCCAGTCCGATTCAATCTAATCTATGGATCTAGTTTTTCTACCACCAAATGATGAGGTTATCGCATTGAAATTGGTAAGAGCAAGTTCCACTTCATGTTGCAAGGAATTATATAAAGTATTTGTTTTTAGATCATTATAGGTGTAATCGCGTAATTTTTAGGGGGTAGTTTCTATATGCTTAAGGTCTATTACATGGACTATTGTAGTTGTAGAAATTTGCAATTTCCCTATACCCTTAATAATGTTTATTGTCTGTGCGTCGGTGAAGTTCGTTAGTTCCATAAAACCATTTTCTGGTTTAAAATGCAGCATCAGTAACCTGTAAAAAGTATTTATTGTGTTTTTAAATTACTCTTGCCCTTATCCTCTTTAACTATTTCTTTAGCGTACCTTGGTGAGAGCTTTGTTCTTAATCATACATTTCGGTTGACAAAAACTTCTTGTCCTGACTGACAATTTTGCACTGTCTTTTGGGTTTAATTGTGATTTTGTAAATCTAATTCAAGATTCTGCTTAATTCTGTCAATGTTATCCTGCCTCGATTTTTCATAGGTTTCCGGATTTGTAGATACTTTCCTCCCAAAAAATAAGTCAAGTGGTTTTTTTGCGGTTACTGAATGTACTGTGGAATTGTATTCGTAAATTGCCCTGTCCAACAGTTCCTCGAAAGTTCTCGTCTTCTGTTTAGCCCTGAGACAACGCATGATCTCTGAAAGTGTCGAGTGAAATCTTTCTATCTGTCCGATTACAGAACTCTTGTAAGGTTGGGCTTTGTAAATTTCTATATTTAATTGGTCGTGGAGCATGAATGTTATAGTTTTCGAATTAAATGGTTTTTCATTGTCAAATACAATGAATTTTGGAACTCCATAGTAAAACAAAATGACATGTAATGGTTTTTTAATGTCTTGAATTGCTTTTGATTTAATGATTCTGGCCTGTGCGAGTTTCGAAAATTTATCTATTGCAGTTAAGACCAACTTCTTTTCCGTTGAGTAGATATCTATATGAATTATGTGACCTGGATACGGTGGGATAGGGGTTTCTTTTAGTTCTGGGTTTGGTGGGTTTCGATCATATTTTTGCTCTATGATTTGCTCTTTCCGATCTTTTGTCTCATCTTTGGGAAGTAAAATTTATCTGTTAACTGTACTTTATTTTACTTTACGTACTTTATTTAAGACATGCTAAATGTCCGTAAGTAGGTCTCTTGTCTGTAAGGTTGTGAGTATCTTGATATTTCTAAAAGGCTGTGAATATAAGCTTTGAATCTTCTCCATGTTTTCTTCTGTCGTTTTTATCGCGTTTATGACGGATGGGTTCAAGTATTTTTTTAAAATTGCTAACAATTCCTGTTCTGTATAATTCGGTCGATCTATTATGTGCCTATGAAAAGTTGGAAATGGAATGCTAAATTTGTAGTCATTTAATTGGCTATGGTTTATAAAAATCTGATTTTTAAATGAGTTGATGGGGATTTCTATACTAGGAATTAGATGTTCACCTGAGCTCTCTGCGCTATGTTGTGTTGACGTCATTGAGTTAATCGGTCCATTCCTCGATAACGCATCTGCTACTACATTTGTTTTCCCCGGTTTATACAATAACTCGTAATCGTACTCCTCAAGATATGCTTTCCCCCTTTTTACTCTAGGATTTTCATTCCAACTACTTAGGGAATATGTCAGAGGTTGATGGTCTGTGGAAATTTGTATCTTTGATTTTCCATACAAGTAGTTTCTGAGTGATTTCAAAGCCCAAATGATGGCTAGCATCTCTTTCTCATTGGTGGCATAATTTTCCTCGGCTCTCGACAAAGTCCTGGATATAAATGAAATTGGTCTCGCCCCCTGTGATAATACAGCACCTATGGCATAGTTAGAAGCGTCTATAAACCTACGGTAATATCTTGCTAATCCAAGGAACGCCCGCAGATTTTTTTTCGTTTTTGGTTGAGGATAGTTGGCAATTGCCAGAACCTTATTAGGGTTGGTTTCAATGACTTTTTCGGATATAACGAATACGAGGAATTCAACTTGATTTTTGTAGAACTCGCACTTGTCTAATGTACATTTCATATTGGTTTCTTGCAAAGTTTGGAGTATGGTTTCTAGATGTTATAGATCTAGATGTTGGAAAATTTTTATGTCGTCTATATAAATGAAACATATCTTACCGATATGTTCCCTTAATATATCGTCAAGTGCCCGTTGAAAAATTGCAGGCGCATTTTTAAGACCGAAGAGGAGTCGTGTAAACTCATATTTTCCGTTGTTGACGGAGAAAGCAGTCTTGGGCATATCGGATGGCTTTAGAGGAATTCGGTGAAATCCACTCTTTAGGTCGAGGACAGAAAATATTTTGTTATCTCCTAATTGTGCCAGGATTTCGTTTATCTCCGGGATAGGGTATTTATCCGCGATTGTTACTTCGTTAAGCTTTCGATAGTCAATGACCATCCTGAATTTTCTTTTTTCGGAGGCGTCTATTTTTTTATGGACAATCCATACTGGCGAATTATATGGAGAACGAGATGGTCGGATTATGCCATCCTCTAGGAGTTCTTTGATTTGTCTGTCAATTTCGTCCTTAAATGACATTGGGTATTGATAGAATTTGGACCAAATTGGGGATTCGTTAGTTGTTCTTATCTCTGCTTGCACCTTGGTTGCATAAGTCAATCTTTCGTTCAGTTTTGAAAAGTTTCGGGTAATTACCTAATAGTTGCTAGTCATTTGGTGGTTTGATCCCCCACTCTACATGCGAAATAAGGCAGTGTGGAGGTTACCCTAAAAAATTCAGTTCTGAGTTATTGTATTGATCTGTGTCTCCGTCATAGTCTTCTGCATTCTGCACTGCCTGTTCTAGGTATTCCTCCTGGCTCTGATCTGTTGTTTCAGCCTCGGCAGCGTCCTCTAATTCTGCTAGGAAGACCTCCTCTCCATAAATGTTAAAAAGCCTTGGGCGCTTTCCCGTTTGATCTATTGGGAAGGGAGGTCTTTTCCGACCTCGATGTTCAGCCTATTCATGTAGTTGACATTTCTTGATTGATTCATCTTGATTCATTTCAAACTACGATCGACATCGATGGGTTCGGGCTTGGGTTGGGGTTTTGCCACGTTTGGAAGTGGTGGAGCTGAGGGGTTTTGGTACTGGTTCACGAATGGTCGTGGTGCGTTAAAAAAGGCTTGGTGGTTCATTTGGGGCCGTGGATAGTACAATTGTTGGGATTGGTTATATCCAAATTGTCGAGTCTGCTGTTGAGGGAAGCTTCTTGGTGGGACCGGAGGTGGCATTTGATTGGGATCTCGATACGTTACATTATTGACTGGTATCAATATCCGTGGGAAAGGTATTGGTTTATTTAAAAGTTTTTGGTCGGTATTTCTGAAGTTACCGGAGGTATTCCTGCTATTGGCATAATGAGTTCTGTAAGTTTGGTTTTCTAATTTCAGACATAAGTGTAATGCCTGGTAAAGGTACGTGGGCTCTTTAATGCAAAGCAAACGTGGCAGATCACCTTGTAATCCTCTCACAAAAGTGTCCAGAGCCCTATCCCTATATGATTTGGTAATTACTATTTCAGTCGGTGTGACCAGATTCATGCAACTTACTTTGTTCAGGATAAGGGATAAATGTATGTAAATGTTCTGATAAAATTCCTCGACTGTCTGATTTCCGCGTTGTATCATTGTAGTCAGTTGATATTCTAGAGTACTCTAATCACGTTTATCGGCAAAATTCAATGTCAGGCATCTAGCAATTGCTTCCCAATTTAGGGGAATATTGTATGAATCTAACACCTGATCAGCGTGATTAGTGCGAAAATTATTACCTATATAATACCTTATTGCGAATAGTCTGCAAAATTGCAAAATATTTAGGGGAGCCTTTACTACTTACATTCAATTGACTTAATAATGCTGATAGCTTTTCGTTGATTCTCTGCTAAATATGTGCTTCCAACTGTGCCCCTTCCATATTTCTGCTAGCTCCTGTGCCATTATAGGAATTATTAATATAGGGCCGTGTTAATATATTAATTTTGTAGAAAAAATTATGTGCAAATATCACGTTTACCCTTTAACCACTAATTGTTAATATTGTATTTGAAAAATAGAAAGCTGCGCTCACTCGTACTCGAACCAATTATTAATTTAAACATATTTTTTTGTTTTATTTTATTATTTTCCAAAGATTTAAAAACAAAGAGTGAGCACTAGTGGTTGTGAGAAAAATCTGCAGCGCACTTGCTTCGCGTTGGCACAAGATATTAAATTTCGGTGCACCACTGCAAATTCCTCTTGCAATTTACTTGTTTGGCTTACTTTATTTTTTATTCTTGCTCTGTTTTTACGTAACTATGTTTCTTAATATTTACTTATTATATTTTTATAACTTTATTTTTTTTCCCCTACTTAATTTTCGTTTTGATGCTTGTTTTCACTTAATTAATCTTATTATTATTTTTACATGAATATTATCGTCGCCGCCTCCACCGATGGTGCAGAATTTCTCCTTTTTGGTAGACCTACTAGGGTTCCGCGGTCCGTACCCTGTTGTGATGTGTTCTGTTAACGGATCGTACACAACTTACTTTGACGTTGTGCAGCTACACTTGCAAAGTTTTTATTTATTTCGCGCGAATCACTGATTAAGTGATGAGTTTCTTCGCAGCAAAATTTTCACGCGCTCTTAGTAAACTTTTTACTCTGTCGAGTCGTGAGATTGTTTTTACACTTAGTAACCGTTTTGCTCTGTCGTGTAAAAAAATGACCATATTCGCGTACGTAATGACGGTTTTGCCTTATTGTAATCGCGATGGTCCCTGGTCGGGCGCCAGTTAAATTTTTATTTATTAACAAAAAAAGATTTGACAAATTTGTTTTCTGTCTTTATTCATTGATGGTAATTTTGAAACTGAAAAACTTAAATTAATTCTACCCTGAGCTAGCTAAAACTTCTCGACAGAGCTGTCGGCTGCGCTGCAGCAGCGGCGGCGTCCGGTGGCGTGATTATTTTCCTATTTTTTTTTCCCGAATTCTCGACTTAAGTTCGTTCTTATAATAATTTTAATTGCTTCTAATGAAAAAAGCGTACTCATCTCAAACCAGGAAATACAAAATGGAATTTATGTCGCAAATACCATTGCAAACACGCCTGTCCGATTTTTAAATACTACTGACACTGATAAGGTAGTTAAAATAAATAAACTTAAACAAAAAAGCATTTTGAAACTATAATGTAGTTTAAACAAATCAAGAGTTCAAAAGGAAAATAGTCTCAATTAACCAAAAACTTTCCACCACAATTCAAAACTCAACTGAAAAGTCTATGTGGCCAGTATATGGATATATTTGGGTTTGAAACCGAGCCAATATCCACTGTAACGATCTGTTTATTGCCAGTTGGTGCTTGCAACGAATGCCGTGGCTAGCACACAGAGGTTATGGGTCGTTCCCCCGAATTTATAGATTCGACGTGATTGCCCGATTATATTCTTATAATATTTACAAAAGTATGCACCTCACCGGCTACTTGGTTCAGCCGAACGACCGCTCGTCCTATCCTCGTTCACCGGTCACCGTTCCGGGTTGCTGCCAATACACACGCCACCCCGAAGCTTTCGCCCAGCAGGTTCCCTCACTTCGGACTTACGTGCTGCAGTTCCGGGGTCTATGCTGCCCTTTTCCTGCCGTAGTTGCTGCTCCCGGGGTCGCTTTCCTGTCGCCACCGATGCTCCTGTCATCGTCGCTGTTCCTGTCGTCGGCGCTGCTCCTGTTGTCGTTGCTCCTGTGGGCGCTGTTGCTGCTCCTGTGGCCGCAACTCCTCGTGTCGCTGCTCCTCTTCTTGAACACCGTGGATCGTCGATATCCTTGGCTCGCTGGGAATGTCCATTCCCCGTGGCCGGCACCTAATCCGTCCTAGCAGACCAATATGCTCGCCTCCCAGGAATACGCCGGGCAGGATACGCTTCTTGGTGCCTGACGGCCGGATCAGGGCACGAAGGGCCTACCTACCCTACAGGATACGCCGCTGGTTGCGTTCGCCACTCGCCTCCAAACACCTGCGTGCCTACGCTCCTCCAGGTGATACGCTGTGCGTACGCCCCAGCGCCTGGATCAGGAGTCTCTTGACTTGACCGGGATGTCCCTGTGGGGTCTTGTTGTTGGGCTTGAGTTTCCGAGCTGGTTACCCCTCGCTTTACAGGATCACATGGTTGTGACGGTTAGGACTCGATAAGGCGTACACCAGACCGATCCGTCGCTACTGCTATAACACCAGAATACGTTTCGTGTCCGGGAATAACCCAACCCGACTCTATTTACCCTTGGGCTTTAGTTTCGCTAGATCCTTGCTTGCTCCTTGATTCGTCCTTGTTCGGTGACTCGCATACAGGATCACAGATTCTTGCGCACTCGCTCTAAAATCCCGCACTTGAGACTGTCGGACTTACCCACGGGGGTCCTTCAGCCTATACTCCTAATACCTCCTAGGAAACTTTCTCGCTTAAATGTTAGACTTACCCAACTCTTCTACCATCCTTGGAAGACTCGGTCTCGATTCGCTCCAGTGGCCTTCCTTATATAGCGCCTGAGGCTCCCGTTAATCCCTGCCAATCTCGCGTCCCGCCGTTAATCCTTTCTCCAACTCCCGTCGCCTTTCCACTGGTGAGATCTCTTTGTTTCCCCTCCCTTTGCCCCGCTTGGGCTTCCGTATCAAATTGTTGCTATGCAGGTCACCGGACTTTGTCCAGATTCCCCCGCGTTCCCCCCCTTTGGGCATTGCCAATGCAATTCAGCATTTTCTTTACATAGCTGCGCTGTCGTGGGCCGTTTTGTTCCCCGCTGTCCCCGCTCTCTCCTAAGATATTTGAGCGTGGCCGCGACAGCCCGCCCGGTACCGTTACGTTCCACGGTGATTCCTCTTTCTCCTTCTTCCATGTGCGCAGCCGTGCTGGTACCTCTGCCCCCGCTGCTGCCCCCTTATGCCGTCTACATTCCACGCATTTCTTTCCTTCCGTACTTTATAAACACGGCCGCGCTATCTTGTCTGCTCCTCCCCCGCTGTTGTCACCCTTGCCACCTGTATTGGCGTGTGGGAGATTTAATCTCCTCACACAACAAACAATTTCTACAAACTGATCTACTAATATTAAATGATGAAACACCATAGTCAAGTAGAAGAAATTCAAGACTAAGTGCAATAATTAATAAACGACGGACACGAATAAAAACAAATAGTCAATAAATAATTGCGTCTACCGCTTCCCGTGGTTACCAATTGGTGTAAAAATTGGTCCCAACTCTTTCCAAAGGATGATGACCATAGACTTCAGTTCTCGGGACTGAAGGCTTCACAAGTATTCCTTTATATGGATGATTTAAGTTATTGGTTGTTCTGAAAGTCATATGCTTTATAACTTAACCGATGTTTTAACAAATGCAGGATATAATATCTTAAACTATATTATTGTTAAACTATTGAAGTACGTAAAGTAGTTTGCATATAAAAAATATAACTTGTTTTTTTAAACTTGATTAAACATGAGCGATTTTTCTACCAATTGTATTCTCGACTTCAGTTTTTCCAAAGGCTTGAAATACAAGCAGGGCAAGCAGCGTGGGAAAATATTTTTGAACAAGTTTCAATTGATAATTTAAAAAAAAATTCCAATAAGACACTGAATTCCTGAAGAGTAGTGACCGTAATAAATAATGATAAATAAAAGAAAAGTTGTCCTAGTTGTATATTTTATAACGACTCAACTCAAGAAGGTCACACTGGCATTACTAAAACTTTGGCCATGGTTAGATATTATTATTGGAAAGGTATGACCCGAAATTCTACTGAGTCCATACGTAAATGTGAAATATGCCAAAAATCAACAATACCCAAACAGGAAAATGGTAACGTAATGGTGATGTTTGGTCATTGAGATTTTTTAATGAGTTTCACAGCGTTATAAGATAGTTTATTTAGAATTATGTGCGCATATGAAACAGAGCGAGAAAAGCTCCAATTTATGATGCGTATGCACTGAGATGCACTGAGATGGGGAGAATGGGGGAGAGTATATAAGGTAAAGTGTCTGATTGCATTCAACTTGGTGAATGCCAGCATGATCCTTATCACTGCTCTCCCCAAGCCGACGCACTACCTCCACGTGGTTCTCCCTGGATTGCCATTTAACACCCGTTGTTTGACAAACTAAAGCGCGCGACGAGAGTCCTAGCTCTTCAAACTAGGTTGTGGCGTAGGACTTGAAATCCACCCATGGAAAACAAACTTTCAGTGAATGAAGCAGATGAAGCCTCGGAACGGTACCGATCTAACGTTGACGGCCATGGCGCACGTAAAAAGGACAATGATTTGAGAGTATGCACTTGGAATGTACGTACATTGTACAGACCAGGTGCTGCTCAACAACTGGCAGATACCCTCAATAAATGTAGGGCTGACATCACTGCTATCCAGGAAATGCGATGGATAGGACAAGGTTGTATTAAGAAGAAGAACTGCGACATTTACTACAGCTGCCATCCAGAACGGCATGAATTTGGCTGTGGCTTCGTTGTAGGCGCCAGACTGCGGCGTCGGGTCTCTCAATTTTTGCCAATAAACGAGAGACTTGCAACGATCCGAATTACTGCCAAATTCTTCAACATCAGCCTGATATGCGCGCATGCCCCAACCGAAGAAAAGGACGATGTCACCAAGGATGCCTTCTATGCGGAGCTCGACCGGGCTTATGGCCGCTGTCCTTCCCATGACATTAAGATCCTCCTTGGGGATTTTAATGCCAAGGTAGGGCGAGAAGACATCTTTGGTGCCACCGTCGGGCAATTTAGTCTACATGAGACCACCTCGAGCAATGGTCTCAGATTAATAGGCTTCGCTGCAGCGCATAATATGGTAGTTCGTAGTACTGGGTTTCGTCATTTGGACATACATAAGGCATCATGGCTCTCTCCTGATCGACTGACCAGAAATCAGATCGATCATGTTGTGATCGATGCAAGGCATGCATCTAACGTACTCGACGTGCGATCCTGTCGGGGTCCCAAGAGATGCAGAGATTGTGCTGAGGTTATGGAGGGATCACTTCTCAAGTCTATTAGCTGACTCTAGCTATGATGACTTTGTAGAGCATGATCCACAAACCCCAATCTATGGTACTGA
Organism: Drosophila atripex; assembly: GCA_035045925.1. NCBI lineage: Eukaryota > Metazoa > Arthropoda > Insecta > Diptera > Drosophilidae > Drosophila > Drosophila atripex. The sequence continues at coordinate 265,689 of JAWNOP010000041.1, read as the reverse complement.
TGTGGACGTACCGACCCCAAGCCATGCCGAAGTCAAGGATGCAATCCAACGACTTAAAAACAATAAATCCGCAGGTGCTGATGGCCTGCCGGCTGAATTGTTTAAGGCTGCTGGTGATATGTTGGTAGGGAGCATGCACCAACTAATCAGCAAGATATGGCTTACGGAGAGCATGCCCGACGATTGGAACCACAGCATAATCTGTCCTATCCTGAAGAAGGGTGATGCCACATTGCGCACCAATTACCGTGGCATTAGCCTTCTTCCAGTCGCATACAAGGTCCTTACGAGCGTACTGTGTGAAAACCTGAAACCCCATGCTGAAGCATTGATTGGACCCTATCAGTGCGGGTTCAGGCCTGGCAAATCCACTATTGACCAGATTTTCACCTTGCGCCAAATCCTGGAGAAGTCCTATGAAAACCAAATCGACACATATCACCTCTTCGTCGATTACAAGGCTGCATTCGATAGTCCACGGCGAGATCGCCTACATGCCGCCATGTCTGAACTTGGTATACCAGCAAAGCTGATACGGCTTTGCATGATGACATTGAGCAACACCATCAGCTCTGTCAGGGTAGGAAATGACCAATCCGAAACCTTTCATACCAAGTGTGGTCTCAGACAAGGCGACTCGCTTTCTTGTATGCTCTTCAACATCCTAATGGAGAGTATTATAAGGAAGGCTGGTGTGCATCGGACGGGCACAATTCTGACAAACAGATGTGTCCAACTCCTTGGCTACGCCGATGATATTGATATCATTGGCCGAACCAAGCGTGATGTTACAGCAGCCTTCGGGGCTATTGAAAAAGAGTCAGCTAAAGTAGGACTAGCAGTGAACATGGACAAGACAACGTTTATGGTGTGCTCTAGCAGAGAATCGCGGCGTCTTGATTCCCAGCTAGCTGCAGGCAGCCATAGCTTTGAGTCCGTCAAGGAATTTATTTACCTTGGATCTGCAATAACTAGCACAAATGATGTCAGCCTGGAGATTAAGCGGAGAATCACACTTGCCAACAGGTGCTACTTTGGGCTCAGTAGGCACTTTAACAGTAGAGCCCTCTCTCGACAGGCAAAACTAACACTCTACAAGACGCTCATTCTTCCAGTACTCTTATATGGTGCGGAGTGCTGGACAGTGGTGCAATCCGATGCAGCTGCTCTTGGAGTGTTCGAGAGAAAAATTCTCCGCAAAATCTTTGGCCCAATCTGCGTTGGCGATGCTTATCGCATCAGATGGAACCACGAGCTGTATGAGCTGTACGGGGATGTTGATATAGTTAGCCGAGTCAAAATTCAAAGACTCCGCTGGCTGGGTCACATCGCCCGTATGGAAGAAGACGCTCCGGCTCGTAAAGTATTTGATGCGGTAATCGTCGGGAAACGGAGGAGAGGACGACCCCGGATACGTTGGCAGGACCAGGTGATGGAAGCCCTGTCTGCATCTGGTGTTACCAACTGGCGAGGGCGTGCCCAGGACAGGGAAGCGTGGAGGCAGACTGTGCAACAGGCTGTGACCCGATAGGGTTGGGATGGCCAATAATAATAATAATGCACTGAGATAAAAAGCAAATATGAGGACGCCGTAGAACATAGGCTGACCAAAAGCTCGCTGGCTTGATGCTAAACATAAATCATGATGAAGCCGAGCGGCCGAGAAGATTCGACTTGCGACCAACAATAGAGATTAAAATATAAACAAAAATACGACAAACTGTACTTATTATATTTAAATCTATGTCGTGGCTTTTGCGTAACCCGACATTCTCCCCAGTTGAGGCCTGTCCTTTAACTTCATCCTTAAGTTTAAGTGCCTTAAGGCAATTGGCAAAAGTTAGCCACTGTGCGCTTGGTAGTTCTGCGAGACACTCCATTCCGGCCGGGGACCAGATCCATACTTCTTGCTAACGGCCACTTCATAATGTGTGAACCACCCCCACATACAACCCAGCCAAGCCGGGTTTTCTGCAACAACGGTAGGCCAGCTCATAAAATAAAACATTGGAAAAACGTTGGATCGGCTAAACTGAAGTTGGCCGGAATATTCCCGCTGGAGACATCCCAGCGTTGACATGACAGACATGACAGCGTTGACAAGGGCCGAATATTCGGAGCAATGGGACCGTAGGAGCACATCGACAGAGAATCCGTCTGTCGCGAAGCCAGTGTCGCCAATTCCAGACATGGTCATGTAAATAGGGAATTAATCACGTGCACTTGCTATCCTGAATCCAATAGAGCTCGACAAAGAAGAAAAACTCCAGCGCGACTCCGAACGAGTATGTTCGCTGTAGCCAGTAAGGCTATCTCACTGCTGCAAACTTGGGCAACTAGTGCATTAGCAGCGGATGGTGTAACCGAAGGTTGGCTGCTGGATGACCGCATTTCCAGACCGCATTTCCAGACCGCATTTCCAGACCGCATTTCTCACCAAGGCGGCTCTCAGGGGGGCATTAACAAAAATCTGGGGCAAGCAGACAGTACGTGGGACCACCCACCACATAACAAACAAGCAGGGGAAGGTGAATTGGTGATGATAAAGGACGATATAATATTATTTGCGACTCTACGTCTTCCAATATGAGTGCCCGTCGCGTAGGCGGTCTTGTCCACATCTATAGCCTCCAGAGTGCTACATCGATGCTCCGAAAATTCCGCCATCGACTCCCAAGTAGGGATGAGGTCTAAGTTCGACGCATTTTGACCTTCCTCCTACTTGGCCTGGGTAGCTGGGTCCAACCCTTGAAGGAGCACTTGAACAATAATGCTGCTGGCGATCTGAACTGTCGTCCCCAAATTTTTCAAGGCTCGCATGTGGGCATTCTTCATTTTCCCCGTGGATGGCCTTGAAGTCCTCGTAAATGGCGACCAACTGGCCATGACGCACATGGAGCATGGCATCTTCCACCTTGGACACTGGCTGGAGGGCTCCTTGGATCCTCTTAAAATCCTGGAGGATACCCGTTGCCTTGCATTTTAAAATGACACTCTGAGCGTTATAGTCTGAAATTATAGTTCTTATAATTTATTTTATTATATTTAATTATAATTGTGCGCATCATATACGATTTATTGCACTGTGCGCTCTGAACCGTACACTGAGTTTTGGAATGCATATATATATGAATGCTTGTATATGTATGTATGTCGTGATAAGCGGATCGGATAACACTAGGCAGGACCGGATAACAATTATACTGTATGTCTATGTATTTATTTATGTTATTAAAAGATTTATAAATATAAAATACTTGTTTCCGGAAATTGATGCACTGAATGCAGTTTATGGTCAAAATTTAAATACATATGTTTAGACACTGCGCGAAACTTAATCAAATATGTTCGCACTAGTTATACTTTTATGTTATTCGTGAAATTGTAAATTTTATTAACTCACTCAGCAAATATTCAAATAATAAACCAATCTAATAAACCACCATCTCCAAAGCTGTTGCCGAAATATACTGACGTGTGCAAATTTATTTGCATAAGCATACAGAAGTGCAAAGACCGACCCGCCTAGGCCAAAAGGCCCAGGACATCAGCCGCTCTGAGGACTCGAGAAAAATCTTGCGACCTTAACCCGGAACAGTGAATCGACAGCGCTACGACAACTATACATATTATTTTATGCCCTTTCAGAGGGTACTATAATTTTGGTCAAAAGTGTGCAACGCAGTGAAGGAGACATCTCCGACGCTATAAAGTATATATATTCTTGATCAAAATCACCTCCTGAGTCGATATAAGCATGTCCGTCTGTCCGTCTGTCTGTCTGTTTCTACGCAATCTAGTCTCTCGGTTTTAAAGCTATCGTCTTCAAACTTTGCACACACCCTTCTTTCCTTGCAGGCAGTATATAAGTCGGAACGGCCGGAATCGGTCAACTTTATCCTATAGCTGCCATATAACTGATTGATCGGAAATGGCATAACTTCGTTGTTTTTTAAGTCAGAAGGATGGGACTTTGTATGGATTCCACTTTGGGTGAAATAATTCGACATGCCATTCATAAGGATCGGCCGACCATATACAATGGCTGCCATATAACTGATTGATCGGGAATGTCATAACTTTGTTGTTTTTGAAGTTAGTAGAATGGGATTTTCTATGGATTCTACTTTGGATTCTACCCAGCCACCCTGGACTGCCACTCAACTACAAGGGTATATCACCTTCGGCTCCGCCCGAAGTTAGCTTTTCTTTCTTGTTTTTATTTATTGCACTGCGTTGCATTATTAATGTACTGCGATACATTATAATTATAAACGACTTTATGTTAAATTGAGCGGAAACCTTTCTGCCCGATAGCAGTGTAGCCTGTAAAGCTATGCGAAAAATTAGGTAGAAATTAAAAAAAAAACAAAACGAATGAAAAAAATGCATGAGTAAATATATGATATGAGTGATATGATAGTAACGAAATTAATAATATAAATTCAATGGGATTGATCGATACAAAGACAGTGGATTCCACTGCAAATGTTATTAATGAAATAGAATCAACAAATATCGATTCCCATTTAACAAATATATTATTTTTGATAATGGGTATCCTACATATATTAAATGAAAAATTTATACATTGAAAAATTATTTTGAATGAATTAATGGTCATGAAAGATTTTATTTAGAATGAAGAAACTAATACACAAAAAAAAAAATAATGACAATATAAAATATAATAATATTAAAAATAAAAGAAACACAAAATAATCTTTTTTTAATATGATAGTAAAGTTAAACGAAGAATAACTATATATCTTTGTCTCAATGACAACAAATAAGGCAATAACGGAAACCTTTAAAAGGGACCCCGCATTTTCTGAGCGAGTGCAAGTCATCCTTCAATTGCACAACTCCCCAATGTCAATCAATGAACTCGAAACAGAATACATTGAAAGGTATAACTTACAATTTTCTCCATTGATCCATTGCACTGAAACATAAAAAGGAATTATTCTGTCTACAGTACCAAAGTGTAAAATTTGTTCGGAATGAAATAAAAATCCGTTAATTGGTATACATTACCATTGCGGTAAAAGTAGCATATAATGGAAAGAAATAAAGGATAAGCTTACAGAAGTAAAGAGTACGTTTGACAAATCCTTCAACTGCCTAAATAAAAATAGAAATAAACACGAAGGCACAATAAGCAAAAATGTTAAATATTAGATGAATGTTTTAATAAAGCACGAACACTAGTATACAAAAACAGAGAAAAACTACACCAGTCGCATTGGTCGTCTGCCTCAAAGTTATTCCTACGGATAAGTCCAATCCAATCAAAAAAAATACGATTTGGACCTATCTATACCAACTGTTCTTAATAATCCGTTGACGGTTGAACCTAGTCAACAACTAGAGTATGACACCGATGCTGCTGAATAATAGATTCAGAAGAAAGAAGGAAACATAGTAAAAAATTATAAATAGTTTAACAATACCTGCCGTAATAAAATTATCAGAGGCAGAGAAAGAAAATTGGTTAGAATCTGAATCTAATTACAGTTCCATTGAGAATAAACCAGTCGTGATGGGAGATCAAACAATTGCCCAAAGGGCATACATAAAAGACATTTCTAATGCCATCCCGGAATTAATCGGACAGAGGATAAATCTTCAAACCTAAAAGAGGATAAAAATTGTGTGCATGGCAAACTAAAAACAATCCATGAGGCAGGAAACTTCGTAATAATGAACGCAGCTATCACTAAGTAATTACAATGTATTACTGAAATGACTGGCACGAAAATGCGATCCTTTACTCCCAAAGAGGACACCGAGGTAGTTACAACAACCGAGATAGTTACCGCGGAAGAGGCAATGGTCGTGGTTATCATAATAATAATAATAATAATAATAATAATAATAATAATAATAATAATAATAATAATAATAATTATTATTATAATTATTATAATAATTAAAATCGAACAACGGCAACTCTCGAGGAAATTATGGTGGAAGTAACCGTAGTGGTTATAACTCAAATAATAATAGTAGCGTTATGGTATCTCAGAACGTGGAAAACTACCAGAAGCCCTTAAGTAAAGACCAATAAAGGTCCATTCGATTAATCTTAGTGTAAGCATTTTTGTAGCACTAACAAAGCTTCACGGAAAAAAATTAACATTTTTAATAGATACTGCTGCAGACATTTCATTGATATTAGAAAATTCTGACACTTAATAATATAAATATTGATCACAAAATAAACATTCAGGGAATTAATCAAGGATTCATTCGATCCCAAGGACTAACATCTCTAGAAATGCAATCTACTAAATACATAATTCCACACGACTTTCGTATTGTCGATTCAACTTTTTCAATACCATGTGATGGAATTTAAGGATTAGATTTTATCAAAAAATATAATTTGCCTAATAGATTTTACGCCTTCAAAAGATCTTCTCATCCTAAGACCGGATAATTTAAAATATCCTATTTATGTCAAAGCTCCGGAAATAATACAAAATCTAATCTCTCTTAAGAGAAAAAAAAATGTCGTTAAAAAATTACGAAATATCAATTATAGGCAAAGACGTTAGATCTAAAGATAGTATGTCCAAATTAACTAACTTTGTTGTAAATATACAGAAATATTCGGGCTTGAAACCGAATCGATTACATCAAACAATTTTTATAAACAAAACTAAGATTAAGAGATAATGATAGTCAAAACTCCTCATAGTCAAAAAGACGAAATTCAAGCTCAAGTTGATAAATTAATTAAAAACAAAATAGTAGAACCATCAGTATCAGAGCACAATAGTCCATTATTACTAGTACCGAAAAAGTCATTAAATAATGAAAAGAAATGGCGAAGAGTAATTGACTATCATCAAATTAATAAAAAATTATTGTCTGATAAATTCCCACTTCCTAGAATCGACGATATCTTAGATCAACTAGAGCAAAGTATTTCTCTTGCCTTAACTTAATGCCAGGATTCCATCAGATAGAGCTAGACGAAAAATCTAGAGATATAACTTCTTTTTCCAGTAAAAGTTCCAGTAAAATATCCAGTACCTTATGACTCAGACAACGCTATACGATTTATTGCATTTTGCAACTATTGCAGACGATTTATTAAAAATTTGGCCGATTATACTAGACACATAACAAGGTTAAATAAAAATAATGTTCCATTTGAATGGACTGATGAATGTCAAAATGTATTCGAGTATCTCAAAGCTCAACTAGTAAAACTAACTACAGTACCCAGATTTTACAAAATAATTTTGTATAATCACAGATGCAAGTAAGAAAGCTTGTGGTGCAGTGCTAACAAAAGACCACAATGGAATTCAACTTCCAGTTGCCTATGCATCGAAAGCAGTTTAAAGTTAACTCTTGTTCCGTTGTGCTCTTGTTACTTTCCCCTTAGGCAATCATTTAGGCAATCATTTATTTTAGACCATATATATACGGAACACATTTTCTAGTAAAAACAGACCATAGACCACTAACATTTTTGTTTTCAATGACAAACCCAAACTTTAAATTGTTAGAAATACCTAAGGGGCAAGGAATATTTCGTAGCAGACGCTCTGTCACGTATAAAAATATCCGAATTAAAAGAACTAAATAAGAACTACAAAGTCCTGAAAGTCACTACCAGGTATCAAAGTAGACAAAAATCCTGCACAGGAAACAAAGAAGTAGAAATGCCTAGGCATTCTGCACAAAAAGCTTCTCAGCCCAACGTATACGAAGCCATTTATAATGACGAAGTATGTAAAGTAGTGACCTTGCATATAAAAGATATGCTATGTTTCTTTAAACATGGTAAGAAAATTATAGCAAGAATAAATAATAATATTGGTTATAATATTCGTGATTTATATACTAATGGAAATGTTGATTTAGAAAAATTATTTCCAAGGCTTGAAAAAGGAGCCGCTATTTTAAATATACGCCAATTGAAACTGGCATCGTGGGAAAATATTTTTGAAAAAATGTCAATAGATAAAATTATGGGCAATAAAATATTGAAAACATTAAGAGTAGCGCTACTCAACCCGGTGACCACAGTTACCACAATAACTGAGTACATCCAAAACTGCCAAAATAACAAAAAATTCGAAGACTCCTCTAACCATTACTGAAACCCCAATGAAGGCTTTTGACAGAGTTATGTGGATACGATTGGTCCATTACCTAAGTCTAAAAGATGAAATGATAACGCGTATATGTATGTGATTTGACAAAATATTTAGTTACTATACCATGGAATTGTCCAATGAAGGCGTTCATATCGGAAATGGGAACAGAATATAAGAATTCAGTTATAAACTACATGTGCAAGTACTTAAAAATACAGAATATAACATCAACTGGCCACCACGACCAAGCCATTGGAACAATAAAGAGAAGCCACAGAACATTTAATGAATATATACGATCTTACATATCAGTAAATAAAACTGAATGGAATGTATGGCTCCAATTTTTTTGTTTATTGATTCAACACGAACCCCTCTACGGCACACAGTTATTGTCCATATGAGTAAGTTTTTGGTAAAACTAATAATTTACCCAAGTACTTTAATAGAATAGATAATATAGAACCACTATATAACCTAGAAGATTACGCAAAGGAAAGTAGGTATAGATTAGAAATACCATACAAAAGGGCTAGAAATATGCTAGAAACCTATAATCATAAAAATAAAGGAAACTACGATTTCAAAAGTAACATCATTAATGTATCGATAGGAGATAAAGTTTTATTAAGTAATGAAGTAGGACATAATCTAGATTTTCAATATACAGGTCCCTATAAAATAGAAAACATAGAAGATAGAGATAATATAGTTATTTCTGGAAATACGAATAAATAACTAACAGTACATAAATACATATTAAAAAAAATATATATATATAATAAATAAATAAAAAAAAATAAATTTATATATCTATATATGCATATTAAAAAAAATTTCATAATATTACGTTATTTTTCAAAAGGAGGGAGGTGTAGTGTATGCATATGCTTATATGCAATGATCACTGTACAATAAATAACAATCAATAAATTGTGATACTTTGTTGCAATAAATATAGAAACACTTGACTTCAGTTCAAGTGTTATATGATCGGCCACTTCAGCGCATAGGGCTTAAACAGTTGGTCAGCATTTTTATGCTGCACAGCTACAGCCACATACGAACATACTAATAACATAAACATATGCATGCATACCATTATTTCACATATATTAGCGACTATATATAAGTAATATACATTGCCATGTATATTGCCGAGGCTCAACCGCTGCCCTTTGCAGCAGCGCATATTTTTTTTGGAACGTTAAGAATAAGTAAAATTGTACGAAAAGAATATAATGAAAATCCCCAGAGCAGCGACACATGTCGCTCTCTTGAAATTAAGGATACAATCAAAGAAAATAAAGAAAACAAATTCAAAGCAAATAAAACTCCTTACAACAACATAGTAGTGTAGTGCGATGACGGGATCCTAGCAGTTTCTGATTGCGCGTCTACCAGCCTGGGTACTTTTTGTAAGAAGGCCACACAGACCGAGCGGCTGCCTGCCTCCCTCGTCCTAGCAATCTGGAACCCCTTACTGTCGTGGACGAAGTGGTTATAATCATCAACGAAGAGCAGACGAGAATTATCATTGCCGACGGGCCTATAACAACTATAAACTATAAACCTTCGAGAGGAAAGTGATTATAAACAACACCGCCGTGCGCCGTTGTGGGCGTTGCGTCGTTTTGGTTGCGGCCAGCAATTTGGTTGCGGCCAGTATGACTTAGGCGGCTGGTGCTTGGTCAGCAATCTGACACAGACATTCGGACATGCATTTAACTTTATGTAGATGTAAGTTCAGTTTGATTTTATATGCAATAAATAACAGCTTGCTTGCAACAAAACTCCGGCTATGCCGTTAATATTCAATTCATTAATATATACGCGCCTTAAGGGCCGAAAGCAATGGAAATAGTTCCTCCCACCGTAACCCCTCGCCTAGAAAATTAATGCCTGAGTCTATAGCCCGGCACTCCAATCACGGCGCAATTTTCCGCGAGCGATTCACTCCCTGTTGGCATCACAGATTGCAGCGTGGGACAATACTACAAACTGTTAACTTGTTAACACGTACCTTTGTAAGCTTACGCTAAATCGGAAGAATACAGACCACCGCGCCTAGTGGCAGGGCCCAGTGCCAAATAAAGATCGCAACAGAAAAGCCCAAATAAAAGCAAAGAAGAAATTAGCAAAAAAAATAAAAACATAATTCACCACACAATAGAAAAAAGAAAGAAAAAACAGCACAAAATAAATAAAATCGATTTTATTTTATTCGAATAAAAAAGCTAAAATGAATATTTTTTTTTACTAAGTCTCACGTAATTAAAGTATTTTTTCTTTTAGCCAGAATCTCAACATATTGGAACACACTCCTTACAATCAACAAAACCGGGGGAAAGTGAAACCCTTTTTTATACCAAATTTTTTTATTCTCTACGATTTGTTGCCATCGGTTTATTTTCTCTCAATCCCTGTAATATTCGATGGAAACGGACCGTCGGTAGGAACTCCCTTTGTACCTCCGGGTGCTCCGGAACCTAATATCCCCACCACAGCTGAGGATAGTCAACAGACCTTCAGATCTGTTTCCCGCATATCAACCCCCGCTTGCACAAACCAGGCAGCTTTAGTTAGACGTTCTATAGGTTTGACTACGACTCCGGGACCTATCTTTACTCCCGTGAGTTCAAGTTCGACGTTAGTGCCCCTGCGTACGAACAATTTGGATATGTTTTTAATTAGAATTCGAAAAATGTTTGTTTTACGGCTTTCTTCAGCTTACCTTAAAATAGTTTTTAAATTAAAAAAATCGCATTTCTTTACAACCAATGAAGCTAACTTCACATGCTATACATATTTTGTTATAAAGGTTTTTAAAATATTTTTTTTCAAATGTCAAATGTCTAAGATCAAATGTCTAAATTAAAAGGAAAAAGAAATATAGTGAACTAAAAATTTTTATAAAATTATTTCTAACGATCCTTTTTATATTAAATGTGGAAAAAGCCTTTAAGATAACGCAACTTTTGATATATCGTTCATATCTAGGAAAAGTGGCTTACTCAAGATATAGTTTGTTAAGGAGAGCTACCCATGGTGCTGCTGTAAACCTATGGTTTAAGGTACGTTTTCATAGCATTAAATAAACTATTCGGTTGTCGATTGGTTTTTTGTAGGTTGCAAACATAAAAAACCAAACAATAAATATAAAAAATGCATTTTATTTATTTACTTTAAAAAAAAGTTCTTTGTTAAGAACTGAAAAAATTCACAAACAGCTGATGGAACTTTGCCTGGTGGCGATCGCACTCCAAAAAAAATATCTCAAGCAATTTTCAGCTTATAAAGCAACGAATAATGAATATCGAATACAAATTTTTACCAATCGACATTTTTTCTCCATAGTGAAATGATAAAACTCGAAACCGGAGTTTATTTAATTTGAAATCGAAGACGATTATTTGAAAACGAAATAATTATATTTCTTTGTCAGGCAGCCATTAGCTAGGATAAGAAGTAAAAAATATGTGTATCAATTAAAAAATGCGGCACGTGAAACAATAATAATTGGCAATATAAACACGTTCCGCTTAGAATATTTTAATTGTGTAATTTTTTATATATATTTGGCATATTTTCGTGACCATAATTAAATTCCTTTCCACCAAATAGTAAATTTATCTCTAATCTTTTATTTACTTCTTTAATTTATCCAAATACACTTTATCTTTAAGCGAACGAAAGCGGTTATTTTTGTGCGCACTGCGTTTTTAATAAATCATTATTTATTACCTTCAAACTATCCGGTGTATATTTTTTTTATTTATATAAACCAATTTTTACATTTCACAAATCCGCATAGCTTCGCGTGTGCATTGGTATATTTTGAGATAAAATAATAATTTTATTAATTTTCTTCCAAACGAAGCTCTACTCTGCTTCTTCATCTTTTACGGTGTTTCTTCTATTGTCGCTCAGTAAAGATTCTTATCTCTATTCTTGCGGATTCCCTTGATTTAATCTTTTCAATTTCATCTTCGGTATCATCCTTTGCTGTAGCAGGCGCGTGAAGACAATATATATAGACAATATATAAAACACTTTTGATTCACTAGATTGGACATTATGGGGACATTGGTGTCATGTGGAACCATAGCAATAAACGATATAAACACGTGCCGAATAAGAATATTTTTAATGTAAAATTTTGTATACATATATTGCATTTATTCGTCACTAAAATTGATACCAGATATTTTGGGCGTGGCATGCAAGTTTGCCACCCTTTTTTTTTTACTCGTCAAGAGGTTTTTTTTATATGATCCACCATATATTTTTATATGATCAACTATACTTAGTGCTACGATTTACTGTACAGTTATGTGCTAACTGAACATCCACTAGTGCATCCTGCCACGATCTAGAGCTTGTCTCAACAGCCGTCAAAAGATTTTTCAGTGTACTGACGACCCTTTCCACTTGACCGTTGGCTCGACTTGCGCTCATTGCAATAAGAACTAAAATGCACAAACTTTATGCCCGTGAAGGTGCACCCCTGATCGGCAATAAAACGTGTTGGCACGCCAAAATTGGCAATCGAAGATTTTAATGCGTTTATACAAAAGGCAACTAATACTTATGGTAAATCGTCATTCTTGAACTTAGTAAAGATTTCTAATATTTCTTTCTTTTGTTGTTTCAACAGTATCCAGTTCTCGAATATTTCTGTTTAGTCAATTCGTTTTTTTTTTTATTTTATTTGGTACTGACTTATTCTTTAAAAACACCGGATTCCTAGATAGAAAGTGAATGTATGGCACGTTTACCTTTCTGTATTCAATTTCAATTTTTGTAGAAACTCCCACTAAAGATGAATCCAAGCTGACAATTCGAATTTATTTCGAGAATTCGAGTTACAGTCAGTCATTTTCTCCCATGCAGATAGTGTCTAAAATGTCTTACAGCAGTCACGACAGACAATGTTTCTGGACTCATAGGGGCTAGTAGCTCTGCTGAAGTATTTAACCACAGTATTAAACCACAAACTCTAAGCCCCAGAGTTTATGCAGTGCAAAAGAATAGCACCATACCCAATAGAGCTGGCGTCGATATGCAGTTTTATGGGAAAATGAGGATCTAAAATAATCAAAACAGGCTTATTGGTTAATACACTTATGATTTTACCGCGAATTTGTTCATGTTGAGTTTGCCAATCAAAAATATTTATGTCAGATATCAACGTCACTAGTAATTCGATTGTTTTAGAATTTGGACGTATATTATATCTCATAACCCAAGTAGCACACTGCAGCACTTTGAAATGTTAAAAGAGAATCCTGCTTTCACTAAAACATATAATACAAGTTTCAAACGTTCATACGCTTCTTCCTTCGTTTCTGAAACAATTAATATATCATCCATATAAACAATTACAAACGAATGAGCAAAACTGCCGAGTGACTTTTATACAGTTTTAAATCCATTGCAAGAAATTCGTACTGCCGATGGATTCAGGGGGCATTGAAAACTGGTAATATCCGGTAGCCATGTCAAGAGAAGTGAAATATTTAGCTCCCCTAAGTACTGAAAATTTATCAGCAACGGTATTTTTATTTAATTATTTGTTATCAACGCAAAGCCTTGCTGAGCTGTTTTTCTGATTTACTAAGCCTGATAATTTTATATTCGATCAGTTCTTCAATTTAAGCACGTACTAACTCCTGTTCGCTTTGACTAAACCTGTATTGCTTAGTGGATTCAATCAAACGAATATGCATTTCCCCAGTATTCCCACGTTTTAGCGGAGTGCCTTCGATAAAAGATAGAGAATGTTGCTTAAGCAATGATATTAGAATTTATTTTTCATTTTCGACCATTTCCGTCAATCTTATCAAAATTAGTAGGTTGAACGGTTTTACAATGAGCACTCAGCTCCCACAAAATGTAATTGGAAATTTCATCATATTCGATTGAGGCTCCACTATGGCGCATAGCTCCACTCTTTTTTCCGTTTTCTTTCCCAATCCAAAATTCTAAACTTTTTTTTTCGGTTTTTCTCGTAAAATGATGTCGACCTTAGCGCACCACTGTGTGGCATCCACACCAGCAACGTCTGGATTTCTGGTGACATAAATCGCTAGCCTGTTGCAACTCACTCGCTGGCATCTGTACCCTCTTAAACAGTTCCAAAAAGTACCTGTTTTATTGTTCTAACAGGACGAATACGTCCCTAGACGAAGTTTGGTTAGGGCCGAATCCCACTTCTGATTTCAGTGAACTGCATCCTTCTCCTCCCAAGATCTCATTAGGAGCTTGATTGCTTGTTTGCTCTTCTATAATATATCCTGGCTGAAGCAGCGAGTCTTCGCTGCTTTTGTTGCTCATAATTATAAATCACTTAGCAGTCCTCAACTGAATACCACGCTAAAGCTCGGAACGAGAGAAGAACTAGCGTGAAGAGAGAGACTAGATTTAGCAACACAAAGAAGCCACACACGGCCTCAGATCCCAAACTGAGACCCCATCATACCAGGACTGGTATATCCCAGCACGACCTCTGGTGACACCTTAAAGTCTCATGTTTAACGAGAGATTAAATTACCTCCTCCCCGACAAATATAATAATAAATTAATAAATCAATTATCATGGAATTTGAACTTGTCTGTGCGTCGAAGTTTGTTATTAGACAATCTCCTCATCCCTGTCTACCATCCACGGCTGGCTCTGTGAAAACTATTTTCACGCAAAGTGTGCCTGGTTCACGGGAACAGTTTCGGATGCCATTTCACGTAGGTCTGCACTCTTGCTGTGATAGTTGTCGTGCTGTTGAGGACGAAATGAGATCGTTCATGAAACAGACTAAAAGTTGATTTAAAGAGTTGATTAGCAGATTTCATAAAATCAATGAAAATCAACTCTGTGCGCTCAGCCTACCCAGCCGAAAATTACGCAGCCGCTTATATCTCTAGCCACTCCAAGGGCCGGATGATCTGATCCCACCATCGAAAAAAATTGTTTTTCCCCGGCTTGCCCCTGATACTTCTGGGATTGATATTTCGGATTACATCAAAGCCAAAACAAAAGCCGACATAATGGTGGCGGATATTAAAAAATGTAAATATTCATACACCAGGCACACGTCATCTTTTAAAGTACGTATGCCAGTGCAGATTTTCAAGACGATTTGTTCCGCCAGCGTTTGGCCAGAAAACATTTTCGTCCAAGAACATCAGACAAGTACGGCGAAGAAAAAAATTACCAAGCCTGTGTGAGTCAAACTCCCACATGTTAAAGCCACTGACCAGCCTCTCACCTCATATTCCTCAGCTTCAAAAAACTAATATCTTTACTAACACTTACCTATCTACTACCTCTATACTAGAGGGTTCCGTAGTAAACTTCCCAAACTGTATAGTCCCACTCTGATAGTTCTTCCTGAGCATCTCACATTATAGTCTTTACATAAATTTGGTTAAAGCCAGAGATCTTAAGCTGCAAAGTTTTTCCAAGTCAGTACACCACTGTTAGATGTGATAGAACACTGCGAAGGTGAGGAGGAGTGCTAATTTTAGTAGAATCCAATATCGCTTCCGAAAAGGTAAAATCACAAGTTTGGTGACATACAATTTATTTTTATTAAAATCTTCTTGTCCGGTCAATCTTAATATGTTACCTGTTCTTACATACCACCTTCGCCCGAACCCCCCACATACTGGCAACATTTGCCCGCTATTCGGTTCGTTTCGGATCGTCTGTCTGATGGTGACGAGCTGGTAGCTCTGGGTGACTTCAATATCCCAGAACTCATATGGTCTAACGTTGATAATTCAACGTCTTTATTGCTTAACTCGCACCATGACTTCCCAGCGGACATGTTCGACATGTCACTCGGTCAAATTAGCCATGTTAGAAATTCTTTAGGTCGGCTGCTGGACTTGTGTTTCGTTTCTGATCCGATTCGTTTCGTTTCTGATTCTGATGGAATTACTCTTTCCAGAACTTTGCCCCTTTCCACCCTGAGGATCCATATCATCCCACTATTGAGGTTTTAATCGAAAACTATAGCTTAATTCATCTTAAGCCTACACTTAAATCTCGTAAAGTTCGTGTCTTCCATGAGGCTGACTTTATGAAATTAAATAACTTAATTTTGGAATTTGATTGGTCCAATCTACTGGCATGTGATATATCTATAAAGATTGGCTTACATAAATTTTTCTACACTTATTTTTTTTGGATTTTTGCGTGCCTGGCTGTACAGTTACTTATTCAAGATACATCCAATTTCACCGGGCATAACGAAGAATGTTATAGGAGCTATATTCCTCGCTGCCGGATTCAGTTTACTCAGGATCCGAAGCAGTTTTATAACAGTTTAAGCACTAAGCGCAAAAATGTATTTTTTCCTTCTCTGCTTACGTTTGAGAACTCTTATGCGAACACTGATCAGGCAATGGCCGATCTTTTTGCACAGTTTTTTTCAAACAACTAGCCAGCATAACCTAGCACCAGTCCAGCTCAGCATTACACTTATAATATCCAATCAGCCAACCCTATACTTTGCCCATCTTTTGATTAAAGTGGTGTATTATCGGATCTATTTAAGGTCAAGCCCGTATATTCGCGAGGCCCAGATGGAGTACTCTATGCAGGGGCTCTGTGCAAACCGCATCTTAAACTCTTTAATCTATCGGTGGAGACTTTGATCTTTCCCCTTATGTGGAAGGAATCTAACATTATTCCTCTGCTTAAAAAAGAAGAAAAATCCCACGCTGCCTATTATAGAGGCATTTTTAAATTGTAAGCAATTCCAAAGCTTTTTTAAAAACTTATCACACCACATTTGCAACACCTATGCAGTTCAATAATATCTCCGTGCCAGCATGGGTTCATAAAGTGCCGCTCCACCACTACCAACTTATTGGAGCTAACATCTTTTGGCACGGATGGGTTCCGGAATGGCTTACAGACAGACTTTATTTACACTGACTTCAGTAAAGAATTTGACTCTTTTAACCATTTTCTTCATATAAGTAAACTTAAGTAACTTAAATAAACATAAATAACTATAAGTAAACAGTCTTTTTGGATTCCCAACTGATCTCCTTATCTGGTTTTCGAGTTACTTATCTGCAAGAACCCAACGCGTCTTCTTTAAATATGTTACCTCACGTTTAGTCCGCGTCACATCTGGTGTGCCCCAAGGAAGCCAACTTGTACCTTTACTTTTTACACTGTTTATTAACGACTTGCCCCTTGCCTTAACTGATTTACTTGTACTTATGTACGCTGATGACGTTAAGCTTTGTCTTCAGTATAGATTGACCAGCGCCCAATCTAGACTTCAATCCGATGTGGATAAATTTCAAAATTGGTGCTTAGAAAATATCCTAAAGCTTAATGGATTGAAATGTAAACTCATGCAATTTTTTTTATCTTGTCCTCACCAGTGCTCGCACTTTCTCTATGGGTACGCCTTAGAACGATTCCTATTAGATTAGAAACTTAAATTTACCGACCATATATCCACCATGGTTAATAAAACTATGGGTGTGCTTATTTTTATTAAAAGATGGTTGAACGATTTTAATGACCCGTACATAACAAGAACTTTATACACATTGGTCCGTGCCATTCTTGATCAAGTTTTTGTAAAAATTTTGTTACGCCTTCTTTCGGTTCAAAAAATAATATCTAGATGAAGCTCTAGGCTCAGAAAAGGTTTATTTGAATAGTTTATTCCTAAACATATAAATTTGGGTATTATTTGGGTATTTTATTTGGGTATCTATACAGTTGATCAAAGTTTGTGTAGAAACGATAAATAACCATACCATATAGTCAGGAAACCCGATTATAGCCGTCCTTTGAAATTTTACCTTGGTGTTCTTACTTTAAAGAACTTCAAAGTTGGTTCCCGTTTCAGAGTCAGATCCCAGAATGGCTAATGTATAATTTTTTATACATATATTGCTTTTATTCGTCACCAAAATTGATATCAGATATTTTGGGCGTGGCATGCGGGTTCGCCACCGTTATTATACCTCGTCAAGAGATTTTTATACCCTTGCAGAGGGTATAATAATTTTGGTCAAAAGTATGCAACGCAGTGAAGGAAACATCTCCGACAATATAAAGCATATATATTCTTGATCAGGATCAGCTCCGAAGTCGATAAGCATGTCCGTCTGTCTTTCTGTTTCTACGCAAACTAGTCTCTCAGTTTGAAAGCTATCGTCCTCAAACTTTGCACACATCCTTCTTTTCTTTGCAGGCAGTATATTAGTCGGAACGGCCGGGATCGGTCTATTATATCCTATAGCTGCCATATTTTGAAGTTAGAAGAATGGGATTATCTTTGGATTCTACTTTATATGGATTGTATTATTTTATTATGGGTTCTACTTTATACCCTATAAAAAGTCGCCCATATATGGATGATCACATACAGATTAAAACACATACTTTTAACTTCTTATCTTAGCAAATCGCCGCCTGATTTTGTATTGGCACTGTAGCGTCATTTCTAGCCGGAATCCTTGAGAAGGGGATTTTTGCCTACCAAAAATATAAATATGGAAACATAATTTTCCATATGGAAACATAATTATTTAATTTTCAAATAATCGTTTTCGTTTTCAAATAAAATCAACTCGTTTTCCGAGTGTTACCGTTTGAATATGGATAAAAAATGTGAGTATGCTAAGTCGCATCCCAGTACTGGGATTATCCTGAGTATGCGACTTATCCTGGGATTATCCTGGGATAAGTCGCATACTCAAGATATAATTCGATAAGTAGACCAACCCATGGTACTGGCTGTGAAGCTAAGGTGCATATTCATAGCATTACACAAACATATACTGTTGCCGATTGGCTTTTAAATCTGGATTTAAACGATATATCAGAAGTTGAGTCTATCTCCACATTCAATAAAAATAGGATCGTTAGTACCAATTTTGAAAAAAAATAATGTTTACTGGTTTTTTTATTTTTTATTTTAGGGTATTTCTTTTTCATGGAAAGTGAATAAAATATTTAAAAACCATTTCTAACGAAATATAGCATGTGAAGTTAGCTTCATGTGTTGTAGAGTTTTTTAAATTTAAAACCCATTTTTAATTATTTATGGTAAGCTGAATAAATTAAAAAAATCGTAGAACAAACATTGTTCGAATTTTAATAACAAAACACTTAAATTTTTCAAAATTTTTAAAAAATAAAATGAGAACGGTATTTTTTTCGGTGAAAAATTTTTCATTTGAGAAATTCTTTAAAAATCGTTTTTCCTGAATAACTTTGAAAAACGCGTATTTTGGAGTAAAATCTGTGTATGTAAAAATATTTTGTTTGGTGACACCCTATCACCAAATTAGTGAATCAAAAGTGTTTTACATTTACGTAAATTTTTCCCAAGTCAAACTACTTTTTGCTAATGTTTGGATAAAATCCGTCTAATGAAATAATACTTTTCATTATTTTCATAATAATGAATTTCATATTTTTACTTTTCATAATTACTAAAGTCATTCAGTTACGCGTTGTGCAACAACATAAGATAAGAAAAATTATCTATTAATTCAAATAGAGTTCTGCTCTTATTTTTTATTTTATTTTTTTATTTTTTTCTTTGCATATGTATTTGCAATTTCTAAACAAACCGACACTATGTTCAAAGAGTTGCTAGGTGGTTTTCCAAAATCAGCGATTTAATAAGTGTGCTTGACACTCAATTTAATGAACTGCAACTATAGAGACGATAAAGCGATAAAAACATACTGCTAGGGATGTCTGAAAATGACCTGAATTGACCGCTTATCATGGCACAATTGCCACAATTATATTGAACACCGGTAGCTTTCACTCAAGAAAACCCACCACTCAGACTTCCGAAACAAATTATGTCCCGAGTAGACCGCGAGCAAAGATCTAAATCCCGGCATCCATCAGGGAACCCAGCTAAATTCTTACTATGCTGCAGAGATGCATTCTGCATCTCCCACTACCGGCTGGCGACTGGAAAGTAGAAGAGATCATCAACAAGCAATTTGTATATTCCATAGAGGCTGATCACGGGCTAAACTTTAATTTTAGTTCGGTGACCGTATAGGTCTATAAATTTGCCACCAACGACGAAAGCAAATAAGCCAATTCTAAGGAGGAACTGGCCTAAGAGATAGAAGGCTCCAAAGACTGCTACAGCACCGACGCATAGCGACGAATATCGATATTCGTAGAATAGCTGCGAGTCAGGTTATAGACGACGACCTCTGCGATGAAGAGAGGCCAAAATCTCACCTAAGCATACAGAGGGTAAACTTGCAGATGTCCCAACGGATGCTGTTGATAAGCCTCCATCATTGTAAAGCAGCCTCAGTTGCGTACTCCTCCATGTGGATGCAGATAGAGCCGATATGGTTCTAGTCCAGAAACCATGGCTTGCATGTCTTGGCTATAAAATACCTAAGCATATTTTTTCTCTATTATTAAAATGATCCAGACAATGCGGGACCTATCTTAGCTAGAAAGGTTACCTTATAAGAAGGTATTTCTTAGCTACCTTATAAGAGGTATATTTTCTTATACCTTATGCGGCTCCCCATGGTGAACTTTATTCTCAGGTCAAACCTATTCCTATGCAATAAGAGAAATGAGCAAACTTGTATTATTGCAAATCGAAGCGAATCCATTGATCTGACATTTGTATCGAAACAGATTCTTAGTCATGTTGCTCTCTGGAAGGTCTTGAAGAAGCACTTCTTTCCCGACCATAGTTATATATAGATATCGGTTCCTCTTAATAGCACGAATTGTATTCAAACCCTTAGAAGAATTTTTCAAACCTTTAAAAAGACTAGCTCTGCCAAATTCTACGAAATCCTTTCGAACCATACAGCCTCTAAACCATCGTCAAACCGTGAAAAGACCTAACTCTCTGGTGCGAGAATTCACTCTAGCCTGCATTAATGCCCTCAGAAGAATGCTTTTTTTTTTTAGGGCAGTTGGGCATGCGCCCAAGAACACAACCAAAAAAGCGAAATAGACCTCCCTAGTGGTCAATAGAGCTAGCAACCCCCCAGATGGTAACCAGAATCATGTTCAACAGGGCGCAAGCGGGAAACAAGAAATTCCTCTGGACCTTCTATGAGGCCTCCTTGCCACCAACAAAAAAGGCACCGCTCGGATATTGAAAGTACAAGCCAACTAGCTACAACTGTAGGCTATCTTGAAAAAAAGATGGCACTTGGACAGGTACAAGTGAGGAGTCTCTAGCTACACTGCTGGATACACACTTCCCGGTATGCACCCCAGAAGCAGACGCTCCGCCTAATGCAAGTGTCCCTCCCATGAACTTTAGTTGGGCATTGACCAGAAAATCGGAAAAGATGCTTTCAATAACATTTTCCCTAACACCATAACCAACGCCCTTTGGGTAGATTGACTGCTAACCTGCACAACAGTAAACTTTTTCCCTTTGTCACCAAAGAGAACTCTAAAGATTTGAGTCTCCTCTTTCTTATGTTAATAGCTGTCATCTCGATTCTCTGTAAAATGGAAAAGAAGGCTGCAAAGTAGTGGCATATGCGGCTAACTTTGAAATTTTTTTTCACAGGAAAATACCTTTAGTCACTGTTTAGTCATTGAGATTTTTTAATGACTTTTATCCAAATGAAATCAATTATTTAGTTTCATAACGTTATAAGATAGTTTATTTTGAATTATGTGCGCATATGAAACAGAGCGAGAAAAGCTCCAATTTATGATGCGTATGCACTGAGATATAAAGCAAATATGAGGACGCCGTAGAACATAGGCTGACCAAAAGCTCGCTGGTTTAATGCTAAACATAAATCACGATTAAGCCAAGGGCCCGAGAAGAGTCGGCTTACGACCAACAAAAGAGATTAAAATATAAACAAAAATACGACAAACTATACTTATTATATTTAAATCTATGTCGTGGCTTTTGCCTAACCCGACATTCCCCCCAGTTGAGGCCTGTCCTTTAACTTCATCCTTAAGGGGCAATTGACAAAAGTTAGCCACTGTGCGCTTGGTAGTTCTGCGAGACACTCCATTCCGGCCGGGGACCAGATCCATACTTCTTGCTAACGGCCACTTCATAATGTGAGCTGTGAGGCAAATGACCTTCTCTCCATGTGTGAACCACCCCCACATACAACCCAGCCAAGCCGGGTTTTCTGCAACAACGGTAGGCCAGCTCATAAAATAAAACATTGGAAAAACGTTGGATCGTCTAAACTGAAGTTGGCCGGAATATTCCAGCTGGAGACATCCCAGCTGAAACTAGGCTGGAGATCCGTGATATTGGGGGCGATGACAGCGTTGACAAGGGCCGAATATTCGGAGAAACGGGACCGTAGGAGCACATCGACAGAGAATCCGTCTGTCGCGAAGCCAGTGTCGCCAATTCCAGACATGGTCATATCAATAGGGAATTAATCACGTGCACTTGCTATCCTGAATCCAATAGAGCTCGACAAAGAAGAAAAACTCCAGCGCGACTCCGAATGAGTATGTTCGCTGTAGCCAGTAAGGCTATCTCACTGCTGCAAACTTGGGCAACTAGTGCATTAGCAGCGGATGGTGTAACCGAAGGTTGCCTGCTGGATGACCGCATTTCCAGACCGCATTTCTCACCAAGGCGGCTCTCAGGGGGCATTAACAAAAATCTGGGGCAAGCAGACAGTACGTGAGACCACCCACCACATAACAAACAAGCAGGGGAAGGTGAATTGGTGATGATAAAGGACGATATAATATTATTTGCGACTCTACGTCTTCCAATATGAGTGCCCGTCGCACTAAATTTTTTCAAGGCTCGCATGTGGGCATTGAATTTATCGGAAAACTCTCGAAGTGATGCCACTGAGCCACCTTCCAATAGACTGAGGCCCAGAATACTGTTCACATGAGCCTGAAATATTAACCGACGGTTATTAAATCGTTTTTCTAAGAGACGCAAGGCGACATTATAATTCTCCTCGGAGATTTCCAAGGACCGAACTGCATCTAATGCTGAGTCCCGAAGACAAGATCGCAGCCTCTGCAGCTTCTCCACCTCACTTATGTGAGGATTGTAGTCGGAGTGGAACTCAGACCACTCCGAATATCCTCCGCTGAAAGTAGGGAGAGGAAAAGGAGGCCGGGTTTGGAAGCTCCGACCGAGCGCCTGAATGCTGGAAACTCCGCTGGCCCACGTGGAATGGCCAGCTATTCGAGCAGAGCGCAGCGACGTCTCATGCTCGATTTCGGCATGCATCGACGCTACAAACTCAGACACGGTCCATCGCAAGTCGCTGCTGATCTCTGAAATATCCAACTTTTCAAGCTCTCCGTGGATGGTCTTGAAGTCCTCGTACATGACGCTCAACTGGACATGACGCACGTGGAGCATGGCATCATCCACCTTGGATAGTAGCTGGAGGGCTGCTTGGATCCTCTTCAAATCCTGGAGGATACCCTTTGCCTTGAATTATAAAATATTATAATTTATTTTATTATATTTTATTAAAGTTGTGCGCGGCGTATACGATTTGTCCCACTGTGCGCTCTGAACCGTACACTGAGTTGTGGAATGTATATATATATATATATGAATGCTTGTGCGAGGCGAATGCACTTGCAAGTGGAACGTATGTATGTATGTTGGGATTAGCGGATCGTATAACACTAGACCGGTCCGGATAACAATTGTATTGTATGTCTATGTATTTATTTTTATTATTAAAAGATTTATAAATAAAAAATACTTGTTTCCAGAAACTGATGCACTGTATGCAGTTTATGGTCAAAAATTACACACATATGTTTAGACACTGCCCAAAACTGAATCAAATATGTTCGCACTAGTTATTTTTTATTGGTTTTATGTTCGTGAAATTGTTAATTTTATTAATTATATCACGTCGGACACACCATGTTTAGTCATTGAGATTTTTCAATGACTTTTATCCAAATGAAAAAAATTATTTAGTTTCACAACGTTATAATATAGTTTATTTTGAATTATGTGCGCATATGAAACGGAGCGAAAAAAGCTCCAATTTATGATGCGTATGCACTGAGATAAAGGGCAATAATAATGACGCCGAAGAACATAAGAACATATGTTTAATGCTAAACATAAATCACGATTAAGCCAAGGGCCCGAGAAGAGTCGGCTTACGACCAACAATAGAGATAAAATATAAACAAAGATACGACAAACTATACTTATTATATTTTAATCTATGTCGTTGCTGTTGCCTGACCCGACAGTCACTTTGTAACCTTATTAGCGCTACAAATCCCAGCCGACTGGAAAAGCATTCTCTTCAGTAAGAGATATAAAATACCACTCCTCATCCTACTAAGGTCAAATTACTAAAGCCTTTCCTTCAGAAAGAACCAGCAAGCAGCAGTACTATGCATCAGTGGCGCACTCCGATTCACTATTAACGAAGCCCTAAACATCATTGTCAGCCTACCTGATTCTCGACTAGGATGGGGCGGATCTTCGGAGGAATGGGGCATCTAAACCCTAGGCCCAGAGACCCAGAGACGGAGTATACTTAAAAATACTAGGTATCAGACGATGATCAGTATATCATCTAGGCCTCTTTTAGACTATATACCGAAGGGATAAATATAAAGAAAGCACTTAAATACATAAATCTAAGAGAGTCATATAATTCATATAAGTTGACATACACTGTGATAGCCAGGGTCTATTAAATCGATCGTGCTGATCACCAGCAACCTGAAAACGGCCTCAGACTGAAGATCATCTCTTCACGAAATGGCCAATCAGTATGACAATGGCCTCATCTGGATCCCTGGTCACGGAAACATCAGCCTCATCTGGATCCCTGGTCACGGAAATATCAGAGGCAACTGCATAGCAAACGAGTTGGCATAGCCACAACCACACTGCTCCAGGGTGAACTGGAGGATACCGGTATACCAATAGTCTTATATAAACCTACACTTAAACAATAGAGAACAAAATGCAAAAAAAAAGAAGAAACCAGCTTAGCTGGGAATCTGTTCCAAATTGGCAGTTGGGACGCCAACTCTGGCCCAATATCTCAAAGAAAAGAACATCCCAATTACTAAGGATGGACAGGACCCATATCAGGACCCGAGTCATCACGGGTCACTTTTTAGTAAGAACACATGATAGGCGAATGAATTCACAACGAATACAGCCGCAGCGGCAGCGGCAGCGGCAGCGACGAAGACAGCCCTGCAATCTCTTAGACAACTACACCTCGATGATAGGTTCTTAGCCGACATCGAGGAGTTGTCAGAAATAAGTCCAAGCAGGATAAAAAAATGTACCAAAGCCTCAGGGTGTGGAAACTGATAGACCATGCGTCCTCCTACGGAAAAAGGAATAAAATCCAGTTTACGGTATCATAAGAGCCCTTATGTCCGATAAAGACCTTTATTTAATCTTATTTTCGATAAAGACCTACTAGTTACATTCGCTAACTTTAATCTTCGAGAATAACACACGCCATCTGTATCTCTTTCAACTCATCATGGTTTTACAGCGGGTATGTTTTACATGCTCCTAGGATACATATCACCCCACACTAAAGGTTTCAATCGAAACAATATATTTTGTCGACCATAACGCTTCTTGTGTGGCAAATAAAATTCGCTTTTTCTGTAAGGCTGATTTTCATCAACTTTATAACTTAATACATTTGTATTAAATCATATTAATTTTTCAACATATTTTTTGACTCATGTGTGCCGTGGAAATACCCGTTCGCCGTTTCAATCCACCTTGGTTTACAAGGCGCCTCACTAACTTAAAATTTATTTATGTCAGGCTTTCAAATATACTTTAAAGAATGGCTGTAGTATTGAATTTTCAAATAAACCATGCATATCGCAGAATATTATAGGAGGTGTATTTGCCGCTGCCGGACTCAGTTTACTCAGCAGTCTTTGCTTATGTTTGAAAACTCATCATCGAGCTCTGATCTGGCTTATGCCGCTCTATTAGCCACATTGTTTCATATGACTTATTTACCTTCAAAATATTCACAAAGCCAATCGTATTTCTAGTCAACTTCTGGACTTAGTCACTTTCTGAACGTTGTTTGTTATCAAATCTTCAAAAAAATAAACCCTAATGGAGTACGAGGCAGCGTGCTAAAGAACTGCCCCAGACGTCTTTTAAACCCTTAAAAATATTTCTGGATGATTTATCCACCTACGTGGAAGGAATCTTTCACGATTCCAGAGCATAAAAATAGGGAAAAAATCCGAAGCTGCCAACTATAGAGGCTGTCATGCAGGCGCCGGAAAATCTTCCGTTCCGGAAGATTCGTAATATTTTACTCCGACTTTTCTCTTAAACCGTACGATTCGAGCCGTACGTTATGAGGCAGTGTCCCTCGATCGGTCCCTATACGAATGCAGTGGGAACCGCGCGGATAAAGTGACGTTCCGGTTGGTTTTGGGGTCATTAATTATTGCAAAGATTTGAAATAATTAATGACCCCAAAACCAAAGAGATTTATTTATTAAGCTTTAGGTTATTTGCTAAACACCAATTTTAAAATTTATCCAAATCGGATGGAAATCTAGATTGGGCGCAGTATAGTGAATCTATACTGAAGACAAAGCTTAACGTCATCAGCGTACATAAGTACAAGTGAATCTGAATTTACTTAAAAGAAGCGAATGGTTAACAGAGTAAAATGCTTTACTGAAGTCAATGTAAATAAAGTCTGTCTTTTTTAAGCAGAGGAATAATGTTAGATTCCTTCCACATAAGGGGATCAAAGTCTCCACCGATAGATTAAAGAGTTTAAGATGCGGTTTGCACAGAGCCCCTGTACAGAGTACTCCATCTGGGCCTCGCGAATATACGGGCTTGACCTTAAATAGATCCGATAATACACCACTTTAATCAAAAGATGGGCAAAGTATAGGGTTGGCTGATTGGATATTATAAGTGTAATGCTGAGCTGGACTGGTGCTAGGTTATGCTGGCTAGTTGTTTGAAAAAAACTGTGCAAAAAGATCGGCCATTGCCTGATCAGTGTTCGCATAAGAGTTCTCAAACGTAAGCAGAGGAGGAAAAAATACATTTTTGCGCTTAGTGCTTAAACTGTTATAAAACTGCTTCGGATCCTGAGTAAACTGAATCCGTCAGCGGGGAATATAGCTCTTATAACATTCTTCGTTATGCCCGGTGAAATTGGATGTATCTTGAATAAGTAACTGTACAGCCAGGCACGCAAAAGTCCAAAAAAATAAGTGTAGAAAAATTTATGTAAGCCAATCTTTATAGATATATCACATGCCAGTAGATTGGACCAATCAAATTCCAAAATTAAGTTATTTAATTTCATAAAGTCAGCCTCATGGAAGACACGAACTTTACGAGATTTAAGTGTAGGCTTAAGATGAATTAAGCTATAGTTTTCGATTAAAACCTCAATAGTGGGATGATATGGATCCTCAGGGTGGAAAGGGGCAAAGTTCTGGAAAGAGTAATTCCATCAGAATCAGAAACGAAACGAATCGGATCAGAAACGAAACACAAGTCCAGCAGCCGACCTAAAGAATTTCTAACATGGCTAATTTGACCGAGTGACATGTCGAACATGTCCGCTGGGAAGTCATGGTGCGAGTTAAGCAATAAAGACGTTGAATTATCAACGTTAGACCATATGAGTTCTGGGATATTGAAGTCACCCAGAGCTACCAGCTCGTCACCATCAGACAGACGATCCGAAACGAACCGAATAGCGGGCAAATGTTGCCAGTATGTGGGGGGTTCGGGCGAAGGTGGTATGTAAGAACAGGTAACATATTAAGATTGACCGGACAAGAAGATTTTAATAAAAATAAATTGTATGTCACCAAACTTGTGATTTTACCTTTTCGGAAGCGATATTGGATTCTACTAAAATTAGCACTCCTCCTCACCTTCGCAGTGTTCTATCACATCTAACAGTAGTGTACTGACTTGGAAAAACTTTGCAGCTTAAGATCTCTGGCTTTAACCAAATTTATGTAAAGACTATAATGTGAGATGCTCAGGAAGAACTATCAGAGTGGGACTATACAGTTTGGGAAGTTTACTACGGAACCCTCTAGTATAGAGGTAGTAGATAGGTAAGTGTTAGTAAAGATATTAGTTTTTTGAAGCTGAGGAATATGAGGTGAGAGGCTGGTCAGTGGCTTTAACATGTGGGAGTTTGACTCACACAGGCTTGGTAATTTTTTTCTTCGCCGTACTTGTCTGATGTTCTTGGACGAAAATGTTCTCTTGCCAAAAGCTGGCGGAACAAATCGTACTTTGAAAGATGACGAGTGCCTGGTGTAAGAATATTTAAATATTTTAATATCCGCTACCATTATGTCGGCTTTTGTTTTGGCTTTGATGTAATCCGAAATATCAATCCCAGAAGTATCAGGGACAAGCCGGGAATCAAAAAGTGTTCGATGGTGGGATCATCTGCAAGGGTTTTGATGCCGCTGAAGAGCGCTGTAGATGTCCCCCACCAGGGACATGTCGAACAATTGCTAATTTATGCTGAGGAATTCGGAAGCCGAATTATTCCCAGGTCCGGCCCTTGGGATGGCCAGAGATTTAGTAGTAGGCTGAGTAGGCTGAAGATTAAAGGCCACAAGCACATCATTAAAAGCGGATCTCTTACGCTTTCTTACGACTACGTTTTCTTACGTTTTGTAGTTGGAGACTACTAAACTGTGTATCGAGCGCACAGAGTTGATCATTGATTTTACGAAAACCGCTAATCAACTCTTTGGACGATCTCATTTCGTCCTGAGAGATAAGAATCTCTACTGAGCGACAAAATAAGCAACACCGTAAAAGATGAAGAAGCACAGCAGAGCTTTTTTTGGAAGAAATTTAATAAATATCTTATTTTACCTTATTTTACCTATAAATATACCACTGCACACGCGAAGCGATATGGATATTTAAAATGTAAATGTCGGTATTTACGAATATAAACGTATAAAAATAAACTCAAAATTGTTTGACGTTAATAGATAAAAGATTGAATATAAACGCAGTGCGCACAAAACACGTATTTTTACTTTAAGATAAAGAGAGGAATGTCACTTTATTTCTATCGCTATTTTTGGCATCGTTTCTATCGGCCCCCGTTTGGTTGCGCTCATTCTTATATATCCTTTTGCGTCGCCTGCTCCCGTACATTCTATCGGCCACCTGCATCTACCGTCATGCACTAGCATTGTTTTGCCTTCTTACGGTATCTCTGGAGCGCATCATCAAGCATTGAGCCGCGCCTACACTTTACTTCTTTACTTTGTCTTCAACCCTACGGATTCATACCTCCAGCTATGTTATATGTAATTCCGAATATTTAGTCCCAAAATAAAATCCAGACGTCCTTATTCATTATCTAGTAAAAATAAATTTGTGTATTGTATAAAACCCTCGGTAACGTAACAATTGGTGACAACGACGTGTGCGGAAAAAATTTTGTGAATTTAATTCTAATTAAAAATTTAAGCTATGCTGCTTAAAATATAACATTGAAATAAAAATATTTGGTTTGTGATTATTGCCGGTTTTTGCAGCTAGCTATTAATCGTACAAATCATCATATAACAGAAGTTAGAAGTGAAGATAAATTGATAAGTTGAAATAGTACCCCCAGATCCTTAATCTGAGTTAATCGTTCTAAGCCTTAGGGTTCGATTGATAAAATTACATGAGTTTACATTTCTAAATTAAGTCTGAATTAAGCACTGGTACATTTATACTGAAGAGGTTAACGTCGTCAGCGCACATAAATACGAGTAAATTAGTCAAGGCAAAGGGCGAGCCGTTAATGAAGAGTATAACAAGTATGCACATCATAAACACCATGATGGTTTTCTTGAAGCACACCAGCTCCTTAAAAAATTTAGATCAGGAGATCAGTTGATACTCCCAAAAAACAGAATTTTCTTTAAAAAAATCACAGAAATCACAGAATCAGTGCAAACAACATCTGTTTGTAAACCATTCCGAAACCAATCGGAAATAATTTTCGAAAATATTTTTGAAAGTGCGGCTTGGCGCATCCTAAAATTTACCAGCATCAGCGAGTCGATAATTGAAGCCTAGCGTATTCTACGAGCTGCTGTGCGCAGGAAAAAGTGATTATTAGCAAGTGATTCACCAGTTGACAAAGGATGATGGCGATTATATTCCAGTTTATGGCGTGGATCCGATGAACAATTTCGTGATCATAAAGATCGGGTGGAAGAGGTTCAGCTCTTGCATCCGGCAATTTGTTGAGTGGCGCCCATAGAAGCAGGGACTTTAAGTCACTTAAAGATTCCAAATTCAGAACTTCATTGACGAGTGTTAAAAAATATGACGGGGGCTTTTAAATCTCAATTTAGGTTTTCCAAAGCCACATCATAATCTTTCTCAGTTCGTCCGTTCCAGTTATCTCGAAGTTTTCAGGAATGGTTTCGTGCGTTACGATATAGTTTGAGTTTTTTAAATTATAGACTTGCAGCCGTATAGCAAGAACCGATAATACCTATAGTAAAACCCCAATTGCGTAAAACCGAACCAATATCACAAAGACCAATCTCACTCAATTGCTGGCTGGTGAAAAGTCTAGACGAAATAGTATAGAGAATTTTGATTGAGATAGCGTCTAACATAGAGCGTTATGCGACCACTATTGCTGGTTTCGGTTTTTGGCCCGTTTCCGGAGATTTCTGTCGCCGGCTAATAGGGTCGGGTAATTGGGTCTTGGCATTAGGTACCAACATTCTCCCCCTCCCATTGAGGGCTTAATTCAACTAAGATCTAATGTTAATACCAAAAAAAAAAAAATCATATGTTGTGGTTGTATGATCAAGTCCCCCAAGAGACCTTAAAATTTGGATGTTACTGAATATATTTTTATTGGCTCGGTTGTTTCCTTTGTCTTGTTGCGTGTCTGGGAGCTTTCTGGAATCACAGCCCTTTCTGGGCCTTACTTCATCGTCACTTTTGGAGATGCTTGAGGCTTTTGCCGGCACTTGGCACTTGCCCTGTGTGCTCTTCAGTCGTGAGTTAAAAAAAAAACCTTTTGTTTCAGGGTCCGTCTGAGGCTCTCCTTGTTTTATAAGCTCGGTATTTTTGAGTAGTGGCTGTCCTTCTCCCAAATATATCTGCTGTGGCCTATATCTGTTGTGGCCCCAAGAAAAGATCAATCTTCTGGGGATTCGTAAATTCACGATCAGCTAAGCGAAACAGAGCTGGGATATTTTATGGCGCCTGAAAAGGGTGTGTTGGTAATTGGGCATTATGCCGATAATCTCCATCAAAATTTGGAATATCTACTGACGTTGAGGCGGATAACAGCTTGTGTGTGAATCCCTGGCTTTCTTGTGTTTTCTCGCTCAGATGACTTGTATATTCCGCTCGCATGATCTTGAATCGATTGCTAGTACGTCCGTCGGTATTAATGTTTGGCTCCTAATCAATGAGGTCATGTTGGCCGTCCCCCTAAATCTTTCATATGTTGCCTAGTAGGCGATAACATACATCTTTTATATGTTGCCTTTTGTACAACGACCCTTTCTTTCCTTCAGTGTGACTTCTTCTTACCTTCGTTTCAGTGAGGTAGTGGTTGAGTCCTGTGTAAGAACTTGTCCGCTAATAAGGCTGTGCCTTAGGTTGTAGACATTCAGCAGTCTTCAGGGGTGGAAGCGATAGTCCTTAGCTTGATGGTACTCTATCCGAGTACTTTCATGAATGAGGACCAAGTCACGCTTGGTAATTATAAATTCTGTCGGATTTTGAAAAATCGTTCTAGTAGAAACATGGCTCAATGACGACTTCAGTTCTTCCGAGTTCTCCTCCCTACGACCCTACGACCCTTACGTATACATGTACACATGTATATTTGACCAACTATTTTGAACGATTTTTTGGGTTCATCCAAGAGAAATTTTCAAGAAAAAAAAAACGTTTGCTACTGCTGTTCTGTTTACTAGGGCAGTCCTTTAAATACTTGGCGTCACTATCGCAAGAGAAATTTACTACCATGTTGTTCATTCTTGTAGACGGTTACTGTCAAAATTTCAGCTGAAACACTCCGTATAGAATCGGGTGTATAGAATATATACCGTATAGAATAACTCTTTTCCTTCGATGGCGACCGTCAAAAATTGGTTCAATGAGTTTCAACGTGGCCGCACGGCGGATTTTAATGAGCCACGCCCAGGTGCCCCTATAACGTCTACCACGGAGGATAAAAAGACAAAAATCCACGATCTCGTATTGGCAGACCGCCGATTGAAGATGCGCTGCCGCTGCCACGCGTACTTAGGACTGATTAGGAGGAGAATGTGATTAAAGTATATTTTATCTGGGGACACCAGTGTCCCTAATATCTCCAATTTAGTGTTTCAAAAGTGATATAATTAAATGATCTAATTAAAACAATACCTTTTTATAGGTATATCATTCATTTAGATAAGAAGCACCCTGAAAATGTTTAATTCTTTGGCTATATTCGGTTTGACACTTCGTGGACTGTCGTGCGCACACTGATAAAAAGTGTAGAATATAACACACTGATATATATTATTTCTGTTTCTACACAAACTATTCTCTCAGTATTCAAGCAATCCTTTGCACACAAAATATGTTATAAGTCGGCCAGTTATATGGCAGCTATAGGATCAAGTCGGCACGATTCTTATGACACTTGGCAGATCAGATCAGTCGGCCTAAAATATAATCCATTTAAACTCCAAAGCTTCTATCTTATAAAAAACAATTAAAATATGGCATTTCTGATTAACCAATTATTTGGAGCTATTGGATATAGGAACCGGCCATTCCAACTTATATACATACTTCGTGCAAAAGAAAGATGTGCAAGCTTTGGAGTTGATTGCTTTAAAACTAAAAGACGTGTTTGCGTAGAAACAGACAGAAGGTCAAGCTTACATATATCGACTCAGGGGGAGATGCTAAAAAGAATATATAAACTCTATATGGTTGGAGATGTCTCCTTCACTGCGTTAATACTTTTGACCAAAATTATAATAATACTACATACGATATAGAATTATGTCTTAATTTGAATATTTTGGAACTAACAATTTAAACAAATCTCTGAAAGTCGGCCGATTTGGCTGATTTTGACTTAAATATTTTCTGAACTGGTGGTACATTAATGAGCGGGAAGGGGCGTGGTAAAATTTTGAGACAAACTTGATATACGTAGGTTCCATGAATTGCGTGAGAGTCCAAGGGGAAAATCATTTCTATCTATCTGTTATAGTCACTGGTCTAGGCTTGTTCATACTGACAGATAACGGGGACAGACACATGGATATGTATATACGGCTACTGATGCCGATTAAAAATATATAAACAAAGAACACAAACACTTTTATATTCTTTTTTTTTGTTCGTTATAAGTACAACATTTTTAGTTGATTTTCCTCAAAAATATTAATACCATAAAATAAAATAAAATCTTAAAATGTGTGAATAAATTTCGATAATCCCAAATTTATAGATTAACACACAATAATATTAATACTTACATCTTTTTATAATAATCATTTTTCCAAATTTAATTTTTTTTGAACCCAAACAGTTATTTAGAATTCGCTATTGTAGACGATTAAAATATTATTATTTAAGATATTAAAAACTTCTAAGGGGCGATAATGTTTTTGATATTTTAGTGCGACACAAAATATAATATATATATTTTCTCTTACAAAATATAAAGTTCTTAGGTTAAGAATCTTAAAGCTTTATAAAACAGAAAATCTGTAATTAAAAATTTTTTTTATCTCGAATTTTGTTGTTTTTAATAGTCAAAAACTTTTTTAATTATTATTTTCATTTTTTATATAAACACATGCATTGGGATAGTAATTATAATTGTCGAAATAAACTTATACACGAAGTGGTAAAACAATAACGCCAATATCAACGTTACATTGTTGTAAAAATAAAGGAAATGAAAGGCAAATAACACATAAACAGTAGAAGAGAACTTGGAAGGGCCTCTTCTGCATGATACATACATAAATATGTACATATACATATGTTATCTACATTAGTTCTCTTTTTACTTCATTTCCTAGCTAACGGGTATTGGTTGGTTAGCTAAACTAAAACATTATACAGGCATATTTAATTGTATTTATCTTCAAATTTCTTTGTATATTCGTGTATGTATGAAAGTGCCTATGTATATACGTTTAAAATATGGAAATAATGAAGAAAAATCGCAGAATAACAAGAAAAATATACATACATGGGAGGAATCATGATAATTTTAAGCTTAGGGTATTTGAAATGTATTTACTATAATATTAAAAGTATATTAATATACATACTAATATGTATTTTATATATACATACATATGTAGATTCCAGATGAAAGGTCGTAGGTGATTTGGTATTTTAAAGGTCTTTAATAAAAGGACTTCAACATTTCATTAAACAGCTTTAATAAAAAAAAATATTTGTATGTTGAAGTATAATCTACAAATTTCATTCGAATATCACATTTTTTCAATGTACCCTTCAACTCCAAAACTAGGTACTCTCCAACCTCCATCTTTCCAACTTTCTTTCTCTACACACGAACGAGCATGGTGTCCCGACATCTAACCCATCAGTCGATCCCCAAGTTCTTTAAGCAAAACCCAGTTTTTTTAGTGTTTCCAATTTTTCTTTAGAGTAACTATTAAATGAAATTCGATAATATAATACGTATATTATGAAGTATAATAATGAAGTATAATAAATAAAATTTAATAATAAAGTATGGATAATAATTGTAAAGTTTCCAGTTTACAATACAAGTTTTTTAAACACTTTTACCTCCAGGTTTATGCATTAATTTATTTTTTTTTAAATTCCTGTTGATAATATTTTTTAATATGCAAGTATGTATGTAAAATGCCTTTTCGCACAAGAAATGACTCTTATATTGATATGTTGATGATAATAAATATGATATGATTAGTTTTCGAAAGGGATGCAAATAAAAAAATATTTTATTATCTGCCTTTTTGAGTGAAAATTTCATTTTGAATATTGAATTATATAAGTCGTATAATTGTGCCTATACCACAAATTTTTTTAAGAACATATTTGTAACGTACACAGTTGCGAAATAAATAATAAAACTTTAACCCATTTTGGTTTGAAGTATATAAAACTTATACCAACGTAATGTTTAGATGGAAGAAAGGTGGTTATTTTTGAGGCGATTCAGGGTAAATTGAAACTCCTTAGCTTTCAACAAATACTAGTAAAACAGGTGTAAAAATACGAGTAAAAATAGAAACAGGCAGACAGACATGCTTCATTTTTATCAACTCGGCCTCTCTTGATCAACAATATATAAACTTTAGTTAATGCATTGAGATTATTCCTCCAATGCATTAAAAAAATCTGGACAAAATTTATGTACCCTGCAAATGTATACAACGAAAAGAGATTTTTTTACAAAAAATATTTTATTTTTCCAATATTACGATTTAACAAGAAAGGGAAGCTTACTTCGGATTGAGCCAAAGTTAATATACCCTTGCAGTTCAGTAGCAGCTTATATTATTATATATATATATCAAATCATATATTTTACAAATTTTACTTTTTAAAAATTACCTTAAATTACCTTAGAAATTTATTTAAAAAAAAAAATGTTTTGGAAAAAGTCCCATAAGCATCTTTAAAATTACCATTGTAATTGTTGGTTCAGTTATATGACAGCTGTAGGATACAATCGGACGATCCTTATGAAATATTGTAGTTCGGATTTATATCCAAAATTGATTCAAAAAGATAGCCCCATTCTTCTTACCTAAAAAAACACCAAAGTTATGGCCTTCTCGATCAATCAGTTATATGGCAGCTATAGAATATAGTCGGCCGATCCAGCTTACATACTGCGTGCTTAAAAAGTAAAAGACTAGTTCCAACAGAAACAGCCAGACAGTCGTACAGACGGACATGCTTATATCGACTAAGCAGGTGATCCCGATAGAGAATATATTTATATACTTTATAGGGTCGAAGATGTCTCCTTCAGTGCGTTGCACACTTTTGACCAAAGTTATAGTGCCCTCTGCAAATGTAAAAATATAACGATGTTGTTTAAAGCCCCAACTAGATAGATGACACAACTTTACATATATATCACTTATATCTGGCATATCCTCTAACTCAAGATGTGGTCCTATAAGTGGAGGTATCAGTTTAGTGCATCCAGTAGTAAAGCGTGCCAATACCTACAAATGTGTGTATATTTGAATGGGTTTTTAATTTTTTAAGTTTGTGCATAAATTTATACAATTAACTAGAAAATATCGAGTATGTATTATAAGCTTTAAGTTTATTGATATAAATAAAATCAAAATAAAAGGTAACAATAAAAGGTTTCATGACTTTATGATACTTACCGGCACTTATCTTTCAATACAAATTTTAACTATCCTCTCAAAGCATACATTATCAAAGAAAAGTCTATAACTCCTCTAAAAATGGGCCAATTCGTCTAAGATCTGTTTGGCTAAAAAGACATGTCACTTAGTATAATGAGAAATTCTTTAGGTCGGTCAGGGGGTTAGGTTTCTAACCCGGAGGATCCATATCATCCCACTGTTGAGGTTTTAATCGAAACCAATACTTTAATTGACCTAAGTCTCCACTTCAAACTCATAAAGTTCCTTTTTTCCGCAAGACTAAAAAAATAAATAAATAAGTTAGTTTTGGAATTTGATTAATCCGATCTACTGGCATGTAAAGGTATAAACACAGCCGTACATAAATTTTATTATAATTTTTGTATTGTACTGTATTTTGTGGTGATATCCGTCCGCTTCAACAAATTTGCCATGGTATACAGGGACACCTGCTTGCTGAGATTAGTTTATCCCGTGGTTTATAAAAACTTGGTCTGTATAAAATCTAGGTAGTCGATTTTTTCAGACGATGAAAAAAATACGTGCACTATATTCCACTTTTAAATTCGCTATAGTGGATTACAAACTTGTACAAACTTCAACTAACTGGCAGCCGTGCCAGCTTATCGACTGTTTTTTAAAAAAGTGATCCTAATGCGTCGACGTAAGTTTCAACGACCCGTCTAGTGATCTACTATTGGGGCGGCTGGTGATCCTATGCGACCAGAATATTCTCGCCCTACAAAATGACCTGCTCCTTCAGCTGCCACTTCGTCGTTGGTGTAGGTGTTTATATCGTTTATTGTTATTGTCCCACGTGCCGAATAAGAATATTTTAAATGAATAATTTTTTAAACATATATTTGCGTGGCATGCGTTTTTGCCACGGTTGTTTTACCTCGTTACGAGTTTTTTATTTGTATAAAATAATATAATTAATTTTGTTTAATAAAGGGTGCTAGCGAAAAATAATTTATTAAAACGAAAAAAAATATAATCAACAAAATTTGTAGGGCAGTGCGCCTCTTGGCGTTCCCTTGCAATAAATGCGCCAAGCATATACATACATACAAGAGCGGATAACGGTGAAAAGCGAAAAGTTTACCTCTGCATATATTTGTATGTACTGCAAATTATTTATGCCGATTACACAGGCAGACAATTACCAATTTATTATTTCCTCCACGCATAATTTCAACTGCTCCATAACCTTTAGGCCAAACTGAACCTAAGTCCACAACAAACCTAGGTTCCACGGTTCCACCCACAGTTTCCGCGGTACACACAGTCTCTTCTTCCTAAGAGAAGAAAATGATCAAATTTTACTATATATTGAATTATGTAGGTCATGTAATTCCGCTGACCATAATTGTTTTTAATACATATCGTTTTTGAATTGTTTGTATAGCAACTTAAATTAAAAAATTCCACATAGCAGTTACCATATCTTTGAAATACTCATCCAAAGTTCAAGTCTTCAAATCATGGCTATCTATAAAATCTTTAAAGCTTTACTGAATCAGCTGAACCTGCAAGAGATTTGTTTTAAACATGAATATAGTTCTAGATAGCCCTGACTTTTTGAAAATATGAGATTCAAAACTCCTATTTTATTGAAGAATATATTTTGTAACTATTGTTGTAGAGATTTTCCTTAGTTCCAAAATTAATACATGGTATAATCAACTGATCACTAAGAACAAGAAAGGAAAGCTAACTTCGTGGCGGAGCCGAAGTTGATATTCCCTTGCAGTTAAGTAGCAACTTATATTATTAGATATATATCGGATCTTATATAATCGGCCAATTTGGCAGATCGAATTAGTTTGCCCAAACTAGAACCCATTGAAAATCCCATCCTTCTAACTTAAAAAAACAAAGAAGTTATGGCATTTCCGATCAATCAGTTATATGACAGCTATAGGATATAGGCGACCGATCCCGGCCGTTTCGACTTATATACTGCCTGCAAAGGAAAGAAAGATGTGCGCATTTGAAGTTTGAAGTCAATAGCTGTAACACTGAGAGTCTAGTGAATCGTGACGGACGTGCTTATATCAACTCATGAGGTGATCCTGATCAAGAATATATATACTTTATAGGGTCGAAGATGTCTTCTTCACTGTGTTGCACACTATTGAAAAATTATAATACCTTCTGCAAAGGTATAAAAAGAAAATTTTCGTTAAAAAAATGTTTGAGGAAAAGTCTTAGGAGCACAAAAATAAATGTATAAATTCGGTAACTGCTTTATATTTTTTAATTTTGGTTGCTATACACACATTTTAAAAACGATATGTACTAAATACAATGACGGTCAGCGTAATTACATTCCCTACATAATTCAATATATAGTACAATTTGATAAATTTCTTCTCTTAGGTGTATCGCGGAAACTGTGGGTGATGGAGCCTATGTTTGTTCTGGACTTTGGTTTAGGGGAGCCTTAAGGTTATGCAGAAGATGAAATTGTGCATTGAAATTTTTTTTCTGTCGGGTTAACAAATTTTGACTGCATTAAATTTGACTATTTTATTTGGCGTAAACATTATAAAATCGGACAGTGATTGTAGAATAATATATAGTGCATCAATTAAGTTTTGGCGTACCGTTTATATATATTTGAAGTTTTAGTATATATTTACAAAAATCTAAAACTATAAAGTCTTATAGGTAGGTAATTGATCAAATAATAGTGAAAAACCTATTATATCAAACATTTGATATAATAATATTAAAAATTTTTAATTTAATATTAATATTAAATTAAAAAAAACATTTGATATAATAAATGTAAATAAAATTAATAAAAAGGTTTAATAAAAGGTAATGCGATTTTAAAAACGCCTTTTATTTGGTTGCACCTCCATTAACTTTTATAACAGCTTGCAAGCATCTTTGCCCTGACATGTTACATTCTTCTTTCAAGGCGTTTTTAAGGGATTGTTATATGGTGTTTGCAAATTTTTTTTTAAGATTGCTTTTTTAAACCCTTGCAGAGGGTATTATAATTTTGGTCAAAAGTGTGCAACGCAGGGAAAGAGACATCTCCGACCCTATAAAGTATATATCAGGAGGTCATCCTGATCAAGAATATATATTCTTGATCAGGATGACCTCTTGAGTCGATACAAGCATGTCCGTCTGACTGTCTGTTTCTACGCAAACTAGTCTCTCAGTTTTTTTTACTCTGCAACCAATTTTTAGTTTACTCTGCAACCAATTTTTACTCTGCAGTTCCTATAACACCGCAGAATAACCGTAGAAGAGCCGCATAAAAGAAATGTTCCGGTGCAGTGTAACAATTGCCATGAATATGGCCACACAAGGTCTTATTGCACGCTTCGTCCAGTATGCGTTGTTTGTGGAGACCTTCATGACTCCCACAAATGCCCAAAAACAAAGAGGATCCCAGCTGGGCTGTCTACAGGGGCTGTCCAGTCTATAAGGAACTGAAAATCGTACACACCAAAGAGTAACCACTGCTTGCTCACATATAACTCCTATGAAATCTACGCGTGATGTCTTCCCCCCTACAGCCGTGAAATCTGCAGCCAATAATGAGTTCACCGACAAACCCGTAAGCTTTGCAACTGCTCTAAAAATGGGTCTAGAAATTACCGCTCCCACCAAGCCACAATCATCAGTTTCCCCTCATCAACCAGATGAACAGTCTACGAACAAAATTGAAACAATGATATATAATCTTCAACATAGTATGATGGATTTCATGTCATTCATGCAGACAACTATGCAAAATCTTATGCGAAATCAGAACGTTTTGATTGAGCTGCTTGTTGCTCAAAAACCGAAAAAATTATCAATGGCTCCACACCATATAGCACTGTGGGACGCCAACGGCGTCTCCCAACGCAAACTCGAGTTAGCTCATCTTACAAATAAATACAATTTCCAAATTCGAGACTACTTCTTTTATAACACAAATCACCCAGACGGGAATGCACACGGAGGCACTGGGATTCTGATTAGAAATCGCTTAAACACTGCTTCCACAATAGTTTCGACACTAACTAAAAGTAAGCTACATCTATAATGGAACATCGTTCCTTAAAGCTTGCCGCCGTATACTGTCCTCCTCGGTTTACAATATCCGAATCCCAATTCATGGACTATTTCAACTTTCTGAGCGAACTATTTATAGTAGCAGGAGACTTTAATGCCAAGCACACGCACTGGGGATCTCGACTTGTGACCCCAAAGGGAAGGCAGCTGTACAATGAAATCAAGCAACAAGCTAGACTCTGTGTCACCTGGGACACCAACATATTGGCCAACAGATCCCAGAAAACTGCCAGACTTGATGGATTTTGCAATCACAAAAAAGATTCCACGCAACATGATAAGCGCCAACTCCTTATCAGATCTATCGTCTGATCACTCGCCTGTACTCCTTCAACTAAATTTACATCCAGTTGCGGTAGATAATCCGTTCAGACTAACAACGAATAAAACCAACTGACTCAGGTACAAAAAATATGTAAGTTCACATATTGAGTTGAATCACTAACCATACAGCATATAGACTACTCATTTCATACAACGAAAATGAACGCAAAAATTTCATGCGACAGGGCCCAGCAGGCCCCAGAGAGAATCTTACTCTCATTCCTATGATCATCTTCTCATTAAAGAATTTTGGTTGTTCAGTCGCTGAGACATGCAACATCAAGATGGTTGATTCGCGTTAAATTCATCTTTATATGTGTGCGTGTTCACATATTCACATACACGGTTTAATGTATGCATTCGATTTCATTTTGAAGCCAGACAAAATTTTAGATTTTTGTAACTTTTTAGGCTTGCTACCCTAAGAAAATTGGAGTATGCATTGGGTTAATGATGATGGAAGAATATATATTTTATTTATTAATATTTCAAAATGAATTTTATATTTGTTTGGGAAAACGATCCAGTGGTAGCAGTAAATAATTTATAATCTAGCATATGTATATACATATAATAAGATTTTTTCGTCGTTAACCCAACAATAAGTAACCTCCCACTTTTAGGGTAGCAAGCCTGAAAAGTTTAAAAATCTCAAATTTTGGCTGGCTTTAAAATGAAATTGAATGCACACACATGAAACCGTGTATGTGAATATGTGAACACGTATACATATAAAGATGAATTTAACCGCGGATTAACCATATTGATAAAGCATCTCTCAGCGACTGAACAACCAAAAATTTTTAATGAGAATATGAGCGTAAGAATGAGAGTAAGATTTTCTGTGGGGCCTGTCGCAAGAAATTTGTGCGTCCATTTTCGTTGTATGAAATGAGTAGTCTATATGCTGTATGGTTAGTGCAGTGACACAGTGTTTTTTTAAACAATTGAATAGCAACCCCAAATTCAGCACGTTCAAACGTCCAAAATCAATATAAATTTTAAAATTTCATATCATAAAATGAATTTCATAAAATCAAATTTTAAAAGTCATAAGCAACAAGTATATTCAAAAGAACGAAGAGTAATTAGATAAAGAGAAACATTGATGGGTCAGATCCCTAAGCAGCTCTCTCGGCTTCCTCATTGTGGAACCTATCAGCTAACAACTTACAGTTTGAGACATTCCTTAACGATAAAGT
This sequence comes from Drosophila atripex, assembly GCA_035045925.1. NCBI lineage: Eukaryota > Metazoa > Arthropoda > Insecta > Diptera > Drosophilidae > Drosophila > Drosophila atripex. The sequence goes on along the minus strand of JAWNOP010000041.1, from coordinate 223,549 downwards.
TGGTGTATCTTCAAAAATAAAATATAAGTATTTGTACTTAGAATAAGATTAAAAATAAATAAACATTTTTTTGAATAGTACTAATTCGAAGCTTGTAACATACATTCATACATATACATATATAAACAAAATAAAAGAGTTGCTCGTGGCGGTGGCTTTTTTTTATTAAAACAAGAAATGAAAGCTAACTTCGGACGGAGCCGAAGTTGATATACCCTTGCAGTTGAGTGGCAGTCCGCTAGGTGGCGACACGCATCTTATATTATAAGATATATGTCAGATCGTATATAGTCGGCCGATCCTTATGAAATTTGGGAGATCGGATAAGTTTGCCGAAAGTAGAATCACTTACCATACAGCATATAGACTACTCATTTCATACAACGAAAATGGTGTATGAATATGGTGTACGAATATGCTGTATGGTTAGTGGTAGAATCCATAGAAATCCCATTCTTCTAACTTCAAAAACAACGAAGTTATGGCATTCCCGCTCAATCAGTTATATTGCAGCTATAGGATATAGTCGGCCGATCATTATGAAATTTGGCATGTCGAATTACTTTACTCAAAGTGGAATCCATACGAAGTCCCATTCTTCTAACTTAAAAAACAACGAAGTTATGCCATTTCCGATCAATCAGTTATATGGCAGCTATGGGATATAGTCGACCGATCCCGGCCGTTCCGCCTTATATACTGCCTGCAAAGGAAAGAAGGGGGTGTGCAAAGTTGTAAGACGATAGCTTTAAAACTGAGAGACTAGTTTGCGTAGAAACAGACAGTCAGACGGACAGACGGACATGCTTGTATCGACTCAAGAGGTCATCCTGATCAAGAATATATATTCTTATATATAAAAATATAAGTGATTCTACTTTCGGCAAACTTATCCGATCTCCCAAATTTCATAAGGATCGGCCGACTATATACGATCTGACATATATCAGTTGGTTTTATTCGTTGTTAGTCTGAACGGATTATCTACCGCAACTGGATGTAAATTTAGTTGAAGGAGTACAGGCGAGTGATCAGACGATAGATCTGATAAGGAGTTGGCGCTTATCATGTTGCGTGGAATCTTTTTTGTGATTGCAAAATCCATCAAGTCTGGCAGTTTTCTGGGATCTGTTGGCCAATATGTTGGTGTCCCAGGTGACACAGAGTCTAGCTTGTTGCTTGATTTCATTATTGCATTGTACAGCTACCTTCCCTTTGGGGTCACAAGTCGAGATCCCCAGTGCGTGTGCTTGGCATTAAAGTCTCCTGCTACTATAAATAGTTCGCTCAGAAAGTTGAAATAGTCCATGAATTGGGATTCGGATATTGTAAACCGAGGAGGACAGTATACGGCGGCAAGCTTTAAGGAACGGTGTTCCATTATAGATGTAGCTTGCTTTTAGTTAGTGTCGAAACTATTGTGGAAGCAGTGTTTAAGCGATTTCTAATCAGATTCCCAGTGCCTCCGTGTGCTTTCCCGTCTGGGTGATTTGTGTTATAAAAGAAGTAGTCTCGAATTTATAAATTGTATTTATTTGTAAGATGAGTTAACTCGAGTTTGCGTTGGGAGACGCCGTTGGCGTTCCACAGTGCTATACGGTGTGGAGCCATTGATAATTTTTTCGGTTTTTGAGCAACAAGCAGCTCAATCAAAACGTTCTGATTTCGCATAAGATTTTGCATAGTTGTCTGCATGAATGACATGAAATCCATCATACTATGTTGAAGATTATATATCATTGTTTCAATTTTGTTCGTAGACTGTTCATCTGGTTGATGAGGGGAAACTGATGATTGTGGCTTGGTGGGAGCGGTAATTTCTAGACCCATTTTTAGAGCAGTTGCAAAGCTTACGGGTTTGTCGGTGAACTCATTATTGGCTGCAGATTTCACGGCTGTAGGGGGGAAGACATCACGCGTAGATTTCATAGGAGTTATATGTGAGCAAGCAGTGGTTACTCTTTGGTGTGTACGATTTTCAGTTCCTTATAGACTGGACAGCCCCTGTAGACAGCCCAGCTGGGATCCTCTTTGTTTTTGGGCATTTGTAGGAGTCATGAAGGTCTCCACAAACAACGCATACTGGACGAAGCGTGCAATAAGACCTTGTGTGGCCATATTCATGGCAATTGTTACACTGCACCGGAACATTTCTTTTATGCGGCTCTTCTACGGTTATTCTGCGGTGTTATAGGAACTGCAGAGTAATAATTGGTTGCACTTCCTTTTTTTAGTGGCTTGGATTTGGTTTCGGGTTCAAGTTCTACCTTGAAAAGAGGATAAGGCTATCTTTCTCTATTCATAATGTGTATAACATTTTTTACATTAAAACCTTTCTCCTTCAGTGCGACTGTAACTTTAGCTGGTGTTACTTCCGGTTCAATACCTTTAAGTACTACTTGCTGGCCTTTACTGCTTTTTAATTAGTACTTGCAGAAGTTTTTATTGTTGTCGTTTAAATACTTCGACAAAATTTTGTAGTTTACTTCCGTATTAGTCGGAACTTTTGTTTCGTGAATATTTCCCTTTGTTAGTGGAATTATGTGGAAATTATTTTGTCCGATTAGATTCAGTATTGAGTTTACGAGAGGATTATAACTTTTCTCTCGAATGTAAATCGGAGGCGGCTTAGGCTTTTTATTGTCCCTTACGATGTTTTCAGGAGGTATATCATCGGATTTACCTGCCAAAATAGCAAATCTGTTTGCATCTATAGACTTCTCTATTGTAGATTGTTTTGAGGTGCCGCGAGTTATTTTAGCAGAACTACCAAGTCTAGAGTTCTGCGGGCTGAGCTTACGTTTTATTTGTATGTACCGATCCATACCAGTCTGTACGGCCGAACATTGTTTTGAAGAGAGCGCGATGGTGTAAGGTGCTGCATTATTTGCTTTCACAGCAGATTTTGTTGTTGCTAGTTGTAGTTGTTGTAGAAGTTGCCGTTGCAGTTGCTAGTGACGTCACTGTACTGGAGCCCGGTGGTGGCTTTGCAGGTGGGCATGAGGGAAGGGTATGGGGTTTTGTCCAACAGGAGTGCCGGAGAGCAAGAGCGCGCCCTACCTAGCGATGTTGGATTGAGTTTATTACTCGGGCTTGGGTTTATTGATCGCGGTTGTTTAGTTTTTGATGGGTTTGCGGTCTCGTTGTCTTGCGTTGACACGATTGAGTGGTATGCATTATTACGTTGCAGCGAGAGCCGACGGTCGTCTTGTTGGCGTCGGAGTACCGTATGAGTGTCGAATTCCTTCATAGCTAAATGTTTTCGATTTTCCCCTTGTTTAATTACACAAAAAGTACGAATTTCATCGCACTAAGCGTCTTTTCGCTCACTGTGTGTTGTTGTTTAGAGCTTTCACTGCTTCTTTTTTTTTTAATTTTCGTTGACGATAAGAAGACAGGAAAAAAAAACACGTCTGCACTCGCCGACGTTCGCAAGTCGAAAGATGCAACTGTTGGCACAAAACCGAAAATAAGTTTAAAATTCCTACACGAATGCCAAAAACTACAACGAAAATTTGCAAAAGGGAGTGACTAAAATGTTCTTTGCTAAGAACTGGCCACTAACCGCGACCGCTCTCCCGAAACATACTACCAAACAATTTTTAGCTTCTTGTTTCACTTGTGGATGGCGCTTTTCAAATCCCTAACAATTTTAAGATAATTTCCTCACTTTGCCACTTCCAAACTATTTTAAGTTTCTTTTTCACTTGTAGACGGCGCTTTACCACTGACAACAAATTTCCAGCTGCTTTTCTTTTCACCGCTATGGGCGCTTCTCAACTGTTGGCACGAAACCGAAAATAAGTTAAAGACTCCTACACGAATGTGTAATGGGTAACGAACTAACAGGCTGGATGTTGATCTCCCGCTATGGCCCGCACGTTCGATGGTTCCGGCTCGGGCTCGTCGGTGGCGTGGTGTTAGGGGGTTTGCCAATCACGGGTGCCTTGTCAGGGGTTAGTATTATTTAATTTAACTTATACGTGCGAAAAAAAAAATGACGAGATAAGCTACCGGATGAGCTATGACCGAAATCTGTGCAAATTACAAGAAGAAAGGAAAGAAAAGAAGTAGACAAATTCGTAAGAACGGATTATATAATACTCCTTGATGTTCTGGGAGCTAAAGATGCCCTCCCTTCCTTGATCATGGGTTTTCCGAGTTAACTAATATCTTCCCACTATCCCTTAGTTGGCAAGCGCTACTGAGGCGGGTTTAGGAAATCAGAAAATTTGAATTTTATGCAAACATTATAAAACAGTTTATTAATACTAAAATGGACATTATAAAATTCCTTGGGTTTTTCTTGGTTTCTTTAAATCACTGACTCTAAGCAAAAACAAGAAAGGAAAGCTAACTTCGGACGAAGCCGAAGTTGATATACCCTTGCAGTTAAAAGGCAGTCCGCTAGGTGGCGACAGGCATCTTTGTTATAAGATATATATTTGATCGTATATAGTCGGCCGATCCTTATGATATTTGGCAAATCGGATTAGTATGCGCAAAGTAGAATCCATACGAAGTCCCATTCTTCTAACTTAAAAAACAACGAAGTTATGCCATTTCCGATCAATCAGTAATATGGCAGCTATAGGATATAGAAGACGATAGCTTTAAAACTGAGAGACTAGTTTGCGTAGAAACAGACAGACGGACAGACGGACATGCTTATATTAACTCAGGAGGTGATCCTGATCAAGAATATATATACTTTATAGGGTCGAAGATGTCTCCTTCACTGCGTTGGACACTTTTGACCAAAATTATAATACCCTCTGCAAGGGTATAATAAGTTAATTGGAAAAATTATATAAATATTTAGAATAGTGGTATAAGAATGGTTTAGATATGTAAAAAAAATTGTTTTACAAAAAAAACCAAAACAAAAATTCGTTTAAATAAAAATTTTAATCGATTACAGGGTATAGATGGTAAAATGGTAAAAAGTGAAAACTTATCATAACAATATGAAAAATATATATCAATGGGTTACTTCAATGTATAATTATTGAGGTTTTATGCAAACTCACTCTTTTACTGCGTTCACCGTCGAAAGCTTTCGACTGGTCGCTGCGCTGGAAAAAAATAATTATCGCACAAAATCAAAATAAACCAAAAAAATTATAATTCTTTACAGAGAACATAATTATTTTCCTAATTTAATATTTTTTCTTTTTTTAGGGATAGGAAATTTTTCTCATTAGACTCTCACTCACTTTCCACCAAATTTACAATTATTCCCTAATTTAAAATTTTTTTCTTTTCTTACATCAAACTTAACTTAAAATAAGCTCATTACAATTATTTCATGACTTCTTATGCTATCCCCCTCCATTCTCTCACTAGAGTTCAATGAACTCTCTGGGGAACATTTGGGAGCTATGCTCCATCGCATTTTCACTGCCGAAATGATCCACCGCGTGCTATAACCTATTTCGCTTTTGCTCAAACCGTCTAGCTTATTCCTCCATCCCAACGTGGATGGGGACGTGAACTTCGAGCTTTTTTTTTTCCTCGTCTATCTCGTTCACCAATATCGCACTAATAACATATGATTATTTTTTGAGCTGGAGCAAAGTGCGGGGATTTTTATGGAGGGATTTTTTCTTTTTGTTTAATTATAATTAATTAAATAATTATATAATTTAATTTAATTAATTAATTTCGTTTTATAACCACATATAACTACTTAATTACTAAATTCCAAGGTATCACCTAGATAACCAATTTTTCTGAGCTAGGTCAGGGAGAGGTTAGGTTTATTTAGGGGTCACATAGTCCCAAAGAATAACAAGGAATTCCGTTCTATGCTCACTTAAAGAATTTTTTTTTATTTTTTTTTAAACCGACACTGAAATCTTCTAGCGCCGAGGACCTTCCTGCAGCCACACCAGGGGTCTCTATACTCCGGAATTCCGTCGCGAGTTCGACGATTGAGCACCGCGGACTGATCTGGTCCCGTAGCTTTGCCTCTTTCCCCTATGTATTCTGCACTTGGGAGCGATGCTGTTGCAGGCCTAGCCAAAAAAAATACGCTGACTTAGAAACCTCCTCTCTTATATTAACTATTATCCTTCGAACGGTTACCTTCGAAGTCAGTGCCAACTGACTGAATTCAAAATCTTCACACTTTATCTGCTTCACACTTTTCTATACATTTAAGTTTTTTTTCTAACTATAAACTGAACTGGTCTGAGCCTCGATGTGATAAGAAAGAACCTCCAGCCGAGTGATACGAGGAACCCGGGGCCAGCTATTCGGGAGTCTTTATTATTTTGCAGAGTTTACCCGGTTATAAATTTCTCCACCCATTTCTCTCGCTGAGTAAGAGCGCTGCCACAAACAGTCCCTAAGCCTACCCGTCTATTTACGACCGTTCAAGAACCAGTCGCTTCAAAACCGCATAAGCAATCCATCCGATACAAGCCTTTACAAATGCTAAAAAGAAAATTTGCAAAAATTAATGACTAAAATGTTCATTGTTCAGTACTGGCCACCGGCCGCGACCGCTCTCCCGAAACATACTTCCAAACAATTTTTTGTTTCTTGTTTCACTTGTAAATGGCGCTTTGCAACTCCCTAACAATTTTTAGATTCTTTTTTTACTTTGCCACTCCCAGATGATTTCGCGAATCGTCGTCGCATGCAGACGTGTAATTATTGTGCTCCGGGAAAAGTATTCAATAATATCAAAAAAGTGCAGTGACTGGTTTCGTAAATCAACAACAACGCGAAAAGACGCTTTCAGTGATGAAATCGCTAATGTTTATATTGATTAATTAATTAATAAAAAACATAATATTTAAAACTCGAACAATATCAACCTCGATTGCAATGAGTCTAAACGACGTTAGCACACAACGTCAACTTGAGCAAGACGAGAGACGGCTCTCAGTACAAAGAAACAACGCTTACTTCACTTTCAAAGCCACCGAAAGTAATGCAAGCTCATCCCAAACACGGTCAATTACCCCAAACTTGGCCGAATTCTTAAACGTAGAGAGCGTGAGAGCGCGTTCTTGCTCCCCCTCGCTACCATCGATGTCTCTGCAGCCAAAGAGCGCAGTAACTAGCACCGCGACCTCTTTGACAACGTCAACCGTAACAACAACAACAACCGCAACTGTAGCGACAGTGCGATTAACGACGTCATCAGCTAGCAGCGCAAACATTGATACTGCTGCCGCTGTGCTGCCCGAAAAAGAGAACAAAAACAAAGAAAATATTAAGCCGGCTGTGCAGACTGGTATGGATCGCTACATCCAAATCAAAAGGAAGCTGAGCCCCCTAAACTCTCAAATATCCCGTGGCAATGCTAACATAACCGCAATAGAAACGCCTACGAACTCAAACCGTTTTAAAATCTTGGCAGACTATGAGGATGACGCCGAATCTACAGAAGTCGAAAAAAAGAAGCCTAAGCCCCCGCCAATTTACATACGAGAAAAAAGTTCCAACGTTCTTGTCAACAAAATTATAGAGCTCATTGGCAAGGACAACTTCCACATAATACCACTCGTAAAGGGCAACATCCAGGAAACAAAAGTTTAAACGAGTCTGAAGATAATTACAGAGTATTATCGAAATACCTCACCGACAAAAAAAAGAACTTCTACACGTATCAGCTAAAAAGCAGCAAGGGCTTGCAAGTCGTACTTAAGGGCATAGAGCCCGAAGTATCGCCTGCAGAGATAACAAAGGCGCTACAAGAGAAGGGATTTAGCGCTAAGACGGTGTTCAATATCCCTAACAGGTATAGAAAGCCGCAGCCACTCTTTAAGGTTGAGCTCGAACCACAAATTAAGCCCCTAAAGAAATACGAAGTGCACCCTACATACAATCTTCAGTTCCTGCTGCACCGCAGAATTACAGTTGAGGAGCCGCACAAACGCAATGGCCCGGTACAATGTGCGAACTGCCAAGAATATGGCCATACAAGGTCTTACTGTAAACTGCGCCCAGTTTGTGTAGTTTGTGGTGAGCTTCATGACTCCGCACACTGCCCAGCGAGCAAAGATGACCAAAACTCGAAAAAGTGCGGCAACTTCGGTGGAAATCACACTGCTAACTATAGAGGTTGCCCAGTTTATAAGAAGCTGAAAAGTCGCATCCACCAGAGGGGATTTACTGCCCGCACCCAAAATAATCAGTTCATAGCATCCAGGTCAAGCCCTGAAGTCTTCTTCTCGACTGCAGCCAGATTCTCACTAGGACCCATAAGCTCTGACAAAAATGTCACATACGCAAGCGCTTTAAAATCAGGACTGGCTACCCCAGCCTCAAAAAGCTCACTCCCGCAATCAGCACACCAAGAACTGAACACGGCTCAGCAGCCTCAACCGCCGAAGCAGCCAAAAAGTAACTTTGAAGCTATGATATGCAGTCTACAACAAAGCCTTACGGAGTAAAGGGCAAAATCTATTAATACAAATGCTGGTTTCACAACAATCCCCCTGACTTCCCTACGAATATCTACGTGGAACGCTAACGGCGTTTCGCAGCATAAACTCGAGTTAACGCAATTCCTACTAGACAATCAAATCGATGTAATGCTGCTTTCAGAAACACATCTTATGAACAGATACAATTTCCAACTACGAGGATATTCATTCTATGGAACAAATCATCCAGATGGTAAAGCACACGGCGGGACAGGAATTTTAATCAGAAGCCGTATTAAGCACCATTATCATACTAAATTTGCAAAAAACTACCTACAGGCCACATCAATAAATATACACCTAATTACTGGCAAGCAATTAACTCTAGCTGCCGTATACTGCCCCCCACGCTTCACCATAGCCAAAGATGAGTTTATGCAGTTTTTCAAGTCACTAGGAGACCACTTCATAGCAGCAGGAGACTACAATGCCAAGCACACACACTGGGGATCTCGTCTCGTGACCCCAAAAGGAAAGCAGCACTATAATGCAATTATCAAAGCTAAGAACAAGCTAGACTATGTTTCTTTTGGCACACAAACATACTGGCCGGCAGACCCAAAGAAACTTCCTGATTTCATTGACTTTGCGATTACTAAAAACATTCCTAAAAATCTGATAAGGGCCGAATGCCTTTCGGATCTTTCATCTGATCACTCGCCTGTCCTTTTTACTCTACTCCAACACCCAGGAACATGGGATCAATCATCAAAACTGACCTCACATAAAACCAATTGGGTTAAGTACAGGAAGTACATCACCTCACACATTGAGCTGAGTCCTCACCTCAGCGACGAAGCCAACGTAGACTGTTTTGTTAATTCGCTGGAGTCTGTACTCGTGTCTGCAGCTCGAGTTTTAACACCTCAAACTATAAACACACAATGCATTCAAAAGAAGACAAATCGAACAGCTCGTCCTCGAAAAGCGACGCTTACGTCGAGAATGGCAATGTCACAGATCGCCATCTGCTAAGTAACGCTTCAAACATGCCTCACGTCAACTTGATCAAGCTCTACAGCAAAAAGAAACGTATGTCCACCGCCGCTACATAGAGCAATTGTCAATTAACAGTACAAAACACTCACTATGGAGAGCTCACCCAACTCTGAGCTCACCGAAAGAAACCGTGATGCCTATTAGAAATTCCACAGGCGGGTGGGTGCGCAGCGACGCAGACAGAGCCAGCACGTTTGCCAAATACCTTAAAAATGTCTTCCAACCAAATCCTGCCACCAATGCGTTTACTTTGCCGACTCTATCAGATGAAATCGTTAACATCATCAAACGACAATTGAATCCGAAAAAATCCCCGGGCTGCGACCTCATAACTCCCAAAATGATCATTGAGCTCCCATACTGCGCCGTTTGCACTCTCACCCAGCTATTTAATGCCATCGCAAAACTTGGCCACTTTCCAGTGAGATGGAAAAAGTCAATTATAATAATGATAGCAAAGCCGGAAAAAGACCACACTATCCCCACGTCGTATAGACCTATTAGCCTACTCTCTTGCCTATCTAAACTCTTTGAAAAATGCCTAATGACTCGGATAAACACATACCTGAGAATCCAGGAAGGAATCCCGTCACACCAATTTGGGTTTCGTGAAAAGCATGGAACAATTGAGCAGGTCAACCGGATAACATCCGAAATTCGGAACGCGTTCGAAAAACGAGAGTACTGTACTGCCATATTTTTAGATGTCTCTCAAGTATTCGATAGAGTCTGGCTACAAGGTCTAATATACAAGATCAAGACAATGCTCCCCTACAGCACCCACAAGATTTTAGAGTCTTACCTTCACGACAGAAAATTTGTCGTGAGGTGCAACACCGCTATATCCGATGATTACACTGTTGGAGCTGGAGTTCCTCAAGGCAGCGTGCTAGGGCCAATATTATATGTCCTCTACACAGCAGATATCCCGACAAGCACACGTCTAACAACATCCACGTTTGCCGATGACACAGCTATTCTTAGCCGCTCAAAATGCCCGATTGAAGCAACTGCGCAGCTAGCTCTTCATATGGTCGATGTCGAAAAATGGCTGTCAGATTGGCGAATTAGAGTGAACGAACTAAAATGCAGCATGTTACGTTCACTCTGAACAGGCAAAACTGCCCGCCGATAACATTAAACAACACTCTACTCCCACAAGCAAACGAAGTAACATACCTAGGAGTACATCTCGACAGAAGACTCACATGGCGCCGGCACATTGAAGCCAAAAGAACACACCTAAAGCTAAAAGCCAGCGGCCTTCATTGGCTTATCAACGCTCGGTCACCTCTTAGGCTTGAATATAAAGTCCTGCAGTTGTACAGCACTAAAACCTAAACGGTACTAAATCCTATATGGATGTACGGCTCCCAGTTATGGGCGAACGCCAGCAATAGCAACATTGACATAGTTCAAAGAGTTCAGTCGAAGATCTTGAGAACAATCACCGGCGCACCGTGGTACGTTCGCAACGAAAACATACACCGCGACTTAAACATTCTACCAGTCAAAGAAGCGATCGCAGAACAGAAGGTAAAATACTTAACCAAGCTATCGGTGCACCCTAACCACCTGGCGAGGTCTAACAAGGTTGAGCAACCAATCACGCCTTCGTCGCAATGACTTACCCTCCCAGCCACCGACCTGAGGTACGCCCATCCAGAATGCAGTCTTTCTTTTTCACTTGTAGACGGCGCTTTACCACTGACAAAAAATTTCTAGCTCCTTTTCTTTTCACCGCTACGGGCGCTACTCAACTGTTGGCACGAAACCGAAAATAAGTAAAAAGACTCCTACACGACCGCCGCGACCGCTCCCCCAAAACATACTTCCGAACAATTTTAAGTTTCTTGTTTCACTTGTGGATGGCGGTTTCCAAATCCCAAACAATTTTAAGATTCTTTTCTCACTTTGCCACTCCCAAACTATTTTAAGTTTCTTTTTCACTTGTAGAAGGCGCTTTACCACTGACAAAAAATTTCCAACTCCTTTTCTTTTTACGGGCGCTACGGGCGCTGCTCAACTGTTGGCACAAAACCGAAAATAAGTTAATGACTCCTACAAGAATGCTAAAATGGAAATTTGCAAAGATGAATGACTAAAATGTTCATTGTTAAGAACTGTATGTTAAGAACATACTTCCAAACAATTTTGAGTCTCTTGATTCACTTGTGGATGGCGCTTTCCAAATCCCAAACAATTTTTAGATTCTTTTCTTAATTAGCCACTCCCAAACTATTTTAAGTTTATTTTTCACTTGTAGACGGCGCTTTACCACTGACAAAAAATTTCCCGCTCCTTTTCTTTTCACCACTACGGGCGCTGCTCAACTGTTGGCACGAAACCGAAAATAAGTTAAAGACTCCTACACGAATGCTAAAAAGAAAATTTGCAAAGGTGAATGACTAAAATGTTGATTGTTAAGAACTGGCCCCCGGCCGCGACCGCTCTCCAAAAACCTACTACTACCAAACACTTTTTAGTTCCTTGTTTCACTTGTGGATGGCGCTTTCCAAATCCCAAACAATTTTAAGATTCTTTTATCAATTTGCCACTCCCAAACTATTTTAAGTTTCTTTTTCACTTGTAGATGGCGCTTTACCACTGACAAAAAGTTTCCAGCTCCTTTTCTTTTCACCGCTACGGGCGCTTCGCACCTGTTGGCACGAAACCGAAAATAAGTTAAAGACTCCTACACGAATGCTAAAAAGAAAATTGGCAAATGTGAATGACAAATATTTTGATTGTAAAGAACTGGCCACCGGTCGCGACCGCTCTCCCAAAACATACTCCCAAACAATTTTTAGTTTCTTGTTTCACTTGTGGATGGCGCTTTCCAAATCCAAAACAATTTTAAGATTCTTTTCTCAATTTTCCACTCCCAAACTATTTTAAGTTTCTTTTTCACTTGTATATGGCGCTATATTAAGTTTCTTTTTCACTTGTAAACAGCGCTTTACCACTAACAAAAAATTTCCTGCTCCTTTTCTTTTCACCGCTACCGGCGCTTCTCAACTGTTGGCACGAAACCGAAAATAAGTTAAAGACTTAAAATTTGCAAAAGTGAATGACTAAAATGTTGATTGTTAAGAACTGGCCCCCGGCCGCGACCGCTCTCCCAAAACATACTACCAAACACTTTTTAGTTTCTTGTTTCACTTGTGGATGGCGCTTTCCAAACCCCAAACAATTTTAAGATTCTTTTCTCAATTTTCCACTGTCAAACTATTTTAAGTTTCTTTTTCACTTGTAGATGGCGCTTTACCACTGACAAAAAGTTTCCAGCTCCTTTTCTTTTCACCGCTACGGGCGCTTCGCACCTGTTGGCATAAAACCAAAAATAAGTTAGAGACTCCTACACGAATGCTATAAAGAAAATTGGCAAATGTGAATGACAAATATTTTGATTGTTAAGAACTGGCCACCGGTCGCGACCGCTCTCCCAAAACATACTCCCAAACAATTTTTAGTTACTTGTTTCACTTGTGGATGGCGCTTTCCAAATCCCAAACAATTTTAAGATTCTTTTATCAATTTGCCACTCCCAAACTATTTTAAGTTTCTTTTTCACTTGTAGATGGCGCTTTACCACTGACAAAAAGTTTCCAGCTCCTTTTCTTTTCACCGCTACGGGCGCTTCGCACCTGTTGGCATAAAACCAAAAATAAGTTAGAGACTCCTACACGAATGCTATAAAGAAAATTGGCAAATGTGAATGACAAATATTTTGATTGTTAAGAACTGGCCCCCGGCCGCGACCGCTCTCCCAAAACATACTACCAAACACTTTTTAGTTTCTTGTTTCACTTGTGGATGGCGCTTTCCAAACCCCAAACAATTTTAAGATTCTTTTCTCAATTTTCCACTGTCAAACTATTTTAAGTTTCTTTTTCACTTGTAGACGGCGCTTTACCACTGACAAAAAATTTCCCGCTCCTTTTCTTTTCACCACTACGGGCGCTGCTCAATGTTGGCACGAAACCGAAAATAAGTTAAAGACTCCTACACGAATGCTAAAAAGAAAATTTGCAAAGGTGAATGACTAAAATGTTGATTGTTAAGAACTGGCCCCCGGCCGCGACCGCTCTCCCAAAACATACTACCAAACACTTTTTAGTTCCTTGTTTCACTTGTGGATGGCGCTTTCCAAATCCCAAACAATTTTAAGATTCTTTTATCAATTTGCCACTCCCAAACTATTTTAAGTTTCTTTTTCACTTGTAGATGGCGCTTTACCACTGACAAAAAGTTTCCAGCTCCTTTTCTTTTCACCGCTACGGGCGCTTCGCACCTGTTGGCACGAAACCGAAAATAAGTTAAAGACTCCTACACGAATGCTAAAAAGAAAATTTGCAAAGGTGAATGACTAAAATGTTGATTGTTAAGAACATACTTCCAAACAATTTTTAGTCTCTTGATTTATTTGTGGATGACGCTTTCCAAATCCCAAACTATTTTAAGATTCTTTTCTTACTTACCCACTCCCAAACTATTTTAAGTTTATTTTCCACTTGTAGACGGCTCTTTACCATCAACAAAAAATTTCCTGCTCCTTTTCTTTTCACCGCTACTGGCGCTTCTCAACTGTTGGCACGAAACCGAAAATAAGTTAAAGACTCAAAATTTGCAAAAGTGAATGACTAAAATGTTGATTGTTAAGAACTGGACCCGGCCGCGACCGCTCTCCCAAAACATACTTCCAAACCATTTTTAGTTTCTTGTTTCACTTGTGGATGGCGCTTTCCAAATCCCAAACAATTTTAAGATTCTTTTCTCAATTTTCCACTCCCAAACTATTTTAAGTTTCTTTTTCACTTGTAGATGGCGCTTTACCACTGACAAAAAGTTTCCAGCTCCTTTTCTTTTCACCGCTACGGGCGCTTCGCACCTGTTGGCACGAAACCAAAAATAAGTTAGAGACTCCTACACGAATGCTATAAAGAAAATTGGCAAATGTGAATGACAAATATTTTGATTGTAAAGAACTGGCCACCGGTCGCGACCGCTCTCCCAAAACATACTCCCAAACAATTTTTAGTTTCTTGTTTCACTTGTGGATGGCGCTTTCCAAATCCAAAACAATTTTAAGATTCTTTTCTCAATTTTCCACTCCCAAACTATTTTAAGTTTCTTTTTCACTTGTATATGGCGCTATATTAAGTTTCTTTTTCACTTGTAAACAGCGCTTTACCACTAACAAAAAATTTCCTGCTCCTTTTCTTTTCACCGCTACCGGCGCTTCTCAACTGTTGGCACGAAACCGAAAATAAGTTAAAGACTCAAAATTTGCAAAAGTGAATGACTAAAATGTTGATTGTTAAGAACTGGACCCGGCCGCGACCGCTCTCCCAAAACATACTACCAAACACTTTTTAGTTTCTTGTTTCACTTGTGGATGGCGCTTTCCAAATCCCAAACAATTTTAAGATTCTTTTCTCAATTTTCCACTGTCAAACTATTTTAAGTTTCTTTTTCACTTGTAGATGGCGCTTTACCACTGACAAAAAGTTTCCAGCTCCTTTTCTTTTCACCGCTACGGGCGCTTCGCACCTGTTGGCATAAAACCAAAAATAAGTTAGAGACTCCTACACGAATGCTATAAAGAAAATTGGCAAATGTGAATGACAAATATTTTGATTGTTAAGAACTGGCCACCGGTCGCGACCGCACTCCCAAAACATACTCCCAAACAATTTTTAGTTTCTTGTTTCACTTGTGGATGGCGCTTTCCAAATCCCAAACAATTTTAAGATTCTTTTATCAATTTGCCACTACCAAACTATTTTAAGTTTCTTTTTCACTTTTAGACGGCGCTTTACCACTGAAAAAAAATTTCCCGCTCCTTTTCTTTTCACCACTACGGGCGCTGCTCAACTGTTGGCACGAAACCGAAAATAAGTTAAAGACTCCTACACGAATGCTAAAAAGAAAATTTGCAAAGGTGAATGACTAAAATGTTGATTGTTAAGAACTGGCCCCCGGCCGCGACCGCTCTCCAAAAACCTACTACTACCAAACACTTTTTAGTTCCTTGTTTCACTTGTGGATGGCGCTTTCCAAATCCCAAACAATTTTAAGATTCTTTTATCAATTTGCCACTCCCAAACTATTTTAAGTTTCTTTTTCACTTGTAGATGGCGCTTTACCACTGACAAAAAGTTTCCAGCTCCTTTTCTTTTCACCGCTACGGGCGCTTCGCACCTGTTGGCACGAAACCGAAAATAAGTTAAAGACTCCTACACGAATGCTAAAAAGAAAATTTGCAAAGGTGAAGGACTAAAATGTTGATTGTTAAGAACTGGCCCCCGGCCGCGACCGCTCTCCCAAAACATACTACCAAACACTTTTTAGTTCCTTGTTTCACTTGTGGATGGCGCTTTCCAAATCCCAAACAATTTTAAGATTCTTTTATCAATTTGCCCCTCCCAAACTATTTTAAGTTTCTTTTTCACTTGTAGATGGCGCTTTACCACTGACAAAAGTTTCCAGCTCCTTTTCTTTTCACCGCTACGGGCGCTTCGCACCTGTTGGCACGAAACCGAAAATAAGCTAAAGACTCCTACACGAATGCTAAAAAGAAAATTTGCAAAGGTGAATGACTAAAATGTTGATTGTTAAGAACTGGCCGCCGGCCGCGACCGCTCTCCCAAACATACTACCAAACACTTTTTAGTTTCTTGTTTCACTTGTGGATGGCGCTTTCCAAATCCCAAACAATTTTAAGATTCTTTTATCAATTTGCCACTCCCAAACTATTTTAAGTTTCTTTTTCACTTGTAGATGGCGCTTTACCACTGACAAAAAGTTTCCAGCTCCTTTTCTTTTCACCGCTACGGGCGCTTCGCACCTGTTGGCACGAAACCGAAAATAAGTTAAAGACTCCTACACGAATGCTAAAAAGAAAATTTGCAAAGGTGAATGACTAAAATGTTCATTGTTAAGAACATACTTCCAAACAATTTTTAGTCTCTTGATTTATTTGTGGATGGCGCTTTCCAAATCCCAAACTATTTTAAGATTCTTTTCTTACTTACCCACTCCCAAACTATTTTAAGTTTATTTTCCACTTGTAGACGGCGCTTTACCATCAACAAAAAATTTCCTGCTCCTTTTCTTTTCACCGCTACTGGCGCTTCTCAACTGTTGGCACGAAACCGAAAATAAGTTAAAGACTCAAAATTTGCAAAAGTGAATGACTAAAATGTTGATTGTTAAGAACTGGACCCGGCCGCGACCGCTCTCCCAAAACATACTACCAAAGACTTTTTATTTTCTTGTTTCACTTGTGGATGGCGCTTTCCAAATCCCAAACAATTTTAAGATTCTTTTATCAATTTGCCACTACCAAACTAATTTAAGTATCTTTTTCACTTGTAGACGGCGCTTTACCACTAACAAAAAATTTCCAGCTCCTTATATTTTCACCGCTACGGGCGCTTCTCAACTGTTGGCACGAAACCAAAAATAAGTTAGAGACTCCTACACGAATGCTATAAAGAAAATTGGCAAATGTGAATGACAAATATTTTGATTGTAAAGAACTGGCCACCGGTCGCGACCGCTCTCCCAAAACATACTCCCAAACAATTTTTAGTTTCTTGTTTCACTTGTGGATGGCGCTTTCCAAATCCCAAACCATTTTAAGATTCTTTTCTCAATTTTCCACTCCCAAACTATTTTAAGTTTCTTTTTCACTTGTAGATGGCGCTTTACCACTGACAAAAAGTTTCCAGCTCCTTTTCTTTTCACCGCTACGGGCGCTTCGCACCTGTTGGCATAAAACCAAAAATAAGTTAGAGACTCCTACACGAATGCTATAAAGAAAATTGGCAAATGTGAATGACAAATATTTTGATTGTTAAGAACTGGCCACCGGTCGCGACCGCTCTCCCAAAACGTACTCCCAAACAATTTTTAGTTTCTTGTTTCACTTGTGGATGGCGCTTTCCAAATCCCAAACAATTTTAAGATTCTTTTATCAATTTGCCACTACCAAACTATTTTAAGTTTCTTTTTCACTTTTAGACGGCGCTTTACCACTGACAAAAAATTTCCCGCTCCTTTTCTTTTCACCACTACGGGCGCTGCTCAACTGTTGGCACGAAACCGAAAATAAGTTAAAGACTCCTACACGAATGCTAAAAAGAAAATTTGCAAAGGTGAATGACTAAAATGTTGATTGTTAAGAACTGGCCCCCGGCCGCGACCGCTCTCCCAAAACCTACTACTACCAAACACTTTTTAGTTCCTTGTTTCACTTGTGGATGGCGCTTTCCAAATCCCAAACAATTTTAAGATTCTTTTATCAATTTGCCACTCCCAAACTATTTTAAGTTTCTTTTTTCACTTGTAGATGGCGCTTTACCACTGACAAAAAGTTTCCAGCTCCTTTTCTTTTCACCGCTACGGGCGCTTCGCACCTGTTGGCACGAAACCGAAAATAAGTTAAAGACTCCTACACGAATGCTAAAAAGAAAATTTGCAAAGGTGAATGACTAAAATGTTGATTGTTAAGAACTGGCCCCCGGCCGCGACCGCTCTCCCAAACATACTACCAAACACTTTTTAGTTCCTTGTTTCACTTGTGGATGGCGCTTTCCAAATCCCAAACAATTTTAAGATTCTTTTATCAATTTGCCACTCCCAAACTATTTTAAGTTTCTTTTTCACTTGTAGATGGCGCTTTACCACTGACAAAAAGTTTCCAGCTCCTTTTCTTTTCACCGCTACGGGCGCTTCGCACCTGTTGGCACGAAACCGAAAATAAGTTAAAGACTCCTACACGAATGCTAAAAAGAAAATTTGCAAAAGTGAATGACTAAAATGTTGATTGTTAAGAACTGGCCCCCGGCCGCGACCGCTCTCCCAAACATACTACCAAACACTTTTTAGTTTCTTGTTTCACTTGTGGATGGCGCTTTCCAAATCCCAAACAATTTTAAGATTCTTTTATCAATTTGCCACTCCCAAACTATTTTAAGTTTCTTTTTCACTTGTATATGGCGCTATATTAAGTTTCTTTTTCACTTGTAAACAGCGCTTTACCACTAACAAAAAATTTCCCGCTTCTCAACTGTTGGCACGAAACCGAAAATAAGTTAAAGACTCCTACACGAATGCTATAAAGAAAATTGGCAAATGTGAATGACAAATATTTTGATTGTTAAGAACTGGCCACCGGTCGCGACCGCTCTCCCAAAACATACTCCCAAACAATTTTTAGTTTCTTGTTTCACTTGTGGATGGCGCTTTCCAAATCCAAAACAATTTTAAGATTCTTTTCTCAATTTTCCACTCCCAAACTATTTTAAGTTTCTTTTTCACTTGTATATGGCGCTATATTAAGTTTCTTTTTCACTTGTAAACAGCGCTTTACCACTAACAAAAAATTTCCCGCTTCTCAACTGTTGGCACGAAACCAAAAATAAGTTAGAGACTCCTACACGAATGCTATAAAGAAAATTGGCAAATGTGAATGACAAATATTTTGATTGTTAAGAACTGGCCACCGGTCGCGACCGCTCTCCCAAAACATACTCCCAAACAATTTTTAGTTTCTTGTTTCACTTGTGGATGGCGCTTTCCAATTTTAAGATTCTTTTCTCAATTTTCCACTCCCAAACTATTTTAAGTTTCTTTTTCACTTGTAGATGGCGCTTTACCACTGAAAAAAGTTTCCAGCTCCTTTTCTTTTCACCGCTACGGGCGCTTCGCACCTGTTGGCATAAAACCGAAAATAAGTTAAAGACCCCTACACGAATGCTAAAAAAAAAATTTGCAAAAGTGAATGACTAAAATGTTGATTGTTAAGAACTGGCCCCCGGCCGCGACCGCACTCCCAAAACATACTACCAAACACTTTTTAGTTTCTTGTTTCACTTGTGGATGGCGCTTTCCAAATCCCAAACAATTTTAAGATTCTTTTCTCAATTTTCCACTCCCAAACTATTTTAAGTTTCTTTTTCACTTGTAGATGGCGCTTTACCACTGACAAAAAGTTTCCAGCTCCTTTTCTTTTCACCGCTACGGGCGCTTCGCACCTGTTGGCACGAAACCGAAAATAAGTTAAAGACTCCTACACGAATGCTAAAAGGAAAATTTGCAAAGGTGAATGACTAAAATGTTCATTGTTAAGAACATACTTCCAAACAATTTTTAGTCTCTTGATTCACTTGTGGATGGCGCTTTCCAAATCCCAAACAATTTAAAGATTCTTTTATCAATTTGCCACTCCCAAACTATTTTAAGTTTCTTTTTCACTTGTAGATGGCGCTTTACCACTGACAAAAAGTTTCCAGCTCCTTTTCTTTTCACCGCTACGGGCGCTTCGCACCTGTTGGCATAAAACCGAAAATAAGTTAAAGACTCCTACACGAATGCTATAAAGAAAATTGGCAAAAGTGAATGACAAATATTTTGATTGTTAAGAACTGGCCACCGGTCGCGACCGCTCTCCCAAAACATACTCCCAACCAATTTTTAGGTTCTTGTTTCACTTGTGGATGGCGCTTTCCAAATCCCAAACAATTTTAAGATTCTTTTATCAATTTGCCACTCCCAAACTATTTTAAGTCTCTTTTTCACTTATAGAAGGCGCTATTTTAAGTATCTTTTTCACTTGTAGATGGCGCTTTACCACTAACAAAAAATTTCCCGCTCCTTTTCTTTTCACCACTACGGGCGCTTCTCAACTGTTGGCACGAAACCGAAAATAAGTTAAAGACTCAAAATTTGCAAAAGTGAATGACTAAAATGTTGATTGTTAAGAACTGGACCCTGCCGCGACCGCTCTCCCAAAACATACTACCAAAGACTTTTTATTTTCTTGTTTCACTTGTGGATGGCGCTTTCCAAATCCCAAACAATTTTAAGATTCTTTTATCAATTTGCCACTACCAACCTAATTTAAGTATCTTTTTCACTTGTAGACGGCGCTTTACCACTAACAAAAAGTTTCCAGCTCCTTTTCTTTTCACCGCTACGGGCGCTTCGCACCTGTTGGCACGAAACCGAAAATAAGTTAAAGACTCCTACACGAATGCTAAAAGGAAAATTTGCAAAGGTGAATGACTAAAATGTTCATTGTTAAGAACATACTTCCAAACAATTTTTAGTCTCTTGATTCACTTGTGGATGGCGCTTTCCAAATCCCAAACAATTTAAAGATTCTTTTATCAATTTGCCACTCCCAAACTATTTTAAGTTTCTTTTTCACTTGTAGATGGCGCTTTACCACTGACAAAAAGTTTCCAGCTCCTTTTCTTTTCACCGCTACGGGCGCTTCGCACCTGTTGGCATAAAACCGAAAATAAGTTAAAGACTCCTACACGAATGCTATAAAGAAAATTGGCAAAAGTGAATGACAAATATTTTGATTGTTAAGAACTGGCCACCGGTCGCGACCGCTCTCCCAAAACATACTCCCAACCAATTTTTAGGTTCTTGTTTCACTTGTGGATGGCGCTTTCCAAATCCCAAACAATTTAAAGATTCTTTTATCAATTTGCCACTCCCAAACTATTTTAAGTTTCTTTTTCACTTGTAGATGGCGCTTTACCACTGACAAAAAGTTTCCAGCTCCTTTTCTTTTCACCGCTACGGGCGCTTCGCACCTGTTGGCATAAAACCGAAAATAAGTTAAAGACTCCTACACGAATGCTATAAAGAAAATTGGCAAAAGTGAATGACAAATATTTTGATTGTTAAGAACTGGCCCCCGGCCGCGACCGCTCTCCCAAAACATACTACCAAACACTTTTTAGTTTCTTGTTTCACTTGTGGATGGCGCTTTCCAAATCCCAAACAATTTAAAGATTCTTTTATCAATTTGCCACTCCCAAACTATTTTAAGTTTCTTTTTCACTTGTAGATGGCGCTTTACCACTGACAAAAAGTTTCCAGCTCCTTTTCTTTTCACCGCTACGGGCGCTTCGCACCTGTTGGCATAAAACCGAAAATAAGTTAAAGACTCCTACACGAATGCTAAAAAGAAAATTTGCAAAGGTGAATGACTAAAATGTTCATTGTTAAGAACATACTTCCAAACAATTTTTAGTTTCTTGTTTCACTTGTGGATTTCCAAATTCCAAACCATTTTAAGATTCTTTTCTCAATTTGCCATTCCCAAACTATTTTAAGTCTCTTTTTCACTTATAGACGGCGCTATTTTAAGTATCTTTTTCACTTGTAGATGGCGCTTTACCACTAACAAAAAATTTCCCGCTCCTTTTCTTTTCACCACTACGGGCGCTTCTCAACTGTTGGCACGAAACCGAAAATAAGTTAAAGACTCAAAATTTGCAAAAGTGAATGACTAAAATGTTGATTGTTAAGAACTGGACCCTGCCGCGACCGCTCTCCCAAAACATACTACCAAAGACTTTTTATTTTCTTGTTTCACTTGTGGATGGCGCTTTCCAAATCCCAAACAATTTTAAGATTCTTTTATCAATTTGCCACTACCAACCTAATTTAAGTATCTTTTTCACTTGTAGACGGCGCTTTACCACTAACAAAAAATTTCCAGCTCCTTATATTTTCACCGCTACGGGCGCTTCTCAACTGTTGGAACGAAACCGAAAATAAGTTAAAGACTCAAAATTTGCAAAAGTGAATGACTAAAATGTTGATTGTTAAGAACTGTACCCGGCCGCGACCGCTCTCCCAAAACATACTTCCAAACCATTTTTAGTTTCTTGTTTCACTTGTGGATGGCGCTTTCCAAATCCCAAACAATTTTAAGATTCTTTTCTCAATTTTCCACTCCCAAACTATTTTAAGTTTCTTTTTCACTTGTAGATGGCGCTTTACCACTGACAAAAAGTTTCCAGCTCCTTTTCTTTTCACCGCTACGGGCGCTTCGCACCTGTTGGCACGAAACCAAAAATAAGTTAGAGACTCCTACACGAATGCTATAAAGAAAATTGGCAAATGTGAATGACAAATATTTTGATTGTAAAGAACTGGCCACCGGTCGCGACCGCTCTCCCAAAACATACTCCCAACCAATTTTTAGGTTCTTGTTTCACTTGTGGATGGCGCTTTCCAAATCCCAAACAATTTTAAGATTCTTTTATCAATTTGCCACTCCCAAACTATTTTAAGTCTCTTTTTCACTTATAGAAGGCGCTATTTTAAGTATCTTTTTCACTTGTAGATGGCGCTTTACCACTAACAAAAAATTTCCCGCTCCTTTTCTTTTCACCACTACGGGCGCTTCTCAACTGTTGGCACGAAACCGAAAATAAGTTAAAGACTCAAAATTTGCAAAAGTGAATGACTAAAATGTTGATTGTTAAGAACTGGACCCTGCCGCGACCGCTCTCCCAAAACATACTACCAAAGACTTTTTATTTTCTTGTTTCACTTGTGGATGGCGCTTTCCAAATCCCAAACAATTTTAAGATTCTTTTATCAATTTGCCACTACCAACCTAATTTAAGTATCTTTTTCACTTGTAGACGGCGCTTTACCACTAACAAAAAGTTTCCAGCTCCTTTTCTTTTCACCGCTACGGGCGCTTCGCACCTGTTGGCACGAAACCGAAAATAAGTTAAAGACTCCTACACGAATGCTAAAAGGAAAATTTGCAAAGGTGAATGACTAAAATGTTCATTGTTAAGAACATACTTCCAAACAATTTTTAGTCTCTTGATTCACTTGTGGATGGCGCTTTCCAAATCCCAAACAATTTAAAGATTCTTTTATCAATTTGCCACTCCCAAACTATTTTAAGTTTCTTTTTCACTTGTAGATGGCGCTTTACCACTGACAAAAAGTTTCCAGCTCCTTTTCTTTTCACCGCTACGGGCGCTTCGCACCTGTTGGCATAAAACCGAAAATAAGTTAAAGACTCCTACACGAATGCTATAAAGAAAATTGGCAAAAGTGAATGACAAATATTTTGATTGTTAAGAACTGGCCCCCGGCCGCGACCGCTCTCCCAAAACATACTACCAAACACTTTTTAGTTTCTTGTTTCACTTGTGGATGGCGCTTTCCAAATCCCAAACAATTTAAAGATTCTTTTATCAATTTGCCACTCCCAAACTATTTTAAGTTTCTTTTTCACTTGTAGATGGCGCTTTACCACTGACAAAAAGTTTCCAGCTCCTTTTCTTTTCACCGCTACGGGCGCTTCGCACCTGTTGGCATAAAACCGAAAATAAGTTAAAGACTCCTACACGAATGCTAAAAAGAAAATTTGCAAAGGTGAATGACTAAAATGTTCATTGTTAAGAACATACTTCCAAACAATTTTTAGTTTCTTGTTTCACTTGTGGATTTCCAAATTCCAAACCATTTTAAGATTCTTTTCTCAATTTGCCATTCCCAAACTATTTTAAGTCTCTTTTTCACTTATAGACGGCGCTATTTTAAGTATCTTTTTCACTTGTAGATGGCGCTTTACCACCAACAAAAAATTTCCCGCTCCTTTTCTTTTCACCACTACGGGCGCTTCTCAACTGTTGGCACGAAACCGAAAATAAGTTAAAGACTCAAAATTTGCAAAAGTGAATGACTAAAATGTTGATTGTTAAGAACTGGACCCTGCCGCGACCGCTCTCCCAAAACATACTACCAAAGACTTTTTATTTTCTTGTTTCACTTGTGGATGGCGCTTTCCAAATCCCAAACAATTTTAAGATTCTTTTATCAATTTGCCACTACCAACCTAATTTAAGTATCTTTTTCACTTGTAGACGGCGCTTTACCACTAACAAAAAATTTCCAGCTCCTTATATTTTCACCGCTACGGGCGCTTCTCAACTGTTGGAACGAAACCGAAAATAAGTTAAAGACTCAAAATTTGCAAAAGTGAATGACTAAAATGTTGATTGTTAAGAACTGTACCCGGCCGCGACCGCTCTCCCAAAACATACTTCCAAACCATTTTTAGTTTCTTGTTTCACTTGTGGATGGCGCTTTCCAAATCCCAAACAATTTTAAGATTCTTTTCTCAATTTTCCACTCCCAAACTATTTTAAATTTCTTTTTCACTTGTAGATGGCGCTTTACCACTGACAAAATGTTTCCAGCTCCTTTTCTTTTCACCGCTACGGGCGCTTCGCACCTGTTGGCACGAAACCAAAAATAAGTTAGAGACTCCTACACGAATGCTATAAAGAAAATTGGCAAATGTGAATGACAAATATTTTGATTGTAAAGAACTGGCCACCGGTCGCGACCGCTCTCCCAAAACATACTCCCAAACAATTTTTAGTTTCTTGTTTCACTTGTGGATGGCGCTTTCCAAATCCCAAACAATTTTAAGATTCTTTTCTTACTTACCCACTCCCAAACTATTTAAAGTTTCTTTTTCACTTGTAGATGGCGCTTTACCACTGACAAAAAGTTTCCTGCTCCTTTTCTTTTCACCGCTACGGGCGCTTCTCAACTGTTGGCACGAAACCGAAAATAAGTTAAAGACTCAAAATTTGCAAAAGTGAATGACTAAAATGTTGATTGTTAAGAACTGAACCCGACCGCGACCGCTCTCCCAAAACATACTTCCAAACCATTTTTAGTTTCTTGTTTCACTTGTGGATGGCGCTTTCCAAATCCCAAACAATTTTAAGATTCTTTTATCAATTTGCCACTCCCAAACTATTTTAAGTTTCTTTTTCACTTGTATATGGCGCTATATTAAGTTTCTTTTTCACTTGTAAACAGCGCTTTACCACTAACAAAAAATTTCCCGCTTCTCAACTGTTGGCACGAAACCAAAAATAAGTTAGAGACTCATACACGAATGCTATAAAGAAAATTGGCAAATGTGAATGACAAATATTTTGATTGTTAAGAACTGGCCACCGGTCGCGACCGCTCTCCCAAAACATACTCCCAAACAATTTTTAGTTTCTTGTTTCACTTGTGGATGGCGCTTTCCAAATCCAAAACAATTTTAAGATTCTTTTCTCAATTTTCCACTCCCAAACTATTTTAAGTTTCTTTTTCACTTGCATATGGCGCTATATTAAGTTTCTTTTTCACTTGTAAACAGCGCTTTACCACTAACAAAAAATTTCCCGCTTCTCAACTGTTGGCACGAAACCAAAAATAAGTTAGAGACTCCTACACGAATGCTATAAAGAAAATTGGCAAATGTGAATGACAAATATTTTGATTGTTAAGAACTGGCCACCGGTCGCGACCGCTCTCCCAAAACATACTCCCAAACAATTTTTAGTTTCTTGTTTCACTTGTGGATGGCGCTTTCCAAATCCCAAACAATTTTAAGATTCTTTTCTCAATTTTCCACTCCCAAACTATTTTAAGTTTCTTTTTCACTTGTAGATGGCGCTTTACCACTGACAAAAAGTTTCCAGCTCCTTTTCTTTTCACCGCTACGGGCGCTTCGCACCTGTTGGCATAAAACCGAAAATAAGTTAAAGACCCCTACACGAATGCTAAAAAAAAAATTTTCAAAAGTGAATGACTAAAATGTTGATTGTTAAGAACTGGCCCCCGGCCGCGACCGCTCTCCCAAATAATTTTTAGTTTCTTGTTTCACTTGTGGATGGCGCTTTCCAAATCCCAAACAATTTTAAGATTCTTTTATCAATTTGCCACTCCCAAACTATTTTAAGTTTCTTTTTCACTTGTAGATGGCGCTTTAACACTGACAAAAAGTTTCCAGCTCCTTTTCTTTTCACCGCTACGGGCGCTTCGCACCTGTTGGCATAAAACCGAAAATAAGTTAAAGACTCCTACACGAATGCTATAAAGAAAATTGGCAAAAGTGAATGACAAATATTTTGATTGTTAAGAACTGGCCACCGGTCGCGACCGCTCTCCCAAATAATTTTTAGTTTCTTGTTTCACTTGTGGATGGCGCTTTCCAAATCCCAAACAATTTTAAGATTCTTTTCTCAATTTGCCATTCCCAAACTATTTTAAGTCTCTTTTTCACTTATAGACGGCGCTATTTTAAGTATCTTTTTCACTTGTAGATGGCGCTTTACCACTAACAAAAAATTTCCCGCTCCTTTTCTTTTCACCACTACGGGCGCTTCTCAACTGTTGGCACGAAACCGAAAATAAGTTAAAGACTCAAAATTTGCAAAAGTGAATGACTAAAATGTTGATTGTTAAGAACTGGACCCGGCCGCGACCGCTCTCCCAAAACATACTACCAAAGACTTTTTATTTTCTTGTTTCACTTGTGGATGGCGCTTTCCAAATCCCAAACAATTTTAAGATTCTTTTATCAATTTGCCACTACCAACCTAATTTAAGTATCTTTTTCACTTGTAGACGGCGCTTTACCACTAACAAAAAATTTCCAGCTCCTTATATTTTCACCGCTACGGGCGCTTCTCAACTGTTGGCACGAAACCGACAATAAGTTAAAGACTCAAAATTTGCAAAAGTGAATGACTAAAATGTTGATTGTTAAGAACTGTACCCGGCCGCGACCGCTCTCCCAAAACATACTTCCAAACCATTTTTAGTTTCTTGTTTCACTTGTGGATGGCGCTTTCCAAATCCCAAACAATTTTAAGATTCTTTTCTCAATTTTCCACTCCCAAACTATTTTAAGTTTCTTTTTCACTTGTAGATGGCGCTTTACCACTGACAACATGTTTCCAGCTCCTTTTCTTTTCACCGCTACGGGCGCTTCGCACCTGTTGGCACGAAACCAAAAATAAGTTAGAGACTCCTACACGAATGCTATAAAGAAAATTGGCAAATGTAAATGACAAATATTTTGATTGTAAAGAACTGGCCACCGGTCGCGACCGCTCTCCCAAAACATACTCCCAAACAATTTTTAGTTTCTTGTTTCACTTGTGGATGGCGCTTTCCAAATCCCAAACAATTTTAAGATTCTTTTCTTACTTACCCACTCCCAAACTATTTAAAGTTTCTTTTTCACTTGTAGATGGCGCTTTACCACTGACAAAAGTTTCCTGCTCCTTTTCTTTTCACCGCTACGGGCGCTTCTCAACTGTTGGCACGAAACCGAAAATAAGTTAAAGACTCAAAATTTGCAAAAGTGAATGACTAAAATGTTGATTGTTAAGAACTGGACCCGGCCGCGACCGCTCTCCCAAAACATACTTCCAAACCATTTTTAGTTCCTTGTTTCATTTGTGGATGGCGCTTTCCAAATCCCAAACAATTTTAAGATTCTTTTATCAATTTGCCACTCCCAAACTATTTTAAGTTTCTTTTTCACTTGTATATGGCGCTATATTAAGTTTCTTTTTCACTTGTAAACAGCGCTTTACCACTAACAAAAAATTTCCCGCTTCTCAACTGTTGGCACGAAACCAAAAATAAGTTAGAGACTCCTACACGAATGCTATAAAGAAAATTGGCAAATGTGAATGACAAATATTTTGATTGTTAAGAACTGGCCACCGGTCGCGACCGCTCTCCCAAAACATACTCCCAAACAATTTTTAGTTTCTTGTTTCACTTGTGGATGGCGCTTTCCAAATCCCAAACAACCTGTTGGCATAAAACCGAAAATAAGTTAAAGACCCCTACACGAATGCTAAAAAAAAAATTTGCAAAAGTGAATGACTAAAATGTTGATTGTTAAGAACTGGCCCCCGGCCGCGACCGCTCTCCCAAAACATACTACCAAACACTTTTTAGTTTCTTGTTTCACTTGTGGATGGCGCTTTCCAAATCCCAAACAATTTTAAGATTCTTTTCTCAATTTTCCCCTCCCAAACTATTTTAAGTTTCTTTTTCACTTGTAGATGGCGCTTTACCACTGACAAAAAGTTTCCAGCTCCTTTTCTTTTCACCGCTACGGGCGCTTCGCACCTGTTGGCACGAAACCGAAAATAAGTTAAAGACTCCTACACGAATGCTAAAAGGAAAATTTGCAAAGGTGAATGACTAAAAAGTTCATTGTTAAGAACATACTTCCAAACAATTTTTAGTCTCTTGATTCACTTGTGGATGGCGCTTTCCAAATCCCAAACAATTTTAATATTCTTTTCTCAATTTTCCCCTCCCAAACTATTTTAAGTTTCTTTTTCACTTGTAGATGGCGCTTTACCACTGACAAAAAGTTTCCAGCTCCTTTTCTTTTCACCGCTACGGGCGCTTCGCACCTGTTGGCATAAAACCGAAAATAAGTTAAAGACTCCTACACGAATGCTATAAAGAAAATTGGCAAAAGTGAATGACAAATATTTTGATTGTTAAGAACTGGCCACCGGTCGCGACCGCTCTCCCAAATAATTTTTAGTTTCTTGTTTCACTTGTGGATGGCGCTTTCCAAATCCCAAACAATTTTAAGATTCTTTTATCAATTTGCCACTCCCAAACTATTTTAAGTCTCTTTTTCACTTATAGAAGGCGCTATTTTAAGTATCTTTTTCACTTGTAGATGGCGCTTTACCACTAACAAAAAATTTCCCGCTCCTTTTCTTTTCACCACTACGGGCGTTGCTCAACTGTTGGCACGAAACCGAAAATAAGTTAAAGACTCCTACACGAATGCTAAAAAGAAAATTTGCAAAGGTGAATGACTAAAATGTTCATTGTTAAGAACATACTTCCAAACAATTTTTAGTTTCTTGTTTCACTTGTGGATTTCCAAATTCCAAACCATTTTAAGATTCTTTTCTCAATTTGCCATTCCCAAACTATTTTAAGTCTCTTTTTCACTTATAGACGGCGCTATTTTAAGTATCTTTTTCACTTGTAGATGGCGCTTTACCACCAACAAAAAATTTCCCGCTCCTTTTCTTTTCACCGCTACGGGCGCTTCGCACCTGTTGGCATAAAACCGAAAATAAGTTAAAGACCCCTACACGAATGCTAAAAAAAAAATTTTCAAAAGTGAATGACTAAAATGTTGATTGTTAAGAACTGGCCCCCGGCCGCGACCGCTCTCCCAAATAATTTTTAGTTTCTTGTTTCACTTGTGGATGGCGCTTTCCAAATCCCAAACAATTTTAAGATTCTTTTATCAATTTGCCACTCCCAAACTATTTTAAGTTTCTTTTTCACTTGTAGATGGCGCTTTACCACTGACAAAAAGTTTCCAGCTCCTTTTCTTTTCACCGCTACGGGCGCTTCGCACCTGTTGGCATAAAACCGAAAATAAGTTAAAGACTCCTACACGAATGCTATAAAGAAAATTGGCAAAAGTGAATGACAAATATTTTGATTGTTAAGAACTGGCCACCGGTCGCGACCGCTCTCCCAAATAATTTTTAGTTTCTTGTTTCACTTGTGGATGGCGCTTTCCAAATCCCAAACAATTTTAAGATTCTTTTCTCAATTTGCCATTCCCAAACTATTTTAAGTCTCTTTTTCACTTATAGACGGCGCTATTTTAAGTATCTTTTTCACTTGTAGATGGCGCTTTACCACTAACAAAAAATTTCCCGCTCCTTTTCTTTTCACCACTACGGGCGCTTCTCAACTGTTGGCACGAAACCGAAAATAAGTTAAAGACTCAAAATTTGCAAAAGTGAATGACTAAAATGTTGATTGTTAAGAACTGGACCCGGCCGCGACCGCTCTCCCAAAACATACTACCAAAGACTTTTTATTTTCTTGTTTCACTTGTGGATGGCGCTTTCCAAATCCCAAACAATTTTAAGATTCTTTTATCAATTTGCCACTACCAACCTAATTTAAGTATCTTTTTCACTTGTAGATGGCGCTTTACCACTGACAAAAAGTTTCCAGCTCCTTTTCTTTTCACCGCTACGGGCGCTTCGCACCTGTTGGCATAAAACCGAAAATAAGTTAAAGACTCCTACACGAATGCTATAAAGAAAATTGGCAAAAGTGAATGACAAATATTTTGATTGTTAAGAACTGGCCACCGGTCGCGACCGCTCTCCCAAATAATTTTTAGTTTCTTGTTTCACTTGTGGATGGCGCTTTCCAAATCCCAAACAATTTTAAGATTCTTTTCTCAATTTGCCATTCCCAAACTATTTTAAGTCTCTTTTTCACTTATAGACGGCGCTATTTTAAGTATCTTTTTCACTTGTAGATGGCGCTTTACCACTAACAAAAAATTTCCCGCTCCTTTTCTTTTCACCACTACGGGCGCTTCTCAACTGTTGGCACGAAACCGAAAATAAGTTAAAGACTCAAAATTTGCAAAAGTGAATGACTAAAATGTTGATTGTTAAGAACTGTACCCGGCCGCGACCGCTCTCCCAAAACATACTTCCAAACCATTTTTAGTTTCTTGTTTCACTTGTGGATGGCGCTTTCCAAATCCCAAACAATTTTAAGATTCTTTTCTCAATTTTCCACTCCCAAACTATTTTAAGTTTCTTTTTCACTTGTAGATGGCGCTTTACCACTGACAACATGTTTCCAGCTCCTTTTCTTTTCACCGCTACGGGCGCTTCGCACCTGTTGGCACGAAACCAAAAATAAGTTAGAGACTCCTACACGAATGCTATAAAGAAAATTGGCAAATGTAAATGACAAATATTTTGATTGTAAAGAACTGGCCACCGGTCGCGACCGCTCTCCCAAAACATACTCCCAAACAATTTTTAGTTTCTTGTTTCACTTGTGGATGGCGCTTTCCAAATCCCAAACAATTTTAAGATTCTTTTCTTACTTACCCACTCCCAAACTATTTAAAGTTTCTTTTTCACTTGTAGATGGCGCTTTACCACTGACAAAAAGTTTCCTGCTCCTTTTCTTTTCACCGCTACGGGCGCTTCTCAACTGTTGGCACGAAACCGAAAATAAGTTAAAGACTCAAAATTTGCAAAAGTGAATGACTAAAATGTTGATTGTTAAGAACTG
Organism: Drosophila atripex; assembly: GCA_035045925.1. NCBI lineage: Eukaryota > Metazoa > Arthropoda > Insecta > Diptera > Drosophilidae > Drosophila > Drosophila atripex. The sequence continues at coordinate 192,353 of JAWNOP010000041.1, read as the reverse complement.
GACCCGGCCGCGACCGCTCTCCCAAAACATACTTCCAAACCATTTTTAGTTCCTTGTTTCATTTGTGGATGGCGCTTTCCAAATCCCAAACAATTTTAAGATTCTTTTATCAATTTGCCACTCCCAAACTATTTTAAGTTTCTTTTTCACTTGTATATGGCGCTATATTAAGTTTCTTTTTCACTTGTAAACAGCGCTTTACCACTAACAAAAAATTTCCCGCTTCTCAACTGTTGGCACGAAACCAAAAATAAGTTAGAGACTCCTACACGAATGCTATAAAGAAAATTGGCAAATGTGAATGACAAATATTTTGATTGTTAAGAACTGGCCACCGGTCGCGACCGCTCTCCCAAAACATACTCCCAAACAATTTTTAGTTTCTTGTTTCACTTGTGGATGGCGCTTTCCAAATCCCAAACAACCTGTTGGCATAAAACCGAAAATAAGTTAAAGACCCCTACACGAATGCTAAAAAAAAAAATTTGCAAAAGTGAATGACTAAAATGTTGATTGTTAAGAACTGGCCCCCGGCCGCGACCGCTCTCCCAAAACATACTACCAAACACTTTTTAGTTTCTTGTTTCACTTGTGGATGGCGCTTTCCAAATCCCAAACAATTTTAAGATTCTTTTCTCAATTTTCCCCTCCCAAACTATTTTAAGTTTCTTTTTCACTTGTAGATGGCGCTTTACCACTGACAAAAAGTTTCCAGCTCCTTTTCTTTTCACCGCTACGGGCGCTTCGCACCTGTTGGCACGAAACCGAAAATAAGTTAAAGACTCCTACACGAATGCTAAAAGGAAAATTTGCAAAGGTGAATGACTAAAAAGTTCATTGTTAAGAACATACTTCCAAACAATTTTTAGTCTCTTGATTCACTTGTGGATGGCGCTTTCCAAATCCCAAACAATTTTAATATTCTTTTCTCAATTTTCCCCTCCCAAACTATTTTAAGTTTCTTTTTCACTTGTAGATGGCGCTTTACCACTGACAAAAAGTTTCCAGCTCCTTTTCTTTTCACCGCTACGGGCGCTTCGCACCTGTTGGCATAAAACCGAAAATAAGTTAAAGACTCCTACACGAATGCTATAAAGAAAATTGGCAAAAGTGAATGACAAATATTTTGATTGTTAAGAACTGGCCACCGGTCGCGACCGCTCTCCCAAATAATTTTTAGTTTCTTGTTTCACTTGTGGATGGCGCTTTCCAAATCCCAAACAATTTTAAGATTCTTTTATCAATTTGCCACTCCCAAACTATTTTAAGTCTCTTTTTCACTTATAGAAGGCGCTATTTTAAGTATCTTTTTCACTTGTAGATGGCGCTTTACCACTAACAAAAAATTTCCCGCTCCTTTTCTTTTCACCACTACGGGCGTTGCTCAACTGTTGGCACGAAACCGAAAATAAGTTAAAGACTCCTACACGAATGCTAAAAAGAAAATTTGCAAAGGTGAATGACTAAAATGTTCATTGTTAAGAACATACTTCCAAACAATTTTTAGTTTCTTGTTTCACTTGTGGATTTCCAAATTCCAAACCATTTTAAGATTCTTTTCTCAATTTGCCATTCCCAAACTATTTTAAGTCTCTTTTTCACTTATAGACGGCGCTATTTTAAGTATCTTTTTCACTTGTAGATGGCGCTTTACCACCAACAAAAAATTTCCCGCTCCTTTTCTTTTCACCACTACGGGCGCTTCTCAACTGTTGGCACGAAACCGAAAATAAGTTAAAGACTCAAAATTTGCAAAAGTGAATGACTAAAATGTTGATTGTTAAGAACTGGACCCGGCCGCGACCGCTCTCCCAAAACATACTACCAAAGACTTTTTATTTTCTTGTTTCACTTGTGGATGGCGCTTTCCAAATCCCAAACAATTTTAAGATTCTTTTATCAATTTGCCACTACCAACCTAATTTAAGTATCTTTTTCACTTGTAGACGGCGCTTTACCACTAACAAAAAATTTCCAGCTCCTTATATTTTCACCGCTACGGGCGCTTCTCAACTGTTGGCACGAAACCGAAAATAAGTTAAAGACTCAAAATTTGCAAAAGTGAATGACAAAAATGTTGATTGTTAAGAACTGTACCCGGCCGCGACCGCTCTCCCAAAACATACTTCCAAACCATTTTTAGTTTCTTGTTTCACTTGTGGATGGCGCTTTCCAAATCCCAAACAATTTTAAGATTCTTTTCTCAATTTTCCACTCCTAAACTATTTTAAGTTTCTTTTTCACTTGTAGATTGCGCTTTACCACTGACAAAATGTTTCCAGCTCCTTTTCTTTTCACCGCTACGGGCGCTTCGCACCTGTTGGCACGAAACCAAAAATAAGTTAGAGACTCCTACACGAATGCTATAAAGAAAATTGGCAAATGTGAATGACAAATATTTTGATTGTAAAGAACTGGCCACCGGTCGCGACCCCTCTCCCAAAACATACTCCCAAACAATTTTTAGTTTCTTGTTTCACTTGTGGATGGCGCTTTCCAAATCCAAAACAATTTTATGATTCTTTTCTCAATTTTCCACTCCCAAACTATTTTAAGTTTCTTTTTCACTTGTATATGGCGCTATATTAAGTTTCTTTTTCACTTGTAAACAGCGCTTTACCACTAACAAAAAATTTCCTGCTCCTTTTCTTTTCACCGCTACCGGCGCTTCTCAACTGTTGGCACGAAACCGAAAATAAGTTAAAGACTCAAAATTTGCAAAAGTGAATGACTAAAATGTTGATTGTTAAGAACTGGACCCGGCCGCGACCGCTCTCCCAAAACATACTTCCAAACCATTTTTAGTTTCTTGTTTCACTTGTGGATGGCGCTTTCCAAATCTCAAACACACAATTTGCCACTCCCAAACTATTTTAAGTTTCTTTTTCACTTGTAGATGGCGCTTTACCACTGACAAAAAGTTTCCAGCTCCTTTTCTTTTCACCACTACGGGCGCTGCTCAACTGTTGGCACGAAACCGAAAATAAGTTAAAGATAAGAATGCTAAAAAGAAAATTTGCAAAGGTGAATGACTAAAATGTTGATTGTTAAGAACTTGCCCCCGGCCGCGACCGCTCTCCCAAAACATACTACCAAACACTTTTTAGTTCCTTGTTTCACTTGTGGATGGCGCTTTCCAAATCCCAAACAATTTTAAGATTCTTTTATCAATTTGCCACTCCCAAACTATTTTAAGTTTCTTTTTCACTTGTAGATGGCACTTTACCACTGACAAAAAGTTTCCAGCTCCTTTTCTTTTCACCGCTACGGGCGCTTCGCACCTGTTGGCACGAAACCGAAAAAAAAATAAAGACTCCTACACGAATGATAAAAAGAAAATTTGCAAAGGTGAATGACTAAAATGTTGATTGTTAAGAACTGGCCCCCGGCCGCGACCGCTTTCCCAAACATACTACCAAACACTTTTTAGTTTCTTGTTTCACTTGTGGATGGCGCTTTCCAAATCCCAAACAATTTTAAGATTCTTTTATCAATTTGCCACTCCCAAACTATTTTAAGTTTCTTTTTCACTTGTAGATGGCACTTTACCACTGACAAAAAGTTTCCAGCTCCTTTTCTTTTCACCGCTACGGGCGCTTCGCACCTGTTGGCACGAAACCGAAAATAAGTTAAAGACTCCTACACGAATGCTAAAAAGAAAATTTGCAAAGGTGAATGACTAAAATGTTGATTGTTAAGAACTGGCCCCCGGCCGCGACCGCTCTCCCAAACATACTACCAAACACTTTTTAGTTTCTTGTTTCACTTGTGGATGGCGCTTTCCAAATCCCAAACAATTTTAAGATTCTTTTCTCAATTTTCCACTCCCAAACTATTTTAAGTTTCTTTTTCACTTGTGGATGGCGCTTTACCACTGACAAAATGTTTCCAGCTCCTTTTCTTTTCACCGCTATGGGCGCTTCGCACCTGTTGGCACGAAACCAAAAATAAGTTAGAGACTCCTACACGAATGCTATAAAGAAAATTGGCAAATGTGAATGACAAATATTTTGATTGTAAAGAACTGGCCACCGGTCGCGACCGCTCTCCCAAAACATACTCCCAAACAATTTTTAGTTTCTTGTTTCACTTGTGGATGGCGCTTTCCAAATCCAAAACAATTTTAAGATTCTTTTCTCAATTTTCCACTCCCAAACTGTTTTAAGTTTCTTTTTCACTTGTATATGGCGCTATATTAAGTTTCTTTTTCACTTGTAAACAGCGCTTTACCACTAACAAAAAATTTCCTGCTCCTTTTCTTTTCACCGCTACCGGCGCTTCTCAACTGTTGGCACGAAACCGAAAATAAGTTAAAGACTCAAAATTTGCAAAAGTGAATGACTAAAATGTTGATTGTTAAGAACTGGACCCGGCCGCGACCGCTCTCCCAAAACATACTTCAAACCATTTTTAGTTTCTTGTTTCACTTGTGGATGGCGCTTTCCAAATCTCAAACACACAATTTGCCACTCCCAAACTATTTTAAGTTTCTTTTTCACTTGTAGATGGCGCTTTACCACTGACAAAAAGTTTCCAGCTCCTTTTCTTTTCACCGCTACGGGCGCTTCGCACCTGTTGGCATAAAACCAAAAATAAGTTAGAGACTCCTACACGAATGCTATAAAGAAAATTGGCAAATTTGAATGACAAATATTTTGATTGTTAAGAACTGGCCACCGGTCGCGACCGCTCTCCCAAAACATACTCCCAAACAATTTTTAGTTTCTTGTTTCACTTGTGGATGGCGCTTTCCAAATCCCAAACAATTTTAAGATTCTTTTATCAATTTGCCACTACCAAACTATTTTAAGTTTCTTTTTCACTTTTAGACGGCGCTTTACCACTGACAAAAAATTTCCCGCTCCTTTTCTTTTCACCACTACGGGCGCTGCTCAACTGTTGGCACGAAACCGAAAATAAGTTAAAGACTCCTACACGAATGCTAAAAAGAAAATTTGCAAAGGTGAATGACTAAAATGTTGATTGTTAAGAACTGGCCCCCGGCCGCGACCGCTCTCCCAAAACATACTCCCAAACAATTTTTAGTTCCTTGTTTCACTTGTGGATGGCGCTTTCCAAATCCAAAACAATTTTAAGATTCTTTTATCAATTTGCCACTCCCAAACTATTTTAAGTTTCTTTTTCACTTGTAGATGGCGCTTTACCACTGACAAAAAGTTTCCAGCTCCTTTTCTTTTCACCGCTACGGGCGCTTCGCACCTGTTGGCACGAAACCGAAAAAAAGTTAAAGACTCCTACACGAATGCTAAAAAGAAAATTTGCAAAGGTGAATGACTAAAATGTTGATTGTTAAGAACTGGCCCCCGGCCGCGACCGCTCTCCCAAACATACTACCAAACACTTTTTAGTTTCTTGTTTCACTTGTGGATGGCGCTTTCCAAATCCCAAACAATTTTAAGATTCTTTTATCAATTTGCCACTCCCAAACTATTTTAAGTTTCTTTTTCACTTGTAGATGGCGCTTTACCACTGACAAAATGTTTCCAGCTCCTTTTCTTTTCACCGCTACGGGCGCTTCGCACCTGTTGGCACGAAACCAAAAATAAGTTAGAGACTCCTACACGAATGCTATAAAGAAAATTGGCAAATGTGAATGACAAATATTTTGATTGTAAAGAACTGGCCACCGGTCGCGACCGCTCTCCCAAAACATACTCCCAAACAATTTTTAGTTTCTTGTTTCACTTGTGGATGGCGCTTTCCAAATCCCAAACAATTTTAAGATTCTTTTATCAATTTGCCACTACCAAACTATTTTAAGTTTCTTTTTCACTTTTAGACGGCGCTTTACCACTGACAAAAAATTTCCCGCTCCTTTTCTTTTCACCACTACGGGCGCTGCTCAACTGTTGGCACGAAACCGAAAATAAGTTAAAGACTCCTACACGAATGCTAAAAAGAAAATTTGCAAAGGTGAATGACTAAAATGTTGATTGTTAAGAACTGGCCCCCGGCCGCAACCGCTCTTCCAAACATACTACCAAACACTTTTTAGTTTCTTGTTTCACTTGTGGATGGCGCTTTCCAAATCCCAAACAATTTTAAGATTCTTTTATCAATTTGCCACTCCCAAACTATTTTAAGTTTCTTTTTCACTTGTAGATGGCGCTTTACCACTGACAAAAAGTTTCCAGCTCCTTTTCTTTTCACCGCTACGGGCGCTTCGCACCTGTTGGCACGAAACCGAAAATAAGTTAAAGACTCCTACACGAATGCTAAAAAGAAAATTTGCAAAGGTGAATGACTAAAATGTTGATTGTTAAGAACTGGACCCGGCCGCGACCGCTCTCCCAAAACATACTACCAAAGACTTTTTATTTTCTTGTTTCACTTGTGGATGGCGCTTTCCAAATCCAAAACAATTTTAAGATTCTTTTCTCAATTTTCCACTCCCAAACTATTTTAAGTTTCTTTTTCACTTGTATATGGCGCTATATTAAGTTTCTTTTTCACTTGTAAACAGCGCTTTACCACTAACAAAAAATTTCCTGGTCCTTTTTGTTTTCACCGCTACCGGCGCTTCTCAACTGTTGGCACGAAACCGAAAATAAGTTAAAGACTCAAAATTTGCAAAAGTGAATGACTAAAATGTTGATTGTTAAGAACTGGACCCGGCCGCGACCGCTCTCCCAAAACATACTTCCAAACCATTTTTAGTTTCTTGTTTCACTTGTGGATGGCGCTTTCCAAATCCCAAACAATTTAAAGATTCTTTTATCAATTTGCCACTCCCAAACTATTTTAAGTTTCTTTTTCACTTGTAGATGGCGCTTTACCACTGACAAAAAGTTTCCAGCTCCTTTTCTTTTCACCGCTACGGGCGCTTCGCACCTGTTGGCATAAAACCAAAAATAAGTTAGAGACTCCTACACGAATGCTATAAAGAAAATTGGCAAATTTGAATGACAAATATTTTGATTGTTAAGAACTGGCCACCGGTCGCGACCGCTCTCCCAAAACATACTCCCAAACAATTTTTAGTTTCTTGTTTCACTTGTGGATGGCGCTTTCCAAATCCCAAACAATTTTAAGATTCTTTTATCAATTTGCCACTACCAAACTATTTTAAGTTTCTTTTTCACTTTTAGACGGCGCTTTACCACTGACAAAAAATTTCCCGCTCCTTTTCTTTTCACCACTACGGGCGCTGCTCAACTGTTGGCACGAAACCGAAAATAAGTTAAAGACTCCTACACGAATGCTAAAAAGAAAATTTGCAAAGGTGAATGACTAAAATGTTGATTGTTAAGAACTGGACCCGGCCGCGACCGCTCTCCCAAAACATACTACCAAAGACTTTTTATTTTCTTGTTTCACTTGTGGATGGCGCTTTCCAAATCCAAAACAATTTTAAGATTCTTTTCTCAATTTTCCACTCCCAAACTATTTTAAGTTTCTTTTTCACTTGTATATGGCGCTATATTAAGTTTCTTTTTCACTTGTAAACAGCGCTTTACCACTAACAAAAAATTTCCTGCTCCTTTTCTTTTCACCGCTACCGGCGCTTCTCAACTGTTGGCACGAAACCGAAAATAAGTTAAAGACTCAAAATTTGCAAAAGTGAATGACTAAAATGTTGATTGTTAAGAACTGGACCCGGCCGCGACCGCTCTCCCAAAACATACTTCCAAACCATTTTTAGTTTCTTGTTTCACTTGTGGATGGCGCTTTCCAAATCCCAAACAATTTAAAGATTCTTTTATCAATTTGCCACTCCCAAACTATTTTAAGTTTCTTTTTCACTTGTAGATGGCGCTTTACCACTGACAAAAAGTTTCCAGCTCCTTTTCTTTTCACCGCTACGGGCGCTTCGCACCTGTTGGCATAAAACCAAAAATAAGTTAGAGACTCCTACACGAATGCTATAAAGAAAATTGGCAAATTTGAATGACAAATATTTTGATTGTTAAGAACTGGCCACCGGTCGCGACCGCTCTCCCAAAACATACTCCCAAACAATTTTTAGTTTCTTGTTTCACTTGTGGATGGCGCTTTCCAAATCCCAAACAATTTTAAGATTCTTTTATCAATTTGCCACTACCAAACTATTTTAAGTTTCTTTTTCACTTTTAGACGGCGCTTTACCACTGACAAAAAATTTCCCGCTCCTTTTCTTTTCACCACTACGGGCGCTGCTCAACTGTTGGCACGAAACCGAAAATAAGTTAAAGACTCCTACACGAATGCTAAAAAGAAAATTTGCAAAGGTGAATGACTAAAATGTTGATTGTTAAGAACTGGCCCCCGGCCGCGACCGCTCTTCCAAACATACTACCAAACACTTTTTATTTTCTTGTTTCACTTGTGGATGGCGCTTTCCAAATCCCAAACAATTTTAAGATTCTTTTATCAATTTGCCACTCCCAAACTATTTTAAGTTTATTTTCCACTTGTAGACGGCGCTTTACCACCAACAAAAAATTTCCTGCTCCTTTTCTTTTCACCGCTACGGGCGCTTCTCAACTGTTGTCACGATACCGAAAATAAGTGAAAGACTCAAAATTTGCAAAAGTGAATGACTAAAATGTTGATTGTTAAAAACTGAACCCGACCGCGACCGCTTTCCCAAAACATACTTCCAAACCATTTTTAGTTTCGTGTTTCAGTTGTGGATGGCGCTTTCCAAATCCCAAACAATTTTAAGATTCTTTTATCAATTTGCCACTCCCAAACTATTTTAAGTTTCTTTTTCACTTGTATATGGCGCTATATTAAGTTTCTTTTTCACTTGTAAACAGCGCTTTACCACTAACAAAAAATTTCCCGCTTCTCAACTGTTGGCACGAAACCAAAAATAAGTTAGAGACTCCTACACGAATGCTATAAAGAAAATTGGCAAATGTGAATGACAAATATTTTGATTGTTAAGAACTGGCCACCGGGCGCGACCGCTCTCCCAAAACATACTCCCAAACAATTTTTAGTTTCTTGTTTCACTTGTGGATGGCGCTTTCCAAATCCCAAACAATTTTAAGATTCTTTTCTCAATTTTCCACTCCCAAACTATTTTAAGTCTCTTTTTCACTTATAGACGGCGCTATTTAAAGTATCTTTTTCACTTGTAGATGGCGCTTTACCACTAACAAAAAATTTCCCGCTCCTTTTCTTTTCACCACTACGGGCGTTGCTCAACTGTTGGCACGAAACCGAAAATAAGTTAAAGACTCCTACACGAATGCTAAAAAGAAAATTTGCAAAGGTGAATGACTAAAATGTTCATTGTTAAGAACATACTTCCAAACAATTTTTAGTCTCTTGATTCACTTGTGGATGGCGCTTTCCAAATCCCAAACTATTTTAAGATTCTTTTCTTACTTACCCACTCCCAAACTATTTTAAGTTTATTTTTCACTTGTAGACGGCGTATACCACCAACAAAAAATTTCCTGCTCCTTTTCTTTTCACCGCTACTGGCGCTTCTCAACTGTTGGCACGAAACCGAAAATAAGTTAAAGACTCAAAATTTGCAAAAGTGAATGACTAAAATGTTGATTGTTAAGAACTGGACCCGGCCGCGACCGCTCTCCCAAAACATACTACCAAAGACTTTTTATTTTCTTGTTTCACTTGTGGATGGCGCTTTCCAAATCCCAAACAATTTTAAGATTCTTTTATCAATTTGCCACTCCCAAACTATTTTAAGTTTCTTTTTCACTTGTATATGGCGCTATATTAAGTTTCTTTTTCACTTGTAAACAGCGCTTTACCACTAACAAAAAATTTCCCGCTTCTCAACTGTTGGCACGAAACCAAAAATAAGTTAGAGACTCCTACACGAATGCTATAAAGAAAATTGGCAAATGTGAATGACAAATATTTTGATTGTAAAGAACTGGCCACCGGTCGCGACCGCTCTCCCAAAACATACTCCCAAACAATTTTTAGTTTCTTGTTTCACTTGTGGATGGCGCTTTCCAAATCCCAAACAATTTTAAGATTCTTTTATCAATTTGCCACTACCAAACTATTTTAAGTTTCTTTTTCACTTTTAGACGGCGCTTTACCACTGACAAAAAATTTCCCGCTCCTTTTCTTTTCACCACTACGGGCGCTGCTCAACTGTTGGCACGAAACCGAAAATAAGTTAAAGACTCCTACACGAATGCTAAAAAGAAAATTTGCAAAGGTGAATGACTAAAATGTTGATTGTTAAGAACTGGCCCCCGGCCACAACCGCTCTTCCAAACATACTACCAAACACTTTTTAGTTTCTTGTTTCACTTGTGGATGGCGCTTTCCAAATCCCAAACAATTTTAAGATTCTTTTATCAATTTGCCACTCCCAAACTATTTTAAGTTTCTTTTTCACTTGTAGATGGCGCTTTACCACTGACAAAAAGTTTCCAGCTCCTTTTCTTTTCACCGCTACGGGCGCTTCGCACCTGTTGGCACGAAACCGAAAATAAGTTAAAGACTCCTACACGAATGCTAAAAAGAAAATTTGCAAAGGTGAATGACTAAAATGTTGATTGTTAAGAACTGGACCCGGCCGCGACCGCTCTCCCAAAACATACTACCAAAGACTTTTTATTTTCTTGTTTCACTTGTGGATGGCGCTTTCCAAATCCAAAACAATTTTAAGATTCTTTTCTCAATTTTCCACTCCCAAACTATTTTAAGTTTCTTTTTCACTTGTATATGGCGCTATATTAAGTTTCTTTTTCACTTGTAAACAGCGCTTTACCACTAACAAAAAATTTCCTGCTCCTTTTCTTTTCACCGCTACCGGCGCTTCTCAACTGTTGGCACGAAACCGAAAATAAGTTAAAGACTCAAAATTTGCAAAAGTGAATGACTAAAATGTTGATTGTTAAGAACTGGACCCGGCCGCGACCGCTCTCCCAAAACATACTTCCAAACCATTTTTAGTTTCTTGTTTCACTTGTGGATGGCGCTTTCCAAATCCCAAACAATTTAAAGATTCTTTTATCAATTTGCCACTCCCAAACTATTTTAAGTTTCTTTTTCACTTGTAGATGGCGCTTTACCACTGACAAAAAGTTTCCAGCTCCTTTTCTTTTCACCGCTACGGGCGCTTCGCACCTGTTGGCATAAAACCAAAAATAAGTTAGAGACTCCTACACGAATGCTATAAAGAAAATTGGCAAATTTGAATGACAAATATTTTGATTGTTAAGAACTGGCCACCGGTCGCGACCGCTCTCCCAAAACATACTCCCAAACAATTTTTAGTTTCTTGTTTCACTTGTGGATGGCGCTTTCCAAATCCCAAACAATTTTAAGATTCTTTTATCAATTTGCCACTACCAAACTATTTTAAGTTTCTTTTTCACTTTTAGACGGCGCTTTACCACTGACAAAAAATTTCCCGCTCCTTTTCTTTTCACCACTACGGGCGCTGCTCAACTGTTGGCACGAAACCGAAAATAAGTTAAAGACTCCTACACGAATGCTAAAAAGAAAATTTGCAAAGGTGAATGACTAAAATGTTGATTGTTAAGAACTGGACCCGGCCGCGACCGCTCTCCCAAAACATACTACCAAAGACTTTTTATTTTCTTGTTTCACTTGTGGATGGCGCTTTCCAAATCCCAAACAATTTTAAGATTCTTTTATCAATTTGCCACTCCCAAACTATTTTAAGTTTATTTTCCACTTGTAGACGGCGCTTTACCACCAACAAAAAATTTCCTGCTCCTTTTCTTTTCACCGCTACGGGCGCTTCTCAACTGTTGTCACGATACCGAAAATAAGTGAAAGACTCAAAATTTGCAAAAGTGAATGACTAAAATGTTGATTGTTAAAAACTGAACCCGACCGCGACCGCTTTCCCAAAACATACTTCCAAACCATTTTTAGTTTCGTGTTTCAGTTGTGGATGGCGCTTTCCAAATCCCAAACAATTTTAAGATTCTTTTATCAATTTGCCACTCCCAAACTATTTTAAGTTTCTTTTTCACTTGTATATGGCGCTATATTAAGTTTCTTTTTCACTTGTAAACAGCGCTTTACCACTAACAAAAAATTTCCCGCTTCTCAACTGTTGGCACGAAACCAAAAATAAGTTAGAGACTCCTACACGAATGCTATAAAGAAAATTGGCAAATGTGAATGACAAATATTTTGATTGTTAAGAACTGGCCACCGGGCGCGACCGCTCTCCCAAAACATACTCCCAAACAATTTTTAGTTTCTTGTTTCACTTGTGGATGGCGCTTTCCAAATCCCAAACAATTTTAAGATTCTTTTCTCAATTTTCCACTCCCAAACTATTTTAAGTCTCTTTTTCACTTATAGACGGCGCTATTTAAAGTATCTTTTTCACTTGTAGATGGCGCTTTACCACTAACAAAAAATTTCCCGCTCCTTTTCTTTTCACCACTATGGGCGTTGCTCAACTGTTGGCACGAAACCGAAAATAAGTTAAAGACTCCTACACGAATGCTAAAAAGAAAATTTGCAAAGGTGAATGACTAAAATGTTCATTGTTAAGAACATACTTCCAAACAATTTTTAGTCTCTTGATTCACTTGTGGATGGCGCTTTCCAAATCCCAAACTATTTTAAGATTCTTTTCTTACTTACCCACTCCCAAACTATTTTAAGTTTATTTTTCACTTGTAGACGGCGTATACCACCAACAAAAAATTTCCTGCTCCTTTTCTTTTCACCGCTACTGGCGCTTCTCAACTGTTGGCACGAAACCGAAAATAAGTTAAAGACTCAAAATTTGCAAAAGTGAATGACTAAAATGTTGATTGTTAAGAACTGGACCCGGCCGCGACCGCTCTCCCAAAACATACTACCAAAGACTTTTTATTTTCTTGTTTCACTTGTGGATGGCGCTTTCCAAATCCCAAACAATTTTAAGATTCTTTTATCAATTTGCCACTCCCAAACTATTTTAAGTTTCTTTTTCACTTGTATATGGCGCTATATTAAGTTTCTTTTTCACTTGTAAACAGCGCTTTACCACTAACAAAAAATTTCCCGCTTCTCAACTGTTGGCACGAAACCAAAAATAAGTTAGAGACTCCTACACGAATGCTATAAAGAAAATTGGCAAATGTGAATGACAAATATTTTGATTGTAAAGAACTGGCCACCGGTCGCGACCGCTCTCCCAAAACATACTCCCAAACAATTTTTAGTTTCTTGTTTCACTTGTGGATGGCGCTTTCCAAATCCCAAACAATTTTAAGATTTTTTTATCAATTTGCCACTACCAAACTATTTTAAGTTTCTTTTTCACTTTTAGACGGCGCTTTACCACTGACAAAAAATTTCCCGCTCCTTTTCTTTTCACCACTACGGGCGCTGCTCAACTGTTGGCACGAAACCGAAAATAAGTTAAAGACTCCTACACGAATGCTAAAAAGAAAATTTGCAAAGGTGAATGACTAAAATGTTGATTGTTAAGAACTGGCCCCCGGCCACAACCGCTCTTCCAAACATACTACCAAACACTTTTTAGTTTCTTGTTTCACTTGTGGATGGCGCTTTCCAAATCCCAAACAATTTTAAGATTCTTTTATCAATTTGCCACTCCCAAACTATTTTAAGTTTCTTTTTCACTTGTAGATGGCGCTTTACCACTGACAAAAAGTTTCCAGCTCCTTTTCTTTTCACCGCTACGGGCGCTTCGCACCTGTTGGCACGAAACCGAAAATAAGTTAAAGACTCCTACACGAATGCTAAAAAGAAAATTTGCAAAGGTGAATGACTAAAATGTTGATTGTTAAGAACTGGACCCGGCCGCGACCGCTCTCCCAAAACATACTACCAAAGACTTTTTATTTTCTTGTTTCACTTGTGGATGGCGCTTTCCAAATCCAAAACAATTTTAAGATTCTTTTCTCAATTTTCCACTCCCAAACTATTTTAAGTTTCTTTTTCACTTGTATATGGCGCTATATTAAGTTTCTTTTTCACTTGTAAACAGCGCTTTACCACTAACAAAAAATTTCCTGCTCCTTTTCTTTTCACCGCTACCGGCGCTTCTCAACTGTTGGCACGAAACCGAAAATAAGTTAAAGACTCAAAATTTGCAAAAGTGAATGACTAAAATGTTGATTGTTAAGAACTGGACCCGGCCGCGACCGCTCTCCCAAAACATACTTCCAAACCATTTTTAGTTTCTTGTTTCACTTGTGGATGGCGCTTTCCAAATCCCAAACAATTTAAAGATTCTTTTATCAATTTGCCACTCCCAAACTATTTTAAGTTTCTTTTTCACTTGTAGATGGCGCTTTACCACTGACAAAAAGTTTCCAGCTCCTTTTCTTTTCACCGCTACGGGCGCTTCGCACCTGTTGGCATAAAACCAAAAATAAGTTAGAGACTCCTACACGAATGCTATAAAGAAAATTGGCAAATTTGAATGACAAATATTTTGATTGTTAAGAACTGGCCACCGGTCGCGACCGCTCTCCCAAAACATACTCCCAAGCAATTTTTAGTTTCTTGTTTCACTTGTGGATGGCGCTTTCCAAATCCCAAACAATTTTAAGATTCTTTTATCAATTTGCCACTACCAAACTATTTTAAGTTTCTTTTTCACTTTTAGACGGCGCTTTACCACTGACAAAAAATTTCCCGCTCCTTTTCTTTTCACCACTACGGGCGCTGCTCAACTGTTGGCACGAAACCGAAAATAAGTTAAAGATTCCTACACGAATGCTAAAAAGAAAATTTGCAAAGGTGAATGACTAAAATGTTGATTGTTAAGAACTGGCCCCCGGCCGCGACCGCTCTTCCAAACATACTACCAAACACTTTTTAGTTTCTTGTTTCACTTGTGGATGGCGCTTTCCAAATCCCAAACAATTTTAAGATTCTTTTATCAATTTGCCACTCCCAAACTATTTTAAGTTTCTTTTTCACTTGTAGATGGCGCTTTACCACTGACAAAAAGTTTCCAGCTCCTTTTCTTTTCACCGCTACGGGCGCTTCGCACCTGTTGGCACGAAACCGAAAATAAGTTAAAGACTCCTACACGAATGCTAAAAAGAAAATTTGCAAAGGTGAATGACTAAAATGTTGATTGTTAAGAACTGGACCCGGCCGCGACCGCTCTCCCAAAACATACTACCAAAGACTTTTTATTTTCTTGTTTCACTTGTGGATGGCGCTTTCCAAATCCCAAACAATTTTAAGATTCTTTTATCAATTTGCCACTCCCAAACTATTTTAAGTTTATTTTCCACTTGTAGACGGCGCTTTACCACCAACAAAAAATTTCCTGCTCCTTTTCTTTTCACCGCTACGGGCGCTTCTCAACTGTTGTCACGATACCGAAAATAAGTGAAAGACTCAAAATTTGCAAAAGTGAATGACTAAAATGTTGATTGTTAAAAACTGAACCCGACCGCGACCGCTTTCCCAAAACATACTTCCAAACCATTTTTAGTTTCGTGTTTCAGTTGTGGATGGCGCTTTCCAAATCCCAAACAATTTTAAGATTCTTTTCTCAATTTTCCACTCCCAAACTATTTTAAGTCTCTTTTTCACTTATAGACGGCGCTATATTCTTTTCTCAATTTTCCACTCCCAAACTATTTTAAGTCTCTTTTTCACTTATAGACGGCGCTATTTAAAGTATCTTTTTCACTTGTAGATGGCGCTTTACCACTAACAAAAAATTTCCCGCTCCTTTTCTTTTCACCACTACGGGCGTTGCTCAACTGTTGGCACGAAACCGAAAATAAGTTAAAGACTCCTACACGAATGCTAAAAAGAAAATTTGCAAAGGTGAATGACTAAAATGTTCATTGTTAAGAACATACTTCCAAACAATTTTTAGTCTCTTGATTCACTTGTGGATGGCGCTTTCCAAATCCCAAACTATTTTAAGATTCTTTTCTTACTTACCCACTCCCAAACTATTTTAAGTTTATTTTTCACTTGTAGACGGCGTATACCACCAACAAAAAATTTCCTGCTCCTTTTCTTTTCACCGCTACTGGCGCTTCTCAACTGTTGGCACGAAACCGAAAATAAGTTAATGACTCAAAATTTGCAAAAGTGAATAACTAAAATGTTGATTGTTAAGAACTGGACCCGGCCGCGACCGCTCTCCCAAAACATACTACCAAAGACTTTTTATTTTCTTGTTTCACTTGTGGATGGCGCTTTCCAAATCCCAAACAATTTTAAGATTCTTTTATCAATTTGCCACTACCAAACTAATTTAAGTATCTTTTTCACTTGTAGACGGCGCTTTACCACTAACAAAAAATTTCCAGCTCCATATATTTTCACCGCTACGGGCGCTTCTCAACTGTTGGCACGAAACCGAAAATAAGTTAAAGACCCAAAATTTGCAAAAGTGAATGACTAAAATGTTGATTGTTAAGAACTGTACCCGGCCGCGACCGCTCTCCCAAAACATACTTCCAAACCATTTTTAGTTTCTTGTTTCACTTGTGGATCACTTGTGGATGGCGCTTTCCAAATCCCAAACAATTTTAAGATTCTTTTCTCAATTTTCCACTCCCAAACTATTTTAAGTTTCTTTTTCACTTGTAGATGGCGCTTTACCACTGACAAAATGTTTCCAGCTCCTTTTCTTTTCACCGCTATGGGCGCTTCGCACCTGTTGGCACGAAACCAAAAATAAGTTAGAGACTCCTACACGAATGCTATAAAGAAAATTGGCAAATGTGAATGACAAATATTTTGATTGTAAAGAACTGGCCACCGGTCGCGACCGCTCTCCCAAAACATACTCCCAAACAATTTTTAGTTTCTTGTTTCACTTGTGGATGGCGCTTTCCAAATCCAAAACAATTTTAAGATTCTTTTCTCAATTTTCCACTCCCAAACTATTTTAAGTTTCTTTTTCACTTGTATATGGCGCTATATTAAGTTTCTTTTTCACTTGTAAACAGCGCTTTACCACTAACAAAAAATTTCCTGCTCCTTTTCTTTTCACCGCTACCGGCGCTTCTCAACTGTTGGCACGAAACCGAAAATAAGTTAAAGACTCAAAATTTGCAAAAGTGAATGACTAAAATGTTGATTGTTAAGAACTGGACCCGGCCGCGACCGCTCTCCCAAAACATACTTCCAAACCATTTTTAGTTTCTTGTTTCACTTGTGGATGGCGCTTTCCAAATCCCAAACAATTTTAAGATTCTTTTATCAATTTGCCACTCCCAAACTATTTTAAGTTTCTTTTTCACTTGTAGATGGCGCTTTACCACTGACAAAAAGTTTCCAGCTCCTTTTCTTTTCACCGCTACGGGCGCTTCGCACCTGTTGGCATAAAACCGAAAATAAGTTAAAGACCCGTACACGAATGCTAAAAAGAAAATTTGCAAAAGTGAATGACTAAAATGTTGATTGTTAAGAACAAAACATACTACCAAACACTTTTTAGTTCCTTGTTTCACTTGTGGATGGCGCTTTCCAAATCCCAAACAATTTTAAGATTCTTTTATCAATTTGCCACTCCCAAACTATTTTAAGTTACTTTTTCACTTGTAGATGGCGCTTTACCACTGACAAAAAGTTTCCAGCTCCTTTTCTTTTCACCGCTACGGGCGCTTCGCACCTGTTGGCACGAAACCGAAAAAAAGTTAAAGACTCCTACACGAATGCTAAAAAGAAAATTTGCAAAGGTGAATGACTAAAATGTTGATTGTTAAGAACTGGCCCCCGGCCGCGACCGCTCTCCCAAACATACTACCAAACTCTTTTAGTTTCTTGTTTCACTTGTGGATGGCGCTTTCCAAATCCCAAACAATTTTAAGATTCTTTTATCAATTTGCCACTCCCAAACTATTTTAAGTTTCTTTTTCACTTGTAGATGGCGCTTTACCACTGACAAAAATTTTCCAGCTCCTTTTCTTTTCACCGCTACGGGCGCTTCGCACCTGTTGGCACGAAACCGAAAATAAGTTAAAGGCTCCTACACGAATGCTAAAAAGAAAATTTGCAAAGGTGAATGACTAAAATGTTGATTGTTAAGAACTGGCCCCCGGCCGCGACCGCTCTCCCAAACATACTACCAAACACTTTTTAGTTTCTTGTTTCACTTGTGGATGGCGCTTTCCAAATCCCAAACAATTTTAAGATTCTTTTATCAATTTGCCACTCCCAAACTATTTTAAGTTACTTTTTCACTTGTAGATGGCGCTTTACCACTGACAAAAAGTTTCCAGCTCCTTTTCTTTTCACCGCTACGGGCGCTTCGCACCTGTTGGCACGAAACCGAAAAAAAAGTTAAAGACTCCTACACGAATGCTAAAAAGAAAATTTGCAAAGGTGAATGACTAAAATGTTGATTGTTAAGAACTGGCCCCCGGCCGCGACCGCTCTCCCAAACATACTACCAAACTCTTTTTAGTTTCTTGTTTCACTTGTGGATGGCGCTTTCCAAATCCCAAACAATTTTAAGATTCTTTTCTCAATTTTCCACTCCCAAACTATTTTAAGTTTCTTTTTCACTTGTAGATGGCGCTTTACCACTGACAAAATGTTTCCAGCTCCTTTTCTTTTCACCGCTACGGGCGCTTCGCACCTGTTGGCACGAAACCAAAAATAAGTTAGAGACTCCTACACGAATGCTATAAAGAAAATTGGCAAATGTGAATGACAAATATTTTGATTGTAAAGAACTGGCCACCGGTCGCGACCGCTCTCCCAAAACATACTCCCAAACAATTTTTAGTTTCTTGTTTCACTTGTGGATGGCGCTTTCCAAATCCAAAACAATTTTAAGATTCTTTTCTCAATTTTCCACTCCCAAACTATTTTAAGTTTCTTTTTCACTTGTATATGGCGCTATATTAAGTTTCTTTTTCACTTGTAAACAGCGCTTTACCACTAACAAAAAATTTCCTGCTCCTTTTCTTTTCACCGCTACCGGCGCTTCTCAACTGTTGGCACGAAACCGAAAATAAGTTAAAGACTCAAAATTTGCAAAAGTGAATGACTAAAATGTTGATTGTTAAGAACTGGACCCGGCCGCGACCGCTCTCCCAAAACATACTTCCAAACCATTTTTAGTTTCTTGTTTCACTTGTGGATGGCGCTTTCCAAATCCCAAACAATTTTAAGATTCTTTTATCAATTTGCCACTCCCAAACTATTTTAAGTTTCTTTTTCACTTGTAGATGGCGCTTTACCACTGACAAAAAGTTTCCAGCTCCTTTTCTTTTCACCGCTACGGGCGCTTCGCACCTGTTGGCATAAAACCGAAAATAAGTTAAAGACCCGTACACGAATGCTAAAAAGAAAATTTGCAAAAGTGAATGACTAAAATGTTGATTGTTAAGAACAAAACATACTACCAAACACTTTTTAGTTCCTTGTTTCACTTGTGGATGGCGCTTTCCAAATCCCAAACAATTTTAAGATTCTTTTATCAATTTGCCACTCCCAAACTATTTTAAGTTACTTTTTCACTTGTAGATGGCGCTTTACCACTGACAAAAAGTTTCCAGCTCCTTTTCTTTTCACCGCTACGGGCGCTTCGCACCTGTTGGCACGAAACCGAAAAAAAGTTAAAGACTCCTACACGAATGCTAAAAAGAAAATTTGCAAAGGTGAATGACTAAAATGTTGATTGTTAAGAACTGGCCCCCGGCCGCGACCGCTCTCCCAAACATACTACCAAACTCTTTTTAGTTTCTTGTTTCACTTGTGGATGGCGCTTTCCAAATCCCAAACAATTTTAAGATTCTTTTATCAATTTGCCACTCCCAAACTATTTTAAGTTTCTTTTTCACTTGTAGATGGCGCTTTACCACTGACAAAAATTTTCCAGCTCCTTTTCTTTTCACCGCTACGGGCGCTTCGCACCTGTTGGCACGAAACCGAAAATAAGTTAAAGGCTCCTACACGAATGCTAAAAAGAAAATTTGCAAAGGTGAATGACTAAAATGTTGATTGTTAAGAACTGGCCCCCGGCCGCGACCGCTCTCCCAAACATACTACCAAACACTTTTTAGTTTCTTGTTTCACTTGTGGATGGCGCTTTCCAAATCCCAAACAATTTTAAGATTCTTTTATCAATTTGCCACTCCCAAACTATTTTAAGTTACTTTTTCACTTGTAGATGGCGCTTTACCACTGACAAAAAGTTTCCAGCTCCTTTTCTTTTCACCGCTACGGGCGCTTCGCACCTGTTGGCACGAAACCGAAAAAAAAGTTAAAGACTCCTACACGAATGCTAAAAAGAAAATTTGCAAAGGTGAATGACTAAAATGTTGATTGTTAAGAACTGGCCCCCGGCCGCGACCGCTCTCCCAAACATACTACCAAACTCTTTTTAGTTTCTTGTTTCACTTGTGGATGGCGCTTTCCAAATCCCAAACAATTTTAAGATTCTTTTCTCAATTTTCCACTCCCAAACTATTTTAAGTTTCTTTTTCACTTGTAGATGGCGCTTTACCACTGACAAAATGTTTCCAGCTCCTTTTCTTTTCACCGCTACGGGCGCTTCGCACCTGTTGGCACGAAACCAAAAATAAGTTAGAGACTCCTACACGAATGCTATAAAGAAAATTGGCAAATGTGAATGACAAATATTTTGATTGTAAAGAACTGGCCACCGGTCGCGACCGCTCTCCCAAAACATACTCCCAAACAATTTTTAGTTTCTTGTTTCACTTGTGGATGGCGCTTTCCAAATCCAAAACAATTTTAAGATTCTTTTCTCAATTTTCCACTCCCAAACTATTTTAAGTTTCTTTTTCACTTGTATATGGCGCTATATTAAGTTTCTTTTTCACTTGTAAACAGCGCTTTACCACTAACAAAAAATTTCCTGCTCCTTTTCTTTTCACCGCTACCGGCGCTTCTCAACTGTTGGCACGAAACCGAAAATAAGTTAAAGACTCAAAATTTGCAAAAGTGAATGACTAAAATGTTGATTGTTAAGAACTGGACCCGGCCGCGACCGCTCTCCCAAAACATACTTCCAAACCATTTTTAGTTTCTTGTTTCACTTGTGGATGGCGCTTTCCAAATCCCAAACAATTTTAAGATTCTTTTATCAATTTGCCACTCCCAAACTATTTTAAGTTTCTTTTTCACTTGTAGATGGCGCTTTACCACTGACAAAAAGTTTCCAGCTCCTTTTCTTTTCACCGCTACGGGCGCTTCGCACCTGTTGGCATAAAACCGAAAATAAGTTAAAGACCCGTACACGAATGCTAAAAGAAAATTTGCAAAAGTGAATGACTAAAATGTTGATTGTTAAGAACAAAACATACTACCAAACACTTTTTAGTTCCTTGTTTCACTTGTGGATGGCGCTTTCCAAATCCCAAACAATTTTAAGATTCTTTTATCAATTTGCCACTCCCAAACTATTTTAAGTTACTTTTTCACTTGTAGATGGCGCTTTACCACTGACAAAAAGTTTCCAGCTCCTTTTCTTTTCACCGCTACGGGCGCTTCGCACCTGTTGGCACGAAACCGAAAAAAAAGTTAAAGACTCCTACACGAATGCTAAAAAGAAAATTTGCAAAGGTGAATGACTAAAATGTTGATTGTTAAGAACTGGCCCCCGGCCGCGACCGCTCTCCCAAACATACTACCAAACTCTTTTTAGTTTCTTGTTTCACTTGTGGATGGCGCTTTCCAAATCCCAAACAATTTTAAGATTCTTTTATCAATTTGCCACTCCCAAACTATTTTAAGTTTCTTTTTCACTTGTAGATGGCGCTTTACCACTGACAAAAATTTTCCAGCTCCTTTTCTTTTCACCGCTACGGGCGCTTCGCACCTGTTGGCACGAAACCGAAAATAAGTTAAAGGCTCCTACACGAATGCTAAAAAGAAAATTTGCAAAGGTGAATGACTAAAATGTTGATTGTTAAGAACTGGCCCCCGGCCGCGACCGCTCTCCCAAACATACTACCAAACACTTTTTAGTTTCTTGTTTCACTTGTGGATGGCGCTTTCCAAATCCCAAACAATTTTAAGATTCTTTTATCAATTTGCCACTCCCAAACTATTTTAAGTTTATTTTCCACTTGTATATGGCGCTATATTAAGTTTCTTTTTCACTTGTAAACAGCGCTTTACCACTAACAAAAAATTTCCTGCTCCTTTTCTTTTCACCGCTACCGGCGCTTCTCAACTGTTGGCACGAAACCGAAAATAAGTTAAAGACTCAAAATTTGCAAAAGTGAATGACTAAAATGTTGATTGTTAAGAACTGGACCCGGCCGCGACCGCTCTCCCAAAACATACTTCCAAACCATTTTTAGTTTCTTGTTTCACTTGTGGATGGCGCTTTCCAAATCCCAAACAATTTAAAGATGCTTTTATCAATTTGCCACTCCCAAACTATTTTAAGTTTCTTTTTCACTTGTAGATGGCGCTTTACCACTGACAAAAAGTTTCCTTTTCTTTTCACCGCTACGGGCGCTTCGCACCTGTTGGCATAAAACCGAAAATAAGTTAAAGACCCGTACACGAATGCTAAAAAGAAAATTTGCAAAAGTGAATGACTAAAATGTTGATTGTTAAGAACAAAACATACTACCAAACACTTTTTAGTTCCTTGTTTCACTTGTGGATGGCGCTTTCCAAATCCCAAACAATTTTAAGATTCTTTTATCAATTTGCCACTCCCAAACTATTTTAAGTTACTTTTTCACTTGTAGATGGCGCTTTACCACTGACAAAAAGTTTCCAGCTCCTTTTCTTTTCACCGCTACGGGCGCTTCGCACCTGTTGGCACGAAACCGAAAAAAAAGTTAAAGACTCCTACACGAATGCTAAAAAGAAAATTTGCAAAGGTGAATGACTAAAATGTTGATTGTTAAGAACTGGCCCCCGGCCGCGACCGCTCTCCCAAACATACTACCAAACTCTTTTTTAGTTTCTTGTTTCACTTGTGGATGGCGCTTTCCAAATCCCAAACAATTTTAAGATTCTTTTATCAATTTGCCACTCCCAAACTATTTTAAGTTTCTTTTTCACTTGTAGATGGCGCTTTACCACTGACAAAAATTTTCCAGCTCCTTTTCTTTTCACCGCTACGGGCGCTTCGCACCTGTTGGCACGAAACCGAAAATAAGTTAAAGGCTCCTACACGAATGCTAAAAAGAAAATTTGCAAAGGTGAATGACTAAAATGTTGATTGTTAAGAACTGGCCCCCGGCCGCGACCGCTCTCCCAAAACATACTTCCAAACCATTTTTAGTTTCTTGTTTCACTTGTGGATGGCGCTTTCCAAATCCCAAACAATTTAAAGATTCTTTTATCAATTTGCCACTCCCAAACTATTTTAAGTTTCTTTTTCACTTGTAGATGGCGCTTTACCACTGACAAAAAGTTTCCTTTTCTTTTCACCGCTACGGGCGCTTCGCACCTGTTGGCATAAAACCGAAAATAAGTTAAAGGCCCGTACACGAATGCTAAAAAGAAAATTTGCAAAAGTGAATGACTAAAATGTTGATTGTTAAGAACAAAACATACTACCAAACACTTTTTAGTTCCTTGTTTCACTTGTGGATGGCGCTTTCCAAATCCCAAACAATTTTAAGATTCTTTTATCAATTTGCCACTCCCAAACTATTTTAAGTTACTTTTTCACTTGTAGATGGCGCTTTACCACTGACAAAAAGTTTCCAGCTCCTTTTCTTTTCACCGCTACGGGCGCTTCGCACCTGTTGGCACGAAACCGAAAAAAAAGTTAAAGACTCCTACACGAATGCTAAAAAGAAAATTTGCAAAGGTGAATGACTAAAATGTTGATTGTTAAGAACTGGCCCCCGGCCGCGACCGCTCTCCCAAACATACTACCAAACTCTTTTTAGTTTCTTGTTTCACTTGTGGATGGCGCTTTCCAAATCCCAAACAATTTTAAGATTCTTTTATCAATTTGCCACTCCCAAACTATTTTAAGTTTCTTTTTCACTTGTAGATGGCGCTTTACCACTGACAAAAATTTTTCAGCTCCTTTTCTTTTCACCGCTACGGGCGCTTCGCACCTGTTGGCACGAAACCGAAAATAAGTTAAAGGCTCCTACACGAATGCTAAAAAGAAAATTTGCAAAGGTGAATGACTAAAATGTTGATTGTTAAGAACTGGCCCCCGGCCGCGACCGCTCTCCCAAACATACTACCAAACACTTTTTAGTTTCTTGTTTCACTTGTGGATGGCGCTTTCCAAATCCCAAACAATTTTAAGATTCTTTTCTCAATTTTCCACTCCCAAACTATTTTAAGTTTCTTTTTCACTTGTATATGGCGCTATATTAAGTTTCTTTTTCACTTGTAAACAGCGCTTTACCACTAACAAAAAATTTCCTGCTCCTTTTCTTTTCACCACTACGGGCGCTTCGCACCTGTTGGCACGAAACCGAAAAAAAAGTTAAAGACTCCTACACGAATGCTAAAAAGAAAATTTGCAAAGGTGAATGACTAAAATGTTGATTGTTAAGAACTGGCCCCCGGCCGCGACCGCTCTCCCAAACATACTACCAAACTCTTTTTAGTTTCTTGTTTCACTTGTGGATGGCGCTTTCCAAATCCCAAACAATTTTAAGATTCTTTTATCAATTTGCCACTCCCAAACTATTTTAAGTTTCTTTTTCACTTGTAGATGGCGCTTTACCACTGACAAAAAGTTTCCAGCTCCTTTTCTTTTCACCGCTACGGGCGCTTCGCACCTGTTGGCATAAAACCGAAAATAAGTTAAAGACCCGTACACGAATGCTAAAAAGAAAATTTGCAAAAGTGAATGACTAAAATGTTGATTGTTAAGAACAAAACATACTACCAAACACTTTTTAGTTCCTTGTTTCACTTGTGGATGGCGCTTTCCAAATCCCAAACAATTTTAAGATTCTTTTATCAATTTGCCACTCCCAAACTATTTTAAGTTACTTTTTCACTTGTAGATGGCGCTTTACCACTGACAAAAAGTTTCCAGCTCCTTTTCTTTTCACCGCTACGGGCGCTTCGCACCTGTTGGCACGAAACCGAAAAAAAGTTAAAGACTCCTACACGAATGCTAAAAAGAAAATTTGCAAAGGTGAATGACTAAAATGTTGATTGTTAAGAACTGGCCCCCGGCCGCGACCGCTCTCCCAAACATACTACCAAACTCTTTTTAGTTTCTTGTTTCACTTGTGGATGGCGCTTTCCAAATCCCAAACAATTTTAAGATTCTTTTATCAATTTGCCACTCCCAAACTATTTTAAGTTTCTTTTTCACTTGTAGATGGCGCTTTACCACTGACAAAAATTTTCCAGCTCCTTTTCTTTTCACCGCTACGGGCGCTTCGCACCTGTTGGCACGAAACCGAAAATAAGTTAAAGGCTCCTACACGAATGCTAAAAAGAAAATTTGCAAAGGTGAATGACTAAAATGTTGATTGTTAAGAACTGGCCCCCGGCCGCGACCGCTCTCCCAAACATACTACCAAACACTTTTTAGTTTCTTGTTTCACTTGTGGATGGCGCTTTCCAAATCCCAAACAATTTTAAGATTCTTTTCTCAATTTTCCACTCCCAAACTATTTTAAGTTTCTTTTTCACTTGTATATGGCGCTATATTAAGTTTCTTTTTCACTTGTAAACAGCGCTTTACCACTAACAAAAAATTTCCTGCTCCTTTTCTTTTCACCGCTACCGGCGCTTCTCAACTGTTGGCACGAAACCGAAAATAAGTTAAAGACTCAAAATTTGCAAAAGTGAATGACTAAAATGTTGATTGTTAAGAACTGGACCCGGCCGCGACCGCTCTCCCAAAACATACTTCCAAACCATTTTTAGTTTCTTGTTTCACTTGTGGATGGCGCTTTCCAAATCCCAAACAATTTAAAGATTCTTTTATCAATTTGCCACTCCCAAACTATTTTAAGTTTCTTTTTCACTTGTAGATGGCGCTTTACCACTGACAAAAAGTTTCCTTTTCTTTTCACCGCTACGGGCGCTTCGCACCTGTTGGCATAAAACCGAAAATAAGTTAAAGACCCGTACACGAATGCTAAAAAGAAAATTTGCAAAAGTGAATGACTAAAATGTTGATTGTTAAGAACAAAACATACTACCAAACACTTTTTAGTTCCTTGTTTCACTTGTGGATGGCGCTTTCCAAATCCCAAACAATTTTAAGATTCTTTTATCAATTTGCCACTCCAAAACTATTTTAAGTTACTTTTTCACTTGTAGATGGCGCTTTACCACTGACAAAAAGTTTCCAGCTCCTTTTCTTTTCACCGCTACGGGCGCTTCGCACCTGTTGGCACGAAACCGAAAAAAAAGTTAAAGACTCCTACACGAATGCTAAAAAGAAAATTTGCAAAGGTGAATGACTAAAATGTTGATTGTTAAGAACTGGCCCCCGGCCGCGACCGCTCTCCCAAACATACTACCAAACTCTTTTTAGTTTCTTGTTTCACTTGTGGATGGCGCTTTCCAAATCCCAAACAATTTTAAGATTCTTTTATCAATTTGCCACTCCCAAACTATTTTAAGTTTCTTTTTCACTTGTAGATGGCGCTTTACCACTGACAAAAATTTTCCAGCGCCTTTTCTTTTCACCGCTACGGGCGCTTCGCACCTGTTGGCACGAAACCGAAAATAAGTTAAAGGCTCCTACACGAATGCTAAAAAGAAAATTTGCAAAGGTGAATGACTAAAATGTTGATTGTTAAGAACTGGCCCCCGGCCGCGACCGCTCTCCCAAAACATACTTCCAAACCATTTTTAGTTTCTTGTTTCACTTGTGGATGGCGCTTTCCAAATCCCAAACAATTTAAAGATTCTTTTATCAATTTGCCACTTCCAAACTATTTTAAGTTTCTTTTTCACTTGTAGATGGCGCTTTACCACTGACAAAAAGTTTCCTTTTCTTTTCACCGCTACGGGCGCTTCGCACCTGTTGGCATAAAACCGAAAATAAGTTAAAGACCCGTACACGAATGCTAAAAAGAAAATTTGCAAAAGTGAATGACTAAAATGTTGATTGTTAAGAACAAAACATACTACCAAACACTTTTTAGTTCCTTGTTTCACTTGTGGATGGCGCTTTCCAAATCCCAAACAATTTTAAGATTCTTTTATCAATTTGCCACTCCCAAACTATTTTAAGTTACTTTTTCACTTGTAGATGGCGCTTTACCACTGACAAAAAGTTTCCAGCTCCTTTTCTTTTCACCGCTACGGGCGCTTCGCACCTGTTGGCACGAAACCGAAAAAAAAGTTAAAGACTCCTACACGAATGCTAAAAAGAAAATTTGCAAAGGTGAATGACTAAAATGTTGATTGTTAAGAACTGGCCCCCGGCCGCGACCGCTCTCCCAAACATACTACCAAACTCTTTTTAGTTTCTTGTTTCACTTGTGGATGGCGCTTTCCAAATCCCAAACAATTTTAAGATTCTTTTATAAATTTGCCACTCCCAATCTATTTTAAGTTTCTTTTTCACTTGTAGATGGCGCTTTACCACTGACAAAAATTTTCCAGCTCCTTTTCTTTTCACCGCTACGGGCGCTTCGCACCTGTTGGCACGAAACCGAAAATAAGTTAAAGGCTCCTACACGAATGTTAAAAAGAAAATTTGCAAAGGTGAATGACTAAAATGTTGATTGTTAAGAACTGGCCCCCGGCCGCGACCGCTCTCCCAAACATACTACCAAACACTTTTTAGTTTCTTGTTTCACTTGTGGATGGCGCTTTCCAAATCCCAAACAATTTTAAGATTCTTTTATCAATTTGCCACTCCCAAACTATTTTAAGTTTATTTTCCACTTGTAGACGGCGCTTTACCACCAACAAAAAATTTCCTGCTCCTTTTCTTTTCACCGCTACGGGCGCTTCTCAACTGTTGGCACGAAACCGAAAATAAGTTAAAGACTCAAAATTTGCAAAAGTGAATGACTAAAATGTTGATTGTTGAGAACTGAACCCGACCGCGACCGCTCTCCCAAAACATACTTCCAAACCATTTTTAGTTTCTTGTTTCACTTGTGGATGGCGCTTTCCAAATCCCAAACAATTTTAAGATTCTTTTATCAATTTGCCACTCCCAAACTATTTTAAGTTTCTTTTTCACTTGTATATGGCGCTATATTAAGTTTCTTTTTCACTTGTAAACAGCGCTTTACCACTAACAAAAAATTTCCCGCTTCTCAACTGTTGGCACGAAACCAAAAATAAGTTAGAGACTCCTACACGAATGCTATAAAGAAAATTGGCAAATGTGAATGACAAATATTTTGATTGTTAAGAACTGGCCACCGGGCGCGACCGCTCTCCCAAAACATACTCCCAAACAATTTTTAGTTTCTTGTTTCACTTGTGGATGGCGCTTTCCAAATCCCAAACAATTTTAAGATTCTTTTCTCAATTTTCCACTCCCAAACTATTTTAAGTCTCTTTTTCACTTATAGACGGCGCTATTTTAAGTATCTTTTTCACTTGTAGATGGCGCTTTACCACTAACAAAAAATTTCCCGCTCCTTTTCTTTTCACCACTACGGGCGTTGCTCAACTGTTGGCACGAAACCGAAAATAAGTTAAAGACTCCTACACGAATGCTAAAAAGAAAATTTGCAAAGGTGAATGACTAAAATGTTCATTGTTAAGAACATACTTCCAAACAATTTTTAGTCTCTTGATTCACTTGTGGATGGCGCTTTCCAAATCCCAAACTATTTTAAGATTCTTTTCTTACTTACCCACTCCCAAACTATTTTAAGTTTATTTTTCACTTGTAGACGGCGTATACCACCAACAAAAAATTTCCTGCTCCTTTTCTTTTCACCGCTACTGGCGCTTCTCAACTGTTGGCACGAAACCGAAAATAAGTTACAGACTCAAAATTTGCAAAAGTGAATGACTAAAATGTTGATTGTTAAGAACTGAACCCGACCGCGACCGCTCTCCCAAACATACTACCAAACTCTTTTTAGTTTCTTGTTTCACTTGTGGATGGCGCTTTCCAAATCCCAAACAATTTTAAGATTCTTTTATCAATTTGCCACTCCCAAACTATTTTAAGTTTCTTTTTCACTTGTAGATGGCGCTTTACCACTGACAAAAATTTTCCAGCTCCTTTTCTTTTCACCGCTACGGGCGCTTCGCACCTGTTGGCACGAAACCGAAAATAAGTTAAAGGCTCCTACACGAATGCTAAAAAGAAAATTTGCAAAGGTGAATGACTAAAATGTTGATTGTTAAGAACTGGCCCCCGGCCGCGACCGCTCTCCCAAACATACTACCAAACACTTTTTAGTTTCTTGTTTCACTTGTGGATGGCGCTTTCCAAATCCCAAACAATTTTAAGATTCTTTTATCAATTTGCCACTCCCAAACTATTTTAAGTTTATTTTCCACTTGTAGACGGCGCTTTACCACCAACAAAAAATTTCCTGCTCCTTTTCTTTTCACCGCTACGGGCGCTTCTCAACTGTTGGCACGAAACCGAAAATAAGTTACAGACTCAAAATTTGCAAAAGTGAATGACTAAAATGTTGATTGTTAAGAACTGAACCCGGCCGCGACCGCTCTCCCAAAACATACGTCCAAACCATTTTTAGTTTCTTGTTTCACTTGTGGATGGCGCTTTCCAAACCCCAAACAATTTTAAGATTCTTTTATCAATTTGCCACTCCCAAACTATTTTAAGTTTCTTTTTCACTTGTAGATGGCGCTTTACCACTGACAAAAAGTTTCCAGCTCCTTTTCTTTTCACCGCTACGGGCGCTTCGCACCTGTTGGCACGAAACCGAAAAAAAGTTAAAGACTCCTACACGAATGCTAAAAAGAAAATTTGCAAAGGTGAATGACTAAAATGTTGATTGTTAAGAACTGGCCCCCGGCCGCGACCGCTCTCCCAAACATACTACCAAACACTTTTTAGTTTCTTGTTTCACTTGTGGATTTCGCTTTCCAAATCCCAAACAATTTTAAGATTCTTTTATCAATTTGCCACTCCCAAACTATTTTACGTTTCTTTTTCACTTGTAGATGGCGCTTTACCACTGACAAAAAGTTTCCAGCTCCTTTTCTTTTCACCGCTACGGGCGCTTCGCACCTGTTGGCACGAAACCGAAAATAAGTTAAAGACTCCTACACGAATGCTAAAAAGAAAATTTGCAAAGGTGAATGACTAAAATGTTGATTGTTAAGAACTGGCCCCCGGCCGCGACCGCTCTCCCAAACATACTACCAAACACTTTTTTAGTTTCTTGTTTCACTTGTGGATGGCGCTTTCCAAATCCCAAACAATTTTAAGATTCTTTTATCAATTTGCCACTCCCAAACTATTTTAAGTTTATTTTCCACTTGTAGACGGCGCTTTACCACCAACAAAAAATTTCCTGCTCCTTTTCTTTTCACCGCTACGGGCGCTTCTCAACTGTTGGCACGAAACCGAAAATAAGTTAAAGACTCAAAATTTGCAAAAGTGAATGACTAAAATGTTGATTGTTAAGAACTGAACCCGACCGCGACCGCTCTCCCAAAACATACTTCCAAACCATTTTTAGTTTCTTGTTTCACTTGTGGATGGCGCTTTCCAAATCCCAAACAATTTTAAGATTCTTTTATCAATTTGCCACTCCCAAACTATTTTAAGTTTCTTTTTAACTTGTATATGGCGCTATATTAAGTTTCTTTTTCACTTGTAAACAGCGCTTTACCACTAACAAAAAATTTCCCGCTTCTCAACTGTTGGCACGAAACCAAAAATAAGTTAGAGACTCCTACACGAATGCTATAAAGAAAATTGGCAAATGTGAATGACAAATATTTTGATTGTTAAGAACTGGCCACCGGGCGCGACCGCTCTCCCAAAACATACTCCCAAACAATTTTTAGTTTCTTGTTTCACTTGTGGATGGCGCTTTCCAAATCCCAAACAATTTTAAGATTCTTTTCTCAATTTTCCACTCCCAAACTATTTTAAGTCTCTTTTTCACTTATAGACGGCGCTATTTTAAGTATCTTTTTCACTTGTAGACGTCACTTTACCACTAACAAAAAATTTCCCGCTCCTTTTCTTTTCACCACTACGGGCGTTGCTCAACTGTTGGCACGAAACCGAAAATAAGTTAAAGACTCCTACACGAATGCTAAAAAGAAAATTTGCAAAGGTGAATGACTAAAAACAATAAATCCGCAGGTGCTGATGGCCTGCCGGCTGAATTGTTTAAGGCTGCTGGTGATATGTTGGTAGGGAGCATGCACCAACTAATCCGCAAGATATGGCTTACGGAGAGCATGCCCGACGATTGGAACCACAGCATAATCTGTCCTATCCTGAAGAAGGGTGATGCCACATTGCGCACCAATTACCGTGGCATTAGCCTTCTTCCAGTCGCATACAAGGTCCTTACGAGCGTACTGTGTGAAAATCTGAAACCCCATGCTGAAGCATTGATTGGACCCTATCAGTGCGGGTTCAGGCCTGGCAAATCCACTATTGACCAGATTTTCACCTTGCGCCAAATCCTGGAGAAGTCCTATGAAAACCAAATCGACACATATCACCTCTTCGTCGATTACAAGGCTGCATTCGATAGTCCACGGCGAGATCGCCTACATGCCGCCATGTCTGAACTTGGTATACCAGCAAAGCTGATACGGCTTTGCATGATGACATTGAGCAACACCATCAGCTCTGTCAGGGTAGGAAATGACCAATCCGAAACCTTTCATACCAAGTGTGGTCTCAGACAAGGCGACTCGCTTTCTTGTATGCTCTTCAACATCCTAATGGAGAGTATTATAAGGAAGGCTGGTGTGCATCGGACGGGCACAATTCTGACAAACAGATGTGTCCAACTCCTTGGCTACGCCGATGATATTGATATCATTGGCCGAACCAAGCGTGATGTTACAGCAGCCTTCGGGGCTATTGAAAAAGAGTCAGCTAAAGTAGGACTAGCAGTGAACATGGACAAGACAACGTTTATGGTGTGCTCTAGCAGAGAATCGCGGCGTCTTGATTCCCAGCTAGCTGCAGGCAGCCATAGCTTTGAGTCCGTCAAGGAATTTATTTACCTTGGATCTGCAATAACTAGCACAAATGATGTCAGCCTGGAGATTAAGCGGAGAATCACACTTGCCAACAGGTGCTACTTTGGGCTCAGTAGGCACTTTAACAGTAGAGCCCTCTCTCGACAGGCAAAACTAACACTCTACAAGACGCTCATTCTTCCAGTACTCTTATATAGTGCGGAGTGCTGGACAGTGGTGCAATCCGATGCAGCTGCTCTTGGAGTGTTCGAGAGAAAAATTCTCCGCAAAATCTTTGGCCCAATCTGCGTTGGCGATGCTTATCGCATCAGATGGAACCACGAGCTGTATGAGCTGTACGGGGATGTTGATATAGTTAGCCGAGTCAAAATTCAAAGACTCCGCTGGCTGGGTCACATCGCCCGTATGGAAGAAGACGCTCCGGCTCGTAAAGTATTTGATGCGGTAATCGTCGGGAAACGGAGGAGAGGACGACCCCGGATACGTTGGCAGGACCAGGTGATGGAAGCCCTGTCTGCATCTGGTGTTACCAACTGGCGAGGGCGTGCCCAGGACAGGGAAGCGTGGAGGCAGACTGTGCAACAGGCTGTGACCCGATAGGGTTGGGATGGCCAATAATAATAATAATGACTAAAATGTTCATTGTTAAGAACATACTTCCAAACAATTTTTAGTCTCTTGATTCACTTGTGGATGGCGCTTTCCAAATCCCAAACTATTTTAAGATTCTTTTCTTACTTACCCACTCCCAAACTATTTTAAGTTTATTTTTCACTTGTAGACGGCGTATACCACCAACAAAAAATTTCCTGCTCCTTTTCTTTTCACCGCTACTGGCGCTTCTCAACTGTTGGCACGAAACCGAAAATAAGTTAAAGACTCAAAATTTGCAAAAGTGAATGACTAAAATGTTGATTGTTAAGAACTGAACCCGGCCGCGACCGCTCTCCCAAAACATACGTCCAAACCATTTTTAGTTTCTTGTTTCACTTGTGGATGGCGCTTTCCAAACCCCAAACAATTTTAAGATTCTTTTATCAATTTGCCACTCCCAAACTATTTTAAGTTTCTTTTTCACTTGTAGATGGCGCTTTACCACTGACAAAAAGTTTCCAGCTCCTTTTCTTTTCACCGCTACGGGCGCTTCGCACCTGTTGGCACGAAACCGAAAAAAAGTTAAAGACTCCTACACGAATGCTAAAAAGAAAATTTGCAAAGGTGAATGACTAAAATGTTGATTGTTAAGAACTGGCCCCCGGCCGCGACCGCTCTCCCAAACATACTACCAAACACTTTTTAGTTTCTTGTTTCACTTGTGGATGGCGCTTTCCAAATCCCAAACAATTTTAAGATTCTTTTATCAATTTGCCACTCCCAAACTATTTTAAGTTTATTTTCCACTTGTAGACGGCGCTTTACCACCAACAAAAAATTTCCTGCTCCTTTTCTTTTCACCGCTACTGGCGCTTCTCAACTGTTGGCACGAAACCGAAAATAAGTTAAAGACTCAAAATTTGCAAAAGTGAATGACTAAAATGTTGATTGTTAAGAACTGAACCCGGCCGCGACCGCTCTCCCAAAACATACTTCCAAACCATTTTTAGTTTCTTGTTTCACTTGTGGATGGCGCTTTCCAAACCCCAAACAATTTTAAGATTCTTTTATCAATTTGCCACTCCCAAACTATTTTAAGTTTATTTTCCACTTGTAGACGGCGCTTTACCACCAACAAAAAATTTCCTGCTCCTTTTCTTTTCACCGCTACGGGCGCTTCGCACCTGTTGGCACGAAACCGAAAATAAGTTAAAGACTCAAAATTTGCAAAAGTGAATGACTAAAATGTTGATTGTTAAGAACTGAACCCGACCGCGACCGCTCTCCCAAAACATACTTCCAAACCATTTTTAGTTTCTTGTTTCACTTGTGGATGGCGCTTTCCAAATCCCAAACAATTTTAAGATTCTTTTATCAATTTGCCACTCCCAAACTATTTTAAGTTTCTTTTTCACTTGTAGATGGCGCTTTACCACTGGCAAAAAGTTTCCAGCTCCTTTTCTTTTCACCGCTACGGGCGCTTCGCACCTGTGGGCACGAAACCGAAAAAAAGTTAAAGACTCCTACACGAATGCTAAAAAGAAAATTTGCAAAGGTGAATGACTAAAATGTTGATTGTTAAGAACTGGCCCCCGGCCGCGACCGCTCTCCCAAACATACTACCAAACACTTTTTAGTTTCTTGTTTCACTTGTGGATTTCGCTTTCCAAATCCCAAACAATTTTAAGATTCTTTTATCAATTTGCCACTCCCAAACTATTTTAAGTTTCTTTTTCACTTGTAGATGGCGCTTTACCACTGACAAAAAGTTTCCAGCTCCTTTTCTTTTCACCGCTACGGGCGCTTCGCACCTGTTGGCACGAAACCGAAAATAAGTTAAAGGCTCCTACACGAATGCTAAAAAGAAAATTTGCAAAGGTGAATGACTAAAATGTTGATTGTTAAGAACTGGCCCCCGGCCGCGACCGCTCTCCCAAACATACTACCAAACACTTTTTAGTTTCTTGTTTCACTTGTGGATGGCGCTTTCCAAATCCCAAACAATTTTAAGATTCTTTTATCAATTTGCCACTCCCAAACTATTTTAAGTTTATTTTCCACTTGTAGACGGCGCTTTACCACCAACAAAAAATTTCCTGCTCCTTTTCTTTTCACCGCTACTGGCGCTTCTCAACTGTTGGCACGAAACCGAAAATAAGTTAAAGACTCAAAATTTGCAAAAGTGAATGACTAAAATGTTGATTGTTAAGAACTGAACCCGGCCGCGACCGCTCTCCCAAAACATACTTCCAAACCATTTTTAGTTTCTTGTTTCACTTGTGGATGGCGCTTTCCAAACCCCAAACAATTTTAAGATTCTTTTATCAATTTGCCACTCCCAAACTATTTTAAG
The DNA here is from genome assembly GCA_035045925.1 of Drosophila atripex. Classification (NCBI taxonomy): domain Eukaryota; kingdom Metazoa; phylum Arthropoda; class Insecta; order Diptera; family Drosophilidae; genus Drosophila; species Drosophila atripex. Next base: position 157,468 of record JAWNOP010000041.1, on the reverse strand, counting down.
TTTATTTTCCACTTGTAGACGGCGCTTTACCACCAACAAAAAATTTCCTGCTCCTTTTCTTTTCACCGCTACGGGCGCTTCTCAACTGTTGGCACGAAACCGAAAATAAGTTAAAGACTCAAAATTTGCAAAAGTGAATGACTAAAATGTTGATTGTTAAGAACTGAACCCGACCGCGACCGCTCTCCCAAAACATACTTCCAAACCATTTTTAGTTTCTTGTTTCACTTGTGGATGGCGCTTTCCAAATCCCAAACAATTTTAAGATTCTTTTATCAATTTGCCACTCCCAAACTATTTTAAGTTTCTTTTTAACTTGTATATGGCGCTATATTAAGTTTCTTTTTCACTTGTAAACAGCGCTTTACCACTAACAAAAAATTTCCCGCTTCTCAACTGTTGGCACGAAACCAAAAATAAGTTAGAGACTCCTACACGAATGCTATAAAGAAAATTGGCAAATGTGAATGACAAATATTTTGATTGTTAAGAACTGGCCACCGGGCGCGACCGCTCTCCCAAAACATACTCCCAAACAATTTTTAGTTTCTTGTTTCACTTGTGGATGGCGCTTTCCAAATCCCAAACAATTTTAAGATTCTTTTCTCAATTTTCCACTCCCAAACTATTTTAAGTCTCTTTTTCACTTATAGACGGCGCTATTTTAAGTATCTTTTTCACTTGTAGACGTCACTTTACCACTAACAAAAAATTTCCCGCTCCTTTTCTTTTCACCACTACGGGCGTTGCTCAACTGTTGGCACGAAACCGAAAATAAGTTAAAGACTCCTACACGAATGCTAAAAAGAAAATTTGCAAAGGTGAATGACTAAAATGTTCATTGTTAAGAACATACTTCCAAACAATTTTTAGTCTCTTGATTCACTTGTGGATGGCGCTTTCCAAATCCCAAACTATTTAAGATTCTTTTCTTACTTACCCACTCCCAAACTATTTTAAGTTTATTTTTCACTTGTAGACGGCGTATACCACCAACAAAAAATTTCCTGCTCCTTTTCTTTTCACCGCTACTGGCGCTTCTCAACTGTTGGCACGAAACCGAAAATAAGTTAAAGACTCAAAATTTGCAAAAGTGAATGACTAAAATGTTGATTGTTAAGAACTGAACCCGGCCGCGACCGCTCTCCCAAAACATACGTCCAAACCATTTTTAGTTTCTTGTTTCACTTGTGGATGGCGCTTTCCAAACCCCAAACAATTTTAAGATTCTTTTATCAATTTGCCACTCCCAAACTATTTTAAGTTTCTTTTTCACTTGTAGATGGCGCTTTACCACTGACAAAAAGTTTCCAGCTCCTTTTCTTTTCACCGCTACGGGCGCTTCGCACCTGTTGGCACGAAACCGAAAAAAAGTTAAAGACTCCTACACGAATGCTAAAAAGAAAATTTGCAAAGGTGAATGACTAAAATGTTGATTGTTAAGAACTGGCCCCCGGCCGCGACCGCTCTCCCAAACATACTACCAAACACTTTTTAGTTTCTTGTTTCACTTGTGGATTTCGATTTCCAAATCCCAAACAATTTTAAGATTCTTTTATCAATTTGCCACTCCCAAACTATTTTAAGTTTCTTTTTCACTTGTAGATGGCGCTTTACCACTGACAAAAAGTTTCCAGCTCCTTTTCTTTTCACCGCTACGGGCGCTTCGCACCTGTTAGCACGAAACCGAAAATAAGTTAAAGACTCCAACACGAATGCTAAAAAGAAAATTTGCAAAGGTGAATGACAAATATTTTGATTGTTAAGAACTGGCCCCCGGCCGCGACCGCTCTCCCAAACATACTACCAAATACTTTTTAGTTTCTTGTTTCACTTGTGGATGGCGCTTTCCAAATCCCAAACAATTTTAAGATTCTTTTATCAATTTGCCACTCCCAAACTATTTTAAGTTTATTTTCCACTTGTAGACGGCGCTTTACCACCAACAAAAAATTTCCTGCTCCTTTTCTTTTCACCGCTACGGGCGCTTCGCACCTGTTGGCACGAAACCGAAAATAAGTTAAAGACTCCTACACGAATGCTAAAAAGAAAATTTGCAAAGGTGAATGACTAAAATGTTGATTGTTAAGAACTGGCCCCCGGCCGCGACCGCTCTCCCAAACATACTACCAAACACTTTTTAGTTTCTTGTTTCACTTGTGGATGGCGCTTTCCAAATCCCAAACAATTTTAAGATTCTTTTATCAATTTGCCACTCCCAAACTATTTTAAGTTTATTTTCCACTTGTAGACGGCGCTTTACCACCAACAAAAAATTTCCTGCTCCTTTTCTTTTCACCGCTACTGGCGCTTCTCAACTGTTGGCACGAAACCGAAAATAAGTTAAAGACTCAAAATTTGCAAAAGTGAATGACTAAAATGTTGATTGTTAAGAACTGGCCCCCGGCCGCGACCGCTCTCCCAAAACATACTTCCAAACAATTTTTAGTTTCTTGTTTCACTTGTGGATGGCGCTTTCCAAATTCCAAACAATTTTAAGATTATTTTCTCAATTTGCCATTCCCAAACTATTTTAAGTCTCTTTTTCACTTGTAGACGGCACTATTTTAAGTCTCTTTTTCACTTTTGTTGTTTCTTGTTGTTTACCACTGACAAAAAGTTTCCAGCTCCTTTTCTTTTCACCGCTACGGGCGCTTCGCACCTGTTGGCATAAAACCGAAAATAAGTTAAAGACCCCTACACGAATGCTAAAAAAAAATTTGCAAAAGTGAATGACTAAAATGTTGATTGTTAAGAACTGAACCCGGCCGCGACCGCTCTCCCAAAACATACTTCCAAACCATTTTTAGTTTCTTGTTTCACTTGTGGATGGCGCTTTCCAAACCCCAAACAATTTTAAGATTCTTTTATCAATTTGCCACTCCCAAACTATTTTAAGTTTCTTTTTCACTTGTATATGGCGCTATATTAAGTTTCTTTTTCACTTGTAAACAGCGCTTTACCACTAACAAAAAATTTCCCGCTTCTCAACTGTTGGCACGAAACCAAAAATAAGTTAAAGACTCAAAATTTGCAAAAGTGAATGACTAAAATGTTGATTGTTAAGAACTGAACCCGACCGCGACCGCTCTCCCAAAACATACTTCCAAACACTTTTTAGTTTCTTGTTTCACTTGTGGATGGCGCTTTCCAAATCCCAAACAATTTTAAGATTCTTTTATCAATTTGCCACTCCCAAACTATTTTAAGTTTATTTTCCACTTGTAGACGGCGCTTTACCACCAACAAAAAATTTCCTGCTCCTTTTCTTTTCACCGCTACGGGCGCTTCGCACCTGTTGGCACGAAACCGAAAATAAGTTAAAGACTCCTACACGAATGCTAAAAAGAAAATTGGCAAGTGTGAATGACAAATATTTTGATTGTTAAGAACTGGCCACCGGTCGCGACCGCTCTCCCAAAACATACTCCCAAACAATTTTTAGTTTCTTGTTTCACTTTGGATGGCGCTTTCCAAATCCAAAACAATTTTAAGATTCTTTTATCAATTTGCCACTCCCAAACTATTTAAAGTTTATTTTCCACTTGTAGACGGCGCTTTACCACCAACAAAAAATTTCCTGCTCCTTTTCTTTTCACCGCTACTGGCGCTTCTCAACTGTTGGCACGAAACCGAAAATAAGTTAAAGACTCCTACACGAATGCTAAAAAGAAAATTTGCAAAGGTGAATGACAAATATTTTGATTGTTAAGAACTGGCCCCCGGCCGCGACCGCTCTCCCAAACATACTACCAAACACTTTTTAGTTTCTTGTTTCACTTGTGGATGGCGCTTTCCAAATCCCAAACAATTTTAAGATTCTTTTATCAATTTGCCACTCCCAAACTATTTTAAGTTTATTTTCCACTTGTAGACGGCGCTTTACCACCAACAAAAAATTTCCTGCTCCTTTTCTTTTCACCGCTACGGGCGCTTCGCACCTGTTGGCACGAAACCGAAAATAAGTTAAAGACTCCTACACGAATGCTAAAAAGAAAATTTGCAAAGGTGAATGACTAAAATGTTGATTGTTAAGAACTGGCCCCCGGCCGCGACCGCTCTCCCAAACATACTACCAAACACTTTTTAGTTTCTTGTTTCACTTGTGGATTTCGCTTTCCAAATCCCAAACAATTTTAAGATTCTTTTATCAATTTGCCACTCCCAAACTATTTTAAGTTTCTTTTTCACTTGTAGATGGCGCTTTACCACTGACAAAAAGTTTCCAGCTCCTTTTCTTTTCACCGCTACGGGCGCTTCGCACCTGTTGGCACGAAACCGAAAATAAGTTAAAGACTCCTACACGAATGCTAAAAAGAAAATTTGCAAAGGTGAATGACAAATATTTTGATTGTTAAGAACTGGCCCCCGGCCGCGACCGCTCTCCCAAACATACTACCAAACACTTTTTAGTTTCTTGTTTCACTTGTGGATGGCGCTTTCCAAATCCCAAACAATTTTAAGATTCTTTTATCAATTTGCCACTCCCAAACTATTTTAAGTTTATTTTCCACTTGTAGACGGCGCTTTACCACCAACAAAAAATTTCCTGCTCCTTTTCTTTTCACCGCTACGGGCGCTTCGCACCTGTTGGCACGAAACCGAAAATAAGTTAAAGACTCCTACACGAATGCTAAAAAGAAAATTTGCAAAGGTGAATGACTAAAATGTTGATTGTTAAGAACTGGCCCCCGGCCGCGACCGCTCTCCCAAACATACTACCAAACACTTTTTAGTTTCTTGTTTCACTTGTGGATGGCGCTTTCCAAATCCCAAACAATTTTAAGATTCTTTTATCAATTTGCCACTCCCAAACTATTTTAAGTTTATTTTCCACTTGTAGACGGCGCTTTACCACCAACAAAAAATTTCCTGCTCCTTTTCTTTTCACCGCTACTGGCGCTTCTCAACTGTTGGCACGAAACCGAAAATAAGTTAAAGACTCAAAATTTGCAAAAGTGAATGACTAAAATGTTGATTGTTAAGAACTGGCCCCCGGCCGCGACCGCTCTCCCAAAACATACTTCCAAACAATTTTTAGTTTCTTGTTTCACTTGTGGATGGCGCTTTCCAAATTCCAAACAATTTTAAGATTATTTTCTCAATTTGCCATTCCCAAACTATTTTAAGTCTCTTTTTCACTTGTAGACGGCACTATTTTAAGTCTCTTTTTCACTTTTGTTGTTTCTTGTTGTTTACCACTGACAAAAAGTTTCCAGCTCCTTTTCTTTTCACCGCTACGGGCGCTTCGCACCTGTTGGCATAAAACCGAAAATAAGTTAAAGACCCCTACACGAATGCTAAAAAAAAAATTTGCAAAAGTGAATGACTAAAATGTTGATTGTTAAGAACTGAACCCGGCCGCGACCGCTCTCCCAAAACATACTTCCAAACCATTTTTAGTTTCTTGTTTCACTTGTGGATGGCGCTTTCCAAACCCCAAACAATTTTAAGATTCTTTTATCAATTTGCCACTCCCAAACTATTTTAAGTTTCTTTTTCACTTGTATATGGCGCTATATTAAGTTTCTTTTTCACTTGTAAACAGCGCTTTACCACTAACAAAAAATTTCCCGCTTCTCAACTGTTGGCACGAAACCAAAAATAAGTTAAAGACTCAAAATTTGCAAAAGTGAATGACTAAAATGTTGATTGTTAAGAACTGAACCCGACCGCGACCGCTCTCCCAAAACATACTTCCAAACACTTTTTAGTTTCTTGTTTCACTTGTGGATGGCGCTTTCCAAATCCCAAACAATTTTAAGATTCTTTTATCAATTTGCCACTCCCAAACTATTTTAAGTTTATTTTCCACTTGTAGACGGCGCTTTACCACCAACAAAAAATTTCCTGCTCCTTTTCTTTTCACCGCTACGGGCGCTTCGCACCTGTTGGCACGAAACCGAAAATAAGTTAAAGACTCCTACACGAATGCTAAAAAGAAAATTGGCAAGTGTGAATGACAAATATTTTGATTGTTAAGAACTGGCCACCGGTCGCGACCGCTCTCCCAAAACATACTCCCAAACAATTTTTAGTTTCTTGTTTCACTTTGGATGGCGCTTTCCAAATCCAAAACAATTTTAAGATTCTTTTATCAATTTGCCACTCCCAAACTATTTAAAGTTTATTTTCCACTTGTAGACGGCGCTTTACCACCAACAAAAAATTTCCTGCTCCTTTTCTTTTCACCGCTACTGGCGCTTCTCAACTGTTGGCACGAAACCGAAAATAAGTTAAAGACTCCTACACGAATGCTAAAAAGAAAATTTGCAAAGGTGAATGACAAATATTTTGATTGTTAAGAACTGGCCCCCGGCCGCGACCGCTCTCCCAAACATACTACCAAACACTTTTTAGTTTCTTGTTTCACTTGTGGATGGCGCTTTCCAAATCCCAAACAATTTTAAGATTCTTTTATCAATTTGCCACTCCCAAACTATTTTAAGTTTATTTTCCACTTGTAGACGGCGCTTTACCACCAACAAAAAATTTCCTGCTCCTTTTCTTTTCACCGCTACGGGCGCTTCGCACCTGTTGGCACGAAACCGAAAATAAGTTAAAGACTCCTACACGAATGCTAAAAAGAAAATTTGCAAAGGTGAATGACTAAAATGTTGATTGTTAAGAACTGGCCCCCGGCCGCGACCGCTCTCCCAAACATACTACCAAACACTTTTTAGTTTCTTGTTTCACTTGTGGATGGCGCTTTCCAAATCCCAAACAATTTTAAGATTCTTTTATCAATTTGCCACTCCCAAACTATTTTAAGTTTATTTTCCACTTGTAGACGGCGCTTTACCACCAACAAAAAATTTCCTGCTCCTTTTCTTTTCACCGCTACTGGCGCTTCTCAACTGTTGGCACGAAACCGAAAATAAGTTAAAGACTCAAAATTTGCAAAAGTGAATGACTAAAATGTTGATTGTTAAGAACTGGCCCCCGGCCGCGACCGCTCTCCCAAAACATACTTCCAAACACTTTTTAGTTTCTTGTTTCACTTGTGGATGGCGCTTTCCAAATCCCAAACAATTTTAAGATTATTTTCTCAATTTGCCATTCCCAAACTATTTTAAGTTTATTTTCCACTTGTAGACGGCGCTTTACCACCAACAAAAAATTTCCTGCTCCTTTTCTTTTCACCGCTACGGGCGCTTCGCACCTGTTGGCACGAAACCGAAAATAAGTTAAAGACTCCTACACGAATGCTAAAAAGAAAATTGGCAAATGTGAATGACAAATATTTTGATTGTTAAGAACTGGCCACCGGTCGCGACCGCTCTCCCAAAACATACTCCCAAACAATTTTTAGTTTCTTGTTTCACTTGTGGATGGCGCTTTCCAAATCCAAAACAATTTTAAGATTCTTTTATCAATTTGCCACTCCCAAACTATTTAAAGTTTATTTTCCACTTGTAGACGGCGCTTTACCACCAACAAAAAATTTCCTGCTCCTTTTCTTTTCACCGCTACTGGCGCTTCTCAACTGTTGGCACGAAACCGAAAATAAGTTAAAGACTCAAAATTTGCAAAAGTGAATGACTAAAATGTTGATTGTTAAGAACTGTACCCGGCCGCGACCGCTCTCCCAAAACATACTTCCAAACCATTTTTAGTTTCTTGTTTCACTTGTGGATGGCGCTTTCCAAATCCCAAACAATTTTAAGATTCTTTTCTCAATTTTCCACTCCCAAACTATTTTAAGTTTCTTTTTCACTTGTAGATGGCGCTTTACCACTGACAAAAAGTTTCCAGCTCCTTTTCTTTTCACCGCTACGGGCGCTTCGCACCTGTTGGCATAAAACCAAAAATAAGTTAGAGACTCCTACACGAATGCTATAAAGAAAATTGGCAAATGTGAATGACAAATATTTTGATTGTAAAGAACTGGCCACCGGTCGCGACCGCTCTCCCAAAAACATACTCCCAAACAATTTTTAGTTTCTTGTTTCACTTGTGGATGGCGCTTTCCAAATCCCAAACAATTTTAAGATTCTTTTATCAATTTTCCACTACCAAACTATTTTAAGTTTCTTTTCACTTTTAAGCGGCGCTTTACCACTGACAAAAAATTTCCCGCTCCTTTTCTTTTCACCACTACGGGCGCTGCTCAACTGTTGGCACGAAACCGAAAATAAGTTAAAGACTCCTACACGAATGCTAAAAAGAAAATTTGCAAAGGTGAATGACTAACATGTTCATTGTTAAGAACATACTTCCAAACAATTTTTAGTCTCTTGATTCACTTGTAGATGGCGCTTTCCAAATCCCAAACTATTTTAAGATTCTTTTCTTACTTACCCACTCCCAAACTATTTTAAGTTTATTTTTCACTTGTAGACGGCGCTTTACCACCAACAAAAAATTTCTTGCTCCTTTTCTTTTCACCGCTACTGGCGCTTCTCAACTGTTGGCACGAAACCGAAAATAAGTTAAAGACTCAAAATTTGCAAAAGTGAATGACTAAAATGGTGATTGTTAAGAACTGAACCCGGCCGCGACCGCTCTCCCAAAACATACTACCAAACACTTTTTAGTTTCTTGTTTCACTTGTGGATGGCGCTTTCCAAATCCCAAACAATTTTAAGATTCTTTTCTCAATTTTCCACTCCCAAACTATTTTAAGTTTCTTTTTCACTTGTAGATGGCGCTTTACCACTGACAAAAAGTTTCCAGCTCCTTTTCTTTTCACCGCTACGGGCGCTTCGCACCTGTTGGCACGAAACCGAAAATAAGTTAAAGACTCCAACACGAATGCTAAAAAGAAAATTTGCAAAGGTGAATGACTAAAATGTTGATTGTTAAGAACTGGCCCCCGGCCGCGACCGCTCTCCCAAAACATACTACCAAACACTTTTTAGTTTCTTGTTTCACTTGTGGATGGCGCTTTCCAAATCCCAAACAATTTTAAGATTCTTTTCTCAATTTTCCACTCCCAAACTATTTTAAGTTTCTTTTTCACTTGTAGATGGCGCTTTCCAAATCCCAAACAATTTTAAGATTATTTTCTCAATTTGCCATTCCCAAACTATTTTAAGTTTATTTTCCACTTGTAGACGGCGCTTTACCACCAACAAAAAATTTCCTGCTCCTTTTCTTTTCACCGCTACGGGCGCTTCGCACCTGTTGGCACGAAACCGAAAATAAGTTAAAGACTCAAAATTTGCAAAAGTGAATGACTAAAATGTTGATTGTTAAGAACTGTACCCGGCCGCGACCGCTCTCCCAAAACATACTTCCAAATCATTTTTAGTTTCTTGTTTCACTTGTGGATGGCGCTTTCCAAATCCCAAACAATTTTAAGATTCTTTTATCAATTTGCCACTCCCAAACTATTTAAAGTTTATTTTCCACTTGTAGACGGCGCTTTACCACCAACAAAAAATTTCCTGCTCCTTTTCTTTTCACCGCTACTGGCGCTTCTCAACTGTTGGCACGAAACCGAAAATAAGTTAAAGACTCAAAATTTGCAAAAGTGAATGACTAAAATGTTGATTGTTAAGAACTGTACCCGGCCGCGACCGCTCTCCCAAAACATACTTCCAAATCATTTTTAGTTTCTTGTTTCACTTGTGGATGGCGCTTTCCAAATCCCAAACAATTTTAAGATTCTTTTATCAATTTTCCACTACCAAACTATTTTAAGTTTCTTTTCACTTTTAGACGGCGCTTTACCACTGACAAAAAATTTCCCGCTCCTTTTCTTTTCACCACTACGGGCGCTGCTCAACTGTTGGCACGAAACCGAAAATAAGTTAAAGACTCCTACACGAATGCTAAAAAGAAAATTTGCAAAGGTGAATGACTAACATGTTCATTGTTAAGAACATACTTCCAAACAATTTTTAGTCTCTTGATTCACTTGTAGATGGCGCTTTCCAAATCCCAAACTATTTTAAGATTCTTTTCTTACTTACCCACTCCCAAACTATTTTAAGTTTATTTTTCACTTGTAGACGGCGCTTTACCACCAACAAAAAATTTCTTGCTCCTTTTCTTTTCACCGCTACTGGCGCTTCTCAACTGTTGGCACGAAACCGAAAATAAGTTAAAGACTCAAAATTTGCAAAAGTGAATGACTAAAATGGTGATTGTTAAGAACTGAACCCGGCCGCGACCGCTCTCCCAAAACATACTACCAAACACTTTTTAGTTTCTTGTTTCACTTGTGGATGGCGCTTTCCAAATCCCAAACAATTTTAAGATTCTTTTCTCAATTTTCCACTCCCAAACTATTTTAAGTTTCTTTTTCACTTGTAGATGGCGCTTTACCACTGACAAAAAGTTTCCAGCTCCTTTTCTTTTCACCGCTACGGGCGCTTCGCACCTGTTGGCACGAAACCGAAAATAAGTTAAAGACTCCTACACGAATGCTAAAAAGAAAATTTGCAAAGGTGAATGACTAAAATGTTGATTGTTAAGAACTGGCCCCCGGCCGCGACCGCTCTCCCAAAACATACTACCAAACACTTTTTAGTTTCTTGTTTCACTTGTGGATGGCGCTTTCCAAATCCCAAACAATTTTAAGATTCTTTTCTCAATTTTCCACTCCCAAACTATTTTAAGTTTCTTTTTCACTTGTAGATGGCGCTTTACCACTGACAAAAAGTTTCCAGCTCCTTTTCTTTTCACCACTACGGGCGCTTCGCACCTGTTGGCATAAAACCAAAAATAAGTTAAAGACTCCTACACGAATGCTATAAAGAAATTTGGCAAATGTGAATGACAAACATTTTGATTGTAAAGAACTGGCCACCGGTCGCGACCGCTCTCCCAAAACATACTCCCAAACAATTTTTAGTTTCTTGTTTCATTTGTGGATGGCGCTTTCCAAATCCCAAACAATTTTAAGATTCTTTTATCAATTTTCCACTACCAAACTATTTTAAGTTTCTTTTTCACTTTTAGACGGCGCTTTACCACTGACAAAAAATTTCCCGCTCCTTTTCTTTTCACCACTACGGGCGCTGCTCAACTGTTGGCACGAAACCGAAAATAAGTTAAAGACTCCTACACGAATGCTAAAAAGAAAATTTGCAAAGGTGAATGACTAAAATGTTCATTGTGAAGAACATACTTCCAAACAATTTTTAGTCTCTTGATTCACTTGTGGATGGCGCTTTCCAAATCCCAAACTATTTTAAGATTCTTTTCTTACTTACCCACTCCCAAACTATTTTAAGTTTATTTTTCACTTGTAGACGGCGCTTTACCACCAACAAAAAATTTCCTGCTCCTTTTCTTTTCACCGCTACTACCGCTACGGCTACGGCCGCGACCGCTCTCCCAAAACATACTTCCAAACCATTTTTAGTTTCTTGTTTCACTTGTGGATGGCGCTTTCCAAATCCCAAACAATTTAAAGATTCTTTTATCAATTTTCCACTCCCAAACTATTTTAAGTTTCTTTTTCACTTGTAGATGGCGCTTTACCACTGAAAAAAGTTTCCAGCTCCTTTTCTTTTCACCGCTACGGGCGCTTCGCACCTGTTGGCATAAAACCGAAAATAAGTTAAAGACCCCTACACGAATGCTAAAAAGAAAATTTGCAAAGGTAAATGACTAAAATGTTGATTGTTAAGAACTGGCCCCCGGCCGCGACCGCTCTCCCAAAACATACTACCAAACACTTTTTAGTTTCTTGTTTCACTTGTGGATGGCGCTTTCCAAATCCCAAACAATTTTAAGATTCTTTTCTCAATTTTCCACTCCCAAACTATTTTAAGTTTCTTTTTCACTTGTAGATAACGCTTTACCACTGACAAAAAGTTTCCAGCTCCTTTTTTTTTCACCGCTACGGGCGCTTCGCACCTGTTGGCACGAAACCGAAAATAAGTTAAAGACTCCTACACGAATGCTAAAAAGAAAATTTGCAAAGGTGAATGACTTAAATGTTGATTGTTAAGAACTGGCCCCCGGCCGCGACCGCTCTCCCAAAACATACTACCAAACACTTTTTAGTTTCTTGTTTCACTTGTGGATGGCGCTTTCCAAATCCCAAACAATTTTAAGATTCTTTTCTCAATTTTCCACTCCCAAACTATTTTAAGTTTCTTTTTCACTTGTAGATGGCGCTTTACCACTGACAAAAAGTTTCCAGCTCCTTTTCTTTTCACCGCTACGGGCGCTTCGCACCTGTTGGCACGAAACCGAAAATAAGTTAAAGACTCCTACACGAATGCTAAAAAGAAAATTTGCAAAGGTGAATGACTAAAATGTTGATTGTTAAGAACTGGCCCCCGGCCGCGACCGCTCTCCCAAAACATACTACCAAACACTTTTTAGTTTCTTGTTTCACTTGTGGATGGCGCTTTCCAAATCCCAAACAATTTTAAGATTCTTTTCTCAATTTTCCACTCCCAAACTATTTTAAGTTTCTTTTTCACTTGTAGATGGCGCTTTACCACTGACAAAAAGTTTCCAGCTCCTTTTCTTTTCACCACTACGGGCGCTTCGCACCTGTTGGCATAAAACCAAAAATAAGTTAAAGACTCCTACACGAATGCTATAAAGAAATTTGGCAAATGTGAATGACAAACATTTTGATTGTAAAGAACTGGCCACCGGTCGCGACCGCTCTCCCAAAACATACTCCCAAACAATTTTTAGTTTCTTGTTTCATTTGTGGATGGCGCTTTCCAAATCCCAAACAATTTTAAGATTCTTTTATCAATTTTCCACTACCAAACTATTTTAAGTTTCTTTTTCACTTTTAGACGGCGCTTTACCACTGACAAAAAATTTCCCGCTCCTTTTCTTTTCACCACTACGGGCGCTGCTCAACTGTTGGCACGAAACCGAAAATAAGTTAAAGACTCCTACACGAATGCTAAAAAGAAAATTTGCAAAGGTGAATGACTAAAATGTTCATTGTGAAGAACATACTTCCAAACAATTTTTAGTCTCTTGATTCACTTGTGGATGGCGCTTTCCAAATCCCAAACTATTTTAAGATTCTTTTCTTACTTACCCACTCCCAAACTATTTTAAGTTTATTTTTCACTTGTAGACGGCGCTTTACCACCAACAAAAAATTTCCTGCTCCTTTTCTTTTCACCGCTACTACCGCTACGGCTACGGCCGCGACCGCTCTCCCAAAACATACTTCCAAACCATTTTTAGTTTCTTGTTTCACTTGTGGATGGCGCTTTCCAAATCCCAAACAATTTAAAGATTCTTTTATCAATTTTCCACTCCCAAACTATTTTAAGTTTCTTTTTCACTTGTAGATGGCGCTTTACCACTGAAAAAAGTTTCCAGCTCCTTTTCTTTTCACCGCTACGGGCGCTTCGCACCTGTTGGCATAAAACCGAAAATAAGTTAAAGACCCCTACACGAATGCTAAAAAGAAAATTTGCAAAGGTAAATGACTAAAATGTTGATTGTTAAGAACTGGCCCCCGGCCGCGACCGCTCTCCCAAAACATACTACCAAACACTTTTTAGTTTCTTGTTTCACTTGTGGATGGCGCTTTCCAAATCCCAAACAATTTTAAGATTCTTTTCTCAATTTTCCACTCCCAAACTATTTTAAGTTTCTTTTTCACTTGTAGATAACGCTTTACCACTGACAAAAAGTTTCCAGCTCCTTTTTTTTTCACCGCTACGGGCGCTTCGCACCTGTTGGCACGAAACCGAAAATAAGTTAAAGACTCCTACACGAATGCTAAAAAGAAAATTTGCAAAGGTGAATGACTTAAATGTTGATTGTTAAGAACTGGCCCCCGGCCGCGACCGCTCTCCCAAAACATACTACCAAACACTTTTTAGTTTCTTGTTTCACTTGTGGATGGCGCTTTCCAAATCCCAAACAATTTAACGATTCTTTTATCAATTTGCCACTCCCAAACTATTTTAAGTTTCTTTTTCACTTGTAGATGGCGCTTTACCACTGACAAAAAGTTTCCAGCTCCTTTTCTTTTCACCGCTACGGGCGCTTCGCACCTGTTGGCATAAAACCGAAAATAAGTTAAAGACTCCTACACGAATGCTAAAAAGAAAATTTGCAAAGGTGAATGACTAAAATGTTGATTGTTACGAACTGGCCTCCGGCCGCGACCGCTCTCCCAAAACATACTACCAAACACTTTTTAGTTTCTTGTTTCACTTGTGGATGGCGCTTTCCAAATCCCAAACAATTTTAAGATTCTTTTCTCAATTTTCCACTCCCAAACTATTTTAAGTTTCTTTTTCACTTGTAGATGGCGCTTTACCACTGACAAAAAGTTTCCAGCTCCTTTTCTTTCACCGCTACGGGCGCTTCGCACCTGTTGGCATAAAACCAAAAATAAGTTAGAGACTCCTACACGATTGCTATAAAGAAAATTGGCAAATGTGAATGACAAATATTTTGATTGTTAAGAACTGGACCCGGCCGCGACCGCTCTCCCAAAACATACTTCCAAACCATTTTTAAATTCTTGTTTCACTTGTGGATGGCGCTTTCCAAATCCCAAACAATTTTAAGATTCTTTTCTCAATTTTCCACTCCCAAACTATTTTAAGTTTCTTTTTCACTTGTAGATGGCGCTTTACCACTGACAAAAAGTTTCCAGCTCCTTTTCTTTTCACCGCTACGGGCGCTTCGCACCTGTTGGCACGAAACCGAAAATAAGTTAAAGACTTCTACACGAATGCTAAAAAGAAAATTTGCAAGGTGAATGACTAAAATGTTGATTGTTAAGAACTGGCCCCCGGCCGCGACCGCTCTCCCAAAACATACTACCAAACACTTTTTAGTTTCTTGTTGCACTTGTGAATGGCGCTTTCCAAATCCCAAACAATTTTAAGATTCTTTTATCAATTTGCCACTCCCAAACTATTTTAAGTTTCTTTTTCACTTGTAGATGGCGCTTTACCACTGACAAAAAGTTTCCAGCTCCTTTTCTTTCACCGCTACGGGCGCTTCGCACCTGTTGGCATAAAACCAAAAATAAGTTAGAGACTCCTACACGATTGCTATAAAGAAAATTGGCAAATGTGAATGACAAATATTTTGATTGTTAAGAACTGGACCCGGCCGCGACCGCTCTCCCAAAACATACTTCCAAACCATTTTTAAATTCTTGTTTCACTTGTGGATGGCGCTTTCCAAATCCCAAACAATTTAACGATTCTTTTATCAATTTGCCACTCCCAAACTATTTTAAGTTTCTTTTTCACTTGTAGATGGCGCTTTACCACTGACAAAAAGTTTCCAGCTCCTTTTCTTTTCACCGCTACGGGCGCTTCGCACCTGTTGTCACGAAACCGAAAATAAGTTAAAGACTCCTACACGAATGCTAAAAAGAAAATTTGCAAAGGTGAATGACTAAAATGTTCATTGTTAAGAACATACTTCCAAACAATTTTTAGTCTCTTGATTCACTTGTGGATGGCGCTTTCCAAATCCCAAACAATTTAAAGATTCTTTTATCAATTTGCCACTCCCAAACTATTTTAAGTTTCTTTTTCACTTGTAGATGGCGCTTTACCACTGACAAAAAGTTTCCAGCTCCTTTTCTTTTCACCGCTACGGGCGCTTCGCACGTGTTGGCATAAAACCGAAAATAAGTTAAAGACTCCTACACGAATGCTAAAAAGAAAATTTGCAAAGGTAAATGACTAAAATGTTGATTGTTAAGAACTGGCCCCCGGCCGCGACCGCTCTCCCAAAACATACTACCAAACACTTTTTAGTTTCTTGTTTCACTTGTGGATGGCGCTTTCCAAATCCCAAACAATTTAAAGATCCTTTTATCAATTTGCCACTCCCAAACTATTTTAAGTTTCTTTTTCACTTGTAGATGGCGCTTTACCACTGACAAAAAGTTTCCAGCGCCTTTTCTTTTCACCGCTACGGGCGCTTCGCACCTGTTGGCATAAAACCAAAAATATGTTAGAGACTCCTACACGAATGCTATAAAGAAAATTGGCAAATGTGAATGACAAATATTTTGATTGTTAAGAACTGGCCACCGGTCGCGACCGCTCTCCCAAAACATACTCCCAAACACTTTTTAGTTTCTTGTTTCACTTGTGGTTGGCGCTTTCCAAATCCCAAACAATTTTAAGATTCTTTTATCAATTTGCCACTCCCAAACTATTTTAAGTATCTTTTTCACTTGTAGATGGCGCTTTACCACTAACAAAAAATTTCCTGCTCCTTTTCTTTTCACCGCTACTACCGCTACGGCTACGGCCGCCACCGCTCTCCCAAAACATACTGGATGGATGGCGCTTTCCAAATCCCAAACAATTTTAAGATTCTTTTCTCAATTTTCCACTCCCAAACTATTTTAAGTTTCTTTTTCACTTGTAGATGGCGCTTTACCACTGACAAAAAGTTTCCAGCTCCTTTTCTTTTCACCGCTACGGGCGCTTCGCACCTGTTGGCACGAAACCGAAAATAAGTTAAAGACTTCTACACGAATGCTAAAAAGAAAATTTGCAAAGGTAAATGACTAAAATGTTGATTGTTAAGAACTGGCCCCGGCCGCGACCGCTCTCCCAAAACATACTACCAAACACTTTTTAGTTTCTTGTTTCACTTGTGGATGGCGCTTTCCAAATCCCAAACAATTTTAAGATTCTTTTCTCAATTTTCCACTCCCAAACTATTTTAAGTTTCTTTTTCACTTGTAGATAACGCTTTACCACTGACAAAAAGTTTCCAGCTCCTTTTCTTTTCACCGCTACGGGCGCTTCGCACCTGTTGGCACGAAACCGAAAATAAGTTAAAGACTCCTACACGAATGCTAAAAAGAAAATTTGCAAAGGTGAATGACTAAAATGTTGATTGTTAAGAACTGGCCCCCGGCCGCGACCGCTCTCCCAAAACATACTACCAACCACTTTTTAGTTTCTTGTTTCACTTGTGGATGGCGCTTTCCAAATTCCAAACAATTTTAAGATTATTTTCTCAATTTTCCACTCCCAAACTATTTTAAGTTTCTTTTTCACTTGTAGATGGCGCTTTACCACTGACAAAAAGTTTCCAGCTCCTTTTCTTTTCACCGCTACGGTCGCTTCGCACCTGTTGGCATAAAACCGAAAATAAGTTAAAGACCCCTACACGAATGCTAAAAAAAAAATTTGCAATAGTGAATGACTAAAATGTTGATTGTTAAGAACTGGCCCCCGGCCGCGACCGCTCTCCCAAAACATACTACCAACCACTTTTTAGTTTCTTGTTTCACTTGTGGATGGCGCTTTCCAAATCCCAAACAATTTAACGATTCTTTTATCAATTTTCCACTCCCAAACTATTTTAAGTTTCTTTTTCACTTGTAGATGGCGCTTTACCACTGACAAAAAGTTTCCAGCTCCTTTTCTTTTCACCGCTACGGGCGCTTCGCACCTGTTGGCATAAAACCGAAAATAAGTTAAAGACTCCTACACGAATACTAAAAAGAAAATTTGCAAAGGTGAATGACTAAAATGTTGATTGTTACGAACTGGCCTCCGGCCGCGACCGCTCTCCCAAAACATACTACCAAACACTTTTTAGTTTCTTGTTTCACTTGTGGATGGCGCTTTCCAAATCCCAAACAATTTTAAGATTCTTTTCTCAATTTTCCACTCCCAAACTATTTTAAGTTTCTTTTTCACTTGTAGATGGCGCTTTACCACTGACAAAAAGTTTCCAGCTCCTTTTCTTTCACCGCTACGGGCGCTTCGCACCTGTTGGCATAAAACCAAAAATAAGTTAGAGACTCCTACACGAATGCTATAAAGAAAATTGGCAAATGTGAATGACAAATATTTTGATTGTTAAGAACTGGACCCGGCCGCGACCGCTCTCCCAAAACATACTTCCAAACCATTTTTAAATTCTTGTTTCACTTGTGAATGGCGCTTTCCAAATCCCAAACAATTTTAAGATTCTTTTCTCAATTTTCCACTCCCAAACTATTTTAAGTTTCTTTTTCACTTGTAGATGGCGCTTTACCACTGACAAAAAGTTTCCAGCTCCTTTTCTTTTCACCGCTACGGGCGCTTCGCACCTGTTGGCACGAAACCGAAAATAAGTTAAAGACTTCTACACGAATGCTAAAAAGAAAATTTGCAAGGTTAATGACTAAAATGTTGATTGTTAAGAACTGGCCCCCGGCCGCGACCGCTCTCCCAAAACATACTACCAAACACTTTTTAGTTTCTTGTTGCACTTGTGAATGGCGCTTTCCAAATCCCAAACAATTTTAAGATTCTTTTATCAATTTGCCACTCCCAAACTATTTTAAGTTTCTTTTTCACTTGTAGATGGCGCTTTACCACTGACAAAAAGTTTCCAGCTCCTTTTCTTTTCACCGCTACGGGCGCTTCGCACCTGTTGGCACGAAACCGAAAATAAGTTAAAGACACGAATGCTAAAAAGAAAATTTGCAAAGGTGAATGACTAAAATGTTCATTGTTAAGAACATACTTCCAAACAATTTTTAGTCTCTTGATTCACTTGTGGATGGCGCTTTCCAAATCCCAAACAATTTAAAGATTCTTTTATCAATTTGCCACTCCCAAACTATTTTAAGTTTCTTTTTCACTTGTAGATGGCGCTTTACCACTGACAAAAAGTTTCCAGCTCCTTTTCTTTTCACCGCTACGGGCGCTTCGCACCTGTTGGCATAAAACCGAAAATAAGTTAAAGACTCCTACACGAATGCTAAAAAGAAAATTTGCAAAGGTAAATGACTAAAATGTTGATTGTTAAGAACTGGCCCCCGGCCGCGACCGCTCTCCCAAAACATACTACCAAACACTTTTTAGTTTCTTGTTTCACTTGTGGATGGCGCTTTCCAAATCCCAAACAATTTAAAGATTCTTTTATCAATTTGCCACTCCCAAACTATTTTAAGTTTCTTTTTCACTTGTAGATGGCGCTTTACCACTGACAAAAAGTTTCCAGCTCCTTTTCTTTTCACCGCTACGGGCGCTTCGCACCTGTTGGCATAAAACCAAAAATATGTTAGAGACTCCTACACGAATGCTATAAAGAAAATTGGCAAATGTGAATGACAAATATTTTGATTGTTAAGAACTGGCCACCGGTCGCGACCGCTCTCCCAAAACATACTCCCAAACACTTTTTAGTTTCTTGTTGCACTTGTGAATGGCGCTTTCCAAATCCCAAACAATTTTAAGATTCTTTTATCAATTTGCCACTCCCAAACTATTTTAAGTTTCTTTTTCACTTGTAGATGGCGCTTTACCACTGACAAAAAGTTTCCAGCTCATTTTCTTTTCACCGCTACGGGCGCTTCGCACCTGTTGGCACGAAACCGAAAATAAGTTAAAGACTCCTACACGAATGCTAAAAAGAAAATTTGCAAAGGTGAATGACTAAAATGTTCATTGTTAAGAACATACTTCCAAACAATTTTTAGTCTCTTGATTCACTTGTAGATGGCGCTTTCCAAATCCCAAACTATTTTAAGATTCTTTTCTTACTTACCCACTCCCAAACTATTTTAAGTTTATTTTTCACTTGTAGACGGCGCTTTACCAACAACAAAAAATTTCCAGCTCCTTTTTTTTTCACCGCTACTGGCGCTTCTCAACTGTTGGCACGAAACCGAAAATAAGTTAAAGACTCAAAATTTGCAAAAGTGAATGACTAAAATGTTGATTGTTAAGAACTGAACCCGACCGCGACCGCTCTCCCAAAACATACTTCCAAACCATTTTTAGTTTCTTGTTTCACTTGTGGTTGGCGCTTTCCAAATCCCAAACAATTTTAAGATTCTTTTATCAATTTGCCACTCCCAAACTATTTTAAGTATCTTTTTCACTTGTAGATGGCGCTTTACCACTAACAAAAAATTTCCTGCTCCTTTTCTTTTCACCGCTACTACCGCTACGGCTACGGCCGCGACCGCTCTCCCAAAACATACTGGATGGATGGCGCTTTCCAAATCCCAAACAATTTTAAGATTCTTTTATCAATTTTCCACTCCCAAACTATTTTAAGTTTCTTTTTCACTTGTAGATGGCGCTTTACCACTGACAAAAAGTTTCCAGCTCCTTTTCTTTTCACCGCTACGGGCGCTTCGCACCTGTTGGCACGAAACCGAAAATAAGTTAAAGACTTCTACACGAATGCTAAAAAGAAAATTTGCAAAGGTAAATGACTAAAATGTTGATTGTTAAGAACTGGCCCCGGCCGCGACCGCTCTCCCAAAACATACTACCAAACACTTTTTAGTTTCTTGTTTCACTTGTGGATGGCGCTTTCCAAATCCCAAACAATTTTAAGATTCTTTTCTCAATTTTCCACTCCCAAACTATTTTAAGTTTCTTTTTCACTTGTAGATAACGCTTTACCACTGACAAAAAGTTTCCAGCTCCTTTTCTTTTCACCGCTACGGGCGCTTCGCACCTGTTGTCACGAAACCGAAAATAAGTTAAAGACTCCTACACGAATGCTAAAAAGAAAATTTGCAAAGGTGAATGACTAAAATGTTGATTGTTAAGAACTGGCCCCCGGCCGCGACCGCTCTCCCAAAACATACTACCAAACACTTTTTAGTTTCTTGTTTCACTTGTGGATGGCGCTTTCCAAATCCCAAACAATTTAACGATTCTTTTATCAATTTGCCACTCCCAAACTATTTTAAGTTTCTTTTTCACTTGTAGATGGCGCTTTACCACTGACAAAAAGTTTCCAGCTCCTTTTCTTTTCACCGCTACGGGCGCTTCGCACCTGTTGGCACGAAACCGAAAATAAGTTAAAGACTTCTACACGAATGCTAAAAAGAAAATTTGCAAAGGTAAATGACTAAAATGTTGATTGTTAAGAACTGGCCCCCGGCCGCGACCGCTCTCCCAAAACATACTACCAAACACTTTTTAGTTTCTTGTTTCACTTGTGGATGGCGCTTTCCAAATCCCAAACAATTTTAAGATTCTTTTCTCAATTTTCCACTCCCAAACTATTTTAAGTTTCTTTTTCACTTGTAGATAACGCTTTACCACTGACAAAAAGTTTCCAGCTCCTTTTCTTTTCACCGCTACGGGCGCTTCGCACCTGTTGGCACGAAACCGAAAATAAGTTAAAGACTCCTACACGAATGCTAAAAAGAAAATTTGCAAAGGTGAATGACTAAAATGTTGATTGTTAAGAACTGGCCCCCGGCCGCGACCGCTCTCCCAAAACATACTACCAAACACTTTTTAGTTTCTTGTTTCACTTGTGGATGGCGCTTTCCAAATCCCAAACAATTTAACGATTCTTTTATCAATTTGCCACTCCCAAACTATTTTAAGTTTCTTTTTCACTTGTAGATGGCGCTTTACCACTGACAAAAAGTTTCCAGCTCCTTTTCTTTTCACCGCTACGGGCGCTTCGCACCTGTTGGCATAAAACCGAAAATAAGTTAAAGACTCCTACACGAATGCTAAAAAGAAAATTTGCAAAGGTGAATGACTAAAATGTTGATTGTTACGAACTGGCCCCCGGCCGCGACCGCTCTCCCAAAACATTCTACCAAACACTTTTTAGTTTCTTGTTTCACTTGTGGATGGCGCTTTCCAAATCCCAAACAATTTAAAGATTCTTTTATCAATTTTTCACTCCCAAACTATTTTAAGTTTCTTTTTCACTTGTAGATGGCGCTTTACCACTGAAAAAAGTTTCCAGCTCCTTTTCTTTTCACCGCTACGGTCGCTTCGCACCTGTTGGCATAAAACCGAAAATAAGTTAAAGACCCCTACACGAATGCTAAAAAAAAAATTTGCAATAGTGAATGACTAAAATGTTGATTGTTAAGAACTGGCCCCCGGCCGCGACCGCTCTCCCAAAACATACTACCAACCACTTTTTAGTTTCTTGTTTCACTTGTGGATGGCGCTTTCCAAATCCCAAACAATTTTAAGATTCTTTTCTCAATTTTCCACTCCCAAACTATTTTAAGTTTCTTTTTCACTTGTAGATGGCGCTTTACCACTGACAAAAAGTTTCCAGCTCCTTTTCTTTTCACCGCTACGGGCGCTTCGCACCTGTTGGCACGAAACCGAAAATAAGTTAAAGACTCCTACACGAATGCTAAAAAGAAAATTTGCAAAGGTGAATGACTAAAATGTTCATTGTTAAGAACATACTTCCAAACAATTTTTAGTCTCTTGATTCACTTGTGGATGGCGCTTTCCCTTCCAAACTATTTTAAGTTTATTTTTCACTTGTAGACGGCGCTTTACCACCAACAAAAAATTTCCAGCTCCTTTTTTTTTCACCGCTACTGGCGCTTCTCAACTGTTGGCACGAAACCGAAAATAAGTTAAAGACTCAAAATTTGCAAAAGTGAATGACTAAAATGTTGATTGTTAAGAACTGAACCCGGCCGCGACCGCTCTCCCAAAACATACTTCCAAACCATTTTTAGTTTCTTGTTTCACTTGTGGATGGCGCTTTCCAAATCCCAAACAATTTTAAGATTCTTTTATCAATTTGCCACTCCCAAACTATTTTAAGTATCTTTTTCACTTGTAGATGGCGCTTTACCACTAACAAAAAATTTCCCGCTTCTTTTCTTTTCACCGCTACGGGCGCTTCTCAACTGTTGGCACGAAACCAAAAATAAGTTAGAGACTCCTACACGAATGCTATAAAGAAAATTGGCAAATGTGAATGACAAATATTTTGATTGTTAAGAACTGGCCACCGGTCGCGACCGCTCTCCCAAAACATACTACCAAACACTTTTTAGTTTCTTGTTTCACTTGTGGATGGCGCTTTCCAAATCCCAAACAATTTTAAGATTCTTTTATCAATTTGCCACTACCAAACTAATTTAAGTATCGTTTTCACTTGTAGACGGCGCTTTACCACTAACAAAAAATTTCCAGCTCCTTATTTTTTCACCGCTACGGGCGCTTCTCAACTGTTGGCACGAAACCGAAAATAAGTAAAAGACTCAAAATTTGCAAAAGTGTATGACTAAAATGTTGATTGTTAAGAACTGGCCCCCGGCCGCGACCGCTCTCCCAAAACATACTTCCAAACAATTTTTAGTTTCTTGTTTCACTTGTGGATGGCGCTTTCCAAATCCCAAACAATTTAAAGATTCTTTTCTCAATTTGCCACTCCCAAACTATTTTAAGTTTCTTTTTCACTTGTAGATGGCGCTTTACCACTGACAAAAAGTTTCCAGCTCCTTTTCTTTTCACCGCTACGGGCGCTTCGCACCTGTTGGCATAAAACCGAAAATAAGTTAAAGACCCCTACACGAATGCTAAAAAAAAAATTTGCAAAAGTGAATGACTAAAATGTTGATTGTTAAGAACTGGCCCCCGGCCGCGACCGCTCTCCCAAAACATACTACCAAACACTTTTTATTTTCTTGTTTCACTTGTGGATGGCGCTTTCCAAATCCCAAACAATTTTAAGATTCTTTTATCAATTTGCCACTACCAAACTAATTTAAGTATCGTTTTCACTTGTAGACGGCGCTTTACCACTAACAAAAAATTTCCAGCTCCTTATTTTTTCACCGCTACGGGCGCTTCTCAACTGTTGGCACGAAACCGAAAATAAGTAAAAGACTCAAAATTTGCAAAAGTGTATGACTAAAATGTTGATTGTTAAGAACTGGCCCCCGGCCGCGACCGCTCTCCCAAAACATACTTCCAAACAATTTTTAGTTTCTTGTTTCACTTGTGGATGGCGCTTTCCAAATTCCAAACAATTTTAAGATTATTTTCTCAATTTTCCACTCCCAAACTATTTTAAGTATCTTTTTCACTTGTAGATGGCGCTTTACCACTAACAAAAAATTTCCCACTTCTTTTCTTTTCACCGCTACGGGCGCTTCTCAACTGTTGGCACGAAACCAAAAATAAGTTAGAGACTCCTACACGAATGCTATAAAGAAAATTGGCAAATGTGAATGACAAATATTTTGATTGTTAAGAACTGGCCACCGGTAGCGACCGCTCTCCCAAAACATACTCCCAAACAATTTTTAGTTTCTTGTTTCACTTGTGGATGGCGCTTTCCAAATCCAAAACATTTTTAAGATTCTTTTCTCAATTTTCCACTCCCAAACTATTTTAAGTTTCTTTTTCACTTGTATATGGGGCTATATTAAGTTTCTTTTTCACTTGTAAACAGCGCTTTACCACTAACAAAAAATTTCCTGCTCCTTTTCTTTTCACCGCTACCGGCGCTTCTCAACTGTTGGCACGAAACCGAAAATAAGTTATAGACTCAAAATTTGCAAAAGTGAATGACTAAAATGTTGATTGTTAAGAACTGGACCCGGCCGCGACCGCTCTCCCAAAACATACTTCCAAACCATTTTTAGTTTCTTGTTTCACTTGTGGATGGCGCTTTCCAAATCCCAAACAATTTAAAGATTCTTTTCTCAATTTGCCACTCCCAAACTATTTTAAGTTTCTTTTTCACTTGTAGATGGCGCTTTACCACTGACAAAAAGTTTCCAGCTTCTTTTCTTTTCACCGCTACGGGCGCTTCGCACCTGTTGGCATAAAACCGAAAATAAGTTAAAGACCCCTACACGAATGCTAAAAAAAATTTGCAAAAGTGAATGACTAAAATGTTGATTGTTAAGAACTGGCCCCCGGCCGCGACCGCTCTCCCAAAACATACTACCAAACACTTTTTATTTTCTTGTTTCACTTGTGGATGGCGCTTTCCAAATCCCAAACAATTTTAAGATTCTTTTATCAATTTGCCACTACCAAACTAATTTTAGTATCGTTTTCACTTGTAGACGGCGTTTTACCACTAACAAAAAATTTCCAGCTCCTTATTTTTTCACCGCTACGGGCGCTTCTCAACTGTTGGCACGAAACCGAAAATAAGTAAAAGACTCAAAATTTGCAAAAGTGAATGACTAAAATGTTGATTGTTAAGAACTGGCCCCCGGCCGCGACCGCTCTCCCAAAACATACTCCCAAACAATTTTTAGTTTCTTGTTTCACTTGTGGATGGCGCTTTCCAAATCCCAAACAATTTTAAGATTCTTTTATCAATTTGCCACTCCCAAACTATTTTTAGTTTCTTTTTCACTTGTAGATGGCGCTTTACCACTGACAAAAAGTTTCCAGCTCCTTTTCTTTTCACCGCTACGGGCGCTTCGCACCTGTTGGCATAAAACCAAAAATAAGTTAGAGACTCCTACACGAATGCTATAAAGAAAATTGGCAAATGTGAATGACAAATATTTTGATTGTTAAGAACTGGCCCCGGCCGCGACCGCTCTCCCAAAACATACTACCAAACACTTTTTATTTTCTTGTTTCACTTGTGGATGGCGCTTTCCAAATCCCAAACAATTTTAAGATTCTTTTATCAATTTGCCACTACCAAACTTATTTAAGTATCTTTTTCACTTGTAGACGGCGCTTTACCACTAACAAAAAATTTCCA
This sequence comes from Drosophila atripex, assembly GCA_035045925.1. NCBI lineage: Eukaryota > Metazoa > Arthropoda > Insecta > Diptera > Drosophilidae > Drosophila > Drosophila atripex. Next base: position 132,106 of record JAWNOP010000041.1, on the reverse strand, counting down.
GCTCCTTATTTTTTCACCGCTACGGGCGCTTCTCAACTGTTGGCACGAAACCGAAAATAAGTAAAAGACTCAAAATTTGCAAAAGTGTATGACTAAAATGTTGATTGTTAAGAACTGGCCCCCGGCCGCGACCGCTCTCCCAAAACATACTTCCAAACAATTTTTAGTTTCTTGTTTCACTTGTGGATGGCGCTTTCCAAATCCCAAACAATTTAAAGATTCTTTTCTCAATTTGCCACTCCCAAACTATTTTAAGTTTCTTTTTCACTTGTAGATGGCGCTTTACCACTGACAAAAAGTTTCCAGCTCCTTTTCTTTTCACCGCTACGGGCGCTTCGCACCTGTTGGCATAAAACCGAAAATAAGTTAAAGACCCCTACACGAATGCTAAAAAAAAATTTGCAAAAGTGAATGACTAAAATGTTGATTGTTAAGAACTGGCCCCCGGCCGCGACCGCTCTCCCAAAACATACTACCAAACACTTTTTATTTTCTTGTTTCACTTGTGGATGGCGCTTTCCAAATCCCAAACAATTTTAAGATTCTTTTATCAATTTGCCACTACCAAACTAATTTAAGTATCGTTTTCACTTGTAGACGGCGCTTTACCACTAACAAAAAATTTCCAGCTCCTTATTTTTTCACCGCTACGGGCGCTTCTCAACTGTTGGCACGAAACCGAAAATAAGTAAAAGACTCAAAATTTGCAAAAGTGTATGACTAAAATGTTGATTGTTAAGAACTGGCCCCCGGCCGCGACCGCTCTCCCAAAACATACTTCCAAACAATTTTTAGTTTCTTGTTTCACTTGTGGATGGCGCTTTCCAAATTCCAAACAATTTTAAGATTCTTTTCTCAATTTTCCACTCCCAAACTATTTTAAGTATCTTTTTCACTTGTAGATGGCGCTTTACCACTAACAAAAAATTTCCCACTTCTTTTCTTTTCACCGCTACGGGCGCTTCTCAACTGTTGGCACGAAACCAAAAATAAGTTAGAGACTCCTACACGAATGCTATAAAGAAAATTGGCAAATGTGAATGACAAATATTTTGATTGTTAAGAACTGGCCACCGGTAGCGACCGCTCTCCCAAAACATACTCCCAAACAATTTTTAGTTTCTTGTTTCACTTGTGGATGGCGCTTTCCAAATCCAAAACAATTTTAAGATTCTTTTCTCAATTTTCCACTCCCAAACTATTTTAAGTTTCTTTTTCACTTGTATATGGGGCTATATTAAGTTTCTTTTTCACTTGTAAACAGCGCTTTACCACTAACAAAAAATTTCCTGCTCCTTTTCTTTTCACCGCTACCGGCGCTTCTCAACTGTTGGCACGAAACCGAAAATAAGTTATAGACTCAAAATTTGCAAAAGTGAATGACTAAAATGTTGATTGTTAAGAACTGGACCCGGCCGCGACCGCTCTCCCAAAACATACTTCCAAACCATTTTTAGTTTCTTGTTTCACTTGTGGATGGCGCTTTCCAAATCCCAAACAATTTAAAGATTCTTTTCTCAATTTGCCACTCCCAAACTATTTTAAGTTTCTTTTTCACTTGTAGATGGCGCTTTACCACTGACAAAAAGTTTCCAGCTTCTTTTCTTTTCACCGCTACGGGCGCTTCGCACCTGTTGGCATAAAACCGAAAATAAGTTAAAGACCCCTACACGAATGCTAAAAAAAAATTTGCAAAAGTGAATGACTAAAATGTTGATTGTTAAGAACTGGCCCCCGGCCGCGACCGCTCTCCCAAAACATACTACCAAACACTTTTTATTTTCTTGTTTCACTTGTGGATGGCGCTTTCCAAATCCCAAACAATTTTAAGATTCTTTTATCAATTTGCCACTACCAAACTAATTTTAGTATCGTTTTCACTTGTAGACGGCGTTTTACCACTAACAAAAAATTTCCAGCTCCTTATTTTTTCACCGCTACGGGCGCTTCTCAACTGTTGGCACGAAACCGAAAATAAGTAAAAGACTCAAAATTTGCAAAAGTGAATGACTAAAATGTTGATTGTTAAGAACTGGCCCCCGGCCGCGACCGCTCTCCCAAAACATACTCCCAAACAATTTTTAGTTTCTTGTTTCACTTGTGGATGGCGCTTTCCAAATCCCAAACAATTTTAAGATTCTTTTATCAATTTGCCACTCCCAAACTATTTTTAGTTTTTTTTTCACTTGTAGATGGCGCTTTACCACTGACAAAAAGTTTCCAGCTCCTTTTCTTTTCACCGCTACGGGCGCTTCGCACCTGTTGGCATAAAACCAAAAATAAGTTAGAGACTCCTACACGAATGCTATAAAGAAAATTGGCAAATGTGAATGACAAATATTTTGATTGTTAAGAACTGGCCCCGGCCGCGACCGCTCTCCCAAAACATACTACCAAACACTTTTTATTTTCTTGTTTCACTTGTGGATGGCGCTTTCCAAATCCCAAACAATTTTAAGATTCTTTTATCGAACCAGACATAAGCACTGCAGAAGTCGAACAGGCACTAAAAGACAAAGGCTTTAATGTAAAAACCGTTTCAAATATACGTAACCGAAACAAACAACCGCAACCTCTCTTTAAAGTGGAACTTGTACCTGACTCTAAGGCCATCAAGAAAAACGAAGTCCATCCCATCTACAAACTCCAGTATCTATTGCATCGCAGAATCACGGTTGAAGAGCCGCACAAACGCAATGGCCCAGTCCAGTGTGCAAACTGCCAGGAATACGGACACACCAAATCTTACTGCACACTACGCTCTGTATGCGTCGCTTGCGGAGGGCTGCATACCTCTGCTGAGTGCGAACTCAAAAACGTGCCAAATAGCAAAAAGTGTAGTAACTGTGGAGGAGACCACACAGCAAACTACCGAGGCTGTCCAGTATACAAGGAGTTAAAAAGTCGGATCAACCAAAGAGTGTCATCAGCACGATCTCATCATACACCATTGATACCCTCCAAATCCACACCTGAAGTTTTCTTTTCGTCAGCAGCCCGATCTTCACTCGGCAGTTCCATTATATCCAAAAACGTAAGCTTTGCAAGCGTTATAAAATCGGGACATGCGAGCCCTGCCTACAACGCCCAACCCCCACCTACAGTCTCTTACCAACCTGCAGAGCACACAGAAAATAAAATGGAAACAATGATACTCACATTGCAAAAAAGTATGGATGAATTCATTTCTTTTATGCGAACGACCATGCAAAGTATGTTGACAAATCAAAACATTTTGATTCAGTTGCTCCAAAACACCTTATCAAAATAATTAATGGCTCCCTTGCGCATTGTACTGTGGAATGCCAACGGCGTTTCACGTCACAAACTTGAGCTATCACAATTTATGAATGACAATGAAATCGACGTAATGTTACTTGCCGAAACCCACCTTACCAACAAATACAACTTCCAAATCCGAGGGTATACGTTTTACAATACTAATCATCCCGATGGAAAGGCCCATGGAGGCACCGGAATCCTGATTAGAAACCGCATCAAGCACCACTTCCACAACACGTTTGCTACTAGTTACCTGCAAGCCACATCTATCAACATACAGTTGGGTTGCCACAATCTAGCTCTAGCAGCGGTATACTGTCCTCCCCGATTCAAGATATCCGAAGCCCAATTTATCGACTACTTCAACTCGCTAGGCAAATACTTTATAGCAGCAGGAGACTATAACGCCAAGCATACGCACTGGGGATCTCGCCTCGTGACGCCGAAAGGTAGGCAATTGTTCTACGCAATCATAAAACCGAGCAATAAACTTGACTGCGTTTCCCCGGGTTCACCTACACACTGGCCTAGTAACCCCAGAAAACTGCCCGACCTGATTGACTTCGCAATTACAAAAAACATCCCTCGAAATCTGATCAGCGCCAGTTCTCTCTCGGATCTATCATCAGACCACTCGCCAGTACTCTTCAGTCTAAGCCAACAGCCAGTTAGTAATGTCAACCCCGTTATGTTGACCTCTAACAGCACAAACTGGCTCAAATTCAAAAAATACGTAAGTTCGCACATCGAACTTACACCACAGCTAACCGGCGAAGATGACATCAACAGAACAGTAAGCATGCTAGAGTCAGTCTTGGCTTCAGCGGCTCGTATCGCAACACCACGAAGGGAAAATAAAACAAATAACACCAAGCACACGAATGCAGAAATAGAGCAGCTAGTTCTGGCAAAGCGTCGTTCCCGGCGCGAATGGCAATTACTTCGATCGCCAGCTGCAAAGCAACAGTTAAAAGAAGCTTCACGTCGACTCACCAAGGCACTACGACAAGAAGAAGACAGATCCCAACAGCGCTATATAGAGCAACTATCACCATCCAGCTCAAAATTCCCACTATGGAAAGCACACTCAACACTGAGCCCTCCAACAATAACAGTTACGCCAATAAAGACACCCGCAGGTTGCTGGGCCCGAAGCGACAAAGACAGAGCCAACACATTCGCTGCCCACCTTGAAAACGTGTTCCAGCCTAATCCAGCAACAAACGAGTGTAATATAAGATCACCAACAGAGAACGACCTTCCTATTGTCGAACCAATCGTATTTCGACCATGCGAAGTCATAAAAATTATAAAAGAGCAGTTACAACCAAGAAAATCTCCAGGCTGCGATCTAATCACTCCAAAAATGCTTATTGAACTTCCATTATGCGCTGTTGGTACCATATGCCAGTTGTTCAACGCAATGACAAGACTGGGTTACTTCCCAAAGAGGTGGAAAAAGTCAATCATCATTAAGATACCAAAACCTGGTAAAGACCACACGCTCACCTCTTCATACAGACCAATAAGTTTACTTTCGTGTCTATCAAAACTATTTGAAAAATGCCTTTTAACCCGTATCATACCACACTTTAGAAGATATAATAGTATCCCAGCACACCAATTCGGCTTTCGCGAAAAACATGGAACTATCGAGCAGGTGAACCGCATAACATCGGAAATTCGAAGTGCATTTGAAAATAGGGAATACTGCACTGCGGTATTCTTGGACGTCTCTCAAGCATTCGACAGAGTATGGCTTGATGGCCTAATGCATAAAATCAAAATAATGCTCCCTAACAACACGCATAAACTCTTAAAGTCTTATCTCTACAACAGGACATTTGTTGTGAGATGCAATACTTCCATGTCAGCTGAACATAACATCGAAGCTGGAGTTCCACAAGGCAGCGTTCTCGGGCCAACTTTATACCTACTCTACACTTCCGATATCCCTACGAGTAGGCAACTAACTATGTCTACGTTTGCTGACGACACCGCGATCCTCAGCCGATCTAAATGTCCACAACAAGCTTCAGCGCAACTTGCGACCCACCTAGATGCAGTAGAGAAATGGCTCTCAGACTGGCGTATAAAAGTAAATGAACAAAAATGTAAACATGTAACCTTTACCTTAAACAGACGTAATTGCCCAAACGTTACACTAAACAACACCGTGCTTCCTCAGTCAGATGAAGTAACATATCTTGGCGTACATCTCGATAGACGGCTTACCTGGCGCACGCACATTGAAGCCAAACGAACTCACCTAAAGCTGAAGGCAAACAGTCTGCATTGGCTTATAAACTTCCGCTCCCCCTCAGTCTGGAGTATAAGGTTCTTCTCTATAACTCCGTCTTGAAACCAATCTGGACTTATGGCTCCCAGTTGTGGGGGAGCGCCAGCAACAGCAACGTAGAAATCGTGCAGAGAGCCCAATCAAAGATCTTGAGAACTATCACCGGGGCACGGTGGTACGTTCGGAGTGAAAACATTCATAGAGACTTGAATATTCTCCCCGTCCGAGATGTAATAGCACAACACATGGAAAATTACTACACAAAGCTGTTAACCCATCCAAACCACCTCGCTAGAGCATTAACGTTGGTGTGTAGCCGTTCCCGCCTTCGTCGTAACGACCGTCCCATCCAGCGACAATTATTAGGACAGCCTAACACAAACACAGTTTAATAAACTGTTAGAATAATGTAGTACTTTAACATTTTAACACATTTTGTTAGTCTCGTAAGAGAAGATTCAAAATAAACAACCAAAGTCTAAAAAAAAAAAAAAAAAAAAAGATTCTTTTATCAATTTGCCACTACCAAACTTATTTAAGTATCTTTTTCACTTGTAGACGGCGCTTTACCACTAACAAAAAATTTCCAGCTCCTTATTTTTTCACCGCTACGGGCGCTTCTCAACTGTTGGCACGAAACCGAAAATAAGTAAAAGACTCAAAATTTGCAAAAGTGAATGACTAAAATGTTGATTGTTAAGAACTGGCCCCCGGCCGCGACCGCTCTCCCAAAACCTACTTCCAAACAATTTTTAGTTTCTTGTTTCACTTGTGGATGGCGCTTTCCAAATTCCAAACAATTTTAAGATTATTTTCTCAATTTTCCACTCCCAAACTATTTTAAGTTTCTTTTTCACTTGTAGATGGCGCTTTACCACTGACAAAAAGTTTCCAGCTCCTTTTCTTTTCACCGCTACGGGCGCTTCGCACCTGTTGGCATAAAACCGAAAATAAGTTAAAGACCCCTACACGAATGCTAAAAAAAATATTTTGCAAAAGTGAATGACTAAAATGTTGATTGTTAAGAACTGGCCCCCGGCCGCGACCGCTCTCCCAAAACATACTACCAAACACTTTTTATTTTCTTGTTTCACTTGTGGAGGGCGCTTTCCAAATCCCAAACAATTTTAAGATTCTTTTATCAATTTGCCACTACCAAACTAATTTAAGTATCTTTTTCACTTGTAGACGGCGCTTTACCACTAACAAAAAATTTCCAGCTCCTTATTTTTTCACCGCTACGGGCGCTTCTCAACTGTTGGCACGAAACCGAAAATAAGTAAAAGACTCAAAATTTGCAAAAGTGAATGTCTAAAATGTTGATTGTTAAGAACTGGCCCCCGGCCGCGACCGCTCTCCCAAAACATACTTCCAAACAATTTTTAGTTTCTTGTTTCACTTGTGGATGGCGTTTTCCAAATTCCAAACAATTTTAAGATTATTTTCTCAATTTTCCACTCCCAAACTATTTTAAGTTTCTTTTTCACTTGTAGATGGCGCTTTACCACTGACAAAAAGTTTCCAGCTCCTTTTCTTTTCACCGCTACGGGCGCTTCGCACCTGTTGGCATAAAACCGAAAATAAGTTAAAGACCCCTACACGAATGCTATAAAGAAAATTGGCAAAAGTGAATGACAAATATTTTGATTGTTAAGAACTGGCCACCGGTCGCGACCGCTCTCCCAAAACATACTCCCAAACAATTTTTAGTTTCTTGTTTCACTTGTGGATGGCGCTTTCCAAATCCCAAACAATTTTAAGATTCTTTTATCAATTTGCCACTCCCAAACTATTTTAAGTTTCTTTTTCACTTGTAGATAGCGCTTTACCACTGACAAAAAGTTTCCAGCTCCTTTTCTTTTCACCGCTACGGGCGCTTCGCACCTGTTGGCACGAAACCGAAAATAAGTTAAAGACTCCTACACGAATGCTAAAAAGAAAATTTGCAAAGGTGAATGACTAAAATGTTGATTGTTAAGAACTGGCCCCCGGCCGCGACCGCTCTCCCAAAACATACTACCAAACACTTTTTAGTTTCTTGTTTCACTTGTGGATGGCGCTTTCCAAATCCCAAACAATTTTAAGATTCTTTTATCAATTTGCCACTCCCAAACTATTTTAAGTTTTTTTTTCACTTGTAGATGGCGCTTTACCACTGACAAAAAGTTTCCAGCTCCTTTTCTTTTCACCGCTACGGGCGCTTCGCACCTGTTGGCATAAAACCAAAAATAAGTTAGAGACTCCTACACGAATGCTATAAAGAAAATTGGCAAATGTGAATGACAAATATTTTGATTGTTAAGAACTGGCCCCCGGCCGCGACCGCTATCCCAAAACATACTACCAAACACTTTTTATTTTCTTGTTTCACTTGTGGATGGCGCTTTCCAAATCCCAAACAATTTTAAGATTCTTTTATCAATTTGCCACTACCAAACTAATTTAAGTATCTTTTTCACTTGTAGACGGCGCTTTACCACTAACAAAAAATTTCCAGCTCCTTATTTTTTCACCGCTACGGGCGCTTCTCAACTGTTGGCACGAAACCGAAAATAAGTAAAAGACTCAAAATTTGCAAAAGTGAATGACTAAAATGTTGATTGTTAAGAACTGGCCCCCGGCCGCGACCGCTCTCCCAAAACATACTACCAAACACTTTTTAGTTTCTTGTTTCACTTGTGGATGGCGCTTTCCAAATCCCAAACAATTTAAAGATTCTTTTCTCAATTTTCCACTCCCAAACTATTTTAAGTTTCTTTTTCACTTGTAGATGGCGCTTTACCACTGACAAAAAGTTTCCAGCTCCTTTTCTTTTCACCGCTACGGGCGCTTCGCACCTGTTGGCATAAAACCGAAAATAAGTTAAAGACCCCTACACGAATGCTAAAAAATAAATTTGCAAAAGTGAATGACTAAAATGTTGATTGTTAAGAACTGGCCCCCGGCCGCGACCGCTCTCCCAAAACATACTACCAAACACTTTTTAGTTTCTTGTTTCACTTGTGGATGGCGCTTTCTAAATCCCAAACAATTTTAAGATTCTTTTATCAATTTGCCACTACCAAACTAATTTAAGTATCTTTTTCACTTGTAGACGGCGCTTTACCACTAACAAAAAATTTCCAGCTCCTTATTTTTTCACCGCTACGGGCGCTTCGCACCTGTTGGCACGAAACCGAAAATAAGTAAAAGACTCAAAATTTGCAAAAGTGAATGACTAAAATGTTGATTGTTAAGAACTGGCCCCCGGCCGCGACCGCTCTCCCAAAACATACTTCCAAACAATTTTTAGTTTCTTGTTTCACTTGTGGATGGCGCTTTCCAAATTCCAAACAATTTTAAGATTATTTTCTCAATTTGCCATTCCCAAACTATTTTAAGTCTCTTTTTCACTTGTAGACGGCACTATTTTAAGTCTCTTTTTCACTTTTGTTGTTTCTTGTTGTTTACCACTGACAAAAAGTTTCCAGCTCCTTTTCTTTTCACCGCTACGGGCGCTTCGCACCTGTTGGCATAAAACCGAAAATAAGTTAAAGACCCCTACACTAATGCTAAAAAAAAAATTTGCAAAAGTGAATGACTAAAAGGTTGATTGTTAAGAACTGGCCCCCGGCCGCGACCGCTCTCCCAAAACATACTACCAAACACTTTTTAGTTTCTTGTTTCACTTGTGGATGGCGCTTTCCAAATCCCAAACAATTTTAAGATTCCTTTTTTCTTTTCACCGCTACGGGCGCTTCGCACCTGTTGGCATAAAACCGAAAATAAGTTAAAGACCCCTACACGAATGCTAAAAAGAAAATTTGCTAAAGTGAATGACTAAAATGTTCATTGTTAAGAACTGGCCCAAGGCCGCGACCGCTCACCCAAAACATACTACCAAATACTTTTTAGTTTCTTGTTTCACTTGTGGATGGCGCTTTCCAAATCCCAAAAAATTTTAAGATTCTTTTCTCTTTACCACTTTTCTACTGCGCTTTACCACTGCAAAAAACGTTCCACCTTCTTTTCTTTTCACCGCTACGGACGCTGCTCAACTGTTGGTACGAAACCGAAAATAAGTTAAAGACTCAAAATTTGCTAAAGTGAATGACTAAAATGTTGATTGTTAAGAACTGGCCCCAGGCCGCGACCGCTCACCCAAAACATACTACCAAACAATTTTTAGTTTCTTGTTTCACTTGTGGATGGCGCTTTCCAAATCCCAAAGAATTTTAAGATTCTTTTCGCAATTTGCGACACCCAATCAATTTTAAGTTTCTTTTTCACTTGTTGATGGCGCTTTACCACTGCAAAAATTTTTCCAGCTCCTTTTCTTTTCACCGCTACGGACGCTGCTCAACTGTTGACACGAAACCGAAAATAAGTTAAAGACTCAAAATTTGCTAAAGTGAATGACTAAAATGTTGATTCTTAAGAACTGGCCCCCGGCCGCGACTGTCTCCCAAAACATACTTCCAAACAATTTTTAGTTTCTTATTTCACTGGATGGCGATTTCCAAATTCCAAACAATTTTAAGATTCTTTGTTCAATTTGCCATTCCCAAACTATTTTAAGTCTCTTTTTCACTTGTAGACGGCACTATTTTAAGTCTCTTTTTCACTTTTGTTGTTTACCACTGACAAAAAATTTCCAGCTCCTTTTCTTTTCACCGCTACGGGCGCTTCGCACCTGTTGGCATAAAACCGAAAATAAGTTAAAGACCCCTACACGAATGCTAAAAAGAAAATTTGCTAAAGTGAATGACTAAAATGTTCATTTTTAAGACCTGGCCACCGGCCGCGACCGCTCTCCCAAAACATACTACCAAACCATTTTTAGTTTCATGTTTCATTTGTGGATGGCGCTTTCCAAATCCCAAACAATTTTAAGATTCTTTTCTTAATTTGCCACTCCCGAACTATTTATAGTTTCTTTTTCACTTGTAGATGGCGCTTTACCATTGCAAAAAACTTTCCAGCTCCTTTTCTTTTCACCGCTACGGACGCTGCTCATCTGTTGGCACGAAAATAAGTTAGAGACTCCTAAACCGAAAATAAGTTAAAGACCCCTACACGAATGCTAAAAAGAAAATTTGCAAAAGTGAATGACTAAAATGTTGATTGTTAAGAACTGGCCACCGGCCGCGACCGCTCTCCCAAAACATAATACCAAACACTTTTTAGTTTCTTGTTTCATTTGTGGATGGCGCTTTTCAAATCCCAATCAAATTTAAGATTCTTTTCTCTTTACCACTTTTTTACTGCGCTTTACCACTGCAAAAAACTTTCCAGCTCCTTTTCTTTTCACCGCTATGGACGCTGCTCAACTGTTGGCACGAAAATAAGGTAGAGAATCCTAAACCGAAAATAAGTTAAAGACCCCTACACGAATGCTAAAAAGAAAATTTGCAAAAGTGAATGACTAAAATTTTGATTGTTAAGAACTGGCCCCAGGCCGCGACCGCTCACCCAAAACATACTACCAAACAATTTTTAGTTTCTTGTTTCACTTGTGGATGGCGCTTTACCACTGCAAAAATTTTTCCAGCTCCTTTTCTTTTCACCGCTACGGACGCTGCTCAACTGTTGACACGAAACCGAAAATAAGTTAAAGACTCAAAATTTGCTAAAGTGAATGACTAAAATGTTGATTCTTAAGAACTGGCCCCCGGCCGCGACTGTCTCCCAAAACATACTTCCAAACAATTTTTAGTTTCTTATTTCACTGGATGGCGATTTCCAAATTCCAAACAATTTTAAGATTCTTTGTTCAATTTGCCATTCCCAAACTATTTTAAGTCTCTTTTTCACTTGTAGACGGCACTATTTTAAGTCTCTTTTTCACTTTTGTTGTTTACCACTGACAAAAAGTTTCCAGCTCCTTTTCTTTTCACCGCTACGGGCGCTTCGCACCTGTTGGCATAAAACCAAAAATAAGTAAGAGACTCCTACACGAATGCTATAAAGAAAATTGGCAAATGTGAATGACAAATATTTTGATTGTTAAGAACTGGCCCCCGGCCGCGACCGCTATCCCAAAACATACTACCAAACACTTTTTATTTTCTTGTTTCACTTGTGGATGGCGCTTTCCAAATCCCAAACAATTTTAAGATTCTTTTATCAATTTGCCACTACCAAACTAATTTAAGTATCTTTTTCACTTGTAGACGGCGCTTTACCACTAACAAAAAATTTCCAGCTCCTTATTTTTTCACCGCTACGGGCGCTTCTCAACTGTTGGCACGAAACCGAAAATAAGTAAAAGACTCAAAATTTGCAAAAGTGAATGACTAAAATGTTGATTGTTAAGAACTGGCCCCCGGCCGCGACCGCTCTCCCAAAACATACTACCAAACACTTTTTAGTTTCTTGTTTCACTTGTGGATGGCGCTTTCCAAATCCCAAACAATTTAAAGATTCTTTTCTCAATTTTCCACTCCCAAACTATTTTAAGTTTCTTTTTCACTTGTAGATGGCGCTTTACCACTGACAAAAAGTTTCCAGCTCCTTTTCTTTTCACCGCTACGGGCGCTTCGCACCTGTTGGCATAAAACCGAAAATAAGTTAAAGACCCCTACACGAATGCTAAAAAATAAATTTGCAAAAGTGAATGACTAAAATGTTGATTGTTAAGAACTGGCCCCCGGCCGCGACCGCTCTCCCAAAACATACTACCAAACACTTTTTAGTTTCTTGTTTCACTTGTGGATGGCGCTTTCTAAATCCCAAACAATTTTAAGATTCTTTTATCAATTTGCCACTACCAAACTAATTTAAGTATCTTTTTCACTTGTAGACGGCGCTTTACCACTAACAAAAAATTTCCAGCTCCTTATTTTTTCACCGCTACGGGCGCTTCGCACCTGTTGGCACGAAACCGAAAATAAGTAAAAGACTCAAAATTTGCAAAAGTGAATGACTAAAATGTTGATTGTTAAGAACTGGCCCCCGGCCGCGACCGCTCTCCCAAAACATACTTCCAAACAATTTTTAGTTTCTTGTTTCACTTGTGGATGGCGCTTTCCAAATTCCAAACAATTTTAAGATTATTTTCTCAATTTGCCATTCCCAAACTATTTTAAGTCTCTTTTTCACTTGTAGACGGCACTATTTTAAGTCTCTTTTTCACTTTTGTTGTTTACCACTGACAAAAAGTTTCCAGCTCCTTTTCTTTTCACCGCTACGGGCGCTTCGCACCTGTTGGCATAAAACCAAAAATAAGTAAGAGACTCCTACACGAATGCTATAAAGAAAATTGGCAAATGTGAATGACAAATATTTTGATTGTTAAGAACTGGCCCCCGGCCGCGACCGCTATCCCAAAACATACTACCAAACACTTTTTATTTTCTTGTTTCACTTGTGGATGGCGCTTTCCAAATCCCAAACAATTTTAAGATTCTTTTATCAATTTGCCACTACCAAACTAATTTAAGTATCTTTTTCACTTGTAGACGGCGCTTTACCACTAACAAAAAATTTCCAGCTCCTTATTTTTTCACCGCTACGGGCGCTTCTCAACTGTTGGCACGAAACCGAAAATAAGTAAAAGACTCAAAATTTGCAAAAGTGAATGACTAAAATGTTGATTGTTAAGAACTGGCCCCCGGCCGCGACCGCTCTCCCAAAACATACTACCAAACACTTTTTAGTTTCTTGTTTCACTTGTGGATGGCGCTTTCCAAATCCCAAACAATTTAAAGATTCTTTTCTCAATTTTCCACTCCCAAACTATTTTAAGTTTCTTTTTCACTTGTAGATGGCGCTTTACCACTGACAAAAAGTTTCCAGCTCCTTTTCTTTTCACCGCTACGGGCGCTTCGCACCTGTTGGCATAAAACCGAAAATAAGTTAAAGACCCCTACACGAATGCTAAAAAATAAATTTGCAAAAGTGAATGACTAAAATGTTGATTGTTAAGAACTGGCCCCCGGCCGCGACCGCTCTCCCAAAACATACTACCAAACACTTTTTAGTTTCTTGTTTCACTTGTGGATGGCGCTTTCTAAATCCCAAACAATTTTAAGATTCTTTTATCAATTTGCCACTACCAAACTAATTTAAGTATCTTTTTCACTTGTAGACGGCGCTTTACCACTAACAAAAAATTTCCAGCTCCTTATTTTTTCACCGCTACGGGCGCTTCGCACCTGTTGGCACGAAACCGAAAATAAGTAAAAGACTCAAAATTTGCAAAAGTGAATGACTAAAATGTTGATTGTTAAGAACTGGCCCCCGGCCGCGACCGCTCTCCCAAAACATACTTCCAAACAATTTTTAGTTTCTTGTTTCACTTGTGGATGGCGCTTTCCAAATTCCAAACAATTTTAAGATTATTTTCTCAATTTGCCATTCCCAAACTATTTTAAGTCTCTTTTTCACTTGTAGACGGCACTATTTTAAGTCTCTTTTTCACTTTTGTTGTTTCTTGTTGTTTACCACTGACAAAAAGTTTCCAGCTCCTTTTCTTTTCACCGCTACGGGCGCTTCGCACCTGTTGGCATAAAACCGAAAATAAGTTAAAGACCCCTACACTAATGCTAAAAAAATTTGCAAAAGTGAATGACTAAAATGTTGATTGTTAAGAACTGGCCCCCGGCCGCGACCGCTCTCCCAAAACATACTACCAAACACTTTTTAGTTTCTTGTTTCACTTGTGGATGGCGCTTTCCAAATCCCAAACAATTTTAAGATTCCTTTTTTCTTTTCACCGCTACGGGCGCTTCGCACCTGTTGGCATAAAACCGAAAATAAGTTAAAGACCCCTACACGAATGCTAAAAAGAAAATTTGCTAAAGTGAATGACTAAAATGTTCATTGTTAAGAACTGGCCCAAGGCCGCGACCGCTCACCCAAAACATACTACCAAATACTTTTTAGTTTCTTGTTTCACTTGTGGATGGCGCTTTCCAAATCCCAAAAAATTTTAAGATTCTTTTCTCTTTACCACTTTTCTACTGCGCTTTACCACTGCAAAAAACGTTCCACCTTCTTTTCTTTTCACCGCTACGGACGCTGCTCAACTGTTGGTACGAAACCGAAAATAAGTTAAAGACTCAAAATTTGCTAAAGTGAATGACTAAAATGTTGATTGTTAAGAACTGGCCCCAGGCCGCGACCGCTCACCCAAAACATACTACCAAACAATTTTTAGTTTCTTGTTTCACTTGTGGATGGCGCTTTCCAAATCCCAAAGAATTTTAAGATTCTTTTCGCAATTTGCGACACCCAATCAATTTTAAGTTTCTTTTTCACTTGTTGATGGCGCTTTACCACTGCAAAAATTTTTCCAGCTCCTTTTCTTTTCACCGCTACGGACGCTGCTCAACTGTTGACACGAAACCGAAAATAAGTTAAAGACTCAAAATTTGCTAAAGTGAATGACTAAAATGTTGATTCTTAAGAACTGGCCCCCGGCCGCGACTGTCTCCCAAAACATACTTCCAAACAATTTTTAGTTTCTTATTTCACTGGATGGCGATTTCCAAATTCCAAACAATTTTAAGATTCTTTGTTCAATTTGCCATTCCCAAACTATTTTAAGTCTCTTTTTCACTTGTAGACGGCACTATTTTAAGTCTCTTTTTCACTTTTGTTGTTTACCACTGACAAAAAATTTCCAGCTCCTTTTCTTTTCACCGCTACGGGCGCTTCGCACCTGTTGGCATAAAACCGAAAATAAGTTAAAGACCCCTACACGAATGCTAAAAAGAAAATTTGCTAAAGTGAATGACTAAAATGTTCATTTTTAAGACCTGGCCACCGGCCGCGACCGCTCTCCCAAAACATACTACCAAACCATTTTTAGTTTCATGTTTCATTTGTGGATGGCGCTTTCCAAATCCCAAACAATTTTAAGATTCTTTTCTTAATTTGCCACTCCCGAACTATTTATAGTTTCTTTTTCACTTGTAGATGGCGCTTTACCATTGCAAAAAACTTTCCAGCTCCTTTTCTTTTCACCGCTACGGACGCTGCTCATCTGTTGGCACGAAAATAAGTTAGAGACTCCTAAACCGAAAATAAGTTAAAGACCCCTACACGAATGCTAAAAAGAAAATTTGCAAAAGTGAATGACTAAAATGTTGATTGTTAAGAACTGGCCACCGGCCGCGACCGCTCTCCCAAAACATAATACCAAACACTTTTTAGTTTCTTGTTTCATTTGTGGATGGCGCTTTTCAAATCCCAATCAAATTTAAGATTCTTTTCTCTTTACCACTTTTTTACTGCGCTTTACCACTGCAAAAAACTTTCCAGCTCCTTTTCTTTTCACCGCTATGGACGCTGCTCAACTGTTGGCACGAAAATAAGGTAGAGAATCCTAAACCGAAAATAAGTTAAAGACCCCTACACGAATGCTAAAAAGAAAATTTGCAAAAGTGAATGACTAAAATTTTGATTGTTAAGAACTGGCCCCAGGCCGCGACCGCTCACCCAAAACATACTACCAAACAATTTTTAGTTTCTTGTTTCACTTGTGGATGGCGCTTTCCAAATCCCAAAGAATTTTAAGATTCTTTTCTCAATTTGCGACTCCCAAACTATTTTAAGTTTCTTTTTCACTTGTAGATGGCGCTTTACCACTGACAAAAAATGTCCCGCTCCTTATCTTTTCACCGCTACGGGCGCTTCTCAACTGTTGGCACGAAACCGAAAATAAGTTAAAGACTCAAAATTTGCTAAAGTGAATGACTAAAATGTTGATTGTTAAGAACTGGCCACCGGCCGCGACCGCTCTCCCAAAACATAATACCAAACACTTTTTAGTTTCTTGTTTCATTTGTGGATGGCGCTTTTCAAATCCCAATCAAATTTAAGATTCTTTTCTCTTTACCACTTTTTTACTGCGCTTTACCACTGCAAAAAACTTTCCAGCTCCTTTTCTTTTCACCGCTATGGACGCTGCTCAACTGTTGGCACGAAAATAAGGTAGAGAATCCTAAACCGAAAATAAGTTAAAGACCCCTACACGAATGCTAAAAAGAAAATTTGCAAAAGTGAATGACTAAAATGTTCATTTTTAAGACCTGGCCACCGGCCGCGACCGCTCTCCCAAAACATACTACCAAACCATTTTTAGTTTCATGTTTCATTTGTGGATGGCGCTTTCCAAATCCCAAACAATTTTAAGATTCTTTTCTCAATTTGCCACTCCCGAACTATTTATAGTTTCTTTTTCACTTGTAGATGGCGCTTTACCATTGCAAAAAACTTTCCAGCTCCTTTTCTTTTCACCGCTACGGACGCTGCTCAACTGTTGGCACGAAAATAAGTTAGAGACTCCTAAACCGAAAATAAGTTAAAGACCCCTACACGAATGCTAAAAAGAAAATTTGCAAAAGTGAATGACTAAAATGTTGATTCTTAAGAACTGGCCCCCGGCCGCGACTGTCTCCCAAAACATACTTCCAAACACTTTTTAGTTTCTTGTTTCACTTGTGGATGGCGCTTTCCAAATCCCAAACAATTTTAAGATTCTTTTATCAATTTGCCACTACCAAACTAATTTAAGTATCTTTTTCACTTGTAGACGGCGCTTTACCACTAACAAAAAATTTCCAGCTCCTTATTTTTTCACCGCTACGGGCGCTTCTCAACTGTTGGCACGAAACCGAAAATAAGTAAAAGACTCAAAATTTGCAAAAGTGAATGACTAAAATGTTGATTGTTAAGAACTGGCCCCCGGCCGCGACCGCTCTCCCAAAACATACTACCAAACACTTTTTAGTTTCTTGTTTCACTTGTGGATGGCGCTTTCCAAATCCCAAACAATTTAAAGATTCTTTTCTCAATTTTCCACTCCCAAACTATTTTAAGTTTCTTTTTCACTTGTAGATGGCGCTTTACCACTGACAAAAAGTTTCCAGCTCCTTTTCTTTTCACCGCTACGGGCGCTTCGCACCTGTTGGCATAAAACCGAAAATAAGTTAAAGACCCCTACACGAATGCTAAAAAATAAATTTGCAAAAGTGAATGACTAAAATGTTGATTGTTAAGAACTGGCCCCCGGCCGCGACCGCTCTCCCAAAACATACTACCAAACACTTTTTAGTTTCTTGTTTCACTTGTGGATGGCGCTTTCTAAATCCCAAACAATTTTAAGATTCTTTTATCAATTTGCCACTACCAAACTAATTTAAGTATCTTTTTCACTTGTAGACGGCGCTTTACCACTAACAAAAAATTTCCAGCTCCTTATTTTTTCACCGCTACGGGCGCTTCGCACCTGTTGGCACGAAACCGAAAATAAGTAAAAGACTCAAAATTTGCAAAAGTGAATGACTAAAATGTTGATTGTTAAGAACTGGCCCCCGGCCGCGACCGCTCTCCCAAAACATACTTCCAAACAATTTTTAGTTTCTTGTTTCACTTGTGGATGGCGCTTTCCAAATTCCAAACAATTTTAAGATTATTTTCTCAATTTGCCATTCCCAAACTATTTTAAGTCTCTTTTTCACTTGTAGACGGCACTATTTTAAGTCTCTTTTTCACTTTTGTTGTTTCTTGTTGTTTACCACTGACAAAAAGTTTCCAGCTCCTTTTCTTTTCACCGCTACGGGCGCTTCGCACCTGTTGGCATAAAACCGAAAATAAGTTAAAGACCCCTACACTAATGCTAAAAAAAAAATTTGCAAAAGTGAATGACTAAAATGTTGATTGTTAAGAACTGGCCCCCGGCCGCGACCGCTCTCCCAAAACATACTACCAAACACTTTTTAGTTTCTTGTTTCACTTGTGGATGGCGCTTTCCAAATCCCAAACAATTTTAAGATTCCTTTTTTCTTTTCACCGCTACGGGCGCTTCGCACCTGTTGGCATAAAACCGAAAATAAGTTAAAGACCCCTACACGAATGCTAAAAAGAAAATTTGCTAAAGTGAATGACTAAAATGTTCATTGTTAAGAACTGGCCCAAGGCCGCGACCGCTCACCCAAAACATACTACCAAATACTTTTTAGTTTCTTGTTTCACTTGTGGATGGCGCTTTCCAAATCCCAAAAAATTTTAAGATTCTTTTCTCTTTACCACTTTTCTACTGCGCTTTACCACTGCAAAAAACGTTCCACCTTCTTTTCTTTTCACCGCTACGGACGCTGCTCAACTGTTGGTACGAAACCGAAAATAAGTTAAAGACTCAAAATTTGCTAAAGTGAATGACTAAAATGTTGATTGTTAAGAACTGGCCCCAGGCCGCGACCGCTCACCCAAAACATACTACCAAACAATTTTTAGTTTCTTGTTTCACTTGTGGATGGCGCTTTCCAAATCCCAAAGAATTTTAAGATTCTTTTCGCAATTTGCGACACCCAATCAATTTTAAGTTTCTTTTTCACTTGTTGATGGCGCTTTACCACTGCAAAAATTTTTCCAGCTCCTTTTCTTTTCACCGCTACGGACGCTGCTCAACTGTTGACACGAAACCGAAAATAAGTTAAAGACTCAAAATTTGCTAAAGTGAATGACTAAAATGTTGATTCTTAAGAACTGGCCCCCGGCCGCGACTGTCTCCCAAAACATACTTCCAAACAATTTTTAGTTTCTTATTTCACTGGATGGCGATTTCCAAATTCCAAACAATTTTAAGATTCTTTGTTCAATTTGCCATTCCCAAACTATTTTAAGTCTCTTTTTCACTTGTAGACGGCACTATTTTAAGTCTCTTTTTCACTTTTGTTGTTTACCACTGACAAAAAATTTCCAGCTCCTTTTCTTTTCACCGCTACGGGCGCTTCGCACCTGTTGGCATAAAACCGAAAATAAGTTAAAGACCCCTACACGAATGCTAAAAAGAAAATTTGCTAAAGTGAATGACTAAAATGTTCATTTTTAAGACCTGGCCACCGGCCGCGACCGCTCTCCCAAAACATACTACCAAACCATTTTTAGTTTCATGTTTCATTTGTGGATGGCGCTTTCCAAATCCCAAACAATTTTAAGATTCTTTTCTTAATTTGCCACTCCCGAACTATTTATAGTTTCTTTTTCACTTGTAGATGGCGCTTTACCATTGCAAAAAACTTTCCAGCTCCTTTTCTTTTCACCGCTACGGACGCTGCTCATCTGTTGGCACGAAAATAAGTTAGAGACTCCTAAACCGAAAATAAGTTAAAGACCCCTACACGAATGCTAAAAAGAAAATTTGCAAAAGTGAATGACTAAAATGTTGATTGTTAAGAACTGGCCACCGGCCGCGACCGCTCTCCCAAAACATAATACCAAACACTTTTTAGTTTCTTGTTTCATTTGTGGATGGCGCTTTTCAAATCCCAATCAAATTTAAGATTCTTTTCTCTTTACCACTTTTTTACTGCGCTTTACCACTGCAAAAAACTTTCCAGCTCCTTTTCTTTTCACCGCTATGGACGCTGCTCAACTGTTGGCACGAAAATAAGGTAGAGAATCCTAAACCGAAAATAAGTTAAAGACCCCTACACGAATGCTAAAAAGAAAATTTGCAAAAGTGAATGACTAAAATTTTGATTGTTAAGAACTGGCCCCAGGCCGCGACCGCTCACCCAAAACATACTACCAAACAATTTTTAGTTTCTTGTTTCACTTGTGGATGGCGCTTTCCAAATCCCAAAGAATTTTAAGATTCTTTTCTCAATTTGCGACTCCCAAACTATTTTAAGTTTCTTTTTCACTTGTAGATGGCGCTTTACCACTGACAAAAAATGTCCCGCTCCTTATCTTTTCACCGCTACGGGCGCTTCTCAACTGTTGGCACGAAACCGAAAATAAGTTAAAGACTCAAAATTTGCTAAAGTGAATGACTAAAATGTTGATTGTTAAGAACTGGCCACCGGCCGCGACCGCTCTCCCAAAACATAATACCAAACACTTTTTAGTTTCTTGTTTCATTTGTGGATGGCGCTTTTCAAATCCCAATCAAATTTAAGATTCTTTTCTCTTTACCACTTTTTTACTGCGCTTTACCACTGCAAAAAACTTTCCAGCTCCTTTTCTTTTCACCGCTATGGACGCTGCTCAACTGTTGGCACGAAAATAAGGTAGAGAATCCTAAACCGAAAATAAGTTAAAGACCCCTACACGAATGCTAAAAAGAAAATTTGCAAAAGTGAATGACTAAAATGTTCATTTTTAAGACCTGGCCACCGGCCGCGACCGCTCTCCCAAAACATACTACCAAACCATTTTTAGTTTCATGTTTCATTTGTGGATGGCGCTTTCCAAATCCCAAACAATTTTAAGATTCTTTTCTCAATTTGCCACTCCCGAACTATTTATAGTTTCTTTTTCACTTGTAGATGGCGCTTTACCATTGCAAAAAACTTTCCAGCTCCTTTTCTTTTCACCGCTACGGACGCTGCTCAACTGTTGGCACGAAAATAAGTTAGAGACTCCTAAACCGAAAATAAGTTAAAGACCCCTACACGAATGCTAAAAAGAAAATTTGCAAAAGTGAATGACTAAAATGTTGATTCTTAAGAACTGGCCCCCGGCCGCGACTGTCTCCCAAAACATACTTCCAAACACTTTTTAGTTTCTTGTTTCACTTGTGGATGGCGCTTTTCAAATCCCAAACAAATTTAAGATTCTTTTCTCTTTACCACTTTTTTACTGCGCTTTACCACTGCAAAAAACTTTCCAGCTCCTTTTCTTTTCACCGCTATGGACGCTGCTCAACTGTTGGCACGAAAATAAGGTAGAGAATCCCAAACCGAAAATAAGTTAAAGACCCCTACACGAATGCTAAAAAGAAAATTTGCAAAAGTGAATGACTAAAATGTTCATTGTTAAGAACTGGCCCAAGGCCGCGACCGCTCACCCAAAACATACTACCAAACAATTTTTAGTTTCTTGTTTCACTTGTGAATGGCGCTTTTCAAAACCCAAACAATTTTAAGATTCTTTTCGCAATTTGCGACTCCCAATCAATTTAAAGATTCTTTTTCACTTGTTGATGGCGCTTTACCACTGCAAAAAACTTTCCAGCTCCTTTTCTTTTCACCGCTACGGACGCTGCTCAACTGTTGACACGAAACCGAAAATAAGTTAAAGACTCAAAATTTGCTAAAGTGAATGACTAAAATGTTGATTCTTAAGAACTGGCCCCCGGCCGCGACTGTCTCCCAAAACATACTTGCAAACAATTTTTAGTTTCTTATTTCACTGGATGGCGATTTCCAAATTCCAAACAATTTTAAGATTCTTTTCTCAATTTGCCATTCCCAAACTATTTTAAGTCTCTTTTTCACTTGTAGACGGCACTATTTTAAGTCTCTTTTTCACTTTTGTTGTTTACCACTGACAAAAAGTTTCCAGCTCCTTTTCTTTTCACCGCTACGGGCGCTTCGCACCTGTTGGCATAAAACCGAAAATAAGTTAAAGACCCCTACACGAATGCTAAAAAGAAAATTTGCTAAAGTGAATGACTAAAATGTTCATTTTTAAGACCTGGCCACCGGCCGCGACCGCTCTCCCAAAACATACTACCAAACCATTTTTAGTTTCATGTTTCATTTGTGGATGGCGCTTTCCAAATCCCAAACAATTTTAAGATCCTTTTCTCAATTTGCCACTCCCGAACTATTTATAGTTTCTTTTTCACTTGTAGATGGCGCTTTACCACTGCAAAAAACTTTCCAGCTCCTTTTCTTTTCACCGCTATGGACGCTGCTCAACTGTTGGCACGAAAATAAGGTAGAGAATCCTAAACCGAAAATAAGTTAAAGACCCCTACACGAATGCTAAAAAGAAAATTTGCAAAAGTGAATGACTAAAATGTTGATTGTTAAGAACTGGCCCCAGGCCGCGACCGCTCACCCAAAACATACTACCAAACAATTTTTAGTTTCTTGTTTCACTTGTGGATGGCGCTTTCCAAATCCCAAAGAATTTTAAGATTCTTTTCTCAATTTGCGACTCCCAAACTATTTTAAGTTTCTTTTTCACTTGTAGATGGCGCTTTACCACTGACAAAAAATGTCCCGCTCCTTATCTTTTCACCGCTACGGGCGCTTCTCAACTGTCGGCACGAAACCGAAAATAAGTTAAAGACTCAAAATTTGCAAAAGTGAATGACTAAAATGTTGATTCTTAAGAACTGGCCCCCGGCCGCGACTGTCTCCCAAAACATACTTCCAAACAATTTTTAGTTTCTTATTTCACTGGATTGCGATTTCCAAATTCCAAACAATTTTAAGATTCTTTTCTCAATTTGCCATTCCCAACCTATTTTAAGTCTCTTTATCAGTTGTAGATGGCGCTTTACCACTGACAAAAAATGTCCCGCTCCTTTTCTTTTCACCGCTACGGACGCTGCTCAACTGTTGGCACGAAAATAAGGTAGAGAATCCTAAACCGAAAATAAGTTAAAGACCCCTACACGAATGCTAAAAAGAAAATTTGCAAAAGTGAATGACTAAAATGTTCATTTTTAAGACCTGGCCACCGGCCGCGACCGCTCTCCCAAAACATACTACCAAACCATTTTTAGTTTCATGTTTCATTTGTGGATGGCGCTTTCCAAATCCCAAACAATTTTAAGATTCTTTTCTCAATTTGCCACTCCCGAACTATTTATAGTTTCTTTTTCACTTGTAGATGGCGCTTTACCATTGCAAAAAACTTTCCAGCTCCTTTTCTTTTCACCGCTACGGACGCTGCTCAACTGTTGGCACGAAAATAAGTTAGAGACTCCTAAACCGAAAATAAGTTAAAGACCCATACACGAATGCTAAAAAGAAAATTTGCAAAAGTGAATGACTAAAATGTTTATTGTTAAGAACTGGCCACCGGCCGCGACCGCTCTCCCAAAACATAATACCAAACACTTTTTAGTTTCTTGTTTCACTTGTGGATGGCGCTTTTCAAATCCAAAACAATTTTAAGATTCTTTTCTCTTTACCACTTTTTTACTGCGCTTTACCACTGCAAAAAACTTTCCAGCTCCTTTTCTTTTCACCGCTATGGACGCTGCTCAACTGTTGGCACGAAAATAAGGTAGAGAATCCTAAACCGAAAATAAGTTAAAGACCCCTACACGAATGCTAAAAAGAAAATTTGCAAAAGTGAATGACTAAAATGTTCATTGTTAAGAACTGGCCACCGGCCGCGACCGCTTACCCAAAACATACTACCAACAATTTTTAGTTTCTTGTTTCACTTGTGGATTTCCAAATTCCAAACCATTTTAAGATTCTTTTCTCAATTTGCCATTCCCAAACTATTTTAAGTCTCTTTTTCACTTATAGACGGCGCTATTTTAAGTATCTTTGTCACTTGTAGATGGCGCTTTACCACTAACAAAAAATTTCCCGCTCCTTTTCTTTTCACCACTACGGGCACTGCTCAACTGTTGGCACGAAACCGAAAATAATTTAAAGACTCCTACACGAATGCTAAAAAGAAAATTTGCAAAGGTGAATGACTAAAATGTTGATTGTTAAGAACTGGACCCGGCCGCGACCGATCTCCCAAAACATACTTCCAAACCATTTTTAGTTTCTTGTTTCACTTGTGGATGGCGCTTTCCAAATCCCAAACAATTTTAAGATTCTTTTATCAATTTGCCACTCCCAAACTATTTTAAGTTTCTTTTTCACTTGTAGATGGCGCTTTACCACTAACAAAAAATTTCCCGCTTCTTTGCTTTTCACCGCTACGGGCGCTTCTCAACTATTGGCACGAAACCAAAAATAAGTTAGAGACTCCTACACGAATGCTATAAAGAAAATTGGCAAATGTGAATGACAAATATTTTGATTGTTAAGAACTGGCCACCGGTCGCGACCGCTCTCCCAAAACATACTCCCAAACAATTTTTAGTTTCTTGTTTCACTTGTCGATGGCGCTTGCCAAATCCCAAACAATTTTAAGATTCTTTTCTCAATTTTCCACTCCCAAACTATTTTAAGTTTCTTTTTCACTTGTAGATGGCGCTTTACCACTGACAACAAGTTTCCAGCTCCTTTTCTTTTCACCGCTACGGGCGCTTCGCACCTGTTGGCACGAAACCGAAAATAAGTTAAAGACTCAAAATTTGCAAAAGTGAATGACTAAAATGTTGATTGTTAAGAACTGGCCCCCGGCCGCGACCGCTCTCCCAAAACATAATTCCAAACCACTTTTAGTTTCTAGTTTCACTTATGGATGGCGCTTTCCAAATCCCAAACAATTTAAAGATTCTTTTATCAATTTGCCACTCCCAAACTATTTTAAGTTTCTTTTTCACTTGTAGATGGCGCTTTACCACTGACAACAAGTTTCCAGCTCCTTTTCTTTTCACCGCTACGGGCGCTTCGCACCTGTTGGCACGAAACCGAAAATAAGTTAAAGACTCAAAATTTGCAAAAGTGAATGACTAAAATGTTGATTGTTAAGAACTGGCCCCCGGCCGCGACCGTTCTCCCAAAACATACTTCCAAACCATTTTTAGTTTCTTGTTTCACTTGTGGATGGCGCTTTCCAAATCCCAAACAATTTTAAGATTCTTTTATCAATTTGCCACTCCCAAACTATTTTAAGTTTCTTTTTCACTTGTAGATGGCGCTTTACCACTAACAAAAAATTTCCCGCTTCTTTGCTTTTCACCGCTACGGGCGCTTCTCAACTATTGGCACGAAACCAAAAATAAGTTAGAGACTCCTACACGAATGCTATAAAGAAAATTGGCAAATGTGAATGACAAATATTTTGATTGTTAAGAACTGGACCCGGCCGCGACCGATCTCCCAAAACATACTTCCAAACCATTTTTAGTTTCTTGTTTCACTTGTGGATGGCGCTTTCCAAATCCCAAACAATTTTAAGATTCTTTTATCAATTTGCCACTCCCAAACTATTTTAAGTCTCTTTTTCACTTATAGAAGGCGCTATTTTAAGTATCTTTTTCACTTGTAGATGGCGCTTTACCACTAACAAAAAATTTCCCGCTTCTTTGCTTTTCACCGCTACGGGCGCTTCTCAACTATTGGCACGAAACCAAAAATAAGTTAGAGACTCCTACACGAATGCTATAAAGAAAATTGGCAAATGTGAATGACAAATATTTTGATTGTTAAGAACTGGACCCGGCCGCGACCGATCTCCCAAAACATATTTCCAAACCATTTTTAGTTTCTTGTTTCACTTGTGGATGGCGCTTTCCAAATCCCAAACAATTTTAAGATTCTTTTATCAATTTGCCACTCCCAAACTATTTTAAGTCTCTTTTTCACTTATAGAAGGCGCTATTTTAAGTATCTTTTTCACTTGTAGATGGCGCTTTACCACTAACAAAAAATTTCCCGCTCCTTTCCTTTTCACCACTACGGGCGCTGCTCAACTGTTGGCACCAAACCGAAAATAAGTTAAAGACTCCTACACGAATGCTAAAAAGAAAATTTGCAAAGGTGAATGACTAAAATGTTGATTGTTAAGAACTGGACCCGGCCGCGACCGATCTCCCAAAACATACTTCCAAACCATTTTTAGTTTCTTGTTTCACTTGTGGATGGCGCTTTCCAAATCCCAAACAATTTTAAGATTCTTTTATCAATTTGCCACTCCCAAACTATTTTAAGTTTCTTTTTCACTTGTAGATGGCGCTTTACCACTAACAAAAAATTTCCCGCTTCTTTGCTTTTCACCGCTACGGGCGCTTCTCAACTATTGGCACGAAACCAAAAATAAGTTAGAGACTCCTACACGAATGCTATAAAGAAAATTGGCAAATGTGAATGACAAATATTTTGATTGTTAAGAACTGGACCCGGCCGCGACCGATCTCCCAAAACATACTTCCAAACCATTTTTAGTTTCTTGTTTCACTTGTGGATGGCGCTTTCCAAATCCCAAACAATTTTAAGATTCTTTTATCAATTTGCCACTCCCAAACTATTTTAAGTCTCTTTTTCACTTATAGAAGGCGCTATTTTAAGTATCTTTTTCACTTGTAGATGGCGCTTTACCACTAACAAAAAATTTCCCGCTCCTTTCCTTTTCACCACTACGGGCGCTGCTCAACTGTTGGCACCAAACCGAAAATAAGTTAAAGACTCCTACACGAATGCTAAAAAGAAAATTTGCACAGGTGAATGACTAAAATGTTCATTGTTAGGAACATACTTCCGAACAATTTTTAGTTTCTTGTTTCACTTGTGCATGGCGATTTCCAAATTCCAAACCATTTTAAGATTCTTTTCTCAATTTGCCATTCCCAAACTATTTTAAGTTTCTTTTTCACTTATAGACGGCGCTATTTTAAGTATCTTTTTCACTTGTAGATGGCGCTTTACCACTAACAAAAAATTTCCTGCTCCTTTTCTTTTCACCGCTACCGGCGCTTCTCAACTGTTGGCACGAAACCGAAAATAAGTTAAAGACTCAAAATTTGCAAAAGTGAATGACTAAAATGTTGATTGTTAAGAACTGGCCCCCGGCCGCGACCGCTCTCCCAAAACATACTACCAAACACTTTTTAGTTTCTTGTTTCACTTGTGGATGGCGCTTTCCAAATCCCAAACAATTTTAAGATTCTTTTCTCAATTTTCCACTCCCAAACTATTTTAAGTTTCTTTTTCACTTGTAGATGGCGCTTTACCACTGACAACAAGTTTCCAGCTCCTTTTCTTTTCACCGCTACGGGCGCTTCGCACCTGTTGGCACGAAACCGAAAATAAGTTAAAGACTCAAAATTTGCAAAAGTGAATGACTAAAATGTTGATTGTTAAGAACTGGCCCCCGGCCGCGACCGCTCTCCCAAAACATAATTCCAAACCACTTTTAGTTTCTAGTTTCACTTATGGATGGCGCTTTCCAAATCCCAAACAATTTAAAGATTCTTTTATCAATTTGCCACTCCCAAACTATTTTAAGTTTCTTTTTCACTTGTAGATGGCGCTTTACCACTGACAACAAGTTTCCAGCTCCTTTTCTTTTCACCGCTACGGGCGCTTCGCACCTGTTGGCACGAAACCGAAAATAAGTTAAAGACTCAAAATTTGCAAAAGTGAATGACTAAAATGTTGATTGTTAAGAACTGGCCCCCGGCCGCGACCGTTCTCCCAAAACATAATTCCAAACCACTTTTAGTTTCTAGTTTCACTTATGGATGGCGCTTTCCAAATCCCAAACAATTTAAAGATTCTTTTATCAATTTGCCACTCCCAAACTATTTTAAGTTTCTTTTTCACTTGTAGATGGCGCTTTACCACTAACAAAAAATTTCCTGCTCCTTTTCTTTTCACCGCTACCGGCGCTTCTCAACTGTTGGCACGAAACCGAAAATAAGTTAAAGACTCAAAATTTGCAAAAGTGAATGACTAAAATGTTGATTGTTAAGAACTGGCCCCCGGCCGCGACCGCTCTCCCAAAACATACTACCAAACACTTTTTAGTTTCTTGTTTCACTTGTGGATGGCGCTTTCCAAATCCCAAACAATTTTAAGATTCTTTTCTCAATTTTCCACTCCCAAACTATTTTAAGTCTCTTTTTCACTTGTAGATGGCGCTTTACCACTGACAAAAAGTTTCCAGCTCCTTTTCTTTTCACCGCTACGGGCGCTTCGCACCTGTTGGCTCGAAACCGAAAATAAGTTAAAGACTCAAAATTTGCAAAAGTGAATGACTAAAATGTTGATTGTTAAGAACTGGACCCGGCCGCGACCGCTCTCCCAAAACATACTACCAAAGACTTTTTATTTTCTTGTTTCACTTGTGGATGGCGCTTTCCAAATCCCAAACAATTTTAAGATTCTTTTATCAATTTGCCACTACCAAACTAATTTAAGTATCTTTTTCACTTGTAGACGGCGCTTTACCACTAACAAAAAATTACCATTTCCTTATATTTTCACCGCTACGGGCGCTTCTCAACTGTTGGCACGAAACCGAAAATAAGTTAAAGACTCAAAATTTGCAAAAGTGAATGACTAAAATGTTGATTGTTAAGAACTGGACCCGGCCGCGACCGCTCTCCCAAAACATACTTCCAAACCATTTTTAGTTTCTTGTTTCACTTTTGGATGGCGCTTTCCAAATCCCGAACAATTTAAAGATTCTTTTATCAATTTGCCACTCCCAAACTATTTTAAGTTTCTTTTTCACTTGTAGATGGCGCTTTACCACCAACTACAAATTTCCCGCTCCTTTTCTTTTCACCACTACGGGCGCTGCTCAACTGTTGGCACGAAACCGAAAATAAGTCAAAGACTCCTACACGAATGCTAAAAAGAAAATTTGCAAAGGTGAATGACTAAAATGTTCATTGTTAGGAACATACTTCCGAACAATTTTTAGTTTCTTGTTTTACTTGTGCATGGCGATTTCCAAATTCCAAACCATTTTAAGATTCTTTTCTCAATTTGCCATTCCCAAACTATTTTAAGTTTCTTTTTCACTTATAGACGGCGCTATTTTAAGTATCTTTTTCACTTGTAGATGGCGCTTTACCACTAACAAAAAATTTCCTGCTCCTTTTCTTTTCACCGCTACCGGCGCTTCTCAACTGTTGGCACGAAACCGAAAATAAGTTAAAGACTCAAAATTTGCAAAAGTGAATGACTAAAATGTTGATTGTTAAGAACTGGCCCCCGGCCGCGACCGCTCTCCCAAAACATACTACCAAACACTTTTTAGTTTCTTGTTTCACTTGTGGATGGCGCTTTCCAAATCCCAAACAATTTTAAGATTCTTTTATCAATTTGCCACTCCCAAACTATTTTAAGTCTCTTTTTCACTTATAGAAGGCGCTATTTTAAGTATCTTTTTCACTTGTAGATGGCGCTTTACCACTAACAAAAAATTTCCCGCTCCTTTCCTTTTCACCACTACGGGCGCTGCTCAACTGTTGGCACCAAACCGAAAATAAGTTAAAGACTCCTACACGAATGCTAAAAAGAAAATTTGCAAAGGTGAATGACTAAAATGTTGATTGTTAAGAACTGGACCCGGCCGCGACCGATCTCCCAAAACATACTTCCAAACCATTTTTAGTTTCTTGTTTCACTTGTGGATGGCGCTTTCCAAATCCCAAACAATTTTAAGATTCTTTTATCAATTTGCCACTCCCAAACTATTTTAAGTTTCTTTTTCACTTGTAGATGGCGCTTTACCACTAACAAAAAATTTCCCGCTTCTTTGCTTTTCACCGCTACGGGCGCTTCTCAACTATTGGCACGAAACCAAAAATAAGTTAGAGACTCCTACACGAATGCTATAAAGAAAATTGGCAAATGTGAATGACAAATATTTTGATTGTTAAGAACTGGACCCGGCCGCGACCGATCTCCCAAAACATACTTCCAAACCATTTTTAGTTTCTTGTTTCACTTGTGGATGGCGCTTTCCAAATCCCAAACAATTTTAAGATTCTTTTATCAATTTGCCACTCCCAAACTATTTTAAGTCTCTTTTTCACTTATAGAAGGCGCTATTTTAAGTATCTTTTTCACTTGTAGATGGCGCTTTACCACTAACAAAAAATTTCCCGCTCCTTTCCTTTTCACCACTACGGGCGCTGCTCAACTGTTGGCACCAAACCGAAAATAAGTTAAAGACTCCTACACGAATGCTAAAAAGAAAATTTGCACAGGTGAATGACTAAAATGTTCATTGTTAGGAACATACTTCCGAACAATTTTTAGTTTCTTGTTTCACTTGTGCATGGCGATTTCCAAATTCCAAACCATTTTAAGATTCTTTTCTCAATTTGCCATTCCCAAACTATTTTAAGTTTCTTTTTCACTTATAGACGGCGCTATTTTAAGTATCTTTTTCACTTGTAGATGGCGCTTTACCACTAACAAAAAATTTCCTGCTCCTTTTCTTTTCACCGCTACCGGCGCTTCTCAACTGTTGGCACGAAACCGAAAATAAGTTAAAGACTCAAAATTTGCAAAAGTGAATGACTAAAATGTTGATTGTTAAGAACTGGCCCCCGGCCGCGACCGCTCTCCCAAAACATACTACCAAACACTTTTTAGTTTCTTGTTTCACTTGTGGATGGCGCTTTCCAAATCCCAAACAATTTTAAGATTCTTTTCTCAATTTTCCACTCCCAAACTATTTTAAGTTTCTTTTTCACTTGTAGATGGCGCTTTACCACTGACAACAAGTTTCCAGCTCCTTTTCTTTTCACCGCTACGGGCGCTTCGCACCTGTTGGCACGAAACCGAAAATAAGTTAAAGACTCAAAATTTGCAAAAGTGAATGACTAAAATGTTGATTGTTAAGAACTGGCCCCCGGCCGCGACCGCTCTCCCAAAACATAATTCCAAACCACTTTTAGTTTCTAGTTTCACTTATGGATGGCGCTTTCCAAATCCCAAACAATTTAAAGATTCTTTTATCAATTTGCCACTCCCAAACTATTTTAAGTTTCTTTTTCACTTGTAGATGGCGCTTTACCACTGACAACAAGTTTCCAGCTCCTTTTCTTTTCACCGCTACGGGCGCTTCGCACCTGTTGGCACGAAACCGAAAATAAGTTAAAGACTCAAAATTTGCAAAAGTGAATGACTAAAATGTTGATTGTTAAGAACTGGCCCCCGGCCGCGACCGTTCTCCCAAAACATAATTCCAAACCACTTTTAGTTTCTAGTTTCACTTATGGATGGCGCTTTCCAAATCCCAAACAATTTAAAGATTCTTTTATCAATTTGCCACTCCCAAACTATTTTAAGTTTCTTTTTCACTTGTAGATGGCGCTTTACCACTAACAAAAAATTTCCTGCTCCTTTTCTTTTCACCGCTACCGGCGCTTCTCAACTGTTGGCACGAAACCGAAAATAAGTTAAAGACTCAAAATTTGCAAAAGTGAATGACTAAAATGTTGATTGTTAAGAACTGGCCCCCGGCCGCGACCGCTCTCCCAAAACATACTACCAAACACTTTTTAGTTTCTTGTTTCACTTGTGGATGGCGCTTTCCAAATCCCAAACAATTTTAAGATTCTTTTCTCAATTTTCCACTCCCAAACTATTTTAAGTCTCTTTTTCACTTGTAGATGGCGCTTTACCACTGACAAAAAGTTTCCAGCTCCTTTTCTTTTCACCGCTACGGGCGCTTCGCACCTGTTGGCTCGAAACCGAAAATAAGTTAAAGACTCAAAATTTGCAAAAGTGAATGACTAAAATGTTGATTGTTAAGAACTGGACCCGGCCGCGACCGCTCTCCCAAAACATACTACCAAAGACTTTTTATTTTCTTGTTTCACTTGTGGATGGCGCTTTCCAAATCCCAAACAATTTTAAGATTCTTTTATCAATTTGCCACTACCAAACTAATTTAAGTATCTTTTTCACTTGTAGACGGCGCTTTACCACTAACAAAAAATTACCATTTCCTTATATTTTCACCGCTACGGGCGCTTCTCAACTGTTGGCACGAAACCGAAAATAAGTTAAAGACTCAAAATTTGCAAAAGTGAATGACTAAAATGTTGATTGTTAAGAACTGGACCCGGCCGCGACCGCTCTCCCAAAACATACTTCCAAACCATTTTTAGTTTCTTGTTTCACTTTTGGATGGCGCTTTCCAAATCCCGAACAATTTAAAGATTCTTTTATCAATTTGCCACTCCCAAACTATTTTAAGTTTCTTTTTCACTTGTAGATGGCGCTTTACCACCAACTACAAATTTCCCGCTCCTTTTCTTTTCACCACTACGGGCGCTGCTCAACTGTTGGCACGAAACCGAAAATAAGTCAAAGACTCCTACACGAATGCTAAAAAGAAAATTTGCAAAGGTGAATGACTAAAATGTTCATTGTTAGGAACATACTTCCGAACAATTTTTAGTTTCTTGTTTTACTTGTGCATGGCGATTTCCAAATTCCAAACCATTTTAAGATTCTTTTCTCAATTTGCCATTCCCAAACTATTTTAAGTTTCTTTTTCACTTATAGACGGCGCTATTTTAAGTATCTTTTTCACTTGTAGATGGCGCTTTACCACTAACAAAAAATTTCCTGCTCCTTTTCTTTTCACCGCTACCGGCGCTTCTCAACTGTTGGCACGAAACCGAAAATAAGTTAAAGACTCAAAATTTGCAAAAGTGAATGACTAAAATGTTGATTGTTAAGAACTGGCCCCCGGCCGCGACCGCTCTCCCAAAACATACTACCAAACACTTTTTAGTTTCTTGTTTCACTTGTGGATGGCGCTTTCCAAATCCCAAACAATTTTAAGATTCTTTTATCAATTTGCCACTCCCAAACTATTTTAAGTTTCTTTTTCACTTGTAGATGGCGCTTTACCACTGACAAAAAGTTTCCAGCTCCTTTTCTTTTCACCGCTACGGGCGCTTCGCACCTGTTGGCACGAAACCGAAAATAAGTTAAAGACTCAAAATTTGCAAAAGTGAATGACTAAAATGTTGATTGTTAAGAACTGGCCCCCGGCCGCGACCGCTCTCCCAAAACATAATTCCAAACCACTTTTAGTTTCTAGTTTCACTTATGGATGGCGCTTTCCAAATCCCAAACAATTTAAAGATTCTTTTATCAATTTGCCACTCCCAAACTATTTTAAGTTTCTTTTTCACTTGTAGATGGCGCTTTACCACCAACAACAAATTTCCCGCTCCTTTTCTTTTCACCACTACGGGCGCTGCTCAACTGTTGGCACGAAACCGAAAATAAGTCAAAGACTCCTACACGAATGCTAAAAAGAAAATTTGCAAAGGTGAATGACTAAAATGTTCATTGTTAGGAACATACTTCCGAACAATTTTTAGTTTCTTGTTTCACTTGTGCATGGCGATTTCCAAATTTCAAACCATTTTAAGATTCTTTTCTCAATTTGCCATTCCCAAACTATTTTAAGTTTCTTTTTCACTTATAGACGGCGCTATTTTAAGTATCTTTTTCACTTGTAGACGGCGCTTTACCACTAACAAAAAATTTCCAGCTCCTTATATTTTCACCGCTACGGGCGCTTCTCAACTGTTGGCACGAAACCGAAAATAAGTTAAAGACTCAAAATTTGCAAAAGTGAATGACTAAAATGTTGATTGTTAAGAACTGGCCCCCGGCCGCGACCGCTCTCCCAAAACATACTACCAAACACTTTTTAGTTTCTTGTTTCACTTGTGGATGGCGCTTTCCAAATCCCAAACAATTTTAAGATTCTTTTCTCAATTTTCCACTCCCAAACTATTTTAAGTCTCTTTTTCACTTGTAGATGGCGCTTTACCACTGACAAAAAGTTTCCAGCTCCTTTTCTTTTCACCGCTACGGGCGCTTCGCACCTGTTGGCACGAAACCGAAAATAAGTTAAAGACTCAAAATTTGCAAAAGTGAATGACTAAAATGTTGATTGTTAAGAACTGGACCCGGCCGCGACCGCTCTCCCAAAACATACTACCAAAGACTTTTTATTTTCTTGTTTCACTTGTGGATGGCGCTTTCCAAATCTCAAACAATTTTAAGATTCTTTTATCAATTTGCCACTACCAAACTAATTTAAGTATCTTTTTCACTTATAGACGGCGCTATTTTAAGTATCTTTTTCACTTGTAGATGGCGCTTTACCACTAACAAAAAATTTCCTGCTCCTTTTCTTTTCACCGCTACCGGCGCTTCTCAACTGTTGGCACGAAACCGAAAATAAGTTAAAGACTCAAAATTTGCAAAAGTGAATGACTAAAATGTTGATTGTTAAGAACTGGACCCGGCCGCGACCGCTCTCCCAAAACATACTTCCAAACCATTTTTAGTTTCTTGTTTCACTTTTGGATGGCGCTTTCCAAATCCCGAACAATTTAAAGATTCTTTTATCAATTTGCCACTCCCAAACTATTTTAAGTTTCTTTTTCACTTGTAGATGGCGCTTTACCACTGACAAAAAGTTTCCAGCTCCTTTTCTTTTCACCGCTACGGGCGCTTCGCACCTGTTGGCACGAAACCGAAAATAAGTTAAAGACTCAAAATTTGCAAAAGTGAATGACTAAAATGTTGATTGTTAAGAACTGGACCCGGCCGCGACCGCTCTCCCAAAACATACTACCAAACACTTTTTAGTTTCTTGTTTCACTTGTGGATGGCGCTTTCCAAATCCCAAACAATTTTAAGATTCTTTTCTCAATTTTCCACTCCCAAACTATTTTAAGTTTCTTTTTCACTTGTAGATGGCGCTTTACCACTGACAAAAAATTACCATTTCCTTATATTTTCACCGCTACGGGCGCTTCTCAACTGTTGGCACGAAACCGAAAATAAGTTAAAGACTCAAAATTTGCAAAAGTGAATGACTAAAATGTTGATTGTTAAGAACTGGACCCGGCCGCGACCGCTCTCCCAAAACATACTTCCAAACCATTTTTAGTTTCTTGTTTCACTTTTGGATGGCGCTTTCCAAATCCCGAACAATTTAAAGATTCTTTTATCAATTTGCCACTCCCAAACTATTTTAAGTTTCTTTTTCACTTGTAGATGGCGCTTTACCACCAACAACAAATTTCCCGCTCCTTTTCTTTTCACCACTACGGGCGCTGCTCAACTGTTGGCACGAAACCGAAAATAAGTCAAAGACTCCTACACGAATGCTAAAAAGAAAATTTGCAAAGGTGAATGACTAAAATGTTCATTGTTAGGAACATACTTCCGAACAATTTTTAGTTTCTTGTTTCACTTGTGCATGGCGATTTCCAAATTCCAAACCATTTTAAGATTCTTTTCTCAATTTGCCATTCCCAAACTATTTTAAGTTTCTTTTTCACTTATAGACGGCGCTATTTTAAGTATCTTTTTTACTTGTAGATGGCGCTTTACCACTAAAAAAAAATTTCCTGCTCCTTTTCTTTTCACCGCTACCGGCGCTTCTCAACTGTTGGCACGAAACCGAAAATAAGTTAAAGACTCAAAATTTGCAAAAGTGAATGACTAAAATGTTGATTGTTAAGAACTGGCCCCCGGCCGCGACCGCTCTCCCAAAACATACTACCAAACACTTTTTAGTTTCTTGTTTCACTTGTGGATGGCGCTTTCCAAATCCCAAACAATTTTAAGATTCTTTTCTCAATTTTCCACTCCCAAACTATTTTAAGTTTCTTTTTCACTTGTAGATGGCGCTTTACCACTGACAAAAAGTTTCCAGCTCCTTTTCTTTTCACCGCTACGGGCGCTTCGCACCTGTTGGCACGAAACCGAAAATAAGTTAAAGACTCAAAATTTGCAAAAGTGAATGACTAAAATGTTGATTGTTAAGAACTGGCCCCCGGCCGCGACCGCTCTCCCAAAACATAATTCCAAACCACTTTTAGTTTCTAGTTTCACTTATGGATGGCGCTTTCCAAATCCCAAACAATTTAAAGATTCTTTTATCAATTTGCCACTCCCAAACTATTTTAAGTTTCTTTTTCACTTGTAGATGGCGCTTTACCACCAACAACAAATTTCCCGCTCCTTTTCTTTTCACCACTACGGGCGCTGCTCAACTGTTGGCACGAAACCGAAAATAAGTCAAAGACTCCTACACGAATGCTAAAAAGAAAATTTGCAAAGGTGAATGACTAAAATGTTCATTGTTAGGAACATACTTCCGAACAATTTTTAGTTTCTTGTTTCACTTGTGCATGGCGATTTCCAAATTCCAAACCATTTTAAGATTCTTTTCTCAATTTGCCATTCCCAAACTATTTTAAGTTTCTTTTTCACTTATAGACGGCGCTATTTTAAGTATCTTTTTCACTTGTAGATGGCGCTTTACCACTAAAAAAAAATTTCCTGCTCCTTTTCTTTTCACCGCTACCGGCGCTTCTCAACTGTTGGCACGAAACCGAAAATAAGTTAAAGACTCAAAATTTGCAAAAGTGAATGACTAAAATGTTGATTGTTAAGAACTGGCCCCCGGCCGCGACCGCTCTCCCAAAACATACTACCAAACACTTTTTAGTTTCTTGTTTCACTTATGGATGGCGCTTTCCAAATCCCAAACAATTTAAAGATTCTTTTATCAATTTGCCACTCCCAAACTATTTTAAGTTTCTTTTTCACTTGTAGATGGCGCTTTACCACCAACAACAAATTTCCCGCTCCTTTTCTTTTCACCACTACGGGCGCTGCTCAACTGTTGGCACGAAACCGAAAATAAGTCAAAGACTCCTACACGAATGCTAAAAAGAAAATTTGCAAAGGTGAATGACTAAAATGTTCATTGTTAGGAACATACTTCCGAACAATTTTTAGTTTCTTGTTTCACTTGTGCATGGCGATTTCCAAATTTCAAACCATTTTAAGATTCTTTTCTCAATTTGCCATTCCCAAACTATTTTAAGTCTCTTTTTCACTTATAGACGGCGCTATTTTAAGTATCTTTTTCACTTGTAGACGGCGCTTTACCACTAACAAAAAATTTCCAGCTCTTTATATTTTCACCGCTACGGGCGCTTCTCAACTGTTGGCACGAAACCGAAAATAAGTTAAAGACTCAAAATTTGCAAAAGTGAATGACTAAAATGTTGATTGTTAAGAACTGGCCCCCGGCCGCGACCGCTCTCCCAAAACATACTACCAAACACTTTTTAGTTTCTTGTTTCACTTGTGGATGGCGCTTTCCAAATCCCAAACAATTTTAAGATTCTTTTCTCAATTTTCCACTCCCAAACTATTTTAAGTCTCTTTTTCACTTGTAGATGGCGCTTTACCACTGACAAAAAGTTTCCAGCTCCTTTTCTTTTCACCGCTACGGGCGCTTCGCACCTGTTGGCACGAAACCGAAATAAGTTAAAGACTCAAAATTTGCAAAAGTGAATGACTAAAATGTTGATTGTTAAGAACTGGACCCGGCCGCGACCGCTCTCCCAAAACATACTACCAAAGACTTTTTATTTTCTTGTTTCACTTGTGGATGGCGCTTTCCAAATCCCAAACAATTTTAAGATTCTTTTATCAATTTGCCACTACCAAACTAATTTAAGTATCTTTTTCACTTGTAGATGGCGCTTTACCACTGACAAAAAGTTTCCAGCTCCTTTTCTTTTCACCGCTACGGGCGCTTCGCACCTGTTGGCACAAACCGAAAATAAGTTAAAGACTCAAAATTTGCAAAAGTGAATGACTAAAATGTTGATTGTTAAGAACTGGCCCCCGGCCGCGACCGCTCTCCCAAAACATAATTCCAAACCACTTTTAGTTTCTAGTTTCACTTATGGATGGCGCTTTCCAAATCCCAAACAATTTAAAGATTCTTTTATCAATTTGCCACTCCCAAACTATTTTAAGTTTCTTTTTCACTTGTAGATGGCGCTTTACCACCAACAACAAATTTCCCGCTCCTTTTCTTTTCACCACTACGGGCGCTGCTCAACTGTTGGCACGAAACCGAAAATAAGTCAAAGACTCCTACACGAATGCTAAAAAGAAAATTTGCAAAGGTGAATGACTAAAATGTTCATATTAGGAAAATGTGTTGTTAGGCGATTTCCAAATTTGAAACCATTTTAAGATTCTTTTCTCAATTTGCCATTCCCAAACTATTTTAAGTTTCTTTTTCACTTATAGACGGCGCTATTTTAAGTATCTTTTTCACTTGTAGACGGCGCTTTACCACTAACAAAAAATTTCCAGCTCCTTATATTTTCACCGCTACGGGCGCTTCTCAACTGTTGGCACGAAACCGAAAATAAGTTAAAGACTCAAAATTTGCAAAAGTGAATGACTAAAATGTTGATTGTTAAGAACTGGCCCCCGGCCGCGACCGCTCTCCCAAAACATACTACCAAACACTTTTTAGTTTCTTGTTTCACTTGTGGATGGCGCTTTCCAAATCCCAAACAATTTTAAGATTCTTTTCTCAATTTTCCACTCCCAAACTATTTTAAGTCTCTTTTTCACTTGTAGATGGCGCTTTACCACTGACAAAAAGTTTCCAGCTCCTTTTCTTTTCACCGCTACGGGCGCTTCGCACCTGTTGGCACGAAACCGAAAATAAGTTAAAGACTCAAAATTTGCAAAAGTGAATGACTAAAATGTTGATTGTTAAGAACTGGACCCGGCCGCGACCGCTCTCCCAAAACATACTACCAAAGACTTTTTATTTTCTTGTTTCACTTGTGGATGGCGCTTTCCAAATCCCAAACAATTTTAAAATTCTTTTATCAATTTGCCACTACCAAACTAATTTAAGTATCTTTTTCACTTATAGACGGCGCTATTTTAAGTATCTTTTTCACTTGTAGATGGCGCTTTACCACTAACAAAAAATTTCCTGCTCCTTTTCTTTTCACCGCTACCGGCGCTTCTCAACTGTTGGCACGAAACCGAAAATAAGTTAAAGACTCAAAATTTGCAAAAGTGAATGACTAAAATGTTGATTGTTAAGAACTGGACCCGGCCGCGACCGCTCTCCCAAAACATACTTCCAAACCATTTTTAGTTTCTTGTTTCACTTTTGGATGGCGCTTTCCAAATCCCGAACAATTTAAAGATTCTTTTATCAATTTGCCACTCCCAAACTATTTTAAGTTTCTTTTTCACTTGTAGATGGCGCTTTACCACTGACAAAAAGTTTCCAGTCCCTTTTCTTTTCACCGCTACGGGCGCTTCGCACCTGTTGGCACGAAACCGAAAATAAGTTAAAGACTCAAAATTTGCAAAAGTGAATGACTAAAATGTTGATTGTTAAGAACTGGACCCGGCCGCGACCGCTCTCCCAAAACATACTTCCAAACCATTTTTAGTTTCTTGTTTCACTTTTGGATGGCGCTTTCCAAATCCCAAACAATTTTAAGATTCTTTTCTCAATTTTCCACTCCCAAACTATTTTAAGTTTCTTTTTCACTTGTAGATGGCGCTTTACCACTGACAAAAAATTACCATTTCCTTATATTTTCACCGCTACGGGCGCTTCTCAACTGTTGGCACGAAACCGAAAATAAGTTAAAGACTCAAAATTTGCAAAAGTGAATGACTAAAATGTTGATTGTTAAGAACTGGACCCGGCCGCGACCGCTCTCCCAAAACATACTTCCAAACCATTTTTAGTTTCTTGTTTCACTTTTGGATGGCGCTTTCCAAATCCCGAACAATTTAAAGATTCTTTTATCAATTTGCCACTCCCAAACTATTTTAAGTTTCTTTTTCACTTGTAGATGGCGCTTTACCACTGACAAAAAGTTTCCAGCTCCTTTTCTTTTCACCGCTACGGGCGCTTCGCACCTGTTGGCATAAAACCGAAAATAAGTTAAAGACCCCTACACGAATGCTAAAAAATAAATTTGCAAAAGTGAATGACTAAAATGTTGATTGTTAAGAACTGGCCCCCGGCCGCGACCGCTCTCCCAAAACATACTACCAAACACTTTTTAGTTTCTTGTTTCACTTGTGGATGGCGCTTTCCAAATCCCAAACAATTTTAAGATTCTTTTATCAATTTGCCACTACCAAACTAATTTAAGTATCTTTTTCACTTGTAGACGGCGCTTTACCACTAACAAAAAATTTCCAGCTCCTTATTTTTTCACCGCTACGGGCGCTTCGCACCTGTTGGCACGAAACCGAAAATAAGTTAAAGACTCAAAATGTGCAAAAGTGAATGACTAAAATGTTGATTGTTAAGAACTGGACCCGGCCGCGACCGCTCTCCCAAAACATACTTCCAAACCATTTTTAGTTTCTTGTTTCACTTTTGGATGGCGCTTTCCAAATCCCGAACAATTTAAAGATTCTTTTATCAATTTGCCACTCCCAAACTATTTTAAGTTTCTTTTTCACTTGTAGATGGCGCTTTACCACCAACAACAAATTTCCCGCTCCTTTTCTTTTCACCACTACGGGCGCTGCTCAACTGTTGGCACGAAACCGAAAATAAGTCAAAGACTCCTACACGAATGCTAAAAAGAAAATTTGCAAAGGTGAATGACTAAAATGTTCATTGTTAGGAACATACTTCCGAACAATTTTTAGTTTCTTGTTTCACTTGTGCATGGCGATTTCCAAATTCCAAACCATTTTAAGATTCTTTTCTCAATTTGCCATTCCCAAACTATTTTAAGTTTCTTTTTCACTTATAGACGGCGCTATTTTAAGTATCTTTTTCACTTGTAGATGGCGCTTTACCACTAACAAAAAATTTCCTGCTCCTTTTCTTTTCACCGCTACCGGCGCTTCTCAACTGTTGGCACGAAACCGAAAATAAGTTAAAGACTCAAAATTTGCAAAAGTGAATGACTAAAATGTTGATTGTTAAGAACTGGCCCCCGGCCGCGACCGCTCTCCCAAAACATACTACCAAACACTTTTTTAGTTTCTTGTTTCACTTGTGGATGGCGCTTTCCAAATCCCAAACAATTTTAAGATTCTTTTCTCAATTTTCCACTCCCAAACTATTTTAAGTTTCTTTTTCACTTGTAGATGGCGCTTTACCACTGACAAAAAGTTTCCAGCTCCTTTTCTTTTCACCGCTACGGGCGCTTCGCACCTGTTGGCACGAAACCGAAAATAAGTTAAAGACTCAAAATTTGCAAAAGTGAATGACTAAAATGTTGATTGTTAAGAACTGGCCCCCGGCCGCGACCGCTCTCCCAAAACATACTACCAAACACTTTTTAGTTTCTTGTTTCACTTGTGGATGGCGCTTTCCAAATCCCAAACAATTTTAAGATTCTTTTCTCAATTTTCCACTCCCAAACTATTTTAAGTCTCTTTTTCACTTGTAGATGGCGCTTTACCACTGACAAAAAGTTTCCAGCTCCTTTTCTTTTCACCGCTACGGGCGCTTCGCACCTGTTGGCACGAAACCGAAAATAAGTTAAAGACTCAAAATTTGCAAAAGTGAATGACTAAAATGTTGATTGTTAAGAACTGGACCCGGCCGCGACCGCTCTCCCAAAACATACTACCAAAGACTTTTTATTTTCTTGTTTCACTTGTGGATGGCGCTTTCCAAATCCCAAACAATTTTAAGATTCTTTTATCAATTTGCCACTACCAAACTAATTTAAGTATCTTTTTCACTTGTAGATGGCGCTTTACCACTGACAAAAAGTTTCCAGCTCCTTTTCTTTTCACCGCTACGGGCGCTTCGCACCTGTTGGCACGAAACCGAAAATAAGTTAAAGACTCAAAATTTGCAAAAGTGAATGACTAAAATGTTGATTGTTAAGAACTGGCCCCCGGCCGCGACCGCTCTCCCAAAACATAATTCCAAACCACTTTTAGTTTCTAGTTTCACTTATGGATGGCGCTTTCCAAATCCCAAACAATTTAAAGATTCTTTTATCAATTTGCCACTCCCAAACTATTTTAAGTTTCTTTTTCACTTGTAGATGGCGCTTTACCACCAACAACAAATTTCCCGCTCCTTTTCTTTTCACCACTACGGGCGCTGCTCAACTGTTGGCACGAAACCGAAAATAAGTCAAAGACTCCTACACGAATGCTAAAAAGAAAATTTGCAAAAGTGAATGACTAAAATGTTGATTGTTAAGAACTGGACCCGGCCGCGACCGCTCTCCCAAAACATACTACCAAAGACTTTTTATTTTCTTGTTTCACTTGTGGATGGCGCTTTCCAAATCCCAAACAATTTTAAGATTCTTTTATCAATTTGCCACTACCAAACTAATTTAAGTATCTTTTTCACTTATAGACGGCGCTATTTTAAGTATCTTTTTCACTTGTAGATGGCGCTTTACCACTAACAAAAAATTTCCTGCTCCTTTTCTTTTCACCGCTACCGGCGCTTCTCAACTGTTGGCACGAAACCGAAAATAAGTTAAAGACTCAAAATTTGCAAAAGTGAATGACTAAAATGTTGATTGTTAAGAACTGGACCCGGCCGCGACCGCTCTCCCAAAACATACTTCCAAACCATTTTTAGTTTCTTGTTTCACTTTTGGATGGCGCTTTCCAAATCCCGAACAATTTAAAGATTCTTTTATCAATTTGCCACTCCCAAACTATTTTAAGTTTCTTTTTCACTTGTAGATGGCGCTTTACCACTGACAAAAAGTTTCCAGCTCCTTTTCTTTTCACCGCTACGGGCGCTTCGCACCTGTTGGCACGAAACCGAAAATAAGTTAAAGACTCAAAATTTGCAAAAGTGAATGACTAAAATGTTGATTGTTAAGAACTGGACCCGGCCGCGACCGCTCTCCCAAAACATACTACCAAACACTTTTTAGTTTCTTGTTTCACTTGTGGATGGCGCTTTCCAAATCCCAAACAATTTTAAGATTCTTTTCTCAATTTTCCACTCCCAAACTATTTTAAGTTTCTTTTTCACTTGTAGATGGCGCTTTACCACTGACAAAAAATTTTCATTTCCTTATATTTTCACCGCTACGGGCGCTTCTCAACTGTTGGCACGAAACCGAAAAAAAGTTAAAGACTCAAAATTTGCAAAAGTGAATGACTAAAATGTTGATTGTTAAGAACTGGACCCGGCCGCGACCGCTCTCCCAAAACATACTTCCAAACCATTTTTAGTTTCTTGTTTCACTTTTGGATGGCGCTTTCCAAATCCCGAACAATTTAAAGATTCTTTTATCAATTTGCCACTCCCAAACTATTTTAAGTTTCTTTTTCACTTGTAGATGGCGCTTTACCACCAACAACAAATTTCCCGCTCCTTTTCTTTTCACCACTACGGGCGCTGCTCAACTGTTGGCACGAAACCGAAAATAAGTCAAAGACTCCTACACGAATGCTAAAAAGAAAATTTGCAAAGGTGAATGACTAAAATGTTCATTGTTAGGAACATACTTCCGAACAATTTTTAGTTTCTTGTTTCACTTGTGCATGGCGATTTCCAAATTCCAAACCATTTTAAGATTCTTTTCTCAATTTGCCATTCCCAAACTATTTTAAGTTTCTTTTTCACTTATAGACGGCGCTATTTTAAGTATCTTTTTCACTTGTAGATGGCGCTTTACCACTAACAAAAAATTTCCTGCTCCTTTTCTTTTCACCGCTACCGGCGCTTCTCAACTGTTGGCACGAAACCGAAAATAAGTTAAAGACTCAAAATTTGCAAAAGTGAATGACTAAAATGTTGATTGTTAAGAACTGGCCCCCGGCCGCGACCGCTCTCCCAAAACATACTACCAAACACTTTTTAGTTTCTTGTTTCACTTGTGGATGGCGCTTTCCAAATCCCAAACAATTTTAAGATTCTTTTCTCAATTTTCCACTCCCAAACTATTTTAAGTTTCTTTTTCACTTGTAGATGGCGCTTTACCACTGACAAAAAGTTTCCAGCTCCTTTTCTTTTCACCGCTACGGGCGCTTCGCACCTGTTGGCACGAAACCGAAAATAAGTTAAAGACTCAAAATTTGCAAAAGTGAATGACTAAAATGTTGATTGTTAAGAACTGGCCCCCGGCCGCGACCGCTCTCCCAAAACATAATTCCAAACCACTTTTAGTTTCTAGTTTCACTTATGGATGGCGCTTTCCAAATCCCAAACAATTTTAAGATTCTTTTATCAATTTGCCACTCCCAAACTATTTTAAGTTTCTTTTTCACTTGTAGATGGCGCTTTACCACCAACAACAAATTTCCCGCTCCTTTTCTTTTCACCACTACGGGCGCTGCTCAACTGTTGGCACGAAACCGAAAATAAGTTAAAGACTCAAAATTTGCAAAAGTGAATGACTAAAATGTTGATTGTTAAGAACTGGCCC
The DNA here is from genome assembly GCA_035045925.1 of Drosophila atripex. Taxonomy (NCBI): domain Eukaryota; kingdom Metazoa; phylum Arthropoda; class Insecta; order Diptera; family Drosophilidae; genus Drosophila; species Drosophila atripex. The sequence continues at coordinate 87,968 of JAWNOP010000041.1, read as the reverse complement.
CCGGCCGCGACCGCTCTCCCAAAACATACTACCAAACACTTTTTAGTTTCTTGTTTCACTTGTGGATGGCGCTTTCCAAATCCCAAACAATTTTAAGATTCTTTTCTCAATTTTCCACTCCCAAACTATTTTAAGTCTCTTTTTCACTTGTAGATGGCGCTTTACCACTGACAAAAAGTTTCCAGCTCCTTTTCTTTTCACCGCTACGGGCGCTTCGCACCTGTTGGCACGAAACCGAAAATAAGTTAAAGACTCAAAATTTGCAAAAGTGAATGACTAAAATGTTGATTGTTAAGAACTGGACCCGGCCGCGACCGCTCTCCCAAAACATACTACCAAAGACTTTATATTTTCTTGTTTCACTTGTGGATGGCGCTTTCCAAATCCCAAACAATTTTAAGATTCTTTTATCAATTTGCCACTCCCAAACTATTTTAAGTTTCTTTTTCACTTGTAGATGGCGCTTTACCACCAACAACAAATTTCCCGCTCCTTTTCTTTTCACCACTACGGGCGCTGCTCAACTGTTGGCACGAAACCGAAAATAAGTCAAAGACTCCTACACGAATGCTAAAAAGAAAATTTGCAAAGGTGAATGACTAAAATGTTCATTGTTAGGAACATACTTCCGAACAATTTTTAGTTTCTTGTTTCACTTGTGCATGGCGATTTCCAAATTTCAAACCATTTTAAGATTCTTTTCTCAATTTGCCATTCCCAAACTATTTTAAGTCTCTTTTTCACTTATAGACGGCGCTATTTTAAGTATCTTTTTCACTTGTAGACGGCGCTTTACCACTAACAAAAAATTTCCAGCTCCTTATATTTTCACCGCTACGGGCGCTTCGCACCTGTTGGCACGAAACCGAAAATAAGTTAAAGACTCAAAATTTGCAAAAGTGAATGACTAAAATGTTGATTGTTAAGAACTGGACCCGGCCGCGACCGCTCTCCCAAAACATACTACCAAAGACTTTTTATTTTCTTGTTTCACTTGTGGATGGCGCTTTCCAAATCCCAAACAATTTTAAGATTCTTTTATCAATTTGCCACTACCAAACTAATTTAAGTATCTTTTTCACTTGTAGACGGCGCTTTACCACTAACAAAAAATTACCATTTCCTTATATTTTCACCGCTACGGGCGCTTCTCAACTGTTGGCACGAAACCGAAAATAAGTTAAAGACTCAAAATTTGCAAAAGTGAATGACTAAAATGTTGATTGTTAAGAACTGGACCCGGCCGCGACCGCTCTCCCAAAACATACTTCCAAACCATTTTTAGTTTCTTGTTTCACTTTTGGATGGCGCTTTCCAAATCCCGAACAATTTAAAGATTCTTTTATCAATTTGCCACTCCCAAACTATTTTAAGTTTCTTTTTCACTTGTAGATGGCGCTTTACCACTGACAAAAAGTTTCCAGCTCCTTTTCTTTTCACCGCTACGGGCGCTTCGCACCTGTTGGCACGAAACCGAAAATAAGTTAAAGACTCAAAATTTGCAAAAGTGAATGACTAAAATGTTGATTGTTAAGAACTGGCCCCCGGCCGCGACCGCTCTCCCAAAACATAATTCCAAACCACTTTTAGTTTCTAGTTTCACTTATGGATGGCGCTTTCCAAATCCCAAACAATTTAAAGATTCTTTTATCAATTTGCCACTCCCAAACTATTTTAAGTTTCTTTTTCACTTGTAGATGGCGCTTTACCACCAACAACAAATTTCCCGCTCCTTTTCTTTTCACCACTACGGGCGCTGCTCAACTGTTGGCACGAAACCGAAAATAAGTTAAAGACTCAAAATTTGCAAAAGTGAATGACTAAAATGTTGATTGTTAAGAACTGGCCCCCGGCCGCGACCGCTCTCCCAAAACATACTACCAAACACTTTTTAGTTTCTTGTTTCACTTGTGGATGGCGCTTTCCAAATCCCAAACAATTTTAAGATTCTTTTCTCAATTTTCCACTCCCAAACTATTTTAAGTCTCTTTTTCACTTGTAGATGGCGCTTTACCACTGACAAAAAGTTTCCAGCTCCTTTTCTTTTCACCGCTACGGGCGCTTCGCACCTGTTGGCACGAAACCGAAAATAAGTTAAAGACTCAAAATTTGCAAAAGTGAATGACTAAAATGTTGATTGTTAAGAACTGGACCCGGCCGCGACCGCTCTCCCAAAACATACTACCAAAGACTTTATATTTTCTTGTTTCACTTGTGGATGGCGCTTTCCAAATCCCAAACAATTTTAAGATTCTTTTATCAATTTGCCACTCCCAAACTATTTTAAGTTTCTTTTTCACTTGTAGATGGCGCTTTACCACCAACAACAAATTTCCCGCTCCTTTTCTTTTCACCACTACGGGCGCTGCTCAACTGTTGGCACGAAACCGAAAATAAGTCAAAGACTCCTACACGAATGCTAAAAAGAAAATTTGCAAAGGTGAATGACTAAAATGTTCATTGTTAGGAACATACTTCCGAACAATTTTTAGTTTCTTGTTTCACTTGTGCATGGCGATTTCCAAATTTCAAACCATTTTAAGATTCTTTTCTCAATTTGCCATTCCCAAACTATTTTAAGTCTCTTTTTCACTTATAGACGGCGCTATTTTAAGTATCTTTTTCACTTGTAGACGGCGCTTTACCACTAACAAAAAATTTCCAGCTCCTTATATTTTCACCGCTACGGGCGCTTCGCACCTGTTGGCACGAAACCGAAAATAAGTTAAAGACTCAAAATTTGCAAAAGTGAATGACTAAAATGTTGATTGTTAAGAACTGGACCCGGCCGCGACCGCTCTCCCAAAACATACTACCAAAGACTTTTTATTTTCTTGTTTCACTTGTGGATGGCGCTTTCCAAATCCCAAACAATTTTAAGAATCTTTTATCAATTTGCCACTACCAAACTAATTTAAGTATCTTTTTCACTTGTAGACGGCGCTTTACCACTAACAAAAAATTACCATTTCCTTATATTTTCACCGCTACGGGCGCTTCTCAACTGTTGGCACGAAACCGAAAATAAGTTAAAGACTCAAAATTTGCAAAAGTGAATGACTAAAATGTTGATTGTTAAGAACTGGACCCGGCCGCGACCGCTCTCCCAAAACATACTTCCAAACCATTTTTAGTTTCTTGTTTCACTTTTGGATGGCGCTTTCCAAATCCCGAACAATTTAAAGATTCTTTTATCAATTTGCCACTCCCAAACTATTTTAAGTTTCTTTTTCACTTGTAGATGGCGCTTTACCACTGACAAAAAGTTTCCAGCTCCGTTTCTTTTCACCGCTACGGGCGCTTCGCACCTGTTGGCACGAAACCGAAAATAAGTTAGAGACTCCTACACGAATGCTATAAAGAAAATTGGCAAATGTGAATGACAAATATTTTGATTGTTAAGAACTGGCCACCGGTCGCGACCGCTCTCCCAAAACATACTACCAAACACTTTTTAGTTTCTTGTTTCACTTGTGGATGGCGCTTTCCAAATCCCAAACAATTTTAAGATTCTTTTATCAATTTGCCACTACCAAACTATTTTAAGTTTCTTTTTCACTTTTAGACGGCGCTTTACCACTGACAAAAAATTTCCCGCTCCTTTTCTTTTCACCACTACGGGCGCTGCTCAACTGTTGGCACGAAACCGAAAATAAGTTAAAGACTCCTACACGAATGCTAAAAAGAAAATTTGCAGAGGTGAATGACTAAAATGTTCATTGTTAAGAACATACTTCCAAACAATTTTTAGTTTCTTGTTTCACTTGTGGATTTCCAAATTCCAAACCATTTTAAGATTCTTTTCTCATTTTGCCATTCCCAAACTATTTTAAGTCTCTTTTTCACTTATAGAAGGCGCTATTTTAAGTATCTTTTTCACTTGTAGATGGCGCTTTACCACTAACAAAAAATTTCCCGCTCCTTTTCTTTTCACCACTACGGGCGCTGCTCAACTGTTGGCACGAAACCGAAAATAAGTTAAAGACTCCTACACGAATGCTAAAAAGAAAATTTGCAAAGGTGAATGACTAAAATGTTCATTGTTAAGAACAAACAATTTTTAGTCTCTTGATTCACTTGTGGATGGCGCTTTCCAAATCCCAAACTATTTCAAGATTCTTTTCTTACTTACCCACTCCCAAACTATTTTAAGTTTATTTTTCACTTTTAGACGGCGTATACCACCAACAAAAAATGTCCTGCTCCTTTTCTTTTCACCGCTACTGGCGCTTCTCAACTGTTGGCACGAAACCGAAAATAAGTTAAAGACTCAAAATTTGCAAAAGTGAATGACTAAAATGTTGATTGTTAAGAACTGGCCCCCGGCCGCGACCGCTCTCCCAAAACATACTACCAAACACTTTTTAGTTTCTTGTTTCACTTGTGGATGGCGCTTTCCAAATCCCAAACAATTTTAAGATTCTTTTCTTAATTTTCCACTCCCAAACTATTTTAAGTTTCTTTTTCACTTGTAGATGGCGCTTTACCACTGACAAAAAGTTTCCAGCTCCTTTTCTTTTCACCGCTACGGGCGCTTCGCACCTGTTGGCACGAAACCGAAAATAAGTTAAAGACTCCTACACGAATGCTAAAAAGAAAATTTGCAAAGGTGAATGACTAAAATGTTGATTGTTAAGAACTGGCCCCCGGCCGCGACCGCTCTCCCAAAACATACTACCAAACACTTTTTAGTTTCTTGTTTCACTTGTGGATGGCGCTTTCCAAATCCCAAACAATTTTAAGATTCTTTTATCAATTTGCCACTCCCAAACTATTTTAAGTTTCTTTTTCACTTGTAGATGGCGCTTTACCACTGACAAAAAGTTTCCAGCTCCTTTTCTTTTCACCGCTACGGGCGCTTCGCACCTGTTGGCACGAAACCGAAAATAAGTTAAAGACTCCTACACGAATGCTAAAAAGAAAATTTGCAAAGGTGAATGACTAAAATGTTGATTGTTAAGAACTGGCCCCCGGCCGCGACCGCTCTCCCAAAGCATACTACTAAACACTTTTTAGTTTCTTGTTTCACTTGTGGATTGCGCTTTCCAAATCCCAAACAATTTTAAGATTCTTTTCTCAATTTTCCACTCCCAAACTATTTTAAGTTTCTTTTTCACTTGTAGATGGCGCTTTACCACTGACAAAACGTTTCCAGCGCCTTTTCTTTTCACCGCTACGGGCGCTTCGCACCTGTTGGCACGAAACCAAAAATAAGTTAGAGACTCCTACACGAATGCTATAAAGAAAATTGGCAAATGTGAATGACAAATATTTTGATTGTTAAGAACTGGCCACCGGTCGCGACCGCTCTCCCAAAACATACTACCAAACACTTTTTAGTTTCTTGTTTCACTTGTGGATGGCGCTTTCCAAATCCCAAACAATTTTAAGATTCTTTTATCAATTTGCCACTACCAAACTATTTTAAGTTTCTTTTTCACTTTTAGACGGCGCTTTACCACTGACAAAAAATTTCCCGCTCCTTTTCTTTTCACCACTACGGGCGCTGCTCAACTGTTGGCACGAAACCGAAAATAAGTTAAAGACTCCTACACGAATGCTAAAAAGAAAATTTGCAAAGGTGAATGACTAAAATGTTCATTGTTAAGAACATACTTCCAAACAATTTTTAGTCTCTTGATTCACTTGTGGATGGCGCTTTCCAAATCCCAAACTATTTTAAGATTCTTTTCTTACTTACCCACTCCCAAACTATTTTAAGTTTATTTTTCACTTGTAGATGGCGCTTTACCACAGACAAAAAGTTTCCAGCTCCTTTTCTTTTCACCGCTACGGGCGCTTCGCACCTGTTGGCATAAAACCGAAAATAAGTTAAAGACTCCTACACGAATGCTAAAAAGAAAATTTGCAAAAGTGAATGACTAAAATGTTGATTGTTAAGAACTGGACCCGGCCGCGACCGCTCTCCAAAAACATACTTCCAAACCATTTTTAGTTTCTTGTTTCACTTGTGGATGGCGCTTTCCAAATCCCAAACAATTTAAAGATTCTTTTCTCAATTTGCCACTCCCAAACTATTTCAAGTTTCTTTTTCACTTGTAGATGGCGCTTTACCACTGACAAAAAGTTTCCAGCTCCTTTTCTTTTCACCGCTACGGGCGCTGCTCAACTGTTGGCACGAAACCGAAAATAAGTTAAAGACTCCTACACGAATGCTAAAAAGAAAATTTGCAAAGGTGAATGACTAAAATGTTCATTGTTAAGAACATACTTCCAAACAATTTTTAGTTTCTTGTTTCACTTGTGGATTTCCAAATTCCAAACCATTTTAAGATTCTTTTCTCAATTTGCCATTCCCAAACTATTTTAAGTCTCTTTTTCACTTATAGACGGCGCTATTTTAAGTATCTTTTTCACTTGTAGACGGCGTATACCACCAACAAAAAATTTCCTGCTCCTTTTCTTTTCACCGCTACTGGCGCTTCTCAACTGTTGGCACGAAACCGAAAATAAGTTAAAGACTCAAAATTTGCAAAAGTGAATGACTAAAATGTTGATTGTTAAGAACTGGACCCGGCCGCGACCGCTCTCCCAAAACATACTACCAAAGACTTTTTATTTTCTTGTTTCACTTGTGGATGGCGCTTTCCAAATCCCAAACAATTTTAAGATTCTTTTATCAATTTGCCACTACCAAACTAATTTAAGTTTCTTTTTCACTTTTAGACGGCGCTTTACCACTGACAAAACGTTTCCAGCGCCTTTTCTTTTCACCGCTACGGCGCTTCGCACCTGTTGGCACGAAACCAAAAATAAGTTAGAGACTCCTACACGAATGCTATAAAGAAAATTGGCAAATGTGAATGACAAATAGTTTGATTGTTAAGAACTGGCCACCGGTCGCGACCGCTCTCCCAAAACATACTACCAAACACTTTTTAGTTTCTTGTTTCACTTGTGGATGGCGCTTTCCAAATCCCAAACAATTTTAAGATTCTTTTATCAATTTGCCACTACCAAACTATTTTAAGTTTCTTTTTCACTTTTAGACGGCGCTTTACCACTGACAAAAAATTTCCCGCTCCTTTTCTTTTCACCACTACGGGCGCTGCTCAACTGTTGGCACGAAACCGAAAATAAGTTAAAGACTCCTACACGAATGCTAAAAAGAAAATTTGCAAAGGTGAATGACTAAAATGTTCATTGTTAAGAACATACTTCCAAACAATTTTTAGTCTCTTGATTCACTTGTGGATGGCGCTTTCCAAATCCCAAACTATTTTAAGATTCTTTTCTTACTTACCCACTCCCAAACTATTTTAAGTTTATTTTTCACTTGTAGATGGCGCTTTACCACAGACAAAAAGTTTCCAGCTCCTTTTCTTTTCACCGCTACGGGCGCTTCGCACCTGTTGGCATAAAACCGAAAATAAGTTAAAGACTCCTACACGAATGCTAAAAAGAAAATTTGCAAAAGTGAATGACTAAAATGTTGATTGTTAAGAACTGGACCCGGCCGCGACCGCTCTCCAAAAACATACTTCCAAACCATTTTTAGTTTCTTGTTTCACTTGTGGATGGCGCTTTCCAAATCCCAAACAATTTAAAGATTCTTTTCTCAATTTGCCACTCCCAAACTATTTCAAGTTTCTTTTTCACTTGTAGATGGCGCTTTACCACTGACAAAAAGTTTCCAGCTCCTTTTCTTTTCACCGCTACGGGCGCTGCTCAACTGTTGGCACGAAACCGAAAATAAGTTAAAGACTCCTACACGAATGCTAAAAAGAAAATTTGCAAAGGTGAATGACTAAAATGTTCATTGTTAAGAACATACTTCCAAACAATTTTTAGTTTCTTGTTTCACTTGTGGATTTCCAAATTCCAAACCATTTTAAGATTCTTTTCTCAATTTGCCATTCCCAAACTATTTTAAGTCTCTTTTTCACTTATAGACGGCGCTATTTTAAGTATCTTTTTCACTTGTAGACGGCGTATACCACCAACAAAAAATTTCCTGCTCCTTTTCTTTTCACCGCTACTGGCGCTTCTCAACTGTTGGCACGAAACCGAAAATAAGTTAAAGACTCAAAATTTGCAAAAGTGAATGACTAAAATGTTGATTGTTAAGAACTGGACCCGGCCGCGACCGCTCTCCCAAAACATACTACCAAAGACTTTTTATTTTCTTGTTTCACTTGTGGATGGCGCTTTCCAAATCCCAAACAATTTTAAGATTCTTTTATCAATTTGCCACTACCAAACTAATTTAAGTTTCTTTTTCACTTTTAGACGGCGCTTTACCACTGACAAAACGTTTCCAGCGCCTTTTCTTTTCACCGCTACGGCGCTTCGCACCTGTTGGCACGAAACCAAAAATAAGTTAGAGACTCCTACACGAATGCTATAAAGAAAATTGGCAAATGTGAATGACAAATATTTTGATTGTTAAGAACTGGCCACCGGTCGCGACCGCTCTCCCAAAACATACTACCAAACACTTTTTAGTTTCTTGTTTCACTTGTGGATGGCGCTTTCCAAATCCCAAACAATTTTAAGATTCTTTTATCAATTTGCCACTACCAAACTATTTTAAGTTTCTTTTTCACTTTTAGACGGCGCTTTACCACTGACAAAAAATTTCCCGCTCCTTTTCTTTTCACCACTACGGGCGCTGCTCAACTGTTGGCACGAAACCGAAAATAAGTTAAAGACTCCTACACGAATGCTAAAAAGAAAATTTGCAAAGGTGAATGACTAAAATGTTCATTGTTAAGAACATACTTCCAAACAATTTTTAGTCTCTTGATTCACTTGTGGATGGCGCTTTCCAAATCCCAAACTATTTTAAGATTCTTTTCTTACTTACCCACTCCCAAACTATTTTAAGTTTATTTTTCACTTGTAGATGGCGCTTTACCACAGACAAAAAGTTTCCAGCTCCTTTTCTTTTCACCGCTACGGGCGCTTCGCACCTGTTGGCATAAAACCGAAAATAAGCTAAAAACTCCTACACGAATGCTAAAAAGAAAATTTGCAAAAGTGAATGACTAAAATGTTGATTGTTAAGAACTGGACCCGGCCGCGACCGCTCTCCAAAAACATACTTCCAAACCATTTTTAGTTTCTTGTTTCACTTGTGGATGGCGCTTTCCAAATCCCAAACAATTTAAAGATTCTTTTCTCAATTTGCCACTCCAAAACTATTTTAAGTTTCTTTTTCACTTGTAGATGGCGCTTTACCACTGACAAAAAGTTTCCAGCTCCTTTTCTTTTCACCGCTACGGGCGCTGCTCAACTGTTGGCACGAAACCGAAAATAAGTTAAAGACTCCTACACGAATGCTAAAAAGAAAATTTGCAAAGGTGAATGACTAAAATGTTCATTGTTAAGAACATACTTCCAAACAATTTTTAGTTTCTTGTTTCACTTGTGGATTTCCAAATTCCAAACCATTTTAAGATTCTTTTCTCAATTTGCCATTCCCAAACTATTTTAAGTCTCTTTTTCACTTATAGACGGCGCTATTTTAAGTATCTTTTTCACTTGTAGACGGCGTATACCACCAACAAAAAATTTCCTGCTCCTTTTCTTTTCACCGCTACTGGCGCTTCTCAACTGTTGGCACGAAACCGAAAATAAGTCCCTTCTCCCAAACATACAACTGGCCCCCGGCCGCGACCGCTCTCCCAAAACATACTACCAAACACTTTTTGTTTCTTGTTTCACTTGTGGATGGCGCTTTCCAAATCCCAAACAATTTTAAGATTCTTTTCTCAATTTTCCACTCCCAAACTATTTTAAGTTTCTTTTCACTTGTAGATGGCGCTTTACCACTGACAAAAAGTTTCCAGCGCCTTTTCTTTTCACCGCTACGGGCGCTTCGCACCTGTTGGCACGAAACCAAAAATAAGTTAGAGACTCCTACACGAATGCTATAAAGAAAATTGGCAAATGTGAATGACAAATATTTTGATTGTTAAGAACTGGCCACCGGTCGCGACCGCTCTCCCAAAACATACTACCAAAGACTTTTTATTTTCTTGTTTCACTTGTGGATGGCGCTTTCCAAATCCCAAACAATTTTAAGATTCTTTTATCAATTTGCCACTACCAAACTAATTTAAGTATCTTTTTCACTTGTAGACGGCGCTTTACCACTAACAAAAAATTTCCAGCTCCTTATATTTTCACCGCTACGGGCGCTGCTCAACTGTTGGCACGAAACCGAAAATAAGTTAAAGACTCAAAATTTGCAAAAGTGAATGACTAAAATGTTGATTGTTAAGAACTGGACCCGGCCGCGACCGCTCTCCTAAAACATACTTCCAAACCATTTTTAGTTTCTTGTTTCACTTGTGGATGGCGCTTTCCAAATCCCAAACAATTTTAAGATTCTTTTATCAATTTGCCACTCCCAAACTATTTTAAGTTTCTTTTTCACTTGTAGACGGCGCTTTACCACTGACAAAAAATGTCCCGCTCCTTTTCTTTTCACCACTACGGGCGCTGCTCAACTGTTGGCACGAAACCGAAAATAAGTTAAAGACTCCTACACGAATGCTGAAAAGAAAATTTGCAAAGGTGAATGACTAAAATGTTCATTGTTAAGAACATACTTCCAAACAATTTTTAGTCTCTTGATTCACTTGTGGATGGCGCTTTCCAAATCCCAAACTATTTCAAGATTCTTTTCTTACTTACCCACTCCCAAACTATTTTAAGTTTATTTTTCACTTTTAGACGGCGTATACCACCAACAAAAAATGTCCTGCTCCTTTTCTTTTCACCGCTACTGGCGCTTCTCAACTGTTGGCACGAAACCGAAAATAAGTTAAAGACTCAAAATTTGCAAAAGTGAATGACTAAAATGTTGATTGTTAAGAACTGGCCCCCGGCCGCGACCGCTCTCCCAAAACATACTACCAAACACTTTTTGTTTCTTGTTTCACTTGTGGATGGCGCTTTCCAAATCCCAAACAATTTTAAGATTCTTTTCTCAATTTTCCACTCCCAAACTATTTTAAGTTTCTTTTTCACTTGTAGATGGCGCTTTACCACTGACAAAAAGTTTCCAGCGCCTTTTCTTTTCACCGCTACGGGCGCTTCGCACCTGTTGGCACGAAACCAAAAATAAGTTAGAGACTCCTACACGAATGCTATAAAGAAAATTGGCAAATGTGAATGACAAATATTTTGATTGTTAAGAACTGGCCACCGGTCGCGACCGCTCTCCCAAAACATACTACCAAAGACTTTTTATTTTCTTGTTTCACTTGTGGATGGCGCTTTCCAAATCCCAAACAATTTTAAGATTCTTTTATCAATTTGCCACTCCCAAACTATTTTAAGTTTCTTTTTCACTTGTAGACGGCGCTTTACCACTGACAAAAAATGTCCCGCTCCTTTTCTTTTCACCACTACGGGCGCTGCTCAACTGTTGGCACGAAACCGAAAATAAGTTAAAGACTCCTACACGAATGCTAAAAAGAAAATTTGCAAAGGTGAATGACTAAAATGTTCATTGTTAAGAACATACTTCCAAACAATTTGTAGTTTCTTGTTTCACTTGTGGATTTCCAAATTCCAAACCATTTTAAGATTCTTTTCTCAATTTGCCATTCCCAAACTATTTTAAGTCTCTTTTTCACTTATAGACGGCGCTATTTTAAGTATCTTTTTCACTTGTAGATGGCGCTTTACCACTAACAAAAAATTTCCCGCTCCTTTTCTTTTCACCACTACGGGCGCTGCTCAACTGTTGGCACGAAACCGAAAATAAGTTAAAGACTCCTACACGAATGCTGAAAAGAAAATTTGCAAAGGTGAATGACTAAAATGTTCATTGTTAAGAACATACTTCCAAACAATTTTTAGTCTCTTGATTCACTTGTGGATGGCGCTTTCCAAATCCCAAACTATTTCAAGATTCTTTTCTTACTTACCCACTCCCAAACTATTTTAAGTTTATTTTTCACTTTTAGACGGCGTATACCACCAACAAAAAATGTCCTGCTCCTTTTCTTTTCACCGCTACTGGCGCTTCTCAACTGTTGGCACGAAACCGAAAATAAGTTAAAGACTCAAAATTTGCAAAAGTGAATGACTAAAATGTTGATTGTTAAGAACTGGCCCCCGGCCGCGACCGCTCTCCCAAAACATACTACCAAACACTTTTTGTTTCTTGTTTCACTTGTGGATGGCGCTTTCCAAATCCCAAACAATTTTAAGATTCTTTTCTCAATTTTCCACTCCCAAACTATTTTAAGTTTCTTTTCACTTGTAGATGGCGCTTTACCACTGACAAAAAGTTTCCAGCGCCTTTTCTTTTCACCGCTACGGGCGCTTCGCACCTGTTGGCACGAAACCAAAAATAAGTTAGAGACTCCTACACGAATGCTATAAAGAAAATTGGCAAATGTGAATGACAAATATTTTGATTGTTAAGAACTGGCCACCGGTCGCGACCGCTCTCCCAAAACATACTACCAAAGACTTTTTATTTTCTTGTTTCACTTGTGGATGGCGCTTTCCAAATCCCAAACAATTTTAAGATTCTTTTATCAATTTGCCACTACCAAACTAATTTAAGTATCTTTTTCACTTGTAGACGGCGCTTTACCACTAACAAAAAATTTCCAGCTCCTTATATTTTCACCGCTACGGGCGCTGCTCAACTGTTGGCACGAAACCGAAAATAAGTTAAAGACTCAAAATTTGCAAAAGTGAATGACTAAAATGTTGATTGTTAAGAACTGGACCCGGCCGCGACCGCTCTCCCAAAACATACTTCCAAACCATTTTTAGTTTCTTGTTTCACTTGTGGATGGCGCTTTCCAAATCCCAAACAATTTTAAGATTCTTTTATCAATTTGCCACTCCCAAACTATTTTAAGTTTCTTTTTCACTTGTAGACGGCGCTTTACCACTGACAAAAAATGTCCCGCTCCTTTTCTTTTCACCACTACGGGCGCTGCTCAACTGTTGGCACGAAACCGAAAATAAGTTAAAGACTCCTACACGAATGCTGAAAAGAAAATTTGCAAAGGTGAATGACTAAAATGTTCATTGTTAAGAACATACTTCCAAACAATTTTTAGTCTCTTGATTCACTTGTGGATGGCGCTTTCCAAATCCCAAACTATTTCAAGATTCTTTTCTTACTTACCCACTCCCAAACTATTTTAAGTTTATTTTTCACTTTTAGACGGCGTATACCACCAACAAAAAATGTCCTGCTCCTTTTCTTTTCACCGCTACTGGCGCTTCTCAACTGTTGGCACGAAACCGAAAATAAGTTAAAGACTCAAAATTTGCAAAAGTGAATGACTAAAATGTTGATTGTTAAGAACTGGCCCCCGGCCGCGACCGCTCTCCCAAAACATACTACCAAACACTTTTTGTTTCTTGTTTCACTTGTGGATGGCGCTTTCCAAATCCCAAACAATTTTAAGATTCTTTTCTCAATTTTCCACTCCCAAACTATTTTAAGTTTCTTTTCACTTGTAGATGGCGCTTTACCACTGACAAAAAGTTTCCAGCGCCTTTTCTTTTCACCGCTACGGGCGCTTCGCACCTGTTGGCACGAAACCAAAAATAAGTTAGAGACTCCTACACGAATGCTATAAAGAAAATTGGCAAATGTGAATGACAAATATTTTGATTGTTAAGAACTGGCCACCGGTCGCGACCGCTCTCCCAAAACATACTACCAAAGACTTTTTATTTTCTTGTTTCACTTGTGGATGGCGCTTTCCAAATCCCAAACAATTTTAAGATTCTTTTATCAATTTGCCACTACCAAACTAATTTAAGTATCTTTTTCACTTGTAGACGGCGCTTTACCACTAACAAAAAATTTCCAGCTCCTTATATTTTCACCGCTACGGGCGCTGCTCAACTGTTGGCACGAAACCGAAAATAAGTTAAAGACTCAAAATTTGCAAAAGTGAATGACTAAAATGTTGATTGTTAAGAACTGGCCCCCGGCCGCGACCGCTCTCCCAAAACATACTACCAAACACTTTTTGTTTCTTGTTTCACTTGTGGATGGCGCTTTCCAAATCCCAAACAATTTTAAGATTCTTTTCTCAATTTTCCACTCCCAAACTATTTTAAGTTTCTTTTTCACTTGTAGATGGCGCTTTACCACTGACAAAAAGTTTCCAGCGCCTTTTCTTTTCACCGCTACGGGCGCTTCGCACCTGTTGGCACGAAACCAAAAATAAGTTAGAGACTCCTACACGAATGCTATAAAGAAAATTGGCAAATGTGAATGACAAATATTTTGATTGTTAAGAACTGGCCACCGGTCGCGACCGCTCTCCCAAAACATACTACCAAAGACTTTTTATTTTCTTGTTTCACTTGTGGATGGCGCTTTCCAAATCCCAAACAATTTTAAGATTCTTTTATCAATTTGCCACTCCCAAACTATTTTAAGTTTCTTTTTCACTTGTAGACGGCGCTTTACCACTGACAAAAAATGTCCCGCTCCTTTTCTTTTCACCACTACGGGCGCTGCTCAACTGTTGGCACGAAACCGAAAATAAGTTAAAGACTCCTACACGAATGCTAAAAAGAAAATTTGCAAAGGTGAATGACTAAAATGTTCATTGTTAAGAACATACTTCCAAACAATTTGTAGTTTCTTGTTTCACTTGTGGATTTCCAAATTCCAAACCATTTTAAGATTCTTTTCTCAATTTGCCATTCCCAAACTATTTTAAGTCTCTTTTTCACTTATAGACGGCGCTATTTTAAGTATCTTTTTCACTTGTAGATGGCGCTTTACCACTAACAAAAAATTTCCCGCTCCTTTTCTTTTCACCACTACGGGCGCTGCTCAACTGTTGGCACGAAACCGAAAATAAGTTAAAGACTCCTACACGAATGCTGAAAAGAAAATTTGCAAAGGTGAATGACTAAAATGTTCATTGTTAAGAACATACTTCCAAACAATTTTTAGTCTCTTGATTCACTTGTGGATGGCGCTTTCCAAATCCCAAACTATTTCAAGATTCTTTTCTTACTTACCCACTCCCAAACTATTTTAAGTTTATTTTTCACTTTTAGACGGCGTATACCACCAACAAAAAATGTCCTGCTCCTTTTCTTTTCACCGCTACTGGCGCTTCTCAACTGTTGGCACGAAACCGAAAATAAGTTAAAGACTCAAAATTTGCAAAAGTGAATGACTAAAATGTTGATTGTTAAGAACTGGCCCCCGGCCGCGACCGCTCTCCCAAAACATACTACCAAACACTTTTTGTTTCTTGTTTCACTTGTGGATGGCGCTTTCCAAATCCCAAACAATTTTAAGATTCTTTTCTCAATTTTCCACTCCCAAACTATTTTAAGTTTCTTTTCACTTGTAGATGGCGCTTTACCACTGACAAAAAGTTTCCAGCGCCTTTTCTTTTCACCGCTACGGGCGCTTCGCACCTGTTGGCACGAAACCAAAAATAAGTTAGAGACTCCTACACGAATGCTATAAAGAAAATTGGCAAATGTGAATGACAAATATTTTGATTGTTAAGAACTGGCCACCGGTCGCGACCGCTCTCCCAAAACATACTACCAAAGACTTTTTATTTTCTTGTTTCACTTGTGAATGGCGCTTTCCAAATCCCAAACAATTTTAAGATTCTTTTATCAATTTGCCACTACCAAACTAATTTAAGTATCTTATTCACTTGTAGACGGCGCTTTACCACTAACAAAAAATTTCCAGCTCCTTATATTTTCACCGCTACGGGCGCTTCTCAACTGTTGGCACGAAACCGAAAATAAGTTAAAGACTCAAAATTTGCAAAAGTGAATGACTAAAATGTTGATTGTTAAGAACTGGACCCGGCCGCGACCGCTCTCCCAAAACATACTTCCAAACCATTTTTAGTTTCTTGTTTCACTTGTGGATGGCGCTTTCCAAATCCCAAACAATTTTAAGATTCTTTTATCAATTTGCCACTCCCAAACTATTTTAAGTTTCTTTTTCACTTGTAGACGGCGCTTTACCACTGACAAAAAATGTCCCGCTCCTTTTCTTTTCACCACTACGGGCGCTGCTCAACTGTTGGCACGAAACCGAAAATAAGTTAAAGACTCCTACACGAATGCTGAAAAGAAAATTTGCAAAGGTGAATGACTAAAATGTTCATTGTTAAGAACATACTTCCAAACAATTTTTAGTCTCTTGATTCACTTGTGGATGGCGCTTTCCAAATCCCAAACTATTTCAAGATTCTTTTCTTACTTACCCACTCCCAAACTATTTTAAGTTTATTTTTCACTTTTAGACGGCGTATACCACCAACAAAAAATGTCCTGCTCCTTTTCTTTTCACCGCTACTGGCGCTTCTCAACTGTTGGCACGAAACCGAAAATAAGTTATATAACTTATTTTTTTTTATAACTTTGTAAACACTAAGCGCAAATCTGTATCTTTTCCGTCTCTGCTTACGTTTGAGAACTCTTCAGCGAACACTGATCTGGCAATGGCCGATCTCTTTGCAAAGTTTTTTCAAACAACGTATTCACATAGCACCACTCCAGCTCAGCCTTACACTTATAATATCCAATCAGCCAACCTTATTTTTTGCCCATCTTTTGATCAAAGTGGTGTGTTATCGGATCTTCTTAGGGTTAAGCCCGTGTATTCGCCAGGCCCCGATGGAGTACCAGGCTGTGTGCTGAGGAACTGCGCCGTGGCCCTGTGCAAACCGCTTCTTAAACTTTTTAATTTATCGCTGAAGACCTCGATTTTTCCCCTTATGTGGAAGGAAACTTACATTATCCCTCTGCATAAAAAAGGGAAAAAATCGGATGCTTCAAATTATAGAGGCATTTCTAAATTGTCAGCAATTCCAAAGCTTTTCGAAAAACTTATTACTCCACATTTGCAACACCTATGTAGTTCAATAATATCCCCGTGCCAACATGGCTTTATGAAGCGCCGCTCCACCACCACCAACTTATTGGAGCTAACATCTTTTGTCACGGATGGGTTCCGGAATGGCTTACAAACAGACGTCATTTACACTGACTTCAGTAAAGCATTTGATTCTGTTAACCATTCGCTTCTTATAAGTAAACTCAGTCTTTTGGGATTCCCAACTGATCTCCTTATCTGGATTTCGAGCTACTTATCTGGAAGAACCCAACGTGTCTTCTTTAAAGATGTTACCTCGCGTACAGTCCGCGTCACATCTGGGGTGCCTCAAGGAAGCCATCTTGGACCCTTACTTTTTACTTTGTTTATTAATGACTTGCCCCTTGCCTTAACTGACTCACTAGTACTAATGTACGCTGCCGATGTTAAGCTTTGTCTTCAATATAGATCTACTAGCGCCCAATCTAGACTTCAATCCGATTTGGATAAATTTCAAAATTGGTGCTTAGCAAATGACCTAAAGCTTAATGGATCGAAATGTAAACTCATGTCATTTTATCGATCTAGCCCTCACCAGGCTACGTACTTTCTCTATGGGATTGCCTTAGAACGTTTAACTCAGGTTAACGATCTGGGAGTCCTATTAGATTTGAAACTTAAATTTACCGACCATATATCCACCATGGTTAATAAAGCTATGGGTGTGCTTGGTTTTATTAAAAGATGGTCAAAAGAATTCAACGACCCATACATTACAAAAACTTTATACACATCATTGGTCCGTCCGATTCTTGAGTATGGATCGTGTGTCTGGAGTCCACAATACGGTGTGCACCAAGATCACATAGAATCCGTACAAAAAAACTTTCTCATTTTCGCACTTAGGGGACTAAATTGGAATGCAAGCCTTCACCTTCCCTCCTATCATAGTAGACTTTTATTAATCAACTTACCACCATTAACAAACCGTAGAACGATGCTGGGTGTCATGTTTCTATTTAATCTTATTAATGGTAATGTAGACAGCCAGCATTTATTAACACGCTTAAATTTCAACGTTCCTAGTAGAAGGACTCGAAACTTTCGTCCTCTACTCCTTAGCCATTGTAGCTCGACATATGCCCAACACGATCCGTTCAGGGTTTTATGTTCGGACTACAATGGTCTCTACCACGTTTTGTCCCTTTGCTCTACTAACAATCTTAAATCCATTATACTAAACACCTTATCTTTGCAACACTTTTCCTCGTGATTTCATACTCCTATTCCTCTCTTTTACTCTCTCGGATCTATCCCCGCGATTCGAGCCGTACGTTATGCGGCAGCGTCCCTCGGTCGGTTGGACGGGAGGTGGGCTGTACGTATGCAGTGGGAACCGCGCGAAAATTTGCAAAAGTGAATGACTAAAATGTTGATTGTTAAGAACTGGCCCCCGGCCGCGACCGCTCTCCCAAAACATACTACCAAACACTTTTTGTTTCTTGTTTCACTTGTGGATGGCGCTTTCCAAATCCCAAACAATTTTAAGATTCTTTTCTCAATTTTCCACTCCCAAACTATTTTAAGTTTCTTTTTCACTTGTAGATGGTAAAGCGCCCACTGACAAAAAGTTTCCAGCGCCTTTTCTTTTCACCGCTACGGGCGCTTCGCACCTGTTGGCACGAAACCAAAAATAAGTTAGAGACTCCTACACGAATGCTATAAAGAAAATTGGCAAATGTGAATGACAAATATTTTGATTGTTAAGAACTGGCCACCGGTCGCGACCGCTCTCCCAAAACATACTACCAAAGACTTTTTATTTTCTTGTTTCACTTGTGGATGGCGCTTTCCAAATCCCAAACAATTTTAAGATTCTTTTATCAATTTGCCACTACCAAACTAATTTAAGTATCTTTTTCACTTGTAGACGGCGCTTTACCACTAACAAAAAATTTCCAGCTCCTTATATTTTCACCGCTACGGGCGCTTCTCAACTGTTGGCACGAAACCGAAAATAAGTTAAAGACTCAAAATTTGCAAAAGTGAATGACTAAAATGTTGATTGTTAAGAACTGGACCCGGCCGCGACCGCTCTCCCAAAACATACTTCCAAACCATTTTTAGTTTCTTGTTTCACTTGTGGATGGCGCTTTCCAAATCCCAAACAATTTTAAGATTCTTTTATCAATTTGCCACTCCCAAACTATTTTAAGTTTCTTTTTCACTTGTAGACGGCGCTTTACCACTGACAAAAAATGTCCCGCTCCTTTTCTTTTCACCACTACGGGCTCTGCTCAACTGTTGGCACGAAACCGAAAATAAGTTAAAGACTCCTACACGAATGCTGAAAAGAAAATTTGCAAAGGTGAATGACTAAAATGTTCATTGTTAAGAACATACTTCCAAACAATTTTTAGTCTCTTGATTCACTTGTGGATGGCGCTTTCCAAATCCCAAACTATTTCAAGATTCTTTTCTTACTTACCCACTCCCAAACTATTTTAAGTTTATTTTTCACTTTTAGACGGCGTATACCACCAACAAAAAATGTCCTGCTCCTTTTCTTTTCACCGCTACTGGCGCTTCTCAACTGTTGGCACGAAACCGAAAATAAGTTAAAGACTCTAAATTTGCAAAAGTGAATGACAAATATTTTGATTGTTAAGAACTGGCCACCGGTCGCGACCGCTCTCCCAAAACATACTACCAAAGACTTTTTATTTTCTTGTTTCACTTGTGGATGGCGCTTTCCAAATCCCAAACAATTTTAAGATTCTTTTATCAATTTGCCACTCCCAAACTATTTTAAGTTTCTTTTTCACTTGTAGACGGCGCTTTACCACTGACAAAAAATGTCCCGCTCCTTTTCTTTTCACCACTACGGGCGCTGCTCAACTGTTGGCACGAAACCGAAAATAAGTTAAAGACTCCTACACGAATGCTAAAAAGAAAATTTGCAAAGGTGAATGACTAAAATGTTCATTGTTAAGAACATACTTCCAAACAATTTGTAGTTTCTTGTTTCACTTGTGGATTTCCAAATTCCAAACCATTTTAAGATTCTTTTCTCAATTTGCCATTCCCAAACTATTTTAAGTCTCTTTTTCACTTATAGACGGCGCTATTTTAAGTATCTTTTTCACTTGTAGATGGCGCTTTACCACTAACAAAAAATTTCCCGCTCCTTTTCTTTTCACCACTACGGGCGCTGCTCAACTGTTGGCACGAAACCGAAAATAAGTTAAAGACTCCTACACGAATGCTGAAAAGAAAATTTGCAAAGGTGAATGACTAAAATGTTCATTGTTAAGAACATACTTCCAAACAATTTTTAGTCTCTTGATTCACTTGTGGATGGCGCTTTCCAAATCCCAAACTATTTCAAGATTCTTTTCTTACTTACCCACTCCCAAACTATTTTAAGTTTATTTTTCACTTTTAGACGGCGTATACCACCAACAAAAAATGTCCTGCTCCTTTTCTTTTCACCGCTACTGGCGCTTCTCAACTGTTGGCACGAAACCGAAAATAAGTTAAAGACTCAAAATTTGCAAAAGTGAATGACTAAAATGTTGATTGTTAAGAACTGGCCCCCGGCCGCGACCGCTCTCCCAAAACATACTACCAAACACTTTTTGTTTCTTGTTTCACTTGTGGATGGCGCTTTCCAAATCCCAAACAATTTTAAGATTCTTTTCTCAATTTTCCACTCCCAAACTATTTTAAGTTTCTTTTTCACTTGTAGATGGCGCTTTACCACTGACAAAAAGTTTCCAGCGCCTTTTCTTTTCACCGCTACGGGCGCTTCGCACCTGTTGGCACGAAACCAAAAATAAGTTAGAGACTCCTACACGAATGCTATAAAGAAAATTGGCAAATGTGAATGACAAATATTTTGATTGTTAAGAACTGGCCACCGGTCGCGACCGCTCTCCCAAAACATACTACCAAAGACTTTTTATTTTCTTGTTTCACTTGTGGATGGCGCTTTCCAAATCCCAAACAATTTTAAGATTCTTTTATCAATTTGCCACTACCAAACTAATTTAAGTATCTTTTTCACTTGTAGACGGCGCTTTACCACTAACAAAAAATTTCCAGCTCCTTATATTTTCACCGCTACGGGCGCTTCTCAACTGTTGGCACGAAACCGAAAATAAGTTAAAGACTCAAAATTTGCAAAAGTGAATGACTAAAATGTTGATTGTTAAGAACTGGACCCGGCCGCGACCGCTCTCCCAAAACATACTTCCAAACCATTTTTAGTTTCTTGTTTCACTTGTGGATGGCGCTTTCCAAATCCCAAACAATTTTAAGATTCTTTTATCAATTTGCCACTCCCAAACTATTTTAAGTTTCTTTTTCACTTGTAGACGGCGCTTTACCACTGACAAAAAATGTCCCGCTCCTTTTCTTTTCACCACTACGGGCTCTGCTCAACTGTTGGCACGAAACCGAAAATAAGTTAAAGACTCCTACACGAATGCTGAAAAGAAAATTTGCAAAGGTGAATGACTAAAATGTTCATTGTTAAGAACATACTTCCAAACAATTTTTAGTCTCTTGATTCACTTGTGGATGGCGCTTTCCAAATCCCAAACTATTTCAAGATTCTTTTCTTACTTACCCACTCCCAAACTATTTTAAGTTTATTTTTCACTTTTAGACGGCGTATACCACCAACAAAAAATGTCCTGCTCCTTTTCTTTTCACCGCTACTGGCGCTTCTCAACTGTTGGCACGAAACCGAAAATAAGTTAAAGACTCAAAATTTGCAAAAGTGAATGACTAAAATGTTGATTGTTAAGAACTGGCCCCCGGCCGCGACCGCTCTCCCAAAACATACTACCAAACACTTTTTGTTTCTTGTTTCACTTGTGGATGGCGCTTTCCAAATCCCAAACAATTTTAAGATTCTTTTCTCAATTTTCCACTCCCAAACTATTTTAAGTTTCTTTTTCACTTGTAGATGGCGCTTTACCACTGACAAAAAGTTTCCAGCGCCTTTTCTTTTCACCGCTACGGGCGCTTCGCACCTGTTGGCACGAAACCAAAAATAAGTTAGAGACTCCTACACGAATGCTATAAAGAAAATTGGCAAATGTGAATGACAAATATTTTGATTGTTAAGAACTGGCCACCGGTCGCGACCGCTCTCCCAAAACATACTACCAAAGACTTTTTATTTTCTTGTTTCACTTGTGGATGGCGCTTTCCAAATCCCAAACAATTTTAAGATTCTTTTATCAATTTGCCACTCCCAAACTATTTTAAGTTTCTTTTTCACTTGTAGACGGCGCTTTACCACTGACAAAAAATGTCCCGCTCCTTTTCTTTTCACCACTACGGGCGCTGCTCAACTGTTGGCACGAAACCGAAAATAAGTTAAAGACTCCTACACGAATGCTAAAAAGAAAATTTGCAAAGGTGAATGACTAAAATGTTCATTGTTAAGAACATACTTCCAAACAATTTGTAGTTTCTTGTTTCACTTGTGGATTTCCAAATTCCAAACCATTTTAAGATTCTTTTCTCAATTTGCCATTCCCAAACTATTTTAAGTCTCTTTTTCACTTATAGACGGCGCTATTTTAAGTATCTTTTTCACTTGTAGATGGCGCTTTACCACTAACAAAAAATTTCCCGCTCCTTTTCTTTTCACCACTACGGGCGCTGCTCAACTGTTGGCACGAAACCGAAAATAAGTTAAAGACTCCTACACGAATGCTGAAAAGAAAATTTGCAAAGGTGAATGACTAAAATGTTCATTGTTAAGAACATACTTCCAAACAATTTTTAGTCTCTTGATTCACTTGTGGATGGCGCTTTCCAAATCCCAAACTATTTCAAGATTCTTTTCTTACTTACCCACTCCCAAACTATTTTAAGTTTATTTTTCACTTTTAGACGGCGTATACCACCAACAAAAAATGTCCTGCTCCTTTTCTTTTCACCGCTACTGGCGCTTCTCAACTGTTGGCACGAAACCGAAAATAAGTTAAAGACTCAAAATTTGCAAAAGTGAATGACTAAAATGTTGATTGTTAAGAACTGGCCCCCGGCCGCGACCGCTCTCCCAAAACATACTACCAAACACTTTTTGTTTCTTGTTTCACTTGTGGATGGCGCTTTCCAAATCCCAAACAATTTTAAGATTCTTTTCTCAATTTTCCACTCCCAAACTATTTTAAGTTTCTTTTCACTTGTAGATGGCGCTTTACCACTGACAAAAAGTTTCCAGCGCCTTTTCTTTTCACCGCTACGGGCGCTTCGCACCTGTTGGCACGAAACCAAAAATAAGTTAGAGACTCCTACACGAATGCTATAAAGAAAATTGGCAAATGTGAATGACAAATATTTTGATTGTTAAGAACTGGCCACCGGTCGCGACCGCTCTCCCAAAACATACTACCAAAGACTTTTTATTTTCTTGTTTCACTTGTGGATGGCGCTTTCCAAATCCCAAACAATTTTAAGATTCTTTTATCAATTTGCCACTACCAAACTAATTTAAGTATCTTTTTCACTTGTAGACGGCGCTTTACCACTAACAAAAAATTTCCAGCTCCTTATATTTTCACCGCTACGGGCGCTTCTCAACTGTTGGCACGAAACCGAAAATAAGTTAAAGACTCAAAATTTGCAAAAGTGAATGACTAAAATGTTGATTGTTAAGAACTGGACCCGGCCGCGACCGCTCTCCCAAAACATACTTCCAAACCATTTTTAGTTTCTTGTTTCACTTGTGGATGGCGCTTTCCAAATCCCAAACAATTTTAAGATTCTTTTATCAATTTGCCACTCCCAAACTATTTTAAGTTTCTTTTTCACTTGTAGACGGCGCTTTACCACTGACAAAAAATGTCCCGCTCCTTTTCTTTTCACCACTACGGGCGCTGCTCAACTGTTGGCACGAAACCGAAATTAAGTTAAAGACTCCTACACGAATGCTGAAAAGAAAATTTGCAAAGGTGAATGACTAAAATGTTCATTGTTAAGAACATACTTCCAAACAATTTTTAGTCTCTTGATTCACTTGTGGATGGCGCTTTCCAAATCCCAAACTATTTCAAGATTCTTTTCTTACTTACCCACTCCCAAACTATTTTAAGTTTATTTTTCACTTTTAGACGGCGTATACCACCAACAAAAAATGTCCTGCTCCTTTTCTTTTCACCGCTACTGGCGCTTCTCAACTGTTGGCACGAAACCGAAAATAAGTTAAAGACTCAAAATTTGCAAAAGTGAATGACTAAAATGTTGATTGTTAAGAACTGGCCCCCGGCCGCGACCGCTCTCCCAAAACATACTACCAAACACTTTTTGTTTCTTGTTTCACTTGTGGATGGCGCTTTCCAAATCCCAAACAATTTTAAGATTCTTTTCTCAATTTTCCACTCCCAAACTATTTTAAGTTTCTTTTTCACTTGTAGATGGCGCTTTACCACTGACAAAAAGTTTCCAGCGCCTTTTCTTTTCACCGCTACGGGCGCTTCGCACCTGTTGGCACGAAACCAAAAATAAGTTAGAGACTCCTACACGAATGCTATAAAGAAAATTGGCAAATGTGAATGACAAATATTTTGATTGTTAAGAACTGGCCACCGGTCGCGACCGCTCTCCCAAAACATACTACCAAAGACTTTTTATTTTCTTGTTTCACTTGTGGATGGCGCTTTCCAAATCCCAAACAATTTTAAGATTCTTTTATCAATTTGCCACTCCCAAACTATTTTAAGTTTCTTTTTCACTTGTAGACGGCGCTTTACCACTGACAAAAAATGTCCCGCTCCTTTTCTTTTCACCACTACGGGCGCTGCTCAACTGTTGGCACGAAACCGAAAATAAGTTAAAGACTCCTACACGAATGCTAAAAAGAAAATTTGCAAAGGTGAATGACTAAAATGTTCATTGTTAAGAACATACTTCCAAACAATTTGTAGTTTCTTGTTTCACTTGTGGATTTCCAAATTCCAAACCATTTTAAGATTCTTTTCTCAATTTGCCATTCCCAAACTATTTTAAGTTTCTTTTTCACTTGTAGACGGCGCTTTACCACTGACAAAAAATGTCCCGCTCCTTTTCTTTTCACCACTACGGGCGCTGCTCAACTGTTGGCACGAAACCGAAAATAAGTTAAAGACTCCTACACGAATGCTGAAAAGAAAATTTGCAAAGGTGAATGACTAAAATGTTCATTGTTAAGAACATACTTCCAAACAATTTTTAGTCTCTTGATTCACTTGTGGATGGCGCTTTCCAAATCCCAAACTATTTCAAGATTCTTTTCTTACTTACCCACTCCCAAACTATTTTAAGTTTATTTTTCACTTTTAGACGGCGTATACCACCAACAAAAAATGTCCTGCTCCTTTTCTTTTCACCGCTACTGGCGCTTCTCAACTGTTGGCACGAAACCGAAAATAAGTTAAAGACTCAAAATTTGCAAAAGTGAATGACTAAAATGTTGATTGTTAAGAACTGGCCCCCGGCCGCGACCGCTCTCCCAAAACATACTACCAAACACTTTTTGTTTCTTGTTTCACTTGTGGATGGCGCTTTCCAAATCCCAAACAATTTTAAGATTCTTTTCTCAATTTTCCACTCCCAAACTATTTTAAGTTTCTTTTTCACTTGTAGATGGCGCTTTACCACTGACAAAAAAGTTTCCAGCGCCTTTTCTTTTCACCGCTACGGGCGCTTCGCACCTGTTGGCACGAAACCAAAAATAAGTTAGAGACTCCTACACGAATGCTATAAAGAAAATTGGCAAATGTGAATGACAAATATTTTGATTGTTAAGAACTGGCCACCGGTCGCGACCGCTCTCCCAAAACATACTACCAAAGACTTTTTATTTTCTTGTTTCACTTGTGGATGGCGCTTTCCAAATCCCAAACAATTTTAAGATTCTTTTATCAATTTGCCACTCCCAAACTATTTTAAGTTTCTTTTTCACTTGTAGACGGCGCTTTACCACTGACAAAAAATGTCCCGCTCCTTTTCTTTTCACCACTACGGGCGCTGCTCAACTGTTGGCACGAAACCGAAAATAAGTTAAAGACTCCTACACGAATGCTAAAAAGAAAATTTGCAAAGGTGAATGACTAAAATGTTCATTGTTAAGAACATACTTCCAAACAATTTGTAGTTTCTTGTTTCACTTGTGGATTTCCAAATTCCAAACCATTTTAAGATTCTTTTCTCAATTTGCCATTCCCAAACTATTTTAAGTTTCTTTTTCACTTGTAGACGGCGCTTTACCACTGACAAAAAATGTCCCGCTCCTTTTCTTTTCACCACTACGGGCGCTGCTCAACTGTTGGCACGAAACCGAAAATAAGTTAAAGACTCCTACACGAATGCTGAAAAGAAAATTTGCAAAGGTGAATGACTAAAATGTTCATTGTTAAGAACATACTTCCAAACAATTTTTAGTCTCTTGATTCACTTGTGGATGGCGCTTTCCAAATCCCAAACTATTTCAAGATTCTTTTCTTACTTACCCACTCCCAAACTATTTTAAGTTTATTTTTCACTTTTAGACGGCGTATACCACCAACAAAAAATGTCCTGCTCCTTTTCTTTTCACCGCTACTGGCGCTTCTCAACTGTTGGCACGAAACCGAAAATAAGTTAAAGACTCAAAATTTGCAAAAGTGAATGACTAAAATGTTGATTGTTAAGAACTGGCCCCCGGCCGCGACCGCTCTCCCAAAACATACTACCAAACACTTTTTGTTTCTTGTTTCACTTGTGGATGGCGCTTTCCAAATCCCAAACAATTTTAAGATTCTTTTCTCAATTTTCCACTCCCAAACTATTTTAAGTTTCTTTTTCACTTGTAGATGGCGCTTTACCACTGACAAAAAGTTTCCAGCGCCTTTTCTTTTCACCGCTACGGGCGCTTCGCACCTGTTGGCACGAAACCAAAAATAAGTTAGAGACTCCTACACGAATGCTATAAAGAAAATTGGCAAATGTGAATGACAAATATTTTGATTGTTAAGAACTGGCCACCGGTCGCGACCGCTCTCCCAAAACATACTACCAAAGACTTTTTATTTTCTTGTTTCACTTGTGGATGGCGCTTTCCAAATCCCAAACAATTTTAAGATTCTTTTATCAATTTGCCACTACCAAACTAATTTAAGTATCTTTTTCACTTGTAGACGGCGCTTTACCACTAACAAAAAATTTCCAGCTCCTTATATTTTCACCGCTACGGGCGCTTCTCAACTGTTGGCACGAAACCGAAAATAAGTTAAAGACTCAAAATTTGCAAAAGTGAATGACTAAAATGTTGATTGTTAAGAACTGGACCCGGCCGCGACCGCTCTCCCAAAACATACTTCCAAACCATTTTTAGTTTCTTGTTTCACTTGTGGATGGCGCTTTCCAAATCCCAAACAATTTTAAGATTCTTTTATCAATTTGCCACTCCCAAACTATTTTAAGTTTCTTTTTCACTTGTAGACGGCGCTTTACCACTGACAAAAAATGTCCCGCTCCTTTTCTTTTCACCACTACGGGCGCTGCTCAACTGTTGGCACGAAACCGAAAATAAGTTAAAGACTCCTACACGAATGCTGAAAAGAAAATTTGCAAAGGTGAATGACTAAAATGTTCATTGTTAAGAACATACTTCCAAACAATTTTTAGTCTCTTGATTCACTTGTGGATGGCGCTTTCCAAATCCCAAACTATTTCAAGATTCTTTTCTTACTTACCCACTCCCAAACTATTTTAAGTTTATTTTTCACTTTTAGACGGCGTATACCACCAACAAAAAATGTCCTGCTCCTTTTCTTTTCACCGCTACTGGCGCTTCTCAACTGTTGGCACGAAACCGAAAATAAGTTAAAGACTCAAAATTTGCAAAAGTGAATGACTAAAATGTTGATTGTTAAGAACTGGCCCCCGGCCGCGACCGCTCTCCCAAAACATACTACCAAACACTTTTTGTTTCTTGTTTCACTTGTGGATGGCGCTTTCCAAATCCCAAACAATTTTAAGATTCTTTTCTCAATTTTCCACTCCCAAACTATTTTAAGTTTCTTTTTCACTTGTAGATGGCGCTTTACCAGTGACAAAAAGTTTCCAGCGCCTTTTCTTTTCACCGCTACGGGCGCTTCGCACCTGTTGGCACGAAACCAAAAATAAGTTAAAGACTCCTACACGAATGCTAAAAAGAAAATTTGCAAAGGTGAATGACTAAAATGTTCATTGTTAAGAACATACTTCCAAACAATTTTTAGTTTCTTGTTTCACTTGTGGATTTCCAAATTCCAAACCATTTTAAGATTCTTTTCTCAATTTGCCATTCCCAAACTATTTTAAGTCTCTTTTTCTCTTATAGACGGCGCTATTTTAAGTATCTTTTTCACTTGTAGATGGCGCTTTACCACTAACAAAAAATTTCCCGCTCCTTTTCTTTTCACCACTACGGGCGCTGCTCAACTGTTGGCACGAAACCGAAAATAAGTTAAAGACTCCTACACGAATGCTGAAAAGAAAATTTGCAAAGGTGAATGACTATAATGTTCATTGTTAAGAACATACTTCCAAACAATTTTTAGTCTCTTGATTCACTTGTGGATGGCGCTTTCCAAATCCCAAACTATTTCAAGATTCTTTTCTTACTTACCCACTCCCAAACTATTTTAAGTTTATTTTTCACTTTTAGACGGCGTATACCACCAACAAAAAATGTCCTGCTCCTTTTCTTTTCACTGCTACTGGCGCTTCTCAACTGTTGGCACGAAACCGAAAATAAGTTAAAGACTCAAAATTTGCAAAAGTGAATGACTAAAATGTTGATTGTTAAGAACTGGCCCCCGGCCGCGACCGCTCTCCCAAAACATACTACCAAACACTTTTTAGTTTCTTGTTTCACTTGTGGATGGCGCTTTCCAAATCCCAAACAATTTTAAGATTCTTTTCTCAATTTTCCACTCCCAAACTATTTTAAGTTTCTTTTTCACTTGTAGATGGCGCTTTACCACTGACAAAAAGTTTCCAGCTCCTTTTCTTTTCACCGCTACGGGCGCTTCGCACCTGTTGGCACGAAACCGAAAATAAGTTAAAGACTCCTACACGAATGCTAAAAAGAAAATTTGCAAAGGTGAATGACTAAAATGTTGATTGTTAAGAACTGGCCCCCGGCCGCGACCGCTCTCCCAAAACATACTACCAAACACTTTTTAGTTTCTTGTTTCACTTGTGGATGGCGCTTTCCAAATCCCAAAAAATTTAAAGATTCTTTTATCAATTTGCCACTCCCAAACTATTTTAAGTTTCTTTTTCACTTGTAGATGGCGCTTTACCACTGACAAAAAGTTTCCAGCTCCTTTTCTTTTCACCGCTACGGGCGCTTCGCACCTGTTGGCATAAAACCGAAAATAAGTTAAAGACTCCTACACGAATGCTAAAAAGAAAATTTGCAAAGGTGAATGACTAAAATGTTGATTGTTAAGAACTGGCCCCCGGCCGCGACCGCTCTCCCAAAACATACTACAAAACACTTTTTAGTTTCTTGTTTCACTTGTGGATTGCGCTTTCCAAATCCCAAACAATTTTAAGATTCTTTTCTCAATTTTCCACTCCCAAACTATTTTAAGTTTCTTTTTCACTTGTAGATGGCGCTTTACCACTGACAAAAAGTTTCCAGCTCCTTTTCTTTTCACCGCTACGGGCGCTTCGCACCTGTTGGCACGAAACCAAAAATAAGTTAGAGACTCGTACACGAATGCTATAAAGAAAATTGGCAAATGTGAATGACAAATATTTTGATTGTTAAGAACTGGCCACCGGTCGCGACCGCTCTCCCAAAACATACTACCAAACACTTTTTAGTTTCTTGTTTCACTTGTGGATGGCGCTTTCCAAATCCCAAACAATTTTAAGATTCTTTTATCAATTTGCCACTACCAAACTATTTTAAGTTTCTTTTTCACTTTTAGACGGCGCTTTACCACTGACAAAAAATTTCCCGCTCCTTTTCTTTTCACCACTACGGCGCTGCTCAACTGTTGGCACGAAACCGAAAATAAGTTAAAGACTCCTACACGAATGCTAAAAAGAAAATATGCAAAGGTGAATGACTAAAATGTTCATTGTTAAGAACATACTTCCAAACAATTTTTAGTCTGTTGATTCACTTGTGGATGGCGCTTTCCAAATCCCAAACAATTTTAAGATTCTTTTATCAATTTGCCACTCCCAAACTATTTTAAGTTTCTTTTTCACTTGTAGATGGCGCTTTACCACTGACAAAAAGTTTCCAGCTCCTTTTCTTTTCACCGCTACGGGCGCTTCGCACCTGTTGGCATAAAACCGAAAATAAGTTAAAGACTCCTACACGAATGCTAAAAAGAAAACTTGCAAAGGTGAATGACTAAAATGTTGATTGTTAAGAACTGGCCCCCGGCCGCGACCGCTCTCCCAAAACATACTACCAAACACTTTTTAGTTTCTTGTTTCACTTGTGGATGGCGCTTTCCAAATCCCAAACAATTTTAAGATTCTTTTATCAATTTGCCACTCCCAAACTATTTTAAGTTTCTTTTTCACTTGTAGATGGCGCTTTACCACTGAAAAAAAGTTTCCAGCTCCTTTTCTTTTCACCGCTACGGGCGCTTCGCACCTGTTGGCATAAAACCGAAAATAAGTTAAAGACTCCTACACGAATGCTAAAAAGAAAACTTGCAAAGGTGAATGACTAAAATGTTGATTGTTAAGAACTGGCCCCCGGCCGCGACCGCTCTCCCAAAACATACTACAAAACACTTTTTAGTTTCTTGTTTCACTTGTGGATTGCGCTTTCCAAATCCCAAACAATTTTAAGATTCTTTTCTCAATTTTCCACTCCCAAACTATTTTAAGTTTCTTTTTCACTTGTAGATGGCGCTTTACCACTGACAAAAAGTTTCCAGCTCCTTTTCTTTTCACCGCTACGGGCGCTTCGCACCTGTTGGTACGAAACCAAAAATAAGTTAGAGACTCGTACACGAATGCTATAAAGAAAATTGGCAAATGTGAATGACAAATATTTTGATTGTTAAGAACTGGCCACCGGTCGCGACCGCTCTCCCAAAACATACTACCAAACACTTTTTAGTTTCTTGTTTCACTTGTGGATGGCGCTTTCCAAATCCCAAACAATTTTAAGATTCTTTTATCAATTTGCCACTACCAAACTATTTTAAGTTTCTTTTTCACTTTTAGACGGCGCTTTACCACTGACAAAAAATTTCCCGCTCCTTTTCTTTTGACCACTACGGGCGCTGCTCAACTGTTGGCACGAAACCGAAAATAAGTTAAAGACTCCTACACGAATGCTAAAAAGAAAATATGCAAAGGTGAATGACTAAAATGTTCATTGTTAAGAACTGGCCCCCGGCCGCGACCGCTCTCCCAAAACATACTACCAAACACTTTTTAGTTTCTTGTTTCACTTGTGGATTGCGCTTTCCAAATCCCAAACAATTTTAAGATTCTTTTCTCAATTTTCCACTCCCAAACTATTTTAAGTTTCTTTTTCACTTGTAGATGGCGCTTTACCACTGACAAAAAGTTTCCAGCTCCTTTTCTTTTCACCGCTACGGGCGCTGCTCAACTGTTGGCACGAAACCGAAAATAAGTTAAAGACTCCTACACGAATGCTGAAAAGAAAATTTGCAAAGGTGAATGACTAAAATGTTCATTGTTAAGAACATACTTCCAAACAATTTTTAGTCTCTTGATTCACTTGTGGATGGCGCTTTCCAAATCCCAAACTATTTCAAGATTCTTTTCTTACTTATTCACTCCCAAACTATTTTAAGTTTATTTTTCACTTTTAGACGGCGTATACCACCAACAAAAAATGTCCTGCTCCTTTTCTTTTCACCGCTACTGGCGCTTCTCAACTGTTGGCACGAAACCGAAAATAAGTTAAAGACTCAAAATTTGCAAAAGTGAATGACTAAAATGTTGATTGTTAAGAACTGGCCCCCGGCCGCGACCGCTCTCCCAAAACATACTACCAAACACTTTTTAGTTTCTTGTTTCACTTGTGGATGGCGCTTTCCAAATCCCAAACAATTTTAAGATTCTTTTCTCAATTTTCCACTCCCAAACTATTTTAAGTTTCTTTTTCACTTGTAGATGGCGCTTTACCACTGACAAAAAGTTTCCAGCTCCTTTTCTTTTCACCGCTACGGGCGCTTCGCACCTGTTGGCACGAAACCAAAAATAAGTTAGAGACTCCTACACGAAAGCTATAAAGAAAATTGGCAAATGTGAATGACAAATATTTTGATTGTTAAGAACTGGCCACCGGTCGCGACCGCTCTCCCAAAACATACTACCAAACACTTTTTAGTTTCTTGTTTCACTTGTGGATGGCGCTTTCCAAATCCCAAACAATTTTAAGATTCTTTTATCAATTTGCCACTACCAAACTATTTTAAGTTTCTTTTTCACTTTTAGACGGCGCTTTACCACTGACAAAAAATTTCCCGCTCCTTTTCTTTTCACCACTACGGGCGCTGCTCAACTGTTGGCACGAAACCGAAAATAAGTTAAAGACTCCTACACGAATGCTGAAAAGAAAATTTGCAAAGGTGAATGACTAAAATGTTCATTGTTAAGAACATACTTCCAAACAATTTTTAGTCTCTTGATTCACTTGTGGATGGCGCTTTCCAAATCCCAAACTATTTCAAGATTCTTTTCTTACTTACTCACTCCCAAACTATTTTAAGTTTATTTTTCACTTTTAGACGGCGTATACCACCAACAAAAAATGTCCTGCTCCTTTTCTTTTCACCGCTACTGGCGCTTCTCAACTGTTGGCACGAAACCGAAAATAAGTTAAAGACTCAAAATTTGCAAAAGTGAATGACTAAAATGTTGATTGTTAAGAACTGGCCCCCGGCCGCGACCGCTCTCCCAAAACATACTACCAAACACTTTTTAGTTTCTTGTTTCACTTGTGGATGGCGCTTTCCAAATCCCAAACAATTTTAAGATTCTTTTCTCAATTTTCCACTCCCAAACTATTTTAAGTTTCTTTTTCACTTGCAGATGGCGCTTTACCACTGACAAAAAGTTTCCAGCTCCTTTTCTTTTCACCGCTACGGGCGCTTCGCACCTGTTGGCACGAAACCGAAAATAAGTTAAAGACTCCTACACGAATGCTAAAAAGAAAATTTGCAAAGGTGAATGACTAAAATGTTGATTGTTAAGAACTGGCCCCCGGCCGCGACCGCTCTCCCAAAACATACTACCAAA
This sequence comes from Drosophila atripex, assembly GCA_035045925.1. NCBI lineage: Eukaryota > Metazoa > Arthropoda > Insecta > Diptera > Drosophilidae > Drosophila > Drosophila atripex. Next base: position 54,862 of record JAWNOP010000041.1, on the reverse strand, counting down.
CACTTTTTAGTTTCTTGTTTCACTTGTGGATGGCGCTTTCCAAATCCCAAACAATTTTAAGATTCTTTTATCAATTTGCCACTACCAAACTATTTTAAGTTTCTTTTTCACTTTTAGACGGCGCTTTACCACTGACAAAAAATTTCCCGCTCCTTTTCTTTTCACCACTACGGGCGCTGCTCAACTGTTGGCACGAAACCGAAAATAAGTTAAAGACTCCTACACGAATGCTAAAAAGAAAATTTGCAAAGGTGAATGACTAAAATGTTCATTGTTAAGAACATACTTCCAAACAATTTTTAGTCTCTTGATTCACTTGTGGATGGCGCTTTCCAAATCCCAAACTATTTTAAGATTCTTTTCTTACTTACCCACTCCCAAACTATTTTAAGTTTATTTTTCACTTGTAGATGGCGCTTTACCACTGACAAAAAGTTTCCAGCTCCTTTTCTTTTCACCACTACGGGCGCTGCTCAACTGTTGGCACGAAACCGAAAATAAGTTAAAGACTCCTACACGAATGCTAAAAAGAAAATTTGCAAAGGTGAATGACTAAAATGTTCATTGTTAAGAACATACTTCCAAACAATTTTTAGTCTCTTGATTCACTTGTGGATGGCGCTTTCCAAATCCCAAACTATTTTAAGATTCTTTTCTTACTTACCCACTCCCAAACTATTTTAAATTTATTTTTCACTTGTAGATGGCGCTTTACCACTGACAAAAAGTTTCCAGCTCCTTTTCTTTTCACCGCTACGGGCGCTTCGCACCTGTTGGCACGAAACCAAAAATAAGTTAGAGACTCCTACACGAATGCTATAAAGGAAATTGGCAAATGTGAATGACAAATATTTTGATTGTTAAGAACTGGCCACCGGTCGCGACCGCTCTCCCAAAACATACTACCAAACACTTTTTAGTTTCTTGTTTCACTTGTGGATGGCGCTTTCCAAATCCCAAACAATTTTAAGATTCTTTTATCAATTTGCCACTACCAAACTATTTTAAGTTTCTTTTTCACTTTTAGACGGCGCTTTACCACTGACAAAAAATTTCCCGCTCCTTTTCTTTTCACCACTACGGGCGCTGCTCAACTGTTGGCACGAAACCGAAAATAAGTTAAAGACTCCTACACGAATGCTAAAAAGAAAATTTGCAAAGGTGAATGACTAAAATGTTCATTGTTAAGAACATACTTCCAAACAATTATTAGTCTCTTGATTCACTTGTGGATGGCGCTTTCCAAATCCCAAACTATTTTAAGATTCTTTTCTTACTTACCCACTCCCAAACTATTTTAAGTTTATTTTTCACTTGTAGATGGCGCTTTACCACTGACAAAAAGTTTCCAGCTCCTTTTCTTTTCACCGCTACGGGCGCTGCTCAACTGTTGGCACGAAACCGAAAATAAGTTAAAGACTCCTACACGAATGCTAAAAAGAAAATTTGCAAAGGTGAATGACTAAAATGTTCATTGTTAAGAACATACTTCCAAACAATTTTTAGTCTCTTGATTCACTTGTGGATGGCGCTTTCCAAATCCCAAACTATTTTAAGATTCTTTTTTTACTTACCCACTCCCAAACTATTTTAAATTTATTTTTCACTTGTAGATGGCGCTTTACCACTGACAAAAAGTTTCCAGCTCCTTTTCTTTTCACCGCTACGGGCGCTTCGCACCTGTTGGCACGAAACCAAAAATAAGTTAGAGACTCCTACACGAATGCTATAAAGGAAATTGGCAAATGTGAATGACAAATATTTTGATTGTTAAGAACTGGCCACCGGTCGCGACCGCTCTCCCAAAACATACTACCAAACACTTTTTAGTTTCTTGTTTCACTTGTGGATGGCGCTTTCCAAATCCCAAACAATTTTAAGATTCTTTTATCAATTTGCCACTACCAAACTATTTTAAGTTTCTTTTTCACTTTTAGACGGCGCTTTACCACTGACAAAAAATTTCCCGCTCCTTTTCTTTTCACCACTACGGGCGCTGCTCAACTGTTGGCACGAAACCGAAAATAAGTTAAAGACTCCTACACGAATGCTAAAAAGAAAATTTGCAAAGGTGAATGACTAAAATGTTCATTGTTAAGAACATACTTCCAAACAATTATTAGTCTCTTGATTCACTTGTGGATGGCGCTTTCCAAATCCCAAACTATTTCAAGATTCTTTTCTTACTTACTCACTCCCAAACTATTTTAAGTTTATTTTTCACTTTTAGACGGCGTATACCACCAACAAAAAATGTCCTGCTCCTTTTCTTTTCACCGCTACTGGCGCTTCTCAACTGTTGGCACGAAACCGAAAATAAGTTAAAGACTCAAAATTTGCAAAAGTGAATGACTAAAATGTTGATTGTTAAGAACTGGCCCCCGGCCGCGACCGCTCTCCCAAAACATACTACCAAACACTTTTTAGTTTCTTGTTTCACTTGTGGATGGCGCTTTCCAAATCCCAAACAATTTTAAGATTCTTTTCTCAATTTTCCACTCCCAAACTATTTTAAGTTTCTTTTTCACTTGCAGATGGCGCTTTACCACTGACAAAAAGTTTCCAGCTCCTTTTCTTTTCACCGCTACGGGCGCTTCGCACCTGTTGGCACGAAACCGAAAATAAGTTAAAGACTCCTACACGAATGCTAAAAAGAAAATTTGCAAAGGTGAATGACTAAAATGTTGATTGTTAAGAACTGGCCCCCGGCCGCGACCGCTCTCCCAAAACATACTACCAAACACTTTTTAGTTTCTTGTTTCACTTGTGGATGGCGCTTTCCAAATCCCAAACAATTTTAAGATTCTTTTATCAATTTGCCACTACCAAACTATTTTAAGTTTCTTTTTCACTTTTAGACGGCGCTTTACCACTGACAAAAAATTTCCCGCTCCTTTTCTTTTCACCACTACGGGCGCTGCTCAACTGTTGGCACGAAACCGAAAATAAGTTAAAGACTCCTACACGAATGCTAAAAAGAAAATTTGCAAAGGTGAATGACTAAAATGTTCATTGTTAAGAACATACTTCCAAACAATTTTTAGTCTCTTGATTCACTTGTGGATGGCGCTTTCCAAATCCCAAACTATTTTAAGATTCTTTTCTTACTTACCCACTCCCAAACTATTTTAAGTTTATTTTTCACTTGTAGATGGCGCTTTACCACTGACAAAAAGTTTCCAGCTCCTTTTCTTTTCACCACTACGGGCGCTGCTCAACTGTTGGCACGAAACCGAAAATAAGTTAAAGACTCCTACACGAATGCTAAAAAGAAAATTTGCAAAGGTGAATGACTAAAATGTTCATTGTTAAGAACATACTTCCAAACAATTTTTAGTCTCTTGATTCACTTGTGGATGGCGCTTTCCAAATCCCAAACTATTTTAAGATTCTTTTCTTACTTACCCACTCCCAAACTATTTTAAATTTATTTTTCACTTGTAGATGGCGCTTTACCACTGACAAAAAGTTTCCAGCTCCTTTTCTTTTCACCGCTACGGGCGCTTCGCACCTGTTGGCACGAAACCAAAAATAAGTTAGAGACTCCTACACGAATGCTATAAAGGAAATTGGCAAATGTGAATGACAAATATTTTGATTGTTAAGAACTGGCCACCGGTCGCGACCGCTCTCCCAAAACATACTACCAAACACTTTTTAGTTTCTTGTTTCACTTGTGGATGGCGCTTTCCAAATCCCAAACAATTTTAAGATTCTTTTATCAATTTGCCACTACCAAACTATTTTAAGTTTCTTTTTCACTTTTAGACGGCGCTTTACCACTGACAAAAAATTTCCCGCTCCTTTTCTTTTCACCACTACGGGCGCTGCTCAACTGTTGGCACGAAACCGAAAATAAGTTAAAGACTCCTACACGAATGCTAAAAAGAAAATTTGCAAAGGTGAATGACTAAAATGTTCATTGTTAAGAACATACTTCCAAACAATTATTAGTCTCTTGATTCACTTGTGGATGGCGCTTTCCAAATCCCAAACTATTTTAAGATTCTTTTCTTACTTACCCACTCCCAAACTATTTTAAGTTTATTTTTCACTTGTAGATGGCGCTTTACCACTGACAAAAAGTTTCCAGCTCCTTTTCTTTTCACCGCTACGGGCGCTGCTCAACTGTTGGCACGAAACCGAAAATAAGTTAAAGACTCCTACACGAATGCTAAAAAGAAAATTTGCAAAGGTGAATGACTAAAATGTTCATTGTTAAGAACATACTTCCAAACAATTTTTAGTCTCTTGATTCACTTGTGGATGGCGCTTTCCAAATCCCAAACTATTTTAAGATTCTTTTCTTACTTACCCACTCCCAAACTATTTTAAATTTATTTTTCACTTGTAGATGGCGCTTTACCACTGACAAAAAGTTTCCAGCTCCTTTTCTTTTCACCGCTACGGGCGCTTCGCACCTGTTGGCACGAAACCAAAAATAAGTTAGAGACTCCTACACGAATGCTATAAAGGAAATTGGCAAATGTGAATGACAAATAATTTTATTGTTAAGAACTGGCCACCGGTCGCGACCGCTCTCCCAAAACATACTACCAAACACTTTTTAGTTTCTTGTTTCACTTGTGGATGGCGCTTTCCAAATCCCAAACAATTTTAAGATTCTTTTATCAATTTGCCACTACCAAACTATTTTAAGTTTCTTTTTCACTTTTAGACGGCGCTTTACCACTGACAAAAAAATTTCCCGCTCCTTTTCTTTTCACCACTACGGGCGCTGCTCAACTGTTGGCACGAAACCGAAAATAAGTTAAAGACTCCTACACGAATGCTAAAAAGAAAATTTGCAAAGGTGAATGACTAAAATGTTCATTGTTAAGAACATACTTCCAAACAATTATTAGTCTCTTGATTCACTTGTGGATGGCGCTTTCCAAATCCCAAACTATTTTAAGATTCTTTTCTTACTTACCCACTCCCAAACTATTTTAAGTTTATTTTTCACTTGTAGATGGCGCTTTACCACTGACAAAAAGTTTCCAGCTCCTTTTCTTTTCACCGCTACGGGCGCTGCTCAACTGTTGGCACGAAACCGAAAATAAGTTAAAGACTCCTACACGAATGCTAAAAAGAAAATTTGCAAAGGTGAATGACTAAAATGTTCATTGTTAAGAACATACTTCCAAACAATTTTTAGTCTCTTGATTCACTTGTGGATGGCGCTTTCCAAATCCCAAACTATTTTAAGATTCTTTTCTTACTTACCCACTCCCAAACTATTTTAAATTTATTTTTCACTTGTAGATGGCGCTTTACCACTGACAAAAAGTTTCCAGCTCCTTTTCTTTTCACCGCTACGGGCGCTTCGCACCTGTTGGCACGAAACCAAAAATAAGTTAGAGACTCCTACACGAATGCTATAAAGGAAATTGGCAAATGTGAATGACAAATATTTTGATTGTTAAGAACTGGCCACCGGTCGCGACCGCTCTCCCAAAACATACTACCAAACACTTTTTAGTTTCTTGTTTCACTTGTGGATGGCGCTTTCCAAATCCCAAACAATTTTAAGATTCTTTTATCAATTTGCCACTACCAAACTATTTTAAGTTTCTTTTTCACTTTTAGACGGCGCTTTACCACTGACAAAAAATTTCCCGCTCCTTTTCTTTTCACCACTACGGGCGCTGCTCAACTGTTGGCACGAAACCGAAAATAAGTTAAAGACTCCTACACGAATGCTAAAAAGAAAATTTGCAAAGGTGAATGACTAAAATGTTCATTGTTAAGAACATACTTCCAAACAATTTTTAGTCTCTTGATTCACTTGTGGATGGCGCTTTCCAAATCCCAAACTATTTTAAGATTCTTTTCTTACTTACCCACTCCCAAACTATTTTAAGTTTATTTTTCACTTGTAGATGGCGCTTTACCACTGACAAAAAGTTTCCAGCTCCTTTTCTTTTCACCGCTACGGGCGCTGCTCAACTGTTGGCACGAAACCGAAAATAAGTTAAAGACTCCTACACGAATGCTAAAAAGAAAATTTGCAAAGGTGAATGACTAAAATGTTCATTGTTAAGAACATACTTCCAAACAATTTTTAGTCTCTTGATTCACTTGTGGATGGCGCTTTCCAAATCCCAAACTATTTTAAGATTCTTTTCTTACTTACCCACTCCCAAACTATTTTAAGTTTATTTTTCACTTGTAGATGGCGCTTTACCACTGACAAAAAGTTTCCAGCTCCTTTTCTTTTCACCGCTACGGGCGCTTCGCACCTGTTGGCACGAAACCAAAAATAAGTTAGAGACTCCTACACGAATGCTATAAAGAAAATTGGCAAATGTGAATGACAAATATTTTGATTGTTAAGAACTGGCCACCGGTCGCGACCGCTCTCCCAAAACATACTACCAAACACTTTTTAGTTTCTTGTTTCACTTGTGGATGGCGCTTTCCAAATCCCAAACAATTTTAAGATTCTTTTATCAATTTGCCACTACCAAACTATTTTAAGTTTCTTTTTCACTTTTAGACGGCGCTTTACCACTGACAAAAAATTTCCCGCTCCTTTTCTTTTCACCACTACGGGCGCTGCTCAACTGTTGGCACGAAACCGAAAATAAGTTAAAGACTCCTACACGAATGCTAAAAAGAAAATTTGCAAAGGTGAATGACTAAAATGTTCATTGTTAAGAACATACTTCCAAACAATTTTTAGTCTCTTGATTCACTTGTGGATGGCGCTTTCCAAATCCCAAACTATTTTAAGATTCTTTTCTTACTTACCCACTCCCAAACTATTTTAAGTTTATTTTTCACTTGTAGATGGCGCTTTACCACTGACAAAAAGTTTCCAGCTCCTTTTCTTTTCACCGCTACGGGCGCTGCTCAACTGTTGGCACGAAACCAAAAATAAGTTAGAGACTCCTACACGAATGCTATAAAGAAAATTGGCAAATGTGAATGACAAATATTTTCATTGTTAAGAACTGGCCACCGGTCGCGACCGCTCTCCCAAAACATACTACCAAACACTTTTTAGTTTCTTGTTTCACTTGTGGATGGCGCTTTCCAAATCCCAAACAATTTTAAGATTCTTTTATCAATTTGCCACTCCCAAACTATTTTAAGTTTCTTTTTCACTTGTAGATGGCGCTTTACCACTAACAAAAAATTTCCCGCTTCTTTTCTTTTCACCGCTACGGGCGCTTCTCAACTGTTGGCACGAAACCAAAAATAAGTTAGAGACTCCTACACGAATGCTATAAAGAAAATTGGCAAATGTGAATGACTAAAATGTTCATTGTTAAGAACATACTTCCAAACAATTTTTAGTCTCTTGATTCACTTGTGGATGGCGCTTTCCAAATCCAAAACTATTTTAAGATTCTTTTCTTACTTACCCACTCCCAAACTATTTTAAGTTTATTTTTCACTTGTAGATGGCGCTTTACCACTGACAAAAAGTTTCCAGCTCCTTTTCTTTTCACCGCTACGGGCGCTTCGCACCTGTTGGCATAAAACCGAAAATAAGTTAAAGACTCCTACACGAATGCTAAAAAGAAAATTTGCAAAGGTGAATGACTAAAAGGTTGATTGTTAAGAACTGGCCACCGGTCGCGACCGCTCTCCCAAAACATACTCCCAAACAATTTTTAGTTTCTTGTTTCACTTGTGGATGGCGCTTTCCAAATCCAAAACAATTTTAAGATTCTTTTCTCAATTTTCCACTCCCAAACTATTTTAAGATTCTTTTTCACTTGTATATGGCGCTATATTAAGTTTCTTTTTCGCTTGTAAACAGCGCTTTACCACTAACAAAAAATTTCCCGCTCCTTTTCTTTTCACCGCTACCGGCGCTTCTCAACTGTTGGCACGAAACCGAAAATAAGTTAAAGACTCAAAATTTGCAAAAGTGAATGACTAAAATGTTGATTGTTAAGAACTGGACCCGGCCGCGACCGCTCTCCCAAAACATACTTCCAAACCATTTTAAGTTTCTTGTTTCACTTGTGGATGGCGCTTTCCAAATCCCAAACAATTTAAAGATTCTTTTCTCAATTTGCCACTCCCAAACTATTTAAGTTTATTTTTCACTTGTAGATGGCGCTTTACCACTGACAAAAAGTTTCCAGCTCCTTTTCTTTTCACCGCTACGGGCGCTTCGCACCTGTTGGCATAAAACCGAAAATAAGTTATAGACCCCTACACGAATGCTAAAAAAAATTTGCAAAAGTGAATGACTAAAATGTTGATAGTTAAGAACTGGCCCCCGGCCGCGACCGCTCTCCCAAAACATACTACCAAACACTTTTTAGTTTCTTGTTTCACTTGTGGATGGCGCTTTCCAAATCCCAAACAATTTTAAGATTCTTTTCTCAATTTTCCACTCCCAAACTATTTTAAGTTTCTTTTTCACTTGTAGATGGCGCTTTACCATTGCAAAAAACCAGCTTTCCAGCTCCTTTTCTTTTCACCGCTACGGCATAAAACCGAAAATAAGTTAAAGACCCCTACACGAATGCTATAAAGAAAATTGGCAAAAGTGAATGACAAATATTTTGATTGTTAAGAACTGGCGACCGGTCGCGACCGCTCTCCCAAAACATACTCCCAAACAATTTTTAGTTTCTTGTTTCACTTGTGGACGGCGCTTTCCAAATCCCAAACAATTTTAAGATTCTTTTCTCAATTTTCCACTCCCAAACTATTTTAAGTTTCTTTTTCACTTGTAGATGGCGCTTTACCATTGCAAAAAACTTTCCAGCTCCATTTCTTTTCACCGCTACGGCATAAAACCGAAAATAAGTTAAAGACTCCTTCACGAATGCTAAAAAGAAAATTTGCAAAGGTGAATGACTAAAATGTTGATTGTTAAGAACTGGCCCCCGGCCGCGACCGCTCTCCCAAAACATACTACCAAACACTTTTTAGTTTCTTGTTTCACTTGTGGATGGCGCTTTTTAAATCCCAAACAATTTTAAGATTCTTTTCTCAATTTTCCACTCCCAAACTATTTTAAGTTTCTTTTTCACCTGTAGATGGCGCTTTACCACTGACAAAAAATTTCCTGCTCCTTTTCTTTTCACCGCTACCGGCGGTTCTCAACTGTTGGCACGAAACCGAAAATAAGTTAAAGACTCAAAATTTGCAAAAGTGAATGACTAAAATGTTGATTGTTAAGAACTGGACCCGGCCGCGACCGCTCTCCCAAAACATACTTCCAAACCATTTTTAGTTTCTTGTTTCACTTTTGGATGGCGCTTTCCAAATCCCAAACAATTTAAAGATTCTTTTATCAATTTGCCACTCCCAAACTATTTTAAGTTTCTTTTTCACTTGTAGATGGCGCTTTACCACTGACAAAAAGTTTCCAGCTCCTTTTCTTTTCACCGCTACGGGCGCTTCGCACCTGTTGGCACGAAACCAAAAATAAGTTAGAGACTCGTACACGAATGCTATAAAGAAAATTGGCAAATGTGAATGACAAATATTTTGATTGTTAAGAACTGGCCACCGGTCGCGACCGCTCTCCCAAAACATACTACCAAACACTTTTTAGTTTCTTGTTTCACTTGTGGATGGCGCTTTCCAAATCCCAAACAATTTAAAGATTCTTTTCTCAATTTTCCACTCCCAAACTATTTTAAGTTTCTTTTTCACTTGTAGATGGCGCTTTACCACTGACAAAAAGTTTCCAGCTCCTTTTCTTTTCACCGCTACGGGCGCTTCGCACCTGTTGGCACGAAACCGAAAATAAGTTAAAGACTCCTACACGAATGCTAAAAAGAAAATTTGCAAAGGTGAATGACTAAAATGTTGATTGTTAAGAACTGGCCCCCGGCCGCGACCGCTCTCCCAAAACATACTACCAAACACTTTTTAGTTTCTTGTTTCACTTGTGGATGGCGCTTTCCAAATCCCAAACAATTTTAAGATTCTTTTCTCAATTTTCCACTCCCAAACTATTTTATGTTTCTTTTTCACTTGTAGATGGCGCTTTACCACTGACAAAAAGTTTCCAGCTCCTTTTCTTTTCACCGCTACGGGCGCTTCGCACCTTTTGGCATAAAACCGAAAATAAGTTAAAGACCCCTACACGAATGCTAAAAAAAAATTTGCAAAAGTGAATGACTAAAATGTTGATTGTTAAGAACTGGCCCCCGGCCGCGACCGCTCTCCCAAAACATACTACCAAACACTTTTTAGTTTCTTGTTTCACTTGTGGATGGCGCTTTCCAAATCCCAAACAATTTTAAGATTCTTTTCTCAATTTTCCACTCCCAAACTATTTTATGTTTCTTTTTCACTTGTAGATGGCGCTTTACCACTGACCAAAAAGTTTCCAGCTCCTTTTCTTTTCACCGCTACGGGCGCTTCGCACCTGTTGGCACGAAACCGAAAATAAGTTAAAGACTCCTACACGAATGCTAAAAAGAAAATTTGCAAAGGTGAATGACTAAAATGTTCATTGTTAAGAACATACTTCCAAACAATTTTTAGTCTCTTGATTCACTTGTGGATGGCGCTTTCCAAATCCAAAACTATTTTAAGATTCTTTTCTTACTTACCCACTCCCAAACTATTTTAAGTTTATTTTTCACTTGTAGATGGCGCTTTACCACTGACAAAAAGTTTCCAGCTCCTTTTCTTTTCACCGCTACGGGCGCTTCGCACCTGTTGGCATAAAACCGAAAATAAGTTAAAGACTCCTACACGAATGCTAAAAAGAAAATTTGCAAAGGTGAATGACTAAAAGGTTGATTGTTAAGAACTGGCCACCGGTCGCGACCGCTCTCCCAAAACATACTCCCAAACAATTTTTAGTTTCTTGTTTCACTTGTGGATGGCGCTTTCCAAATCCAAAACAATTTTAAGATTCTTTTCTCAATTTTCCACTCCCAAACTATTTTAAGATTCTTTTTCACTTGTATATGGCGCTATATTAAGTTTCTTTTTCGCTTGTAAACAGCGCTTTACCACTAACAAAAAATTTCCCGCTCCTTTTCTTTTCACCGCTACCGGCGCTTCTCAACTGTTGGCACGAAACCGAAAATAAGTTAAAGACTCAAAATTTGCAAAAGTGAATGACTAAAATGTTGATTGTTAAGAACTGGACCCGGCCGCGACCGCTCTCCCAAAACATACTTCCAAACCATTTTAAGTTTCTTGTTTCACTTGTGGATGGCGCTTTCCAAATCCCAAACAATTTAAAGATTCTTTTCTCAATTTGCCACTCCCAAACTATTTAAGTTTATTTTTCACTTGTAGATGGCGCTTTACCACTGACAAAAAGTTTCCAGCTCCTTTTCTTTTCACCGCTACGGGCGCTTCGCACCTGTTGGCATAAAACCGAAAATAAGTTATAGACCCCTACACGAATGCTAAAAAAAAAATTTGCAAAAGTGAATGACTAAAATGTTGATAGTTAAGAACTGGCCCCCGGCCGCGACCGCTCTCCCAAAACATACTACCAAACACTTTTTAGTTTCTTGTTTCACTTGTGGATGGCGCTTTCCAAATCCCAAACAATTTTAAGATTCTTTTCTCAATTTTCCACTCCCAAACTATTTTAAGTTTCTTTTTCACTTGTAGATGGCGCTTTACCATTGCAAAAAACCAGCTTTCCAGCTCCTTTTCTTTTCACCGCTACGGCATAAAACCGAAAATAAGTTAAAGACCCCTACACGAATGCTATAAAGAAAATTGGCAAAAGTGAATGACAAATATTTTGATTGTTAAGAACTGGCGACCGGTCGCGACCGCTCTCCCAAAACATACTCCCAAACAATTTTTAGTTTCTTGTTTCACTTGTGGACGGCGCTTTCCAAATCCCAAACAATTTTAAGATTCTTTTCTCAATTTTCCACTCCCAAACTATTTTAAGTTTCTTTTTCACTTGTAGATGGCGCTTTACCATTGCAAAAAACTTTCCAGCTCCATTTCTTTTCACCGCTACGGCATAAAACCGAAAATAAGTTAAAGACTCCTTCACGAATGCTAAAAAGAAAATTTGCAAAGGTGAATGACTAAAATGTTGATTGTTAAGAACTGGCCCCCGGCCGCGACCGCTCTCCCAAAACATACTACCAAACACTTTTTAGTTTCTTGTTTCACTTGTGGATGGCGCTTTTTAAATCCCAAACAATTTTAAGATTCTTTTCTCAATTTTCCACTCCCAAACTATTTTAAGTTTCTTTTTCACCTGTAGATGGCGCTTTACCACTGACAAAAAATTTCCTGCTCCTTTTCTTTTCACCGCTACCGGCGGTTCTCAACTGTTGGCACGAAACCGAAAATAAGTTAAAGACTCAAAATTTGCAAAAGTGAATGACTAAAATGTTGATTGTTAAGAACTGGACCCGGCCGCGACCGCTCTCCCAAAACATACTTCCAAACCATTTTTAGTTTCTTGTTTCACTTTTGGATGGCGCTTTCCAAATCCCAAACAATTTAAAGATTCTTTTATCAATTTGCCACTCCCAAACTATTTTAAGTTTCTTTTTCACTTGTAGATGGCGCTTTACCACTGACAAAAAGTTTCCAGCTCCTTTTCTTTTCACCGCTACGGGCGCTTCGCACCTGTTGGCACGAAACCAAAAATAAGTTAGAGACTCGTACACGAATGCTATAAAGAAAATTGGCAAATGTGAATGACAAATATTTTGATTGTTAAGAACTGGCCACCGGTCGCGACCGCTCTCCCAAAACATACTACCAAACACTTTTTTAGTTTCTTGTTTCACTTGTGGATGGCGCTTTCCAAATCCCAAACAATTTAAAGATTCTTTTCTCAATTTTCCACTCCCAAACTATTTTAAGTTTCTTTTTCACTTGTAGATGGCGCTTTACCACTGACAAAAAGTTTCCAGCTCCTTTTCTTTTCACCGCTACGGGCGCTTCGCACCTGTTGGCACGAAACCGAAAATAAGTTAAAGACTCCTACACGAATGCTAAAAAGAAAATTTGCAAAGGTGAATGACTAAAATGTTGATTGTTAAGAACTGGCCCCCGGCCGCGACCGCTCTCCCAAAACATACTACCAAACACTTTTTAGTTTCTTGTTTCACTTGTGGATGGCGCTTTCCAAATCCCAAACAATTTTAAGATTCTTTTCTCAATTTTCCACTCCCAAACTATTTTATGTTTCTTTTTCACTTGTAGATGGCGCTTTACCACTGACAAAAAGTTTCCAGCTCCTTTTCTTTTCACCGCTACGGGCGCTTCGCACCTTTTGGCATAAAACCGAAAATAAGTTAAAGACCCCTACACGAATGCTAAAAAAAAAATTTGCAAAAGTGAATGACTAAAATGTTGATTGTTAAGAACTGGCCCCCGGCCGCGACCGCTCTCCCAAAACATACTACCAAACACTTTTTAGTTTCTTGTTTCACTTGTGGATGGCGCTTTCCAAATCCCAAACAATTTTAAGATTCTTTTCTCAATTTTCCACTCCCAAACTATTTTATGTTTCTTTTTCACTTGTAGATGGCGCTTTACCACTGACCAAAAAGTTTCCAGCTCCTTTTCTTTTCACCGCTACGGGCGCTTCGCACCTGTTGGCACGAAACCGAAAATAAGTTAAAGACTCCTACACGAATGCTAAAAAGAAAATTTGCAAAGGTGAATGACTAAAATGTTCATTGTTAAGAACATACTTCCAAACAATTTTTAGTCTCTTGATTCACTTGTGGATGGCGCTTTCCAAATCCCAAACTATTTTAAGATTCTTTTCTTACTTACCCACTCCCAAACTATTTTAAGTTTATTTTTCATTTGTAGATGGCGCTTTACCACTGACAAAAAGTTTCCAGCTCCTTTTCTTTTCACCGCTACGGGCGCTGCTCAACTGTTGGCACGAAACCGAAAATAAGTTAAAGACTCCTACACGAATGCTAAAAAGAAAATTTGCAAAGGTGAATGACTAAAATGTTCATTGTTAAGAACATACTTCCAAACAATTTTTAGTCTCTTGATTCACTTGTGGATGGCGCTTTCCAAATCCCAAACTATTTTAAGATTCTTTTCTTACTTACCCACTCCCAAACTATTTTAAGTTTATTTTTTCACTTGTAGATGGCGCTTTACCACTGACAAAAAGTTTCCAGCTCCTTTTCTTTTCACCGCTACGGGCGCTTCGCACCTGTTGGCACGAAACCAAAAATAAGTTAGAGACTCCTACACGAATGCTATAAAGAAAATTGGCAAATGTGAATGACAAATATTTTGATTGTTAAGAACTGGCCACCGGTCGCGACCGCTCTCCCAAAACATACTACCAAACACTTTTTAGTTTCTTGTTTCACTTGTGGATGGCGCTTTCCAAATCCCAAACAATTTTAAGATTCTTTTATCAATTTGCCACTACCAAACTATTTTAAGTTTCTTTTTCACTTTTAGACGGCGCTTTACCACTGACAAAAAATTTCCCGCTCCTTTTCTTTTCACCACTACGGGCGCTGCTCAACTGTTGGCACGAAACCGAAAATAAGTTAAAGACTCCTACACGAATGCTAAAAAGAAAATTTGCAAAGGTGAATGACTAAAATGTTCATTGTTAAGAACATACTTCCAAACAATTTTTAGTCTCTTGATTCACTTGTGGATGGCGCTTTCCAAATCCCAAACTATTTTAAGATTCTTTTCTTACTTACCCACTCCCAAACTATTTTAAGTTTATTTTTCACTTGTAGATGGCGCTTTACCACTGACAAAAAGTTTCCAGCTCCTTTTCTTTTCACCGCTACGGGCGCTGCTCAACTGTTGGCATAAAACCGAAAATAAGTTAAAGACTCCTACACGAATGCTAAAAAGAAAATTTGCAAAGGTGAATGACTAAAAGGTTGATTGTTAAGAACTGGCCCCCGGCCGCGACCGCTCTCCCAAAACATACTACCAAACACTTTTTAGTTTCTTGTTTCACTTGTGGATGGCGCTTTCCAAATCCCAAACAATTTAAAGATTCTTTTCTCAATTTTCCACTCCCAAACTATTTTAAGTTTCTTTTTCACTTGTAGATGGCGCTTTACCACTGACAAAAAGTTTCCAGCTCCTTTTCTTTTCACCGCTACGGGCGCTTCGCACCTGTTGGCACGAAACCGAAAATAAGTTAAAGACTCCTACACGAATGCTAAAAAGAAAATTTGCAAAGGTGAATGACTAAAATGTTGATTGTTAAGAACTGGCCCCCGGCCGCGACCGCTCTCCCAAAACATACTACCAAACACTTTTTAGTTTCTTGTTTCACTTGTGGATGGCGCTTTCCAAATCCCAAACAATTTTAAGATTCTTTTCTCAATTTTCCACTCCCAAACTATTTTATGTTTCTTTTTCACTTGTAGATGGCGCTTTACCACTGACCAAAAAGTTTCCAGCTCCTTTTCTTTTCACCGCTACGGGCGCTTCGCACCTGTTGGCACGAAACCGAAAATAAGTTAAAGACTCCTACACGAATGCTAAAAAGAAAATTTGCAAAGGTGAATGACTAAAATGTTCATTGTTAAGAACATACTTCCAAACAATTTTTAGTCTCTTGATTCACTTGTGGATGGCGCTTTCCAAATCCCAAACTATTTTAAGATTCTTTTCTTACTTACCCACTCCCAAACTATTTTAAGTTTATTTTTCACTTGTAGATGGCGCTTTACCACTGACAAAAAGTTTCCAGCTCCTTTTCTTTTCACCGCTACGGGCGCTGCTCAACTGTTGGCACGAAACCGAAAATAAGTTAAAGACTCCTACACGAATGCTAAAAAGAAAATTTGCAAAGGTGAATGACTAAAATGTTCATTGTTAAGAACATACTTCCAAACAATTTTTAGTCTCTTGATTCACTTGTGGATGGCGCTTTCCAAATCCCAAACTATTTTAAGATTCTTTTCTTACTTACCCACTCCCAAACTATTTTAAGTTTATTTTTCACTTGTAGATGGCGCTTTACCACTGACAAAAAGTTTCCAGCTCCTTTTCTTTTCACCGCTACGGGCGCTTCGCACCTGTTGGCACGAAACCAAAAATAAGTTAGAGACTCCTACACGAATGCTATAAAGAAAATTGGCAAATGTGAATGACAAATATTTTGATTGTTAAGAACTGGCCACCGGTCGCGACCGCTCTCCCAAAACATACTACCAAACACTTTTTAGTTTCTTGTTTCACTTGTGGATGGCGCTTTCCAAATCCCAAACAATTTTAAGATTCTTTTATCAATTTGCCACTACCAAACTATTTTAAGTTTCTTTTTCACTTTTAGACGGCGCTTTACCACTGACAAAAAATTTCCCGCTCCTTTTCTTTTCACCACTACGGGCGCTGCTCAACTGTTGGCACGAAACCGAAAATAAGTTAAAGACTCCTACACGAATGCTAAAAAGAAAATTTGCAAAGGTGAATGACTAAAATGTTCATTGTTAAGAACATACTTCCAAACAATTTTTAGTCTCTTGATTCACTTGTGGATGGCGCTTTCCAAATCCCAAACTATTTTAAGATTCTTTTATCAATTTGCCACTCCCAAACTATTTTAAGTTTATTTTTCACTTGTAGATGGCGCTTTAACACTGACAAAAAGTTTCCAGCTCCTTTTCTTTTAACCGCTACGGGCGCTTCGCACCTGTTGGCATAAAACCGAAAATAAGTCAAAGACTCCTACACGAATGCTAAAAAGAAAATTTGCAAAGGTGAATGACTAAAATGTTCATTGTTAAGAACATACTTCCAAACAATTTTTAGTCTCTTGATTCACTTGTGGATGGCGCTTTCCAAATCCCAAACTATTTTAAGATTCTTTTATCAATTTGCCACTCCCAAACTATTTTAAGTTTATTTTTCACTTGTAGATGGCGCTTTAACACTGACAAAAAGTTTCCAGCTCCTTTTCTTTTCACCGCTACGGGCGCTTCGCACCTGTTGGCATAAAACCGAAAATAAGTTAAAGACTCCTACACGAATGCTAAAAAGAAAATTTGCAAAGGTGAATGACTAAAAGGTTGATTGTTAAGAACTGGCCCCCGGCCGCGACCGCTCTCCCAAAACATACTACCAAACACTTTTTAGTTTCTTGTTTCACTTGTGGATGGCGCTTTCCAAATCCCAAACAATTTTAAGATTCTTTTATCAATTTGCCACTCCCAAACTATTTTAAGTTTATTTTTCACTTGTAGATGGCGCTTTAACACTGACAAAAAGTTTCCAGCTCCTTTTCTTTTAACCGCTACGGGCGCTTCGCACCTGTTGGCATAAAACCGAAAATAAGTCAAAGACTCCTACACGAATGCTAAAAAGAAAATTTGCAAAGGTGAATGACTAAAATGTTGATTGTTAAGAACTGGCCCCCGGCCGCGACCGCTCTCCCAAAACATACTACCAAACACTTTTTAGTTTCTTGTTTCACTTGTGGATGGCGCTTTCCAAATCCCAAACAATTTTAAGATTCTTTTATCAATTTGCCACTCCCAAACTATTTTAAGTTTCTTTTTCACTTGTAGATGGCGCTTTACCACTAACAAAAAATTTCCCGCTTCTTTTCTTTTCACCGCTACGGGCGCTTCTCAACTGTTGGCACGAAACCAAAAATAAGTTAGAGACTCCTACACGAATGCTATAAAGAAAATTGGCAAATGTGAATGACAAATATTTTGATTGTTAAGAACTGGCCACAGGTCGCGACCGCTCTCCCAAAACATACTCCCAAACAATTTTTAGTTTCTTGTTTCACTTGTGGATGGCGCTTTCCAAATCCAAAACAATTTTAAGATTCTTTTCTCAATTTTCCACTCCCAAACTATTTTAAGTTTCTTTTTCACTTGTATATGGCGCTATATTAAGTTTCTTTTTCGCTTGTAAACAGCGCTTTACCACTAACAAAAAATTTCCTGCTCCTTTTCTTTTCACCGCTACCGGCGCTTCTCAACTGTTGGCACGAAACCGAAAATAAGTTAAAGACTCAAAATTTGCAAAAGTGAATGACTAAAATGTTGATTGTTAAGAACTGGACCCGGCCGCGACCGCTCTCCCAAAACATACTTCCAAACCATTTTAAGTTTCTTGTTTCACTTGTGGATGGCGCTTTCCAAATCCCAAACAATTTAAAGATTCTTTTCTCAATTTGCCACTCCCAAACTATTTAAGTTTCTTTTTCACTTGTAGATGGCGCTTTACCACTGACAAAAAGTTTCCAGCTCCTTTTCTTTTCACCGCTACGGGCGCTTCGCACCTGTTGGCATAAAACCGAAAATAAGTTATAGACCCCTACACGAATGCTAAAAAAAAAATTTGCAAAAGTGAATGACTAAAATGTTGATAGTTAAGAACTGGCCCCCGGCCGCGACCGCTCTCCCAAAACATACTTCCAAACCATTTTAAGTTTCTTGTTTCACTTGTGGATGGCGCTTTCCAAATCCCAAACTATTTTAAGATTCTTTTCTCAATTTTCCACTCCCAAACTATTTTAAGTTTCTTTTTCACTTGTAGATGGCGCTTTACCACTGACAAAAAGTTTCCAGCTCCTTTTCTTTTCACCGCTACGGGCGCTTCGCACCTGTTGGCACGAAACCGAAAATAAGTTAAAGACTCCTACACGAATGCTAAAAACAAAATTTGCAAAGGTGAATGACTAAAATGTTGATTGTTAAGAACTGGCCCCCGGCCGCGACCGCTCTCCCAAAACATACTACCAAACACTTTTTAGTTTCTTGTTTCACTTGTGGAAGGCGCTTTCCAAATCCCAAACAATTTTAAGATTCTTTTATCAATTTGCCACTACCAAACTATTTTAAGTTTCTTTTTCATTTTTAGACGGCGCTTTACCACTGACAAAAAATTTCCCGCTCCTTTTCTTTTCACCACTACGGGCGCTGCTCAACTGTTGGCACGAAACCGAAAATAAGTTAAAGACTCCTACACGAATGCTAAAAAGAAAATTTGCAAAGGTGAATGACTAAAATGTTCATTGTTAAGAACATACTTCCAAACAATTTTAAGTCTCTTGATTCACTTGTGGATGGCGCTTTCCAAATCCCAAACTATTTTAAGATTCTTTTCTTACTTACCCACTCCCAAACTATTTTAAGTTTATTTTTCACTTGTAGATGGCGCTTTACCACTGACAAAAAGTTTCCAGCTCCTTTTCTTTTCACCGCTACGGGCGCTTCGCACCTGTTGGCATAAAACCGAAAATAAGTTATAGACCCCTACACGAATGCTAAAAAAAAAATTTGCAAAAGTGAATGACTAAAATGTTGATAGTTAAGAACTGGCCCCCGGCCGCGACCGCTCTCCCAAAACATACTACCAAACACTTTTTAGTTTCTTGTTTCACTTGTGGATGGCGCTTTCCAAATCCCAAACAATTTTAAGATTCTTTTCTCAATTTTCCACTCCCAAACTATTTTAAGTTTCTTTTTCACTTGTAGATGGCGCTTTACCATTGCAAAAAACTTTCCAGCTCCTTTTCTTTTCACCGCTACGGCATAAAACCGAAAATAAGTTAAAGACCCCTACACGAATGCTATAAAGAAAATTGGCAAAAGTGAATGACAAATATTTTGATTGTTAAGAACTGGCGACCGGTCGCGACCGCTCTCCCAAAACATACTCCCAAACAATTTTTAGTTTCTTGTTTCACTTGTGGACGGCGCTTTCCAAATCCCAAACAATTTTAAGATTCTTTTCTCAATTTTCCACTCCCAAACTATTTTAAGTTTCTTTTTCACTTGTAGATGGCGCTTTACCATTGCAAAAAACTTTCCAGCTCCTTTTCTTTTCACCGCTACGGCATAAAACCGAAAATAAGTTAAAGACTCCTTCACGAATGCTAAAAAGAAAATTTGCAAAGGTGAATGACTAAAATGTTGATTGTTAAGAACTGGCCCCAAGCCGCGACCGCTCTCCCAAAACATACTACCAAACACTTTTTAGTTTCTTGTTTCACTTGTGGATGGCGCTTTCCAAATCCCAAACTATTTTAAGATTCTTTTCTTACTTACCCACTCCCAAACTATTTTAAGTTTCTTTTTCACCTGTAGATGGCGCTTTACCACTGACAAAAAATTTCCTGCTCCT
Organism: Drosophila atripex; assembly: GCA_035045925.1. Lineage (NCBI taxonomy): Eukaryota > Metazoa > Arthropoda > Insecta > Diptera > Drosophilidae > Drosophila > Drosophila atripex. The sequence goes on along the minus strand of JAWNOP010000041.1, from coordinate 34,834 downwards.
TTTCTTTTCACCGCTACCGGCGGTTCTCAACTGTTGGCACGAAACCGAAAATAAGTTAAAGACTCAAAATTTGCAAAAGTGAATGACTAAAATGTTGATTGTTAAGAACTGGACCCGGCCGCGACCGCTCTCCCAAAACATACTTCCAAACCATTTTTAGTTTCTTGTTTCACTTTTGGATGGCGCTTTCCAAATCCGAAACAATTTAAAGATTCTTTTATCAATTTGCCACTCCCAAACTATTTTAAGTTTCTTTTTCACTTGTAGATGGCGCTTTACCACTGACAAAAAGTTTCCAGCTCCTTTTCTTTTCACCGCTACGGGCGCTTCGCACCTGTTGGCATAAAACCGAAAATAAGTTAAAGACCCCTACACGAATGCTAAAAAAAAAATTTGCAAAAGTGAATGACTAAAATGTTGATTGTTAAGAACTGGCACCGGCCGCGACCGTTCTCCAAAAACATACTACCAAACACTTTTTAGTTTCTTGTTTCACTTGTGGATGGCGCTTTCCAAATCCCAAACAATTTTAAGATTCTTTTCTCAATTTTCCACTCCCAAACTATTTTAAGTTTCTTTTTCACTTGTAGATGGCGCTTTACCACTGACAAAAAGTTTCCAGCTCCTTTTCTTTTCACCGCTACGGGCGCTTCGCACCTGTTGGCACGAAACCGAAAATAAGTTAAAGACTCCTACACGAATGCTAAAAAGAAAATTTGCAAAGGTGAATGACTAAAATGTTGATTGTTAAGAACTGGCCCCCGGCCGCGACCGCTCTCCCAAAACATACTACCAAACACTTTTTAGTTTCTTGTTTCACTTGTGGATGGCGCTTTCCAAATCCCAAACAATTTTAAGATTCTTTTCTCAATTTTCCACTCCCAAACTATTTTATGTTTCTTTTTCACTTGTAGATGGCGCTTTACCACTGACAAAAAGTTTCCAGCTCCTTTTCTTTTCACCGCTACGGGCGCTTCGCACCTTTTGGCATAAAACCGAAAATAAGTTAAAGACCCCTACACGAATGCTAAAAAAAAAATTTGCAAAAGTGAATGACTAAAATGTTGATTGTTAAGAACTGGCCCCCGGCCGCGACCGCTCTCCCAAAACATACTACCAAACACTTTTTAGTTTCTTGTTTCACTTGTGGATGGCGCTTTCCAAATCCCAAACAATTTTAAGATTCTTTTCTCAATTTTCCACTCCCAAACTATTTTAAGTTTCTTTTTCACTTGTAGATGGCGCTTTACCACTGACAAAAAGTTTCCAGCTCCTTTTCTTTTCTCCGCTACGGGCGCTTCGCACCTGTTGGCACGAAACCGAAAATAAGTTAAAGACTCCTACACGAATGCTAAATAGAAAATTTGCAAAGGTGAATGACTAAAATGTTGATTGTTAAGAACTGGCCCCCGGCCGCGACCGCTCTCCCAAAACATACTACCAAACACTTTTTAGTTTCTTGTGTCACTTGTGGATGGCGCTTTCCAAATCCCAAACAATTTTAAGATTCTTTTCTCAATTTTCCACTCCCAAACTATTTTAAGTTTCTTTTTCACTTGTATATGGCGCTATATTAAGTTTCTTTTTCACTTGTAAACAGCGCTTTACCACTAACAAAAAATTTCCTGCTCCTTTTCTTTTCACCGCTACCGGCGGTTCTCAACTGTTGGCACGAAACCGAAAATAAGTTAAAGACTCAAAATTTGCAAAAGTGAATGACTAAAATGTTGATTGTTAAGAACTGGACCCGGCCGCGACCGCTCTCCCAAAACATACATCCAAACCATTTTTAGTTTCTTGTTTCACTTTTGGATGGCGCTTTCCAAATCCCAAACAATTTTAAGATTCTTTTCTCAATTTTCCACTCCCAAACTATTTTAAGTTTCTTTTTCACTTGTAGATGGCGCTTTACCACTGACAAAAAGTTTCCAGCTCCTTTTCTTTTCACCGCTACGGGCGCTTCGCACCTGTTGACACGAAACCGAAAATAAGTTAAAGACTCCTACACGAATGCTAAAAAGAAAATTTGCAAAGGTGAATGACTAAAATGTTGATTGTTAAGAACTGGCCCCCGGCCGCGACCGCTCTCCCAAAACATACTACCAAACACTTTTTAGTTTCTTGTTTCACTTGTGGATGGCGCTTTCCAAATCCCAAACAATTTTAAGATTCTTTTCTCAATTTTCCACTCCCAAACTATTTTATGTTTCTTTTTCACTTGTAGATGGCGCTTTACCACTGACAAAAAGTTTCCAGCTCCTTTTCTTTTCACCGCTACGGGCGCTTCGCACCTTTTGGCATAAAACCGAAAATAAATTAAAGACCCCTACACGAATGCTAAAAAAAAAATTTGCAAAAGTGAATGACTAAAATGTTGATTGTTAAGAACTGGCACCGGCCGCGACCGTTCTCCAAAAACATACTACCAAACACTTTTTAGTTTCTTGTTTCACTTGTGGATGGCGCTTTCCAAATCCCAAACAATTTTAAGATTCTTTTCTCAATTTTCCACTCCCAAACTATTTTAAGTTTCTTTTTCACTTGTAGATGGCGCTTTACCACTGACAAAAAGTTTCCAGCTCCTTTTCTTTTCACCGCTACGGGCGCTTCGCACCTGTTGGCACGAAACCGAAAATAAGTTAAAGACTCCTACACGAATGCTAAAAAGAAAATTTGCAAAGGTGAATGACTAAAATGTTGATTGTTAAGAACTGGCCCCCGGCCGCGACCGCTCTCCCAAAACATACTACCAAACACTTTTTAGTTTCTTGTTTCACTTGTGGATGGCGCTTTCCAAATCCCAAACAATTTTAAGATTCTTTTCTCAATTTTCCACTCCCAAACTATTTTATGTTTCTTTTTCACTTGTAGATGGCGCTTTACCACTGACAAAAAGTTTCCAGCTCCTTTTCTTTTCACCGCTACGGGCGCTTCGCACCTTTTGGCATAAAACCGAAAATAAGTTAAAGACCCCTACACGAATGCTAAAAAAAAATTTGCAAAAGTGAATGACTAAAATGTTGATTGTTAAGAACTGGCCCTCGGCCGCGACCGCTCTCCCAAAACATAAACACTTTTTAGTTTCTTGTTTCACTTGTGGATGGCGCTTTCCAAATCCCAAACAATTTTAAGATTCTTTTCTCAATTTTCCACTCCCAAACTATTTTAAGTTTCTTTTTCACTTGTAGATGGCGCTTTACCACTGACAAAAAGTTTCCAGCTCCTTTTCTTTTCACCGCTACGGGCGCTTCGCACCTGTTGGCACGAAACCGAAAATAAGTTAAAGACTCCTACACGAATGCTAAAAAGAAAATTTGCAAAGGTGAATGACTAAAATGTTGATTGTTAAGAACTGGCCCCCGGCCGCGACCGCTCTCCCAAAACATACTACCAAACACTTTTTAGTTTCTTGTTTCACTTGTGGATGGCGCTTTCCAAATCCCAAACAATTTTAAGATTCTTTTCTCAATTTTCCACTCCCAAACTATTTTATGTTTCTTTTTCACTTGTAGATGGCGCTTTACCACTGACAAAAAGTTTCCAGCTCCTTTTCTTTTCACCGCTACGGGCGCTTCGCACCTTTTGGCATAAAACCGAAAATAAGTTAAAGACCCCTACACGAATGCTAAAAAAAAAATTTGCAAAAGTGAATGACTAAAATGTTGATTGTTAAGAACTGGCCCCCGGCCGCGACCGCTCTCCCAAAACATAAACACTTTTTAGTTTCTTGTTTCACTTGTGGATGGCGCTTTCCAAATCCCAAACAATTTTAAGATTCTTTTCTCAATTTTCCACTCCCAAACTATTTTAAGTTTCTTTTTCACTTGTAGATGGCGCTTTACCACTGACAAAAAAGTTTCCAGCTCCTTTTCTTTTCACCGCTACGGGCGCTTCGCACCTGTTGGCACGAAACCGAAAATAAGTTAAAGACTCCTACACGAATGCTAAATAGAAAATTTGCAAAGGTGAATGACTAAAATGTTGATTGTTAAGAACTGGCCCCCGGCCGCGACCGCTCTCCCAAAACATACTGCCAAACACTTTTTAGTTTCTTGTGTCACTTGTGGATGGCGCTTTCCAAATCCCAAACAATTTTAAGATTCTTTTCTCAATTTTCCACTCCCAAACTATTTTAAGTTTCTTTTTCACTTGTATATGGCGCTATATTAAGTTTCTTTTTCACTTGTAAACAGCGCTTTACCACTAACAAAAAATTTCCTGCTCCTTTTCTTTTCACCGCTACCGGCGGTTCTCAACTGTTGGCACGAAACCGAAAATAAGTTAAAGACTCAAAATTTGCAAAAGTGAATGACTAAAATGTTGATTGTTAAGAACTGGACCCGGCCGCGACCGCTCTCCCAAAACATACATCCAAACCATTTTTAGTTTCTTGTTTCACTTTTGGATGGCGCTTTCCAAATCCCAAACAATTTAAAGATTCTTTTATCAATTTGCCACTCCCAAACTATTTTAAGTTTCTTTTTCACTTGTAGATGGCGCTTTACCATTGCAAAAAAACTTTCCAGCTCCTTTTCTTTTCACCGCTACGGCATAAAACCGAAAATAAGTTAAAGACCCCTACACGAATGCTATAAAGAAAATTGGCAAAAGTGAATGACAAATATTTTGATTGTTAAGAACTGGCGACCGGTCGCGACCGCTCTCCCAAAACATACTCCCAAACAATTTTTAGTTTCTTGTTTCACTTGTGGACGGCGCTTTCCAAATCCCAAACAATTTTAAGATTCTTTTCTCAATTTTCCACTCCCAAACTATTTTATGTTTCTTTTTCACTTGTAGATGGCGCTTTACCACTGACAAAAAGTTTCCAGCTCCTTTTCTTTTCACCGCTACGGGCGCTTCGCACCTGTTGGCATAAAACCGAAAATAAGTTATAGACCCCTACACGAATGCTAAAAAAAAAATTTGCAAAAGTGAATGACTAAAATGTTGATAGTTAAGAACTGGCCCCCGGCCGCGACCGCTCTCCCAAAACATACTCCCAAACAATTTTTAGTTTCTTGTTTCACTTGTGGACGGCGCTTTCCAAATCCCAAACAATTTTAAGATTCTTTTCTCAATTTTCCACTCCCAAACTATTTTAAGTTTCTTTTTCACTTGTAGATGGCGCTTTACCACTGCAAAAAACTTTCCAGCTCCTTTTCTTTTCACCGCTACGGCATAAAACCGAAAATAAGTTAAAGACTCCTTCACGAATGCTAAAAAGAAAATTTGCAAAGGTGAATGACTAAAATGTTGATTGTTAAGAACTGGCCCCCGGCCGCGACCGCTCTCCCAAAACATACTACCAAACACTTTTTAGTTTCTTGTTTCACTTGTGGATGGCGCTTTCCAAATCCCAAACTATTTTAAGATTCTTTTCTTACTTACCCACTCCCAAACTATTTTAAGTTTCTTTTTCACCTGTAGATGGCGCTTTACCACTGACAAAAAATTTCCTGCTCCTTTTCTTTTCACCGCTACCGGCGGTTCTCAACTGTTGGCACGAAACCGAAAATAAGTTAAAGACTCAAAATTTGCAAAAGTGAATGACTAAAATGTTGATTGTTAAGAACTGGACCCGGCCGCGACCGCTCTCCCAAAACATACTTCCAAACCATTTTTAGTTTCTTGTTTCACTTTTGGATGGCGCTTTCCAAATCCCAAACAATTTAAAGATTCTTTTATCAATTTGCCACTCCCAAACTATTTTAAGTTTCTTTTTCACTTGTAGATGGCGCTTTACCACTGACAAAAAGTTTCCAGCTCCTTTTCTTTTCACCGCTACGGGCGCTTCGCACCTGTTGGCATAAAACCGAAAATAAGTTAAAGACCCCTACACGAATGCTAAAAAAAAAATTTGCAAAAGTGAATGACTAAAATGTTGATTGTTAAGAACTGGCACCGGCCGCGACCGTTCTCCAAAAACATACTACCAAACACTTTTTAGTTTCTTGTTTCACTTGTGGATGGCGCTTTCCAAATCCCAAACAATTTTAAGAATCTTTTCTCAATTTTCCACTCCCAAACTATTTTAAGTTTCTTTTTCACTTGTAGATGGCGCTTTACCACTGACAAAAAGTTTCCAGCTCCTTTTCTTTTCACCGCTACGGGCGCTTCGCACCTGTTGGCACGAAACCGAAAATAAGTTAAAGACTCCTACACGAATGCTAAAAAGAAAATTTGCAAAGGTGAATGACTAAAATGTTGATTGTTAAGAACTGGCCCCCGGCCGCGACCGCTCTCCCAAAACATACTACCAAACACTTTTTAGTTTCTTGTTTCACTTGTGGATGGCGCTTTCCAAATCCCAAACAATTTTAAGATTCTTTTCTCAATTTTCCACTCCCAAACTATTTTATGTTTCTTTTTCACTTGTAGATGGCGCTTTACCACTGACAAAAAGTTTCCAGCTCCTTTTCTTTTCACCGCTACGGGCGCTTCGCACCTTTTGGCATAAAACCGAAAATAAGTTAAAGACCCCTACACGAATGCTAAAAAAAATTTGCAAAAGTGAATGACTAAAATGTTGATTGTTAAGAACTGGCCCCCGGCCGCGACCGCTCTCCCAAAACATACTACCAAACACTTTTTAGTTTCTTGTTTCACTTGTGGATGGCGCTTTCCAAATCCCAAACAATTTTAAGATTCTTTTCTCAATTTTCCACTCCCAAACTATTTTAAGTTTCTTTTTCACTTGTAGATGGCGCTTTACCACTGACAAAAAGTTTCCAGCTCCTTTTCTTTTCACCGCTACGGGCGCTTCGCACCTGTTGGCACGAAACCGAAAATAAGCTAAAGACTCCTACACGAATGCTAAATAGAAAATTTGCAAAGGTGAATGACTAAAATGTTGATTGTTAAGAACTGGCCCCCGGCCGCGACCGCTCTCCCAAAACATACTACCAAACACTTTTTAGTTTCTTGTGTCACTTGTGGATGGCGCTTTCCAAATCCCAAACAATTTTAAGATTCTTTTCTCAATTTTCCACTCCCAAACTATTTTAAGTTTCTTTTTCACTTGTATATGGCGCTATATTAAGTTTCTTTTTCACTTGTAAACAGCGCTTTACCACTAACAAAAAATTTCCTGCTCCTTTTCTTTTCACCGCTACCGGCGGTTCTCAGCTGTTGGCACGAAACCGAAAATAAGTTAAAGACTCAAAATTTGCAAAAGTGAATGACTAAAATGTTGATTGTTAAGAACTGGACCCGGCCGCGACCGCTCTCCCAAAACATACATCCAAACCATTTTTAGTTTCTTGTTTCACTTTTGGATGGCGCTTTCCAAATCCCAAACAATTTAAAGATTCTTTTATCAATTTGCCACTCCCAAACTATTTTAAGTTTCTTTTTCACTTGTAGATGGCGCTTTACCATTGCAAAAAACTTTCCAGCTCCTTTTCTTTTCACCGCTACGGCATAAAACCGAAAATAAGTTAAAGACCCCTACACGAATGCTATAAAGAAAATTGGCAAAAGTGAATGACAAATATTTTGATTGTTAAGAACTGGCGACCGGTCGCGACCGCTCTCCCAAAACATACTCCCAAACAATTTTTAGTTTCTTGTTTCACTTGTGGACGGCGCTTTCCAAATCCCAAACAATTTTAAGATTCTTTTCTCAATTTTCCACTCCCAAACTATTTTATGTTTCTTTTTCACTTGTAGATGGCGCTTTACCACTGACAAAAAGTTTCCAGCTCCTTTTCTTTTCACCGCTACGGGCGCTTCGCACCTGTTGGCATAAAACCGAAAATAAGTTATAGACCCCTACACGAATGCTAAAAAAAAAATTTGCAAAAGTGAATGACTAAAATGTTGATAGTTAAGAACTGGCCCCCGGCCGCGACCGCTCTCCCAAAACATACTACCAAACACTTTTTAGTTTCTTGTTTCACTTGTGGATGGCGCTTTCCAAATCCCAAACAATTTTAAGATTCTTTTCTCAATTTTCCACTCCCAAACTATTTTAAGTTTCTTTTTCACTTGTAGATGGCGCTTTACCATTGCAAAAAACTTTCCAGCTCCTTTTCTTTTCACCGCTACGGCATAAAACCGAAAATAAGTTAAAGACCCCTACACGAATGCTATAAAGAAAATTGGCAAAAGTGAATGACAAATATTTTGATTGTTAAGAACTGGCGACCGGTCGCGACCGCTCTCCCAAAACATACTCCCAAACAATTTTTAGTTTCTTGTTTCACTTGTGGACGGCGCTTTCCAAATCCCAAACAATTTTAAGATTCTTTTCTCAATTTTCCACTCCCAAACTATTTTAAGTTTCTTTTTCACTTGTAGATGGCGCTTTACCATTGCAAAAAACTTTCCAGCTAATTTTCTTTTCACCGCTACGGCATAAAACCGAAAATAAGTTAAAGACTCCTTCACGAATGCTAAAAAGAAAATTTGCAAAGGTGAATGACTAAAATGTTGATTGTTAAGAACTGGCCCCCGGCCGCGACCGCTCTCCCAAAACATACTACCAAACACTTTTTAGTTTCTTGTTTCACTTGTGGATGGCGCTTTCCAAATCCCAAACTATTTTAAGATTCTTTTCTTACTTACCCACTCCCAAACTATTTTAAGTTTCTTTTTCACCTGTAGATGGCGCTTTACCACTGACAAAAAATTTCCTGCTCCTTTTCTTTTCACCGCTACCGGCGGTTCTCAACTGTTGGCACGAAACCGAAAATAAGTTAAAGACTCAAAATTTGCAAAAGTGAATGACTAAAATGTTGATTGTTAAGAACTGGACCCGGCCGCGACCGCTCTCCCAAAACATACTTCCAAACCATTTTTAGTTTCTTGTTTCACTTTTGGATGGCGCTTTCCAAATCCCAAACAATTTAAAGATTCTTTTATCAATTTGCCACTCCCAAACTATTTTAAGTTTCTTTTTCACTTGTAGATGGCGCTTTACCACTGACAAAAAGTTTCCAGCTCCTTTTCTTTTCACCGCTACGGGCGCTTCGCACCTGTTGGCATAAAACCGAAAATAAGTTAAAGACCCCTACACGAATGCTAAAAAAAAAATTTGCAAAAGTGAATGACTAAAATGTTGATTGTTAAGAACTGGCACCGGCCGCGACCGTTCTCCAAAAACATACTACCAAACACTTTTTAGTTTCTTGTTTCACTTGTGGATGGCGCTTTCCAAATCCCAAACAATTTTAAGATTCTTTTCTCAATTTTCCACTCCCAAACTATTTTAAGTTTCTTTTTCACTTGTAGATGGCGCTTTACCACTGACAAAAAGTTTCCAGCTCCTTTTCTTTTCACCGCTACGGGCGCTTCGCACCTGTTGGCACGAAACCGAAAATAAGTTAAAGACTCCTACACGAATGCTAAAAAGAAAATTTGCAAAGGTGAATGACTAAAATGTTGATTGTTAAGAACTGGCCCCCGGCCGCGACCGCTCTCCCAAAACATACTACCAAACACTTTTTAGTTTCTTGTTTCACTTGTGGATGGCGCTTTCCAAATCCCAAACAATTTTAAGATTCTTTTCTCAATTTTCCACTCCCAAACTATTTTATGTTTCTTTTTCACTTGTAGATGGCGCTTTACCACTGACAAAAAGTTTCCAGCTCCTTTTCTTTTCACCGCTACGGGCGCTTCGCACCTTTTGGCATAAAACCGAAAATAAGTTAAAGACCCCTACACGAATGCTAAAAAAAAAATTTGCAAAAGTGAATGACTAAAATGTTGATTGTTAAGAACTGGCCCCCGGCCGCGACCGCTCTCCCAAAACATACTACCAAACACTTTTTAGTTTCTTGTTTCACTTGTGGATGGCGCTTTCCAAATCCCAAACAATTTTAAGATTCTTTTTTCAATTTTCCACTCCCAAACTATTTTAAGTTTCTTTTTCACTTGTAGATGGCGCTTTACCACTGACAAAAAGTTTTCAGCTCCTTTTCTTTTCACCGCTACGGGCGCTTCGCACCTGTTGGCACGAAACCGAAAATAAGTTAAAGACTCCTACACGAATGCTAAATAGAAAATTTGCAAAGGTGAATGACTAAAATGTTGATTGTTAAGAACTGGCCCCCGGCCGCGACCGCTCTCCCAAAACATACTACCAAACACTTTTTAGTTTCTTGTGTCACTTGTGGATGGCGCTTTCCAAATCCCAAACAATTTTAAGATTCTTTTCTCAATTTTCCACTCCCAAACTATTTTAAGTTTCTTTTTCACTTGTATATGGCGCTATATTAAGTTTCTTTTTCACTTGTAAACAGCGCTTTACCACTAACAAAAAATTTCCTGCTCCTTTTCTTTTCACCGCTACCGGCGGTTCTCAACTGTTGGCACGAAACCGAAAATAAGTTAAAGACTCAAAATTTGCAAAAGTGAATGACTAAAATGTTGATTGTTAAGAACTGGACCCGGCCGCGACCGCTCTCCCAAAACATACATCCAAACCATTTTTAGTTTCTTGTTTCACTTTTGGATGGCGCTTTCCAAATCCCAAACAATTTAAAGATTCTTTTATCAATTTGCCACTCCCAAACTATTTTAAGTTTCTTTTTCACTTGTAGATGGCGCTTTACCACTGACAAAAAGTTTCCAGCTCCTTTTCTTTTCACCGCTACGGGCGCTTCGCACCTGTTGGCATAAAACCGAAAATAAGTTAAAGACCCCTACACGAATGCTAAAAAAAAATTTGCAAAAGTGAATGACTAAAATGTTGATTGTTAAGAACTGGCCCCCGGCCGCGACCGCTCTCCCAAAACATACTACCAAACACTTTTTAGTTTCTTGTTTCACTTGTGGATGGCGCTTTCCAAATCCCAAACAATTTTAAGATTCTTTTCTCAATTTTCCACTCCCAAACTATTTTAAGTTTCTTTTTCACTTGTAGATGGCGCTTTACCACTGACAAAAAGTTTCCAGCTCCTTTTCTTTTCACCGCTACGGGCGCTTCGCACCTGTTGGCATAAAACCGAAAATAAGTTAAAGACCCCTACACGAATGCTAAAAAAAAAATTTGCAAAAGTGAATGACTAAAATGTTGATTGTTAAGAACTGGCCCCCGGCCGCGACCGCTCTCCCAAAACATACTACCAAACACTTTTTAGTTTCTTGTTTCACTTGTGGATGGCGCTTTCCAAATCCCAAACAATTTTAAGATTCTTTTCTCAATTTTCCACTCCCAAACTATTTTAAGTTTCTTTTTCACTTGTAGATGGCGCTTTACCACTGACAAAAAGTTTCCAGCTCCTTTTCTTTTCACCGCTACGGGCGCTTCGCACCTGTTGGCACGAAACCGAAAATAAGTTAAAGACTCCTACACGAATGCTAAAAAGAAAATTTGCAAAGGTGAATGACTAAAATGTTGATTGTTAAGAACTGGCCCCCGGCCGCGACCGCTCTCCCAAAACATACTACCAAACACTTTTTAGTTTCTTGTTTCACTTGTGGATGGCGCTTTCCAAATCCCAAACAATTTTAAGATTCTTTTCTCAATTTTCCACTCCCAAACTATTTTATGTTTCTTTTTCACTTGTAGATGGCGCTTTACCACTGACAAAAAGTTTCCAGCTCCTTTTCTTTTCACCGCTACGGGCGCTTCGCACCTTTTGGCATAAAACCGAAAATAAGTTAAAGACCCCTACACGAATGCTAAAAAAAAAATTTGCAAAAGTGAATGACTAAAATGTTGATTGTTAAGAACTGGCCCCCGGCCGCGACCGCTCTCCCAAAACATACTACCAAACACTTTTTAGTTTCTTGTTTCACTTGTGGATGGCGCTTTCCAAATCCCAAACAATTTTAAGATTCTTTTCTCAATTTTCCACTCCCAAACTATTTTAAGTTTCTTTTTCACTTGTAGATGGCGCTTTACCACTGACAAAAAGTTTCCAGCTCCTTTTCTTTTCACCGCTACGGGCGCTTCGCACCTGTTGGCACGAAACCGAAAATAAGTTAAAGACTCCTACACGAATGCTAAATAGAAAATTTGCAAAGGTGAATGACTAAAATGTTGATTGTTAAGAACTGGCCCCCGGCCGCGACCGCTCTCCCAAAACATACTACCAAACACTTTTTAGTTTCTTGTGTCACTTGTGGATGGCGCTTTCCAAGTCCCAAACAATTTAAAGATTCTTTTCTCAATTTTCCACTCCCAAACTATTTTAAGTTTCTTTTTCACTTGTATATGGCGCTATATTAAGTTTCTTTTTCACTTGTAAACAGCGCTTTACCACTAACAAAAAATTTCCTGCTCCTTTTCTTTTCACCGCTACCGGCGGTTCTCAACTGTTGGCACGAAACCGAAAATAAGTTAACGACTCAAAATTTGCAAAAGTGAATGACTAAAATGTTGATTGTTAAGAACTGGACCCGGCCGCGACCGCTCTCCCAAAACATACATCCAAACCATTTTTAGTTTCTTGTTTCACTTTTGGATGGCGCTTTCCAAATCCCAAACAATTTAAAGATTCTTTTATCAATTTGCCACTCCCAAACTATTTTAAGTTTCTTTTTCACTTGTAGATGGCGCTTTACCACTGACAAAAAGTTTCCAGCTCCTTTTCTTTTCACCGCTACGGGCGCTTCGCACCTGTTGGCATAAAACCGAAAATAAGTTAAAGACCCCTACACGAATGCTAAAAAAAAATTTGCAAAAGTGAATGACTAAAATGTTGATTGTTAAGAACTGGCCCCCGGCCGCGACCGCTCTCCCAAAACATACTACCAAACACTTTTTAGTTTCTTGTTTCACTTGTGGATGGCGCTTTCCAAATCCCAAACAATTTTAAGATTCTTTTCTCAATTTTCCACTCCCAAACTATTTTAAGTTTCTTTTTCACTTGTAGATGGCGCTTTACCACTGACAAAAAGTTTCCAGCTCCTTTTCTTTTCACCGCTACGGGCGCTTCGCACCTGTTGGCATAAAACCGAAAATAAGTTAAAGACTCCTACACGAATGCTAAAAAGAAAATTTGCAAAGGTGAATGACTAAAATGTTGATTGTTAAGAACTGGCCCCCGGCCGCGACCGCTCTCCCAAAACATACTACCAAACACTTTTTAGTTTCTTGTTTCACTTGTGGATGGCGCTTTCCAAATCCCAAACAATTTTAAGATTCTTTTCTCAATTTTCCACTCCCAAACTATTTTAAGTTTCTTTTTCACTTGTAGATGGCGCTTTACCACTGACAAAAAGTTTCCAGCTCCTTTTCTTTTCACCGCTACGGGCGCTTCGCACCTGTTGGCATAAAACCAAAAATAAGTTAGAGACTCCTACACGAATGCTATAAAGAAAATTGGCAAATGTGAATGACAAATATTTTGATTGTTAAGAACTGGCCACCGGTCGCGACCGCTCTCCCAAAACATACTACCAAACACTTTTTAGTTTCTTGTTTCACTTGTGGATGGCGCTTTCCAAATCCCAAACAATTTTAAGATTCTTTTATCAATTTGCCACTACCAAACTATTTTAAGTTTCTTTTTCACTTTTAGACGGCGCTTTACCACTGACAAACAATTTCCCGCTCCTTTTCTTTTCACCACTACGGGCGCTGCTCAACTGTTGGCACGAAACCGAAAATAAGTTAGACTCAAAATTTGCAAAAGTGAATGACTAAAATGTTGATTGTTAAGAACTGGACCCGGCCGCGACCGCTCTCCCAAAACATACTTCCAAACCATTTTTAGTTTCTTGTTTCACTTTTGGATGGCGCTTTCCAAATCCCAAACAATTTAAAGATTCTTTTATCAATTTGCCACTCCCAAACTATTTTAAGTTTCTTTTTCACTTGTAGATGGCGCTTTACCACTGACAAAAAGTTTCCAGCTCCTTTTCTTTTCACCGCTACGGGCGCTTCGCACCTGTTGGCATAAAACCGAAAATAAGTTAAAGACCCCTACACGAATGCTAAAAAAAAATTTGCAAAAGTGAATGACTAAAATGTTGATTGTTAAGAACTGGCCCCCGGCCGCGACCGCTCTCCCAAAACATACTACCAAACACTTTTTAGTTTCTTGTTTCACTTGTGGATGGCGCTTTCCAAATCCCAAACAATTTTAAGATTCTTTTCTCAATTTTCCACTCCCAAACTATTTTAAGTTTCTTTTTCACTTGTAGATGGCGCTTTACCACTGACAAAAAGTTTCCAGCTCCTTTTCTTTTCACCGCTACGGGCGCTTCGCACCTGTTGGCATAAAACCGAAAATAAGTTAAAGACCCCTACACGAATGCTAAAAAAAATTTGCAAAAGTGAATGACTAAGATGTTGATTGTTAAGAACTGGCCCCCGGCCGCGACCGCTCTCCCAAAACATACTACCAAACACTTTTTAGTTTCTTGTTTCACTTGTGGATGGCGCTTTCCAAATCCCAAACAATTTTAAGATTCTTTTCTCAATTTTCCACTCCCAAACTATTTTAAGTTTCTTTTTCACTTGTAGATGGCGCTTTACCACTGACAAAAAGTTTCCAGCTCCTTTTCTTTTCACCGCTACGGGCGCTTCGCACCTGTTGGCACGAAACCGAAAATAAGTTAAAGACTCCTACACGAATGCTAAATAGAAAATTTGCAAAGGTGAATGACTAAAATGTTGATTGTTAAGAACTGGCCCCCGGCCGCGACCGCTCTCCCAAAACATACTACCAAACACTTTTTAGTTTCTTGTGTCACTTGTGGATGGCGCTTTCCAAATCCCAAACAATTTTAAGATTCTTTTCTCAATTTTCCACTCCCAAACTATTTTAAGTTTCTTTTTCACTTGTATATGGCGCTATATTAAGTTTCTTTTTCACTTGTAAACAGCGCTTTACCACTAACAAAAAATTTCCTGCTCCTTTTCTTTTCACCGCTACCGGCGGTTCTCAACTGTTGGCACGAAACCGAAAATAAGTTAAAGACTCAAAATTTGCAAAAGTGAATGACTAAAATGTTGATTGTTAAGAACTGGACCCGGCCGCGACCGCTCTCCCAAAACATACATCCAAACCATTTTTAGTTTCTTGTTTCACTTTTGGATGGCGCTTTCCAAATCCCAAACAATTTAAAGATTCTTTTATCAATTTGCCACTCCCAAACTATTTTAAGTTTCTTTTTCACTTGTAGATGGCGCTTTACCACTGACAAAAAGTTTCCAGCTCCTTTTCTTTTCACCGCTACGGGCGCTTCGCACCTGTTGGCATAAAACCGAAAATAAGTTAAAGACCCCTACACGAATGCTAAAAAAAAAATTTGCAAAAGTGAATGACTAAAATGTTGATTGTTAAGAACTGGCCCCCGGCCGCGACCGCTCTCCCAAAACATACTACCAAACACTTTTTAGTTTCTTGTTTCACTTGTGGATGGCGCTTTCCAAATCCCAAACAATTTAAAGATTCTTTTATCAATTTGCCACTCCCAAACTATTTTAAGTTTCTTTTTCACTTGTAGATGGCGCTTTACCACTGACAAAAAGTTTCCAGCTCCTTTTCTTTTCACCGCTACGGGCGCTTCGCACCTGTTGACATAAAACCAAAAATAAGTTAGAGACTCCTACACGAATGCTATAAAGAAAATTGGCAAATGTGAATGACAAATATTTTGATTGTTAAGAACTGGCCACCGGTCGCGACCGCTCTCCCAAAACATACTACCAAACACTTTTTAGTTTCTTGTTTCACTTGTGGATGGCGCTTTCCAAATCCCAAACAATTTTAAGATTCTTTTATCAATTTGCCACTACCAAACTATTTTAAGTTTCTTTTTCACTTTTAGACGGCGCTTTACCACTGACAAACAATTTCCCGCTCCTTTTCTTTTCACCACTACGGGCGCTGCTCAACTGTTGGCACGAAACCGAAAATAAGTTAGACTCAAAATTTGCAAAAGTGAATGACTAAAATGTTGATTGTTAAGAACTGGACCCGGAAAATAAGTTAAAGACCCCTACACGAATGCTAAAAAAAAATTTGCAAAAGTGAATGACTAAGATGTTGATTGTTAAGAACTGGCCCCCGGCCGCGACCGCTCTCCCAAAACATACTACCAAACCATTTTTAGTTTCTTGTTTCACTTGTGGATGGCGCTTTCCAAATCCCAAACAATTTTAAGATTCTTTTCTCAATTTTCCACTCCCAAACTATTTTAAGTTTCTTTTTCACTTGTAGATGGCGCTTTACCACTGACAAAAAGTTTCCAGCTCCTTTTCTTTTCACCGCTACGGGCGCTTCGCACCTGTTGGCACGAAACCGAAAATAAGTTAAAGACTCCTACACGAATGCTAAAAAGAAAATTTGCAAAGGTGAATGACTAAAATGTTGATTGTTAAGAACTGGCCCCCGGCCGCGACCGCTCTCCCAAAACATACTACCAAACACTTTTTAGTTTCTTGTTTCACTTGTGGATGGCGCTTTCCAAATCCCAAACAATTTTAGGATTCTTTTCTCAATTTTCCACTCCCAAACTATTTTAAGTTTCTTTTTCACTTGTAGATGGCGCTTTACCACTGACAAAAAGTTTCCAGCTCCTTTTCTTTTCACCGCTACGGGCGCTTCGCACCTGTTGGCATAAAACCGAAAATAAGTTAAAGACCCCTACACGAATGCTAAAAAAAAAATTTGCAAAAGTGAATGACTAAAATGTTGATTGTTAAGAACTGGCCCCCGGCCGCGACCGCTCTCCCAAAACATACTACCAAACACTTTTTAGTTTCTTGTTTCACTTGTGGATGGCGCTTTCCAAATCCCAAACAATTTTAAGATTCTTTTCTCAATTATCCACTCCCAAACTATTTTAAGTTTCTTTTTCACTTGTAGATGGCGCTTTACCACTGACAAAAAGTTTCCAGCTCCTTTTCTTTTCACCGCTACGGGCGCTTCGCACCTGTTGGCACGAAACCGAAAATAAGTTAAAGACTCCTACACGAATGCTAAAAAGAAAATTTGCAAAGGTGAATGACTAAAATGTTGATTGTTAAGAACTGGCCCCCGGCCGCGACCGCTCTCCCAAAACATACTACCAAACACTTTTTAGTTTCTTGTTTCACTTGTGGATGGCGCTTTCCAAATCCCAAACAATTTTAAGATTCTTTTCTCAATTTTCCACTCCCAAACTATTTTAAGTTTCTTTTTCACTTGTAGATGGCGCTTTACCACTGACAAAAAGTTTCCAGCTCCTTTTCTTTTCACCGCTACGGGCGCTTCGCACCTGTTGGCATAAAACCGAAAATAAGTTAAAGACCCCTACACGAATGCTAAAAAAAAAATTTGCAAAAGTGAATGACTAAAATGTTGATTGTTAAGAACTGGGCCCCGGCCGCGACCGCTCTCCCAAAACATACTACCAAACACTTTTTAATTTCTTGTTTCACTTGTGGATGGCGCTTTCCAAATCCCAAACAATTTTAAGATTCTTTTCTCAATTTTCCACTCCCAAACTATTTTAAGTTTCTTTTTCACTTGTAGATGGCGCTTTACCACTGACAAAAAGTTTCCAGCTCCTTTTCTTTTCACCGCTACGGGCGCTTCGCACCTGTTGGCACGAAACCGAAAATAAGTTAAAGACTCCTACACGAATGCTAAAAAGAAAATTTGCAAAGGTGAATGACTAAAATGTTGATTGTTAAGAACTGGCCCCCGGCCGCGACCGCTCTCCCAAAACATACTACCAAACACTTTTTAGTTTCT
Organism: Drosophila atripex; assembly: GCA_035045925.1. Taxonomy (NCBI): domain Eukaryota; kingdom Metazoa; phylum Arthropoda; class Insecta; order Diptera; family Drosophilidae; genus Drosophila; species Drosophila atripex. Next base: position 17,195 of record JAWNOP010000041.1, on the reverse strand, counting down.
TGTTTCACTTGTGGATGGCGCTTTCCAAATCCCAAACAATTTTAGATTCTTTTATCAATTTGCCACTCCCAAACTATTTTAAGTTTCTTTTCCACTTGTAGATGGCGCTTTAGCACTAACAAAAAATTTCCCGCTTCTTTGCTTTTCACCGCTACGGGCGCTTCTCAACTGTTGGCACGAAACCGAAAATAAGTTAAAGACTCAAAATTTGCAAAAGTGAATGACTAAAATGTTGATTGTTAAGAACTGGACCCGGCCGCGACCGCTCTCCCAAAACATACTTCCAAACCATTTTTAGTTTCTTGTTTCACTTGTGGATGGCGCTTTCCAAATCCCAAACAATTTTAAGATTCTTTTCTCAATTTTCCACTCCCAAACTATTTTAAGTTTCTTTTTCACTTGTAGATGGCGCTTTACCACTTACAAAAAGTTTCCAGCTCCTTTTCTTTTCACCGCTACGGGCGCTTCGCACCTGTTGGCATAAAACCGAAAATAAGTTAAAGACCCCTACACGAATGCTAAAAAAAAATTTGCAAAAGTGAATGACTAAAATGTTGATTGTTAAGAACTGGGCCCCGGCCGCGACCGCTCTCCCAAAACATACTACCAAACACTTTTTAGTTTCTTGTTTCACTTGTGGATGGCGCTTTCCAAATCCCAAACAATTTTAAGATTCTTTTCTCAATTTTCCACTCCCAAACTATTTTAAGTTTCTTTTTCACTTGTAGATGGCGCTTTACCACTGACAAAAAGTTTCCAGCTCCTTTTCTTTTCACCGCTACGGGCGCTTCGCACCTGTTGGCACGAAACCGAAAATATGTTAAAGACTCCTACACGAATGCTAAAACAAAAATTTGCAAAGGTGAATGACTAAAATGTTGATTGTTAAGAACTGGCCCCCGGCCGCGACCGCTCTCCCAAAACATACTCCCAAACAATTTTTAGTTTCTTGTTTCACTTTTGGACGGCGCTTTCCAAATCCCAAACAATTTTAAGATTCTGTTATCAATTTGCCACTACCAAACTATTTTAAGTTTCTTTTTCACTTGCAGATGGCGCTTTACCACTGACAAAAAGTTTCCAGCTCCGTTTCTTTTCACCGCTACGGGCGCTTCGCACCTGTTGGCACGAAACCGAAAATAAGTTAAAGACTCCTACACGAATGCTAAAAAGAAAATTTGCAAAGGTGAATGACTAAAATGTTCATTGTTAAGAACATACTTCCAAACAATTTTTAGTCTCTTGATTAACTTGTTGATGGCGCTTTCCAAATCCCAAACAATTTAAAAATTCTTTTATCAATTTGCCACTCCCAAACTATTTTAAGTTTCTTTTTCACTTGTAGATGGCGCTTTACCACTGACAAAAAGTTTCCAGCTCCTTTTCTTTTCACCGCTACGGGCGCTTCGCACCTGTTGGCACGAAACCGAAAATATGTTAAAGACTCCTACACGAATGCTAAAACAAAAATTTGCAAAGGTGAATGACTAAAATGTTGATTGTTAAGAACTGGCCCCCGGCCGCGACCGCTCTCCCAAAACATACTCCCAAACAATTTTTAGTTTCTTGTTTCACTTTTGGATGGCACTTTCCAAATCCCAAACAATTTTAAGATTCTTTTATCAATTTGCCACTACCAAACTATTTTAAGTTTCTTTTTCACTTGCAGATGGCGCTTTACCACTGACAAAAAGTTTCCAGCTCCGTTTCTTTTCACCGCTACGGGCGCTTCGCACCTGTTGGCACGAAACCGAAAATAAGTTAAAGACTCCTACACGAATGCTAAAAAGAAAATTTGCAAAGGTGAATGACTAAAATGTTCATTGTTAAGAACATACTTCCAAACAATTTTTAGTCTCTTGATTAACTTGTTGATGGCGCTTTCCAAATCCCAAACTATTTTAAGATTCTTTTCTTACTTACCCACTCCCAAACTATTTTAAGTTTCTTTTTCACTTTTAGACGGCGCTTTACCACTGACAAAAAAATTTCCCGCTCCTTTTCTTTTCACCACTACGGGCGCTGCTCAACTGTTGGCACGAAACCGAAAATAAGTTAAAGACTCCTACACGAATACTAAAAAGAAAATTTGCAAAGGTGAATGACTAAAATGTTCATTGTTAAGAACATACTTCCAAACAATTTTTAGTCTCTTGATTCACTTGTGGATGGCGCTTTCCAAATCCCAAACTATTTTAAGATTCTTTTCTTACTTACCCACTCCCAAACTATTTTAAGTTTATTTTTCACTTGTAGATGGCGCTTTACCACTGACAAAAAGTTTCCAGCTCCTTTTCTTTTCACCGCTACGGGCGCTTCGCACCTGTTGGCATAAAACCGAAAATAAGTTAAAGACCCCTACACGAATGCTAAAAAAAAATTTGCAAAAGTGAATGACTAAGATGTTGATTGTTAAGAACTGGCCCCCGGCCGCGACCGCTCTCCCAAAACATACTACCAAACCATTTTTAGTTTCTTGTTTTACTTGTGGATGGCGCTTTCCAAATCCCAAACAATTTTAAGATTCTTTTCTCAATTTTCCACTCCCAAACTATTTTAAGTTTCTTTTTCACTTGTAGATGGCGCTTTACCACTAACAAAAAATTTCCCGCTCCTTTTCTTTTCACCGCTACGGGCGCTTCTCAACTGTTGGCACGAAACCAAAAATAAGTTAGAGACTCCTACACGAATGCTATAAAGAAAATTGGCAAATGTGAATGACAAATATTTTGATTGTTAAGAACTGGCCACCGGTCGCGACCGCTCTCCCAAAACATACTACCAAACACTTTTTAGTTTCTTGTTTCACTTGTGGATGGCGCTTTCCAAATCCCAAACAATTTTAAGATTCTTTTACAATTTGCCACTACCAAACTATTTTAAGTTTCTTTTTCACTTGTAGATGGCGCTTTACCACTGACAAAAAGTTTCCAGCTCCTTTTCTTTTCACCGCTACGGGCGCTTCGCACCTGTTGGCATAAAACCGAAAATAAGTTAAAGACTCCTACACGAATGCTAAAAAGAAAATTTGCAAAAGTGAATGACTAAAATGTTGATAGTTAAGAACTGGCCCCCGGCCGCGACCGCTCTCCCAAAACATACTACCAAACACTTTTTAGTTTCTTGTTTCACTTGTGGATGGCGCTTTCCAAATCCCAAACAATTTTAAGATTCTTTTCTCAATTTTCCACTCCCAAACTATTTTAAGTTTCTTTTTCTATTGTATATGGCGCTATATTAAGTTTCTTTTTCACTTGTAAACAGCGCTTTACCACTAACAAAAAATTTCCTGCTCCTTTTCTTTTCACCGCTACCGGCGGTTCTCAACTGTTGGCACGAAACCGAAAATAAGTTAAAGACTCAAAATTTGCAAAAGTGAATGACTAAAATGTTGATTGTTAAGAACTGGACCCGGCCGCGACCGCTCTCCCAAAACATACTTCCAAACCATTTTTAGTTTCTTGTTTCACTTTTGGATGGCGCTTTCCAAATCCCGAACAATTTAAAGATTCTTTTATCAATTTGCCACTCCCAAACTATTTTAAGTTTCTTTTTCACTTGTAGATGGCGCTTTACCACTGACAAAAAGTTTCCAGCTCCGTTTCTTTTCACCGCTACGGGCGCTTCGCACCTGTTGGCACGAAACCGAAAATAAGTTAAAGACTCCTACACGAATGCTAAAAAGAAAATTTGCAAAGGTGAATGACTAAAATGTTCATTGTTAAGAACATACTTCCAAACAATTTTTAGTCTCTTGATTAACTTTTTGATGGCGCTTTCCAAATCCCAAACAATTTAAAAATTCTTTTATCAATTTGCCACTCCCAAACTATTTTAAGTTTCTTTTTCACTTGTAGATCGCGCTTTACCACTGACAAAAGGAGTCTTTAAAACATACTACCAAACACTTTTTAGTTTCTTGTTTCACTTGTGGATGGCGCTTTCCAAATCCCAAACAATTTTAAGATTCTTTTCTCAATTTTCCACTCCCAAACTATTTTAAGTTTCTTTTTCACTTGTAGATGGCGCTTTACCACTGACAAAAAGTTTCCAGCTCCTTTTCTTTTCACCGCTACGGGCGCTTCGCACCTGTTGGCATAAAACCAAAAATAAGTTAGAGACTCCTACACGAATGCTATAAAGAAAATTGGCAAATGTGAATGACAAATATTTTGATTGTTAAGAACTGGCCACCGGTCGCGACCGCTCTCCCAAAACATACTACCAAACACTTTTTAGTTTCTTGTTTCACTTGTGGATGGCGCTTTCCAAATCCCAAACAATTTTAAGATTCTTTTACAATTTGCCACTACCAAACTATTTTAAGTTTCTTTTTCACTTTTAGACGGCGCTTTACCACTGACAAAAAATTTCCCGCTCCTTTTCTTTTCACCACTACGGGCGCTGCTCAACTGTTGGCACGAAACCGAAAATAAGTTAAAGACTCCTACACGAATGCTAAAAAGAAAATTTGCAAAGGTGAATGACTAAAATGTTCATTGTTAAGAACATACTTCCAAACAATTTTTAGTCTCTTGATTCACTTGTGGATGGCGCTTTCCAAATCCCAAACTATTTTAAGATTCTTTTCTTACTTACCCACTCCCAAACTATTTTAAGTTTATTTTTCACTTGTAGATGGCGCTTTACCACTGACAAAAAGTTTCCAGCTCCTTTTCTTTTCACCGCTACGGGCGCTTCGCACCTGTTGGCATAAAACCGAAAATAAGTTAAAGACTCCTACACGAATGCTAAAAAGAAAATTTGCAAAGGTGAATGACTAAAATGTTGATTGTTAAGAACTGGCCCCCGGCCGCGACCGCTCTCCCAAAACATACTACCAAACACTTTTTAGTTTCTTGTTTCACTTGTGGATGGCGCTTTCCAAATCCCAAACAATTTTAGATTCTTTTATCAATTTGCCACTCCCAAACTATTTTAAGTCTCTTTTTCACTTGTAGATGGCGCTTTACCACTAACAAAAAATTTCCCGCTTCTTTTCTTTTCACCGTTACGGGCGCTTCTCAACTGTTGGCACGAAACCAAAAATAAGTTAGAGACTCCTACACGAATGCTATAAAGAAAATTGGCAAATGTGAATGACAAATATTTTGATTGTTAAGAACTGGCCACCGGTCGCGACCGCTCTCCCAAAACATACTCCCAAACAATTTTTCGTTTCTTGTTTCACTTGTGGATGGCGCTTTCCAAATCCAAAACAATTTTAAGATTCTTTTCTCAATTTTCCACTCCCAAACTATTTTAAGTTTCTTTTTCACTTGTATATGGCGCTATATTAAGTTTCTTTTTCACTTGTAAACAGCGCTTTACCACTAACAAAAAATTTCCTGCTCCTTTTCTTTTCACCGCTACCGGCGTTTCTCAACTGTTGGCACGAATCCAAAAATAAGTTAAAGACTCAAAATTTGCAAAAGTGAATGACTAAAATGTTGATTGTTAAGAACTGGACCCGGCCGCGACCGCTCTCCCAAAACATACTTCCAAACCATTTTTAGTTTCTTGTTTCACTTGTGGATGGCGCTTTCCAAATCCCAAACAATTTAAAGATTCTTTTCTCAATTTGCCACTCCCAAACTATTTTAAGTTTCTTTTTCACTTGTAGATGGCGCTTTACCACTGACAAAAAGTTTCCAGCTCCTTTTCTTTTCACCGCTACGGGCGCTTCGCACCTGTTGGCATAAAACCGAAAATAAGTTATAGACCCCTACACGAATGCTAAAAAAAAAATTTGCAAAAGTGAATGACTAAAATGTTGATAGTTAAGAACTGGCCCCCGGCCGCGACCGCTCTCCCAAAACATACTACCAAACACTTTTTAGTTTCTTGTTTCACTTGTGGATGGCGCTTTCCAAATCCCAAACAATTTTAAGATTCTTTCCTCAATTTTCCACTCCCAAACTATTTTTAGTTTCTTTTTCACTTGTAGATGGCGCTTTACCACTGACAAAAAGTTTCCAGCTCCTTTTCTTTTCACCGCTACGGGCGCTTCGCACCTGTTGGCATAAAACCGAAAATAAGTTAAAGACCCCTACACGAATGCTAAAAAAAAAATTTGCAAAAGTGAATGACTAAAATGTTGATTGTTAAGAACTGGCCCCCGGCCGCGACCGCTCTCCCAAAACATACTACCAAACACTTTTTAGTTTCTTGTTTCACTTGTGGATGGCGCTTTCCAAATCCCAAACAATTTTAAGATTCTTTTCTCAATTTTCCACTCCCAAACTATTTTAAGTTTCTTTTTCACTTGTAGATGGCGCTTTACCACTGACAAAAAGTTTCCAGCTCCTTTTCTTTTCACCGCTACGGGCGCTTCGCACCTGTTGGCACGAAACCGAAAATAAGTTAAAGACTCCTACACGAATGCTAAAAAGAAAATTTGCAAAGGTGAATGACTAAAATGTTCATTGTTAAGAACATACTTCCAAACAATTTTTAGTCTCTTGATTCACTTGTGGATGGCGCTTTCCAAATCCCAAACAATTTAAAAATTCTTTTATCAATTTGCCACTCCCAAACTATTTTAAGTTTCTTTTTCACTTGTAGATGGCGCTTTACCACTGACAAAAAGTTTCCAGCTCCTTTTCTTTTCACCGCTACGGGCGCTTCGCACCTGTTGGCATAAAACCGAAAATAAGTTAAAGACTCCTACACGAATGCTAAAAAGAAAATTTGCAAAGGTGAATGACTAAAATGTTGATTGTTAAGAACTGGCCCCCGGCCGCGACCGCTCTCCCAAAACATACTACCAAACACTTTTTAGTTTCTTGTTTCACTTGTGGATGGCGCTTTCCAAATCCCGAACAATTTAAAGATTCTTTTCTCAATTTTCCACTCCCAAACTATTTTAAGTTTCTTTTTCACTTGTAGATGGCGCTTTACCACTGACAAAAAGTTTCCAGCTCCTTTTCTTTTCACCGCTACGGGCGCTTCGCACCTGTTGGCATAAAACGGAAAATAAGTTAAAGACTCCTACACGAATGCTAAAAAGAAAATTTGCAAAGGTGAATGACTAAAATGTTGATTGTTAAGAACTGGCCCCCGGCCGCGACCGCTCTCCCAAAACATACTACCAAACACTTTTTAGTTTCTTGTTTCACTTGTGGATGGCGCTTTCCAAATCCCAAACAATTTTAAGATTCTTTTCTCAATTTTCCACTCCCAAACTATTTTAAGTTTCTTTTTCACTTGTAGATGGCGCTTTACCACTGACAAAAAGTTTCCAGCTCCTTTTCTTTTCACCGCTACGGGCGCTTCGCAGCTGTTGGCATAAAACCAAAAATAAGTTAGAGACTCCTACACGAATGCTAAAAAGAAAATTTGCAAAGGTGAATGACTAAAATGTTGATTGTTAAGAACTGGCCCCCGGCCGCGACCGCTCTCCCAAAACATACTACCAAACACTTTTTAGTTTCTTGTTTCACTTGTGGATGGCGCTTTCCAAATCCCAAACAATTTTAAGATTCTTTTCTCAATTTTCCACTCCCAAACTATTTTAAGTTTCTTTTTCACTTGTAGATGGCGCTTTACCACTGACAAAAAGTTTCCAGCTCCTTTTCTTTTCACCGCTACGGGCGCTTCGCACCTGTTGGCATAAAACGGAAAATAAGTTAAAGACTCCTACACGAATGCTAAAAGAAAATTTGCAAAGGTGAATGACTAAAATGTTGATTGTTAAGAACTGGCCCCCGGCCGCGACCGCTCTCCCAAAACATACTACCAAACACTTTTTAGTTTCTTGTTTCACTTGTGGATGGCGCTTTCCAAATCCCAAACAATTTTAAGATTCTTTTCTCAATTTTCCACTCCCAAACTATTTAAAGTTTCTTTTTCACTTTTAGACGGCGCTTTACCACTGACAAAAAGTTTCCAGCTCCTTTTCTTTTCACCACTACGGGCGCTTCGCAACTGTTGGCACGAAACCGAAAATAAGTTAAAGACTCCTACACGAATGCTAAAAAGAAAATTTGCAAAGGTGAATGACTAAAATGTTCATTGTTAAGAACATACTTCCAAACAATTTTTAGTCTCTTGATTCACTTGTGGATGGCGCTTTCCAAATCCCAAACTATTTTAAGATTCTTTTCTTACTTACCCACTCCCAAACTATTTTAAGTTTCTTTTTCACTTGTATATGGCGCTATATTAAGTTTCTTTTTCACTTGTAAACAGCGCTTTACCACTAACAAAAAATTTCCTGCTCCTTTTCTTTTCACCGCTACCGGCGTTTCTCAACTGTTGGCACGAAACCAAAAATAAGTTAAAGACTCAAAATTTGCAAAAGTGAATGACTAAAATGTTGATTGTTAAGAACTGGCCCCCGGCCGCGACCGCTCTCCCAAAACATACTACCAAACACTTTTTAGTTTCTTGTTTCACTTGTGGATGGCGCTTTCCAAATCCCAAACAATTTTAAGATTCTTTTCTCAATTTTCCACTCCCAAACTATTTTAAGTTTCTTTTTCTATTGTATATGGCGCTATATTAAGTTTCTTTTTCACTTGTAAACAGCGCTTTACCACTGACAAAAAATGTCCCGCTCCTTTTCTTTTCACCGCTACGGTCGCTTCGCAACTGTTGGCACGAAACCGAAAATAAGTTAGAGACTCCTACACGAATGCTATAAAGAAAATTGGCAAAAGTGAATGACTAATATGTTGATTGTTAAGAACTGGCCACCGGCCGCGACCGTTCTTCCAAAACATACTACCAAACCATTTTTAGTTTCTTATTTCACTTGTGGATGGCGCTTTCCAAATCCCAAACAATTTTAAGATTCTTTTCTCAATTTGCCACTCCCGATCTATTTAAAGTTTCTTTTTCACTTGTAGATGGCGCTTTACCACTGACAAAAAGTTTCCAGCTCCTTTTCTTTTCACCACTACGGGCGCTTCGCAACTGTTGGCACGAAACCGAAAATAAGTTAGAGACTCCTACACGAATGCTATAAAGAAAATTGGCAAAAGTTAATGACTAATATGTTGATTGTTAAGAACTGGCCACCGGCCGCGACCGCTCTCCCAAAACATACTTCGAAACCATTTTAAGTTTCTTGTTTCACTTGTGGATGGCGCTTTCCAAATCCCTAACAATTGTAAGATTCTTTCCTCACTTTGCCATTCCCAATCTATTTTAAGTTTCTTTTTCACTTGTAGATGGCGCTTTACCACTGACAAAAACTTTCCAGCTCCTTTTTTTTCACCGCTACGGGCGCTTCGCAACTGTTGGCACGAAACCGAAAATAAGTTAGAGACTCCTACACGAATGCTATTTTAAGATTCTTTTCTCAATTTGCCACTCCCGAACTATTTAAAGTTTCTTTTTCACTTGTAGATGGCGCTTTACCACTGACAAAAAATGTCCCGCTCCTTTTCTTTTCACCGCTACGGGCGCTTCGCAACTGTTGGCACGAAACCGAAAATAAGTTAGAGACTCCTACACGAATGCTATAAAGAAAATTGGCAAAAGTAAATGACTAATATGTTGATTGTTAAGAACTGGCCTCCGGCCGCGACCGCTCTCCCAAAACATACTTCCAAACCATTTTTAGATTCTTGTTTCACTTGTGGATGGCGCTTTCCAAATCCCAAACAATTTTAAGATTCTTTTCTCAATTTGCCACTCCCAAACCATTTAAAGTTTCTTTTTCACTTGTAGAATGACTAATATGTTGATTGTTAAAGTTTCTTTTCCACTTGTAGTTGGCGGTTTATCACTGACAAAAAGTTTCCAGGTTTTTTTTTTTTTCACCACTATGGGCGCTGCTCAACTGTTGGCACGAAACCGAAAATAAGTTAGAGACTCCTACACGAATGCTATAAAGAAAATTGGCAAAAGTGAATGACTAATATGTTGATTGTTAAGAACTGGCCACCGGCCGCGACCGCTCTCCCAAAACATACTACCAAACCATTTTTAGTTTCTTGTTTCACTTGTGGATGGCGCTTTCCAAATCCCAAACAATTTTAAGATTCTTTTCTCAATTTGCCACTCCCGATCTATTAAAAGTTTCTTTTTCACTTGTAGATGGCGCTTTACCACTGACAAAAAGTTTCCAGCTCCTTTTCTTTTCACCACTACGGGCGCTTCGCAACTGTTGGCACGAAACCGAAAATAAGTTAGAGACTCCTACACGAATGCTATAAAGAAAATTGGCAAAAGTAATGACTAATATGTTGATTGTTAAGAACTGGCCACCGGCCGCGACCGCTCTCCCAAAACATACTTCGAAACCATTTTAAGTTTCTTGTTTCACTTGTGGATGGCGCTTTCCAAATCCCTAACAATTGTAAGATTCTTTCCTCACTTTGCCATTCCCAATCTATTTTAAGTTTCTTTTTCACTTGTAGATGGCGCTTTACCACTGACAAAAACTTTCCAGCTCCTTTTTTTTCACCGCTACGGGCGCTTCGCAACTGTTGGCACGAAACCGAAAATAAGTTAGAGACTCCTACACGAATGCTATAAAGAAAATTGGCAAAAGTTAATGACTAATATGTTGATTGTTAAGAACTGGCCACCGGCCGCGACCGCTTTCCCAAAACATACTTCCAAACCATTTTTAGTTTCTTGTTTCACTTGTGGAAAGCGGAAAGCGCCATGCTTTCCAAATCCCAAACAATTTAAAGATTCTTTTCTCAATTTGCCACTCCCAAACTATTTTAAGTTTCTTTTTCACTTGTAGATGGCGCTTTACCACTGACAAAAAGTTTCCAGCTCCTTTTTTTTCACCGCTACGGGCGCTTCGCAACTGTTGGCACGAAACCGAAAATAAGTTAGAGACTCCTACACGAATGCTATAAAGAAAATTGGCAAAAGTAATGACTAATATGTTGATTGTTAAGAACTGGCCACCGGCCGCGACCGCTCTCCCAAAACATACTTCGAAACCATTTTAAGTTTCTTGTTTCACTTGTGGATGGCGCTTTCCAAATCCCAAACAATTTTAAGATTCTTTTCTCAATTTGCCACTCCCGAACTATTTAAAGTTTCTTTTTCACTTGTAAATGGCGCTTTACCACTGACAAAAAATGTCCCGTTCCTGTTCTTTTCACCGCTACGGGCGCTTCGCAACTGTTGGCACGAAACCAAAAATAAGTTAAAGACTCCTACACGAATGCTAAAAAGAAAATTTGCAAAGGTGAATGACTAAAATGTTCATTGTTAAGAACATACTTCCAAACAATTTTTAGTCTCTTGATTCACTTGTGGATGGCGCTTTCCAAATCCCAAACTATTTTAAGATTCTTTTCTTACTTACCCACTCCCAAACTATTTTAAGTTTCTTTTTCACTTGTATATGGCGCTATATTAAGTTTCTTTTTCACCTGTAAACAGCGCTTTACCACTAACAAAAAATTTCCTGCTCCTTTTCTTTTCACCGCTACCGGCGTTTCTCAACTGTTGGCACGAAACCAAAAATAAGTTAAAGACTCAAAATTTGCAAAAGTGAATGACTAAAATGTTGATTGTTAAGAACTGGACCCGGCCGCGACCGCTCTCCCAAAACATACTTCCAAACCATTTTTAGTTTCTTGTTTCACTTGTGGAAAGCGGAAAGCGCCATGCTTTCCAAATCCCAAACAATTTAAAGATTCTTTTCTCAATTTGCCACTCCCAAACTATTTTAAGTTTCTTTTTCACTTGTAGATGGCGCTTTACCACTGACAAAAAGTTTCCAGCTCCTTTTCTTTTCACCGCTACGGGCGCTTCGCACCTGTTGGCATAAAACCGAAAATAAGTTATAGACCCCTACACGAATGCTAAAAAAAAAATTTGCAAAAGTGAATGACTAAAATGTTGATAGTTAAGAACTGGCCCCCGGCCGCGACCGCTCTCCCAAAACATACTACCAAACACTTTTTAGTTTCTTGTTTCACTTGTGGATGGCGCTTTCCAAATCCCAAACAATTTTAAGATTCTTTTCTCAATTTTCCACTCCCAAACTATTTTAAGTTTCTTTTTCACTTGTAGATGGCGCTTTACCACTGACAAAAAGTTTCCAGCTCCTTTTCTTTTCACCGCTACGGGCGCTTCGCACCTGTTGGCATAAAACCGAAAATAAGTTAAAGACCCCTACACGAATGCTAAAAAAAAAATTTGCAAAAGTGAATGACTAAAATGTTGATTGTTAAGAACTGGCCCCCGGCCGCGACCGCTCTCCCAAAACATACTACCAAACACTTTTTAGTTTCTTGTTTCACTTGTGGATGGCGCTTTCCAAATCCCAAACAATTTTAAGATTCTTTTCTCAATTTTCCACTCCCAAACTATTTTAAGTTTCTTTTTCTATTGTATATGGCGCTATATTAAGTTTCTTTTTCACTTGTAAACAGCGCTTTACCACTGACAAAAAATGTCCCGCTCCTTTTCTTTTCACCGCTACGGTCGCTTCGCAACTGTTGGCACGAAACCGAAAATAAGTTAGAGACTCCTACACGAATGCTATAAAGAAAATTGGCAAAAGTGAATGACTAATATGTTGATTGTTAAGAACTGGCCACCGGCCGCGACCGTTCTTCCAAAACATACTACCAAACCATTTTTAGTTTCTTGTTTCACTTGTGGATGGCGCTTTCCAAATCCCAAACAATTTTAAGATTCTTTTCTCAATTTGCCACTCCCGATCTATTTAAAGTTTCTTTTTCACTTGTAGATGGCGCTTTACCACTGACAAAAAGTTTCCAGCTCCTTTTCTTTTCACCACTACGGGCGCTTCGCAACTGTTGGCACGAAACCGAAAATAAGTTAGAGACTCCTACACGAATGCTATAAAGAAAATTGGCAAAAGTTAATGACTAATATGTTGATTGTTAAGAACTGGCCACCGGCCGCGACCGCTCTCCCAAAACATACTTCGAAACCATTTTAAGTTTCTTGTTTCACTTGTGGATGGCGCTTTCCAAATCCCTAACAATTGTAAGATTCTTTCCTCACTTTGCCATTCCCAATCTATTTTAAGTTTCTTTTTCACTTGTAGATGGCGCTTTACCACTGACAAAAAATGTCCAGCTCCTTTTTTTTCACCGCTACGGGCGCTTCGCAACTGTTGGCACGAAACCGAAAATAAGTTAGAGACTCCTACACGAATGCTATTTTAAGATTCTTTTCTCAATTTGCCACTCCCGAACTATTTAAAGTTTCTTTTTCACTTGTAGATGGCGCTTTACCACTGACAAAAAATGTCCCGCTCCTTTTCTTTTCACCGCTACGGGCGCTTCGCAACTGTTGGCACGAAACCGAAAATAAGTTAGAGACTCCTACACGAATGCTATAAAGAAAATTGGCAAAAGTAAATGACTAATATGTTGATTGTTAAGAACTGGCCTCCGGCCGCGACCGCTCTCCCAAAACATACTTCCAAACCATTTTTAGATTCTTGTTTCACTTGTGGATGGCGCTTTCCAAATCCCAAACAATTTTAAGATTCTTTTCTCAATTTGCCACTCCCAAACCATTTAAAGTTTCTTTTTCACTTGTAGAATGACTAATATGTTGATTGTTAAAGTTTCTTTTCCACTTGTAGTTGGCGGTTTATCACTGACAAAAAGTTTCCAGGTTTTTTTTTTTTTCACCACTATGGGCGCTGCTCAACTGTTGGCACGAAACCGAAAATAAGTTAGAGACTCCTACACGAATGCTATAAAGAAAATTGGCAAAAGTGAATGACTAATATGTTGATTGTTAAGAACTGGCCACCGGCCGCGACCGCTCTCCCAAAACATACTACCAAACCATTTGTAGTTTCTTGTTTCACTTGTGGATGGCGCTTTCCAAATCCCAAACAATTTTAAGATTCTTTTCTCAATTTGCCACTCCCGATCTATTTAAAGTTTCTTTTTCACTTGTAGATGGCGCTTTACCACTGACAAAAAGTTTCCAGCTCCTTTTCTTTTCACCACTACGGGCGCTTCGCAACTGTTGGCACGAAACCGAAAATAAGTTAGAGACTCCTACACGAATGCTATAAAGAAAATTGGCAAAAGTTAATGACTAATATGTTGATTGTTAAGAACTGGCCACCGGCCGCGACCGCTCTCCCAAAACATACTTCGAAACCATTTTAAGTTTCTTGTTTCACTTGTGGATGGCGCTTTCCAAATCCCTAACAATTGTAAGATTCTTTCCTCACTTTGCCATTCCCAATCTATTTTAAGTTTCTTTTTCACTTGTAGATGGCGCTTTACCACTGACAAAAACTTTCCAGCTCCTTTTTTTTCACCGCTACGGGCGCTTCGCAACTGTTGGCATGAAACCGAAAATAAGTTAGAGACTCCTACACGAATGCTATAAAGAAAATTGGCAAAAGTTAATGACTAATATGTTGATTGTTAAGAACTGGCCACCGGCCGCGACCGCTTTCCCAAAACATACTTCCAAACCATTTTTAGTTTCTTGTTTCACTTGTGGATGGCGCTTTCCAAATCCCAAACAATTTTAAGATTCTTTTCTCAATTTGCCACTCCCGAACTATTTAAAGTTTCTTTTTCACTTGTAAATGGCGCTTTACCACTGACAAAAAATGTCCCGTTCCTGTTCTTTTCACCGCTACGGGCGCTTCGCAACTGTTGGCACGAAACCGAAAATAAGTTAGAGACTCCTACACGAATGCTATAAAGAAAATTGGCAAAAGTAAATGACTAATATGTTGATTGTTAAGAACTGACCACCGGCCGCGACCGCTCTCCCAAAACATACTTCCAAACCATTTTTAGTTTCTTGTTTCACTTGTGGATGGCGCTTTCCAAATCCCAAACAATTTTAAGATTCTTTTCTCAATTTGCCACTCCCAAACCATTTAAAGTTTCTTTTTCACTTGTAGAATGACTAATATGTTGATTGTTAAAGTTTCTTTTTCACTTGTAGTTGGCGGTTTATCACTGACAAAAAGTTTCCAGGTTTTTTTTGTTTTTCACCACTATGGGCGCTGCTCAACTGTTGGCACGAAACCGAAAATAAGTTAGAGACTCCTACACGAATGCTATAAAGAAAATTGGCAAAAGTGAATGACTAATATGTTGATTGTTAAGAACTGGCCACCGGCCGCGACCGTTCTCCCAAAACATACTACCAAACCATTTTTAGTTTCTTGTTTTACTTGTGGATGGCGCTTTCCAAATCCCAAATAATTTTAAGATTCTTTTCTCAATTTGCCACTCCCGAACTATTTAAAGTTTCTTTTTCACTTGTAGATGGCGCTTTACCACTGACAAAAAGTTTACAGCTCCTTTTCTTTTCACCACTACGGGCGCTGCTCAACTGTTGGCACGAAACCGAAAATAAGTTAGAGACTCCTACACGAATGCTATAAAGAAAATTTACTACCAAAACATACTACCAAACACTTTTTAGTTTTTTGTTTCATTTGTGGATGGCGGTTTTTTAAATCCCAAACAATTTCAAGATTCTTTTCGTTTTACCACTTTTTTACTGCGCTTTACCACTGACAAAAACTTTCCAGCTCCTTTTCTTTTCACCGCTACGAACGCTTCTCAACTGTTGGCACTAAACCGAAAATAAGTTAAAGACTAAAAATTTGCTAAAGTGAATGACTAAAATGTTGATTGTTAAGAACTGGCCCCAGGCCGCGACCGCTCACCCAAAACATACTACCAAAGAATTTTTAGTTCCTTGTTTCACTTGTGGATGGCGCTTTCCAAATCCCAAACAATTTTATGATTCTTAGCTCTTTACCACTTTTTTACTGCGCTTTACCACTAACAAAAAATTTCCCGCTCCTTTTTTTTTCACCGCTACGGGCGCTACTCAACTGTTGGCACTGAACCGAAAATAAGTTAGAGACTTCTGCACGAATGCTATAAAGAAAATTGGCAAAAGTGAATGACTAATATGTTGATTGTTAAGAACTGGCCACAGGCCGCGACCGCTCTCCCAAAAGAGGACAGAACTGTCTGTCCTGTCTGTCTGTCCTGTCTGTCTGTCCTGTCTGTCTGTCCTGTCTGTCTGTCCTGTCTGTCTGTCCTGTCTGTCTGTCCTGTCTGTCTGTCCTGTCTGTCTGTCCTGTCTGTCTGTCCTGTCTGTCTGTCTGTCTGTCTGTCCTGTCTGTCTGTCCTGTCTGTCTGTCCTGTCTGTCTGTCCTGTCTGTCTGTCTGTCTGTCTGTCCTGTCTGTCTGTCCTGTCTGTCTGTCCTGTCTGTCTGTCTGTCTGTCTGTCCTGTCTGTCTGTCCTGTCTGTCTGTCCTGTCTGTCTGTCCTGTCTGTCTGTCCTGTCTGTCTGTCCTGTCTGTCTGTCCTGTCTGTCTGTCCTGTCTGTCTGTCCTGTCTGTCTGTCCTGTCTGTCTGTCCTGTCTGTCTGTCCTGTCTGTCTGTCCTGTCTGTCTGTCCTGTCTGTCTGTCCTGTCTGTCTGTCCTGTCTGTCTGTCCTGTCTGTCTGTCCTGTCTGTCTGTCCTGTCTGTCTGTCTGTCTGTCTGTCTGTCTGTCTGTCTGTCTGTCCTGTCTGTCTGTCCTGTCTGTCTGTCTGTCTGTCTGTCCTGTCTGTCTGTCTGTCTGTCTGTCTGTCTGTCTGTCCAGTCTGTCTGTCCTGTCTGTCTGTCCTGTCTGTCTGTCCTGTCTGTCTGTCTGTCTGTCTGTCCTGTCTGTCTGTCCTGTCTGTCTGTCTGTCTGTCTGTCTGTCTGTCCTGTCTGTCTGTCCTGTCTGTCTGTCCTGTCTGTCTGTCTGTTTGTCTGTCCTGTCTGTCTGTCCTGTCTGTCTGTCTGTCTGTCTGTCCTGTCTGTCTGTCTGTCTGTCTGTCTGTCTGTCTGTCTGTCCTGTCTGTCTGTCTGTCTGTCTGTCCTGTCTGTCTGTCCTGTCTGTCTGTCTGTCTGTCTGTCCTGTCTGTCTGTCTTGTCTGTCTGTCCTGTCTGTCTGTCCGGTCTGTCCTGTCTGTCTGTCTGTCTGTCTGTCTGTCTGTCTGTCTGTCTGTCCTGTCTGTCCTGTCTGTCTGTCTGTCCTGTCTGTCTGTCTGTCTGTCTGTCTGTCTGTCTGTCCTGTCTGTCTGTCTGTCTGTCCCTGTCTGTCTGTCCTGTCTGTCCTGTCTGTCTGTCCTGTCTGTCTGTCTGTCTGTCTGTCCTGTCTGTCTGTCCTGTCTGTCTGTCTGTCTGTCTGTCTGTCTGTCTGTCCTGTCTGTCTGTCCTGTCTGTCTGTCCTGTCTGTCTGTCCTGTCTGTCTGTCTGTCTGT